>MU179926.1:0-1462729 GCA_016808195.1 Cytospora chrysosperma | reverse complement strand
GTCAGTACGAGGCGACGTATGCCATGGCGCAAGGACTGGATCGACCCCCAAAAATACGATGACGCATCAGAGCTTCGCCGCGCCCTCTCGGTTAGGGCATACGAGGTCTGGATATCGGAGATCATGTTACAGCAGACGCGCGTGGCAGTGGTGATAGATTACTGGGCGCGCTGGATGACGAAGTGGCCAACTATCGAGCAACTCGCTGCAGCGGGAGAGGATGAGGTCACGAGCGCTTGGAGAGGACTTGGTTATTACAGCCGGGCCAAACGCATCCACGAGGCTGCGAAAATGGTTGTGCAGGACCGGAGCTTGCGCGGCCTCTTACCCGAAGATGCAGGAGAGCTCCAGGCGAGGATCCCAGGTGTTGGGAAATATACCGCTGGCGCAATATCCTCCATAGTGTTCGGGAAGGCGACGAGCATGGTGCAAGTGATTAATTGATTCCCGGATTCCTTCTTCCCGGGGCGATTGCTAATCGTTACATATGTGGCTAGGGACGGTAACGTACTACGCGTACTGAGCCGGCAGCTAGGCATACTCGGAAATGTAAAGTCGGACAAAGCCGTCATCGACCTGTTATGGGCCGCAGCAGATGCTCTGGTCGAGGCAGTCGTGCTTGAAACTCCCGGGCTTGATGAGGCAGGAATCCCACGCCCAAGTGATAGACCGGGGCGATGGGGCCAGGCCTTGATGGAGCTGGGCAGTACGATATGTACCCCCGATCCAGACTGTGGGGCGTGTCCAATCACCTCAACGTGCCGTGCATACGAGGAGGGCAAGATGCTGGCTGCGATGCAGGGCCATTGTCGGGAACCTGTCGGCCATGCGTCAGGGCCGGTCGAGATCGAAGACACATGTGGTATCTGCGAGCCTTTCGAGCACGTTGCCGACGATGTGTCTGCTGCCAATGAGGTGGCCACGACCAAGGCCTCGGCACATGGACGGACGCAGGCTGCGGAATCACCATTCTTCTCTTCCCGGACCTCTAGTGGCCCCGGAAAGGATGCACGAAACTTGGCCGAGTCTGATTCTCCCCAGGCCGTCAAGGTCGTCGCTTCTCACGCCAGGAAGTTCCCACTGAAGGTCGTCAAGAAGGCTGTACGTGAGCAGGAGACTATAGTCTGTGCTGTGAGGCGCAGCAGTGATGGCCGTTACTTGCTCCAGAAGAGGCCGGAGAAGGGTAAGCCAGCCAGGCGCAGGGCGGACCCATTCATGTTGCTAACGATTCCAGGGCTGCTCGCTGGACTGTGGGAGTTTCCTAGCTATGTCATACCCGACGGCAGTGACACGTCTGGCACAAAGAGAAAGCATATGGCAAGCGAGTTTGCCACAGGGCTTTTCGTATCGACAGACCGGTCTGCAGGCGCAAGGAGATCAAGAACGGCCAGGGCTTGGACGCCAAAGATGATCAAGCACGTGGGAGATCTGGGTAGTATCCCTTGGGTCTTCTCACACCTGAAGCTGACGATGCACGTTCACATTTTCCAACTTGAGGACGACGACGTTAGCAGACCGATGGCACTGGCTCAGGCGCAAGACGCTGGCGCATACCGGTGGGCGGATGTCGAGAGCGTAGAGCAGGAGTCAATGGGGACAGGAAGTAGGTGTCTTTTATTTCCCCCATCCATTGCACGGAGGACATTGCTAACACTGAATCTTGATCAAGTGCGCCGGTGCTGGAAGCTTGTTGAAGAAGCAGCAAAATAATGTTCAACAGATATACAGATAGATAGACAGACTGACTGACTGGGTGGCACGGTCGGATTGTGGGGGGGGGGGGGGACGGTTTCCCCACCGACGCATGTACCGAATCGTAATAGATATATTGAATATAAGTTTATATACGTATATATATATATATATATATATATATATACATATATGTGAATATGATATGATTAGCGGCGCCGCGGCAGTGGTAATCCGAGAAGACCCCTACAACCAACCCACCTCCTCTTCTCCCTTATCTCCAGTGTATGTACATACATACGGATCCGTGCTATGTGATTATGTATGTACGCTAGGTACTCACTCAGGTCTTCTCCTTCGATCAGGGTTATTTGAGATCTGTGATTGAAGGAAGAAAGAAAGACAGCGGCTTCTCGACGAAACGGCCTGTGTCCTGTTTTGAAACAGAGGTCGGCAATGAGGGCCCACCCACACACACACACACACACACACGCGGCCTTAGCACGGTAGTGTGTGTGTGTGTGTGTGTGTGCTATAGGTATGTAGGTAGTATGTACGCTGGTACGGTACAGTACAGTATGTATGTACACACCACACCTCAGACACCCTGACACCCTGTAGGACCGACCCCACAGAGCCCACAGTAATCAAGCCGATACTGAATAGCCGAGCCCCTGATTCTGATCATCTCTCTCACAGGCAGCTACACAGTAGATCCCCCAGGGCAGCCCCAAGGACAGGTCCTCAGGGGCCCCCAGGGTCCAGGCGTGAGTGGCCCTGGTTGCGTGCCAGGCCGATCTGTGGAGTGAATTTAGGGCCAACTGTCATCCTTGTTTTCTAATTAATGTATTTGTTATAATAAAGATTCGAATACATCACCGGCATGGCCAGTCCCCACCATGATGCGCAAAAACACCCGTGTGCACTACGTATCCCGTAATAGCTGCTGTGTCCGGGCGAATCTCACTGTCGGGGAGAGTAGCACAAGGAGGAATAGGAGGAGGAAGGGAATATTGTGAAAAGAGAGAGAGAGAGGGGGGGAGAGGGAGGGAGAGAGAGAGAAAGTATAGAGGGATCTACAGCAGATATAAATAAAGTAGAAAGAGCAAGAAAGAGCAGGAAACAGAGTTGGGGGGGGAGATCGCCAACTTCATTTACCTAGTAGGTACTGCTACTGCTACTTACTACATACTACCATGAGTGAGGTGCCTGCATGTTTACCTTTCCATCCCATCCATCCCATCCCATCCCATCCCATCCCATCACATCATCCCACATGTACATACTGCGTACCTGCAACTCGCCATCCATTCATTCGTTCAAGTTTTGCAATCCTTCCTTTTTTCCTCTCTTCTCCTGCCAACCACCTTCTTCCTCCACACTTCCTCCCCCCATCTCCATCCTCATCCTCATCAGCATCCACACCACTTTCTTCTCTTCTTATTTCCCTTTTCCATTCCTCTTACCCACCCCTCTTGGATTAAAGTGCCCCGGATCGATCTTCCAAAAACTCCTGCCCATCCTTATTCAATCGTTTCCTCCCCACCCTCCCCCCCCCCCAAAACTGGAGCGCCCCTGGCTGGGCTTGCAGTAACATAATCTTGTCTTCTTGTAAAGATCGACAAACACGAAACGAAGCGACCGACTACTTTACTTTCGAATCCCCAGACTCTGGGAATATCTCTGCTCGTTTGTGCTGGTGTGTTTATGTGTTTGTTAGTCTGTGAAATCCGACCTGGCCACAAGGAAAACCACAGCAAGCATCATCACCACACGGCGCAGCGAGAGCTTACATACCACCTGACTGGCTCTGTCACTGCTTGCTATTATCATCTATCTACTTACTAGCTACGGCCAGGACTCCCCCTCCCCCTCCCCCTCCCCCACACACCTCCCTCCCAACTTTTCACAGAGTAGCAGCGCGTAATGGGACGGCCTGTGCTCTCCAGAAAATGAGTGCAATAATGTCCTACCGGCGCTCTGCCGTCTATCGTTTCCGCGGCCTCCTTGTGCTTGCTGTCTTTTGCATAAGCATCTTCTTCCTCACCTCGTCCCACCGAGCCTCCACCCAGTCCGCCGACGACTTCCCATCCATAATCCAGTGGATCAAGGACGGCGGCTACGAGATCCTGCTGCCCACCACCCAGGATGTCAAGCGCAGCAGAGGAACAAGTACGGCTACACGAGCTGCCAATCTGGCCACACACATAAACGCGGGCGCAGGCACAGGCACGGCTGACAAGCCACCAGCATCCACGACCAAGACACTCGAGTCCTCGTCTACGTCTCGCGACGACGCTGACGAGGCTGTCTACCTGCTCGAGGAGCCAAACCCACACCAGAAGCCCATGGACCCTCTCGAGAGGGAATTCTTCTCGTGGCGAGGCGACGAGTACGAGATGAAGAAGAAGCCCGCCTCCAAGCCCCCGCGACAGCCCGGCCAGCCCATTCCGGACCCCTTCCCGCTGCTGTCTCAGAAATCGCCCGCCGAGGTGCGGCGGATGCTACGGGTCCCAGACATCAACCGTCCCCCGAAGCCCCACGTGCCCGAGGACACGCCCCTCCTGATCGGCTTCACCCGCAACTGGCCGCAGTTGCTGCAGTGCGTGTCGAGCTACATCACCGCTGGCTGGCCGCCCGAGGACATCTACGTCGTCGAGAACACGGGCGTCATGTTCTCCAACCGCGACAACCTCCTGTCGCTGCAGAACCCCTTCTACATGAACCACACCCAGCTCCAGATGCTGGGCGTCAATGTCATCGTTGCACCCACCCTCCTCACCTTCGCCCAGCTGCAGAACTTCTACGCCTGGACTGCACTCGAGCGCAACTGGACCGATTTCTTCTGGTCGCACCAGGACGTCGTCGCCTTCTCCTTTGAGAAGGAGTTCCGCCCGCACACGGGTGGCTCCAACGACATCTCCAACTACTCGCTCTATACGAGGGCCGTGGCTATCCTGCGCTATCTTCGCCAGCCGGCCATCCCGAAGTGGGCGCACCATTTCTTCGCCTACGACCACCTGACCCTGGTCCACCGGGACGCCATCCTGGATGTTGGCGGCTGGGACACCCACATCCCCTTCTACGCCACCGACTGCGACATGTACGATCGACTACAGGTAAGCTCTTCTACTATGCCGACACCACACGGGGGAGGGCGCAATGACCCGGCCTACACAGGGACTAACCAGATGTATTCATTGCACCACAGTGGGCAGGCTATTTCCAAGGCTCGACACAGGTCGGCATCATCATCGACACCTCGACCACTCTCGACAACATCGCGGCCTTCTTCCGTCTTCCTGGGGTCCACGCCACCTTCGCCGGCGATCCTGACGCTGAGCAGGACGAGGACGAGAATGAGGACAAGGACGAGGATCGCAAGCGGGCAGACGAAGAGCAGGAAACACTGGAGGGGATGGAGACGGGCGGCAGCGAAACACAACGCAAGAAGCTGGTCGATGAGAAGGGCGAGACCGTGGAGCACCTGGTCGACATAGCCTACCGGATGCAGGCTGTCAAATACATAGACGGCGGGTGGTGGCGCAACCTGTGGCAGCTTCGGCAAGGTGGCGGCGAGGGCGAACCCTTCTACAGGGACCCCGAAGGATTCCAAGTGGGCCTCGACATGATGATCGAGACGGGCAGGCGTGTGTTCTCCGAAAAGTATGGCCACCGGGGATGCGACATCGCCTTCATGGGAATCAAGGGCGAGGACGCGTGGAGGTTAGAGAGGGACTGGGATCCCCAGACAGAGGGGTCAGGCAGCGAGGGTCCCTACTGGTAAGAGACGGGAGAGGTGAAGGGAAGAGGAAGGGACGTTTGGGTTTCAATTTCATGGCGATGCATGGTTACGGGTAGGACTGCATTGGGGGGCTTGGGAATCTACAGGCGTTTAGGATAGAGTAGACAAGAGGGGCGACGAGTGAGTGGCATGAAGGATGCTGCTACAGATTCTGGATTATCATGTTTGTGGAGCATCAACTCTCTGGCCGCCCTGTAAGAGTAGTGTACTGTCCAGGGTTGGGTCAATGGCTGTAAAATACGCATTTTCATAGACCACGGGGTCCGGAAGGTCCTCAGCGCCGGGAAATATGGCACGGAACAATCTCTTCCACTTCTCGACCTCACCGCCCTGCGTGCACACTGTCAGCTTTTGGCCCCTTAGCACAGGATCAAGAGGCGCACCTTGAGGTAGGGATGGGAACGCACGGCGCCTCCCCTCCGCAGCTTATCCTTCAGCTCATCGTCGACGCCTTCGGGAGTCACCCACTCGCGCCAGGGGCAGGGATCTGTGGCTCGCTGGTGGAGGACCAGGGCAGTATTGTCGACAAACTCCTCCATGCAGCGGTTGCATCTGAATTTGGGCGTGGAATGTTGGCGGCAGACATGGTCCCTGCCCCAGCAAACAGGTCAGCTGGATGTACCCTCCAAAAAGAGACACATTACGACGTGTAGACGTACTTGACATCGCGAGCCGTGGGCCAGCCACTCTGACAGAAGGGGTGGCTAGCATAACGCTGGGGGTTACAGGCGTAGTATGGGCATTTCAGCCGCAGGAGATGGGTTGTTGCTGGGTGTGAGTGTGAGGTGGCCGGGGATTGAAGGCCGTCGATGGCGTCGGCCTGAGGCTGGGTCGGCTGCGGTGGTGGTGGTGGTGGTGGTAATGGTTGTTGTTGTTGTTGTTGTTGGACGGGCGCAGTGCTGGCACCGCCGGTATAGCTGTCCGCGGGGGGCTGAGGCTGGGGTAGCTGGGGCAGCTGGGCCTGGTGTTGTGGTGGTGTTGTGGGCTGCAAGTCGGGTCGCTTGCCCTTGTAGCCTGGCCTCGTGGCGCGGGCCTTGTTGGCTCTCGAGAGCTGGCGGCTGATGGTGGACACAGTCACCTTCAGGTCGTACTCCTTCTGTAGGAAGTCCTGTATGTTCTTCAGCTGCAGGTCGGGCTGCTCCTCGAGGAGGGCGATGACTTTCTGTTGTAGGGCCGTCTCGTGTCAGCGCGGCGGCCGGGCGACTCGCAAGCACATGTTGCATACAAACCTCGAGCTGCCATTCATGTAGCTTCTCTGCGCCCTTGACATTCCTCTCGGGGCTCAGGTGGCCCAGCGTATTGAGCTGCTTCCGCCTGCGGGTGATGGTGCGCTCGTCGACGTTGAGGATCCTCGCAATGTCGCCATTTGTCAGTTTGGGCGCCTGCAACAGGTGGACGAGGACATTCTTCTCGTCCTTGTCGAGACGGCGGCTGTTGGCCTTGGGCATATTAATGGCTGTTGACGATTACACAGGATTGCGCTTTGCAGATGGGTCTTCTGGCGACAGCGACATGTCGTGGCCGAGTTGGGCCGCGTTTGCAATGCAATTGACGGCGACAAGGACACTGACACACTCCCTTGACTGACCGCTTCCCTGTTGCTCTCTGACGTATAGCACTGGCTTTAGAAAGGACTGCAGTGGATACTCAGTACACCACAGTACACCACAGCTCAGCAGATAGGTATGTAGCACACCAGACAAGTACAGTCAGTAATGCAGGATGTACAGTAGGTAATCTGCTAACCCGTATGGATCTATCTGTACTTGAGGTTTGGGGGGGGGGGACTTTGCTTACTAACCTCGCATTCGTGGCCACCTCCTTCTTACCTACTAAAGTACTAAGTACTCCGTACTTGAGCAGGTTCTTAGTGATACCTCACTACTTACTAAGTACCAAGTAGGAAAGCAGATACTGTATTGTGTCTATTCCCTACTTCACCCACGGCTACAGAGGAGAGAAAGGCATTCATTAGGTCCGAATAAACGACAGAAATGCGCTGGTGGTATCTGATCTAGGCAAGAAACAAATGAGAAGACGGCTGCAACGCCGACCCATGACTACTAGGTATATACAGAATATATACAGTAACGATGCCCATTTGACCCATCTCGAGGTCAAGCCAATATTAGTTGATGTTAAGGACCCCAGAGAAGAACTTGTAGCTGTCTCTTGTCTTCCCACACGGCGGAAGACCGGAGAAGAACTCTGGCTCGGATGGACACCAAGCAAATGGATCATGTGTTTGTTTGTGCCCCCCCCCCCTTCTCAATGTCCCTTGTCCCAAAGTATATTCTGTGCGTGCCTGTGGCCACCTCATCGCTCCAAGTTACCGTCCCTGCTTCCGAGACGGCCTCTCTCTCGTATCCTGAACGCCGCAGCCCTGACCCACCGCCTGCCATGATAGATCCTTACTCCTCCTTCCTGCCTTACCCGACTCCCCCATCCCCCTCTCCAAAACCCTTACCGCACACACGCGCCTTGGCTTACTCCTCATGTAGGGCATCCATTTCGCCGTTCCCCTTGCCCGGCTTCTTACTGAGCATGAGCATACTGAGCCTCTTTTTCACACTTCCGAGCCTTGGAACCCCTACACTCTCTCGCTCCTTGGTCTCGAGAGAGTCAATCGATGTGCCCGCTAGTATCCGCGTGTCATGGCTCGCATGGCTTCCCGAGTCCGTCACCCACTCGCTCGCCTCTGTGCCTGACCGCGACACCGGCCCGTTGGGGTGTGTGCCGTTAGACGCACTGCCCGCCGTGCCAGGCGCTGGCCGCTGATTCTCATGCGACTGAGACCGGAAGATGCTTCTTCCATGGCTGTCTGCACCCTTGCTGTTGTGTTCGCTGCTTCCCGCCTCACTTATGTGACCCAGCTCGCCATTCTGCTGCGGCGACGCTTCCTTCTTACGGCCACCCAGGAAGCTGAGCCGCGCACCTCGCCCTGGCCGCAGTGGAACCGGCTGCACTGTGGAAACCTCGGTCGTCCCGTTGGCTGATACCGTGCTGAACTGGTGTTGATGTTTAGGCGTCACTGGCGTCGCCGACACTGGTGACGGCTGTGGGTTGACCGGTGCTGGCCGTGGCGGCGTGAACGCCTCGATTTCTGGCGCGAAGGTGGCCTCGAACCCTGGAGTGTCTGGTCAGTCTTTGTGTGTGGGATGGGGGACCAGGAAGCCATGTCAACCTACATCTCTGCAAAGTCCCCTGATGCGTCAAGAGAACTTGATTGGAGCTTCTTGAGAACATGGCGAGGCACCTCTTGATCATGAGTGCATGGTCGATGAGAGCCATCTTGATGGCATTCTCCTGCGCATCCAAGTCGGGCTCCTGATGCTCCAGCATCTCCTCTTCGAGCGCATCCGCGTCCTTTTCGTCATCGGTCTGCGAGCCTGTCTCTGTAGCAGCCTGCATCCCGGGCACAAGTTGACGGTAACACGCAACGCTGCTCTCCGAGTCCGGGTTGACGCTGATGCTGATTGCGTCGACGAGCAGCTGCGCGACTTCATTGCTCCTGTCACCATCGGCAATCTTCTTCTCTACCGCCGTCATCTCCTGGGTCTTGCGCACGATACGCTCCAGCGCGGCCTCTTTGGCCCCAAGACGTACTTCCTCAGTGCAGATGATCTCACTGCGACGCAGGATGGTGGGGAACGCCTCGACGGTCGTGTACACGATCTTCTCGGCAAAGTGCTCCTCGACCCGCCCGCTGGTGCTCCTCTTGGTTGAGACGGAGAAACTTTGTGGGTGCGCCGAGATGATGTAGTCACGGATGATCTGCGGGACCCTAGCCCGCTGGAAGACGTGATGCGTCAGATCGCGGTGGGGACTGACGGACGAGATGACCAAAAATTGGCCCTCCACATCGACCATGCTCTCGCTTGTCACGATTTGAGCAGAAGGATATTGCTCTTGTATGCGGTCTGTGAATCCTGAAGCCCGCTCGTTCGGCCACCCCTCGTACACGTATTCCTTGTCACGCACACTGGCCGGGAACCCAAGGCCCCTCAAGGTAACCCTGTAGTACCTTTGCAACACTTTTTCACCCTTTGCTATCGTCTCGTAGATCGTGGCGACGGCCCGCTGGGTTCTAGCCAGCTTGGCGAAGTCAAACACGTTCGATTCGTATTGTACCTCCAGTTCCTTGTAGGCAGCAAGCGCACTGCTCCATGCCTCGCCGTCCTCGAAAAATTTGATCATGTCGAAGTAGATGCGCTCCTTTCGCTCAAAGTGCGACTGGGCGGGATATTCAGGGTCAGCGAGAGCCCGCGTGGTCTTGATAGGGTCCCAGTCGTAGAGATCAGCGTGCAGACGCAGCGCCAGGCCGGCTTCGGTAAAGTTCCTCGACACAGCCTGTAGGTCTGCTAGCTGGTGGACGTAGCGCACAAAAATGTCCTCTTTCTGCATGTCGCGCAGGAACTCCATCAGACGCAGGCGATTGATGAGATTAGACGCCTCGCCGGAGCCGTCCCCGCTGTGTACTGCAACGAGGAGGTCCAAGAACTCATCCACCGTGGCCATGAGGTCTCGAACAGCAGCACAAAGTGGCTCATCCGCCAATTCAGCCAGGGGCTCAAACCTCTCCAAGACTTCGCCGACAAAGAGTTTCTGGAGGATACTTTCGGTGAGAGGCTTCGACTTGAAGTAAGCATCCAGGCTCTCGATGATCTCGGTTTGGATTACAGACAGGTCCTCACTGAGCGCCCACTCGCTCACCATCATCGTCTGCAGGACCTCAACTGCCATCCCCCGCAGGCCCTGATGTACACTCAAACAGAGTTCGACGATTGGGCCCACTAGCGTTGGGACGTACTGGACTTGGTAGCCGCCCATTCGAGACAAGCCATAACGTTGCCTCTCGTCCGGAGTCGTGTCCCAGCCGATAGCTTCCCATGTCCTCCTCAAAAGCTCTGCTCCATGCTCACGAACATCCCCTGCGATCTTCCACACAGCTCGCCTTTTCTGCTCGGGGAATGTCTCGAGCGCAAGCGACGGGCTGCCCACCAACTTCAACAGGGTCGTGAAAAAGATTTTCCAGAGTTCAGTGTTGAAGGTCTCTGCCTCATCTGGGTGCGGCAGGAAGGTCTCCAGCAGTATGCTTGAGAGATATTTCAAAGTCCGCATGGTGGACTTGTGGTGGTATATGTGGACACTCAGCCAGTCGGGCGGGAAAGCCTCTCCCTGTAGGATGCTCATGTGTACGTGAAGGGTGTTTTCTAGCACCAAACCGAGGTCGTCATCAGTCAGCTCCAACTGCATCCCGCTAGGAGAGTTCGCCAGGGCTGACAGGATTGCTGAAAGCTCGATGGTGGCCTCATCTGCAACAACTTTTTCGGTTGTTGGCTTCGAAGGGAAGGGGTATGATGTCGGGAAAAGGAGCGACAGACTACTTTTGGGCTGCTGAGGCCTGGTCTGGATGCACAGGTACGAGTCGATGAGCTTGGGGATGTAATCAGGGATTTCAGGACCGAGATGGTTGACTTGGCTTGCCAGAATCGAACAGCAGAGACGGACTTGCTCCTTCCAAAGATCAGTCACCTCTTCCGTGTGGCCCCAGTGAGGCGCAATCCATCTGACGGTATTAGCGCTCAGTGCAGATCGTTGCTCGGGGTGAGAGAATATGTCAAGTCTGGCGTAGTTGATGATGAGAATGAGCTTGTACAGGACCAATTTGCCCTTGACAAGCGAGCACGAGTCCATGAAGTCGATGGCTATGTGCAAGATCTCCTCGGTCGTCAGCAAACCCGAAAGCTCAGGCAGCCAAGTGTGGAAGTGCTGGACCGCCAGCGTTTGGCTGCCGACGAGGACGGGTGCCGTGCTGCGCATCATTGAGTCGAGCGCCTTGAAGATGCTCCGCAAATGCCGAGTAAACTTGGAAGTACTGCCTGTGATTCCTATACCGACCTCCTTCTCCTTTTGTTGGCCGCGGCCATGGGTGATGAATTTGAGTATGTGGCGGACGACCTTGAATGTAGCCCTCAGTTTCCTCGCCGTTTCTGGCTCAGTGGGCTTTTGCAACAGTCTCGTGAACGATCTGACCAGACACGGTGTCGCAAATGGAAAGTTGAATTTGGTTTCGGCATACTGGTCAACCAGTGGAGCGATGTTAAACCGTCTGTCATTGGTAATGGCCAACACCCGCACCAGTGCTGTGAAGACGAGGTCCTCATACTCGTCATCGCCCGACCATTCGACTAGGATACCGAAGAGTGCATCGAGGACGTCGTCCAGCAGCTTGACAATCTCGATCTCATCGACGAATATGAGCTCCTTCAGGAGGCCTGGTATTTCGGTCCGCGCTCGTTCTCTCCACTTCAGCAAGGCCAAGACCACACGGTCTTGGGAATACCGCGTACTACAGAGGTATGTGTTCAGCCGCAAGGTAGCAAGCGGGCCAGTGACGTCGGCCGAGTGGCCCTTGGCAGCCGACGGCAAGGACATGTAGCCCCCTTTGCCCAACGGGCCTGGCTGCGCCGCTGATGTGTACTCGTCAAGCTTGTAGAGTAGCAGTCCATGTGCCCCATCCCCAACAAAGGCTTGCTGGTCCCATAATGGCAAATGTGCGATTGCAAATGGCGGGCTGGGCATGTTGGCCAGATACACGACCACATGGGCTGCAGGTACATCCTCGTCATTCAACACGAGGCGTAAAGTCTGTCTCCATGGCTCGCCCGGTTCTACCGCGCAAGACTTCCAAGTGTCGAGGGCGTCGGAATTGGAGGAAGGATATATGCATGCATCGATACGCTCCCCCGAGGGCCTACGCACCTCCACGGTAGCTTGGAGATTCTTTCCTGTCAGATTCGCGGGTATAGAAGTTGCGCTGGCCCCGTATCGCGACAACAGTGTCTGTCTCGATAGGCTCGTATCGTCAAGGGTGACATAGATATCTGATCTTGGCTTCGTGGGGGCCCCTGAGAAGCCCATCTTTCTGGTCTTGCAGATTCCGGACAACAAGGTCGGGGTGGCTTTGATGAGCACATCAGAGTCTGGGTGGTCGAAAGCTCTGAGATGCAATTGGAGGCGCTCGGCGGCTCTTGACTTCTCATATTGCCCAGATTTGCTTTCCACGACTTCTTGCAGCAGGGGATCCCATTCTTCACGATATTCCTTCTCGGCAGCAAACCGAGCTGAAGGTGACCAGATATTAACCACCTGCTCGATCTCTTCGTCCTGCTTCATTATGGCATTCAATGTCAAGCATCCTACCCCAGCGAGGCGGTCTGCCGTCAGGTTTGTGGCACCATCGCTAGACGTGCGAGATGCTTTTGAGCTAGCAGTCCCCGGCGGTTGGGACCCATCCCTGCTGTCAGAGCCGCTGCCTGAGAAAGGTCTCTCCTCCGCGCGCTCGTCGACCTTGGCCATGGGAGAGGCCCTCGAGAGGGCGGTTTTGGTACCCATGCCGGCCCACATCAGACTCCTCCGAACGGCCTTGTTCCCAGTGGATAGGGCCGGCTTGTCCTTTGGAAACGGCACAGCTTCCCGAGATACGGAACCAGACCTGGAATTTGTCTCGCTTGCTACAACCTGCTCCGTAGTGTACACCTTGACGATCAAATATATCTCCGACTCGACAGACGGCGCACTGCCAATGTCCTGAGGTGACAAGTCGGCAAAGAGCGTCCGCATGCGGGCGTGCGCATTCTTGCCCAAGGTGCCCATGGAGCCACCGGCCGGCACGTCAATAGTGTAGGGCTCCGAGAGCTGAGAGAGGAAGCCACCAAGAGGTTTCCTCACGAGATAAAGCACGAGGGTCATTGGCTCGTTGAGCGAGCCGGCGATGCTCCGCACGTCAACGATTAGGTGGTGCAGAGAGGTGGGCTCAACGACAGGGCGGGGCGGCTCATCCAGCAAGCTCATGACAGACTGCAGCTTGGTGACGTCGACCACAGAGTCGTCTGCAGTCAGAACACGGCCCCTCTGGCTGGGATCGCGGACGATGACCTCGCCGCCGCATAGTTTGTTGACGCGCACAAGGTCCCACACGGTCTTTTCACGTAGGTGCTTGTACTCCCATGCAGTAAGCACGTTATGCAGGAACTGCTGTCGTGCCAAGTTTAGGGCGGCAATGAGGTGTCCCAGGCTGTCCAACTTGGAGTACTGGCGTGACAGGAGGAGCTCGTGCAGGTTGGTGGAATGCCACTCGCGAAGGCAGGAGGCAATCTCATCGATCAGTGGCTCCGAGGCAGACGTGGGCGTCTCATCACCTATCTTGAGCATGGGCACAGGGGCCTGTGGCCTAGGGCCATCGGGGTCCCGTCTGACACTGACAGAGAGCATGCCATCTTTGCCGCCTGGTATGCCCTTGGTCCATTCCTTGGGCTTGGGGGCGTCGCCAATGGAGCTCGAGCCTAATTCACCACCCTTTCTGCGGAGCCCCTTGGCATGCCCGGCGAAACCACTTTTTGCCGAATCGGAAGCTGTGAGGTGGGCAGGGCCGAGTGGGTTCTCGGGGCCGTCGTTGTCGTTGTCGAGGTATCCGTCAGAGTCCTCTGTTTCGCCGAGCACCTCCCGGACTTCGACACAGCTCCTCGGGAATATGCCATTGTATATGCGTGCCTCAAGGGTCTGACCCTTGACCGACGTCAGGCCAGCCAGCAGAGAGGGCTGCGCGACCAGGTATCCACGCAACCAATTCCCATCTGGAGTCTCTTCAATGATATAAAGCTCGTCGCCAATCTCGAGGGGGAGATCCTCGGGCTCCTGGGACTGAAACGGATATGTCGCTATAGCGAAGGCAATGCGAGGCAAAGGTTGCCAGGGCATCTTGGTCTGGAGCGCATCAAGCTGAAGGGATCGATGTAGTAGCCGGCGCAGGAAGGTCGTCCCAGGCCGGGTCGGCCACAGCCCCTCGAGAACGGAGCGTCAGATGCAATAACGGATGCTCTGAGGCCTGAGGAGGGAGAGGGGGCGGGGGGTGGGCTTCCCGATAGAAAGGGTGCGGTTGGTTGCTGGGTTGCGGACACACTGTGGTAGGTGGTTTCCTGGGCGGGCCTCGAGATTCGGGGTACGATCGAATCGGAAGGGTCGAAAGGGTCGAAGCGGTCGAAGGGTCGAGGTATCGAAGGGTCGAAGTGTCGGGGTGTCGTCGGGCCGCGGCTGCTGGTGCTGGCACTGGCGCTGGCACTGGCGCTGGTAACGAACGGCACTGTTTAAACAGCAGTGGCAGTGGCAGTGGCAATGGCAATGGCAATGGCAATGGCAGTAGTAGTAGTGGTGTGGGAGATTGGCAATGGCTGCAATATTACGAGGCTCGAGTAGCTGCCCAAGTGAGTAGGTAGGTACATGTAGTCGACTTGGCCGGAAATTGGGACGGGCGGACGGATCACGGCCCCCGTATGCGTGTGTTTGTATGTACCTTACCTACTTGGTATGTACGTAAGTATGTATGTATGTATGTAAGTGTATGCATGCATGTGTGTGTGTGTGTGCGTGTGTGTGTGTTTGTATGTATGTTTGTATGTTTGTATGTACCTAGGTATGTATAAGGCGTACCCACCTCTCGAAAGGATGGCCGCAGTCGCAAGAAAGTCGTCGGGTTGTTGAAGCTGTCACCACGGTGCTCGGGGCAGGAGAGTGTGGCTAGGGAACAGAGGAAGGCAGGTGGTGCCCTCAACCGAAAGGCAGGATACGTCTGTGGAGGATAGACAGGCGGCATGACCGAAAGAAATGCCAAATTGTCGATCGTACTGTCGCCAAAAGGCAAGGTGTGGTGGTGTCTACTACACAGTACAGTATGTGTCGTTCGTACCTCGTTCGTACTAAGTCTGCATCCGCTCGTACACTAATAAACTGTAGCGCGCGTTGGGATGTGGCCGCGAGTCTATGAAATTACCTAGGCAGGTACATTTGTAGAGTACATACATAGTAGAGCCAGCCACAGATAGACGGTGGTTTTGTTTCAACACAAACACCTGGGCATGCTGTGCTACTAGTCACTTAGTGACCTGCCTACATAGTTCTATACCTAGGTATATATATACCTGATAGCCATCTGCTATTACCTGCCCTAAATTGTACCGTACATACTGTAGGTACCCAAGCTAGGTAGGTATTTAGGTAGGCAGGTAGTGCAGCATACACGAAATATAATATTACCACAGTACCGGTAGCGGGTGTGTCAGAGCCCAAGGGTTAGGGCTAGTAGCGTATAAGTAATCTAACCGTTGAACCTAACTGACCCTGTCAGGACCCTTGAACCTTGCTTGCAGCGTGCCTTTTTTTTCTTTTTTCTTCCTCAATTTACCCCTGGACTAAGCTTAGAGTAGATATGTCTAGGTATGTCTAGGTATGTCTAGGTACTTGAGATACCCGTGGGGACCTACTGTACCAAGCCTGCTAAGCTACATGACTACGCAGTAATAAACACGAAAAAACCACCGCCATTACTACCTTGGTAGTGTACAGCATATAATATTATCATCATTTACCACACCACACATGCACTGCCACACCACCCCGGACTGACTGCACCCAATCTCATTCTTTTCTTATTGGGGGTCTACATATATTTCTACTGCAGGGGTTGGAACCCCTTCGACAAGAATCGCATTCCCACATCTGTCGCGCGGAACCCTCCACGAGCCTCAAGACGATCGAGGCTCAAGCTATGCCGGAGTTGCATACTCAAGTACGTACTTAAGTACCTACACTACGACATGTGTTCCCGAACTGTCCAGCCTGAAGACGTGGAGACGGTCCAGACCCCTCAGATCACACATGTGCAGTAAGTAAGTACTTGGGCAAGTGGATGATGGCATGGCACGGCACGGCACGGCACGACACGACATGCCCCTCCTGAGTATATACACACGCCATACTGTGCAGCTTGAGGCCCTCACAAGCTGCTCTCGCGCAGGATATCCAAGGTGGGCATATATTCCAAGACAGAGACAAGGGCTCAAGCCAACATCACCAAGGTTGACAGAACCATTACAAGAAGGCAGACTTGAGACAGCCCACCGGCCGTCCCGTCGTTTTGGACAGGCGACGAGCCGCCCCCTGACGAGTTTGTCCCGTTCGTAACAACCTGTAGCAATACGCCCTCGGCCTGGGCCATATGAAAGCTGACCACGCCCCCATCACCGACTTCGACATATTCTCCTGCCTCCGGTCCCAGCTTCTCCCCCGTGCTCGTATCAAACGTAACGCCCGAGACGCTGACCAGGCTCTTAGCATTGGTCCCTGGGCCCTGCAGGCGGATGATGCTGACATTCTGCCCAGGGGACCACGACGACGCCACCGTCATGTTGTAAGTAGGTCGTGTCCCAACAGAGAAGACAGTGCCGTCCGTACTGCTCAGTGTGCTCGGGTTACTCAATCCTAGGGTGCTGTTCCATACGCCCATGTCGAGGAACACGAGCTTCGCAAGCGCGTCTCCCCGGTAGATGGCATATCCGCTCAGGTCACTCGAATTCGCACCCGGCAGCGCTGCAATCCCGTAAGATTCGTCATCTCCCAGGCCCTCGACGACCTTGGCCACAAAGTAGTGGCTGTAGAAGTTGGCCCTGATTCCGGAAGACAGGGTCTCGTTGTCGAGCTCGTACGGCAAAGGCGTGAAGGCCGAGTACTCCGACTCTGCTCCGAGATGGAAATAGACGTGTGGCATCCCGATGCTCGAGGCCATGAGCACATAGTCAACACTCCATAGTGCCGCCCCAAAGGTATCACTGATGCCAGAGCGTCCGCTGCAGCTGACGCTGTTCGTCTCGCCGAACACGAGTGCCGTGTTTGCCGCATCGGCTGCGGCTACCTGAGGCACGTACTGCGAGACGTTCAGCCACAGTGTCGTGTGGTTTGAGAGCAGGTCCAGGCGCATCCTGAGCCACCGCTCGGCATCGCAGGTCGACTGCGGGTACAGGTGGACCGAGTACGTCTCGATCACCTCGTTCTCCGGGTCCACCAGCCCTGCCCTGGTCAGGTTCACGATGTCGAAGTCGTCCACATCGTCCTGCTGATCAGGCACCCATGGCGGGTCGGCAAACACGGCGGCCTGGAACTTGGGCGCCGCATCGCCAGCTTCGGTATACCACGAAGAGGTCTGGATGCTTGCAGTCAGGTTGTTGAACTGCGGGATGTATTCCGCAACACCCCATCCCTGAGCGCGCCAGCCCTTGCTGGCGAAGTGCTTTGGTCTGCTTCAGTATACACTCCAATGAATAGATATCTTTGAGGCTAGTAGAACTACTCACGTCGATCTCGTTGCCCAGCTCGAACAAGACCAGCTGCTCCCCCAGCGCCTCCCACGCAGCCCGCGCCTGCCCTTGAGCATTGGCCCAGCCACTCGAATTGTCCGCGAAGTTAAGACAGTATACGAACTCGGTTCCTTCAGGGAAATAATCCGCAAATGTTGGATACCACGCCGCCGTCACGTTCCACGTTTCAGGATCAGTCGTCTCGACCGACGTGTCATTGCCCGGCAGGCTTTCGATGAGATACGTCTCGTCACTTGTTGTGCCACCGATCCGTATCGGAGGCGCCTTGCCCGTGATGCCCGTGATGCCCTGAAGAAGTGTGGCCATCAGGCTGCTGTTCACATACGAGTTGAGCCAGACGGGCTCGACGGAGTAGCCATATACGTCGCGGACGAGAGCCCGTGTCGCCAGGTTAGCTGGCACTTGGACATTGGTTGTATGACCCATGGAAGTGCCGGCGCTGGCGAGGAGAAGGGAAAGGGGATATAAGAAACTCATGGTGAGAGTATCGAAGCTGCGCCCGTCCTGCTTCGTGTAAGCTGTGTCGTGTATCGTGGGCATCGCCATGTAGTGGACAAAGGTCGCTCGTGGCTGTTGAGCTGGGGGATAGTCTCTCTACTCTGGCCTCTTTTTAAGCTCCCGAGCGTTACATCTCCTCCATCTCATACCGCTGTACTCGGTCCCCTACGACCCGTCGGATGCGATGAGATCTAGGCGCATGTTGAAATGTGGAGAAGGCCTGGGGTTGACGATGGGCAAAAACAAGGTTGCGTCTCTCGTCTCGGGGTAGTTGATGCCGTGGCGAGAGCCATGTAACATCCGGGCCAACATTATGGCCAGGTAGAAGCGAGCCAAACATGTAAGCCGAGATTCCGGCCTACAGGCAAGCTAACAGATCACGGGTTGTGAACTCGAACCTTACGGTCATGATTTTTCATATTGAATGGCACTTTGGCCAGCTATGCTACAACGACCATGTCTCCCGACGCCGTCCATCCTTGGGGGGGCTTTGTCCTCGCCACTCCACCCGTGCCTCATCTACTCGACCACGGCCAACGCAGCTGATCATCCTAGATCTAGAGGACCGACTGAGCCAAACAAGCCCGCACCTTGCTAATATTGCAATCCAAATAAAACAGAGACTCTTTTTTCCCCGCAATCCCGGCCAAGATTCCCTCCAAACGCCAGTGAACAAGTGTAGACCCAGTGCTGATCCCACCCATGGGAACAGTTGAGTTCGACTAAGAAAGATAGTGGCTATGACGTAGAAAAATAATATGATAGACATGAAAAGAAGAGGCGAGGGAAGTAAGGTCCTATTATACTCATATGTCGGCTGTCAGGATTTCCAGCCTTGTACACACGGCCTCTAGGCTCGCGGCCAGCCTCTCGAAACGAGCCATAGAGCGAGCAGCGGCTTCCTCCTCTATCGCTGCATCAACGAGCTCATACCGCGCGAGTGTCTTCTCGGAGCCAACCCCACCGAAGAGGTCGTCGAGTTGCGACAGGTGTTCGGTGTCGAGCTCAACAGCGGCGGCCCCATCAGCACTTACTGGTGCAGCCGTAGAGTTGTGGTAGAGCGCGAAATCGGGGTCGTTCTCGAAGTCCTCGTCGATGGCGATGGGTGTCTCGGGAGCCTTGGGAGCAGTGGACTTCTCCTCGACAATCACTGGGCGCGTGATGACAGGCATGTCGACCTTCTCATCATCGGATTCGAAAGACTGGCCGACGAAGTTGGAGGGCTTGCCGGAAAGAGCACATGCATCGATCTGAGGCGCTGGGGTCTCGAGGACGGCGTAGACCTGGGGCTGGTAGTTGTAGGCATCGGCATCGACACCGCCAAGCATGGAGAAGTCCATGTTTTGCTCGGGCATCATGCTCATGCCGATCTGCTGGCGCTGCATGTGCTGGGCGCCATACGTGCTCACGTCCTTAGGAGGTTGGCGGGCGTCTTGTCTCTGTTCCATCTGCGGGGCGGGCTGGGAGATCTGGGCAGGGTTGGAGCTGAGGCGCTCGAGGAAGTCGGAGAACGAGGGTGAGGAGAGGAGCATGCGGGTCAGATCTGACAGACGCTTGTTCTCATCGATGAGGGCCCGGTTCTGAGCCCGCAGGTCGCCATTCTCGGTGACCTTGCTGGCAATCTCGGACTCGAGCTGGGTGATGTATTCTGCGATTATTGCGATTATTGGTCAGCATGCTTCGAAACAAGGGCTAGGCGTGTGCTTGGCAAAAGACTTACCCTTTCTTCTGGACCGGAAGGCTCGAGCGGAAACCTTGTTCCGCAGCTGGCGCCGCTCCTTGCTGCTCAGCTTCTTGCCCTCCTCACTTGCCAAGAGCCTCTCGTCTTCGTCCATGTCGTCCTCTTCCTTCCTGGAACGAGGCAGGTTCATCAGGGGAGAGTTGCTGTCGGACAAGGGGGCGGAGGGCTTGGCACGCATGGAGTTGAGGAGCTGGGTGATCTTTTGCTCAACAATGGGGTCGGTGGGCTGAGCGGCCTTGGGTCGCTGTTGTTGCTTCGCGTGGTGGTTGGCGCGCTGTTGTTGCTGCTGGGCGATGATCTGTTGCTGCTGGCGCTGTTGTGCCTGGGCCTTGGCCAGGGCAGCCTGCTGGTGCATGCCAGGCCACATGCGGCCGACGTTGCTTTGGTTAAGCATGCCCGGGGGCGATGGCAGGCCGTGGGCCTCCTGGCCTCCAATGGCATTCGGGTTGACGGTGGATTCAGTGAAGAAGATGCTCTGCTGCTCGGCGGAAGGAGATTCAAACTCCATGTCGACCTCGGAGCCGCCCATGGTTGGCTGGGAGGGCGAAGCGTTGAAGTCGAAGCCGTCGTCCATGTTGGCAAAGTAGGCGTCGATGTCGAACTGCTGGTAGCCAGCGCCGATGTGGGCATTGTTCTGGTTCACCTGGAGGGTGTTGGCCAAGGCGCCGGGCACGATGCCAGTCTGCTGTTTGTAGAGGTCATACTGGTGACTGGGGCCAGTCAGAGGCTGGGCTGTCGAGAGCAGGGAGGCCTGGGTGGTCTGAACGGTATTGAGCGGTCGGGCAAAGGGTGTTTTAGAGGCGGAGGGTGACAACGAGGGCGAATGGTATTGACCGTCATCGTAACCCGATAAATCCAGCATGGAGTCGACAAGCGGATCGACGTTGCCAGGCTGCGAGGCAGCTGGGCTGTGGGACTTGGTGTTGGACATGCTCGATGTCTCTTTCTGTATTTCTTTACTCTCTCGGGCGCACGTTCCCCTGTATCCTTCTCTCCCAGACCAAAGTCACTGGGTCTTGTGTGATTGGCGTGACGGATCGATCGATCGTGAGATTGAAGTGGAAATGTTGAGGTTGTTGTGAGTGGCGCCGGTTGTAGTCGGATAAGAAATGACTGGCCAGGTGGCTAGGGGGTATGAGGGTGAGTGAGCGGGTGAGGATAAGAGTTTAACGACAGAAACAGTCAAAAGTAATGATGTAGATGTCAAATGTTGATGATAATGTTGGGCCAGATGGAACTTGTGTGTAAAGGAAAAGACAAGACAGGACAAAATTGGGGGGGGGGGGTGGGAAGGGAAGAGAGGCCACAGAAGAGACAAGCCCGGGACGGGAGATTGGGGGGTTTTCTTGGGTACCCGTGTTGTGGCCCAGTTCGGAAGCGGGACTTGGCCAGGGTAGTGGTGGTAGTGGTAGTGGTAGTGGTGCTGGTGGTGGTGGGACGCCTTGAGGGTACCTGGGTACCTAGGTACCTATAGGTAGGTACCTATAATCCGGAACCTTGGGACACGACCAGGCCTGCCATGACAGAACGGGACAGTTTGCTATAGACAGGCAGAGTCGAGTCCAGACTGCACCGATTGCAAGGGTGGCTTGGAAGCCTGGAAGCTTCATACAGGCAAAAGAGGGTCGCAGAGACTGGGCACTTGGCCGGATGGGGAAGGCTCATGCAAGCGTGACCAGGATGTGGCCGGGACGTGCAGGGTTGCCCCGTTGGAACTTGCTCGGTCTTGACTGCCCTGAACTGCACTGGCTGCCAGACGCTGCTTGAACAAGGACGACAGAGCTGACGCGGCCTGCTTGACTCTGGTCACCCTTCCAAGCCAATCATGTCTTTAGGCGCAAACGCTCCGCCCCACCGTTTGTTAGTTAGCTGGCTGACGGGCATGCATGACTGGCAATGACTGGCAAGAACCGCTGTCGCACTTTCGCTTCCAAAACCACCATCACTGCATCACCATCCCCTAAGCATTCACTTGAGTGGTTGTGTGCCACTGCCCTGTATGCACCCTGGGTAAGAGTAGGGAACTACTACCTAGGGATACGGTATATCATAGTGTACAATAAACTATACCGTACGGGCTACCTACCTAATGTACGAACTACACTAGTCTTCTTCTTTTTTCCCCCCTCTTGTCTTGTGGGATTCGGGACAATGACGACGACGACGCCAGCCTGTCATTTTGACACCTTTTTTCCCTCTGCGCCACACACACTGGCGTACACTCCTCCCCGTACCCGTATACAGTAACAAGTACAGTCAGACAGTACGCATCCATACACACCTACCTACCTAACTGCCTACCTACCTAGGTGCTATCATCGTGAGCACCTACATACTCGGTATTGCCCTAGGTGGGTAGTAGCCAGCCAAGCCAGCCAAGCCGTTTGTTTCAAAGCCTCCAGGAAACACGACACCGCATTAACTCTTCACTCGTGCGGATCTACGCTCTTGTACTATGTAAATCATGACAAGATATATGCTCAGCCAGCCAAGCTTTCCAAGTGCGGATACCAATACGAAGTCTAAACTGTCCCTCCTTCCATTGAGGCTTCTCGTCCCAACATCTCACTTGGGTATATAAAACAAAACCTCGGGCCCTCTCACCAAGAGGAGCATCATCTAATTTCGTCCGTCCTATCTGCTCCTCCAACCTCACCGCCGGGTTGAGACGAGACGAGACGCGACGAGACACAAGACACAAGACACAAGAAGTGCTGGTTCATCAGGAGTCAGGATGGAGTGGGTCCGGCAGTCAGCTTCCAAGCACGGGTCCATCTCCGTCTGGCAAACTCCGCTCCGAGGTTAAGAGCGGGTCCCATCGGGCATTATGTGGTGTATCCGCGGTGGTCCTGGTGCCAGAGCCTCTCTCACTGCCAGAGCCTCCCTCACTGCCCCCCCGTGCATCAGCTGGTCAAGGGTTTGCAACTTTGCTGCCATCGTCATCCTCCCCTCTCCCCAGCAATCGTTTCTCAACGGCAGAAGGGCTATGGAAACACATCCCCACAAGGCGACCGGCCGCATATGCTAAGTTACCCGACAGGGCACAGACGGCTCTTCGTTTCAACCCCTTTTCTCCTTTGGTTGTGAATATGTATGTACATACCTACTAAGTAGGTAGGTAGGTGCGTACTTGCATACACAGTAGGTACCCTACATACACTACATACATACCCGTAAATATCCCGTAGACATCCCGTGAACTTCCTTCCCATGGGGCAGGGGGTGTGTGGAGTAGGTATTCTTGGTGATGGACCACCGGGCAGCGGTATCGAGTATGCCCGGCCCTGTTTGTTATGTACCATCTGGACGGAGCTTTGTCATGCCGGGTTGTGGGCGCATTGAAACAACCCTCGGTCCCCTTTTCCCACTCTTCCCGGTCTAGTGGGTATATTGTCTACTATGTACTGTAAGTACTTATGTAAGTGCTTAGGCATGTAGGGACCTACGCCTAGGTAGGTAGTGATTGTAGATCCTCGGCAGCGAACACGGCCACTGCTATTTTTATCCCTTCCAATCGTATCTTGCCATATCGAGCACTTACACTCACAACATACTGTATGTACAACAAGATTGTCCCATGCCCAACGCCTTGCAAGGCAGAACAGCACCTGTCACCTCCCACGGCAGCCCCAAGGTGGCCCTCCAGCCCTCCTTCGGGCCCGGTCATCTACCCGGCTCCCGTGAAAGCTCCGGGATCGGGATCGGGATCGGGATCGTGACCCGACCCGACCAGGTGCCAAGTCTGGCACGGCAGTGGCGACAGCTCAGCCCCCAGCCTCGCCAGGGACTTGGCTATGGGGCTTAACCAAAGTATAGGTAGCCTGACTTCTTGAGCCTCCTCCTCTCCTTCCCCCTCCTTCCAACAGACCACATATCACGTCATCCGCAACTGCAGCGTTGCCGAAATGCCACATACATGGCACCATTCCCTCAAGAGGGCCCCCTTCGTATTTGCCTATGTAGTGTGCGGTCATTTGTTTTTGACTTGTACAACATATCTGCATCCTCACCACCCTCAGAGGAAGTGCTGCTCTCCTTTCCATTGGGGGCCACCACCTACTTACTCACATACCAAGTTTGTATGCGCTGCTGGGATACCTGTCTTAACTATGTTACACGGTCCCTAGCCTTGCACGACATCGTCCCCTACTGCCTGGAGACATGGACCTGTTGTACAGTGGCTCCGTACTGAACCTCCACATGTGACATATCAAGCCCTGACAAGCTTAACGGGACAGTGTTCTATTCGAGTTGGCGCCTCTCCGGGCCAGATCTATTCTATATATAAAGACATACATGTTCCTCATGACCTTCCTATATACCCCTTCTATATACTACCCCAAAACGCCATGCTTACAGAAACAGAACTCAGCGCTCTTACTGAGCCACGAGGACGGCCTTGAAGTGGACCTTTCCTGCCTCGAGCCTGTCAATGGCCTCCTTGATACCCTCCTCTGTCATGGGGTACTCCTGGATGACGGCCTTGATCTTGTGCAACGCCGCGAACTCGAGCACTACAAGGAATCATGTCAGCCATTTGCGACGTACGTGATGGGGAAGACTCTCTGGTATAGAGAAAGAGAGAAGGGGGTTTTGAAGGGGAGGGGAGGGGGGAAGGCCGGGAATAAGAGGGAACTCACTCTCTCTGTGCAGCTGGCGGGGCGCAACAATGGAGCCCTGCACGGTGATACCGGAGGCCAGCAAGGGCATGTAGGGGATGCTGAAGTTGCCGTCGGCGACGGACAGCGGGTGGATGGTGGAGCCAGGGGCCATGATGGGCATGAGCTGTTCCCAGTCTGGCTGGGCGCTAGTGGTGACCAGCAGCCTGTCGAGCTTGCGGCTCACCTTGAGCTCCTTGACGCCCTTGGTCGCGACGAACTCGTGGGCACCCAGGCGCATGGCCTCCTCCTTCTTGGAGTCGCTGCCCGAGATGACAACGACGCGCGCACCGACCTTGTTGGCGAACTGGATGGCGATGTGGCCCAGGCCACCAACGCCGATGATGCCCACCGTCTCGGTGGGTCTGGTGTTGTACTGCATCAGGGCGGTCCAGACAGTGGCACCGGCGCACATGAAAGGTGCGGCATCGACATCGCTCATGCTGTCGGGGATCTTGAAGAGGAAGGCCTCCCGCCAGACGGCGTGGGAGGCGAAAGAGCCTTGGTCAAAGTCTTGGTATCCGTACATGACCCTCTCGGCGCAGTACTGCTCGTTGCCGGTCTGGCACTGCTTGCAGTTCTCGCACGAGTCGTGCTCGTATCCCCAGCCAACGCGGTCGCCCTTCTTCAGGCTCTTGCAGAGGGGCCCGACCTCCTCGACGACACCAACACCCTCGTGTCCGAGCACCATGTCGGCATGCTTGTAGTGCAGGTCTGTTCCGCAGAGACCCGAGGCCGTCACCTTCAGGAGGACAAGATCGCCAGTGAGCTGGTCGGGCTTGGTGGTGGTGCTCTTCTTGACGACACCGGACTTGTCGCCCTTGTAGACAGTGAAGGTAGGCATGGTGGCAGTGGTTGTTTTGGGGGGTGGGCCGGTTGTAGATGGTCGGTTTCGGTAGAAAGAGGGATGGGATAGGACAGAGACAGGACAGTTGATACTTGGTCTTCCTCGAGGCAGATATAACCCGTCCTGAGCAGGCAGGCGACTTTCTTTATATTTATTTACCAACCGTGCCTTATCTCCCCACATCCATGACTAGCACTGGTCATCCCGGTATATGCCATGCTGTGTACTTAGTCTACGATGACGTCTGAGGAAAACTCTTTGAGATCAACCTTTTCCCGAGTGAGATCCGCGCTATGGCATATTTTTCTCTGCCGTGGCAGACCTACTATGGGATTCCACGACGTGCCAGTCCATGGTCAGGGGGGTCGGAAGTGTCACGGAGTGGGCCTTTCTGCAGTTATCGTGGCGTCTGGCATCCGTGTCAACAGAAGTTTTGCCTCGCCGATCAAAGACTTTGTTGGGCCAAGTTTGTAAGCACGCTCGGAGACACCGGCTTCGCTCGCATGGACAGACTGACAGGAATCAGAGAAACAGACCAAACAGAACTAAATGAACATTCCATGTGCCGAGGCACGTGTGAGGACCGGCCCACGGATCTGGTCCAACCTGGTCGAATCTGGCAGTCTGGCATTGATGTGCGGTGGGCCGGTCGGGATTTTTAGTGGTCCTCTCTCCCTTTTTCTACTATTAATCACAGTGAAAACCGAGGTACCTATCAGTACGTCTCCATGCAGGGCCAATCCGACCCCTTTTCCTTGGTATCGTCGGCGATAAACTCGCCTCCGTCTCACCCTTATCACATACTTAAGTAGAGTGGTACCTGTTGTATCAAAGCCTCGTTATCAATCTACGGTATATACCAACTTCTTCCACCACCCGCCCACTTTTTTTTCTCTTTGATTTCTCTTTGATTTCTCTGCGGCGAGGGAGAGATGGCCCAGCTGCCCAGTCGAACACTGTCAAAAGGCCCATAGAGACTTTAGCCATCCCAGTGGATGCCAAGAGAGATTCTTTTGGAGGGCCTGGAAAAAAAGGATTGACCGACTCAGGCCAAGCCAGCCGCAGCAAAATAAGACTCCCGAGCACTCCGTGGAGGATTCGATCAATGCCAATCGGCGTGTTTTTAGGTTCGAAGTTGAGGCGACGAGATTCTCGTGGCCGCTGCTACCGTCGATTGTTGCCTCAAGACCATGGCCACATTCATGAGAAGGACTGGCGATCAGTGTGGATTGCTGAATCTAGAATGACTTGGGCGTGACGGCCCTTTTGTCCTCGCCATAGCGGATTACCTTCACAAGAAGAAGATAATACCAGCAGTTAACAATTGGTCCTGTCACCCAGGGAACATGGCTGGCTTGCCTGTTATAGACCAGGTATATACGAAGCGAACCCACAATTTTGTCGACTCGCAGTCCGCGGAAACTGTCCAGCATAGCATGAGCTTTCTCTGCCCAGAGAACCGACTGCATAGCACTCGAGGCGAGAGCTCAAGACTGTGAGTCGAGGAGTATTCAGGAGATGACAAGGGCGGAACCCTGTACTGTACAATGAGGCTGGATTTGAACCTGGCAAGAATGCCTGGGCGACTAGGGAACATCGAAACGTCAAGATCTCGTGTACAACAAATGGTTCGAGGTGGTTCCAGCATGGAGGCTGTGGTGCGATTAAATTTATCGATGATGGGGCTTCCTGCCAAAGGGGGAGGCCCATGGGGTCGTCGCTCAGCGGAGGCGACTCAAGTCCCTCTGGGCGTCTTCCACCTGCCTACTCATATCCCGGTAAGCCCTCGCGGCCTCCCTCATAGCGCGCTCCTTCCTCGCGTCACCAGCCTCGCCATCAATGGCAATTCCATAGTCCACCAACTCAGCACGCGTTGTCCTCGCGGCCTCGGCAAGCCTCCTCTGCCCATCGCGAAGGTGATTGGCATAGTTCCTCAGGGCTTCGCGCACCTCTGGGCTGTACACGTCTTTCCTGACATTCCAAAGCGCCGTCTCAGCATTGACCTGGCCGAACTGGGCCTCAAGAGAGACATCAGCGGCACGGAACTCGAGGGACCGGGCCACGCCACCGTGCTTTGCCTCGAGAGAGCGGATGAGTAGTATCAGAGCCTGTGTGTGCTTCTGAAGCAGCCTGACGAGGGCATTAGCCGCAGCCAGGCGTGCCCCGGCCAGGGAGGCGGACTGCTGTCGGACGCCCGATGAGAGATCTCTGATGTGACTCGGCACGGAGGGGATATGCCGGTGAAGGAACGAGGCGTTTGTGGTGGGGTAAGCTGCGCGGGCGAGCTGGACAGCCGAAGACTGGAGGTTCGAGGACACCAGGCTTGCCAAGCTGGGCAGGTGGTCCTCGAGTGACGTAAAAGGCGGGCTGGACAGTAATAGCTGGAGGCTGTCTGGTGACAAGTGCTCAGCACTGGTGAGGAGCGGTGGGAGAAGCAGCAGTAGATCCAACAGCGGCTCTGGGAGTTCTGACGATGTCCTGGCTCTCCTTGTAGAAGCTTCGGGCTCAGGGGGCACAGCGGCGGAGAGTGACTGAGCCAGGAGATGTTGTTTGGCCGCCTTCAGGCGGTGGGCATCAAGTTCCTACACCAGATGCAGTTGTAATTTCAGCCATCCATTCGTTGAACCATGTCAAACTTATCCTTCACCTCATCATCTGCATGGAGAGGGAACATCAACGTGAAAGCCAGACCCGTACCTTGCGGACAGCATCTCTCTCCCTGGCAGCACGGCTTTGGCCATCCTTGGTGGTGCCGTCAGGATTGAGTATGGCAGAGGTGAGAGTGCCGTATAACGCGGCAAACTGGGGGTTATTTTGCAGTATGGAGTCTTCGACGGGTGGAAGCATTGTGTCTGTCGCGTCACTACTACTCACTCCTTTCGAGGGAGGACTGAGCCTGTGTAAAGGCTTGGTCGAGGTGATGACATGTCCATGAAAGTCAATACGTCGAGAGGGAACACTCGTTAATGTGTTGAGTGGAAAGGAATTGAAGTCCCACGCGGTTCAATAAGGCAGGAGGAGGGAAGAGTGCCTGAGTACCTACCTAGGTAAGTACTTAGTACACAATGAATGGCGCCGGCCGGTAGCATTACATAATCACGGCGCGTGGTGCCGGGCGGAATTTTTGGACCTCCAGTTTTGAGCTTCATAGCGGAACCACACACGTTGAGGCTCTCACCACACTACCTCCCTCCCCTGAACCCCTCGAGCTAGAGCAACAGTGACAGTGACAGCGACAGCGACCGCGACCGCATCCTGTCCTCTGTCCCAGGATCTCGAGACCGTGATAGACCGCAAAATCACACGTGGCAAGCCCATAGCCGCACCATCCTCCAGCTTCCTCTCTTTCGCTCTCTCTCTCTCTCTTCGCCCCACCTCGTACGTACACGTACGTACACGAAATATACCGGCGCATCTTGCCGCCCTCACCAGGGAGTCAAATAATGGCCTCGACTCTACGTGTCGGGCTGCTGCCCCGGCCAGCAGCAGCAACAGCAGTAGCACCAGCAGCAACAAATTCACAACAGCTCCTCCTCCTCCGATCCGCATGCCGCCAGGCCCCCGTCTCGACATCGAGGAGGCTCTTCAGCACCTCCCCCGCCGCCCTTGCCCCCGGCTACCCTTACCAAGGCGTCCCGCGCGACGCCCACGGCCTGTCCATGCCCATCCCCAAGCCCAGCTCCAGGAACCCCGAGATCCCGCCGTACCCCTACGGGCCCCGCCAGGTCTACAAGCAGTCCAACGGCGGCCTGTACGGCTCCTCGCGCATCCGCTTCGGCAACAACGTCAGCGAGAAGCACGACGTCAAGACCCCGCGCAAGTGGCGCCCCAACCTGCAGCGCCGCCGGCTGTGGAGCGAGGCCCTGCGCTGTTTCGTCCAGACGAGGGTCACCACGCGCGTGCTGAGGACCATCGACAAGGTCGGCGGCCTGGACAACTACCTGCTGGGCGACAAGAGCCAGCGCATCAAGGACCTGGGCCCGTGGGGGTGGAAGCTGAGGTGGAGGATCATGCAGAGCGAGATCGTCGTCGAGAGGTTCCGTGCCGAGAGGGCGGCCCTGGGGCTGGGGCCCAAGAGCAACAAGGCCATCAGGGACGAGGCCATGAGTGAGGCGGTAGCAATGGGGATAGTACCCCTGGCGACGGGCGCGACCTCGACCCAGGCGCTGCTGGATGCAACACAGCGGATGTTGGACACGGAGGAGGACTTTGTCATTGGCAAAGACGAGGGCTTCATGAAGGAGCAGAGGACATGACCGCCAGCATGAGGGCGGGCTGGCTTACGTATCATGCGTACTATACATAGTCTTCGCACGCACCGCGTATCTGTGCAAATACAATCACCATGTAAAGACCATTGCGACTAAACAAAACTACATGCCGTGTATGACCGACCCCCATCCAACTTTTTTGGGAACGTATTAAGACTGCAAAGCATCGTATCTACAGAGTTTTGAAATGGCATGCCAACCGGGGCCCAACCCACTACCCCATGAGGGTTCAGTTCAGAGGCACCCCCGGCTGATGTCCTTTACATACATTCATGTCCAACCTCTAGAACCTCAGGTCCCAGCCGATCTTGGGCCCTATCTTGGGCAGCTCATCAGCCACACTCTGCACATCCTTGTCGCCACGTCCACTCAGGCAGATGACAACATCCTGGTCAGGCTTCATCGTCTTGGCCAGCTCAATGGCCCCGTAGATACCGTGCGCCGACTCCAGCGCGGGGATGATACCCTCCAGCTGGCTGATGAGCCGGAAGGCGGTGAAGGCCTGCTCGTCCGTCGCAGCGACGTACTGGGCCCGGCCGCTGTCCTTCCACGACGCCAGTTCCGGCCCAACAGCGGGGTAGTCCAGACCCGCCGAGACGGAGTGTGTCTCCTGGATCTGGCCGTGCTCGTTCTGCAGCACGTATGTCTTGACACCGTGCAGCACACCCTTGGTGCCGGCTGCCAGCGTCGCCGAGTGGCGAAGGGTGTCGATGCCGTCACCGCCAGCCTCAACTCCGAGGAGCTTGACAGAGAGGTCCTTGGAGAATGGGTAGAACATGCCCACAGCGTTGCTGCCACCACCCACACACGCGACAACGGCGTCGGGCAGCTTACCCCGCTTCTCGAGCATCTGCTGCTTCGTCTCGTTTCCGATGACAGACTGGAAGGTCCGCACGATGGTTGGGAAGGGGTGAGGCCCGATGGCCGAACCGATAATGTAATGGGTGTCGTCGAGGTTGACGACCCACGCGCGCATGGCCTCGTTGACGGCATCGCGGAGGGTCCTGCTGCCTGCCTCGACGGCAACGACCTTGGCACCGAGCAGCTTCATCCGGAAGACGTTCAAAGCCTGTCGCCTGACATCCTCCTGTAGCATCGATCAGTCAGTATAAGACTGGAGCATAGGAAACCCGGCCCAAGGGGGGCGGGTGGGGAAGGGACTCAAGACTTACAGCTCCCATGTATACGGTGCATTCCATGCCGAACTTGGCGCAGACAGTGGCAGTCGCCACACCGTGTTGGCCAGCACCGGTCTCAGCAATGATCTTGGTCTTGCCCAGCTTGCGGGCCAGCAGGATCTGACCGATGGCGTTGTTGATCTTGTGACTGCCAGTGTGGTTCAGGTCCTCCCTCTTCAGCCAGATGTTGGCACCGCCGGCATGCTTGGTGAGGCGGTCGGCAAGGTGCAGCTGACCAGGGCGGCCCATGTAGGGATAGTAGGAGCGGAACTCCTCCCAGAAGGCCGGATCGTCCCTGATGTTGTTGAAACCTTCCTCCAGTTCCGACAAGCAGTCCATGAGCGATTCGGGGACGTACTGGCCGCCGAACTCACCGAAGCGCTCAGGGATCTTGCTGTGCAGGGCGGCCAGCTGAGCCACCAGGCCGGCATCGTCTCCCTCGACATGGCTGTCCGTGATGGTCGCGTCCACGGTAGGCTGGCTGTTGGGCTCCCTGGCCTGGGCAATCGCCTCGACGACACCGACCTCCCTCGTCAGAGACTCCTCGGGTGTCCGCCCACACAAGTATGCGCAGTACTCCTGAACGGCCTTGTAACCCTGGCCCTCAGGTGCCTTTTGCAGCGTGCTGACGATCATACTGCCGACGACGACGCCGTCAGCAACCTGGGCAACACTCGTGAAGTGGTCGCGCGTCGAGATACCGAAACCGACGGCGGCAGGCTTGTCGCCCGAGTATTTCTTGACGCGCTCGAGGAGGCTTGGGAGGTTCGCGTTCATGGTACCAAGGGCACCAGTGACACCCTGGCGGGAGACGACGTAGATGAAGGAGTCGGCGAGACGGCAAAGTAGCTTCATGCGGTTGTCTGAGGTGGAAGGGGCGATCAGGGGGATGTAGGAGAGGCTGCAAAGTAGAACAAGTCAGCATGTGGCGACCCATGGCATCTTGTGTGCCTGGCTGGCTGGCTGGTTGTTACTTACCCGCCCTTGGAACACAACTTGCGGAAGGAGACAGCCTCCTCTGGGGGCAGATCGCAAATAATGAAGCCGTTGACGCCGGCCTCCTTGCAGTCGTTGAGCAGGGCCTCCTCTCCGTAGGCGCGCATGGGGTTGTAGTAGCCCATCAACAAGACCGGGGCCTTGAGGCCCTTTTGCCGAGCATCGCGAACCATCTGGAGGGTGCTCTTGAGGGTAACGCCATTGTCCAGGGCGATAGTGTTGGAAGCCTGAATCGTGGGGCCGTCTGCTATGGGATCGGTGAAGGGAACACCGAGCTCGATGATGTCTGGAAGAAGAAGGCAGGTCAGTGATACAAGCCAGGCCAGTGGTTGCGCCTGAAGGCAGTGTGATGACCGAGATCTACTCACCAGCACCTCCCCTCTCCATGGCCAGACAGATCTCGGATGTGTCCTCAGGCAAAGGGTAGCCAGCGGTCACATAGGTGACCAAGGCACTCTGTTTGACGCATGTAATATATTAGCCATGGGTGCCAGGGATATATGGCTATCCCAAGCCATGTTGGACGGTTTGTTTGTGGGTATACACACCCTGTTCTCGGCCTTGCACCGCTGGAAGGTCTGCTTGATGGCCTCCATGGTTTTGGTCTTGATCTTGCTTCTGCTTCTTCTGCTTCTTGTTCTTGTTCTTCACTTGTCTCCAGTCAATCGAGACCAATGGATGTGTAATACAAGAGTCAAAGGAACGAAAGGCCTGTGAGTGTAGTAGCAAGATGAATTGGGTCCAAGAGAAAGGAGGGTATGGAAGAATGCTGTCTAGCAAAGAGAGGGCCTTCGACGTTTGGTCGCTCGTTGAAACTTCTTGAGTCACCAAATTTCTATTCAGATCAGTTTCCGACCGAAGCGGGCGGGACATTCAATGTTGAATGACACACGTCAGGGCCCACCCCACTCGCTCACTGTAGGTACATGGTAGAGTAACCCCGCGGCCGGCCGATAATGCAGAGGGGGCCCCACACTTACAGTAAGTATCTAATTTACTTACCTAGGCACGATCAGCTATCGTTATCGCCACTGAATGTACCTACTCAATTGCCTACTTAGGTAGGCAGGTATGTACCTAGATACCTACTTTAAGTACTTAGTATGTACTCAAGTATATATGTGTATACTACCTATGTCAGTGCAAGATATTCCTGGCAATACAACTACTGGATATTAGATACTAGAACATGAACACTTCTCATGCCACCGTAAGTAGTACAAGGTAAATCTATTCACTGATTATATTGCCTTCTAGGTCTTCACTCATGTGCAATACCTCATCTGCTATAGCAGAGATATCTACTTGACCTGACCTGCCCAGTGTCCCGCCTGCTTTTCTTGTTCTCGTCCCTCCTCAACACACCCTGGGAAGACATTATTATATTGCATCCGAAACCTGTATCCGAACAATCCCTTTTATGAGCCTTGCGACTCTTCTGCGGCCAGCCGCGTCCTGTACTGCATTATCTGTCGTGGACAGTTGTCTTGTTCTCTTTTTTTATGCACCGGATCCTTATCCCCCTTTTCCAAATATACGCCCGTTCTTGGACAAGATGTCCAATATATGCAACCAAAAAAAGAAGGAAAAAGGTAAAACAAAAACACCCAAATCAAGGCTAGACGTCACCAATGCCCTTAAACGCCGGTGCTTCTTATGCCTAAGACGGTTAAGACTCGTCTTATCTGTTCGTCTCTATTCAGCCGCTCTCGCTCTGCCTCCATTGTCCCTGCTGCGGTGTCGGTATTCCCAGCCTGTCCCGGGAATCGTAGAGTGCGTAACCAATCTTCTCGTTGTCAGCCACCTTCGCGTCCGCAAACGGGTTATGGACGCCCCGCGCTGCACCGTCGATTGGGGTCTCGGCCACATCGGCGCCGAAGTCAGGGAACCGGGACGGCGGTGATCGACACACCATAGGACCCCGGCTGTCTCTGTTGTAGAAGGGTGGTTCTGGTTGCGGCTGTTGTGGTGGTTGCTGCTGTTGACTACCAGCTTCGTCTGCCCTGCTTCACCATGCGTGTTAGCTTTCAATCACATGCCATACACCTCTCAAACGTCTTGTCACCGGGATGTCTTGCGTACCTCTCGGAGAGACAGCACCGAATCGCCGCCTGGGCAACGGCGAAGAGCACGTATGCTATGTATACCAGGAGCATCACCAGGGAGATCAGGGCTTCCTGGATGATGTTGCTGCGGAGCATCTGTACCACCTCGTGAACCGCCTCGGTGATCTCATCCGTGGTGGTCGAGCTGGGTGAAGCAAGGAAGCTGCTGAGGTCCGAGTCACCGTTGATAGAGTCGTTGGCGCCGATGGAGAATATGTCGCCCGAGAAGAGTGGAAGCGTCACCTGGGCGTTCTCGTTCACCCAGGTCAAGCCCTCCTGGACCTTGTCAAGTTTGTCTGTGATGAGGCACGCGACGATGGAGCTCATGAACTTGTCAAGCTGAGGAACACCTCCAAAGACAGCGTCGATTGCTTCTTGCATGTCCTTGTCGAACGTGTTGATGGTATCGTTCACTGAAGTGGTCGCATTTCTGACCCAGCCAAAAAGATCATCGTTGATGTCGTTTTGTAGGCCCAGGATGAGGCTGTTGGACTCGTTGGCCCACAAAGTAGAGGATTGTTCCAAAGCCAGCACCACCTCGCTAGCGAAGTCTTCTACCTTGGCGGCGAGGGCAGGGGCTTCCTTTTGGACGGCCATCAGGACCACCCATTGACAGAAACACGAGAAGGCGCCAGCAATGGCAAGGGACAGGACGAACAGGGCCGTGTAGGTCGTTGCATACGCGACCACCCAGCGGATGAGAACCTGTCGCTTGGGGTCCCTCGAGAGCTTCTCCGAGATCCAGAGTCCGGCCCCGGCCGTCATGGGTCGCCCAGCCATGTAGGCAATGTCCATGGGCTCTCGGTTGGCGAGTATCCAAGAATGCCCCACTTGCCTGTTGAACCGTTTCATCTCCAACCATGCCATCAAGGCCGCTACGACGATGGCTAGGATGATAATTACCACAATGATAATGATCTTTGCATCGGCGGCGACTTTGAATAGCGCCTCGAAGAAGTTGTCGAGAGTGCTGTTGTTGGAACAGAAGGTCAACGACTCCCTCTTGGCAACGGGAAATATGGACTGGTCAAACTCCCAGTCGCCGTAGCTCTCGTTGATCAAGCTCTTGACCAGGTTGAACGGAATGGCGATGATTTCCTTGACCGTGTCCTGAACTTCGGTGTAATTTATCTTTGAATTGAGATCTTCGATGCCGCTGACGAGACTGTCGGCATTGATCTTCAGATTGGAGAGTTGGGCCACCTCGGACTTGACGCCGCTTATGTCAACTCCAGGTATCAGATCGATCACGTCTGCTACCTTGTCGACTGCCTCTTCAATGCCACTGGCGACGCCTTTTAACGCATCGTTCATCAAAACGGTCGTACCATTTATAGCAAACTCGGCAAAGTCGAGGACGCCATTGACAAGAGCAGTACAGAGACACATGATGGTGCCAATCTCGAACTCGATGGCGAAGAAAATAAGCTCCTGAACTCCTGTGAGGATCATCATGAGCATCTCCACCATTCCCTGTACCGTCTTCGTGATTCCAGCGGCTGAGAGTTGGTTGACTCCAACAGACAAATAATGAGGCATCGAAGCCAGGGAACTCCCGATGTCCTCGACCTCGGTACAAGCGGACAGTGCCTTGTCTTTGGCGTTGGCAATATCCTTGTTGAGACCGGCGAGTAGGATCAGGAGCCGGGCCAGGACAAGAAGCAGCAGGATCGTCCACCTGTTCATGGGGACCTGGGACAGTCGTGATCGGAGGCCAAGATAGGGGGTGATATCACCGGCGCTGTAGAACGGTGGAGGAGGCATTGGGTCGGCAGCTGCCCGCTTGCCATCATCCGAGTCGAAGGACTGGTGGTTGAGAGAAGGAGGCACGGAGGGCCATGATGTCTCCTGTGGTTCTGGCTGTGGTTCTGGCTGTGGTGGTTTCTTGGAAAAGTTGGGAAGAAACATGTTGAGGACCGGAGCCATGGGGTGGGTCTGACCAGGTCTCAGTCCCGCTGAAGATCAAGCAAAATAATTGTCGAAAGGAGGGCTGTGATTTGATTTGTCAGAGAATGAATGAATGTCTCGGCGTAGTAGATGGCAAAAGTTGCCAAAGTGCAAGACTCGAATAGTGTGGGTGTCGGTGATGTATCAGAATTGAGAGGATGTAACAGGCGCGTGTGCGTAGGTGGACCGAGAAGTCTGAAAGGTAGAGAGGAATAAAACACACAAAGGAGACTCGTTATAAAAAGAAAAGAAAGAGATTAGGAGTTATGTTGAATGTGCAATCAACTCATTGTTTCCCTATGTTGTCGAACGTCCATGAATCACAGGAGTTGTGAGAACAATAGTGTCACATAATAGCTGAATGAATTCAATAATAGGGAGGAGGGCGGTTTATTCATAAAAATCTGGCCCAAGGCAGCAGAAATACAAAAGTGACAACCGGGAGGGTCGAGGCAAAAGAAAAGAAAAGAAGGAATCAAGAATAGGGTCACATACGCTTATGATTGATCGAAGACAATCGGATGAAAGTCAATAATAAGAAAGTTTAGGCTTTGTTCTGCTCTCAGAAGCCAGTCTGGAGTCAGTCCTTTGATAATTAGCCGCAGGATATTAAGCGCTCGGCCAGCCACCTGGGCATCATTCCTTTATGTAAGGCGGAGAGAGAGAGATTCCAAAAAAGTTCCGATCGGTTGACTAGCTGCCAATTGGTCGCGTATAGAGATTTCCAGGCCTCGCAAACAGGCAAGCAAAGTAAAGAAAAACAAAGCAGTCAGAACCGATGTGTACAATGTGCCGAGGGTTGAGTGATTGGCTTGTCTGGACAAGCAATGTCTGCAATGCCTGAGGGGACCAGAATATTATACAAAACCATCACCATCAAGGGTGCCCAGTCATATTCACTGATATGGAGGCTGCTCCCCACGGAGAAGACGACTGGCTGCCATCTCTCCATGCTAGATGGAGGTAAGTATTTGCTGGCATGCGGATTATATGCGGACTGCGAGCTACGAGCAAAAGTGCAAGCAGCGAAATCGTCAAAGTTGTAAAGCAACAAGCCTAATTACTGCTTCTCAAGTGTCGAGTCCTGGGCCATGACTGGAAGTGATTGGCCGTGCTGGCCTGACTGGTTGAAAACTCCACGTGCAAGCCATTGTGATAGCAGCAGGGGAATACGACTAGTGCAGTACATAGGTCGTGTCCTGCGTAGGACAGTAGATCGGGGTAGTGCAGATCGAGGTTGCACGACAGTATATGTGTTTCGTTTCGATCCCGTCTCCCCGGTGCGGGTCTGTTCTGGTGATGGTAGTACTGTAGTTGTTTGAGTGCGAGGTGTGGCAGCTGTGATGCCCGAGATCCACCCGTCACCACTCAAGCTTTCCACCGTAGTGGGTACTGGAGTTTATATGTAAAGCACACCACAGTTTGACCACTAACCCACTAACTCTTACACTCTTGCTGCCAGTGATATGCAATGTACCAGGTCATGAGGCCGAGGGAGGTATATTTGAGCCTCATCCCGTTAAGCCTCGATCGAATCTTGCTTGCTTGTGCCTCGAGGACCACGGGACAGTTGCCGGAATGACCAGCGATCGGAATGGCCCGCTCGTCTCAGCTTTCCCTGCCCGGGCCTATTAATTGGCCTTCGAGGCACCAATGCACCGCGGCTGTCCCCACGCCTGCACGCCTGCACGCCTGTCTCCGTGCTGCAAGCGCCTGCAAGCGCCAAGGTTGTGGGCTATGTGGGTCGTGATTCGTGGGTCTGCCATTGATATTTTCAATGTTTGAGTCACTTGCCGGGGTATGTGTGCACCGTGTATGTACGTACTGTCACGGTTAACATTGGGGAGAGCACTCCCTCTGGCCGCCTTTACCTGGATGCCGTCGTGAACCCCCCAAACCCCTTCACGTCTTACAGTACTGAAGGTACATACATACTTAGGTGCACACTCAGAACCAGTACTAGAACGGCTCTGATCAAGGTCAGTGAAGGAACTGTACAACTATTCGCATTCGTAGCTCATCGTAGAGTTTTGGGTAATGCTGTCTTGGATGGTCATGCCACTTCGAATTGTCTTATTTGTACCATTCATAGCCTCCCTCATTTCAGTCAGATCAAATCGTTATCACTTTTTCCGTGGCTGCTTCCAGCCCTCCTAGCCCTCCTAGCCCTTGACGGCGTAGATGGCCTCGGCCAGTCTTCTCACGTTGCCGCTGGTGATTCCAGCGACCGAGATACGGCCATCCCTGGTAGCGTACACTGAGTGCTCCTTGGCCAGCTTGTCCATCTCCTCGGGGGTCAGCCCGGTAAAGGCAAACATGCCAATCTGGCTCGTGATGTGGGACCAGTCGTGCTTGGAACCGAGCTTCTCCAGGTTCTCCTTGAGCAGGGCGCGCATCTTGATGATGCGGTCCGCCATAGCCTTGACCTCGACCAGCCACTCGTCGTACAGCTTCGGGGTGTTGAGAATCTCGGCCGCGATACGGGCGCCGTGGATAGGCGGGTTGGAGTACAGGGGTCGCACGAGAATCTTGACCTGGGAGTCGACGCGCTTCTTCTCCTCGGCCGACTCGCACACGATCGAGAAGGCACCGGCCCGCTCGCCGTACAAGCCCATGTTCTTGGCAAACGACTGAGCCAGGCAGGGGTTGTGGCCCTTCTCGACAAAGTAGCGCAGGGCGAAGGCGTCCTGGTTGATGTCGCCACTGGCGAAGCCCTGGTATGCCATGTCGAAGAAGGGGTAGTGACCGCCCTCCTTGATGGCGACCTCGATAGCCTTCCACTGCTCGGGAGTGGGGTCGACACCGGTGGGGTTGTGGGCACAGGCGTGCAGGAGGAAAATGCTACCCTTGGGCGCAGCTTTGATGTCGGCGACCATGCCATCAAAGTCCAGGCCGATGGTGTCCTTGTTGTAGTATCGGTACTTCTCAACCTTGAGGCCAGAGTCCTTGAAGACGGCGCCATGGTTGGCCCATGAAGGAGTGGGGATGTAGATGGTCTTGTCTCCAGGGTAGAAACGAGCCAGGAAGGCGCCGCCGATCCGCAGGGCTCCGGTGCCGGAGATGGACTGGGTGATAGCGGTGCGGTCGAGGGCATTGCTGTTCTTGCCATATGCCAGCTTGGCGGCAGCGCTGGTGAACTCGGGCACGCCAGTGATGCCGGCGTACTCCTTGTTCATGCGCGAGCTGATGACCTTGTCCTCAGCCTTGAGCACCGAGGGCAGGACGTATGGCTTGCCCTTGTCATCTCGGTAAGCTCCAACACCTATAGGAGGGTTAGGTCAATATTGCGGCCGTCTGAGGGGTGGGTTGGTAGGTTTCGGTATCGGAGTCGAGTTTTGGTAGAGGCAATGATAATCGTACCTAGGTTGATCTTCTGGTCGAAAGAATCGGCCTTGAATGCCTCGGTGATACCTGTGAATTGAGTGTGGCACGTTAGCCCCAGTTCCTACAGTTCCTGGTTCTGTGTGTCTGTCTGTGTCTGTCTGTGTCTGGTGATTGGAAGATGGAGGACGTACCAAGAATGGCCTGATGACGCATAACAAACGCCCTATTAGCAATTGCGGCCTACTTGACCCCCTTCACGTGTACCTGGGTGGTGTTGACTTACATCCTAGAGCACTGTCAGCTTGGACAAACAACAAAACAGCTATGAGTAACACCTGAGCGGATAGGTAGGTCCGGCACACTTACTGGAGGACCCTGGGGAACGTTGGCCCAGGTGGAAGCCGTGCGCAGGACCGCGATGTTGCGGAAGGCAGCTCGTCGAGCAGAGATTCTGACTGTGGTGGCCAGCATCTTGGGTTATGGAGCTGATTGTATTGGATGAGGAGAAGGCACCTGGGCAGCGGGGGAGATAAAGAGAAGGAGAGGGAAGAAAGTGAAAGTCAATTAGAACATTGGACAGAATAGTGTGTGTGAGGTCTTACAGCGAAGGAGTGGGTTTGTGGTACGCTGTGTAGGTGCCGGTGGCAGCAGGGGCAGCAGGGGCAGCATGTTGTGAGTGTCTATGTAGCTAGCTACTGTAGCTGCCGAGGTACGCTACCACTGTCTGACTGTTCTGACTGTGTACCTACAGGCCTGTGCACAAGCACTAACACCCCTCTGTGTGGGGAAACTTCCAATTGCTCAAATGACACCGCCTATCAGGTACCTCACGCAGCCCTGGAGTATGCCCAGGTGTACTAGACAGGGCTGCCCCTCCGCAAGATTCCGATAGTCTGGGGTCCCCAGGGACATCTGGAGTGCCGAAGTGGCGGGTCCAGGCGCCATTCATCCGGCCGTTACCGTTGAAACGGTCGTTCTTCCGTGCACACGGTGCGGGACCTGAATACGGATCCGTATCCCATCCGCCCGCACTCACTATTGCCCACTCGCTCTTCTCACCCGAACAGAGAAGTTCTTCGGTATCACAAACCAGGAGTTGTCACATTCCCACTCCTCACCTGGCCTTTCCAGCTCGAACTCGAAGTCTCTGAGCAGCCTGGGCATCAGCTTGGAGATCTCGAGCATGCTGATGTGCCGACCGATGCATGTCCTCGATCCGAGCCCGAACGGGAGATAGTACGACTCCATCCGCCGCAGTCTGTCCTTGTTACCGCCTAGTGCTTCGGCTTGAGCCTCACACCACCGTTCCGGCCTGAACTCTCTGGCGTCTGGTCCCCACACGTCCTCGCTCAGGTGCTTTCCGCGTTCACACAGGTTAGCCGTCGCTCAGCTCAGTTGAGACCCGGCACGTACGCCAGCAGTTGGTTTGTCAGTTGGTTACTCACAGCGACCCATGCGTTGATGCCAACGTTGGTGCCCTGGGGCAAGTACTGGCCCGACACCGTCACTCCCCCTTCCGGCACCACACGCCAGAGTGGTAGGCCTACAGCAGTATGTAGACGGAAGGACTCCTTGATCACCGCGTCCAAGTAGGGCATCTGCTGTGTCTCCTTGAAAGTTGGGTGCTCCGAGAGCTGGCCCCTGGAGCTGAACTCTCTGATCTCTTGCTTCAGCCTGCCCAGAACCTGCGGGTACCTGAGGAGGTAGTACAGCATCCCGGACAGGCTCGTCGCCGTGGTGTCTGAGCCTGCATTGATGTTGGCCAGACCTACCAGGAAGACGTGATACATGGTCATCTTCTCAGGGTCCTCTTGGTTCTGATCCAGCAGTCGATCAAGAAAGTGCCTCGGCGCACCCTCGACCTGCTCTTCCACCTTGCCTTCCGCCTCTTTCGCTTTTCTCTCCTCTAGTCCGATGGCCATGCGCTTCCTCACGAAATCCACGAGGGTCACACGACCTCTGGCACCAAACAGTTGTAGTCTAGCCGCTGGGTGGAACACCCAATCGTGCAGCCAGGCGTATATCCCCACCAGAGTAGAGTATCGCATTATTGCATGGAGATCGCCCATCATGCCCCGGATATCGTGGCCATCATCCAAGAAACCAAACCGACTGCCATACGTGATACAAGCAATCACGTCGAAGGCGTAGCACTGGAACCAGTGACCCATGTTCACCTGTTCTCCGGCGTCTGCTATCTCCTGCAACCGTTTGGCAAAGATATCGGCGCATTCGTCGACGAAGGTCTCATACGATACCAACGAGGTCATGCTATACAGATTCTGAAAGCGCTTGCGCGTGTTGGCATGGCGCGCCATGTCTTGATCTGCGAAAAGAGTGAAGTTGCCGGGGCCTGGCACCCTCCATGCGTAGTACCAATCACTCTTGGGAAACTTGGACCCGATGCCGTATATAGTCTTAAGCGCACCTGGATCGTCGATGCTGACGAGCTTCGGCCCTAGGCGAACAAGAGGGCCGAACTTGCGGTGCAAAGCAACATTCTCGTGCTGGAAGCTGCCATGACGAACACGGTTCCAATAGAAGAGATTGGTGAAACGTGCAAAGAAAGGTCCTGGGACTCTCTTGAGCGGCGAGAATAAGGGGGCCAGGAGCACATAGAGAATGTACAACACGACGAGGGCCGCAGATAATGTCTTGATGGACGGGTCCAAGATCCCCATGTTTGTGGTGGTCTGGCGAGAGTGGCTGTCAGGGCGGGAGACCTTGCTCGAGCGTGCTACTGACGACTTCCTAGGTACTTATGCAGGTACAGGTAGTAGCACGATCATTTACGAGAAAGAAGCATGAAAGGACTACGTATGATTACATGGAAATCGGTTGTATGGTTTGGGGGATGGAGGAATATAGGAGAGGAGTGCTGAGATCGGTAAGCAGGACGGGGCCGGAATATCAATACGGCAAATATTATGTAATTATCTAGGTACATATCACACTGATCTGAGGGGTAGCAGTAGAGTTGCCGTACTGTTTGCTATGTTGGTGGTAGAGGAAGCTGCGGTGATTACAAGGCTTCGAAACCCCCAGGGTTTGTTACTTGGTTTGGGGGGGGGGAAGGGTTGAGGAAAGGGTTCGGGTTGGAACAGACAGGACAGATAGAGGTAACCAACAAAAAAGAAAGAAAAAAAAGGAGAAAGAAACCACCAAAAAACTCGAACCAACTATTATTTCACTCACTTCCAAAGTCGAAGGCCAGCCACTTTGAGTCTCCCTCAACCACTCTGTTTCTGAATATTCACCGTCGCAAGAAAGACGCAAAGAACCACCGGGAAAGCATCACACTCGCGGGGCCATGGAATCACCATATGTGAAAGAGCTGGAAGTTGCCTTCCAAGTCATCCAACAAGCAGCAAAGCTAAGCGAGTACATCCTCTCTCAGGCCCAGGATGAAGGTGCTATTGGAATGGGCGTTGTCTCCAAGGACGACCTGAGTCCTGTCACTATCGCAGACTTTGCTATCCAAGCCTTGCTCACTAGCACCCTTCACGCACACTTCCCAGGAGACAAGTTCGTCGGCGAAGAGTCTGCCGGCGAGCTGAAGGAGAATGCCACGTTGCACGACCGCGTATGGGGTACCCTGCAGCACATCCAGAGCCAGATTCAAGACAGCACATATCCTCTCGTCAGGTTCCCCGAGTCGCCCGAGCAGATGTGCGAGGTGATTGACTGGTGCGGATATGGTACGCCCGATGTTGGAGGCAGGATCTGGGTCTTCGACCCTATCGATGGTACCGAGAATTTCGTCAAGGGGCTCGTGTACGCCATCAACATCGCCCTTCTGGAGGATGGCAGGCAGGTGCTGTCTGCCGTCGGCTGCCCCAACATGTCCATGGATGTTCAGTTTCCCGCGTCGGACAACTCACTGGACCCCGAAGGTGAAGGCGGCATCGTCTTCGCCGTACGAGGCCACGGTGCCTTCACCCGGAAATTGCACGGTGCATCGGATGAGGTCTCCCCAAAGCGATTACCAAGACACGCTGAGACAGCGTCTTCTCTCCGCTCCGTGACGGCTGTTAACACCAGCGGGCTTGTCACGGCTCACAGGGCCGTGGCCAGTCGGCTCGATGTTGAGTTCCCCGGAAGCATACTCCTCCCTTGGGTGATCCGCTGGGTTCTTCTTGCGCTGAATGTCGCCAACACAACTTTCTGGGCATACAAGGAACGGTCAAGACTGGCCAAGATCTGGGACCACGCTGGTGCCATGCTGTTATTCGAGGAAGTTGGAGGCAAGGTCTCGGATGTTGATGGGAAGGAGATCAACTGGATTGCAGGGAGGAAAATGGTTTCCAACTATGGCATCGTCGCGGCACCGAGCAACCTCCATGGGCGCGTACTGGCAACACTTCACGACGTTTTGCAGGAACAGGCGCCTGAGCTGTTGGAGAAGACGACCTGAACAAAGAAACCGATGATACAGTTCACTACAGTCAGAAGCAGGTGCTGAAAATCGGCCAACTCCTGCTTGACTCAAGTGTCAACTATTTCCCGGGGTGGGGAACGGCACTCTCGTACAACCCCCCCCCCCCTCCCCAAAACTCTCGGGGTGGAAGCCATTCTTATTCGTGAACTGGCGAGCGGGCTGACGCTCAAAGTGACCAGCCTCTGGGGGTGGATGATGGGCCTAGGGGATGATTTAGGACGCGAGGACACACCGGGTTATCGCCTATTCGGCACTGTCAACCTTGCCACGAAGACGGTGCCAGACCCAAGTACGAGAGAGATTCGTTGTCACACAAAGGAGGGCCATCTTGTAAGACAGGCAATGGCCCCTGAACCATCAACGGCCATCCCACCTTGAGGACAACCTGCCACCGTACAAGACTGCACCCCGGACACATACCTACTTCCTCTAAGTATTTGAGGTCACCCAAAATTGATGGCAGGCAGAGTTAGCTCCTGCCAGCCCGCCCACTTCCTTTCCAATGTCTTTCTTTTACTCCCATCAAGCTTTCATCTGCTGCGAAGTAAGCTGCACCTGTTTCCTCATCTCGACGATGGGGAATTGAGCTCAGCACATATGACCGTGCGAACACAGATCATGGTGGGGATATGGAACAGGCCGTCGAAGCATAGGGGCCTTGGTGAGTTGGTGAAATAGAATTATAGGCGTTATAACCACAGCAGACCAGCTTCATTTTTTACGTTCTCAGGATTGACATACAAGACCACATCCACTGCACGACAGACACCCTGAGCTAATAGGCGGCAGGCAACCTTGTTCATGATCACCCTGGCTGGCTCTGGGAGCCCAGAACATGTTTGACTTTATTGATATCCCCTCTAGGCTTCTAGTCAGCTGAGTCTACGATGCTAGCCCTGTCCCACTAATTGGAAACACTGTTCCACGAGATCCTTGGGCCTGTATCGTCCGCTGAGTGAGTGTCTAACCAAAAGCATTTTCGTTGTGCCTAACGACACGTGTGGGTAGTTCTCACATTGTCACGGGAGACCGAAGCTATCCGAAATGGGGCCTCAGGTCTCTTTCTATGTCCAAGTTACTGCGATATATGCCACACCGATAACAAAGCGGACGGTTCTTCCACCCAGGAGGGGACCTAGTCCCCAAACAGACGCAAGAAACGCATGCATGGGCCCAGATACACGATCTATGGCAGCAGAAGCTTGTGAGCCTTGCCCAGGGCCTTTGACAAAAGACACTCGCGCCGATTTAGAGCCATTCACTCAAGCCTCCATGTCGAGATCTGGGTCAACCGCGGTCCCCAGATCCCTATCCTCAAGGAACTTCCGCCCTCTGAGCTGCTCAGGCAGGTACTCCTGCTTAACCTTCCCTTCCTTATAGTTGGGGTTGTATTTATATTCCGCGCCGTACCCCAACTCCTTCATCAACCTCGTCGGCGCATTCCTCAGGTGGACAGGGATAGGCAAGCCTGCAACCCCCGGCTCCCGCAGGGCAGCATAAGCATTGTTCAAGCCGCGGTAAGCGCGCGTGCTCTTCGGGGCCAGACATAGCGCCGTCGCGCAGTGGCCGAGGGGGATGCGTGCCTCGGGCATGCCGATCTTCTCGACCGCTGTGTAGGTCGCCGTGGCGAGCGAGAGCATGGTGTTGTCTGCCATGCCGACATCCTCCGAAGCGATGACGACCATGCGCCGGGCGATGAAGAGAGGGTCCTCGCCGGACTGGAGCATCCGGGCGAGATAATACAGAGCCGCGTCTGGGTCGGAGCCGCGGACGGACTTGTGGAAGGCGGAGATGGTGTCGTAGTGTTGGTCGCCGGCGCGGTCGTACACCAGGGTTTTTGTGAGGGCTGCTTTGATGTCGTCCTTTGTGAGGGGAGCCGAGGGATCCAGCGGTGGCTTCATAGTGAGGGATAGAGCCAGCTCGAGCAGATTAAGTGCCGTCCGGGCATCGCCGTCGGCGAAGGCAGAGAGATAGGCGAGGAGCTCCTCGTCTATCAAGGGCGAGAGCTTGGACGGATCGTTCTCATATTCTTGCTTCAGGGCCCTCATCAATATGCTTCGAACGTGCTCGCCCGAAAGCTTCTGCAACGTAAAGGTCCGACACCGTGACATCAACGCTGCCTGCACCTTGAAGGATGGATTCTCCGTAGTGGCGCCGATCAAGGTGATTGTGCCCGCCTCGACGGGCTTCAGGAAGAGGTCCTGTTGGGCCTTGCTGAAACGATGTATCTCGTCACAGAAGATGATAGTCCTCCTTCCGGTCAGCGACAGTTCGTTGGCAGCGTCCTGGAACAGTTTCTTGCATTCGGCGGCACCACTGCTCGTCGCGTTTATCTCGATGAAGCGGCTCCCGACCATTCTGGCGATCACCCGAGCTATGGTCGTCTTCCCTGTCCCTGAGCCTCCCCATAGTATCATGGATGGTAACGAATCCGACTCGATCAAAGCGCGCAATACGCCACTAGGGCCAACGAGATCTTGACCGGCAACATCGTCTAGAGTGCCAGGCCGCATGCGCTCGGCTAAAGGTACATTTCGGTTGGACTTGAGCTTCTTGAGGGGCGGCGCTGGCAAAGACAGAGGCTGGGCCTCTGCCATGGGGGTGTCTCTTGTAGCATCATCCTCGTGTGCTCCCGGGCCCTGGTCGAATGATCTTTTCGTGCCCGCTGCCCTTGTGGAGCTCGTGGGAGGGTTGTTGGCCGATGTACTCGATGAGCCACTGGTGACTGGAGTCAGGACCCTGGAGGTGCTTGCATGCCGTTTCGCAGCCGGCGTGGCGAAGAAGTCGGCGGCTGATCTCTTGACGGCGGGCGACGGAGGAGGAGGAGCAGCGGCAGAGGAAGGAGGAGGGTTCTGAGACTGTGGTGGGGAGAACTTGAACGTGGAGACGGAGTCGTTGTCGACGATGAAGGTGGTGCATCCCGAATCAAGATGGCCGTTGATGTCGGAGGATTTGACGGTCTTGTTGCAAATTGGACAGAGGACCATGGCGTGGTCTTGGGGGAGCGAGGACAGGTGGAATGCGAAGATGTGTGGCTGTGTGTATGTACTTAGTATGCATGTAAGTGCTGAAGCAAGTACTGAAAAAGGCATCTACAGTAAGTAAGTAAGTGAGTGAGTGATGTGGTTCAGGGTCCGCTTTTGCTGGCCGCCCGGAACGCGCAACGCGTAGATTGAGCCGGGACGCGCCCGCCCCGGCAGCTGCCAGCACCCGGCGGCCTAAGCTTCTAGGCTTGCCGCTGGAAGCACGGGGAAAGCTTTGGGGACCCACGCGGGGGTTCGGGCAGCACTTGAGCGCCCCCAGGTGCCCTCCACCCCCACCACCACCCTTGAAACGTTAAACCAGCAGGCTGCTCTCTCTTTGGGATAACTACTGAGAAGTACCTACCTACTAAGTACCTCCTCAGTACTAGATGGAGTAGGCACCTAGAGACTCGAAACACCACATCACAATAAGAACCGTGTTGGAGGCTGGTCATTCGTGCTCCAGGTAAACCAATAATTAATATTTGCATGTGCATAGTTAGGGTCGGTACATACCACCCCCCGTACCCTAGGCACAAGACGCCGTCGCCATGCAACCAAGTCTCAACGCTCAGATAGATGCATTACAGTCCCCATATCCCAACCTATCCCATACCATATGCCATGTCATGCCATGACAGGACCATGCCCGTCAAGCAGCCAGTCGATGGTTCCCTCCCAGTGTCTCCATATGCACTCCCAGCCTCTTCCTTGCTCCGCCCTGCCGTCTATGTACCCTCATTAATCTGTATATTCCCCTTCGAGCTCCAAACTGATCCAAAAATGCCCCTTCACCGCAGCACTCCTCTTCCATGCTTCGTCTCTCTACCTTATGCTTTGCCTCCACCTCTCAACCTGGTCCGCTTGTCTCGGTACGCCGATCTGCATGCCATATCCTGAAGCCATACCGCCCGTCATTCCCATACCGGCCCCGTACGCCGTCGGATTAGGTGCGTAGCCTCCAGCAACACCGATGCCGCCTCCATACGCACCATATCCCCCGCCGCTGGCCAGTAGACTGCCGCTGACAAATGGTCCCTGCTGCTGGCCCTGTGCCTGCTGCAGGAGTCCGCCATTGTACCCCCGCCCGAAGGTATTTCCTTTCATAAATGCTGGGTTCATGCCGTCCGGCCCAGCTTGCAGGTTGCCGTAGGTGCCAGCCGCGCCCACCAGGTTCGTCGCGCCACGAGACGCCTCAGTCTGCATGCCGAGTTGGCCCATACTCATGCTGCCTCTCAGATGGGGTCCTTGCGACTGTGTCCTGCCCAGACCATGGCCGCCCGCGCTGTCGTTGAACCTCCCGCCTTGGAAGCCGCCCTTCATGGCGCCTGTACCGGGTTCCTGTAGCTGCTTCGGAACCTGAGCCCTGAAGGCTGCCATCCTGGCTGCCTGTTCGCGCCCGACTCGTGCCGCTTCCTCTTGTTTGCGCAGACGCTCCGACTCGCGGGGGTCCATCCTGCCCTGAGGTCCCTCCAGCGGATTCGCGCCGAGCACATCTGCCATGCTAAGACGGCTCTTCATGCCTTCTCTTAGGCTACCACCGGATACAGCGCGGATACCCATCTCCGCTTCGCGGGCTTCACGCTCCGCTTGCAAGCGGAGACGGCGCTGGCCCAGTGTCTCTTCCTCCTCAGGCGGCGGCGATGCATTTTCCTTCCCCTTGCCCTTGTCCACAGCTCTATCCATGCCCTTTTCCTCCTCGCCCTTGATACCGAGCTCGCTCATCAGTTCCGTCGAGAAAGCCATGCTCACGGGCCTGGCTCTAGGCAGAGGATTGCCATCCTTGGCACGCATCCTTCTCATGCGTTCGCCAAGGGTCTCTCCTTCTACCTCCTCATCAGCTCTGTTCTGGCTCGCTGTGCTGCCGCTTCGAGATTGTCCGTTGTTCGATGCAGCAGGGCTGGTACCACGCAGCAGTCGCGGACTGAGTGACCTATCAGGGACTCCAATGCGCGACATCCTGGTCCCGTTGCCGTTTGGTTGGAGGTACATGCTGTTGGGCGCTTCTTTGCCCTGCAGCCTAGCTCGTCTACGGGACAGGGGCTCATTATCTTCCATGTCGCGCTTTTCCATCAAGCCCAGAGGCCTGCTGATTTCCTGTGCAGCAAGCGCCATGTCCCTGTCACTGACGTTGGGGCCCATCTGTTTCCTTGCGGCCAATAGGCCTAGTGGCACATCCTCGTCATCATCGCTCTCTGCCTGATCAGAATTGGCTGCCCAGGCCAGATTGATCTGCTTGTTCTTTCGCGCCTGTGCCTCGATCTGTGCCACGGCGTCGAGCTCCAGGAGCGTGCTGTGAAGTCCATCGGTCCTGTCACGCAGAGGGTTACGGGTACGTTCCTTCGCCCGTTGTTTGCGCAACTGCAACTCTGCTAGTAGGGTGGTAGGAGGGCCGGAATACACCTGCTCCTCATTGTCTGATTCCAGGTCAGACCCTTGTTCCATGTCGTCAGGCGCCAGAGCCGAGCGTTCGCCAGCGTCGGAGCCTGAGTCGCTGCCGTTGTGAATCGAAGTAGACAGCTTTGAACGAGCGTCCGCATCCTTTTCTACGAGGAGGTTCACACTGCTCTTGGACTTGCGGCCTGGCAACAGTGACCATACTGATTTCCGCTTCTCAGCCTCTAGCAGGACGGGCGTTGAGGCTGTGCTCTTTGCCAGTTTGTGACCCTTCCCCAGGCTGCCATCTTCGATGTCTTCGGCTGTAAGCATCTTGCTCTTACGGTTCTTTTTCCTGTCCAGGCCGTACACCTCCGCACCCAAGTGCCCAGCAAAAGCGTGGTCAGTGAACGCGTTCACAGGTGCCGAGGCGGCTGCATCGAGGATGCTGTCCAATGTCTTGGTGGCGGATCCATCCTTAACTTCGATCTTGGGCACCTGCGCCGGCAGTTCGAAGAAGACGCTAGCTCTTAGCTGAGGTGGCAGCTCCGAAAGATTCATGCGCGATTTGCGTGTATCTTGCGAGTGCGCTGTGGCAGGGTTCACCAGCTGCAATGATGGCCCGGGGCCGTCGAGGGCAGCAAGAGCGTGTTCGGGGTCCTGGACCTTGGTGCTGGAGTGCACCGAGCTTGCAGGGCGATCATCTCCCATCAGGTCCATGAAGCCATGTCCCTCAAGCGGGTCAGGAAGCCATGTCCTGCTTTCTCGCGCAGTCTGCGGCATCTGGCTGAGCACTTGACTCCTTCGCATATTTCTCTGCGCCTGCGCGGCCTTCAGCCCCTTGCCCAACTTCGGTGGGAGGTTCAACATGGCCGGGACACGAGCAGGATAGTAAAGCATATTCTGGCCTGTCGCAGGATCGAAGTACGACTGTGGCCGAGCGGGTAGCATTTGTGACTGTCTTTGCCTGGCCTGCGGGTACTCAGCTTCTTCCGGATGGGTACGGTATTGTTCGGCTATCGTATCTGGATCACAATGCATTCCGTCGAAGTCAGCGAACGCATTGTCTCCGCTATCCGTGTCAGGCGAGCCCGAAGCAGTTTGCCGCTGCTCCGTTGGAGGCTCGTACTCGTCCCGCATCCGGGCTGAAGGAGGGTTCTGTGGAGTGCGAAGCTGGACATCAGGATCCTCATGATTGTCCCAGTATGAATCAGCCGAGTGATCCAGCATAGGGGCTTTGGCCCAGTCTTCCGCATCACGCCCTGAAAAGTCGTCTGCGACCTCTATGTCTGTGGCGTCCGGCTCGACATGTTGGCGAGCTCTAGAGAGTATCGTTTCATCGTCATCCCCGAGATCTTGCAGCTGGGTAAGCCCACGGTCGGCCTCGTCCATTGCAGCCTGGTTCAGGGTGGATGGAGGCTCCATCTCGGCGATCTCAGCAAGAGACAGATGTCCAGATCGGTTACTGCGAGCACTGTGGACAGAACCCTTCCCGGGGCCGCTCCTTGACATGGAAAAGGCAGATAGGTTGGGGAATGCTTCGCCCTCGATAGTCTCGGCCTTGCTCCTCGTGCTGTTCGCCCTTGACAATGCGCCACTGCTCTTGCTCCCACTCGTCATTCGTCCTGTGAGCGATTGTGCCGGGCTCATGATGAATCCGCCAGGAGAGTAACCGCCCAGCCTTGCCTCGCTGTTCAAGCCGACGATAGAGCTTTTGCGCGCAAACAAGGGCGCTGGTGTGATTCCGGGTGGACTGTCGACGCCCGAGAAATCACCCCCGCTCCTCACGCTGGCCGCAAGTATGGAGGACCGACGACTGTCACTTCGCTTCAGCTCTTCATGAGCATGCCTGATTGCGTCCTCTATACTGCTAGTCATAGAAAAGCGCTCGGCGGTGGCCTCAAGAGCGGCAATGTTGCCGGTATATGAGCCAGATCGGGCGTTGACGGTGCTGTCGGGAGCAGGATGGCGGAGGACGGAATGTGTCGAGGCAGTCCGAACGATGGGGGGCGAGCGAGGCGCGTCAATGGGGGAGAGGGAAGATGTTGGTGACCGTGAGGATGCCCTCGATGGCAAGGAATGTAGCGGTGGTCGTCGCACAGCAGGTCGTACGATGCCGGTGTCTGGGGTGGATGGACCAGAGGTGCGGTTGCAGATGGTTGTGTCGGGCGGTGTTGATTTAGCTAGACTCGTGGTTGAAGGAGAGCCAAGTGTGGATTCGGCATGTAGAGTATCAAGAGAGCGGTCTTCGGGAATAAGCTCTAGAAATTCGTGCCTGGGGGATAATTCCTGGTCGACAGGGTGTGACAATGGGAGAGATGAAGGAGGATAGGTGTGAGGTGGACTGGCGGAAGAATCTGGTGCTGCCAGGGGTGGATTTGCATTCACATTATTGCTGTATGTGGAAATAGAATCGAGCACATCGGCCGACGGTGGAGTCGATGACAGCAGTGTGAATTTCCCCTTTTCGGATCCCATGTTATCGTTATCGCCCACGGCGGGATCCATGCTACATAGGTGCACCGTAATCGTAGGCCGGGCAGAACAGGAGCAGCAGCAGCAGCAGCAGCAGCAGCACGAGGAGGAGGAGGAGCAGCAATAGTGCTGGAGGCGCGTGGCCACGGCGTGGGCGTGAGCGTGGGCGTGGGCTTGGTGGGCGCAAGCCTTAAACGTCTAGAAGTCTCGCGGGCAAGGTCACCGGGAGGCGCGACGAGAATGCAGAGGGTGTATGGGTAGAAGCGCTGGGTATCTGTATTTCCGTACTAGTATCCTGTTGTGGTCCGTATTCCAGAGTTTCCAGAGTTTCCGTAATCTGCAATTCGTAATCGGTAATCCGTATTGGGGCTTGGTTGACATGGTCCGCAGGCGGGAGATGAGGTACGGATTATTGCACAGCTCTCGACCCTTGCCCTCGTTCCCTCGACCTGCTCGATGCAAAGTCCACTGGTTGTTGGTCGACGATTGATGGGTGTCATCAACCGATATGAGGACAGGAGAAGAAGAAAAAAAGGAGGAAGAAGAATTGTAGTGCACTGAGCAAGCCGCGCAGTGCAGCAGCCCGTGGGACGTGGAAGAGCCAATTACATAGTAGGTACACATGTGTGTTTACACTTGCTCTTGTTCGTGTTGGAAATCAAGGTTCAGGTTCCTGGGTTCTGGTTGCGGCAGGGCAGGGACAAGGATCTACATGCACAGCCTTGGAACCTTGGATACCTAGGCAAGTAAGTACCTACTTCAGTAAGCAGGTACTCGGATAAGTAAGTAAGTACCCGACTAAGTACCTGAATATGTGTGCAGTAGCAGGCATGCCGTACTAGAGTCATAAGTATGTACGGAAGTTCCTACCACATGCATTGACCTACCGCCTTTTTTGACAAGGGTGTGTATACAAAGTTACATCTATACTGGGCCAATACAAACCCTAGAATTCAACTATGTACAAAGTTACATTCACGTCTCCGTACTCCGGGCCAATAAAAGTCCAAGAGTTCAGGATTTGTCCGGCAATATTTGGTTGCTACGGTATCACGACAGGGGCTCAGAAGGCGGTAGGTCAATGGATAAGGTAGGGAGATCCGTACAGATCCAGACGGATATCATACATTCCAGGTACCTAGACAGGCACGCGGCTGCCTTCCCTAGTACTTACCCTGATAAGTACCTAGGTAGGTACGGGACGGAACCGTAGTGTTTATATGGCTTGCTCTTTCCATCATTCCAATCGACTTCCAAGGCTGTTTGTTGTGATACCGGCATATCATCCAGTATAAACATGCTTATCTGGAATGGAATACCAGAAGAAACAAAACATTCTGTTCGTCCGGCCTCGACTGCAGTCGCTCTGTCGTCATCAACTCTGCTACATAGATACTTACTGCCTAAGTTCCTACCTAGGTAGGCACTTAGACATACCTGTCCCAGCATACCTAGGTATGGTTGTGCACTTACGGATCCGTATAGTATCTCTGCATTTGCAAGCGGTCAGCAATATAAACACTTAGATATCTACTGAGTCTGTCTGTCTATCTATCTACTAAGTATCTATCTATCTATCTATGTACATATCAATTGATGGATGGCTGGATGCGTGCATGCATGCGTACCTAGGTACGTACACACGGATTACTACCTGACTACCCAGGTACTTGAGTAATCAAAGCATTGCAAACCTATCAGCTCATGTACCATTCGACTAAATGCCTGTCAGGCATGCGTGTGTGCCTTATCCGTTGACCCATCATCAACGTGGCACCAGGGTTCATGGGATAACAGGATAAGAACAGCAGCCCGTCTGCGTTGCAACTTTACGATGCAGTGCGATATCACAATCGCTGATAACATCTCTGGGTTTGAGTGGATGTACGGACGTACATGGCGGCGTATACTGGCATATACTGTAGTGGTAGACATTACCTGCTGCGTAGGTAGGTAATCCTGAAGGGGCTTGAGCGACAGGTGCTGTCTTGAGATAGATTACCGTATTAAGGTTCAAGCTTGCGTTACACAACATGAAGGCCACCTTTCCATGGTCGTACCTATCGTGTATCATCAATTTCCCTTGTCTCGCGTCAATTTCAGACATATTGACGTCCCAGGCCTATGGCCTCGTAAAGAGGACGTACGGATTATTACGGAGTCAAAAATGGAACAATTGTTCGTCATGGCAATTGACGAATTAGGATGAGGGGCCAAGGGCTCCAAGGTCTCCATGATCCAATGTGCCCGCAAGATCAGCGTCGCTAGTGTCTCTGCGACGAGATATGTGAGCTGATACCTACCATTGTAGGCACCTGTGAGCATTTCTACACACCTGCGTGTAGCAGACCAGAGATTGAACTTCACCACTGACCTTATCTGGTTACCATGTAAGTGTATACTGAAGTACCCTAGGGTACGTAGCGCTAAACCTCTAAATGGGCATTGCAAAACCTGCAGGCGCTTTCGTGTTCTTCAATGTTCATTTCCCTGGCCCGGGCTCCAAAGGGGAACATGCAAATATCTACACAGTAACATGAGATCGTCTACAAACGAATCACCTACTGATAACCGAATCCAATCGAGTGGGGCATATGGGATAGGTAGGTATCATTATCGGGTACCGCCGTCTCGACGTGCACACGCAGCCCTGTGAGCTCTCAGTATTCTCTGTGATGGTTCTTACGGAAGAAGACGATTCTACAGGGGTGACCCCTCTGTCACCTGCCTATCCTCCGACTTGACATCCACCGGGGAGCAAGCAATATTCACCGTACCTGTGCGTGCCATTGGAGATCTGGATATCACTTCAAGGCTTCGACCAAAGGATGCCCAGAGTAATCTGCACAGTCCGTCGCGGCACTTTGGGACACAGCTCATCACCTCGGTGCCCACAGTGAACCTCTTCGCATATATATAATGCTGCTTATCGGTGCGCGGAGCAAGTCTATCCCACGACCACACCCCATCTCATCCCATCTATCTTGCCTCCCGATACTCAAACCGGTGCGGCTTCCACCAGTGTTCACAGTTGCACGGTTACCCTTCAAAACGCCCTCCTCCGGCCACAAGGACTCCGCGGAGAAGAGGGATGAGTCTGGCAGGAAACATTCGAAGGTTCCCTCAGTACATTGGTACTGAACCTGGACGTAGAGAGACGACGTCTCTACTTTGAATCCAGAGTGAAGAGCTATCCATCGCCTAAAGCCGCTACCTCGCTACCTAAGATCTGAAGAAGCGTATTGAGGGGGGGGGGGTAGTATACTTGGCATCGTTATCTTCCGCTGTAGGCAGGTGGTATGGGTAGAATGGCATACTCGGCCATCAAACTGAGGATCGCTGGATGCTCAACTGAAGTGCATGCGTACCTGCCGATTGCCAACCGAGCACCCTCGACACTGCATCACACCGAGATGGTGAAATCCATTTTAGGGATATATACCAGAGCTCAGGTCCACATGCAAGCACCGCAGCCAAGAGATTGACAGCGACGTTCGACATTGAAGTGGTGACCTCAGTCTGTGGAGCACCGGCTAGAAGAGGGAGACCAACAGATTGAATTGCAAGGCTTCTTAGCCAGTACTCCTAAAGAGTGGATGCTAGCAGGAATGTATGGCGACCGCATCTCTCTCTCTGTGGCATCTGCAATAGCCGCATGCGATGTGGTAGACTTCCGGTGGCTGAGGTTGATATTCCGGGTCCTTCCCCCTGAGTCGCCCGCAGCATGTCGAGAATGTCACGCAGCACACACTTGTATGCGCATTAGAGGACTGTGGAGGAGCTATATTATGTACGACGGCGTGACGGGGACCTCGCCGTTGGATACATAGTCCAGGGGATACAGGTGAAGATCTCGGGTCGATCTCGGGTCCAACACATCTTGTTGTGTCTTTCAGAGGCCCTTCAACTGACTGGTACACAATGTGATGCCGTGTTTGGTTTGTTCGGTCGCACGGCGTAGCGCGATGGAGGTCTTTCCGAGCCCCTCGTTCGTTCGGCTCTGGGACAGCTCATCCACAGTGGCCAGTCCAGGCCGTACGGCAGCCGGAGTTCTGTTGAGTGTCACATTTGATCTGTGCATATCCGACCAGATATAGGCCCACGGGTACGTTTGAAATGGCCGTCGATCTGGGCAGTCATGCCGTGGCCCCCGCCCTATGCAAGTATGTAGTCAGGTAGTGCTGTGGTCGCTCATGAACTGAGCTGGTCTCGGCGCCCCACAATCCCCGGACTTGGTGATCTGCCTGGAGATACGAGATAGGAGCTCAAGTGTATCGTGGAAAAATCATTTGAGTCCCCACGCTCCAGCAGCAGTACCGCGACAGTAGTATATGTGCATAGTACAGATTGAAGAGAAAAGACCCCGCAAAAGGCGGGCTTTGTAGTGTACATACCTACATTGAGTACTATGGCAGGTAGGGGAGCTCCTTCACAGGCAGATCGGGACAGACGCCCTGGCGTCGTCCATAACATAGATAAGAACTCGCTCGGTGCACACACGCGGTACGATATAGGTACTGCGGTAGTATGCAGTATGCGTGGGGAGGTATGGCTCAAGTGCTGGGAGTCAGACATCGATCACCTGACTGGCTGCCCTTGTTATATGCAATTGCCGCCATCCTCCTTCAGGGGCTTCTTTGCTGAGAGCGAGAATCGTGCTGCATTGCATAGAGGTTAGGTCGCAGTCGTCGACGGTGCTTGCTTGGATGTAACCAACAGAAACCTTGAGGAGCAACAGGCATCGAGAGGGATGAATCGCACAGAAAGACCAGCCGAAGGAACTGGACACTACTGTGAGGTACGGTGACATCTAGGTAGCACTGAAAACCAATATGGTCGACTTGCGGCACCAGGGGTGCATGTACAACAGCCAAGACCAACGACGACGGCTAGCTGCGACATACACAGCATGCACTACGACTCGGGTGCATCCTTCATTCTGGCGGTCTGCTTCTGGTGTACCACCACTTTGAGCTGGCGCCCACACCGAGCAAGAGATGGCTGGCGCGGCCGAGATGGCGTGGCATAGACACGATATCTTGCCAGGGGGTCGTCCAAGGTTGCAGTGTCATGAGCCCAAGTGTGTGTGGGGGTTCTTCTTCTACAGTGCTCTCTTCCAAGGTTGGACCGGGCGGCAAGGCGCCCCCGCGTGGGTCCCCTTCATGTTCTCGACTCTCTCGGCCCCATGTCTTCACTCGAAGAGCCGAGAGCGGAACGATCTGCCAAGCGCACACAACTTGATTACACACAGTGTGTTTTTCTTGTCGTCAAGTCGTTCAGAGAAAAGAGACCTTTGATGCCCTCCTCGCTTCGTCCACGATGTCTGTGGTTTCCAAACATAGCGCTCCATGACCATAGTCACAATTCCTCCGTGTCCCCTCCCCCCCCCCCTTTTTCCTTCTTCAATTTAATCAACCTGAATCTTCGCTCCTCTTTCCCGGAGTTCCCAGCAGCTAAGCGACCACCTAGCTCAGGCACAATGACGATAGCCTGGGGTTAGCAACGGCCGGTCCAGCGCCGCCGCATACTACAAAGTACATAGCGCTGCGGCCGCTCGTATTGCTTATTTTAGCAGCGGAAGGCGAGTAACTCCAGCACGCCCAGTACCGTGGCAGCGGATCAGGGACGGTACATAGCTGCCGGATAATAGGAGCACCACTGCTTTACACGTGTAGACACGAAGTCCCTTAGCAACGATGGCGTGTTTTCGCGCGTCCTGGTAACGGGCGTTCACGAGACAAAAGCTCGTGGTTCAGCCTTATACGTCTTACACAGTACACGTAGACACAATATTGTCGCAGAGCGTGTCTAGGTGGCAATTCCAAATAGTTACTATCAGGCGCCGCTCCCGCAGGCACTTGAAGACAGGATTTTCGAGAAGATGTTCTTGTGGCGAAAAAAAGAGGAGGACAAGCAGAAGGGGAAACACGGCTCAAAGCGTCTCTTTGTCTCCATCTGCACCTCTCTAGTCTCTCCAGTGCTCTCTCAGGCTGTCATGAACTTTGTCATGATTGAGTTGGGCTAGTTGTTTCGGATGAGGACCGAAAAGATGGCGACGAATAATCCCGAACCGAGCAGGCTGACCAGGTTGAGAGAGCATCGTGGCCAGTGATTATGACCCAGGAAAGTAAGTATGTAGTGTACAAGTTGACAACATTCTGGAGCGTCCGCAAGGCGGGACCCCTACTTTGGTCCGCCCGGGAATCCATCTATGTATGGAGACAGCAGCAGCATCCGAAAGGATCCAGTGCCATGGAACCTAACCTTCTTCATTCAACCCAGTACTGTGTGTGGGACGTTTGGGGGCGTTGAACCAAGTCCATTCAAGATTGATGACCTTCAGGGTCTTCTTGTCTGAGTCATCTATATTCCAACTTTCTGAGTTATTGGGCTGCCATACCGTAAACGAAACATGTCATATCTCTTAGCAGCTCGCTCTATAGCATGTCAATCGCCAGTCCGTCAGTCAGTCAGTCAGTCAATTAAAAACCATATACGGGATTGCTGAGCCTCTGTGTCAAGTCCAAGCCCCCATTGTCATATCATGTCACCTGATCAGTCTCACTATGTTTCTTCCTTCTTTTTGTGGCCGTGTTTCAATGCTGAGATGATATGACCAAGTTATTATGATGGCAGGGACTGGTAGAGCAATCAATCATAAGCAGTCCCCGGACTCCTGGACTGATCCGCCTCAAGTTCCTTGAGCATAACACTGCATACTACCGGTTATTGGTACACAGTCCGTTCTCGCACGGCCACCACCCCTTGTCCTCCGCTAATGCACCCCCCCCTATCCCCTCTGAACCTCTCCCCCCCCCCCTCCAAAACCTCTTCCCCCCATGATTGATTCATCCACAGATCCTCTTCAGAACTGGGATCAGACCAGAGAGGAGGAGCCTTCTGCGCCGCATCGTGCAACTCTCCAGCTGCTTCTTCCTTGTGACCGCCCTTTTCGCCCTCCCAGACCCAGGCCTAGTCTAGGTCCAAGGTCCGCCCGCTAATACCCACGATTAATACCTCCTCCCCTTTTTCAACAACCCTCCTCCACTCTAGACTTCATACTGTGGCTCCTTTTCTCTTCACGATACACACATTATCTAGACTACCCACATACTTCATTCAGTATAGCGAAAGGGTCAGTGTCCATTGCCAGTGCCGGTGCCAGTGTCACGAGTCACAAAAGATCGACTACGGAGTACGGAGTTACAGGGGTTGCAGGCGAGCACTGCTACACTGCTACAGCATAACGTCTGCCGTGCCCCGGGAACCTTCTGACGATCACCTCAAAGAAAAACATCACCTCGGCCCAAGCCCCAGAAACTCCAGACCATCCTCCTTCCCCTTCTTTCTCTTGAGTGTGTTTGTTCTGGGCCAATCAACTTCAGCCATTGCGGCTCTCGAGACTTCTTTTACGTCCTGTATCGACAGACTCTCTCTGCCCACGTTGCCATTCCATCCCCACAGCCATTTTCCCTGCACACAGGATGACGCAACCGACCCCGGCGCGCAGGCGCTTTGCTCCTGTGCCCGTCGAGACCACCTTCAAGGAGCACCGCCGTGCAGGGCCAACCTCTGAGCCTACGCCTGAACCCTCCCCGACAAGCGAATCTCCGCCTCCAATGTCGCACCCCAAGGTCGTGTACCATGAGACCCAGACCCAGACTCAGCCGCGGGAGAAGCGCCGGTTCGCCCCACGACTCCTCGAGTCCAGCCGACGATCACGACGTGCCGGGGATGTTGGTCCCGCCACAAGGCCCACCGACAAGACCGACATCACCCCCTATGCGAAGCACATATACTCCCTCTCGAAGAAGAAGCACACTAGACGGCCTGGCCATGCCAGGAGGGAGTCCTGCGATGACGAAATTGCCGACCATGTCTTCGATCTCAACAAGCTTGAGGCGCAGAAGCGCTTGGAGGAGGTGGCCATGATGGCCTTCCCCAACAGCACTATGAGGCTGGGCGGTGCGGAGCACTTCATCATGCGCGAGGGCTCTGGGGATGATGACAACAGCAGCAGCGATGAGCCTCGCGGGCGGGTAGAGACACGGGGTGTGGGAGACAAGAAGAAGATCCGGCGCGACTCATCCGAGGAGAATGTCAATTGGATGGTCAAGGAGATGCAGAAGCATGCCGACCAGCTTGCTGCAGACAGGGGCGACCTCGATGAATCGGGGTCTGCTTCCGGGAGGAGCGAGGGTCCGCCCGACAATACCTTCGACTTCACCAACAAAGCTCGTCACTCCCTGGAGCCCATGAGCCCCATTGGCGAGCACCCGATGCCCTACATTTCGAGTGAACCTCAGGGCTTACATCCTACCACCAAGTCTAACGAGCCGTCGTACTTTGGTGGTGTGGCATCCTACAATGCCCAGCCTCCTCCCAGCCGACCGATTGGCGCGTCGCTTATCGACACAGATATGCCTGACGCCGCACCACCGCCCCGTCCTACCGCCCCGGCTTCTCAACTCCCACCTGAGACCGGGTTCGCCCGCACGCGCGCCCCCTTCGGCCGCTTCTACGGCTACCCGAATCAAGCGCAGGACAAGGCTGCCGAGAAGGCCTTCTTCCGCCTACAGACTCGGCGGAGCCCGCCTATGGCCGGCAAGGACCTGAGCTTTCGCATGTGCCCGTCGCCGAAACAGACCAAGCTGGACCCGGAACAGAAGTGGGACACCTCTACCGGTGGTCTCGTTGAGCCGAACCGTGACATTACAGGGCAACATGGTCTCTGGAGGGGCTACTGCTTCACGCAGAACAAAGGCTCCGAGGCCTTAGCCCCGTCACGCCGTCCAGCCATGATCGTGACGCCGATGACGCCAGCCACCCCGTTCGAGCACAATGATGAAAACACCGCAACCAATGGGACGGCGGGACCTTACACTGTGTCCGCCGAGCCTATGCCCTTGGCCTCGGCGACGTCGGAACACCGGTCCCGCGCTGGCCAGCCCAAGGGCCTCCACATGCTCATGGGTCTCGAGCAGCGGTTACAAAAGGAGAAGATTGCGGCAGACCTGGACGAGAGGATCGCGGCCGAGTTCACTGATCAGTTTGTCACGCAAGTCTACAACTACCTGAGTCTAGGATATCCGGCAACGGCGCGGGTTTATGACGAGGAGCTGTCCAAGATCAGCCGGATCCCCACAGACGAGCTTGAGAAGGAGGACGAGGCCGTTATGGGCGGTGTCGGCAGCAGGGCCAAGGGCCACATCAAGTTCAGCATGGATCTAGACATGAGCGAGGACAAGCGCTGCCCGCGGTGGAAGGCGTTGAAGCAATACATCTTTGAGTGGGCCAGGCAGCATCCCAACCTTGACAGCATCACCCCTCTTGCATGGGGAGTGGCAGAAAGGAGGGGTAGCTGGGGTATCTGAAACGAAAGAGGTTGTATTTTGTCACTTGGGGAAATGAGATGACATGATTGGTCTCAGAGCGAGCAGGTGGGAGAGCCATAGAGGAAATCAGACTATAGGTGAGGAGAAGCCTCGATGGGGCTTGGAAGACGCGATATTACCTAGCCATATATTTGATTCTTGGTGGTGTAGAGGTAGCGAACAAGCGCGGATTGATTTTGAGGGAGTTCTTTACGAGAAGGCAAGACGAGGATTGATATGGGGGCAATGGGGCAATGGAAAGGGGGGAGGGGAGCAAATGGGGATTTTGTCTTTTAACACACTCCAACGGTATCAAAGCATCATGCGAGATTGGCAAGACGGCATAGCGAGGGACTATTTGATTTCATGAGGCACGCTTAAGAGTACCTAGGTAGCTTGATGAGGACGAATTGTAGCTCAGGGAAATATGAGCAGAGTCTGGAGTTGGCTGTACAACCGTTGTTTACATACTAAGTACTTACCTATCTGCGTGGCCGTTCAATGTTTCGGTCCCTGAATTGCTCCGCTCAGCCCTACCGGAGCCGCGTGGCCGTTGTTAGCGCGGCTGGCTGGCCTTGCGCTTGTGAGGCGGCCCACCAGCCTTCCACCACCGACCGCTTCGTCTGTTAAGCCAAAACGTGCCGGCATACCTACCGTAGTAGGTACTACTTCACCACACTACTCAGGTACCCGACAACGAAGATCGCTATTTCAGAGCCAAAAAGGGATGTGAATAGCCCAGCCGTGCCATTGCCCTGCCCTGCCAGCCCAATCCCGCCCCACTGATGACGGGAAACAAAGGCCTACCGACTACCAGTGCGCCCTATGTTTGCAGCAATTGCCCCAATTCACCCTCATCATACATATCAAGTAACTACCCTCTCTTCTGATGCTAGCTTGAGTAACCCGTACTCGGCCGAATCACAGAGGAAACGAAGCCTGCGCCTCCCCGGTCTGCGTACATGGATAGGTCCCCCCTTACCCAGCAGCCTCGTCCCGAGGCTTTCCAGCAAAAGATCGTCCAGCTGTACGAGGAACTATTCAAGGTCTGCACCTGCTACCCTCCCCACCCCCCCCTCCTCCTCGTCGTCTTCGTCGTCGTCGTGTTATCCGACCCTGGCCTCGCCCTAGGGGCACCAACCGAGAGATCCAGTCGAGAAGAGCCAAGCTGACGTCGTCTCGCATGTGACAAAAGGTTTGAAAGCACCACACCACATCCCCGCGCGTGAACGACCCACCCGACTGATTTGCGAAAGGACGATCAAGATGCCGAACACGAGGGACAACATCCCGAGGGCTTCTGGACCGAGTTCTTCCTCCTCAAGCCCGACCGTGCCTTCCTGAGGCGCATCCTCGACGAGCTCCCACCGGGCAACCTGCTGCAGCTCGAGGAGCAGACGAGGGAGCTCTTCCTGCGGTCCGTCAAGGCGCTGAGGGATGGGCAGGGTGCTGCTGACCTGCACGCCCTCGACGTACGTTTGCATCCGGATACGCCAGGACGGCTGTTGGCTGCCAGGGTGGTTTGCTAACCGCGCGCACGCAGACGCTGAGCACATTCCTGTCGGCAGTCCTCTCCAAGAAGTACACCAACCCGAGCTCCGATATAATAACTGTCCTTGCTGGGCTTGACCATGTCGACGCTATCTTTACAGACTTCGTTGGGTCGCTGGACAACATAATACGGAATGGCAAAAGTGGTGAGTGCAGGTAGCCTGATGAAGGGAGTGGGGAAGAGAGAGGGGGGATCCGTGAAGCAACGGTCTATGGCATGTGACGGCTGACGGAACTTTATAGTCGAAGTACGACGAAAGGCTATCGAGGTTGCTCTGGCGGTGACGTCCGGGGCGTACCAGACCAGTCTCCTGACATATCTGATACAACGGGACATGTTTCCTTCTGTTATGAAGGTACGTACGGCTGGCTGGCCGGCCATACCCAGCGACTGCTATGCCCGCTAGAACTAACACTGCACCATACCAGCTGATACAAGACTCCGATTCGACGCCTCAACTGTTTGAACCCTTCACTCTCATTGGCCTCCTGGCAAATTACAACAAGTTTGAGTTCCAGAATCCGTACCAACTACGCCTCAATGACTTTGTGAACGAGGACACAATCCAAAGGATCATAAAGAGCGTGGGATATACCTGCCAGAATCTCAGGACACAGTTCGTGGATGTCCAGGATGACATCCCCGAGGGATGGACGTTGAGCAGCACCCTGAACATGTTCGGGCTGGGATTGATCGCGCCTGGTGCCAAACCGGAGAAGAAGCCGGTATACGATGCTGACACGGCGAAGAAGATGTTCTCTGACCTGTAAGTTGGGAGTTGCCCGATGGTGCTGTGTTGTCTGTACACGGAGCTGACGTGGTGTAACAATCCCAGACCAGGAAACGAGGCCGCAGTATTGCTGGCGACATACGACTTCACACATGCCAACAAGCTCTTCTGCTTCAACCTGGTCACATTAGCTCCCGAAAAGGGCGGGGAGCAACCCTTTGCAAGCTACATCTCCCTCACTTCCTACCTTCTCACACACGCCCACCTTTCGCAGAGGACGACTCTCTATTCCCACCTCAACCTGATGGTGTTCCGTCTCATGATCGAGGATCCCATGCTCTGCAAGCGCATATGCAGCGAAGAGAACAAGGTCCCGGTGCGACTCTGCCGACAGAGACAACCTTACCTCCCGCTCGTTCGCAGCGAACGCACCCTTGCTACGGCCCTGATCGACACCATGGTAGATGGCATCAACCACAACCTCAAGCGAAGGCTGGACGTGAACATGTACACACTGTGCGTGGGCATCTTGCTGCGCATAATCAGCTACATGTCACGGACGAAGACGCGGCTGCCGTATCACTGGTCGGAGCTGTTCCGCTCCCTCATGTCGCTTATACGGTTCCTCACAACGTACGCCTCGGACCTGAAGGACCTCCAACACATCGACGTGCTGCTGGACCACGTGGTGAACCTGCTCGCGCTGGGTCTGTCGGCGGGCGAGGCGTTCCTGCCCACGCCGGCGGCCTATGACGACCTGTTCTACAAGGTGGTCGAGGCGGGCGATGTGCTGGTCAAGTTCCGCGACACGTACGGGCTCGCCAGCCGGCCGACGAACAGCATCGGGACGCTCATCTCCGTGTCTGCACACTACAAGACACTGCTCGCGGAGGGTGGCAACAAGGGGGGTAAGGGCAGCAAGGCGGGTGGGAGCCAGCTGACGAGCCTGCAGGTGGCGGAGGTGATCAAGCAGGGGTATGAGACGCTGAGCATACAGGCGAAGGAGGGGCTGGACTCGTGGGAGAGGTATAGGGAGGCGGATGAGAGGACGCTGCTGAAGAAGGTGGCGAGGATCGCAGTCGGGGATGTTAGGGCCCTGGTAGGTAAGTAGAGGGGATGGGCAGGAATGAGGCTTAGTAGGGGAGTTATAGAAGGAAGGAAATGATGCCAATAATGATGGATCTCGCTGCAGTACGGCGTCCTTGCTACCATGGAAAAGGGCAGCACTGATGAGTGATGAGTGATGATGATGATGGCCAGGGGGCGACAACAGTGTTCGCATGGCTGGTGATACTGATACTAGATTGGCATTGAAGGGGTATGTATGTATTTATGTATGCATGTATGTCGGCCTTGGTGGCTTTGCTATTGTTCAGCCTGTATTATTCCCAAGTCCAAGTCACTATTTACTATAGTGCCTAGGTATTCTTGGGGTGAAGATGAAGGAGGCTCAAGTAAATACTAAATAGGTACTTCATAAATACTTGCTTCAGTAGGTAGGTCACTGGGTGCCCAGGTGGGTATCGAATGTAGGCAGGCAGGCAGGCAGGGCATACAGTAAGTAGTATTCAGGTACCTCGGTACATGCATCAGTGCCTGGTCCCCCAACCGCGAAACGGTTTTGCTGACTATCCACCCGGGCCTGATTGGCTCGGCAACAAACGGTCAACGCCGCACGTCCGAAAACGATGTCATGGCCACACTAGGCAGTACCTGCCACCACTACATACTGCTGTGGTACAGTAGGTAACCGCAATGGGGCGGGCGCCGGCTATCAGTGCTCTGAAATCGACCCACTTACCTCATCAGCATCTGACATCAAATCCAGTTCAATCAAGTCCCCTGACCCGACCTGACCTGACCTGAACAAGGCAAAAAACAAACACCTGCGCATTAACAATCCCCAGGTTTATTACCTACCTCCCCGCCGCCTACCCCGATCAACCTGTTCTTTCTTCCTCAACCAGTGCATCAATCACTCTGCACACGTTCCCCGACTTCGACAATCACCACCCAGCCTGACAGACACGCAAACCGACAGACGGACGGACGGACAGCTCAAATACTGCAAGACAAGCCAGGACAGGACGAGGCACTGCACCACTACAACACAAGAGAAGCGATCAACATACGACGATGAATGCGCCTCTGATGGCACGGAGGGCTGCCTCCTCCGTCTGCCAGCCATGCAGACGATTCCTACTACGTCACTTCTCCTCGACACAATACCGCACTCTCCCCGAGTTCCAGTCATATCGTCTCAACCCTCAACCGCCATCACCATCGCCACCGCGCAGCGCAGGCGGCCCAGATACCTCCATCACCCACCCCATCGAGTCGCCGCTCCCAAGAGTACACGAGACACGTCCGCCTAGGTCGCTGGGTGTTTCTTCGACATCGGTGCTGGAGCAAGAGGCGCAGAAGTCACAACCCGAGTTTGCATCACCAACACCACAGCAAGACCAACAACAATCTGCTTCCTCAACCGAGGCATCCCCAAAGTCAGAAAGCGCCGCCGCCGCCCAAACACCAGAAGTTGCCCCTGGCACCCCGAAGCCGAGACCGCGCTCCAAGCTACGAGCTCGCAAGGCTGCCATGAAGCTGACACCCACAGCCGTGGACCGACTGCATGCGCTGCTCGACCAGCCCGACCCAAAGTTGATCAAGGTTGGCGTGCGCAACAGGGGTTGCAGTGGACTGGCCTACCATCTGGAGTATGTGGACAAGCCGGGTGCATTCGACGAGACAGTGGAGCAGGATGGCGTCAAGGTCCTGATAGACAGCAAGGCCCTGTTCAGCATCATCGGCAGTGAGATGGACTGGGTCGAGGACAAACTGAACCAGAGATTCGTCTTCCGGAACCCCAACATCAGTGAGTACACCCATCCCCTCAACGCCCCCCGATCCCCTCTCGCCATCCGAGGCACCTGAAACTGACTGTCATCACCCTTACAGAGGAGCAATGTGGATGTGGCGAGTCTTTCATGGTATAGAGCGACGGTGACGACGAGGCTGCGCTCCCAGCTGGGGAGAAGCAAGGCTCTCGGACAGACCGTTATGACCCAAGATAGAGGGGCATATCTGCAATACAGTTCTCGTATCGCATGCATTGGGACGGCGTTTAGTAGATGGCTTGGAACGGTGGAAGAGGCATGTCACCTATCCAAGGCTGGTTGTTTATATTAGTCCCCATAGACGGACCATTTGAGATTCAACTGAGAGACACTCCGTTTCAGAACTCTTTCGACATCGAAACCGGGCTGTTTATATCACTTTGCCCACATTTTCGCATTATCTGAACGTCGATATCTACGGGCCTGAGCACAGGGACGTAAGGGATGAACGGATTCACCAAAGAGGTAGGTATACCTGGGGAAGGCGAGCCTGTGCCCGGCTTAGTTGGTTTGATAGGATCTACGGTTTACCCCAATCCGCCTGCCTTGGTTCTCATATTCACTCACTCCTTTGGGGCCCCTATGCACATGCGCGAGGAATCAAACCCTATCACCTTGTATTCAGTTCCGCGATCGCTTGCTACTAGGCTCCTACTTTGTACCACCTCAGCATCCTATCTAATACTCTCTCCCCTCCCTCCCCATGTATATATTTACACGCGTATGCGTTACCTCCCTCAGAGCCACTTAGGGAGATGATATGGGAAGGTTAATAAATCTGGCCCGACTTGTAGCAAACAGTAGCTTGTTTGCTATATTTGATGCCTTCAATCAGGCAATAATGTGGTAAGGAGACCCAGACGTCACCTAGTCTTCCATCCGGGACAGGATTGCGGGGCTATAAGCCCGTGGACGATCTCGTCACTAAAGAGATCTGTATCAATGGCAGCTGTGAAGCATACCGGAGATCCAAGGCCAGGCGATAAGAGCAGCCTGTTAAGTGGGACAGCACATTCATGAAGGTTGATATGCTTACAAGGTCAATCAGGTAAGCGGTTCGGTTACAGCTGCTGCTGGCATTCGCGGGAAATATAAGGACAGACACTTTACTATGCAAGCTTGCCAAAGGTTTCAGCCCTTCCATGAATCACATTCAAGCCATGAGACTCATAATTAGCCGACCGAAGAGGCTTTACGCTATCGATGCGAATCCGGGCTGACACAGACAATCACTTGTCTTGAAAACCCATCGCACTTTCTACCTTATATAACGCAACCATGAGGGGGCATTCTGTTGTTTCATATTGATGAGGACGAAGCTGTATATTCCGAAGGCCAAGATAGGTGGATCCTCGGCAAGCATTATATAAATAGTACTATCGATGTCTGAAATGTTATGTAGGCATTTACACGAAAGACACTTTGATTTATTCCTTCATCCTCACCTCTGTAATTACGGATAGTACCTTTGTGATCACGGATAAGTGTCACCTTGATCACCTTGAAGTGAGATAGAAAGTATAGGCTATGCCTCTAGCTTCTCTCAGCCTCTGACCGTAGGACCTTTGGCTGAATAGAACAGACTTCACTTGTGATCACATGACTTGGCCTCGTATCCTCGGGGTTTTCCACTTGTTATTACAGGATCAAAGTGATGGCAGAATCTGCTCATGCTCGCCGCCGAAGCTGCTGACGATTCATGATTGTATGAGTGGGTATCCTCTGGCAGAGATTGGCTCCTTTGTTCACTCATAAGGTTTCGTTCAGACCAAGTCTGAAGATCCTGTCTGCTTCAAGCTATGGCAATAATAGTAAAAGGGAAATGATATAGACAGCAGTAGGATTGTGGCATTTGTAAGAATGCCGCGCGGACACACCGAATGTGCATTCCTCCACAGTAAAACGTACCTAATATATATTCATAATTAAGGAGTCGTAAAACCTTGATCTGCAAACCCTTGTGGGTATTTGCGTGACCAATAGGCTGAACTTACCTAACAATATTTCCGACATCGTCCAGAACAAGTATCACAAGAACAAGAGCAAAAACAGGGCCCTCAACCACCTGCTCTAGCGAATGGCTGCACAATCAAGATCCGACATTACCTAAGTCCTGCAGAATCTTGAGAGTACCATGTACCGGTAGAAAAGCTTCTGTTATTCTCGAATTGTAAGCAAATATTGCAGCTGAGACTGGACGACTAGTCAGTCTTTCTCTCCACATGAAAGAGAACTAGTGACAGACAGCGTGTTCTCTCTTTTGAGTATGTGGACCTCATCGGCAATACGGGGGATGGCTGAATGGGCAAGGTATGTAAGTCAACAGAACGGGAACGTGCACGCAGCGGCATTATAAATAACTATAAAAAGACGGTTCCCGTTTTGCTTTTGGTCGCTGGCCGGGCCATGTCTTGTTTCCTTTTCGAAACTGTATATGACTACTTTTCATCCGGTGATGGATGCTAGGGAATAGCTTCAAAATCGGCGACGTCCCACGTCCAGCCCAATACGCAACACATCAAGAAGATGGTGGGGTGAAATGGCCATCTAAGGCAATTGGGGCAGCTCATCTCCGGGGAAGCCGTATGGGGCAGGCAGGCCATGGATAGTTATAGTACAGTCCACAAGGGTTGCTTCCTTTCAGCACGCTCCGCATGTGGGGGTTGTCTTCCGGAAGTCTACCGGTGAACTACATTCTCCCAGGAGGACGTTACTTACACTCATAGGTAAACTTCGTACCTATGGAGTATTGCTCATGACTATGGAACTCGAGGCGCACTAACGGCTGTAGTCCGCGTGGACTGTACACCGTCGTCGAAGAGAAGCGTAATCCGATCCATTATCCTTTAGGACGGAGCTGGGGAATATGCATGTGGGTATATATATATATATACATATATATACTAGCAACAACCTCGTGAGTCCGGGCAGCCATGGTCAACCGTACCTCGTAGCCCCAGGACTCCCAGCTCAAGTCCTCCCTTCACCCTCCTTTTCCCTCCTTTTCCCTGGGCATAACTGGAGCCATACATCATGAAGTCTGCCGCATATTTCGTACCGCTCTTGCTGAGCGTGCTGGGAACAGCCGTAGCAGCCCCGGCCAGTGGATCCGCGACCCAGACCCTCGTCCGCCGCAACTACACCGAGGAATATGCCGATCAGCTGGTCGACGGGACGGCGTGCCGGGATGTGACCGTCATATATGCCCGTGGGACGGGACAGCAGGGCAACATCGGCGAGGCTACCGACGTGGGACCACTGTTCCTCGACGATCTTGCTGCCCTGGTAGGCTCGGGCAACCTCGCCGCCCAGGGAGTCAACTACTCTGCCGATGTCATTGGGTTTGAGCTGGGCGGCGATGCTACCGGAAGTACCCTCATGGCCGAGCTTGCAACGCTGGTACGTGAAGATCAGATGCTGTTGGTTTCAGTCGAGTTGTTGACCTCGTGGACACGAGTGACTGATCTCATAATTCTGCCTGCTTAGGCCTACACGCAATGTCCCGACACCCAACTCGTCTTGTCCGGATACTCGCAGGGTGGCCAGCTCGTTCACAATGCTGCCGACCAGATCTCTTCCAACGTTACCGATTTCGTGGCCGCTGGTAAGCTTCTCCTGACTATGGTGCTCCTGAAATCTGGCGTGAGATCACAGTAGCTGACGTTGGGCGGCGTATCACAGTTCTCATCTTTGGCGACCCAAACAACGGCGAAGCTGTTGGTGATATCCCCGATGATAAGGTCCATGTGATATGCCACACTCTTGATGGCATCTGCTTGCACCTTGGAATCATCACGCTGCAGCATCTAAACTATCAGGAAGATGCCCCTGCTGCAGCCGAATGGGTTGCTGCGGAGTTGGGATACTAGGGACAGCACTGGTCTCTTGTGTGTGCCCATATTATTTAATGGTAATGTCCTTGCGGACTAAAGGCTGCTTGCTCCAGAAACTTCATTATTAAGGACCATTAAATCCTTAGCATGTTGAGATATGCTATACGTAAGGTCGCCCGGCAGCCAACTGTATCGCCTGTTTATTGTCTCCTACTTGGTTTTACTTGATCCTGGGATCCATAATATCAGCAGGAACGGTACTGGAACAACATCGCCAAGCTGGATTTATCATACACGGATAGCACTACTATAATAGTTAAATATATGAGCTTGTCAAGGCCAAGACCCATACGTTACACCTCTTCAAGTCGGACGTGGGCCTTCCACTGACTGACTTGTCTAAGTGCAATCCATACGAAGCGTCTTCGTATCAGAATCAAGGTTTGTTTGAGCCTGACACTCTGCACTATCACACTACTCTTACTGTGTATGCAGATGATCTCGAATAGGGAAGGTTGTTAACGCACCTGGTTCGATGGACCTTCTCGAAGACATGCCGCCTCCGCTACACGTGGGAACATGTTCCTGAGGTTCCTCGGGAGTGGATCGTGCCATCTCAGCTGAAGATTTGGCGTAACCCAATCGGCGTCATGATACACAATGTACACTGTAGGTACTATGTATAGTAGTCTGAGCTGCTCACACCTGCCTCTGACGGGAGATATTGTCGTGTGTGATGCATTGACAAGCAGTATCATGGACGGCCAGGCCAGCCTATGGCACCATCTCAACGATGAATAGGACTGTCCGGGCAATGCGAGGGATTAAGCTAAGTGTGCGTATAATTAAGCCACAAGCACACCTTCCTTGGTTTGACCTACCTTGATTCTGCTAGTAATATGATGATGCCCCGGCACACATGATATATTCGAGTTCACACGCCAGCACTCAAGTACGCCCATACATAGGACTTCCGGTCCGCTGATCATGCTGACTACTTAGTACTTGAGTACATACAGGTAATTAATTACCTGATGTGTTGGTTCTCTCCACCTGACAGCCCGTTAACAGCGGCTCAGGTCCATGACAATCTATGGAAGTGCTGTCCCTTTGTTGTACTACCATGCCAGACTGCTCATGTGCTATGTAGGATAGTGTATGGTATTCTAGAACCTCCCACCGCCGGCGTTGTGTGGTATTTGGCTTATCGACCTTGCAACCGCATTGTTCCCCGGCCGGGAATAGAGCAAGGCGCAGAGTTGCATCGGCCATGACCAATCCGGGAGGTCTGAAGGGCTATCAAGTGCCGCCGCCCCAGAACCCCAGTTTCCACGGCTCCCCGGCCATCACGACATTCGCTCATTTGCTGCAACGCCGTATCAAAAGTGGAAGCTGGGAGTGACGCGCAGGCGCCCCGGGGCCACCACATTGCCACTCACAGCACATATCGAGTGCAGTCCTACAGGTCATCATAGTACCACCGTCTTCCAGCACAGAGAAGGTGGTATTCTTCTTCCAAGGCATGTCGACCTCGTGGGGATATACTGTAAGGACGGCCCCGGGATGCAATGGAGACACCCGCCCTTTGCATGACCTGAGCTTCTCTTCTTGGAAGCTCTCGTCCGGGTTCTGAGCTCATGTCTCATGCCTCGCCCCCAGGACACACAGCTGATTGGAAGCCTACACAGTAGGTTGATATGCAATTCCTGCTCAGCTTCTGCGCGTGCCATGGACGATCACGATCAACCTCTGACCGTGGTGGACCTCCCAGCCAGCCAGCCAGCCAGCCAGCCAGGCCGGGGCATGTGTCGAGGATATAAACCCACCGTTGACCCCCAAGATATATGCTGTTGAGAAGTGTGTGTCAGGTCAGCTTCTACACTTCGCTCGTTGTGGTCCAATAGCTCGTCTTCTCCCCCTCCCAACCACCGGTAGCCAACCCTTCAGTCCGTCTTTCCCATCTTCTCTGACAAGATGGTTGCCACCAACGCCCTCCTCGTGGCTGCCCTCGCCGGCGCCGCCGTTGCCTCCGCCATCCCGGCCACCAACAAGCTTGAGAACCTCAAGAAGGGCCGGGCCAGCATCAAGCAGGTCAAGCGCGACAACTACCAGAAGAATGGGCCCCTGTCCGTGTACAAGACGTACCTGAAGTACAAGACCCCCATCCCGGAATGGCTGGCCTCCGCCGTCGCCAACAGCACGGGCCTGAGCTACGAGAAGCTCCTGCGTCGTGATGAGGGCAGTGCTACCTCCACCCCCACCGACACCTACGACGATGCCTACATCACCCCCGTGTCTATCGGAACCCCGGCTCAGGTCCTTAACCTGGACTTCGACACCGGCTCCTCCGACCTCTGGGTCTTCTCCAGCCTTACGAGCTCGTCTGACATTGACGGCCAGACCGTCTACACCCCTGGCGACTCTTCCACCTCCAAGAAGCTGAGCGGCTACACCTGGGACATCTCGTATGGCGATGGATCGTCCTCCAGCGGTGTTGTCTATACTGATGTCGTCGAGATTGGTGGTGTGACTGTGACCAGCCAGGCCGTCGAGGCCGCCGAGACTGTGTCGTCGTCCTTCACTTCCGAGTCTGACATGGACGGTCTTCTCGGCCTGGGCTTCGACTCCCTGAACACTGTCTCCCCCAAGTCTCAGTCTACTTTCTGGTAAGTGTGCTTGCCCGCCCTGGAAAGGATCATGAAGCACATGAGCTGATGCTGACGACTTCCACAGGTCCAACGCCATTGACTCCCTCGACTCGCCCGTCTTCTGCGCCAACCTGAAGCACAACGAGGGTGAGTGATGGCAACGAGGATATTAAATCCACCCACCCACCTTCTTTTTTCCTTACTTGTTTACTTGTTTCAAAACTCAAAACTCAAAGTCACTGCCAAACCCTGATGGCTAACTTCTAACGCAGCTGGTTCTTACGACTTCGGATTCATCGATGACACCGCCTACGATGGAGACCTGACCTACGTCTCCGTGTCCAAGCTGCCCGGCTACTGGAAGTTCACCAGCTCTGGTTACCAGGTCGGCGACGATGACTTCGTCGACGACTCCATTGTCGGTATTGCTGACACCGGCACGACCCTGCTGTACCTCCCCGCCGCCGTCAACAGCGCCTACTACGCCCAGGTCGACGGTGCCAGCGTAAGTGACCCACTCCACGCTGACTTCCTGTTGTCGAAGACTTGAAGATGAATATCACCCGCTGACTGTTGTTACACAGCACTCTCTCCTCCTCGGTGGCTGGGTCTTCAGCTGCGATGCCACCCTGCCCGACTTCACCTTTGGCGTTGGCGATGCCACAATCACCATCCCCGCCGAGTACATGAACTACGGCACTGCGATCGGCAACACCTGCTTCGGCGGCCTGCAGCCCTCGACCGACATTGGCCTCAACATCTACGGCGATGTCGCCCTCAAGGCTGCCTACGTCGTCTTCAACGGCGACACCCCCTCTCTGGGTTGGGCCCAGAAGGCCTAAGCGCCTCTATATCTCTTTACTCCCCCTGTACTGAGGTTGGGCGGCCCTTTTGGTGTGTTGGAATGGGCAACCCGGGGCGTGTGGCATAGAAAACGCTGCTTGTGAAATTACTTCCCTCATCAGCTGTACATAATCCCCAGCACCTGATTCTGTAGCTCTTGTCATATAGACGTCGAACAAAAATAAGACTTCCATTGAGCTGCATATCTATCTGTCTTCGGTGTTACTATTACGCCTTGCTGTGTCTCCGCAAGTCACTTCTCACCTCTGGATGCTGTTTATATGTATGTAGGTGTTCTTCAGCCACAACATGATACTTGCCTTTCAGCCTTCAGCCCAAGAAGAACACTCCTCAGTTTGACAGCATTGCCTGGCCAACATTATCCCAAGATTTTCCCTGAGGAAGGATACGTGCCGCGGATGTAGCTCTGAAAGAAAGTTGGTTTTTGATAACAATTACATTAGGAAATATAACGAGATACTCTATTTTGGTCAAGCCAAGTAGCCGCCAGCACAGCAACAGACATTGGGTGATTCAGAGGTACAAAGCCTCTCTGACGTAGAAGCTGTCACCTTCGACTTATCAGTTTCTTTCGTCTCAGCTTTGTGCGGCGTTTGCTCAGCCAGCATGTGACCTGGCTGTTGAGAAGACTACGGCCATCAATGATAACGGCCAATACATGACTGCTTTATATTCACTCTCGACATCTAGATAACGCACTGACCTTCGTCCGAAGGCTTAAAGTCATGGATACTTTAGATTCACCCTGTGCCCGAAGAGCATTTAAGAAGTCCACTACCAAGGTTCTCAAGACTCAAAAGTAACAACTAGTCCACACCAAGAGTCTATATTCTCACTGCGACAAAGACTCAGCAACACCTTCTCAAAGAAACAAGAGACAACCTCCATCATGCGTGCTATGGTATTCATCTCACTCGCCGCCGCCCTCATCGGCGCTGGAGAAGCCACCACCCTGAATTATACAGAGACTCAAGATACGGTTTGTTGTCCTCCCCTCGCATCCGGGCCCCCCTCTCTCTTTGATTCAAAGAAGAGGCCCCAGGGTGGATAAACCCACCGAAGTCGCAAGTGTCAACGACTAACCGTCAAAACGTCACCACACCAGCCCAAGATCATGTGTAGGATCCCCATGTACACGTCCGCCTACGCCAGCTACATTGACGAAGGCATCAAGCACCTCGAGGGCCTCAGCGGCAATGCCACTCTCGGACACCAGGAGGGCGGCGGTTGGTGCTTCCGCTACAGCTGCTCCTGGGCCTCTGGCATCTATGGCTGCAACGACAACCAGTTCGACGTCGAGGTCCCCTGGTCGACCCTTGCCGCCTACGCCAGTACGTCCCTTTGCCCTTCCCCATCCTCTCGTTTGCTTGCACCCAGACGTACCTGTACTCCTTTTGATATTCGGTCTGAAAGTTATACTGACCGCAACTTGTCTGATAGAGGACATCAGAGACAATTGCACCTGGGTAACGACAAGTGCCAGATCAAGCCCCACGACCTGGGTCCGGGGACAGGCATTCGACTCGGGTGGCTGGAACGTTATTGTCGGGCTCAAGGACAATGAGAATTGCTAAGGCAAGCTCTTGCAAGGCCCAGTTGGCATCAGCAGTGGACCTGGTGACGGGCAGCTGAATCTTCTTTGGCAAGGCCTTTGAGTTCCAGATACTTTAGACGTCAGAGCAGCAAGGGAGAACCACAGAATTCACGACACCATGCCCAAAGTGTGTGTACACAGCATGCCAACTGGCTCCTTGGGAGATAGACAGCAATAGCAGAGACGAAGCAATCACACACGCACGATGCACATTCCAGCCCCCGTGAAAGATGTGTTTGTCGAAATCTTGTTGGTATGATTCTATCCTCAATCCCATGCATCTACATATGTTTTAGTCCGATCATGTCTTTATGCCACAACAAAGCATGAAGTCAGTCCCACTCGCAAATGATCTATACACACCGGACAAGAACGGCGCCAGAACTCCCAACACCACCCAATGCAAATCAAGAGCCACATGTATATACACTTCATATGTATATATATATGCCCTCCGTGTCTCGTATGAACAGACACATGCTACTCTGACACTTCTCCCGCTCACAGCTTCGAGACACACCCGGGCCAGCAGATATTGCGGCACACCTTTTGTCTGCCTGTCTCGGTCCTAAGCCATCTGCTTGGACCCTGCCAGCAGCCTCGACCTGACCGAATCGCTGGTGCGGACCAGCTCTGCGCTCTGGCTGGCAATCTCGTCGATAGCCCTCTGGGACAGCGCAAACGGCGTGTAGAAGAGGTGGTCGCTGGGGATCTGGCAGACCCTGACGGTGCTCGCCGCCTTGGCCCCCACGGCCCCCCTGTCGTCGCCGCCGCCCGTGTCCCTCCGCCTGACGGCCTGCGGCGTGGGCTCGGTGGGCACCTGGACGTCCTTGCCGATGTTCTTGTTCGGGATGTCCAGCGTCAGGCCGCTCTCCACCGAGACGGAGACGGCGACGGTGTTGACCGCCTGCACGCACGCGTTGCTCACGTCGCGGTAGCCGTCCTCCAGAGGGCCGTCGCCGCGGCCATTGCCGTCCTTGAGGCGTGCGTCGCGCAGTTGCCGCTCGATCATGGCGTCCAGCAGGTAGCCGGCAAGGTCGTAGGCATAACCGTCGCGTATCGGGTACATGCCAGGCTGTATGCTGCTCTTGGGAACAGGGTCGGACTCGGCCCCTGCTCGCTTGTCTTCGGCATGGCGCGATCCCTTCTTCCCACCCTCTTTCCCCTCTGGTACATCGGGCTTCTTGTTCCCCTTCTTGACCCAGTCGCTGAGACCGCTGACGATGCCGTCGTTCCAGGCGCCGGTCAGCTCGGCAGAGTTGCGCATCTGTTCGGCCTTGGAGTGGACCTTGGGCAGCACTGGTCGGAGATCGCGCCATCCGGGCAGCAGAGACGGGTCTATGACGCGCGGGACCATGATCCGGAAATACTCCATCGGTGGTCCGGCTTCCTTTTCGGCCTCCCCTTCACTTGCCCCGTCTGCGTCCTCCCTCTTCTCGGTCTGCCCTTCGGCATCTGCCTCGCCGGTCCCTTCCTCGCCAGCATCTTCCGGGACAGCCGGAGCTGGCACGCTGTTGATGTCGGACCAGGCGATGGACGTTGGGTCCGTGGATGCCTCGTACAGACGCTCGATCTGTTTGAAGATGTCCTTGGCCATGTCGCCCGCCAAGCCTTGACCAACAGAGCTTGGCAGGGCAGACAAGGACCACACGTCCCAGGTACCAAACGAGATCACCCAGAGCGTCTCCCTGGAAGCATGTTTTGGCTTTGGCATGGCAAGGAACCGATCGATCTGGTCCTTGAGGTCTGGTGCTTTCCACTGCGGCGGGTAGTATGTGGAGAGGTACGAGTAGTCCGTGCCCGGGGTGGGCCTTTCGGCCGTCTCGTTAACGACCTTCTCAACGCCATGGGCGTACATTTCATTGGAGCTAACGGACCATGCCGCGACATCTGGCGACGGCACCATGGAGATGTGGGTTGTACACTCGAGCTGCGGGGAGGTCTGGTGTCAGAGAAAACATCCGACTGGCGCTTCGTCCCGGGTGCGTATCACGGCACCTTGTGGGCGGCGGGTGTCACCTACCTGAGCACACAGGGCTTGTGTCCATGACTTGGACCCTTCCGCCTCCACGTTCTGTCCGACTGGTGTTCCGATGTCGTTCTCGCCAAAGACGACTATCCTCAGACCACCGGGTACGCTGCCGTCGTCGTTACTCCCCCCGTTTATGCCAGACCATAAATCATGTGGTATGGATCCCAATGCGCTCTCGGCCACCCGTGATGGCATGAGTTTTGCTACCACGAACACGACCAGCAGCACACTTGCGAGGTTGAGGAATATTTTCGGACCACTTCTGACGCCCTTGTTGAAGAAAAAGCCCATCAAGGAACCAAAGCAGGGCGCCTCTTTTATGCGGTCCAGAACCCCCACTGGCGAGGACATGTCGGCCTCCTTTTTATTCTGACTTTAGCATTCCGTCCGTTCTGGTATAGTGTGTAACACTAGATGGGAAGAAGAGCACCCAGCCCACAGCTTTGGAAATGGGAAGATGGAAGGGAGGAGAGAGAGGACGGGGAGAAGAGGTTCGGGGGGGGGGTGGTTTGGGTTGGGCGGTTGGGCCTGTTCAGACAAAGAAATGCTAACACACTTTTGCCGACGTTCGCCGCCAGTTACTATAATTTAACTCGTTCCGTAGGACTATATCAGAGAGGGTTGGGTTGGACAATCCGGGTTCCGCGTCCGCGCCCGTGTCCATTCGAGACTCGGCCGGTGTCGCGCGTGGCATCCGTGGCCAAGAGTCGCCGTGGCGTTGGTTATTGGGGGTGTGGTTCTGGGGGGGGGGGAATTATCTGGTCGCCAAGCCCACACTGCTGCAAGGGCAAGAACAAGTGCAAGTATGATTGCCGGTACCCGGAGTCGTACAAAAGAGTTGCTGTATGGGCGATTCAGTCCAAGGGAGGGTCAGTGAAGGTAGATCAAGGCCCTAACTGGTCCAGATAATAGCAGCAGTGGTTCAGGCAAGGGTCTGGAACGAAAAGGAAAGCAAAGGTAAAGAAACGGAAGAGAAAGGCTTGGTAGGAGGAGGAGGAGGAGAAGATTCTAGGATCACATCGTCGAGAGTGTAAAATAGGTAGATAGATAATAGATGGGGTAAAACATGGAAAAAACGCGGCAAGGGACGGCAACAATGGCAGGCCGGGGTCTCTGACTAGTAAGTAGACAAGATGAGACGAGACGAGACAAGCTGAGCTGAGAAGAGATAGACAGGCAGACAGGGCAGAAAGAGCACATCATTGATGCTTACAGGAGAGAGACACGCGGAAAAAATGGGGAAGACGGGGACCTGACTGATTAGATGGCATACACAGTGTGTACATGTGTGCGTGTGTGTGTGTACCTGAGGTAGGTACTCAAGCAGGTAAGTAGGTACTGAGCAAGTACTTGAGTAAGTGTATACAGAGTATAATAGTGTATGTACACTTAGGTATATATGTAGGGCAGCAACACGGGCCAGCCTTGCTGATCCAGATCTTTGATGTAATAACACGGCTAGTCGGCCGCATCCTTATGCGTGATAGCTCAAGTATAGGGTGACGAAGTGTTTAAGACTGGACTGTTATCTTGTGTGTAAGGTATATATGTATGTATGTATGTATGTATATATGTATGTATGTATATACCCGGAGGTTTAGTGAGATATTCACGGATACTATGTCCGGGTAGTAATACATACATACGTACGGTGGTGATGCCAGATAATCGGGGACCTGGAAAGTGGAGCAAGGAAGAGGCACAGGAAGAGGGCACAGGCAGGACATAGGGAGGGGGAACATCTGGAATGGAGACTCCAGATGTCGGGTCTGATGTGCCGGGGTGAGGCCCACAAATGAGCCAGTGAGCATGACGGCGTCGTCATGGGTGGGTCCTCTCCAAACCCTCTTTATTTTTTCTCTTCTCTTTGTTTGCCCTTACAAGGATGCCTGGAGTCTAGACTGCCTGATTGAACAGACAGACAGACAGACAGACAGACTTGCTGAGTGACTGAGTGAGGAGGACGCGGCTGTGGTTGCGTGGCTGTGGAGTCCTGTGTCGTGGGATCGTGGCGCAATCACTTTATATATCATGACTATGTATGTATACATATATGTACAGTATGACTACTTAAGTATGTACTCCATATGATGTATCGGTATGTAGGAGGTATGCAGGAGATCTGGGGACAGTGCAAGACCCAGAAACATGAGACCTGATGGGGTGTGAAGCATGAACTTCAATTGACCTTCCCTCTTTTCCGTTTTGGTCCCCATTCAAACAAGTTGCCAATGCCATCGCCAAGCCGGCTGCATCCGATATGCTTGACCATTGGGAACCATTGGGAACCGTATTTTTCTCTCACTTTACATCTCTCCTCTTTCGAAAGTAATACCACACGCTCTGTCAGTTTGATTTACCTTCACCTTCACCTTCACCAACACCATCAGCCCCATCTCTACCCTCACCCTCACCCTCACCTTCACCACCCCCCCTCCCAAGCAGCTTCTCCTCCTAGCAGAGCTCCAGAAACGACCCTGCAAATGCCAGCGCCGCGAGGGTGAGGAAGACTGGCCTCTGGGGGAACCCCGGCCCGCCAAACTCAGGGTCAAGCCCGTCCGTGTTGGGGAAGTAGATGGCAGCCAGGCCCGTGAGCCAGTAGATGCTGCCCGTAAACGCCGCCATCTGGATGGACCAGCGGTCCAGCTGGCGGGATGTCTTCATGACCAGGGACCGCCAGGTCAGGAACATGGTCGCAGCCCCCAGGACGGTGCTGAGGCCGATGGTCTGCGCATTGTGGAACCTGGAGGGAGAGGGAAGAGAGAGAGAGGCGACATAGTTTAGCATTCTACCGTGGTTCATCTATCCATCCATCCATCTAGGAGGCCGACTCACTTTGCGTGGGGAGGCCATCGTGGGTTGAACTGGTGGGTGACACCCCAGTCTGCTATCCATGCTCCGACGAGAAGCCCTATGGCGTCGAGGGTGAGGAGGACGCGTTCCAACATGATGATCCTGGTTGTTTGCGTGTTTTTTATTTGATATATCTGATATCTGGTTGCAGTTGATCCTGTGTGTGTTGTCGAGGTCTGCCAGGTGGAGAGTATTCCGATCACCTAGGTACGTCAAGCTTCGCAGCAGCAAAAGCATTTTGCCAGGGGGAGGCGTTGAATTAGTCACCATGACCACCAGCCCTTGGAGGAACCGAATGAATGATTGCCGAGAAATGGCCTTAGGTACAGTACATATTTCAGGGAATCTTATCGGTGATATGGAACACATTAATGGGGCATGCTGTTATGTGCTTGAGTATGCATGTATGCATGTATGTATGTATGTACTCGATCCCTTGACGCCGGACCTGGGTAAAAAAAGATTCCATCATACGGAGTTTTTCTTCTTTTTTTCTTTTGGGCATGGAGCGGACCATACGGACTTCCTCATGTACATACATAGTAAAAGTAGTAAGATTTGTGCGCCTTCGAATGGTTTGGCTGTTTTGCTTCATTCCTTCTCATGATCTATCATGGACACCAAAGAGTGGCAGTCACATCAGATAATCCTTGATGGTCCGTATTCCGTCACCGGATGATCTCAATTAGAATGTGCTGACGGGATTGACTGAAATGGTCAAGTGAATAATTACATCCTCGTAAATCATCAGCAAATCCGAATTTCAGGGCCAGCGCCACACACACAAACACTCTCTCCAACCAACTGAACGGACACTCACTGACACTTACTTACCTCGGTACATACCTACTTGAGTACTGCTTGACACAGGAACGGGGGCCACAGGCGTTTGGGTTTGGGTTTGGGGCCAACATTACAGGGCTGACAAGGTGCCCCGCTTCTCTTCACACTTCCCAGTTTGAAGCGCCAATATTCATCCACACCACTTCATTACTGTACACAACTGACACAGTAATTACTGTACTGCATCCTTTTCAGTCTCCACTCACCTGTCCCCCCCCCCAAAAGTCCTCTCCTCTCCTATCCCATCCCATCCCATTCTATCCAGTTCTCCCCATCGGGCGAGGACCTCTTTCGATGCCCGAACTACCCTGCCAGCTATGAGTCCGGAGAAGCAGCAGCAGCAGCAGCAGCAGCAGCTCTCCATTCCGGGAACGGTCACGATGGGACCTCCCTCTCCCTGACCCCGTCCCCTCCCCTTCCCCTCCCTCGCGACGTGACGTCTGCCCGTCCCGGGGCGTGAGCCCACCTGCATCGTCATCTCACTACCAGCAAGCAGAGGCACGGGACTGTCGCGCAGGGAGCACTCGTCAGTGTCTTCGGCTAGTCACTCGGACCGACTACGAATAACCAGGTGCGTCATCTCTCTCTGTATGTCTGGGTCTCGCACACTGCAGCCCGCCGGCTTCACGCATCACATCTGCTTCAAATGCATCCCCTCCCCCACCACTACCCCTATCCCGACAAGCACGAGTTCGGTAGCTCGAGGCGACCCTCCTGACACCTACTGTCCATGTACTTGCAGGCAGGGCACAAGCTGATTGAAACAGGGCCATGTAGTCGGCAGAAGAGGAAAAGCTTTCACGAAATTTCCAATCGAACAACCATAGAATCGAAGGGACAAGCGAGGACGAGCCCACAGGGCACACCCCCCGACCACCAGGCAACCATCACGGGATCCAGAGAAACATTTCACTTTGCGAGATAGTCTGGACCGGACAGACCAAGATGTGCTAATAATGGTTTTATTTTCCTGTGGGCAACGCACCTAGCTCAATAGCGCTTTCATCGAGAGATGCCAACAAGGGCACATGGGGGGGAGCCATACGACCAAACAGATCCCTTTCATCACTCATCAATGCCACTTCCCCTTCCCGGATCGTCCACTGATTCCAGCGACTCCTCGAAAGCATGATCAACGATCGCCACTCTGAACCTCGGAACGAGGTAGCAATGCTGCTGCCCTTGACCTTGGCGCCCTTGCTTCAAAAGAAGCAGGTCATGACTATCATACACACAGACAATACTCTTACATACAGAAAAGTCAAAGAGGTCGAGGTGGGCATGTGTGGCTCGAAGCATGTGACCAACCCCTCCGGAGGCTCGCAAAACATCAAGGTCCGAACGCCTGCCTACCAAGAGGCAACTCGTGCCACTGAAGCCAAACGCCGGAGATGGTGTAAGTCCATTATTGAGTCTCATCGGACCTGGGATGAAATTTCTAATGGCCCGGTTGCGCTGACAACTGGGTCCGGTGCCCGACGGAATTTTGCCTTCGCAGACAATCCACACAGCATTTGTGGGCGGTTGATTTGGCACAGCAGCCGAAAGACGCGAGGAAGCAATACCGAAGTCCCAATCTGCGAAGCCACGGAAAATCTGGCTATTCTGGCACAGGCAACTCCGACGAGGAACCCTGCCCAAGACATCGTGTGTCGCTCTGCGTCTACTCCTCCTCCGATGAGCTCGCGTCATCGCTGTCCTCATGATGGTTACCGAAGAGACCTCCATCGTTAGGCTCGATTGAAGGCACGGGCTCTTGGCTACCGCTTCCTGGCCGCTTGTAAGAGTTCTTGAGCGCCTTGAGCTGCTCAAGTTTCCGCTCTTGCTCGGCCTTGCCCATGGGCTTGTTCTTCTTCTTTGCTGCTTTCGCGGTACTAGCGCTACCAGCGGGCGCCGCTGGCGCTGGCGCGGGCGCGGGCTCATGCTTCTTAAGCTGATCCCGGTAGTGAGGAAAAGCCTTGAGCACCAAGTCGAAGAGCTTAAGAAGGGCATCGTCGCTCAACATCTCCATGTCCAGCTCGAGTTCGTCATCATCACCCTCCTAAAGGTGTCGGTCAGCCATGTCCAACTCGGCATTCCCATCCAATTGGTGAAAAGTACTTACAGTCAGATTAGTGTCTCGCTTGATGATCTCAATGGCCCTAGTAAGGCTCTGACCCTCGAGCCGGCTGATGGCATCCGATACGATCTCCTTCTCCTCATCGCTCAGCCTCTTCTTAGTAGGCTTCTTTGCCGGAGCAGTAGGCTTCTTTGGAGGGCCGCCTGTGTTACCACTGGATTTCTTGGGAGCGCTGGCAGCACCACCAGCCGCCTTTTTCTTGGCCGGCTTGGCCTGCGTGGGCTTCTTTTCCCGCAGTGTGTTCAGCTCGGCACGCTTCTTGACCATCTCATCTTGCAAGTGCTTGATGATACCTCGAGATATCTCGATGGCCATCGCGTCCGGATCGCTAGAGTACAATTGCTTGTCAAGGTTATCTTGTTCCTTCTTCAGACGCTCCTGGATGGTAGCCAACGCTTGCTCAGCCTTCTGGACATCAGCCGAGGCGTTCTCCTTCTCTGGCTCGCTTTCACCGTCGTCATCATCATCATCGTCTCTAGTGGCCCCGCGGGGGCTGGTCGCAGATGCAGCATGCACAGATGACTGGTTGTGCTTGTTCATCCACGCCCCCTTCTCGGACCACTTCTTTTCAAAGACCTTCTCCAGATCCTTGCCTGCCATATTGGCGACGGTACCCTCGGGGTTGAACTTGAAGCAGTTCTTGATCATGAGGTTGAAGTCGGCCTTGAATGCATTGGCACTCTCATACTGTCCGTTATCCAGCCTCTCTGACATGGTACCCAAATCCATCGGCTGCTTGATGATGTTGTGGTAAGTAGGGATGTTAAGCGCTACTGGATCCACGGGCTCCAAGAACCACTGGTTGGTGGTGTAGTGTTTCGTGTGCTTGAGTTCCCTCAACACTTCTTCACAGAACTTTATCTCCGGCTTCCTCTTGTTCTTGGGGTTCTTTGGCTGAAAGCCTAGATCCTTGTTCTTGGGGGGGTGGATAGGTCTCTTTGGACGATCACTGTTGTTCTTGGTGCTGTCACGGCGAATGGTTGGCACACCAGAAGGAGGAATGGCAAAAGCGGGTGAGTCCGACACCTTTTCTGCAGGCAAGTTTGCCACTGGGCGAGGCTTGTTCTTTGGAGGCGGCGGATTGCTGCGGTGCTCGACGTGCCGTGAAGGCATGTGCTTAACCTCTTTGGTGTTGGGCCTAGATGGCTCTTGAGCTGGCACTTCGCTCAACCGAGCATGAATCTGATGTGCTGTCATGATGGCAGCCTTGGTCACATCATGATCGACGCCATTGAACCTGCTAGAGTTTTCGTGAAGAAGCTCGACATCGGCCCTAAATTCGGCCATGGTCTTGTACTTGTTGTCACGCAAGTTTTGCTCCATGAAGCTAATATCAACAGGACGGCTGATGGTTGAACGGTATGATTCCCATATTCCTGGCCAGAGAGTCCGTACTGGCGACCTGAACAATTGCCCACTCTTGGTCTTCTTGACAAGACCCAGTACCTTCTTGATCTCCCTGTTCTGGTAAGATGTGATTGTATTGTTCGCAAGAGCGGGGTCGTCCAGTTTGCGAGGTTGCCCATTCACTGAAAGGGGCACAGGCGATGCAGACGTGGGGGCTGGACGAGAGACTGTAGTTGGGGCGGACGATGCAGCAGGTTTGTCGACGTCCATGGCATCTGGTGCGGCAGATTGATCAGGACGGGCCTTCACCACCTCTTCCTTTCCACCATCTTCTCCTGAGGTCCTAACGCGCTTTGCAGCGGGCTCTTCATCGACGTCCTCATCACGTCCCCGAGCCATCTTGGCAGAGGATTGCGATCCTGCGTCAGTCATGCTAGTGTCCACTGTCACAGGCGCAGAGGTGGTCTTCGGCGACACATCATCGGCCGGTTTAGACAACGGAGAAACGGAACGACTAGTTGGCGCTTGTGTGGTCGCAGTCGCCTCGTCCTTGACTTTCTCTGTATCAGCCTTGGGCTCATCCGCAGAAGCACTGGGCAATTCCTTGTCCGCATCAGCGCTAGGCTCGATTGTTACAGTTTTCTCTGTTGATTCAGCAGCAATCGGCGATTGGCCAGCTGACGAGGGTTTTGCGGGTTCTGTTGATTCGACTGGTGCGGCCGGTGCCGCAGCTTCCACAGATTTCTCTACAGCGGCCTCTGGAGACGGGTCGGGTTTGGGAGGTGGGCTCAGAACAGGCTCGGCGGGAGGTGAAGGCGCCTGGGCAGATTCGGTGGGCGCATCGATCATGTCGGTATCCTTAGTGTCCTGGGCCTGGACCTGGGTCTCGGCCTCACTTGCGCCGGCATCATCGCCATTCTTCGCAGCCTCGGCCGTTCCTGTGGGGTCAGCGGCGGGTGGGGTCATTGCGGTTATGCTTTGGTTTGATGCGAAGGCGTCCTTGTTCGACTCGTTGCTTGTTGACGGGTCCTTTGCGGATGGCGCATCGTCTTTGTCTTTGTTTGTTGCGTCGAGTTTGGAGTTGTCGGGCGAAGCGTGGCTGAACGCGTTGACGCGTCAGTACTCATGCGACCGGCACACAAAGCTTATGAAACGCGCGAGGTGGGGAGAGGCGGGAGAGGCACAGGTTTGAGTTTGTGATTGAGGTGCAAGGTGCAATAGACAGAAGGGGTACTGTGTTGGGATGGTGCGATGATGCGCAAACGGGCGATTCATTCTAGAATGGGCGGATGCGACTTACCCATTTACCTCCAGTCCGTTCCGCTCATCGGTGAGCGCGGCAGAAGTTGAGGTAGCCATGTCCAGCGACTGTGGTTTCTGGTCAAGAGCTATGGAGTCGGACTGCGATGTCATCACTGCCATTCGGGCGAGATTCTAGACGATATTGCGATGATTTAGCAGGTGCGTCGCGACATGAAGGTGCAGTGCAACAAGCTCCAATGGATGCGCGCCCACTAACAGACAGCGGAAATTGTGGGGAATGCGCAGCTGCAACGGGGTGACAGGGGTGCGAGTCGCAGCGACCAATTGCGGAGAAGATGGGGGGATGCAAGCTTTCAGGTCACGAAGAGGTGCACCGAAGAAAGTTGAGCAATAACTGAACGTGAGGTTCAAAAGGGTGGCGGGGATAGATGAAAAGTAGTGGTGGGGGGGTTCAGAAGAGGTTGTGGGGGATTTTGGTTGCGGTTGCGGTTGCGGCTGCCCGTTGTTGCTGAAGCTCGTGATAGCTTGGCGCGTGCGGGATTGGGAAGGAAAGAAATGAAGGCTGAAAATCAATAAAATCGCGAATGGCAAAAGGTGAACATTTTAGCTTGGCCAGCCTTGCAAAAATGACGCCAAGTGGATGCTACCAGCTGCGACGGAGTTCGGTGGCTGGTTTTTCCAGCCGGATCCGGCACTGGGATTGGTCGGGTGTGGGAGAAGGCAGCGCAGGGTTCAGGGGTGTAGGCATGTTATAAGAAAAATCGGTACGTACCTTTGGCTAGGATGGTTTTGGGTGGGTTGGGGGGGTGTGTTTTCGAGAAATCTGAGTGAAAGTCAAGAGAGATACTGGTAGATGCACATGTCAGCAAATCGGCGCCGGTCCACGGTTGGAACTTGAAAGGGTGGGAGGGGGCGGGGAGGGTATTTATTAGGGCGGCAATCAGCTAGGCGGGCAGGCGGGCAGGCGGGTTAATAAGGAGGGGCACCCTCATCTGATGGAAAGCTCCAGGCTCCCCTAAACAGCCAAGTGCCTCCGCGGCTCCTCCTTTTTCGTTCAAGCACACTGGCACACACTGGCACACTGTACCTTGTACGCGGCACCGCCGCAGTAAGCCCACGGGTTCCAAGGTTGCTTTTGCGGCCTTGCCTCACGTCGAAGTTTCTGGTTGGCCAGGGACAGCGCATGCGCGGCCAAACGTGTAAGGGAGGCCCCTGCCGACCTTGTTCGCAATAATTAAAACCTACCAGATGGTAACGCGAGTCTCCCTACAACCTTCCACTCTCAGGCTAGAGAGCGTGCGCGATTTGAGACGTCTCTTGTGATGTCTGATGGCGGTACTGTATGCCCAGGTGATCACGTACTGACAGAATGGATGCGCCTCAGTAACAGCCACTTTCTTTTTCTTGGCCGAGTATGCAGTACTTCAGTACTACTCAAGTGAGCAAGGTTTATGACGGTGCGAGTGGAAGCGAGTAAGGGACTTGGGAGAACAATGTGAGGTATGCAAAGTTCCTGTCTACCCAATGTGATGGCAGGTTTTCGTCCGCCACCGGTTACCCAGCTTGTCTCGACGGTGCGGCTGTGCTGTAAACGAACCTTCCAGCCAAGGTTGGGGAATCGCTTCGTTGTTATCAGTCAACAGAAGATGATGGTAAGACTGAGCTCAATTGACAAGACAACGGTTTCACGCCCTGCTTTTACGCAGTACCTAGGTCACCAAGTACGCTGCAGCTCTGTTATGGCGCGTCGCGTCGCGTACGAAAGACAGCTCCCACTCCGTGTACGGATCCGTACTTACTGGGATTATCGAGCACGGACCGTGGCCTCTTGTCCACCTGGACGAAATGCTGACTAAGGTACTTCCCCAGAAGGTAAGTCGGACATTTGGGATTCCTACTGCACACTTCTGGATCGGATGGTGGGAGAATCCTTGCTCATAAGTATTTAGCACTCAGCAAAGCAACGATGCAAGACTACCTAGATACCTACATAGGTGCTTCTTGTATGTAATACCTGCTGCTTTGAATTGCCCTTCATGAATCATAGTGGGCTGCTCTGGATTTGATGGAGGTACTCCTACAAGAAGAAAAGACACCCGGTCCAGTTCCAATAAAGAAGCCCCCCAGCCGAATTTGATTAGTGACAACTCAGACAGATGTCAATTGGTATGCTCTTCTGTAGATCTGTAAATGACCAACGTATCTATACGATACCTGGGTAGCTAACTACCTTGTGTAGGTACAGGCCTACTGTGTACTTGAGTATCTACCTGGTAGGCAGGCAGGCAGGCAGGTAAGGTACTTACATAGACCCTGACCCCAAAATATCTGGGCAGCCAGGGTCCTGAAGCGCTTGGGCCAGCTTGGATGATGCCAAATCAGGGAAGCCGGTCAGGTCTAGCGGCGGCAGAAAAAAAGTTACTTCCTGCAGAAAAAAGTTCCCGACTGTTAACCTGGCTCAGTTCAATCCCAACTGCACACCAAACCATTGACGACCAACTCCCCTCTTCCCTCACTCGGGTCAGCTCTGCTCAAAGTGTGACAATCGTGACCGGAACTAGCCACACTTTTCCCTTCCCCCCAACGATCCAGCCCAGGAAAAATGGCGACAAAGAGGAAGCTCGCCAAGGTGGCAGCGCCCGCCCAGCAAAGCGCCAAAGTGCCTGGCAGCTCGAGGATAGACGAGAGCAGGACGGCTGTTACGGTCTCGGATGCGCAACCCAAGTCATCAAAACAACTCGAGACCATCGAGATATCCAGCGACTCTGAGAGCAACTACGACGACATATCGGATCTAGACGAGGAGGAGGCGGCCGAGGACGCGGAACATCAGCTCGAGTCGGAAGACATGGCACGGCCACAAGTGAACGGCGATGTCGATGCCGAGATGAAGGAAGCTGCACAGGATGAGGAGGAGTCGGAAGCAGAGCCCACATTTGGCGATCTGATCCGAAACCACGAGACAGTCGACGTCGCCGCTGCCCTGGCCAACCCGCAGTCGGCCGACGCAAACTCAGTCCTCACAGCCGCTCCCCCACGACAAATAGCACCTCCATCTACCTCCTCTCTCGGTACAGTCCTCGCACAGGCCCTGCGGACCGACGACGCCGACCTGCTCGAGTCTTGCCTCCACACCTCCGACACCATTGTCATCCGCAACACAATCCAGCGTCTGGACTCGAGCCTGGCTGGCACCCTACTCACACAACTCGCCTCCCGACTGCACCGACGGCCCGGACGCGCACACAACCTCATGTCTTTTGTGCAGTGGACCCTGATAGCACACGGTGGTGCCTTGGCCACACAACCAGACATACAAAAGCGGCTCGTCGAGCTGAACAGGGTGCTCGAGGAGAGGACACGCGGCCTGAACAGCCTGCTTGCGCTGAAGGGAAAGCTGGACATGCTGGAGGCTCAGATGACCCTGCGCCGCGGGAACAAATCTCACAGGCACTCGGGCAAGGATGACGACGAGAGCGAAAGCGACGAGGACGAGTTGGACGGCGAGGAGGGCATCGTCTATGTGGAGGGTCAGGAGGACGAGGACCTGTCAAACGGCCTGCCACACCGGAGCAACGACGACGAGGACGATTTCCCTGTCGTCAACGGAATCGCTTCCGACTCGGAGGACGATTCGGAAGACGAGGACGAGGACGACATGGATGTGAACGAGTTTGCTGAGCAGTCACTGGACGAGGATGAGGTGGACCATGATGACATTGAGGAAGACTCGGCCGAGGAAGATGAGAGCGAGGCCGAGGCTGCGCCGCCTGCCAAGGTACAAAAGAAGAGCAGGTCTTCGTTCACGAAGAAAAGATAGAGCGAGAGGCGCGTGTACCGTTGATCTCGAGGGGATAATAGACTTGGAATGATACCATCGACATTACCATCAATTACATCATCAGCCTAGCGGGCCATCTTGCGTATTGTCGACATCTGCGTTGGCTGTTCATTTGTCTTGAAATATACTGGATATATCTCAACTACACCATACTTTGAGGAGGCCAGAACGGCAGTCTCTTATCACGGAGTTTGGGTGCTGTACAATCAAAGCCCGATCAACCCCCCCCCCCCGGGCAACCTCTGTTGCGACCTATCCTCTCCAGCGCCCATTCTTTTGTTGCACGCATCACTTTGTCTGGGAAGTGTCTGGGAAGCATAGCTATCGGCTCTGCCCGCCAAGTCCTCTTCCCAAGCACGAGCTAAGCGCAAACGGTGCTTTGCCCAGAAAGGCGGAAACCCCACCCCACCTCCCAGGTCAAATTCCCATGAGTTTTAAGGATATCGAGATCTTGTATTCCGCTTCCAAACACGGTGGACGTCTTTATTCGGTACGATGTTGTTTCCTTGCAGCCTCGGTTGGATCGCCGAGACTCGGCCTGCTAGTACTCAACCATAATCCCCTAACGATGGACCGAAGTCTACCAAGTCTTCCTCAGCACTGCAGCTGGAATGTGGCTCAGATCGACTGTAGACTGTCCCTTCAGTCCATGAGTATCGGGCTGCTTTGTATGAGCCATGGACATGGTCAAAGTTGAGTCCATCGCTACGAGCCATATTGTGGCTCAAGGGCTGACTGTCTCTCCTCCCCCCTGGTCTGGCTGGTAGCCGCAGTCTGGCTCAGGATACGCCATGCGGCAGAGATAATAGGTCCGATGGATAGACAGAAAGACTGTTTGATTGTTTTCATTGGGCATGTAGTACAGTCGAATCATGTTGCTGCCCTACAATGCTGCTCAGCGCGCCGTCTGTGTGAAGACACCTCCTTCTTGTATTGTCCGACGTTTCCCGAAGAGACATAGCAGTCCAGGAGAACTGTAGATGTGACTTATCAACGAATGTCTAAGCACCTCCGCCTGCAGTACACCAGCTTGACAACCTATAATTAATATAGGTTTACTCTTACACTTGGGTCCTCATGTCCAATCTCCATATACCACCCCTCACCCATCCCCCTTCCCGGAACAGCCCTAAAAGTCCGTGACCCGGCCGTTATAACTCCAGTCCCCAGCACTGCCCCACCTGAGCGGCTCCGTCTTGGGCCCGCCGACCTCGCCGGTCTTTGGGTTCTTGTCGCCCTCGAACTCGGGCGGGGCGCCGCGCCACACGCCGCCCGTGGCGACCTCCTCGGCGCCGGCCGCCGCCGCCTTCAGGGGCACCTCCCCCCCGCTGCTTCCTGGTGTCGAGACGTGCCGGGACGCGGCGGCCGGGGACGGCGCCTGGGGCTGCTGCTCGTGCGGCAGCGGGGTGGGGTCGGCGAAGCGGTCGGCGACGGCGCGCTGGAGGCGCTCGAACTCGGCTTGCTGCTCGGCGGGGAGGCGGGGTGGCGCGGGGGCGTTCTGGAAGGCGGAGGAGTAGGGCCGGGTGGCTGTCGTTGTTGATGGGAGTGATGATGGTGATGGTGATGATGAGAGAGCTGATAGGGCTGATGGAGCTGTCGAGGACGCGCGCAGCAGGCGCAGGGTGCTTGGTGGGAGGAGGCGGATGGAGGGCATATTGAGGGTTTGGTTGGATCTGAGTGTTGCTGTGTGTTGGAGTTCCACCAAGAATAATTCAGAGGGTGTGGCGGTTGTTGTTGTTGCAGATACCTAAGCAGTGTGTATCGTTGTGGTGTGGGTATTGTTTGTATGAGAAGAGAGGTTGAACGGGCTGGCCGAGGTTCGGCGAGGCAAAAAACACAAGACAAAAAAAAAAGGACTTGGATTGATCGACGACGACATCGATTGATCACTTCTGTCACTCCACCACTCCACCACTTCTTCACTTGTGTGGCGCCTGGAAAAGGCCGGGGGGGGGGCGGGCAGGTGGGGCAGCGGTAGCAAGCAGGCCAGGTTAGCCACTGTAGGTGGCAACTGTAGCGCCCAGCATTGCGGCAACTGCAGCGCCCAGCATGCGGCTGCGCGGGCACTCCGTCGCCCGGGCTGCCGTTGAGGGCGCTGGCGCTGCCGATGGCGGTGCCGATGACAGCTTAAAACCTTCGCTCCGAGCGGAGATGGGCCGGAGCCGACGGGCCGGATCCAGCCGCCTCGCCCCCCCCCACCACCCCCTTACTTTATTCCTGTACGGAGTACTTACATACATCCGACTACCTATTCTTGGGGAGACGGTCGCATGATGTCTCAAGGTTCTGCAACCTCTCATCATCCTGGATGACAGTCTGGATGGAACCTCGTCCACGATGGACTGATTCATCGGCCTCTCTCTCTGGCTGAGACGACACGGGCGACACCTTGACGGCCACGCTTCCCCGCCTCTTGATGATACTCTACACACCTGCATTACCTGCATACCTACCCTATCGTATCAGCCGATCATTCTGATGATACCTACTGAAGCCCTGATGGCGGGTGTTGTTCTCCCGCTGCAGGTGTGACGTTCTATATTGCGCACCATGGCCCACCGCAGCCAATTCCAATAATGCCCAGCTTGCAGGTGGCACCATCCTGAGACCAGGTCAGAACTCAATATTTTCCCATCTTCCTGCTCTTGTTTGCTGTGCTGCACCAGGGCTGGCCTGCAAGCCCCCTGATGTTCCCTGATGCTCCCTGATGCTCCCTTACTGTCCCTTCAGTTGGCTGGGCTGCCCCCGGAAGGAACCGTCGGCTGATGATGCTTGGATGAGAGGTTTGATTGTTTTGTTTTTTAAAAGATAGAATGCCATATATTTTTTTCTTAGCCTGTTCTTTAAACTTCCTTACTACTGCCTTACCTGCCTACCGTACTTCCTAAGGATCCTCCTTGGGTATGTATCTATGCTGATCAATACATCCCCTATTTTTTTTTTCTTCCTCTTCCCTTGTCCAGCCTGGCTTGTTATATCCGGAAATTTTCATACCGGGGCTGGTTTGAGACTTTACTTCTGAAATTTCTTGATGCTGTCTGCGCGTGACACCACAACGTCACCTATCACTTGCTCTCCTTTCCCAACTATCCTGTCTCTCTCCCTTCCTTCCTCCCTCCCTCCCTCTCTCATAGTTTCGAACTACGGGGAGTTTCCAACATTGCGCAGTCACTGAACCCATATGGCCAACTAAGCATATATCGACTCACATATCCCCCTTCTCCTCCCCCCTGCCTACCCAACAAGACCCTCGTCGCGGGCACTCAGATCCTCGTTAATTACACACACACACACCAACAACTGGCTTTCGATAGCCAACCTCCTCACCCGTCTCACAAGAGAATCAAAAATAAATAAAAAGCCCGGCATGGCCAGCGCAGAAGCGCCCCCATGTCGTAGGATCAGTGACGTCCCCGAGGGCGAGATGAAGGCCGGGGTCACCGAGTGCTTCAGCCCAGACATCCTGCACGTCTTCCGGGACGAGCAGCAGGACGGCAACCGCGCGCCGCCGCCCTTCCCGTCCACGTTCCCCCAGTTCCGGGACCTCCCGCCGGAGCTGCGCTTCCTGGTCTGGGAGGCCGCGCTGCCCGACCCGACCGTGGTGCCGCGCACGTGGAACAACGCAAAGTTCAGGTACAACCTCCAGAGGAGGGTGCCGCCGGTGCTGCAGGCCTGTGCCGAGTCCAGGGAGCTCCTGATCGCGAAGCCGGGGGCGAGGGTTGGAGGAGGAGGAGGAGGGGATTTGACGGCAGCCCCCAAGTACCAACTCGTCCAGACGCGCGGGCGTGACGACGAGGGTGTGTACATGAACTTTGATCGCGAGTCGATATGGATATATCGTGGTTGTAAGTTGAAACTGCCAAAAAAGAGAAAATCATAGTGAAAGACGCAGGCCCGCAATGTTCACGTCTTCTCTCCCCTTCTTCCCCTCACATGGCTGACACGGCATCTCCCAGACGACATCAGCGAGGCCGAGATAGTCGGCTACGCGGACCTGCAGAGCCTCGTTATGAACTGGGGCCTGCGCCCGTGCTGGGTCGACTCGGCGGTGGACAAGGGCGTCAGGTTCGTCCAGCAGTTCCCCAGGCTGGAGGTCCTCACGCTGCTGGTGGATTTCTCGGAACACGGCTGGCCCGAGCCGTCGACGCTCAAGGGCCTCAAGAGGCTGAAGCGCAACGAGGTCAAGCGCATATGGTCCCTGGTCCGGAAGGCCTTCAGGAAGGCGGAGGAAAGCGACCCGAGCTGGAAGGCGCCGAGCCTGCACATAGTTCATAGGACGGAGAACTGGAGCCGCCAGGAGGCCAAATAGGGCAGCTGCAGCAGCTGCTGCTGCACCGAGGTGGATTCTTTGCATTGGCATTATGCATATCAGCGAGGTCTTGGGGGGACACAAGCAGGCAGGGTGTTTGAGGCGTATTCTGTTTTTTCCGTCGATTTTTTTCTCCTCTTCTTCTTTCTCCATAGAAATGATACCAAACCCCACATTGTTAACACACGAAGCTTTTTCATCCCTTCGAGTTCGCCTTGATCTTCCTGCACCAGTCCCTGCCGTGCCGGACCTGCCAGTCACAAAGCCTCACCTCCATGGCCATGCCGACGAACCCGGCGATGCAGATGCCGGCGCTGTCGGCCACGGACGTCGCGCTGAGGCTGAACTCGCGCTCCGCCGTGGGCACGTTCTCGATGATCTCGGCGAAGGCGTTGACGTAGACGGCACCGCCCAGGAGGCCCTCCCAGAAGACGACGGCGAACACCAGGTAGACGGACGGGATGAAGTTGAGCAGCGCGTGGGCCGTGAGAAGGCCGAGGTTGCCCACCTGCAGGCAGGCCGGGACGTACAGGCGGTGGACGCGCACAAAGGGCGTCGACGAGCGCGACACGAAGACGCCGAGCTGGTAGAGGAAGTTGTAGAACGGGTAGAAGTCCCGGTGCTCGGAGAAGGGCGACGACCCCAGGGGGAACAGCAGCGTCGGCGAGACGCCCTGGTTGATGGTGTACTCGGCGACAAAGACCACAAACAGCGGCACCATGTACGGGACGACCAGGGCCCTGGCGCGCTTCAGGTGCGCCAGGAAGCCCCTGCCGGGGCCTTCGGTGCGGGCAGGAGGACGCGCAGGATACGCAGCCGTTGCGACGGCCGCCGGGCCAGGGGCCAACAGGCGGGAGGAGGCGTTCCCGTCAGGCGTGTCCTCGACGTCGTCGTCGTCGTTGTCCTCGGCCAGTTCCCGTTCCGGCAGCGCCTCGTAGGTCTTGGCCGCAGCGCCCTGGCGCAGGGGGCCGTGCGGCAGGATCACAAAGAAGCTGATCAGCATGACGACGGGCAGGAAGGCCGAGGCCAGCAGGCTCCCCTTGACGCTGAAGCCGAGCCACGTCGTCAGCATGACATAGAGGCCGGCGCCCGCCAGGCCGGCGCCCCCCGTGCCGCTGCCCCACGCGGCGAGGGACATGTGCCCGTAGTAGTGCGTCAGGCCGAGGAAGGAGAGCTCGCCGCCGCCGCTGCTCAGGCTGGCGAGGACCACGCCGACCATCTTGATGGCGACGGACTGGGTGGGCGGGGTCAGGGCGACGAGCAGCATGCCTGCGGTTGAGAGGCCGACGCAGATGAGCACGCGCACGGGGTACGGGACAAGGTGGATGAAGTAGGGCGCAATGAGCTTGGTGGCGAAGGAGGGCATCACGTCGGCGAGGAGGACGATGCCCTTGGGCAGGTTGCCGATGAGATCCTGAGCGGCGGAGAGGATAATCACGTAGAGGACATTGTTGATGAGCCCTGTTTATCGTGCCACTTGATGGTTAGTATATACCTAGAGGAAACCCACAAAGAGAAGAAGGGCAGGGAGAAGGGGGACGGCATTACCAAACAGCCAGAAGGCCACGAGAACATGAGTGTCTGCATTCTGGAAAACGGCGGCGATTCTGGCACGCCAGGCTGGTGTGCCAGGCATTGGGAGGAGGGCGGATGACGAGGAAGACGGGCGCATGGTTTTGTCAACTTCTCATGACTACTAAGTAGTTAATTAGTCGAAGTTGTGGAAGAAATGCATATCTGTATCTGACAGACAATGTGTCGGGCGTGGAACTTGCTGAGATACATGCACAGCAAGTAACTTCGTGGCTTGTGCTTGTGCCTGCGTCGATCAATGAATGTCCTCGGCTGTCGAGAGGAGAGATAAGCTTGACCGCTGATTGCCTGCCACTTTAAGTCAGCCCACCTCCATATACCCGAACCCTTGCCTAATTACTACGTACGTACATACAGACTACAGTGGAAGACGGAGGCATCTAGAAGGGGTTTGTGTGGGGGGGAGTTTTCCAAATATGTAGAACAGATTATGGGCACTTGAGAAGAATAAAAGAGACGGCTGGACAAAACCAAGTCTTATTTCGTAAGTAGTAGCCCATGCTCATACTCATGCTCATGCTCATGCTCATGCTCATGCCCATGTCTATCCCCATGCTCATGCAATCTGTACTATATAGCAGATACATCTACCCACATGCCATACATGTCCTTGTATACATAGTCTGTTTCGAGGTGCAGGAGCATGATGCCGGAGAAAACCCTCTCCCCTGAGCAATTGTTTCATCGTAAAGTCGAACCAGCTGTTGCGCAAGCAAGGAGCCGTAGGTATCTTGTGAAAACCCTGAGAAAATCTAAACCCCAAATCAAGAAGCCATTTCTGCTGCTCCCGAAACACCCAACCTTCTTTGTAACCGAAAAATAGACATATAGCAATCAATATGTTTTCCCGCTCGACTCCGTCGTAAAACTTTTCCTCTCGCATCTTCTCACGAATCCGCTGGTGGTGTCAACCTGCTGGCAACTGTCGGCATTGCAGCTGTAAGTACAAGTGCAGGTGTGGGCGTAGGTATGGTTGTAGGTGCAGGTGCGGCGTTCGCGGCCAACGAAGCAGGGGCGTCGTCGTTCAGTCCACTGACATCACCGACGCCACTATCGTCGTCTCGACTGTGCTGGTCGCCACGATCTGCTTGCCCCCCACTGGCTGCTGGTCTTTCCGCTTCATCTTCCTTTCCCCTGTTCCTTGGCTGCTGGGGCGTCGCGGCCTGGTTTTCACTGCCGCGCTCAGCGCTGTCGCCTGACCGGTTCTCCTTGTCGCCATCACTTCCAGGTGCCCTCTTCTTGGAGCCCAGTGGGACGACTCCGCTGCCCGTGTTCGGCACCCGGACCTCAAAGACTCGGCTGATCTCAACCTCCTGCATGGCTTTCCTCATCCTCTCTCGTCGGTCCCTCCCGCGAAGCCGACTCTGCGGACCAGCGCCGTTGGTGACGAATCGGATCGACTGTATCATGAAGCTGAGCCCATCATGGCTAGACCGCTGTCCGTCTCGTCCCAGTCTACCACCCCATTCTCGGCTCTTGATGCCGAACCGCACTGTCGATGTATACTTCTCCAACTTTGGCATGACCATTACCATGACGTGCATATCCTGGCCTTCGGGCACCTGAACCGGTCCGGTCTTGGGCGGCGCATCCAGAAAATCCGTGTCCCGTTTCTGCGGCGGGCTCGACTCCTTGGATCGACCTTTCTTACCGCCTTTGGCCTCCTTGCCGTCAGCGCCGACGCCTTCATCGAGACCCAAGAGATCAACGTCAACATCTTCCGGCCATTCGCCTCGGATCCATCCGCCGTGGATACAGGCTGCCAAAACATCCGAGTCATCTGTATACACATCCGTTCCCCAGACCGCTCTGCGCGTTGTGATTTCCCCCCTTGCGGCTCGGGTGAGGTGTTGCTTCCCAACCTTGATCATCAGTGTACTGCCTTCTTTGCCCTTGATCAAGTCCATTGGCAGAGGCTTAGGTGTAGACTGGTATGAATGGCGTGGCGGTCGACTGGTGCGGGGATCCTGTACACGAGCGGGCTTGAGGCCAAGCTCATAAACGAAGTCACCCAGATGCTCTCGTGGCTTTCCGGCGATGCTATCGAGAACTGTCTTGTTCAACACAGTATGCTTCGGCTTCGGCGGTATAATGACCGCAGACTGTGGCTGAGAGGCAGCCGATCTTGCGTTGGGATCCCTGATTTGTCCGTGAGCTACAGATCGAGGGGGGGCATGGTGATGGGTCGTGAGTATATCTTTCGCAAGGCTTGTAGGGGACGGAACCGGAGTAGCTCCCCTGACGTTCTTGAAAGGAGTGACACCAGCCTGCTGGGACGGAAGGTCGGGAATGTGATGATGGTGGTGATGATGGCTAACGCTGTGAGCTTCATCGGGCGAAAATTGCAAGTGCAAAGGGTTCAAAACGTACTGATGGTGATGATGGGAGTGAGTCTTCTGCCGCTTGGCTCTGCCCACGGGTGTGCTCCTGCCGGTGGTTTCTTCATCGCCCTTGGCCTCATCATCCTTTGGCTTCCTCCGCTTAGGGCGAGAGGTACTGTCCCTGCCCCCTTTGACGTCGCTGATCATGTCCTGTGACGTGTTGTCCAGATCATCACGCCTCCCTAGGCCACTACCGGTGAAAGGCAGCTGAGCGCCAGATGCAACGGGGCTCGATACACCTAGGCTCATGACTCGGCTACCTATGCCCGAGAACATGCGGCCAAATTCGCTCTTGATGCCCGCTTCTCCAGGCGGACCCGGGATCTGCGGTTGAGCACCTTGAACCGCCTGGGGCAGTGGTGACACGCGGCCCTTCCGATTCATGTCCTGCACTCGTAACAGATTCTGCTGGTGTGTCATAAGATGGCCAGGCTCCTCCATGGGCCGATGTCGCGGGGACCCGTAGAGCGACGGGTGGTTGTTGCTGTATGCGACAGAAGGTGGAGGAGGGCCATCTTCACCGGGCCGCCGGTAAGACGGCTGCTGTTGTGGAGGAAGGGCCACCATTCGATGGCGTTCTGGGGACTCGAAGGGGGCAGCTGGATGGCCTGCCGGTGGCATCTGCTGTGAGTGCCCGGGGTGAGATGATGGTGGATAGCGTTCTAGTGGGCCCTGCGAATAAGCCCCAGCAGGATGACCGTATTGAGTAGCATTCCCGTGTGGGTACTCATGCTGTCTGGGGTGCGTTCTCGGCTCCTCATAAGGGGCCCTTGACTGTTCGTACTGCGGCACCCTCTGCCAGTGTGCTTGCTCGCGAGCGTCTGGTGGACGCCCATACTGCGGCGGAGGTGGCCCCTCCCGTCGCTGCATAACTGGTGGGCCGTACTCAGGTTGCTGCATCGCGTGTGGCCGTCCTGGATCGCCGCCTGAAATGGTCCTCTCCCTCCTCTCGCGTTCCCTGAACTCCATCTCTCGTCTTTCGCGCTCTCGGAGTTCCATCTCCCTCTCTTGCCTTTCCCTCTCGAACATGAGCCGCTCCTCTTCGTGCTTGACCACGATCGGCCGCTCCGGATTGTACTCTATGCCTGGCCGCAGCTCCTCGCGCCTCGCATACATCTCAGTATGTGCTGGTCTTCCCATATCCATCGGCCGAGAGGGCGGGGCGGCATTCGGGAACGACTGGGGTTGGCTGCTTGGTCGGGGAGGCGGGATAGGTCCAGCTGACATCCTCTGAAATTCTCTGGCATGCTCCACAGGACCCATAGGCGGTGGAGGGTGGCGGTATGTGTCGCGCGGCGTCCCGTACCTCTGCATTTCCGGTGTTAGGTGCATACCATGGGGCGAGCCAGCCGTACTTCGCGGGTCTCGCGGATCTCTCGACTCGTACATTCTCTGGTGTTGCTCGGGTGTATGCGGCCGTCGGTATGAAGCGTACTCGGGATGGTTGGAAGTCATTCGAGGAGAGGCGTGTACCGTCGGAGCGTAGGGTGGTGCGGATACGGCTGGCGAGGTGGTGGGTGGAGCAAAGGATGGCGCAGATGTATCTCGCACTTGAGCGAGGCCTCCTAGCATGGAAGATATGGACATGGAGCTTCCTGTACTTCCCGTCCTCGGTATTGAACCCAGAGCGGGAAGCTCACGACCCCCTGGGAATGCGGTGGGAGGGCCGACTGACACAGGGGGTGGTCTTGGTGGAGGCAAGCCATAAGCACCTCCTGGTCCCATTTGTAGACCTTGGCCGGGCTGAGGAGGCGAGCCGGGTGGGGGCATAGCACGGTTCATGGGCGGTGCGGGTGTGATAGAAGAGGAGCTATGATGTCGCGAGTGATTTGAGGGCGTCAAGGAAGTGTTCGGCTCGTATGGTCGGGAGGAGGGATAGAAATGGGGGTCGGATGGTCGTCGCGGTAAATTTTCGGGTGAAAAAGCCGAGCCACCAGGAGGAGGTGGTGGTTGAGAGTGTTGCTGAGCCTGTTGCGGCTGTTGTCTCTCGAGGGCATATGCCTGGGCGGATGTAGAGGATGCTACCGATGGCGTTGGAGGAGGCAGGGTCTGTCGAGTGTAGAGCGGAGACTGAGCGTTCCGCGAGAATGGGAGGTTTGGGGGTTGTGGGCCAGGCTGGCGAGGATCTCGATGATCCATGTTGAGGCTCGAGGAGGGTTGCACGGACGGCTGTCGTCAAGGACCTCTCGCGGTTTGGCCTGAATCACAGCAGGCGGCTAATCGCCGTGGTAGCGCAGGGGCAAACTCGACGGTATCGAAGTCGGACACGTCTGGCTGTATGTATGGCTGTATATATGCAACTCGTCCCTCATCGAAGTGGGGGCCAGCAAGCAAACAGACAGACAGACAGACAGGCAGGCAGACAGCAAGACACACAAACAGACAAACAGATAAACAGTCAGCCAAACGAGATGCGAGTTCAGGCCAAGGAGATCTCGATAGAGATGGAGGAAAGAAGTGATCGCATTAGCTGGGCGACATTAAAGGTGGGAGGGTTCGGCGCTGAGGATCTGGTCGAGTATCTCGTCGGCGTCGCAGAGACGAGGGTGAAGGCCAATGCTATGTCGCTGGTCGGTGTCGGTATCGGTGACGGTATATGTGTCGAGGTCGAGGAGGGATACAGCGCAGCGTGAAGCGTTGTTGAATGGTGTTTGTCGCGGGAAGAGAAACCGAAGTTGAACTGAGCTGAGCTGAGCTGTGCTTTGTTGCTGTGTGCGTGTGCGTGCTTGCTGCGACCTTGGGAAGGGAAAATACGGGGCGGCAGCGACCCAGCTGTCCAGCAGGGGTGGAAAGGACGCTAAAGCGGGCACGGTTGCTACTGTGGTACATGGAATTTGCAGAGGTTGTACAACGGTGCGGGACTGATTGATACGGTGCTAGTGGAATTCTATATAGACTATGTACCACAGTATTTGTACGGGTTATCCGTGACCGGGGGGGGGGGTTACCCAGTACACAGATACCTACCTAGGTAGGTACCTGAGTATGTACGGTAGATGGGTGCCTCACACGTCAAGACAGCCTTGGAACCTTGCAATACAGACTCACTGCTCGAGGTTCCAGCAGGAGTACCGTGTAGATGCCTACTTGAGTAGGTTGATGCGTACCATACATACACACACAAACACACACACACACACACACACACACACAGTAGCTGCAGGCGCAAACCTGAACTAATGTGTATATACGCTAAAGAAAAAAATGCCGGTGGAGGAAAGGAACCAAGACCCGCGACCAACAGACAGGGATTGCAAGGACGGATTGGCACTACGCAGTAAGGTCAGTGCAGGGCCCCATCTCGCACTAGACATGGGGCTTCCCCTGCACCCATAACGGCAGGCGACCCAGGCCCGCCAGCGACTTGTATGCGCTTTCCATTTTTATGTGCAAGGGGACCTTCGCCAGTCAAATGCTCTCAGAACCCCAGATGTCATCATCACCACCACCACCATCATCAATCTTGTGCCCTTGATGACCCAACCGTTTCTGTGACCGTCCTCCCTCCCCGTCTCTTGCGTGTTTTTCGCATCGAAGAGGAGAGACAAGACACGAGATAAAAATAAGGATCAAACCCCTCTTGATGCAGAGCTTACAAAAAAAGACAGAGATAAGACGACGCAGATGCACGTCACGTCGCGTCAAACGGGTCATTTTCAGGTACTGTTATTATGTTAGACCGCCATTCGTGTTGTTGGCGGTTATCATATGCGACGGTCAAGGAGAAAGGAACACAGGCAACGGGAAAAATGTTGCAGCACAGCGACACCAAAAGTGGGGAATTGTTAGCGATCCCCAACCCCAACCATCCAAGAATACAAGCAGCTGCCTTGGAAAAAAGAAGCCCTCCCTCTCCATCAGACAGATTCATCTGCCAACAAGTACGGGGTACAACGTACACAAGTACCTAACACGCAACCATCACTTACTATACAACACCACCAGTAGCAATGAAATCTCCTCATCTATGGATCACGCAGCCGTCATGGTGATACACAGCTGCAGGTTCTTTGTTTTTGTTTTAGCAGACAAGACGCGGCGTCGAATCAAGATATGCGTGGAGCTAGTCTTGACATACTTCATTCCCGAGTACTTTGTACCTACCGAGGTAGGTACTTACACTTGGGCAGGTAGGTACCCGTACTTGACGGCTGACGAACTCGGAACCGGATGCGTGCGACAAGTCGATTAACCGACCGACTTTGTACGCCCACCCCTTTCTTTCAAGAACCACCTACCTACAATCATACACACATACGGAGTAGGTACAGTATGTACATGTCGCGATCGAAAACATGCTGCAATATGCGATCAATATCAAATGGTGACATGACAGTAACACTGCTCCGCTCCGCTCCCTTTCCCCCTTCCCCTCCCCCGCTATGTACCATACGCAGATGGGGTGGGTAGAGAACCCTTCCTAACCGCACAAAATAAAAAACCAGACCCCAACTGACTTCATTTCCCCTCTGTAAACCCCATATTTCTGCAGAGTCAAGTGCCCAGGCCCGTCTGGTCTAAGCGTTTGGTACGTACCTACTTAGATACTTAGGTACATACTCCCACGTTGACCTGGTCACCGTAGTGGGGATCTGCCTCCAACTGGTTGCCGCACGCACCCTGGTTGACCTGACTTCGACCTTCTTCTCCCCATAATAACAGGGACACGGAGTGATGGGCGGGCATACTACCGGTAAGTGCTCACATCCTTACTTACTAAGTACATACATACATACATACAACAATACATACATCCGCATGACCACTTCAGCACAAACACCGCCTTTCATGCGTTTCATGCCCTCGACTGGTTACAGACCGACCTTCAGCCCTCTCGGTATTCCCCCGAAATCATAACTCTACCAACAAATCAACCACCCTCGAGTGCCGTCATCCGGCATACCTAACTTACCACCACCTTCTCCTCCTCCTTGCTGACCTGGACAAGACTCCAAGCTTGCCCCATACTACCTACTTATGTATACTACCAGGGTATACATACACGTACAACAATGCCACACTATGGCCCAAGAGCCGGCACGGATGAAAGAGAGAGCATCAGGATACTGCATGAACCGCATTCTACTTGTCCGGGAGCATCTTAGACTTACTTGAGGAAGCTCTTAAACCCAGTATTCCGTTCAAGGCCCTGAGTCCACGGCTTATCTTCGGGTCATCATCACCAGCGAGGCTTTGAAACTTAGTCTAATAGGGACAGCATACCTCGGTATGCAAGCCAGTCAGCCCCCTTCCCTCTTAGTGCGAGTTTGAGCTACAAAGGTCTACGGATCCGTACTGCAAGCAGCCACACCTTCCGCTCAACCCCCACGCATGTTCAGGTTCTTGAATGGAATACCGAACCCAGTACCCGTTACTCCAGTTCCGCCCTTTCGGTAACGGCAATGCCAAGCAAGGAACAAAAAAACCATCCTACTCAGAGCTTGTCCTCTCTCTGACCAGTCGGCTCCTTGATTCGGCCACCCTCCCAACCTTATGCCACCCACTTCGGGGCTGTCCCGGCCGTTTCCATGTCGTCCTATGCAACCAGCACCATCGCCGGATGCGACAGGGAATATAGGAGCAAACTCGTGACAGTGAACCCTATTCCTGCTGACTGCAGGAGGTATTGCTCTGCCTTTGCCTCCGATCCCCAAGCCGCTGATAGCATCTCCTCCTCTTCGGGGCATTTGTTCAAACTGACAGCCCGTCCAATGCACTCTTGAGGTTGATATGGAGCGGGTGGGCTTCCCGTACTGGATGCTACGGGGTGAAGCATCAAGTCCACAGACGGTGAGCTAGAAGTGGCGATGCATTATAGCCAGCCCTTCATAGAGCTCATGAGCATGCCAAGTCAACTGGTCTTCGACTGCGAAACTCGTCACGTACACCACCCAAATCCCAACTCAAGCACCCTAAATCTTGACCTACAGCTACTTAGCTTCTGTCACCATACCTCTATCACAATGTGTTATTGTTATACCTTTGAGGTGTACTCTGAGTGTCAGTCCTGCAGAAAGTATTACGACTTCTCCGGCCATACAGTTCACTGCTGCAACGAGTGTTGCATCGACACACTCCATAAAACCAGCCATAGTCAACATAGGGCCGGCTTATTTGCAATTGTACTTATGTTCAATCGTGGTTTTTCAACGCAGCCAACAGTGGCTCGAGAAGCATAGGCTGCAGCTGCTCTTTTGCTATGGCTGGGGCTGGGGGGTTTCATCATAGGTGTACCAGACTTCACGCCATCTGGGCAAATACAAGATGGACCAAGGAAAAGTATACGGGTCATTGATTAGTATGAGATATATCTTTTATGATGAACTTTCTGGATAGAGTGAGTCCCAGTAAATGCCCCCAGCGGCGGTATAATGCCTAAATGCTGCAAAAGTGCACAATATAAAAGCGACTCCGAACATATTTAGGTATTTAGTCGACCTCAGTGCGTCGCAGTCACATGGTATGAATGGTCATTGATTTGGTATTAGAGACCATTGCGTATTCTACACCGGCATATTATCCCCTGTCGATGATTCCTCGACTAGTCAACAGTTCCTGTAGTCCAAGTCCCGTTGGTGGGGAACATCCTCATCTTCCCTTTCCTTGATGTTCCATGTCCTTTTGTTCCCATCTCCCAAAGCCTTCATGACTATCATCCCATGCCATCGCGAGTTATGGACCTTGCAGTACTGCTCTTGCCGAGATACTAGAAATCAAGAACCCTCAACCGCTTGGTTGTTTTGAAGTGCCTCCAGCTCCTCAATCCGCTTGCGCAGGACCCCTTCTGTCTCCTCCAATTCTCTGATCCGAGCTGTCTTTTGCTTGAGCTCCAACGTCTGCCTGTTGATCTCCAGCCGCTGCCTAAAGGATCCGATCTCCTTGAGCCGCTGGTTGTCGGCCTGGAGACCTGCGGCTTCCACGACCTTAGAAAGAAGCTCCTTCTGCATCATGGCGTCGTTTGCCTTGAAGGCCCTCTCGATGAACTCGACCCGCCTCTCGAGGTCCTTAACGTCCGCAGCTTTCTCAAGCCCCCTTTGCCTGTGATTGTTGCTCCTCGAACGCAAGTCCTCAGGCTCCTCAAGCTGGCCAGCAATCTCGCCCGTGTGGGGGACCGATATGTCTCGCCGGGAACTCTTCTCTGGCCTGGAGGAACTCGCTGGGGGGCTTGCTGGCTTTCGCTTCGAGGCGGATTCGTTGCCACGGCCGTTTGTGGTCGCTCTGGGCGAAGCTGAATTATCGGTAGACGATGCGATTGTGTTGCCCGAGGCCCGCACGGCTTGCTTTGGGGCCGAAGGCGGCCGGCTAGCTTGCGGTGGCCCTCCCAACATCGTGTTTGTAGACCTGAGGGCAGTTGGCTTTGGGGCCGCCGACTTTGAGGACCCCGACTTGGGGGAAGCTCGCGCTGGTGTAGTCGACGTCGAAACGGTAGAGCTGGGTCGCTTGGAGGAAGGTAGTGCATTGTTTGACTGTTTGCTCGAGCCTAGCTTAGTAGAAACACGCGGGTGTGCCGGGGTAGACTTCTTTGTGCTTGCAGTCGGACGCGATGGTGTACTTGTTGCCCCGGATTTTCTGCGTCTTGGGTCCTGGAGGCTGCCGTGGTGTGGCGAGACCAAGCTCAGGAAGTCCTTGACTGACTTCCAGGCCTTGTAAACAGCTTTCGTCTTGACAATGGCCTTGTCAGTAGTCTTGTACTCGTCCATCGCAGCCTCACCAAAGTGTGTGATGGTCTTCTTGAAGACGAGGAAGCCGAAATCCTTGTAGTGCTGATCGTGCTCGACAAGTCGGGCCTTGAGGCGCTCATAGAAGGAAAGGGGTACATTGAGAAATCCTTGCTTGAGCGCGATGTCCAGGGTCTGTGGCTCATCAAGCAGCTGGAGCCTGGCCTTGTCGAAGATCTCAAAGAGCCGTTTCGATGCGGCCGACGAGTCCGTTCGTGCGACGATAACCTGGTCCTCTCTAAGGTAGACCGGGTCCAGAATTAGAAAGACTCCAGGATGCCGCTCTGCGTCGACGAAACTCTTGGCTGTCTTGTCTTTGGGCCAGCAAAACCCAGCGAAGGCAAAGGCCTCAGCAGCGCGGTTGACTTGCTGCTGGCCAGAGGCCTTTAATTTGTCGAGTTTCCACATCGGCGCGTCCATATTCATTTTGTGCCGAATGACACGTTATGTTACGCGCGTTGTTTGGCAGCAACAGAGGCAGGCCCCTTGAGATAGGTGATCTGTGTGGGATAAAACAAAATGGGTGAGCTTCTAGGGTAAGGCAGAGGTGCAGACGTAGGAGGAGGTCAGTCGAGGCAAACGCAGCCAGATGAATGGCCCGAGCTTTTGCAGCAAGTAGATATCTGTGATTCCAGGTTGCCGTTATTGCTACCTGAAGTGTGGGACGTAGGTGGCCTGAATAGGGCACATATAACTGCTCAGGTCAGCTGGTATTAGTGGTGAAGCTCTATCGAAATAGAATAAACACCCCAAGCTTGACCACTGTGAAGGGAGCCCTGTAATCTGTACTTATGTACATAATTTTAACCAACTTTGGAACCTAAGGTCACTTCCCATACCTCCTTACCTAGGGAAATAACAAATAATTACTTGATGGTTTTGATGGTTTGATAGAGAGAACAATTGCTGGCAGCAAACTACTCTAGGGCATTGAGCTTTCACAATATCAACATATATATATATACCTTAATCATATACTGGGACTGCTGGGTGAGTGAGCTTCAGATCTAAGGTATTCAAGTGGCTGTGATATATCTTCTGGGTAGTTTTGTGCAAATACCCGCCCTTCGAACACAAACTCTTGTACCCTAGGGTATGGAGGGAGCTTGTGCATTAGTTAACGAGTGTATCAACAAGGCTAAAGATCCAGGCTGGTTGGGTCTTACTTGCTGGTGTTCCCAAGAATCTCCATCTACACACAACAGGTGAAAGAACTGCAGTTCTTCGGGGAGTACCTGGAGAAACATATTTCTATCTACTCACTCGATCAAGAAGGGCGCCCAAGGGAGTATGGATGTAAACATATCGCATCCTGTAGACACCTTGCTATAGACCCCACAGACAAAGTGATTTCTTTTCGAAAGACTCTCCCGACACGACACAGAGCATCAATGTTGCATTCACATTGCATGGATTTGAAATGCTTGGGCATAGACCATTTTGGTAATGTTTTTTTTTTAATTGCTATCTCGCCTGAATGCATACTACTACTTTCTGACAGTACTTGCGTAGTCAAGTAGTCAAGTCTTCCTCTCTCTCCTATACCAGGTATCTGAATCCCTTCCTCATGTTGAGCGCCTCGTCCACAGTGGCGCCCTCCATCTGGGCCGTCTGGCCGGCCACATCCTCCTTCGTCTCCCAGTCGGTCAGCTCGCCCCGCTCGAGCTTCTTGTTGAGGTTGATCAGGGTCAGCCTAAACACCCAGCAGCCAACAACTGTTATTCCAAACATGGCAGTGACGATGCCATACGACTTCCGGTACCCGTTGGCAGACAGGTCCCACACGTAAGAGCCCGCGATGTTGCCCAGCTGCGAGAAGGCGTTGATGGCGGCGAGGGCGACGGCGCGCTTCGCGGGAGGTCGTGGGAAGGACGACGAGATCCAGGAGTAGAAGACGACGAAGCCTGCATACGAGCTGGCCTGGAGGAACAGGGCCACATAGCGGCCAGCGACGTTCAGCGTGCTCATGCTGATGATGAAACCAATCATACCCAGCGCCATGGGGCCCAAGATGTGCCAGAACTTCTCTCCGGTTCGGTCCGAGTGCCATGCATTGAGGATGGACACAAGGCACGAGAACACCCACGGCGGGGCGCTCATCAGCAGAGTGGGCACGTAACCAAAGCCGAGAGTGCCGGTAAGCGTGGGCTGTGTGATGTGCGTTAGCGAAGCTGTCACCTCATGGATTATCTGATCAGATGGGCGGTGGTAAACTTACGAAGAAAGCGTTGAAGGACAGGCCGACGACGTATGCGGCGAGCGTGATCATCATCAGCCACACCTTGGAGTCCTTGGCTGCCATGATCAGTCCGGCAGCGGCGCCCTGATCCTTGGAGTCAGTGTCAGCCTCGCCGACGTCTTCGATCATGCGCAGCTGGGCGACAATTCTCTCGTCCTCGGTGAAGCCACGGGTGTTGTGCGGCAGATCGGGAAGGATCAAGATCGCTAGAATAGCGACGAGCATGGTCACGGCTCCCTCGATCCAGAACAGCCATCGCCATGCGGCATGGCCCAAGACACCTTGCATGTTTGAGAGGATACCTGCACCGACCAGGGCCGAGAAGGCATTGGAGATGAGGTTGCCGCAGAACAGGATGGCATTCCTCATGGTGAGCTCACGGCGCGTGTACCACTTGGAGAGGATCAGCAGCGCACCGGGCAGGAAGGCCGCCTCGACGAAACCGAGGAAGAAACGGACGACGACCATGCCCTTGAAGTCGTTGACAATGCCTGTCAGCGTCGAGATGAGACCCCAGACCAGCATCACACAACCCAGATACAGCGAAGGCCTCGAGATCCGGTTCATGAACATGTTGGAAGGGATCTGCATGAGGATGTAGCCGACATACAGGATGCTCAGACTGGTGGAATACTCGGCGTTGTCGAGTTTCAGGTCGGCCTGCAGGCCCTTGAGACGGGCAGCGGCGATGTTGTTCCGGTCGAGGTAGTTCATGATGTAGATGAGCACGAAGAGCGAGCACCGGCCATCAAGCTTGCGCTTGAGGCTCTTCTCGACGCGGGCGCGGTGCTCAGGCGTCATGTGTGCGCCAGGATTTGGCTGGGCCTCCTTGCTGACATCCTCGAGGTTCTGAAATGTTTGTTTGGTGGAGTCGGCGCCCGTAGACGGGACCCTCGATATCTCGTCCGTCATGGTGACTGTATGTGTTGGCAGCACCTAGACGGGATGGGATGTGAGGTGGTGTGAAAGAAGAGGATAGAATAAGAACCAACGACCTAAGGGCTACAAGTCATATTACTCTGAGCCGGGCGTATGGGACGGATAAATAAATGGAAAACCCCCCGAAAAAAACAGCTGAGCAAGAACCTTTTTTGCCCATATCGACTGATGGTGGGCGGGAAGGAGCCTCATTTAATACAAATCTTGGTAGGACGAAAATCGGAAGCGACCTCGGGATCGCCATGCACATACGACGATTGCATACACTACACTAGATGCAGTCGAGGCTCGCGCCATTGCTTTCCTCCCCCCGCACGCGCATCAAGCTTATCACGACCTCGGGACTGCAAACCCCACGATGGCCCACATAGCTTCCTCATACCCCATGGGAGACCCGGAGGCCATGCCAGGTGACTTGAAATCCCCAGTCGAGTGGAGCCCTCCCCAGACCCAATGACGAGACGTGAGGGCTCCGTGGCCCTTTCTCGGCGCCTTGGCGGGACTGTTTCCTGGGAACGTCCCCCTGCACAAGGTACGTAACTGTGCAGAAGAAGGGGCGTGGGGGATCGTCGTTGGCTCTGGCAGAGAATGTTGGGGATGTCTGGGCGTCTGGGGAAACGGACTCTGTCAACCTGGGGTACGGAACTTGGCCGAGAAAGGAGGCCGGGGATGAACTGCTGGGGACGATCTGGTTGCCATGCATGAATGTTCTTCCGCACTTTGTCCTCTCTTGGTTGTAACTTGCAAGGGATGATTTATGATGATGAGCTCTGTCCTCAAGACATATATCATGGTATATGGCCCTCTGCTTGCCTATCTAAGTATTTACCTAGGTAGATAGTACCTAAGTCCACGAGTAGAGACGCCCTTCCTGGGTCTCTCTGGGTTTGGAACCTGCTCGGGAGAAAATGCCATTCCGGGTCTATCTGCTGACAGCTTGCTGTGTCAGGGAATTGTCGGTGAGCCGCACAGCTGCCTAGGCGCCTAGGTTGGTCTTTTGTTCCGACGGCGAACTCTTTCTGCGACGATACCTCGTGTCTGGCCACCGGACCGGGGCCCAACACCACCCAGGTATGGGCCGCTCCCCGAGCGGAGTTGGCTGTGACGTGACTAGAATTTACATAATAAATCTCTACATGCCAATAAAGCAAACGGGCCAGAAGTATTACCGTCAGGTGATAAGGAGTGCTTCGGAAATAAAAGAAAAGACCATGTGGCAGCTGACAAGGAACATTGGAAATACCCGGACTTAGTCGCTCTGGGAATCTGGCCCGGGACTATCGCAGATCGGGTGTGTTACTTGTACGTATGCGGTATTTGTCTAACTTGGGATGGAGGCACTTGACAAATTCTTCTTCCCCTGGTCTATGACAATAGACACGGAAGTCTACTCCGATATCCACGGACCCGTATCCGACAGCCAGGACCTGTCGCTGCTTCAACTTAACCTTATTAAGAAGGATTCCGTGTGTTGTGTAGCCCGTACCTGCACATCTTCCGTCCCGTCTTTACAAATAACATCGCGCCCCCACGCCAAGTAATTGAGGCTCTCGCTCCTAAATGCAAATAAGTCTTGGACTCGCAGTTTTCTCACACATCCTCTCTGTCCGACATACATACCCACTGTTGGTACTTCGGCTTCCCCGGGGCTTTTTCTAGGCCCGTTGACATGCATGGAATGGATTCAATGTTGCGTCTTCCCTTATCATGGAAACAAGAGACTACTCAGAAGTATAGAACAACCCATCGTCGTCGTCGTTCATGCATGTGTCCTGTGATTCTGAGTTGAAATTCCAACCGTTTGTTTTTCGGGACGTCACCCCATCTTGTCCACATGACATGACTTGTCATCTGCTTTACTCAAAGTCTCATTTCAGTGTTGAGCATTTATGAGTTACGGAGGAGCGTTTTTCTTCTTGTTAACTGGCCGACACGAACAGGTCGCTGGCGCAATGGGGCTTGTTGTAATTCTGATATTCGACGTAGAAGCTGGCTTTTGGCAGTCCTTGCCGTGAGGTGCCACTTGTGGTCAATTACATTGATACTGCGTGCTTCACCTGAAAAGACCTCGGATTGCGATCTGGTATTCTCGGTCTCTGTGCAATGATAGTACTGAATGCAGAAGAATAGAGGCTCAACCTTCACGGATCGCTGATATCAACACTTGAGCATTTCTCTTTTTCACAAGCCGAGTGGATGGGGTCACTAATGAGCATTGGTGTAAACACACTCATATGAACCATTGGAGTTGCACTGGTGTCCATGGCGACAGCGTCATTTGAGTTTACTTCACTGTCGTGGCGAAGACTGTATGACCTTGCAAAGTACGGGCATGCCCGGTTGTTTGCGGCTTTGGATCATGTCTATACTGCCCTTTTGGAATTCTCCCAGTGATGACAAGGATGTATTCAGGAACGGAAAGTGCTAATAATCCACCTTGGTAGCAGAACCCCTGGAATTGATCCAAGGGGAACCTCGTCGTCGTCTTGCCAGCCTGCCTGCGTTCACTCTGCAGCTGGGGTTCGTTAGACGCCTAGACTTACTCAAGCTGGAAACTTGACCCGGGTCAAGTACTTTAAACCCCGATCGTGATATTCTCGGCGACTGGAAGAAGCCTGTCCGCAATTTGCGGGTTACTCCAAGGCGCCAAAGCAGTCATTCCAATCGCTGCTAAGCCCGTAGTCGGAAGAGCTTTTTGCCTAAAACAACTAGAAAGTCCAGACTGGTGCTCTTTTCCGTGGTTCACAACAAGATATTCATCTCAGGGGTTGGGATATGTACATCTTGGTGACCCACAGGGACAGCTTAAGATCCCCCCTTCTTTAGCGAACTCCCGCAACTCTTGAACAGGGCGCAATAGCACTCAAGGCCTCCTTTTCGCAGTGCTGAACATCCACAAGAGCCAGTCAAAGCTTTCATGGTGGAATGGTAGAAATGGCACCTTGATAGCCCCTGACTGGTAGCCAGTGGGTCTTGATACACTTTTGCGATGAGAAGTGACGGCAAGCACACGTTCATCAGGATGAGTGACTGGCGTTCGAAACTCCCACCTCTGACCTTCCCAGGGTTTGTTTCAAAACGCACATCTTGCGCCGTAGATCTGTTTTATATATATAGGGTTTGGGGACCAGCAGTCTGGTCACACTTAAGCTTTCACAACTATCATATATGACATGATCAAGAATACACCTGGACAGGGTCACACTGCTGTGTAATATAATATCACCCCAGGGCTGCCCCCTTGCAAAATTTCCCGGAGCTCTCGCCTTTCCACTCTCAAACACTTCGCTCCCAGTGCCAGTATCCTGTCCAATCATGGCTAGAACCTGCACCGCAGCCTCTCCACCGCCTGCCTACTCCACACAGCAGCACAGATATTTTCCCTAGTGTCTCAATCTGGCTTTCCCACGCTCTCTCATGCCAAATCAGCGCCTCTCTCTAGTCTCCTGATGCCCCAAGCATAAGTGCCAGGTCTCCCATAGCCCACAGCGTGTCAAAGTGCCGCGGCCCCAGCACCTGCTCCCGCCATCGAAGATGCCGCTCAGCTCGCCCGCGTCGCGATGGCATTTGGCCAGATCACTCAGCGTCCACAGCGTGAGCGGGCCGCGCCTAGCGCTGCGGCGCTGGCCCCCGTGGCGATCGAGAGCTCCGTCTGGTCCTGCTGTTCGAGGGCGAGGCCAAGGCCGTCCAGCAGCCAGGTCACGACGTCCCTGCTGAGAAAGAGTGCACGGCATTTGGCTGAAGATTGAACAGCCTCGACCAAGGGGGCCAGAGCTTCGTCAATGTTTTGACACCCGTCTAAAGCATCGACAACGGTATATGTCCTAGCTGTTAGCCGTTGAGAATACCGCACAGCCAGGGTACTGGTCCATTTGCGTGGTGTATTTGAAAGCACGTATACGCCTCAAGCCTGGCGTAGAAAGACAAGTGCGTCTATGTAAGTGTCGCAAAGAGCACACCTAAAGTGGTTCGACCCAGCAAAGTGCTTCTCGTAGTGGTTGATTGTACAGAGCTACTTTCTCTACGAATGATTGTATTGATCCAGCAGCCCGCAATCACAGACTGTGCCGCCTGTCACGCAATTATCAGCTGGCCAGTCCCTAAGATGATGCCATTTGTTGTGGAGCGCCATTCACCCGGAGCAAGCACACGAAGCCATCCCCAGATTAGAGAAGCAGGTTTGGATGAATACTGAGTGATTTTCCCCACTACTTGGGATTATCTGTGGATAATAATTATCGAAGGGTCATAGCACGTGTAACTCCGGCAGCACGGGTTTCAGTAGGGCAAGCCACTAGAAGCTGAACCTCGTGAAGCGCGCTATACACTGTCGATTAGCTATATTCTTGAGGCTCGGTGTGACCAGGTTTGCTAGTAAATGCATCCAAATAGATGCTAGTGGATGGAGGTAATTGGAACTGGTGCCACTGGTAGATCAATTTGCTTCTGGTGTCTCGTTGCTGCAAGATCCTAGAAGTCTCAGGCCGCAAGGTCCGATGAGCATCCTCTCCCATAAATGAGGTTTTGAACCTGCTCATGCCACATACAACGGAAGACCCTGGTTATAATAGATTACAGTTCTTAGGGAAGTTTGGCTAAATATGGTAATGACTTAAAGCTAATATAGATTATATCATCGATATTGTTTGGCTACTAGACTGGATTAGCATAATTGAGTATGGATATTCTGTACTCCGAAATCTGAGAATCAGGGCGAGGACCGGAACTTGTACTATGCGATCCACAGCTTATATTTCTTTGGCGATCCTCACCACGGGGATCACACTGAGCCCCGGTCATGCTCGAGATTGCACAAGGGAAACCATTCGAGACTCTGCTTTGTGAACTTGCTCCGGACCCCAAACACTCAACAAGCTGAGAGCTCGGTCCTCGGTGCTCAGAAAAACCGTAAGTGCTGAGCTATTGCGAAGACCAAGAGACAATGAACCTTACGGGACGGGCGAACGAGATGGGCCTCTTCGGCTGATGATTATTGAGGACTCGGTCAGTCTGTACTGGAACAATGACGCCGAGAGGGTGGTGCTAATGCCAGTAAGCCATTCCAAGGTGGCCAGAATAGGGTGACCCGAGGAATTGACAGCAAACACCATGTCAACGCGGTCGAGCGGGTTTCTATACGCTTCTTTAGGGCTGAAAACATCGGAGCCATGAACAAGATTAGTGTTGTGTTGGCAAGGAAAACTTACGCTGCTATTGGAACGCAGCTCCAAACCCAGCACGCTATGATTACCTTGTCTCTGGACCTTTTTTGAGAAGATTGATAGAATAGGGTCCTAGACAAAAGCATCCTTGAAGACCGTGCAACGTTGAAGATAGTCGCTGCCTTCGTTGAAACAGTGAACAGTCTGAACACTCTCCTTAGTCCATGGAGTCATGAGACTGGAGTCCAGGGCAAGGAAAGACTGTGACTGCTTGATAGCTACTGGTCAAGTTGGCCCCAAAGATGCTGTATTGTACCATGTTGGACTTCTAGAAAGGGAATCGGCTTCATGGTAGCAGGCCTAAGGAAAGAGAGAAGTCGACCGACTGTTTATAGAAAACCAGCGCCCGAGACTGGGACACACATTACGCCTTGAAGCGGGGCTGACGGCTTGTCAGGGACAGCACATTTCACATGAAAAGGCCACAAGTCCACTAGAGTGAAGAAGGAGTCAGCGATCACAGCGCAGCACGTACAAGCTGCTCCATATCAGTTGAGTATATAGGGATACTTGGATCTTACACCTTCTCACTGAAAGGCCCAATTCCTCCCGTATTTATCCTCTTTGGCCCAAGCGTCCTCGCTGCAGGTGAACCCTCTTGTCATGCCGGTGTTTGCCAGCTCCTCACCACTCGAACACAGCATAGCCTTGACTTGACACCCCATGCCCGTGCTTGATTTAGTATTGACAGACTTCGATTGCTTAACAATGAGTCTTTATTATAGTGTTTACCGTTTCTCTGTTCCGCTTAAACAAGTTTTGGCCTTGTTGCGTTTCTAAAGGGGTCTTCCAGCAAGGGTCGCAGTAGAATGTTGTTGGTCTGCCGAAAGGCCAATCTTGGAACGTTCCCATTGGCCGCCTCGTGTAAGTCGCATAGCCGGCCACCTAGGTACTTAAAATGAATCTTGGGGAACAACCCATTCGACGCATCTTGCCATTCCACTTAGAAAAGGCTTAAAACGAGACCAAGGAATGATCAGTCGATATGGGATTAATCCATGTTTGCTAAAAGGTCGGTGCTAAGGCACCAAACATTAAGTCAGGTTGCAAAAACCTCGGCTCCCAAATCTCAGCTGACATCCGTCCCTTCAGCCTTGTGGTATCCCTTTAAGGGGCTGGCTGGATAGCTGAATCCATAGCTTACCCATGAGCATCTTTTGGGAGCTTGGCGGGACCTGCAGATTGGAAGCCGTGGTTTACATGGCCGAAAAGCCAGCCGTTGATCTGGGCACTGTTGCCATGGATTGCACGTGTATTATGATACTTTTACTGTCCAAAACACTGGTGGAATAGGATCAGGCGCGTTGGACAAAACCCAATGACGGAAAAACAAGCTGCTATGCGACGAAACACGAAATCAATGCATTTATGACGTCGATTGCCTTGAAGGGAAGGTTGTTGAACTCAAAGCTCGTAGCCCACGGGTGTTCGGAAAGTGGATATGGATATACGCCCAACAAGCACGAAGTGGAGTGTGCTGAACCCCGTAATCAGACTCTTCTCTCATTAATGGGCTGTAATAAGGCCTTGGGTGATCTCTGAGAACCATGTTTGAGTAGAATAGGCATTCCAAATTCTCAAGTAATCAATTAGGTAGCAATTCGATTGGGTTGAACATGTTTTGTTTGCGCCTTGGGACCTCTGCACGTAAACATTCAGGAAATCACGGCACGGAGCAGCCGTGATTATTTGAAACTGGCGGCCTTAGACAGGCCTCAGATATGGCTTGACCAGACGCTTGAGGTGTGTTTAGCGGTTATTTGTCAATGCGTACTTGAGTTCGTGTCTATCGACTTGGCGGCGGCGACCTCGGGAGGGGTTCGCCATCCAGGTCCTCCACCGTCAAGATCAGTGACATCTGGAGTGGGTACTGGCCCGAGGCCTAAGAATCACAGCCCATACAACAAGAGGTACCCATGGGGATCAAACATAGGCGAGCCCGTAGGGATCACGCGGTGTCCAACACTTCTAGAAGGGTTTTGGTGGTGTTCGAGAGATGATCACATTCGACCACACAGGGCCACCCTGGGCCTCAGGGACGTGAAGCGCTCCACGCGGCCCGAGGAGGTGGAATTTGACAAAAGATCGTCATGTCTCTTATGTACAAGAACGACCCCACATAGCCAGGTATCATGATGAGCCTTATCTACTTATCTCCCCCTATGTAGAACCTTACTTGAGTGGGTAGTGGAAACTAAAAGGTAGCCGGCCGTTGCGTTGTGCATATTAAGCTCGACGCTGTCTCCGGCACTTGATGGATTGCCTTTCTCTTGTTACGGTATATAAGAGAGCTCGAGTCGTGGGCCGTACCGTGTGCGCATTTCATCCGAACAATTCTCCAAACTACGGATCCGTGCAGTAGACCGACCCATTTATATAGTGACCTCCAGCATCATATCAGACATCAACTGAGAAATAATTATGGGATATTGTATCCACCCGTGCCGAGGTGTGGAAACCCTAACCCATTGATCGTGTCCTTGACTCTGTCTTATCAACAATGTCCAGTCTCTGCTGTCGGCTGAAGGTGTCAGTCAACACGCTCTCGGGCATGAAGTTTTTATCTTAATCAATATATTGGGACTCATAATGCAATTTGCCGTCGTCCTAATCACCAATTCACCGTGCCCAATTGGGCTGACCCCTTGCTCATATCGGTGCCAAATTCCCAGTTGGGCAACACAGACATTCCCGAGATTCCCACGGTCCCATCGGGCATTAACGACAAGTGGAGCATCGCAGGAGGGATTTGCAGGGGGGACGAGAGGGAGGGAGGGACGGTCCCAGATTAAAACAAAATGAGATACATATCAGGGAGCAGTCCCGGTGAAACACCAGCTCGATGGCCTTTTTCTCTTCCCAACATTCCTTTAACCGTGTTTGTGATTCTCGACCTCGACTGAGCTTGCCATCTCTCCTTAAAAGGCTTGCAGGTTGCGTGGGTGGCCATTAAACGACGGCAAGACTTCTGAACCGAAGCGAAGCAGGGCGCAGGACGCAATGGCAACGAAGATGGCAATGTCGGAAATGGACATGGCAGCATGCTGCATCATCCAGATCATCAAGGACACGCCCGACCTCCGGAACACCAAGCTGGCTATCGCGGGAGACATGGCGATTCGCAAGCACTTGCCCGAGTATGGACAACAGAACGCAGAGGTGAGTCACCCCACGCCATGCCCACATGTGTGGGGAGGGAGCGGTGGAACCAATACTGACGAGACTCCAGAAGCCCTGCATCGACTTGATCGTCAACTCGTCGACGTCAGCCAGCTTGCTGAGGAAGAAGCTCCTGCAGCACCCCATGCACCCCTTCTCCGAGTCATCACAGCTTCTGTACTACCAGACCTCACCACCCTCGTCCCCACGGTCGTCATCCTCATCGAAGACAGCCACTGCCGGCGGCCGTGCCCCGGCAATCGAGGTCCGCATCACACCCGAGATGCTCTGCCCCTTTCTGCCCAGCGCCGCCAAGCCTGCGCATGAGATCCAGTCATCTGCGGACCACCTGCCATACATCTCGCTCGTCGACCTCATCGTCTTCAAGATGGATGCCTGTGGCCTGCGCGACTCGCCCCACAGCAAGCAGCAGGAAGTGAGGGACGCAGCGGCACTCCTGGAGCTGGCAACGGAGCACAGCGCCTTGACGCTCAACGACGTCCAGACACGAGTCGTGGAGGAGAACCTCGCAGAGGTTCTGAGGCACGCCCCGGCCGACAAGCAGGCAAAGGCATGGTGGCAGGCTCGCCTCAAGGGCAAATGTGACCCCGACGCGCGCAAGCCGGCCACGGAGGTCCTCACCGACCTGATCGAGGGCATAAGCCTGGACATGGAAGGTGGGAAGATGTCACCCACCGATAGCGATGGGAACTCGTCGTGGTCAAGGGGTCTCTTCGGCCGAACCCCCAGCTCGAGCTCCAAGGCATCTCTGAGCTCCAACTGCTCCTCCGCCTCCGGGAACTTCGTCACGTCCAACTCGCCCCTGACCCCGACCACCCCGGTGTTCCCAACACACACCCGCACGGCCTCCAAAGACGTTGCGACGCCCGGCCCGCACCGGCCCAGGAAGTTTAGCACGACGCCAAACAACCCGGTCAAGACTGCTCACTCACGAAAGAAGAGTGTCGACCAAGGCATGCCGAGAAGGCACAGCCAAGTTCTGGCCATGGACGACTTCCACTACACATCCCAGGGGCTTCCGTTGACCGCAAGGTTCGAGTCTACCCCTGATGATGACAAGCTAGTCACTGGGTCTTTCTTGTAGACACCGTTGTTCATGGTCCTCTGTTTCTCTCTTGTTTACTTGCGTTCCTACTAATGTACGATGTCACGGGCTATGGGGTGTAGGTGGCCTTTAAAAAAAGTTTCTCATTTTGGTATGGTATCCTGTTGTTAAGTAATGTCTCGCTGGGTTGGGGGAAAACAAAAGTTCGGTCTGGTCTTTGGTCCCTGAAAATGTTTTCTACCGCGCATTGTTGGCGCACAAATACCCCGATAGAATTTTGAATTGGAATGGGACAGATGGTTGCAAAAGTCAGGGTCCGGCGCATGTTTTGTTTAGTTTTGGATGCATCAAGGCTTTGGAATATCTAGACAATACTTAATACTCATGACATACTCTTTTGTGTTTCAATAACCTGGATACGTCCCCCACAGGGAGACATAATGGTGGGCGTGACTGTGCAAGGGGCAGAATTGTTGAATTTTACGACTTGCAGCGCTGACTGCAGGATGCATTCAAGTACATACATCCGTTCTTCCTCCCCTCCTTTCCTTATCCCCGTACATCAGCCAACTTATCGTACTGTGCATACATCCCCCTACGATATATAATTGTGGAAGATATAAACAAATGAACCATGAAGTGGATAGTTTACAACCTAGCTAGCGGATGTTATGCTGCCCTGCCATCGTCAGGAGTGATGACCAGACTTCCCGAATATTCGCAAAACTTCTTTTGACCATCACGGTTCACTCACAAGTCCCTCAGGGGCTGGCGCTCAGGTCAAGACTACAAAGTTCGTTGCCACGCCCTGCGCCACTCGTTCAGGGGCACTTCGATTTACTTTATTTTAGATTCGTTTCCAAGAAGTCTTATAAAAACTGTTCAGAGCCGTTGATTGAATTAAGCAAAGTTTGTGATACAGATCAAACGGTGGAAAAATTTCTTGAGGCACTGATCAGAGCAGATACATAACAATCGGAAATCTTCTGAAAGGAAAAGCAGACAGGATGCCCTCATCTTGACTTAGGTCGTCTCACTCCTTTAGCAGACCCAAGTCGTTTATTATGATATCCGCACCCTTTTCTCCGATGACAAGGGCAGTCTATAATAATTAGTGACCTTGGCTTACTTCTCAGTATATTTGTCAAGACTCACGTTGTTGGTATTCGCTCCAACATTCTCTGGCGGAATGCTCAGATCCACAACCTTCAGCCCTTGAACGCCATACACATTCAGGTTCCCATCCACGACACCCATATCTTCTCTCGGTGCCATCCTACACGTTCCAAGCGAGTGCCAGGTTGTCTGGATATTCTCACGTACGAACTGCTCGATAGCCTTGTCGTCTTCAGGAGAGTACTCCAAGTCCTGGATGTTTGTTGCGTCAAGACCCGTGTCTGGGATGTTCTCAGCCACGGAAGCCCTCGATCCAGCTGGGAATCTGGGGTGACCAATAGCGACCTCGCCGCGATACATTCTTGTACGCCTTATGATCTCGCGATGCCGCTTATATGCCCAGACCTGCTTCTTCAGGTCAACATCTCCCGGGTCGGAGAGGAAGCCAACATCGAAGTCGAGTGGATCTTTGATGGTGGGACCGGTAACGTGGATCGAGCCTCGGGAATAGGGGTAGCCTGTATAGTTTCCCATGAGGATGTATTGTCCTGGCTCGAGGGCTGACTGGTCGCCAACAAAGCTGGTTCGGGCCAAGAAGTTAGCAGGTTTTTACCCAGTATGACCCTGTTGCCCTTACCCGTTTATGATAGCCATCAACATCAAAGGCTTGTTGGGCTTGTCTTTGAAATCTGTCTCCCAAGCTGCCAACAATTCCTTGTCAAATGTTGCGCGATCCGTTGCCGATGGCTGCATCTTTACACCAGCATCTACGATGTTCCAGCCGAGGATCTCATCCTTGCTGTCCAGTAGATCCTCCTCCTTGACGCGACCGCTGATCACGAAGTCGCCGGTTTCACGTGATTCCAGGGCTACCTTGAAAGGTAGGAGCAGCAAGTGATGATCCTGGAAGTTGCTTCCGACACCTGGCAAGTCTACCACCACGGCCACCCCGGCCTTCTCGAGCACATCCTTGCCACCAATTCCAGACCTCTCAAGGACGCTCGGTGATCCCAACGCTCCGCAGGAGACGACCACCAGCTTTCGAGCCTTGATGACCTGTTTCGGGTGTATGGTCACTCCGGTCAGAAGCTGAAAGTCAGGGTTGGGTGTCACTTCAACCCCACAAGCCCTGTTATTGTTGTCAAAAAGAACGCGAACAACCTTTGTCTCTGTCAGGACATGCATATTTGGGTGCTCGCCATCTTGGAGCTTGGGATGGAGATAAGTATGCGCCGAGTCCTGTCGCTTGCCCTCAGGCGAGACGTACTTGAGTGAGCGCTCGCAACAGTTGTTGGCATCAAGGCTCTGCATATCCTTGCTCACGGGTAATCCATAGCTCTCGAGGGCTTTGATGTAGTCGTCTCTGGGGTTCTTGGCGCTATAGCTACCGCTGCTGATGTGGACTGGGCCTGAGTATCCATGCCGGTCTTGATTTCCTGGACCATGGTATGTCTCGAGCTGCAATTTTGATGAGGGTTAGTATTGGTGCTATATTTGAAGGGTCTCCTAACCTGCGGACCTTCTTCATGAAGGGAAGAATCTCATCTGCCTTCCAGCCAGGCGTATTCCAGGAGTCGAAGTCGTCGCGTTGAGCTCGTGTGTACCTGAAGGACCCGAGGCCACCCGGGAGTTATTAGCAACAAAGGAATCCCGCTGATCGCATTTCACTTTAACCTCATTTGCATAAGAGTCTCACATCATGAAGTTGATAGAAGAGCCTCCACCTAACGTGCCCCCAGATGGCACGATCGACTCTCGCCCAGCGAGATGTTCTGAAGCCTTGGCTTTGTAGAACAAAGCCGTCGTGCTGTTGGGTAGCAGATGCTGGTAGCACAGAAGCGGATTGACGACATTTGGCACATTGTAATTGTCCTGTCCTCCCTCAATGACTAGAATGGAGAGCTCCGGGTCGGCTTCTGCCAACCTACCCGCCACTACACAGGCAGCTGTCCCACCTAATAAAAAGTGCTGTGAGCTTACACGCGTCAGTGAGGAAGTTTTGAGAAGGAGAGAGCATACCTCCGGCAATTATAACATCCACCTCGTCGACAATATCGTGAATGTTGTTTGTGAGGCCCATGATTTGTCGCTTGGATCTGGTGTAGAAGATATAACTGCTTCATTAGAAAACAGGATAACAGCCATACCTTTATACCCTACAATTATTATGGACAATTCGACCACTGTAACATATTTCAAAGTCCTCGTATTCCTTGTACTCTCATGAGATCATGATTGGCCAAATGGTTGTATAGCTGCAAGCACTGGGACTTTGAGATGCGGGCCACGTATAAATTAACTGAACACCAACATAGAACAGCCTGAATATGATTGATTGGTGTTTAACTCAGCTGATATAGCAATAGTATGGGTGTCGTGTCACACCGAGGCGTTAGGTCGAGTGGGCACCCCTCTTTATATTCCGGTAAACAAACAAGACAACACAATTCTGGCAGCAAAACGCGAAGAAGGACATCCGAAAGGGCTGCGTCGTTGACATGAGCAGCATTTCTGTCTGGTAAGCGCTAACATATAAGGTAGGCTGTCGTGTCCCCCCACATGCAATGGCCTTAGTAATGCCCGGATCAGAATGCATGATAATGAGACAAATATAATTCGACGTGCCGGGTTATCATATCAGATGTGGAACATGAACCGTGTACGCGACCGTCCTGTCTAGATAGATGCCTACGGTGAGAATATCAATGGACTACTGAAGGACTATGTAGACAGATTCAAAGTGCAGTCATTGCGTCTATCTTTCATGATACGTACTAAGTACCTAGTAGCTTACTGGGGCAAGCAGGCTTCCGCATACCCGGACAGCCACCACAGCAACGGTAAGCACAGCATTTTCGTCGTACATGTACCCGGTGGCTATCACAATACAGCTGCAGTCAGCATTTTAACATAGGGGAACCTGCAGGTATTTTGCGTATGAATTTTGTATAATCAAATCCCACCTCGTCTCTGTTATCTAATGTATCATTTCAACTGACCAATGCCTATCCTCCAACCAGCCTATTGGCCTGTCCAGGTGTACATGGTGTATTGCTATATATCTTCACTTAGGCGGTGACCCCCAAGATGTTCTACGGAAACGTCTCTCAAAACGGCCAGCAGAAACTTGGGATTATCAAAATAGCTACGTAGACCTTTCACACTAACCCCGGGCAAATACTTCAAGCTGGGATATTTCCTGAATGCAAGTCCTATATTGTCACAAGCCGAAGAACTACCAACAATATTACTCCTGTATACAAAGGCATTAAGTGTCTTTTGCCTCTTTTTCTTGTTTGAAATCTTTGACGAAGTACAATGCGCAGCGAGTGGATTTGAAATTTCAGGCCCGGCCTCTTTGTGTCTTAGTTGAAAGTGATATTTATATCCGCCACTCCACGAACCAAAGCAAGGAAATGAATGTTGCCCTCTTTGTACTTATCTAGGACAAAGGCCAACGGCTCGGCTCAGAATGAGAATACTATTCGTCAAGTAAACTCCAAGTTGTCGGCCAACATCGTTGGACAACGCGTGTCCTTGTTGGCCCAATTCTCTCCTTGGAATCAATTGATATCATACTGGGGTCCCGTTGCTTGTTCTTGGCTTAATTACTTGACAGCTATTTATCTCGTTGACACCCGAATAATGTTGATTTATCCAGATAGAGCGAATTTGACCTTGCAGAACACTAACCTTTCAGAAAACAAACCTTAGTAACGACAAAATGAATATCAATAATGCGGTCCAGTCTGGTACTGGTGTGAGCCGTAAGAGGAAACTGTCAACATCATCATTTCCTGAGACTTCGCATGACTATATGTACGTATAACAAACATTGATTGCAGTGATGTAACAAACTGACATTGTGCCCAGTGAGCGACCCAACAAAGTACGATGTGGCAGCCACTCCTATCCGATGCCGATGTACTCATACTCAGCACCAAAGGATTCCGTTTCAGAATCAATGCCCAATACCCCGTCAACTCCGGATGATGGCTCAATATTTGACGGTAGTATAGATGAAGAAAAGCTTATGAATGAACCGTTTGAGGACGAGGCTTCTTTGCCCGGCGCCGATACTCCAGCTGGCATGAGTGCTACACTCATGCCCCACCAACGCCTTGGGTTGGAGTTCCTCTTGGAAAAAGAGAGAGGGCACCTTCGTGGTTCTATTCTAGCAGATGACATGGGCCTTGGAAAGACCATTCAAGCTACCGCCCTGATGCTAGCTCACCCACCCACATGTCCAAACTGTGGGGACGGAATTCGCAAGACGACCCTGGTCGTGGGACCCCTGGCTCTGCTCAAACAGTGGCCCAGGGAGATCGACGAGAAGATCAAGCAGGGTCACAAACTTAAGGTTCATGTTTACCACGGAGCTGGGAAGAAAATATCCGTCAGTCAACTCATGGAATATGATGTCGTTCTGACCAACTATGACACTCTGGGTGTGGAAAAGGTATGTGTTTAAAGCAGTTATCCAACCCCATATTCAAGTTTTTGACAATATTCGTATATAACACGAGATCTACTTCCTATGCAAAGACTTACTCGAATATCAACAGAAAAAGCAATTGGAACACAAGGAGGGAGTTGTTCTCTTGGACCCGGAAGCACGCTTCCACCGTGTCATTCTCGACGAAGCACATTTGATCAAGAATCACAGTTCGTACATGGCCAGAGGTGCTCACAAGCTCGACGCAAAGTACCGGCTAGCCATGACTGGAACCCCACTCCAAAACAGAGCCGAGGAGCTTTACTCGATCATACGCTTCCTGAGGATCGGGCCATATGACAACTGGGATAGATTCTGGGGAGAGATTGGTCGCCCATTAAGGTTCCTGTCACCACGAAAGCCCGAAACACCACGGCAGAGAGACGCGCTCAGAAAAGTCAACGGATTGCTGGACAGGATCATGCTGAGGCGTCACAAAACGAGCATGATCAATGGCAAGCCGATTATATCGCTGCCAGAGAAGATTGAGCTGATCGAAGCGACCGAATTCGACGAGGACGAGAAGACTTTTTACAAAGCACTCGAAAACGACACGCAGGAAGAGATCAGGCGGATTTTGACGGCAGGTAAAGGAAACATGAAGTCCTTGGGTATGGTGCTGCTTTTGCACTTGCTTCGCTTACGCCAGGCGTGTTGCCATCGCAACTTACTTATCGACTACGACCCGGATACCGTGGTCGAGGAAGAAAGTGACCACGACAGCAGGCAGCTAGCTGAATCTGATGCTGAAGGCCCCTCTAATAGTGACAGCCTTGATTATCCGGGACATGATAAAGCACAGCCCATGCGCACAGCCGATTTTGAGATGGACGATGGCTCGTATAACTCAAAGAAAAAGAAGAAGGCTGTCAAGAGAAACCAAGGATATTTCAGCCGCCTTGAAAGAGACTATCAACCCAGCGCTAAGGTCATAAGGACCCTGGAGCTCCTCAAATCGATTCGACAGAACAACCCAGAGGACAAAACGATCGTCTTCACTTTCTTCACCTCTTTCATTGATATCCTTGAGATCGCTTTACGCAGAGAAGGCGGGTTCAAACATTGCCGGTTCGATGGCACTATGAACTCGGCACAACGGGACTCAGCGGTGGCTGACTTTATGGAGGGCGATGTTACAGTCTTTCTCGCCAGTATCAAGTCAGGCAATGTGGGACTGAACCTGAACAAGGCTACCCATGTTATCATCCTCGATCCCTTCTGGAACCCATATGTTGAAGCGCAGGCCGTGGACCGGGCATACCGTATAGGTCAGAAACAGACCGTCACAGTGCATCGCCTCCTTATTGAGGGTACCGTGGAGGACCGCATTTTGCAGCTTCAGGAGAAGAAGAAGAAACTGGTCGAGGCAGCGCTGGGTGGGATCGCCGGGGGGAATAGAACTCAGCAGGGTGCGTCGCAGCTCGACCGAAAAGAGATGCTTAATCTCCTGGGTGCGACGCGATATGATTTTGAAGAGCGAATGAGGCAATGGTGATTCTGTCAGAAGCGTGGGCTGAGGAGTCCATGGATATAATGGTAGGCGCATAAGTAGTTTCTAAGCATGATTTGTACACCTGCTCTCTGTGCTATCTATTAATGCCGTTCCAGATCGGGCTTCAACTTGGACGAGGCTTGAGCTGGGAAGAAAGTGAACCAATACAGCTCGGATACATCTGGAGGCCTTGTCCAACTCCCTAGAAACGCCTGTGTGGAAAGCCAGTCAGGGCCTAGTGTAGATCCCTGCAAGGCGAGCAGGGGGTTTATAAGACTGAATCACCCCTAACCCTGACGGGATGGGTGTCCTGAAGTCCTGAAGTTGTCCCCGCAACAGAAATTGATGACAGACAACTACCTGCTCAAGTAAGTGCTTGAGTAAGTATTCAACCACAACCATGAAGATCTCACAGAACTCAACCCAACGATAAGCTCTTCAGAAGCCCTCTGGAGTCTACATAAGCGAGCCCACGTCCAGACTCGTAGTACCAAGACTCAGTTTCAGGTGAGTCGTCCTCCTCTACTGCGTGCCATGCCATCGTGACCTGTCTCTGACTCTCAAGCAGAGGATCCCTGGTGGAGATCATACACATTCAACTCATCTGAGGAAGAAACGCTTGCAGAGAAAAGGAGCAGCACATCCTCCGAGTGACAATATACCAGACAGGGACACACGCCCTGAAAGGACCGCCTGGCCAAGGCACTATTTGGCATCATGGACAGTGAGCACGATCGCGTGACCGTCCTCGGGCGCACCACTATCAACGGCATAGATGCATTGATAGGAGAAATTCATGAACTGAGTGCTGCGTGGAAGCGGAGAGTGGCACTTGCAACCCGGCTAGAACGGAGGGAGTTGGCAGACCCCTTACCTGGACTTCACGATTTTCTCACCTCGGTGAAGGGTACGAAAAACTCAGTCCATCGCATCTTAAAGGCAAGGATGGGCACTCCGTCGATGATCAAGGATGAGGATGACGCTGTCAGCAGAGAGGAGCGTGACAATAAGGACATTGCTGTTATCATGGGCTGCGGGCTAAACTCTCACCAAGAGCAATGGGACGCGATCAAGCGAGCCCATGGTCTCCTAGCACTCCGTCGGAGATTCAGTGAGAAGGCCTCGAAGCTTGGTCAAACCGTCGATGCCGTGGTCGAGAATGGCACAGAATGGGTTAAGGTGTCCATAGTGACGGAGAAAAAACTGATCTACCAGATGGCGCAAGAGGGCTGGCATCCAGACGACTCGGAGGACTCAGACAGCAGCGATGATGAAAATACTGGCATCGGTATCGTCAAGATTATGACCCAACTCGTCAAAGCCGCAAGGTCGAACCGCTGCAACACTCGGATCCCGCGGGTACGGCTTGTTCTGCCGGGTATTACTGAAGGACGTGTTGAGGCCATCGACAAGCTGCTCAATAGGATCCGCAGCCTGGGAACCTCGAAGAAGCAACAAGGGGATGTCGATATCCTTGTGGACTGCGCGAACAGTACATTTTTGCAGACCCCCATCCCTCCATTGGACACGGTCTTTGTGAATATGTTCAGGGACACCAATCTGGACCGGCTGACGCCAACTTTGAACCTGGAGCTGACTGTGCTCCTCTCTCTGGTGTCTGATATAGCACACTCTCATGTCGAGCCGAAGGAGTGGTACTCCAAGCAGACGTTTTGCCACATCGAGGATGAAGTACACGCTCCTGGGGTCAGGCTGCAACACGCCTACGCAGCTTTCCGAGGAAGACGACTGGAGTGTACGCAAGAGGTCGCCCGAGAGTTCCAGAATGTGGTGGATGACCTGGGGACAGAAACTACAAAAGCTCGTGCTGCGATTCTTTTCGGCCGCCACGAGTCGAATCGGGAAACATTGGTGGAGGAGTTGAGGAAGCTTTCCATCTACCCAGTTCCTGACGACCTTCCACTGCCAGTTCGAGTCATCAGCGAGGATGAGTTCAACCACCGCGAATACGCGGCGCTGATAGAGGCCGGCAAGTTGCCTCCAGTAGCAGCTCAGGTGTGGGAAAAGCTAGACCGGTCATACAACCAGTCCTGCCACCTCTGGGGCTGGATGCAGGAGATAACAACCATATCAGCCAACAGTCTCAACACGAGACTGATCGACGTAACAGTTGACGCAGAACGCACCAGCGCCTTGGATGTTGGCCCTAGGCTTTACTTGACCGCACTGGCAATCAGTCTCAACACTGCAAGGCCCTGCCCTACCGACAAGTGGGATGAGATCAAGGATGCCAAGCACGAGAGGAAAGAGGCGAGGACGAAAGAAGCAAAGCAGATGAAAGCTGCTGGTACGTGGGGGCCCAGCCTGGGCGTACCAGTCAAATGGGATGAGAGGCAGATCCGGAAGCAGGATACTAGGCGCAAGGGCACCCCAGACGGCTCCATTGTCTTGCAGCAGTCCTCTTCCCAAGAAACTATAACATGACCTCTCAGGTTGTAATCTCTCTGCAAGGCGACAGCCACAGATGTAGTGTACCGTAGTAGGAAATGAGCCGAGCCACCTATCTCCTAACTGGTACTCTGCTGCGTATAAACGATCCTCCGAGTGAGCTGTCAGTATCCTAATAGCCGTGCTTCAACGTTTCGTTACACCGGCCGTGACGTTAGTTGGCGACCCTTGATTGAGTACTTGAGTACTAAGTACTTAGTACTCGAGTACAGTACTCTGTTTGCCGGGTGCGCACTGATGCGTCTTCTGACTACCTTAGAGAAAGCCTTCCTGCAGACCGCCCCATCTTCCTACTCCCTCGTGGCCGTCTCCTTCTCGAACAAATACCTCCCCTGCGGTATTTCTGCCACCGTGGACTCGACCACGATTCTATCAGGCTACAGTCTAGCCAGAGTCGGAGACCTGCAGAGATATGTGTTGTCATATCTACAACCCGCTCTCGCACGCCACCGCCCAGAGGCGTAGATACTCCTCTGTATCGCACTCTTCTCATCCTTCCTCGGCCCGACACTCGCATACTCTTCCCAAAAGCGCGCCTAAATATCCCGACAACAATCCGCTGAAGAAGTTGGGATTAGCGTCAGGCTATATGGGCTTTGAGTATCTGAAGGAGATAAACTAGTGATATTAGACCTAGTCAAAAAGCTTTTCAAGGCGTATCACATGGCCAAGTATCAAGACAGTGACTATAATCGAGCAATCTTAGTGAACCTCACCATCGGTCTATCATGGTATCATTCGTGCGTGTCTCCTGAAAGTGCCCAGCCTCGAGACTTCGTAGGTCTCCCCAATAGTGAGACTCTTCCCAGCCCAGGTGGCACTTTTCCAACCTCAGACGGTACAGACCTCGGAACACTCAAATCAGACAGGGACTAACGACTGCGAACACAATTTCCAACCCCCACTCGCTCCCTGCCTCCAGGTACTGGTACAGAAGGCATCCACAGTCTGCAGACTAGGTCCCTGATCCTCCCCCTCCCCCTTCCCCCCCTCCCCTTCGCCACGGTGGTGGTGATGCTTCCGCTTCTCCCGGATCAGAGTGATCCTGTACATGATCTGCACGGCCATCATCTCCACCTCCGCGATGGCCGGTTGCGGGTCGTGCTTGTGCATCTTGTAGCTCGTCCACTGGTGGCCCGAGCCTGCCAGCTTCTCCAGGGCCTCGGAGAGCGACGGTGATGTCTTGGCCGTCAGCGCCTCGTGGGTCTTGTCCGGGTGGATCAGGGGGTTCATGACGACGCAGTCGGACTCGATATACTCCATGGCTGAGTCGGGCTCGTCGCAGAGCGCGCGCCAGAGGAGGGTCTCACAGTCCCTGGCCGCCTTGCAGTTGCGTTCGTATATGGAGTTGTTGTGTCCTGCAGGCATCTTGGCGTGCTAAGTAGCTATAGTCTGTTGGTGGCGGTGGCGGTATTACACGGCTTTCCCCCTTATCTTCTCGGGCTCCCTGATGTATGTACTCGAGGAAGTCTGGTGTGTGATCAGCATTGTAGTCACATACTCGGCATGATTATGGTCATGGTCATGGTCAGGGTCAGGGTCAGGGTACACTAAAAGCAGCGCTCACGGTTCTTCAACCGGTTTTCAGTTGACAATAACCCGGATGTATCTTCCTTTATCCTGGCAGAGCATACAGTGACTGAGTGACTGACATGCAAGATTATAGGTGGGTTTTTACATGTTTCATTCGTAAGTAAGAATCCCCTAGAGTGAACCTTGAAACCTTCCAAGGTTCTTAAGTGGTGAGGGAAACGTCACTATGGCTGACGTCACAATATATCCTTGCATGACGAGCGGGAGCAGGTTGTAGACTATAACAGTATCGTGTTATAATCAATAAGACCATATATAATGCATGCCACTAGTAATAAGCTTTCCGAATGTTCGATTTTCCAGTCATCAAGGGGCGGCTGATCCGAGTCCCGGGCTTTCTCTTGAATATCACGAGCGGCAAAGAGGATTGCCACGGGCTGTTGACAATACCCTGTGAGTCTAGAACAATCTTTCTGTATTTATCATACATATGTCAAGTATGTATGTATCGAAGCGAGACATAATATGACTTTGAGTATCTCATCAGAAGACTTCCAACTTGAATCCTTCAGGATTGCCCGGTCTTTGTTCTAGTGTGAGGCCCAGAGTGAGGCCGACGACCCGGCGTAGTGGTTTCGACCATAAGGTTGGCCTGTAGTATTTTTGGAACCAGCATTTCACGGCCAATAATTCTTTTTCGAACCCCAAACCTTCAATCTTAAGCTTCTTGTATACTTATGATACAAACTACGTAGAGGACGAGCGTCGCCGATTGTGTTGGAATGGAAGTGGTCTCGGGCAATAAAGTGATATTGTGGATATTTACATACGGCAACATTTAAGGCTCTCAAGGCTGGCCTAGTACCGGCATCTGGATCATGACCTCGTTGTGCTATATAGTGCTGTATAAAATAGAAATTGCCAATTTCGTGTAACCTGTCTCTTCGGATTCATCTTGACCATACACCCGAAGATATAGCCTTCACAATCTGAGAACTACCCAACACCAGCGCAGTCAGGGGATCGGCAGCACAAGAGACAAGATGCAAGCAGCTAAACACTTCTCTAAATTCCCAAACCTCCCACCCGAGATCCAACTGCAGATATGGGAGTCAACAATAGCCACACTCCCATCAATGCACATGTTTGACGTCTGTGTACCCTCTTCCCCGGCGCCAGCTGGTCATAATCCCGCTTCCGAACCGTCCAAGAAAGACGACGGCCTATACCTGGAAGAGGCCGATGACACACTCCACCTAGACACACTCAAGGCCCTTAATGATACCCCCGAGCCTCCCGTAACCATCGCAACACAAGGCACCCGCTTCCGCATCAACCCATCCATATACATATTCCAGGACAGCCTGCGAGCGACCTGCAGAGACTCGGCAGACACACTCCGGAGGATGACGGGGAGCACACGCAGAGGAAATGGACAAGACACCAACACCATCCACCTGCCCAGTGGCCGGGCCCTACTGACCTACAACAACGCCCAAGACGTCCTCCACCTGCGCTTCACCCCACCGGCCTTCCGCTTCCCCGGCGGCGCTGGCGACCGCCGGCACGCGAGCCCCATCAGCGCCGTGTTCGAGAGCATCTGGAGCGAGGGCCTGGCCGCCGCGCTGCACCACGCCAGGAGGGTGGCCATCGACGTATCGCAGCTGTGGCCGGATCTGGCCAGGGGCCAGGGCGACGTGATGGACGACATCGCGTGCTTGGCGTGTGTGCTGCAGAACAACCTCGAGGTGCTGTACCTGGTCGATTACTGCGCGGGGCGCTGTAATAACAAGGGCGCTAGGGTGGGAGGGCTGGTGGGTAGGGATGGGGGACTGTATCGAAAGTTGTATGGCCATGGGTGTGGTGGTGGGGGCGGCACTGATGTCAGCGAGGAAGTATGGGATCGGGAGAGGCGGAGGGAGCCAGATGTGTTTTATGGTGTGGGGAAAATATGGCGCGAGGTTTTCGAACTCGAAGAGTTGGGCTGGGGGGAGAGGCACCCGGGGTTCGTATTCGTGGAGGCGTTCAGCGAAGTGGTGAGGATACAGCAGGGCAGTTTGGTAGGTGAAAAGTACCAGGGGGCGGTGAGGAAGGAAGTGCAATTTCAAGGTATAAGGGTGCTTATTGCAGAAGATGAGGGGGCTGACGAAGTGAACGATTCGGTCGTTTTGAGTTGTGGGTGTAGTCGTCAAACCAATCATCGCGAGGAAGTGTAGAATCATAGTCTTTACTGAAGACTTTGCTGCGCTTGGAACACATGGCTAAGTTGACTGTGATTGCGGGATTGCCTGGCATCAAGGTGCCTTGCATTGAGCCTTTTGGTTGCTCTGCAAACCATACTACTCCCGGCGCTTAATAACCATTAGCAACCAGCCACTCCTTCAGCACCGCCGCATCCCTCTCCTTGTACGCGGCCCGTACCCTCACAGCATCTTTGGCCGTTTCCAGCGTCCGAGAAAACGCTGTGCAATCCTTGTCCTTGAAGAATTCATCAATATCCTCCACATCCTTGAAGGTCGTGAACTTGCTCAGGGACACGCTGACGAATCGGTCCAGAAGAATTGGGTTCCCACCCAGCTTCTTCTCCACCTGCACCCAGTTCTCCCTAACAAACTTCCACAAGATAGGGCGGGCCACGCGGTTCGAAGCCAGTGTGCTCGCGAGGTAGTGAGCATCACCGGCCGGGACGGAGTCCTTTGCGTTGGCTGGAGGTGAGAGGTTGAAGAGGAAAGGAATAAGAGTGGACGAGATGATGGTTTCATCGGTGCAATTGCCAAGGGTGGTCAGGCAAACCTCCTTTCCATCGACGGCGTCTGTAGTGTACCACTGGTCCTTGAGGAAGGCGGTGGTGCTGGCGGGATCGGACTTGAGTGCCGCACGGTAAATGGGCGTTCGAAGATCAGCGTGCAGGGGGTTGTCCTTGGGCGATGCAGCGTGGGCGGTGTAGCGCTTCAGAGCTTCATCAGTGACGCTATGTATAGTTAGTATACGAGTCAGTCTCACTTAGGACGTGAACAGCAATTTCTCGCTTACCCTGGGTGACCGTTGATACCAGCAGCGAGGAGCAGGCGCTTGCGCAACAAACTGGTGTTGAAATCCTCACCAGCGGGGATGTCCCATCCAACCTTCTTCAGAGCGTTGTCGATGAGGCGGAGCGTGAACTTCTCCAATCCCGACTTGATCAAGTCATCATCGCCGAAGATGGACTTAATAGCGTTTATGGAGTCGAGAGCCTGGCTCAAGACACGGTAGTGGGTCTCATTGTCGAAGCCCTGAATGAAAGACAGGAGTGCGGCAGTGGTACCATCGCCGGAGACGGCCAAGTCAGCGGCCGAGCCAGCGATGAAGATCTTGTCTTCCGTGCTGAGGCGATTCAACTGCGTCCCAAGCTTCTGCAGTCTCGGAGGAGGGTAATTGACCCGATAGAAGCCCGTTGCGTTCTTGTTGATCAGATAGAAGTCATCATTTACATCACGGATGGTATCCTCCTTGGTCGTCAAGGCAAGAGACTGGGCACCTTGAGTGCCGGCTTTGCCTTCAAACAGCAGAGGAGCCCACCAAATCGTGGTGTCATCTTCAGGCTTGACATCGCCCGTGGAGAGGAAACGAGACTGCCTAATGGTGACTTGGCCAGGCTCTTCGGCGACAGTCAAGACCGGGAATCCGATCTTCTCAATCCATGGCTTCATGAGTGACAGGACATCCTTGCCAGAGGCCTCACTCAGGGCTTCCCACAGTGCCACAGTCTTAGCGTTTCCATAAGTATGCTTCTTCAGGTAGATAGCAACGCCCTTGAGGAATGTCTTGACACCAAGATGATTGGCAAGCATCCGGATGATAGAGCATCCTTTCCGGTAGCTGATAGCATCGAATACCTGGTTGATCTCGAGTGCATCACGGACAGGAACCTGAATGGGGTGAGAAGAGCGGAGGGCATCGAGCTTCAAGGCGGACTCGAAGTCCACGTTGATGAACTGCGGCCAGACTTCCCATTCTGGGTGCAGGTGGTCGATCGCCAACCAACCAGCCCATGTGGCGAAGCCCTCGTTCAGCCATAGTTCATCCCACCAGTCCATGGTCACCAGGTTTCCAAACCACTGGTGGGCAAGCTCATGAGCAACGACATAGGCGACCCGATTGCGGAAACGAGCCTCTGACTTCTCCTCATCGAACAGAATGGCAGTCAGGCGGTAGGTCACTAGACCCCAATTTTCCATTGCGCCGTGGGTGAACTCGTGGACAGCCAGGATGTCACTCTTTGGCAGCGGGTAGTCAATGTCAAAGGCCTCAGAGAAGAAGTCGATGATCTTCGGGGCATGCTGCAGAGCCCACTGGCCTTGCTCCTTGAGACCACGGGTGGTGTACACGCGTACAGGTAGCTGTTTGCCGTTGTAGCGGCGCTCGGTGAAAGCCTCGACATACTCGAAGTCACCAACAGCCCAACAGAGCAGGTAGGTACTCATGATGGGGGTCTTCTCGAAAGACACAAGCTGCTTGCCATCGCTGGTAGGCTTGATGTCCTTGACAGGCATATTGGACAAGGCAACCTGGTCAGTCGGAATCTCAATGGCAAAATCGAAGGTGGCCTTGAGATTCGGCTCATCGAAACAAGGGAAAGCACGGCGGGCATCGGTACTCTCGAACTGGGTGCTCAACATGTAGTGGAATTCCTCGTCACGGGGCACAGACGCTGCAGCTGGAGCGGCGGGCTTGTACTGAGACCGGTAGAAGCCAGCCATGTCATGGTTGATAACACCATCGAAGTCAATGGTAAGGGTTGCCTTGGATGCAGGAAGCTCGGTGTCAAAGGAGATGGTGGCACGCTGAGCCCGGCCATCGTAGCTGATTTTGGAAGAGCTCCATGAACCGCTGGTCTTGGCCGACTCGGCAGTGACCTTGACGTTCCTAAGGTTTAACTCGATGGAATTGATGACAATCTCCTTAGCGGGCTTGGTGATGTTACCCGTGATCCTGTAATGAAATGTTCAGCTTGGCTGCCGTTGTTGTTGTTGTCAGCTGTGGCAAGGGAGGGGCAGGGTTTCGTACGTTACGGAGCCATTGTAAGACCAGTCCTTGAAATCAAGGTTTGTAAGCTTCAGATCGTAATGATCGGCCTTGAAGGTGTCGGGCAAGAGGTCTCTGTCAGCCATTGTTGCGGCGTTCGAGGTGCTGGGAGTGTTTGGTGGGTTTGTCGTTGTTGGGAGGGTTCCAAGAAGACCGTCTGCAGCTAGAGCACAAGTTGCGTGACCCCGCGTAGATGTTGACGTTGAATGTGGGGATGGTCGGCTGCAGGGCTGAAGAAGAAGAAGCTCAGGGGGCGAGAGAGCTGGAGCCAGGGACCGATACCCGTGGCTGGCAAAGGTCGTGGGGGCGTTCCAGAACGAGGTTGACAAGCTTCGACTGGAGAACAGTCTGATTCCGAGATGTCGACTCGGAGGAGTACAGTTCCGACGTTTCAAAGGCGAGGAGGATATCGAGGTGGAAGAAGAGTAGAAGCCACAAAAAGAAATTGGACGAGAGCCAAAATGGTGCCAGAATTTACCAGCCGCGATAGCGACGGGTGGCAGCAGTGAGGATGATATTGAAAAGGACTTGCATGTCGGGGCCGCCACTAACCGCAGGCAATGCGATAGAGCTTGACGCTCCATCATTTCATGTGCTCACTGCTGTTGCTTGCCCTGTGTGTTCCTCTCGCTGGGGTCTCCCAGAGCGATGATGGGACCTGCCCCTTCCAGAAAGGCACTGTTTGCCCGATCCACCTGGACAGTTGATTACTGCCTGGCAATCATGTCTCTTCGATACAGCAGGTAGGGAGGTAGGTAGGTAGGTGTAAGCACCTGGTACTTGTCAGGCACAGCGCATTTGGTTGAATGGGTGGATGGTGGCTGGCAGGAACAGCGTTTCGAAGACTACATAAGTAACTGCCAGCTTGAAGCTATCACACAGTATTTTTTTGGGCCTTGGCTGTGTGACTGCAGCAACCCACCAGTTCAGGCGCCTTGCCGACCGAGCCGCACTACTCGCCGATGCGGTGCCGACCTGCCATATCCGTATTACCGGGATACTTCCACTTGTGGTAGGTACCTAGGTACTTGTCCATGTCCGGCCTGCCCAGGTGGCACGGGACATGCTGGACCAAAGAATGGGATGTTTCTTTCATACCCAGGTGCACAGATCCGGGCTTGATAACCTTGAATCCAGGGATTAATGTGCATCTATATTACCTAGCAAGAAAGAGGCGTGCAAGAACAATGAGGGGGATGCAAGTCACGGCCGGGGTCTTTCACTATATATCTAGGTACCTAGGTACATGGGTATATGTACATATGAAAGCGGACGGTCGGATCTGCAGGAGTCGAGACCTGGAAACGGTTTCAATGTCGCTGACATAAGTCAGGCTGACTTCCATGTACTGTGTACTTGACAGTACTGTTTTTTTGTGCGGAACCCCCGGCGTGACGTTGTATGGCACCGAGGTTACTTTCACAAATCCGCTCGGCCACTTGGTTGCTTGGCTTCTTGGCTGCTTGGCCGCTTGGCCGGTCCCGTCACATGGATCCATCAAACGGTGGGTGCACACGGGCTCGTGCACTGCATGGCGGGCAGGTACGTGCGACTCTCACTATGTACGTACTACCGGTATGTACTATGTACTATATGTACAGTAGGTAGGTAGTTGACTGCTTTCCCCAGCCTTCTTTCCCTGTCCAACACCTATCAAGCATGCAGGCCAATACCCAATTGAATGACAAACCAACCTCGACCGTGACGGCCGTAAGATGCTTGGCTAAGTACTCTTTCCTCCTTCTCATTATTCATCATCGCCATCATCGCCATCATCACCAACATCATCATCAGATCTACTTGAGTAGGTACAGATCAATCATCCATACCTTCTACCTACACAAGTATCCAGGTACCTACTCTAGATACCCGTAACTCGATAGCCACGCCATTCAGACTGAATGCTGAATGGTTGTCTGGTTCTTCATCTCGCTGTCAGCACGGATTATCCTGTGAAACCAAAATTTAATTCTCTTCGTTGTCGAGTCTCCGCCAAGACGACCCGACCATTCAGGCGCGAGATTCCAATCCTTCGCTTGGCTCTTGAAGCGGACTCCGCGCCACCTCTTTCGACGCCAAGGGGCCAACAAGGCCGCCTCCTCTTCTCGTACTTTCGTACTGTATCATTAGGCCCGCCGACACTTCCATTCAGCTCGACTCATCAACGACTCCTGCCGACCTTCACTTGCACCTGCATCTAGCATCTAGCATCTGCACTTGCACTTGCACTTGCGCTTGCACTTTTTTCATCTCTATCTTTCTGCCGTCTACCTTTCCTTCATCTTCTTCCCCTCAGCGACCCTACGCAATTCTAATCATCAGCATCTGGAACAACACCCCTCCATTCTCCTCGAACCCGTCGTCTCATCAACGATCCGACCCAGACATACCGTCCTACATACCTCCTGATACCTCCCTCATTGCATATCTTGACCTACCCTCCGCATAGGACGTCCGAATTTGCCTGACATAATTCGCCGGTACTCGCTTCCTAGACATCCGGCATACTACGCGGCGATTAGACAAACGTCCTTCCTTCCCGCCTGCCTTTGTCTTGAATGCGATCAACAGCGAGATCAGTTTAGAGCGGTATACTTCACAGTACAACTCAACATGCGACGCCCATCCATAGATCTCTCAGAGCCCTCACGGAGTCACGATGAGTCCATGGGCACCGCAATGCCAGACTCTTCCGACGCTGACGCCGTTGTCTCCTCCCAACTCACCACCGGTGTCGGCGGCCCTTTGCTGCCCCTCGAAGAAGATTTCATCTACGCACTAGATCTACAGGCCGACGGCGAGCCACATCGTGTGTACACTCCTCCGCCACACCTCGCCGCCCGCTTCTACCGTCCCTCTCAGACTCGACGAAAAGGATCCGCCGCCTCCACACGCCGAAACTCTATATCCTCTCTGCATTCCTTACCTTCGTCACTTGCAGCCGGCGCCCTGTCGAGTGGTCCGCAGAGCAAGCATGTTGCGAACCGCCAGCGACGAGATGCCATATTACAAGACCGCCAGAACCGTTTGGCTGCTCGGGCAGCCCATGTCGAGAAGGTCCGCCTGCGTGCGGCCCGCACCAAGGAGCAAGCGATGGCCATCTCCGTGGAAAGAGCGGAAGCCGCAAGGCTGGCTCGCGAGCGTAACCTAAAAGACATTGCCGCTACATGCGCTGAGGAAGTCAAGAGGGCCAAGGCTATCGCTGAGGCCACCAGGGAGAAGCGGGAGCAGGAGACACTCAAGATGCGCCAGCAGATCCAAGAGCGTCAGGCTGAAGCCGAACGCCGCCGTGAGGAACTTCGCAGACAGAATACAAGATCTAGAGGCTCCAGCTTGGGAACTAGGAAGTCCGTCGAGATATTGCCGCTGGGAAAAGAGGCCAAGGAGTCCGAAATGAAACCCTTGACAGAGGCCGCTGCCGTTTGGAGGATACAGAACTGGTGGCGCGTCATGGCCAGGAGGAGGGCTGTCTACGAGTTCTCTCAGCTCAGATTGAATGTGGACGGAGCCAGAGAGAAACAATATGACGAGTTCACGGCAAAGCTTGGGGAACAGGGTGTTCTCATGACCACTGCTCGCGTTCTTGCCATGTGTGGTCTGCAACAAGGCGACTTAGACTCGGTCGAGCAGATGAAAACCGTCCGGTGCTTTCTCAGCGCATTTCTGATCCTGGGTCACCCTGCTCAAGTCCTCAGCAACACATACGACATCATGCCACCGGACCAGGGCTCCCCTGCACATCCTATCCCTAGAGACGACCTTACCGATCCTCAATGCCAGGAGCTTGTGGCACGGTCCAGAGACTTGCTCATCACTTTTGAGACCCTCATGTCACGGCTGACGAGCCTCAACAACTACACTGTTCCTCCAGCCTTGGCCAACGACCTTCCTCGCGTCTACTCCCAATTTGAGACCGCATTTTTTACCTGGAAGGCCCGGGACAAGAACGCTCTTGTTGACGGGATGCTCGGGCAGCTTGTTGAGCTCGATGCTACTTTGGACTATGTCAGGGAAACTAGCGATCGTGCGGTGGTCGAGCAATACCAAGAGAGCATGAAGTTGAATCAGCTCATGTTGATTCAACGAATCAGCAAACTGATTGGCAGGGAAAGAGGTCTTGCGTCGATCAAGGAGGCCAGGCTGAGGGCCAAAAAGGCCAGGGCTGCCAACAAGAAGAAACAAAAGGCCGATCTAAAACCTCGAATCGCCGACCAATCCATGACCACCGATTCTGTGATGGCTGACCTAGGCACCAAGAGCCAATCTTCCAGCTCACAAAGTAGCAGCGCTTCGGCTGTCTACCCGACACCGCCGTCCACTCCTGCAAGCAGACCGCAAGGCCCAAAGCCCAGGAAGAAGGGCATGCTTCTGCCAGACAACCGAACCGTCGTCCACGAGTTGGCAATTAACAAACAATACCGTGTGCAAGCGGACGACTTCGTTGAGGCCGAAACCAAGGCACTGGAACCCCTGCTTGATGAGATGCGGGCGACCATGCACCTTGTCGATGCCCGGTCTCGTGAGGTACACTTTTATCTTCTCCTCAAGATTGCGAAGCACGTCCGCGATAAGCTACAGCGACTCGTCAAGCCCGGAAACTCCGTGCATACCTTCATTGGCGAATTGTTGGATGCGAAGGAGTTGGATCAAAGGTTCCGGAACGGGTCATTTTCCTACGAACGCTTCTTTGCGTCAATGGGTGCGCTGCTGCCGAAGCTATGCGCTCCTGTTCGGGATGATCAGGTGCAAGACTTGGTCGAAAACAAGCTCAGCCAGGGCAGCTACGTGGAGCGTCTGGAGGCTCTCATCCTCTTCATCGACGTCATGTTGAGCGACTATGCCAACCATCTCCTCCAGATAGTCGCACCCCAGTTGCTTGAATCAGCACCCGAGTACGAAGCTAAGGCATTCGCGAGCGCGATCGAGCATCGCGAGCATGGCCTCTTCGCAGCTGAGGTTGCCTGGCGTGCGGCACGAAGCAAGGTTATCGCCGATACGAGCCGCCGTGACCCCGAAAACATCAACCATCCCAAGAATAGACCAACAGCTGAACGGATATACGTGCATATGCTTGTTGACATCTTCACTCAGCCGAGCACGATGCGCTATGGTCAAATACCAGAAATGCTACAGCTTGACTACAAGCGGATACGGAAGTACGGGCACTTAACACGCAACATCATCACCACCGGCGGTATCCTGCTTCAGTGCAAGAATTTGCTCAAGCGTGATGTCAGAGCGCCGTGGAAGACGGAGGCCGCACGCATCATGAACGTGCTCGATCATGCCGTCTCACAAGAATCCGCTGTTGCAGGTATCATGGCCGCCCTCGAGGCTGGAAGATCGATGCCTTCCACCTTGAAGAATCACCTCCGCGGCCTTGTTGACAAGCTCGTTGCCGTTCACAGGGAAATGGTGACTACGCAGCAGCCAGACCCCAGTGAAAGCTGGGACCCCAATGCCCACGATCCCAGCCAGCCAGTCCTTCGGCTTCTGCTCAAGCGCCTACGTGATCATGTGCTAGGGCGCATGGCGGCGGGTAGCAACAGCGAGAAGGCCAAGGTTACCAATACGGCGGGTGAAAGGCTTGCCACTTCAGGACTTGCCGAGTTCGTTGACCGGGTCAAAGACATGATTGATGAAATGACCAAAGTTGGGGCTGTTGACCGCGAGGCGCATGGCCCTTGGTGGGATACGGTTGCTGAAAAGGTTGAAGCCCAGAGCGCTACTGCCGCTGCTGCTGCGCGGGCAGTGGTTTCTGCCACATAGTGTGGCACTCACTCGGTGTAGAGACAACATTTGGTGGGGTGGGAGGCCTTCAAGAAGACTAATTTGGTCTTTGGTCGATAGAAAGGCTGGTACGCACGTACGCGAGGAAGACGCTCTCGATGGCATTGGGGTAGGAATTACGCGGATCTTCTACTTGGTTCAGACGACACAGATATTTCAAGGGACTACGGCGTTGGCATGGGGGATGGCACGGTTTTGGCTCTGCTTTGACGGCTGGCTGTTTCATAGTTACTGTTCATCACTCCAGCGTTTTGACATACATGTTCAGATCTTGTTTGTTCACATTCTGGTCTTTTTCTGGTCTTTAGGTCTGGGCTGGTTGGTGCAGTTAGCGTTTGGCAGTGGTGATAGCTGCTCGCCTGCCTTGTGATACCAAATATTGCGGCGAAGCATACGGAATATACGAGTGTTTCGATCCAGCTTGCGTTTTGATTGGACCCCAGCAGTACCTGCTGTTTCACTCGAATCAGTCCAGAGCGGCGAGTCGTTGTTAACGTACATATGCACTCACTAATTAGAGACGACTCTTCTATAAGGTATTATATACTGTTGAGCAAGGTACGTGCTTGCTTCTTGTGCTACGAGCAGGCAGCTTAGCAGTATAACATCCCAAATCCATCTGAGGATCTGGTGAATATCATCTGGGCATGTGTGCTGCATGGGAGCCTTACATTCTATTTATTATACGGGGAATCGAGATGAGACAATCAACTTCGGCCGTTTGGGAAGCATGTGCAAACTAAACTGTTCACATGTGGACATTCGATTATCCTAATGTTAACGACGAGCATTCGCCACTTGGTCACATCCCAAACACTCAAACGAGGAAGAGGTGAAGAGGTGAAGCTTCATTATTGGTAATATAGACACACATGTACTGGCTTCTGAGGGCAAGAGGAAGAACAGCCTCGAAAATAACGGGACAAGATTATTTGATATATCAGCGGCCGCGATGTAATTGATACCAAACACAGTATTTACGCTCTTTTGTATTGCACACCACCTGCCCAGTCCCACAGCCAAGCACATAATCCAGCAAGAGCTAACAACCACCAAGCAATCCCACGACGAAATCAACAGCCTCAGAATGGTACTTGGTGACATAGTTGGCATGGACAACGATGCTGGTGCCGCCATCACAGTAGTAGTCGTTCGAGTCGCAATACGAGATCACTAGCAGCAAGCAAACAAAAGTCAGCACTGCAACCCGTGATTGTTTACACATTTCCTCTCTCCTCTCCCACAATCCCCTTTTCCCAACCAATCATGGGCTGGAATATCAGACTTACTCTTGTCGGCGATCGGGTCGCAAGAGGCGGTATCGAGGCGTGGGAAGTAGCTCACGTTCTCCGCGGTGCCGTTGTCCCACGAGAGGCCGGCCACGAAGCTCGGGTCACCCATTAGCACGATGGCGGCGACTGTATATTATGGGAGCCTTGTCAGTGAACCAAATTGCGTCTTCTGGGTCCTCCTTGTTCGAATCAGCATCCTTTCTGGGCCTTACCGATGTCCGTCACGTTGCTCGCGTAGGCCTCAGTCTCCGGAAAGCCAGACTCAGAGGTGCCGCAGAGGAAATCTGCAGTGAGTTGCGCGCCCTAATACATATGCAGTATTAGACAAACGGGTTGTACAAATGTGTATTTCCAAGAAAGCCAGACACGAAAACATCCTGGCGTTGTTATCATCCCGCGCCCCCCCCCCCCTCTCCTTGCTTTTTCCTTTCTTCTAATTAGCCCTTGATAGCAGGGATATCTATACCTGAGAGTACCCCAGCAGCACGACCTTTGAGTCGGGACAGGAGCCCTGGTAGTCCAGCACCATCTCGGTGAGGTTGCCGACGCCGTACCCCTCGGACTCGACGTAGGGGTTGAACTCGGCCGGGTAGGGCACGCCGGCGATGTCGGACCCGGAGCACCTGGCCGCCACCTCCTCAGCGACGACGTTCATGACGCTGACACCCTCGGGCGCGCCGCTCTCGCGCGCGACGATGATGTGGGCCCCCGAGGTGACGCAGTCCTCCGCCGCCGCCGCCCTCACCTGGCTGCGACCACCCAGCGCCAGGGCGACTTGCAGGGAGGCTGCGGCCAGGGCCGCGCGGGAGCTGGGGCGCTTCATGGTTGTGGTGGTGGTCTTCAAACGGGATGGGGGGAAAAGTTATGGCCCAGGAAGATGGCTTGTACCGAAATCGACGATATTGGGCGGGCGTGGCTGGCTGACTGCCAAAACTGCAGACCACACCCCGCCCAGTTCAGAAGCAGCCATCCTCAAGGGCGAGTTCATGTATTTACATGATTGCTCCCTCCTGGAGAATTGCGCTGCCGAGGATAGTCGTCTCTATGACATGGTCGATCGTCCGGAAACGGCAGGTATCCCAACAGATTTGACGTGCGTACACGCCTTCGGTTGCCGAACAGGTGCGCACTCCAACCTGGGCCACATATCCCATCGATCAGGCCTTCCTCACCGCTCGCGTAGCGGCGAGGGAATCTTGGTCGACATCGTGGGGAGGTCACCTGGGCAAAGTCCACATTCCACTTTGAGGTGTGCCTTTGCCGTCGTGGTTTCGTCTGAAATGTTGGGGGTTACATGCGTGCCACACACTCGTCCTTTCATGATCGCCGCCTGCCCCTCCCCTCAGTGCTTCAGTGCTGGAGGCTCCCACTCCGAGTCGATAAGAGCAGCGGGCTCCTAGGAGACGGTCTGGTTTGCCCTTCTTCCGCTCGGCATATAAAAACGTGTGGTGGATGATTCCAGGACCGGCTTCAGCGTCACCAGCAGGCCTCGTCAGCTTCCTGAGAACGGCCCGGGGTGAATCATGGAGATAGAAAAGAAAAGGGGGGGGGGGGCAGATTATAGGATAGTGACATGTGGTCTACGAATTCTGTCTCTCCTGCCAGGAGGGAGTGTAACCGAAGAGGAGGACTATATGGTTGGGGATCAAAAGGTGAGCAATTAAGAACTAATTCATTAATCCCGCTACTACTAGGTGGCACATGTACTATACACTCACGCTTCGTCTTTGGTACAATCGCTATTGTTTCAGATGGATAAACAGAAAGAACAGAGACGAAGCCGCCCCATCATCGAGTCTATATGTTGGATGATCTGAAACACACTCACTTTGCCCATGATGAAGCACGGCCAGTGTACACAACGCATAGTTTGCTTTACTAACAACCAGGATGATTGGCCAGCAAGTAATGAATGCTCATATGTAAAAGGAGTCAAATCATAGTCCAGTATTCCAGATGGGAGGTTCTGTCCAAGCAGGACAGCACATTCATGTATGGTTGTAGTTGTGTGGATGCTGGATGTCGTGACACAGACTGACGTTACATAATCATCCACAACTACGGAGAATCTAGTAAGGATTGAAGTCCGATTCGGATGCCCTAAGTTGGTAGCGATAAACTCCAAGATAGCAGGAAGTTGTATACGTCTTGGGACGGTGGCCATTCAGGCGGCGGGGGGGGGGGTTGACACCTTCACCGTTGACGAAGCTTTCTAGCAATGGATGAGCAGTTGATATCTAACGTGATTCACGATGTGACTAACCTCATTATACAATAACATTACTGGCGTTGGGGCAGTGGGTGAGTTTGGGACAGATGTCAAGCTAGGGAGACTCGGGTAGTGGTAAATGGGTGAAGGGATGAGTACAGCATAGTCAATCTGGTGGAAGAAAAGGTGAAGACAAGGTGAATACAACAACAGCATGTCCAAGTCGATAGACTCGGTGATATATTGAGCCTTAGCTTTTCTATCATCTATGTCCGCCCGTCCTTCTTGGTAACGCCGGCCAGAACATGCGGTCCTGCAAATGCACTTCTCTCTTCCTCCCAAAAGCGCTCCGCTCCAACTTCTACTCGGCTCGAAAATATCATGGGGAGACAATGCCCCTCATCGTTGCTTCTTGCTCAGTCCGTCCAGTGGGGTGACTTCTCCGGTCTGGTTTTGTGTGGCTGGTAGTGATGTTTTTGTTGTTGGTGTTGTTGTTGGCGGTGTGGTGCCTCTTAGTTGCCTGTTCGGAAAAACCCCATCTACTCAATACGTGCTCGCTTCGGAAGGGGGGACGACGCGTGATCGCTGCTGCTGCTCAGGGGCCTCGACTTACCACCGGCTTTTCCGAAGTACTCCAGGCTGCCCTTGGGGTCGGCCTTCATGGTCTCGCCGCCCGACTGCCAGCCGGCGGGGCAGACCTCACCGTGCTCGTCGGTGAACTGGAAGGCCTCGACCAGGCGGAGGGTCTCGTCGACGTTGCGGCCGACGGGCAGGTCGTTGACGGTGATCTGGCGGAGGGTGCCCTTGGGGTCGATGATGAAGAGACCACGCAGGGCGATACCCTCCTCCTCGATCAGGACGCCGTAGTCGCGGGCAATCTTGAAGTTCTTGTCGGCCACCAGGGGCAGCTTCAGGTCCTCGCCAAGGCCACCCTGCTTGCGGGGGCGGTCGCGCCAGGCCAGGTGGGTGAAGTGGCTGTCGGTGGAGACACCGAGGACGGTGGTGTTGAGCTTCTCGAACTTGGGGAGGGCGTCGTTGAAGGCGAGAATCTCGGTGGGGCAGACGAAGGTGAAGTCCATGGGGTAGAACAGAAGGACGACCCTGTAGTTGGTAGGAAAGTGAGCGGTCGGTTCATCCACTTAACCAATTGATTCATTGACGTGATCCATGAACACCGGCAGGCGAGGGGTTTATATGAGCTCGGCTCTCAAGGCCCGGCGCGGTCTGAATCATACATGAAGGGAGATAGGAACAGTTGGGGTCATGGCAAGACGTATCAGGACGAAGGATGGGGATGAGAATAGACAACTTACCACTGGCCAAGGAAGTCAGAGAGGGAGACCTCCTTGAACTCACCGTGCTCGAGGACGGTGGTGGCCGTGAAGGTAGGGGCGGGCTTCTGAACAAAGGCCTTGGTAGTCATTTTGGCTGATTTCTGATGGAATTGATGAATTGGGTAGGATTGATGAAGGTTTGTTGGTAGGAGAGACGGTAGATTGATGGAATTGATGGAATAGATAAAGTAGAGAACAGGAACAAGATCGAAAGCTGGGATTTGCTGGTTCAAAGATAAAACGAGCTTTTGAGAGAGGAGGGGTGAAAAACGTTGGCCCCCTGCGGCGATTAGATAACGCGTCCCTAAAAGCTTCGAAGAATCGCAAAGAAATGGGATCCACTTTTCGCCCTTAACACAAATAGGCCTGCCGTAAAGCCGATCTCGCAATTGCCGTTTGTTGTGTGTGTGTGTGTGTGCTTTGTGTGTGTTGTGTGTGTCGTGTCGTCGTGCTGGAGAACTCTAGCAGCGGCCCCAGTTTTGATAGAAGACTAGCTGCATGCCTTCATTATCTTGCCGTGAAATATGGGGGCCCAGCCACAGCCCTGAACTTGATTTACTAACAGGACTGCACCTACTTTGCCACTCAGTGGTGTTACCAAGATAATCACATATCCGCATCTCGCCGGTTTTCACCCCCCCTTCCAGCCTTCCTCCTTCATGCCGTGAGCGGTACCTACGCCTGCTACACCACACTAAACCTTACTAAAAGTAGCTTCCCGAATGTCGATGATTTCACGGAATCCACATGCCGGGTCCACTATCTGACAAATGTTCCTTTGGACCCTTTTCGATGACGGCCATTAACGATGATGATGGGCTTCACGTTCTCATCGAAATGCTGGGTGCCCAGAAAAGTAATTCCAAATCATACCCAGGCTGCCAGTCACAGTTGACCCCGGATAACGCTCGGGTAATAGGTGGATCTTTCTCTCACATACCGGTCCTTACACCAGCAAACCTCCTCAGTGGCGTGATATTTGTTATGCAGCACAGCAGCATATCCATGACCAAAACCTTTCGCTTCACTTTCACCTGCCCGTTTCAGTTCTCCTGTGGTTGGTTGGTTCCCATCTATCCCTAAGACTCTTCCCATGTGCCGAGGTCCCACCAGCATTATTTCAGATCAACAACATCTACCTGACCTTGTAAGGTAAGGCAGCGAGGCTACGCGTCTTTGCTTATGATGAACACCTGCGAAGCCATGCGATACCGGCGAGCATATAAGCCAATCATCGAGTATAAGTCACACGCCCTCTTCACAATTCTACACCTTAGTCAGCCCTTCAGGAGTTATACCTCCTAGTGCCAGGGCGCCAGGGAAGGAAGGAACAGGATATTCGTTCCCGGATTGCTTGACTGCTGCTGGGTGAGTCAAACGATCGGTCCTGTTAGTGACTGCTATCTGGCTCCCCTTTTGACATTCTGATTTTTTTTTCTTTTTTAAAAAAGGGGGAAACAAAGAAAGAAAAAAACATTGCGAGTTTGCTCCGCTAATATCAGATCTCAACGCCAACACCCAACAACCCAACGCGCCTGGGCGCATATTGTACTGCGTAGTAATTAGTGTCCCAGGCCTGAGGCTGACGAGGCTCTCCAACTCAACAGCCTTACCCCACCCTGACGTCGGTTTTGTTGCCTCGTGTAAGTGGAGGGAGCCTTGTCTAACATTGAATCCGTGCCCTCGGTCCAGCCTGTGCTCCATACTACAGCTATCAATATGGGTATCTACGCTGTATTACCCCCCTGTCATACCTACATAGTTTACGGGTGCATGACATAAGGGTAATACAAAGGCATGTAACCACAGTACATAGTGTGGTCAGAGCCCGGCCGCCACGTGGGACCTGCCATGATGTCCCAAGGGGTCGGGTCACAGGGAAAGCACATGCAGATGGAGAGGCTTGTCCCACGCAGGTAACAGGTTGGATTGTACACAAATACATAGGTACCTATGTACCTGCCCGGTGGAACCTTCAAGGACTTGAGTGGCAAAACTGATTTCGGTCCATGTGCCAACGGGTATACTGCCTTGCAATCTCTCTCGTAACGCGTTGAACTGGCAGAACTGCAAGGAATTCTTCTTTCTCATTGCCTCCCGGCCTCTGGTGCCCAGCCGCATCGAGCATGCCGGGAAGCCAAGTGGTCAAACTGTTGGTCCCTGGTTGACTATGATTTAAGTCTGCAAGGGTGAAGATAGGAAACATTACATTGTGAGTGACTGAGGTTCGGCTTGAGTGACCACTGATAAGCCGAGCGCAAGACTCACTACCTATTATCCTAGGCCCGCAAGCACGGGTGTTCCAGAACCAAAGTCCCTCCTCTACCTCTATGCACACTCGAAACCCATGTTCACGCTGTATGGAGTATAGTGCAACAACTCGTATACCGGTACGCCATCCGACTTCCAAATTGCTCCGTTGCAGTCATGTCTCGTTACGTAGAACCACTTGTGGGACCACTGCACCACAGAGCCCCTGCCATATCATAAACCACCTTCCACCTGGAAAAAACCCAACGGTATCTCGCACTCGGGTTGAAAGTATGTGAGTCAGTCCCGTTGAAGAGAGAGAAAGAGAGAGAGTATAAACATGAAGAGAAAAGATCGAAGACAAGCCCATGAGCCAGTGGTCAAGCCACACCAAGGTGCGCAGAGTAGGATCGTTTCGATGGCCTTGACCTTGGCAACACCCTGTCGACTCATTTCAGCCTAACCAGCCTCTTCGGGCCAAGAACACGGCAACAGTCCCGCAGACACATGGGTGGCGTCTGCGACTAGCACACCTCCAACTGGGTATTCGACTGTGTGCGCCTTCGCTTAGGCGTCCGCGGCGATAATGGTGGCGAAGAAACTGCGAGGCCCAGTCCGCTACCAGCAGATGGAGGCTCTTCGACATCGTTGTCAAGGTCCAGGCTCTTGCTCACAGTTTCGTGTATGCTCCCCCTCTTTCGCTTGATATTGACCATACGGAACTCGCGCTCTTGCTCTGTCTCCCATGTCTCGACATCCCCATCCACAATGTCTGAACATGCCAGCCCGCCAGCAATCTCTGGGCCAAGTGCCTTAGCGAGTCGTTCCTTCAGCCCGAGCACCGGCCATATCTGTACCTTGGTCACCTCGATGTTCAACCCGCCCCCCAGAGGATCCTCTGCGTGGGGTGCCTTGAACGGACAAGCGAAGCGCTTCAGAAAAGCCGCGGTGACCACTGCGCTGTGGATGACAAACTCAGCCGTGATGCTGTCCTGTGTAATAATCTTCACTGGAACGTCTCTGAACTCGGGCCTCTGTGAATAGGTGTCGGGACCGGACTGGGACCCTTGCGATGACCTCTGTGAAGAGGATGTGGAAGCCGATCTCGAGCTGGGTGGGTAGCAGTGCCACTGTGCAACAGCGATCATGATGGCAACCAGATATGGATCATGATCGACGTTCTGGGGTATCAGTCGTTTAGACCGTAGCCTCTGGAGGTTTGCCACCGGGGTGTTTCGGTGGTCACCATTCACAGGCCCTGGCATAACGCGATACAGAGTGCGACGCATTGAGCGTAGACTGTCCCGGTTGACAAATGCCAGCGTCGGTTGAGACGATGCCGACCGAGAGCTGCTGCCACTCCATTCAGTGGCCTGGCTTCCACCCGCCCCACAGCTGCTGCTTGGTGTCCACCCATGTGTAGTCGCGATTTTGGTCGAGGCACTGTCAAACGAACGACTGTCATAATCATACTGCTTCCAGAGAACTGGCACGCGCACGGCGCGTCTCAGGATGCGGTCACCGAAGCGAAGTTCGAGGTCCATGCCAGTCCTGGCCTTGGACAAGGTGGCTGGAAAGAGGGTGGACATGACGTTCTTGATAGCCGTGCAGCTGCGCGGACTTGGCTCACCCGGAGAGAGTATAGTGGTAAGGTCTTTGCTCAACTCAGTCGCGATTCGTGTCGGACGAAGTGGATACTTGGAGGACATGTAGTTGAAGTCAGGGACTGGCGTCCGTATTGTGTTGCCGTGTGCCCAATGGACACCAAGCGCCTTCGAGTGCTGGTCAGTCCAGCAGATGGGAATGATGAAGAGTGATTCTCCCTGGTACTCGTGCATGATGTCGTAAAGTGAGCCGGGCTCTGGGCGGGTGATGCGATTCAATATACGCCGTCGTTTCCTGGGCCTGTCGTTCTCAGGCGGCGAGTACGGTGTCGCTTGGATATCGAGAAGCGGCGTAATCGTCGAGCCACCATCTTCTATGTGTTCAGCGCTGGCGCTTTGCGAAGGGGGTGGCGTTGTGAGTACCATATTCGCCGTCTTTTGTGGCGGCGGGGTAGCCATGTTGTCGAAAAAGCTGAATAGCTGGTCAAAGAGAGGACTGGCCGGCAACGTGTTAGTGACATAGAACTGGATGTGTATTGATGTGAATGCACAATCATGGATACCAAGTGGGGCAACCTTGAAATGTAAGAAGCACAACAAAACAAACACAAAAATGACTGGCGCGAGGCGCGACAAGCAAAGAAGGCAGGAAAACCACACATACCCTATTAATCGCATCGAGGTGTCTCGGTTGGCAGGCAGTTGGAATGGATTGGGGATCGAATCCGCAGGGTGGTTTCTTTGCGACCAGTTGTACCCCTGCAGCCAGGACAAAATGACAGGGTTCCAAGAATGCGACGTTGTGCTTCTCTCTACGTCCTGGTCGTGACGCGGCTAACGCGCCCTTTTGGAAAGGAAACGCGTTAGAAATGATGCTGTTGAGATGAAGATGAAGATGGAAATGGAGATGGTAGATGGATGCAGATGCAGATGCAGGTGCAGATGGCGTTAAACAAGGTTGCGCGAGAGAAGTAGGCAGCAAGAGTGTAGGCGACCTGGCTTGGTCGCGTTGCTTTAAATGGGATGGGAATAGGAATGTGAGACCTGCTTTGGGGGGGGGGGTAGGGCGCCCCAAACTTTGAGAAACAATGGATGGGTGACACACTGACACGCTGACACGGAAACACGTACCAATAGAATCCGCCAGTTATGCGAGTTGTCACCCCGCTTTATTTGCATTCGTGAAGGATAGGCCGACCATAGGCGACCACAGGCTTCACGACTCTGACGCTAACTCACATGACTGTGGCCACTAACAGGCTCTTGCAGGCTCTTGCAGGCAGGCTTGGCTGGCCTGCAGGCACCAGCCCCTTTTGAGGGCCCTTGCCGAGCCTAGCCGGCCCACACCTTTTGATCCTTTTGACTCTGTCCGCCACAGCTGACTCAGCCCTGCTTCGTAGCTAGGCAGGCCTGGCAGGCAGGCAGGCAGGCAGTCAGTCAGTCAGGCGGGCAGCTGGCTTGCCAGCCCCCATTCACGCCAACCCCAAAGGAGAATAGCGCATTCCAGGGAACTCAGGAGAGAGACGTCAGTCGTTAACCCGTCTGCCGTACGTACACAGCAGTCGTCCGTCTCAGGGGAAGCTGAGCCCATCGAATCAAGAGAGCCCCTCCAAGAGCTCCCAGCACAGCACAGCACACCATATAGCAGCAACCTTCACCACACCATAGACTTCCAGGTCAGACATATACAGAGCCCATCCTACTACAGCTCGCCCGGCGGCGCATAAGTCACAATGCCTGTAAGAAGACAATCTGCTCAATATAACATCCTCACAGTCCCCCATCCCTCTCCTCACGCGAAACTGCCCAACACCACCAACCATACCTTTGACCAAAGGAAGGAAACCCTCCAGCTAACCAGCCATCCTCCCAACCCCTCCTAAAGGCCTACAACTCCGTCTTCAACGCCGACCCCAACACCCCCAGACTCATCGGCAACTTCCCCCTCCTGCCGCTGCGCACCAAGACCCGCGGGCCGGCCTACACCCTGCCCTTCCCCAACCCGCCCCTCGCCGCCCACGAGTCCCCCGACGCCGAGTCCGAGTCCTACGACATCCTCGACGAGGTCCTCGCCCTGTTCCGCGCCAACACCTTCTTCCGCAACTTCGAGATCCAGGGCCCCGCCGACCGCCTGCTCGTCTACGGCATCTGGTTCGTCAGCGACTGCCTCACCAAAATCAAACCCACCGCCGACGTGCGGCAGGCCACCAAGGATGTCACGAACCTGGCGCTCGACACGAACTTTGCCATCCCTGGTGATCCAGGTTGGCCATTGAACCAGGTGCGTAATCGCAACAGGAAGAAGCTTGATGGGGGTGCTACTTTGTGGCTTATTTCATTTGTGGGGGGTTTCTTTTGGGCTGGGAGAACCAAGGCTGGATATGGATAGTATCAGGACTGACATGAGGACAAAACACATATAGATGTACGAGCCCCCACGCGACAGACAGGACGCCGAGCAGCTGCGGCAATACATGTCCCAGGTGCGGCAGGAGCTGGCGACGAGATTACTGGCCCGGGTGTACGCCGACCAGGAGGACAAGCCGAGCAAGTGGTGGCTGAGCTTTACGAAGAGGAAGTTCATGGGCAAGCAGCTATGAGTGGTTAGTTGGTGGAATGACGAAAGCCGAGCATTGCCTACCATGGGGGTGTGAAGAGCATAGCCACGCCTTGAGGAGATCTGCAGATAGATGAGCAAAACAACTCGGCGGTTCCTTTTCTTTCTCTTTCTGGCAGCAGAAGAAGGAGGGTGGTCTGTTACAGCCATGCACTATGGATCAGATAAGTCCTCAGCAAGAATAAATCAGGCAAAAAAAACACATCATCCCGCGGCCTAAGATCATGCGCAAGCACGTCTGATTTGTACTCAGAAAAATGGATGGGGTATCATTCATTCCATGTACCTATGCACTTTTACCCAAACCGGGCCGCCATACACACAAGAACGGCCTTTCTCAACGGTCTCGAGCATCTCCAAGCGGCCATGGCCATCTAAGTCTAAGCAGAACTCTCAGCAGGCGTCCCGGCCGTCGTAGGCGTTCCCTCGGCCGTGCTAGTACCGGTGGGTTTAACCTTCTTATGAAACTTGCCCCTCGCTGCGATCCTGCCCTCAGCGGGCCTCGCCCTCCAAGCCGTAAACACATAACCCTCCGCCCCGCCCTTGGCCGTCATGACAGGATGCGTCCGGCCTGGAAGCACCTGCCACTTCCTCGCACGGCTCGTGTGGATCTGTACACCGAGCAGCAACGTCGGGTTCAGCGGGAAGTCTTCGGTGCCTTCCCACCGCTCCAGCTCCTCGGCCGTCTTGCCGGCTACCTCTGGGGGAGGAGTCAGGCCGACAAAAGCTGCACGCCGCGCGACACTGAAGCAGTCTGCCAGCGCCGCAAGGGACTCGACGTGTGGGCTGTAGATGGCCACAGCGGCGCCGCCCTCGAGGAGCGGAAGGAGGGGTCGCAGCACGGAGATGGGGTCCATGGTGCTGGCAACCACCAGCCCGCTGAAGCCGCCTGCCTGCGTGTTGTCGACAATGTACCGTGTGCGTGCCCACCGCCTTCTCTTGCGGTGGTAGTTGCCGCGGCGATTGGGCTTCCAGGATGCAACATCGTCGGCGCTCTTGACGGGGGGTTCTGTCGAGTAGACGGAGTCGAAGTTGGGCTCGAGCAGCTGCAGCCAGCTGAGCGGTAGGAGGTGGTCGTGTATCGGGTGGGGAGGATGGTTTGGGTTATTGCTGTCGTATCCCCAATAGTTTAGGGCGGTGAGATTGGGCTGTCCGTTGGTGTGGACGAGGGTCATGGTGTTGGTAGTCGCATAGGGGATGTGGAAGTCGGATTTTCGGGGTGGGTGCGCGCGTTTCTTGAGTGGTTGAGGGCTGTCGGTAGATTCTGGGCGGGCAGTGTTGTTTTTCGAATTACCGTCATGGTCCCGCTTGACGGAGGGTACCAGGTCTGGTTGAGATACGTTTTCTGAGTCGGCCATGACCGTATCCTTGGCCTCGGAATCCGTTGTTCTGGGAGGTGCTTTTGTCGGACTGTCTTGCGGTTCTTGTGAGCCGTCGACAACGTCCCCCTCCACGTCCCTGGGGTATAGCACTCCCATCCTCTCCGCCAATGCAGCAACCAAGAAGCCTCCAGTATCGTCCACGACCAGATACCTCGTGCCTTCAGGCTGCCTTGGCTTCGTCACCTCATCTATCTCTTCCTGTTCCGTCTTGGTCGTCTGTGGCGAGTCATCAAGCTCAGCATGACCCCCTTCACTATAATGCACATTCCCCCAGCAGCCCAACAAACCAACCATCTCCTCCCTCATTTCCATGATCTTGTTGGCGTCCCTCTCGTGTATTGCGTAGTTCCCAAAGTTGCTCACATCCACGGGCAAGACGGTAAACCTCCGCAGAAACTTCTTCTCCTTGAGGAGCTTGTACTTGGCCATGCTGAAGGTCGTCTTCTGGTCCATGCCCGTGTGCGACAGCATCAGCTTCGCGATCAGGTCCTTGCCGGCATCGGTCCCGTTCTGTTTCAGGACCTCGATCTCCTGGGCTGTTAGGGTTTGCCGGGCGTTGTCGTCGATGGTCTCCCGGTTGGAGCGGACCACGACGGCACCAGTCTCGTTGTCAACCAGGCTGTACTCGACTCCATCGGTCGCGGATATTATGGCATCCTCTGAGGCGGCGTTGTCCTGTGCTGACGGTGAGGCTGCTGCTGCTTCCTCTTCCGCAATAACGTCGGCGTGCAATTCGGAGGCAGGGACGATGCGCAGTCGGTGGAAGGTCTCGCCTGAAGGTGCCTTGTCTTGGAGTTCGTAGGTGAGATTGTAGGGGCGGTGTATTATGAGATTTGTTGGGAACGAGCCATATCTGCCCAAAGAAATGGTCCTGTTGGTTGCGGTACATGGTCAGCGCTATGAGGGTTTGGAATTCTAGGAAGTGAACGGAGGCTCGTACGTATTCGGAGTGATCTGGAGGAGCCTGGTGCTTCCATTGGGGAGCCGCAATGCCACCCAGGAATCAGGCTGGATTAGGGAGTGTACATCCATATTTGGGTACCTTCTCAATGCCTCGAGTGTTGTGGGTAGGAAGGACCTTGGAAGAAGGCCATGAAGATTCTCGGCCGGGGAATCGAGAAGGAAGAAAAATTTGGATGCACGGTGGGGTACCACTGAAAGCTTAGGTTCGGTTGCTTCCGAGAACCCCTGGTCTGGGTCTTGTACCCCATACTCTGCAGGCCCTTGACTGGACCGATCAGTGGGGTGGGCCTGCTGGCACCTCTGCACCAGACTGCGGGGGAGCCCTGGAAGATCCACAGCGGGTTCTAGTGCTGCACCAGTGATGCAGTACCTGGGTAATTCAAGCTTGAGTTCCATATCCTGGACCCCGTACATTTGATGTACCTTATTGATTGGCGGACAGCTTAAACAAGATCATCATGTTCATACTCAAATACATACCTCAGTAATTGGCGGAGGTGGTATCCTTCGGCATGTTTTCATGTTATGGGCAATGTCGGAGATGTACACTGTCAGCTATACAGAGTAAGTCACCCAACAGGGCCTGGCAGTCACCTAGGTACTCTTAGGTTGTAGCTTATCCTGCCAGCTTACATTGTAAGACCATGCACGAGCGGTTGAGACAAGGGAACATTCTAGAAAAATGGCACAGGAGAACGTTCTGGAAGAATGGTATGAGGACGGATCCTGCCTTCTTGACGGCAGCTGCTTACGCTGATGTCAATACCCTAAGTCGGTACTGTAGGTACCCATGCTTCATAAAAGGGGCACATCTCCAGACCCCATCCTACCAGCAATTTGGCAAGGTCAACACTGTACATGTGCCTTTCCATCATGCCCGAGTCACAAGTTCTACACGGAGGCTGTCTTTGCGGCAAGGTCCGCTACACCATTACCGCTACCACCCCCGGAGAAACGCCAACCTCGCTCTGCAATGTCATTTGCCACTGTAAAAACTGCAAGAAGGCCACGGGGACACATATGGCCAACACAAGCATGTTCAGCCGAGAGCATTTCGCCTTGACCTCGGGAACCCCAGGGATTTACGAGGACAAGAACCAGGATTCAGGAAACGTTCTGATGAGACGGTTCTGCAGGGACTGTGGCAGCCCTCTGTACATCACGTCGAATACGGTAGACTCATTCGTGGCCATATCTAGCGGAACCCTGGATGACGTGTCGGGGTGGTGGACACCAAATACAGGCAAGTCAAAGATCAATTACCACCGTCGCTCGCTAGCGAGGACACCGGCTTGACTAACACATCCTGTTGCAGAGCTGTACCTTGATTCTAAGTCACATTGGCTTCCCAAACTGCCCGTGTCCAAGAAGGAGGGTATCAATGAACAGCATCAGAGAGGCCCCACGGTTCAACAGAGCTTTGTGTGATATCACGAGGTCAGCTTGTCTTCCCAGTATGTTTTATCAGGTTTTGCTATCATATGGTAGGAGTGCTTCGTTTGGGACAGAACCTCGAGATCCTTGGACAGACGAGCTGTGAGAAGCATCAATATTAGTGATAAGGTGCAACTGTAACTGCAACTGCAACTGCAATTTGAGGTTGAATATGAATGATTGAAACCGAAGTGAGGCCACAGCCTCTGATTTTGGAAATCGGAATGAGCGCACGCTAGAAAATTGACCGAATCACTATAAACTCATTTGGGTACTTCCGAGGTCACATCCAAGAGAGATGGAGTAGCAATACGTGAATTAAACCAATCAATACATAAAGTACATAACGACATCGAGCGTACGCTTGTTAGTACATCAGACACGACCCACGGTCAACCTGCGGCGTGATAATCCTGGCAGGTTGGCGCACATCTGCACAATCTCAGGGATCATCATCATCATCATCGATAACCTCAAAATCTGGATCATCAAGATTGTCCAGGAAGTCTGAGATAACCTCCTTGGTCAACTATCCTGTACAAAAAGTCCACGCATTAGCTCGGGCACACACCCCTATCTCGACCACAACATATGTAATACCGTCATAAGGGTCGTGCTCTCACCTCGTCCTGGAACGGGTCATCAAGGCTATCGTTGCTCCCTACTCTGATGCTTCTCATTGTATGGAAACGGGCGTCTGTATCGCTCGCCTTGTCCTTGCCCTTTGGCGACTTCTTGGCTGATGCTGATGCCTCTGTCGCCTTCTTATCCATAGCCTTCTGAAGTTTTTCGTTCGAGGATCTGACCCTCGCAGCCGTCACAGTGCCATCGCTCAATTGGACTCGGTGCGAAAACTCCCGAATGATATCATCGATACTGTATTCCTTGCTCGAATCATGGCACGTATGGCCTTTGCTGTTGAAGTGATCCAGGGCATTGGTGCCCTCCAGAGGCGGCTTGACAAAAACCCCAGGGTGGCCGAGGGGAGGGTGCCTTTCTACGTTGCACCGGATGACATAGTAACCGGGGCCACATCTCTTGTCTTTGAATATGTATTCGACTCCCTCCAAATCCCAGTAATTGATGGTTTTTTGTGCTCCGTTTGTCTTTCTGGCCTTCTTGCTTGGCATCTCGGATGCCTGCAGTGGCTCGCCCTCGAGAGTGTCCAGGGTCCGTTTTCCATTTTGCTGTAATGTCAGAGGACCATGGTCTGTGATACCAGGTGGCGGAGAGTCCGGCACGTCACCGCATGCACCTGTTCTGCCCTTTCCAATTGGATCAGACGGTTCAGCCAGCATCAGCGCGAATGGACGAGGAGGAGGGCCCATGGAAGTCGTTAGGCCAGGTCGTTTTGACGAACTGGGCTCTGGCCCCATAGTGACAGAACGGGTATCGGAGTCGTCAAGGGCCATTGCCTCCTCGTCGGCAAAGCAGCTGGGGTACTGGTCGACAAGAGGGCCGATCTGCGTCAACACGTCAAGGGCACCAGGGAACATGTTGTCCAAGAACTCGCGACAGACTATCTCGGCCGTCTCGTCTCTCTCGTATTTGGCCAAGGCCTTGAGCACTTTGTCATACGCAAGCGAGAACCCCTTCATGCCTTCTCTGATCATGTCCCAATGCCTGCTCATCTCTTGTTGCAAAATCGGGTTCCACGTCTTTTTCACCTGTTCAATGTCTCTCGAATCACGATAATCTCTCGGGAGAAATCGAGAGATATCCTCGTCCGTAGTCCCCATCCTGTGGCTCAGCGTTCGAGGCAGCCGGTGTTCTAAGCCTTGCGAGAGGTCCTGTCTCAGGGGAACCACACAGTCGTCTGTGTAGCTGAGCGATGGGGAAGAGCTTGCAGGTAGATGATGGAGAAAGCAAATGCTTAATAGGGGAGCAGTGTTCAGTGTATCAATTCAGAAGAGGGCTGGAGAACAAATTCACTTACCAACCGCAGGTGGGAATGATTCGGAAGCTAAGAGCTACATATATGAGGAAATACATATCGAACTTCTGGACCGGCCCGAGAAGACGATTTAAATAGCGTGCATAGACATGGCTACATCGGTGACTGAGGCAGTGCCTGTCACTATTTTCGAGCCTTTACAGTGGAAGGAGGTGCATATGAATTGCATAGGCGCCACTTTGAAGGGGCTCCAATGTTCCAAGTGTCTTCCAAAGCAAATCATTTTGCAGCGTTGCGGCACAGTGAATACCCATATAAAACGTAGATTACCCCGGGTCTCCTTGGCCACAGCCACCAACAGTCAAAAATCTGCCTCGCGAGATATCGATAACGGATGTTTTCCCCGGTCGGAACGATACAGATCTTGGGCTGAAGGGTGAAGAGGGGGGTTGCTGTACATGGGAGGCAACCTGAAGTTGCAAAATGGCACCTGCAGAATTGCGGAGTCTTTTGTCGAATGCGGAAAGCAAAGCCACCCAACAGACTGCCAACGTGCTAGAGAATACTTGTCACAGCGCAGCAGGGTTATCTACGGGATTACATAATACGGGATAACTAAGCAAGTTACTTAATTACCGAGGAGCAGTATTTAATATATAATCTAGCATACCGTATTAAAAAGGTATAATATAATATATTATAATTATAAACCGACTATATTATATATAATAATTAAGAGTTTTATTCGCTACGAAAGTTAGCTGCATAATAAAGCACGTATAACTGCTCGGAAAAAGAAATAATAGCGTAGAACCTCTTAGATAGCCCTATAATAATCTATAGAATACCTGCTAATTAGGATATTTTCGAGAACTAGCTTATAGTTAAAGCTTAAGTAATAGACTTCTAGAATATTATTACTAGAACCGAGGTATAGCTAGTTTTTTTATAAAGGCTAGTATTAAGAGAATTCGAAAGATATTACGAATTAAGAGCTATAGTAGCGTAACGCGATTAACTAAGCTTAACCGAGAGAGTCTTATAGCTTTCGGAGGTAGGCTATTTAGATTATTAATAAGTATACCGAGATTATAAGTTTATATCGAAATAATAGGAAGTATATAAAGGAAAAAAAGCGATAATATAAGCTTAAATATTAAATTTAGTCTCTCCTATTTATAAATTAACTTACTATTATACTAGAGACTTAAACGAATAATATACCTAGCTTTATATTATTATAGTAGTAAAGATATAGAATAATATAATAAAGGCCTCGAATAACTATAATATAATTATAGCTCTTTTTACTTATAAAACTATATATAAGTAGCTTATAAGCTAGGTTAAGGAGTAGGAGAAGATTATAGCTATAAGGGAACGTTATAATATCTCTTAGGTTTAGAGTACCCTAATATAGATTAATAACCTCTTTATCGCCCTCGGAAGAATAGAGTACTTTATTAGCTAGGTAACTAGCTTTAGAATTATTAACTAAACGAGAATTAATAATAAAACTTTAAGTTACCTCGAGGTTACTATAGATATATATATAAAGCTATAGATCGCTATAAAGGTAATATTAATATATAACTATATATCTTAAGGGGTATATATAGCTTATACTATTATTATAATCCAGAAGGACAGGCGTCAAGGGTACCTAACCAGGTAACGTTAAGAGGACTAACGGGATACTAGGGTGCCGAGCTAATAGTACTAGAGTATAGAACCCTCTTATATCAGATAAGTATAGAACCTAGGGTTAGGGATTAGCGTTAGCTAATTAGGAGTATCGCGAACTTAATCGAGCTTCGCGATATTATAACTTACTATATCGTAGGCTTAATCGAGCCTCGTAATATTAAGAGCTATTAACTAAAGAGCTAGATATATAAGGATATAGTAATTACTATCTAGATAATATTTTATAGTTACTCTTTAGTTATTAATCTAAGTATTATTCTTATAATAAGAATTATTTCCTCTTAATTACTTAATAAAGCGAATAATATTATATAGATATATATATATATACTCTCTAATAATATTAACCCTACGATTATAATAAGGTAACCTATAAAGGTTATTACTATAATTATTATATTTTAATAACTCTTATTTAGATAGTTTTAATATATACCTCTATATAATACTTAATACTCTATTATAGCTCCTACCGATATCCCAATAATTATAGAGTAGCAACTTATAGAAGCCTTAAAATTTATTAAGGACCTTTAGGATAAATATAATAACCTATCCCTAGCTAACGAAGGAAGAAGAGATACTTAGAAGGGAAAAGTTAAGCTCGAATTACTTAAAGCGTTCGATAGAAGTAAGGGAACTCTCTAAGGGTTCCTAACTATTTACCGCGCTTACCTCCGATATTATAATAATTAATTTACTATTAAAGGAGAGAAGGTTCGGTTTATTATTAACTAACTTAAAGGTAAGGTATTAGTTTAATTTAAACCTACCTTACGCGATTATTTAGAAAACCTATATAAGGAATAAGATAATAAGATTAAGAAAGTATTCGACTTCTATAAGAACTTCGAAGATAAGCTTAAAGGAGTATTCGGTAAACTAGAGGAAGAATAATAAGCGGAAAGAGATCTCTCGAAGTATAAGTAGCGTACTTCGGCTTCTACTTACCTCTCGGAATTCCGATAGCTAGTAGCTAAGCTAGGATAGGACGACGAGCTATTAATAATATAATTCTATAACGGCTTTAAGGATAATATTAAGGACGAACTCGTAAAAATAAACCGACCTGATAATTTCGTAGAATTCGCGAAAATAATAGTTAGAATCGATAATCGAATATATAAAAGATAGCTTAAAAAACGAGGAATAAAGGGTACCGATAAACCCCCTTATAGATAATATATCTTAAATACTAGTAAAAAGTATTAATATAATAATAACTATAAAAACTAGTATTAATCTATAGCTTATAGATACTATATAGGATTTATAGAATTAAACGCTATATAGCGGGGAGATTAAAAGGGTAAGTGCTTTAATTATAGAAAGCTAGGATACTTTACTCGAGATTATTAAAGTAAAAAGAAAGATTAGAAGCTAATCCCGGAAGGATAACGGAATATAGGGGAGGTATAATAACTTATATTTATAGGATATAAAAGCTTATTATACGATATTATTATAGAAAATAATAATTTAGATTATTTAAATATAGATTATCTCGTATAAGCTCGCGAGGATAATAGCTCTTTCGATTATAAATAGATACTAGAAGTATACCGGGTAGAAATTATCCCGGAAATATAAATAGAAACTAAGGAGTTAATAGAAGAACCCCTTAGATAAACCTACTTATTATAACGGGATATTTTAGAAATATTAGAGGAACCCGAAGTATAAGAAGATATTACCTCAGAAGGCTTAAAGTAATAAGTAGAAAACTTTTACTAATAAGTCGAAGATAATACTAAGGAGAGTATTAAATAATAATTCTAGAAGATAAAATAATAGCTCCTACTTATAACTTAAAAGTTAGAAGATATAAAGAATATCGGAGAAAAAGTTATTAAAGAAAAAGAAGAAGAGATCCTAGGATTATAAATTAATAATATAATCTCCTAGTTCCCTTATTATAATCCTATAGCTTACCTTAGAAAAGTAGTAGCTCTAATACTATATAAAGGAAGTAACTAAAAGTTCGCTATAGTAGGAATCCCGATTAAGGAAATTAGAAATTAACCCTTAACCCTAGATCTCTAGGATATCTTATACCTTTCTCCCGGATATAAGGATTATCTATACTATATAGTATAGGTTTTATATATCTATAACTATTATACGTATTATTACGCGGATAAAGTACTATATAACTTCTTTCCCCGACGATATAAAGGAAAATTAGTAGAAATTATATATAACCCCGGATACTTTAATAATCTATATATCTACTTAATAGATAAATTAATAAATATCTATATAGTATTCTAGTATAATAATAACCGTTACTTAGAATAATATATTATAATTAGATTATTACTAGATTATCCGTCGGAATTCTATTAAATCTACTAGATATAGAAAATTAAAGTATAGTACTTTAACCGAAATAAGGCCCGAAAAGAGGCTAAGTATTAGGAAAGATTAGAAAGATAGATTAGTTAGATAAAGGGTAAGAAAGTAACCTTCTCTACTAGTAGAACCGATCTACTAATAGAGGAAGGCTATTAATTAACTAGGGTTACTAGTAGCCTAGAAGGCCTAAGAAGTAGCCCGCTATTAGGAGAAAGCTCTACTAATCGGAAGAACTACTAGTAACTAAACTTTACTAATAAACTAAGCTACTAATCGAAGGATCGACTAGTTAAGGCCGGCTACTAGCAGACTAAGCGACTAGTAATAACTAGCGATTAATAAAACGAGTTATTAATAGAAGGGAACTACGATTAAGAAGAAAGTTAACCGGTTAATAAACGAAACTAATAAAGAAAAGCCCGAAAACTAGCTTAGAGAGCAGTATAGTAAGTAAAAAACTAGTTAAGCTATTAAGAATAGAACTAACTAATAGCGAAAAACTAATAAGATTCTTTAACGTAACTAGTAAAACGGAATACGACCCTCTACTCTTAAATATACGAATCGGTAACGTTATAATATACGTACTAATAGATAGCAACGCTTAAAGAAATTTTATCGCCCTATATATAGTTAATAAGAATAGATTATAATATAAACTAAAAGAATAGCTATATATATTAAATACGATCGAAAGAACTATAATTACTTATAATAACAGACGGATCGACCGGGAGACTAATTATCTACTTATTACTATCTAAGGATATTATAAGGTTCTTACCTTTAATATTATAGATATACTTTAATACGATATAATATTAGGAATACTATAGCTAAAGAAATATAACGATATAATACGTATTAATTAGATTATTAGCTAGATTAATTAAGAAAACTATACCCTAGTTAAAAGGATAATAGATAACGAAACAGATAAGGGTTTAGTTATTAAGGATAGCTTAAAATAATAGCGCTTAAACGTACCTATAAATACCTCTAGAAGAGTTTAGGGAACTAAGAAAACTAATAATAGCCTAGAGAAGGATTTAGTAATTAAGGAGAAACCGGCGATACTCTTAAGCGAATTAATATATATATAACTATACTTAATATCGTTAGAGAAACGAGCTAAAGAAACGATAAGAAGGATTAATATTATAAGAAGAAAAGAGTAGTTAATAAGAGTAAGGAGGGCTATCTAGGAACTAGATAAATATAAGACCGCTAAGAAAGTAAGATAAAAAGCCCGCGTAACTACTTAAATACGAACTTTAATAGTAGGATAATAATAAGATATAATATAATAATCGTAGCGAAAACGATAATAAGATATTACTAAGGTAATCAGTAAGCCCTTAAAGAGGTTTGTAAGCTACTTATAGAAAGCTAAAGCTAAAGGTAAGGATTTAAAGGATTTTATTCTAGAAGAATATAGGAAGTATACCTAACTATTTTCAGGGGTACTAGATATAGGTTTATTATAATATAGCTAGTAGGATTATAAGATACTATTAAAAGAAGGTATATAGCTAAGATTTTATAAAATCTATAAACTTAATAAAGAATAACTTAAAGTACTTAAGGAGTACCTTAACGAGAACTTAGCGAAGGGATATATTAAACCTTCGATATTACTAATAGGATACCCGATCCTATTTATACTAAAGAAGAATAGTAAACTTAGACTATATATTAACTACCGATAGCTTAACGATATTACGATTAAGAATTAATACCCGCTTCTATTAATCGGTAAGCTTAGAAATAGATTAAATAGCGTAAAGATATTTATAGCCCTAAACCTTAAAGGAGCCTATAACCTAATTAGAATTAAGGAAGGCGAAGAATAGAAGATAGCGTTCCGAATACGCTACGGATATTTCGAGAACCTAATAATATTATTCGGGCTTACTAATACGCTTATAATATTCTAAGCTATAATAAATTATATACTTAGGGAATATCTAGATTAATATATAATCGTATACCTCGACGATATCCTTATCTATTCTAAGGACTTAGAATAATATAAGAAGGATATATATAAAGTACTCTAAATCTTATAAGAAAATAATCTACTAGTAGAACTAGAGAAAAGCTTCTTCTATTAAATAGAAGTAGACTATCTAAGTTATACTATTACTCTAGGAGAAATCAGGATATAAGTATCTAAGGTTATAGCGGTTAAGGACTAGCTAGAACCCTAGAATATTAAAGAAGTACGAGGCTTCCTTAGATTTTATAATTTCTACTGATAATTTATTAAGAACTATAGTAAGCACGCTATACTACTTATATACCTTATAAAGAAAGATATACTATTTACTTAGAATACGGAAGCTTAGAAGGTATTTAATAAAATTAAATACTTAATTATAATAAAACTAGTACTTATTAAAGTAAACTCTAACGAACTATTCGAAATCGAGACCGATATATCCGACTTTATACTCGGAATATAACTTAGATAGCGAGATAAGAACGGTAAGCTATACCCGGTAATATTTATCTCGAAGAAACTCAGCGGACCTAAGTTAAACTATTAGATTTACAATAAAGAATTAATAGTAATTATTAAAGTATTTAAAGAATAGAAAATATATCTAATCGGCGCGAAATACTAAATTAAAGTCTACTTAGATTATAAGAACTTAGTATAGTTTACTACTATTAAAGTTTTTAATAAACGATAAGTATAATAAGCCGAATTTCTATTAGAATTCGACTTTAAAATCTACTATAAAAAAGGATTAGAGAACGGACGGGCCGATATAATTAGCCGAAGGCTAGACCTTTACTAAAATATTAAACTAGAATCCTAAAGTATTCTTAAATAAGATAATAACGGAAATATTATTTAGGAAAAAAGAGTAATTGCAGTAATATTTAAGATCTAACCGGACCTAGAATAAGAATAAAAGCTACGCTTATTATAGTAATAACTAATCTTAGAAGAGAAAGAGGAACTCTAAGATAAGGATAGTTTACTCTACTAAGCAGGGAAACTATACGTACTAGAAGACCTACGAAATAAACTTATCCGAAGAATATATAGTTTAACAGCTTATAAATACTAAGGAATTACCTTAACTATTAAACGAATTAGATAATACTATAAATTCCCCCGAATAAAATAGTATATTATAATAATAATTAAAGAATGCGATACTTATAATAAGAGTAAGGCCGCTAGATATAAACCTTATAGAGAACTATAACTACTACTAGTTATATTAGGACTATAGAAGTTAGTTAATATAAACTTTATTATTAAACTACTACTATTATAAGAACTAATAATAAAAGTACTTTACAATAATATCTAGGTAATAGTAGATAGATTTACGAAATATACTTATTTTATCCCCTATAAGGAATCTAGTAACGCAGAAGAACTTATATATATATTCTTACGAGTAGTAATAAGCTAGCACGGATTACTAGAGGAACTCGTAATAGATAGAGATAAGCTCTTTATATCGAAGTTTTAATAAAGACTTATAATAAGCTTAAGAGTAAAATATAAGCTCTTAATAGTATTCTACCTATAGATAGACGGTTAAATAGAGAGGCTTAACTAGATCGTTAAAGTATATCTTAGGAGCTATATTAACTATAAGTAAAATAATTAGGTTAAACTCCTACTAATAGTATAATTCGCTTATAATAGCGCGGATACGACGATAATAGGAATATTACTATTCTATATAAATTACAGGTATAACCCCGAGATATATCGAGAACTATTACCCGGAAAAGATAATATAGAAGTAATAAAAAGAATAGAAGAAATCTATAGATTATAAAAATAAATTTAATAGGAACTTATATTTATTCGTTAAAGGATAGCAGAATATTATAATCGAGGACGATTACCGGTATTAATACTCGAGAGGGGAGATAAGGTCTACCTACTTCGCAGAAATATTAAAACGAAGCGCCTTAATAAAAAACTCGATTTTAAGAAACTAGGAGTATTTAAGATTATAAAGAAGCTTTCGGATATTAACTATAAACTTTTATTACCTTAAGGAATAAGGATATACCCCGTTTTTTATATTTTATTACTTAAACTAATACTTAAGAATATAAAACTTAACGAAGATATTAAATTAGACTTCGAAGTATAGGAATACGAAGTAGAATAGATATTAAATAAATAATAAATAAATAATAGAATACTAGAGTACTTAGTTAAATAGAAAGACTATAAGTATAAGGAAAATATATAAGAACCCCTAGATAACCTACAGAATATAAAACGCTTTATTACCTAATATAATAAAAACTGCCTATTAAGTACTAGAACTAAACCTAAACGCTATTAGCGTATCTATATCTACCCTAGATAAATCTACTATACTCTAGTTAAAGGAACCTAATATCGGATTAACCCTAGAAGCAATATAAGGCTCCTCCTCTACGATAACCCTAGAAACTTTCGCGGCCTCCGTAATATACGCTTCTTCCGCTTCTGCCCGATCTAACTTATCTAACGATTTATAACTATAACGGATTATCTCCGAGATCTTCCTATCTAATACCCGACTTTATTATCGTAAACGAAGAACTCGTACGCATATCTCCTCCTTAATAATCTCTATAGTACGTAGCTTATTATATAACTAAGTAGCTTTACGATAAATATACAGTATCGCTGTAATATTCGGACTATTAAATCGGTAAATAATCTTACGACGGATATACTTACTATAACGCGAAGAATCGGAACTCTTAATATAAGAAGAACTATAGCGATCGCAGGAAAAATACTTAGCTAATATAATTAAACCTCGAAGGTTAACTAAGGACGCTAGGGCAGTATTCGAAGATTCTTACTTCTCGATATACTTAGAGCGAGGTTTATTAACTCTATTCGATATAACGGATTAGGAAGGTAAGATAGTTTAAAAGGATAACGGAAATAACTTATAGATCTTCGGGACGAAAGATTAAAGGAAGGAGGGAGGTAATATTATAATCTAGAAGGATAAGCGTTAAAAGTACCTAACCAGGTAATATTAAGAAGACTAACGGGATACTAGGGTACTAAGCTAATAGTATTAGAGTATAGAACCCTCTTATATTAGATAAGTATAGAACCTAGGGTTAGGGATTAGTATTAGCTAATTAGGAATATCGCGAACTTAGTCGAGCTTTATAATATTATAACTTACTATATCGCAAGCTTAGTCGAGCCTTATAATATTAAGAGCTATTAATTAAAGAGCTAGATATATAAGGATATAGTAGTTACTATCTAGATAGTATTTTATAGTTACTCTTTAGTTATTAATCTAAGTATTATTCTTATAATAGGAATTATTTCCTCTTAATTATTTAGTAAAGCGAATAGTATTATACAGACGTATATATATATACTCTCTAATAATATTAACCCTACGATTACAGCAAGGTAGCCTATAAAGGTTATCACTATAATCATTATAACTATATACTATAAAGAAGAGGAATTATTAATAGATAAATTTATAGAATAATTTTAAAGAGGTTTAAGCTCCTGCTAAAGCCGAGGATTAGGGTATAGAAAAGGAGGTACCGGAAGTATAAGGAAGAGGGAGGATAATAAAAAAAGAATAATAGGGCGCTATAAATAACTTTATAGAGTTTATAAGTAGTAGTATTATATAAATAAATACTAAATAGCCTTTCCTAAACTAGTATTATTATAGGGCTATAAGTCGGCTATAATAAAAAGGGGGAAGGAAAGGATTAAGAATAATCTAGAGATAAGGCGTTTAATAGATAAGGTTAAAGCGAAGAAAGCGAGTAAATTAGCTTAACTTATAAAAAGATATACGATAGCCGGTTTCCTAATTAAGGTATAGATTATATTTTAGAATACGAAGATTAATTTAATCTACCCTCTTATATAATCTACTTTATTAAATTTAAGTATAATTATACTTATCTTTAATAACTTTTATTAGTTTATTAAAATAAAAGTAATAAACCCCTCGGAGTATATAGTAGCTAGGAATAGTAGAATCCTTATATTAGCTTAAGGAGAGGTTAATATTAAAGTAAACGGAGAAAAGGGGCTGCGAATATTTAAGGTTAAGAATATAGCTTTCTATAAAGGCTTTATATATAACTTTATACCCCTTAACTAATTCTAAGAGAGAGAGTATTTTTAGGATAACGAAAATAAATAGAATACTATATAATAAAATTATAATAAATCCCTTCTATATACTCTATCAAGAGAATATAGATAGAATATACTCGAAAAGCTCTTATATATTATAAATAAGCTTATATTATTCTAGAGATCTACTTACTTTAACTCTAGATTAAAGAAGTAAAGCTATTAAGCCTTTAAAAAATTCTAATACTTATAGCTCGGATACTTTAGCTTAGATATACTTATTAGGGTAATTAGCTTATATAAAAGGGCCCGGGTAGAGTAGAAATTAAAGATATATAAGTATAACGGGTATACGATAGGAAAGATAAAGAGATAAATCTTACGGATCCCGAAGGAAGAGCTATAGGGTATTTAGCGCTTCGTTTTAGATTTCTCCGACCTTATAGAGGACTTAAAAGGATATATAGCTATAACTTTCCTTATTTACCGGAAGACCGGAATAGTTTATAATTATTACTTATAATATAAAGATTAACTTATACTAAGGCGTATACTAGATTTATTTATAAGTATAATAAAAGCGAAATAAATAAAATTTAGTATACTTAAGTATAATAATAAAGTAGTTAAATTATAAGAGGGGAGAGATTAGCTAGAGAATAAATATTATATTAAAATCGAACTTTCTATATTATATATATAAAAATAGAATAATATTATAAAGCGCTCGGGGGGTATAATAATTACGAAAGCGAGATATATAAGAGTTTACGCGAAATTATTAAATTTCCTTTAAAGGGAGATAATTAAAGCTATAGTATATCTATATAACTAGCTGCTGAAATATATCTAGAGTAAATAGAATACCCTATTATAGAGATAGAACGAGTTAATAGTTAAATCCCTTATTAACTTATACCCCTAAGTTTATTACCTATAAGTATTTAAGTATAAAGCTTATATAATAACCCTTATAATATAAAGTAAATTAGAAAGGCTAAAGAAGCTAAACTTAAAAGCTTAGATAGAATATTTTATTAAATACGATTCTATTAATATTTATAAGATCTAGAACTTTTAAACGAATAAAGTTTATTCTTTTAGGGATATTATCTTTAATAAGAAGTTATCCTTTAATAGTTAGCTAGATAATCTATATAATAAGATTCGAGAAATAAATATTAATATTATATAAGAATACTTATAGTAGAAGATTATCTTATAAGCGGACTTAAGTAGCCTGCTTAACGAGAGAGAGATTTAAGACCTCGAGAATAGCTCTGTTTATTAATAAGTAGATATAAAAGAAGAATTATATAAGAGAAGGGTAGTAGATATAACTATTAAAGGGACTAATTACCCCTTATTAAAGGTATAAATAGAAATACTAACTCTAAAAGTAACGCCCCTTCTGCTATATAGCTCTATCCTTATAGCTTTTATAATAAGGACTAATATTAAATACTAAGAGGTTAAACTAATATTATAAGTAGTTAAGGTATAGCCCTAGATCTCTATATTTAACGCTAGAAGATTATAGAATTAAATAGGTATATAAGGTAATTAACCGGTTATAAAAGTAATAATCTAGAGGGAGATAAGGAAGTTATTTTTAAGAATTAAGATTATAAATACTTTAGCGATCTTATAATAATTATAAAAGAGATAGAAGGTTTATAAGAGAGAAATACTTATAGCTTTAAAGATATTCCGGGAGCGTTATAATTACCCCTATATAGATCTCTTTAAATAAATAGAGAAGGATTATCTCTAAAGTTATAAGGAGATAAGGTTATAAGAAGTACGCTTAATAATAATAGCTAATAGAAAGACTTTATTAGATTATATATAAATATATATTTATAAGTATAATAAATACGGGTTCTTTATTAAATATAAGGTTAGGTTAATAATTCGAGGAGATTAATAATAGAAGGGCGAAATAAAAGAGATTTATATAGCTACCTTTATAGGAAGGTTATTTAGGATTATAATAGTTATCGTAGCGCGCTTCGATCTCGACTTTATATAGTATAATATAGTTAACGCCTTTATTAACGCTACCCTCGAAAAGGAGGTATATATACGAATACTGCCGGGATATCGGAAGCCGGAATATATTTTATTACTAAAAAAAGCCCTATATAGATTAAAAGAGTCTCCTTTATTATAATAAAAAGAATTTACTCGTATACTTAGAGAAATAAGCTATAGCTTAATCCCCTATAAACCTTATTATTTTATATAAAGTAACGTACTAATCTTCTTCTATATAGATAATATAATCTTTATATATTAGAATAAAGATCGGGGAGCTATAACCCGGGCTATTAAATAGCTTAAAGCTAAATATAAGATTATAGGGGGTAATAATTTCTAATAATTCCTCGGGATTATAATATTAAGAGATTAAGAGTAAAGGAAGATCTAGTTATCCTAAGTAAATTATATAGATAAGATTATTACGTTTATATAGATAGATTAGCGGAGATAATATAATACTTTAATAGTATAAGTAGAATTATTATTATATACTAACCGAGTATTTATAGTAAATACCCGGGTATATTAACGAAAAATCGGGTTAATTCTATATATAGCTATAATTACTAGGCCGGATATAGCCTTTATAATATCTCGGCTTATACGATTTAATATAAACCCCGGGCTATAGTATTAAGAAATAATTAATCGAATTCTTACTTACTTTACTAATACTTCGACCTTTACTCTAAAACTAAGGGGAGGAGATATATTTAAAGTCTCGAGTAATTTATCCTTTATAGATAATAGTTAGGATCGCCGAAGTTTATAGGCTTATATAATAAAATTATTTAGCGGGATTATCGGATAAAGGGCTAGTAAGTAGGATATTATAACTACTTTTATAATAGAGGCTAAGTTACTTTTTCTTATTTAAGCCGGAAAAGAAGCCCTCTTTTAGTTTTATCTTTTTAAGGAACTAGGGGTAAAGTTTAGCTAGTAAACTATTTAATTATAATATAATAATTAGTAGATAATTAGGCTAGTAAATAAAGAGATCGCTTTATTTATTACGAAGCTTCGTTATATAGATATTTATAATTATTAACTTCGGTAGGAAGTTTAAAGAGGTTATATAAAAGTAAGCTATATAGGGATTATAGAGATAATTATAGATAAGCTAACTAAAGCCCTTTCGGCGCCCTTCTATAAGAGATTTATATATTAGGTAGGGCTAGTTAATATTAAGGGCCGGTTATAAGAGAGAAAGATAAAGGAATTAGAAGATAATATAATAGATTAGCTAGAGGATCTATTAATCTAATTATAAAGATATATTATAGTAGAGAAGAATTAAAAACGAGAGTTTTAGGGTATACCGGCCCGCGCGTAAAGGCGCTAGAAATATATTAATATAAGTAGTTTACTAGCTATACTTAGGGCTTAACGCTATAAATTTAATAACGGAAAAATAAATAGTTTTAAATCGTACTCGGGGTTAATAGCTATTCCTCTACAGTTAGATTACTAGTTAGAAGGAGAGGCTTATAAGGGCTTTAACCTTCTATATAGCCTCGATAATTATAATAGTAGTTAGAGTAGTATATATATAACGATATACCGTTTCTACCTCGCCCTTATCGGCCTTAGTATTATCTCGAATAGCTTTAGAGAGATTATTAAAAGTATAAACCTTAGGCTTTATATTAGCCGGTATAAGAAAGTAAGCGTAATTAACCTATATATACTATATATACGCCTTTATATAACCCCTAGCTTAATTATAGTAAGGGTTTATAGATTTTTAATATACTTATTAGTAAGCGTAATAGCGGTAAAGTATTATATAAACCCCGGCGGGTTATATTATATATAGAGTACGGGGAGTTATAGCCTCGGGTATTATAATACCCTCGGCTTCCTTATCCTCCTTACTTCCCTAAGAAGAAATTAGTTACGAAGCTAATAAGGTAGGGTATAAGGAAATATTTACGGATAGCTCTATATTAGCTATACCCTTCTCTAGCTCTTTATTAAGGTCCCGGAAGAGCTTAAACTCCCCTATTAGAATAAGGACCCCGAGCTGCTCTTAGAGCTTAGTAGGGATACTAGGGGGAGATAGCGCCTTCTACTAGTACGGCTTTATCTCCTCCTCCTCTATCTCCTTTACCTCCTCCTTTATCTCCTTATCCTTATCCTTATTATTATTATTATTATCGTCGTCGTTATCGATTAAGCGGATAATAATTACGCTATACTATATATTAGTAAGCGATTAAATATAGAGAGAATAAATAATTAGGATATATATTTAAGGTAGCTAGCCCCTTTAGGAGAGGTATAGTAGTAGGTAGCTCTATTATAGTACCCTTTATTATACTAGCTATCTCCTCCTTAGTATAGAAGGGTATTATAATAATTATTAATAACGAATTTAGTAAGTATAGCTATAAGAACTATATTTTTATTATTATTATTACTACTAGTAGTAATAATAATAGTAGTAGAGGTAGTAGTTAAGGAAAGGAAAGAAAAGCGCGTTATATATACGAACCTATTAAAATAACCGTTAACGCCTTATAAACGACCTCGTTACTTATAGTTATAGCTGCCCCTCTATAAAGTATAATACTTAGAAAATAAGGCTATATAGATAAAATTATCTATAGATAGCTTTATCTAGAGGGGTATATTATAGCGTAGTAGGGTTATCTGCGGGATTATATAATACGGGATAACTAAGTAAGTTATTTAATTACCGAGGAGCGGTATTTAATATATAATCTAGCGTACTGTGTTAAAAAGGTATAATATAATATATTATAATTATAGACCGACTATATTACGTGTGACAATACTCAATTAGTACTAAGTGTACCCAAATTGCGGATTTGTCCATGGTTAGAGGGCTTGACGTCGAATCAGAACTACAGGCAGTGACATGGCAGTTTCAAATTCATTCAGCTCGTTTGTAAAGGAGGGGTTCTTTTGCTCCGTGATATACTTTATGAGTAACGCCCATTATACAGATGCAAATTGCAAGCAAGTAGGCTATTTTTAGGTACGCAGAGACTCATGCAGCAGATCCTTTGAGGCATCATATGCTGTACCTAAAAGTCATATTTATGGTAGAGAGCCGGAGGCTGATATTGTGTGGAACAGGAATAAGTGGTTCCCATTACAATATCTACATGTATCTAGGTATGCATCTACTACATACTTAGGTAGTCAGACTCTCATCCCGAGGTCCGGTAATTCCTCGGCTCTTGCTCTAGATCTGTACTAGACGAATGGAAATGATAGCCTAGAAGATGGATGATTATTGACTGTACTGAAGGAGAGGCGGTCCTGCCAGTCTTTGAAGGAGGAGCTAATTATACATAGATTCGTTCGAAGATAAATAAGGATTGAGTTAGCACAAGCACCAGCACGGTGCGGACCCTCGGGAGAGGTAACGTGGTGCCAGAGATGAGGGTAATTAGAAGCTTATATAGAAGTAGATAGATGAATCAAGGCAGCAGGCTATTATTGAAGGAGCTGGGAGTGTCCAAGGCTGGATCTTCTGGGTGCGCTAACTACAAACCTTATGATTCTTGCCCATTTGCCTCACATTAAGCCGGATTCTGATAATCCTCAGACAGGTTCCATCGGGTTATAACTTGCTCTTTGTCAACTGACCCCTTTCATCCTTGTAGGTAGCGAGCTGGTTCCTCTTGCTGTCACCTCCATGCTCGACGGTGACGGGGGCGTCGAAGATAGTAGCTCCAGGCTTCTGTCTTCTCTTCTCTGCCTCGACGTAGTCCCTCTCGCTCTCACCGATGTAGATCTGCCTCGGCCTCCAGATCTTCACACCAGCTGGATTCAGCATCTGCTGCCTCCAGTGAGCAAGCCACCCCACACACCGCGGCACGGCAAACAGAACCGGGTAGAAGTCCAGCGGGAAGCCCATAGCCTGATAGATAAGGCCACTGTAGAAATCAACATTTGGATAGCTGTTTTTCTGTTAGCATTTACTCGAAATCATGGAAACTTTTGGGAACCAAGGGCACTCACAGGGAACGCTTCTTCATGAACTCGCTCTTTCTAGCATACTCTGCTAGCGTCAGAGCCGTGTCGAGGAGGTTGTTCCGACCCGTCACCTTGAAGACCTCTTCGGCGAGCTGACGAATGGCCGTGGACCGCGGGTCGACGTTCTTGTAGACCCGATGTCCGAAGCCCACGAGGACGCGCTCCCTCTTCTCGACCTTTTCCATAAAAGCTGGGACGTTCTCGGGCGAGCCAATCTCCATCAGCATCCTGATGGCACTCTCAGAGGCACCTCCGTGGGATGGTCCGTAAAGGGCGGCGCATCCAGCAGCGACCACACTATAGGGATCCACCAGGGAGCTGCCAACCTGCAAGACCGTAGCGGTGGAGCAGTTGACCTCGTGGTCCGCATGGATAATGAACAGGGCGTCGAGAGCCTTCTCCAGGACGGGATGTGGTCGATACTCAGTACCCGACAAGTGGTCCAGAAGATATAGGAGATTCCCCGTGTATCCCAGGCCCTGGGCGGGTCGGTTGAACGGCCGACCTTGGCGCATCCTGTACGAAGCCGCGGCCAGCGTAGGGGCCTTCCCGATGATCCTCAGGATCTGCTTGTCCAGCATCTTGAGTGCCTCCACGTTTCCTGAGGCGGCGTTGGTGTAGAGCTTCTGACCTGCGAGTGACGGGTTGGCCTCCGGAGCGAAGGCACCAAGAGTGGCAAATGCCGAGGTCAACATGGACATGGGATGGGAATCGTAGCGGAAGGACTTGAACATGTCCTCTATATCGCTGTGGACGTATGTGTGCTGCATAACTTCATGTTGCCAAGTCTGGTACTGAGACTGGGTAGGAAGCTCTCCATACAAGAGTAGGTATGCAGTCTCGAGGAAGTTGCTCTTGTCGACAAGTTGTTGGATGGGATATCCTCGATATCTCAAGATGCCGTCCAGCCCGTTGATGTAGGTAATGTTACTCCTCAGGACAGCTGTGTTCATATACCCTGGGTCGTAGACCCGGAGCCCCTGTTCCGTCTCATCCTCTGGTCTGTCGCCGTTCGGCAGCGCCTTTATCTTCTTGAAGTCTGTAGCGAGTACGGAGTTGTTCTTGATCTGGACTTCATATGACTTCCCAGTGCGGTTATCAACGACGGTTAGGGATGGACGCGGCGCGTTCTTGGTGACGGTAACCATGTTGGCTCAAGGTGTGTGTTGTGCTCAAGCCTGCGTCTTGGTTCGAACTGTGGCTTCTCCTTGGTGTGTCCTTTGCTTTGGCAGACTCTAGCTGTACTGGTTAACATTGAATGAGAAGTAAATGAAGATGGGAAGATGAACAAGGCATGTGACCACACGACGGGACGACACCCCTGGAGACCTTATTCAACAATCGCCGAGGGTACCCGCTTCGTTTCCCCGGACCTCGGTAAGACACGTTGCAGCTGAGGTTAGAACTAAACCCCGATGCCTGGAAAATGACAGCATCAAAACAAGCACGTGGTTAGTATATTTTCATCCTTCGACTGTTACGATCTTGCAGCCTTAATGTTGACGAATGGTTTCAAGAGCATCGTATAGATAGAGATGCTTCGGACAATTCTGGAATCCAGTGTGAAATCCATTGAGCGTGCGTGAAGTATCTGGTCATTCGGGCCTAACAGAGTTAGACTGTAGACCCCTGGCCCCCTTACTATGTAACGATATCTCGATCCCATCCCAGTAAACCATTGAATGCCAAGGATGTGTAAACATATAGGGCTAGCGCGTGATCATACTTGTCATTGGCATATGTGAACTACCCTAGTACGACTTCCAAATGCGCTGGATCGCACTCCGGCTCTATTGAGTTAACGCGACCAGGCATAATGCCCTCGCAAATCTTCAGGTTTCGGTTATGCGGAAACAACATATAATCTATTTGTACTGAGTACTCCCGCTAGCTCTGGCAGAAAGGTTGTGGCAAGGCTAAAGGGACGGTCCTTTGGGGCACCAGCGCCGATCTCGACGTTTACAGGTTCATTCGATAACGGGGGCCCCAATACGTGGTCAATAACAAAGGACTGTTTGACGGACAAAAGCTTTGATATATATCCTGAACGATATGTGCAGGCATATTCGAGACTGTTACGGCATCAAAACCTTTGCAGAAGAGAGAATGACACACGAATAGATGTATAGATTAATCAAGTAGTCAATTACAGCCCAGTATTAGGGACGTTCGCATATTATGCAGTTGATCTGGTCTTCAAGTCAAGAACAAGGGCCCCCCAGAACGGCCAAAAAACATAATGTTGGAAGTCTAAATCACCCCAAGCTAGCCAGCAGCTTAAATCTAAGCATCAGCGTCTTGACGAGGATTTTGAAATGTCCACCCCACCTGGCAAAACCCATTTGCACATCCTCGATGATAACCATTATCGAATACACAGCTTCCTGAACAAGAGGTAGGAGACTGCCCGCCTCAGCCTCCCGAGTTCCTTCCATACTCTCTCTCCAATCTTGCTTCCATCTCGAAGCCTCCTGCTCGGCAACAAAATCTTCCCAATCTTGTTCCGCCTTGGCTTGCACGATTTGCGCTTTCACCTTTGCACAGGCCACCAACCTCGTACTGTTCCCAGTTATCCACGAGTTATCGTAGATGCATCTGTCGATAGTGTCAGAGAGTATTTCATAGGCATCCATGACTTTCTGAAATTCTCGATTAGTAGTTGCGTCGTTGTTGGTCTTGTCTGGGTGGAGTTGTGAGATGCGTATGTGATAGGCCTTCCGAATCTCTTTGGAACTTGCGTCCGAGCTGACGTTCAGAACCTGGTAGTGCGAACGCCAGTCGACGTCAAAGTCGAGGAAATCAGAAAGGACCTCCTTGGGAGAACCTTGAGCCATCATGTACCCGCCAGCCAGCAAGAGGACGCTGAGGAAGGCACCCAGCAGAAGCCATCTGAGTCTTACACCACAGAAACAGCACCAGGACCATGGACGCGAGGAAGGTCGAGGCGTCTTAGCAGCAGAATCTGGGACTGGACTGGAAGGGACTGAAAAAGCCCAAGCCGGCCTTGCTGGAGCAGGAGTACGAGCACCCAAGTTCGGTTCATCAGCAGCGAAGGTGTTCACAAACTCAGGTCCAAAACCTGTGTTGTTAGCAGAAGCGAAGTTCTGGGAGTATTCGGCTGAACCGAAGCCCGCTCCATGAGCAGAACCGAAGGGGCCCCCATCAGCCGACCCGAATTGCTGGAAGTGCTCAGCCGAACCGAATCTGGCTCCATTAGCAGAACCGAAGGGGTCCCCATCAGCCGACCCGAAGTGCTGGAAGTGCTCAGCCGAACCGAACCTGGCTCCGTTAGCAGAACCGAAGGGGTCCCCATCAGCCGAACCAAACCTGGCTCCATTAGCAGAACCGAAGGATGAGAATGCGTTAGTATCAGGTCGATCAGCAGAATCGAAGGAATTGAAGGATCCGCCGCCTATATCAAAGGCTCTGCAGTAGAACTCATTCTGTTTAGCTGCCCATAGACTTTCATCGTATAATTGTCGTTGTTCTGGGTCCTTGACCAAATCATATTGACTATTGAGAAATGTCATGCTCTCATTTGCTTCAACCGTAGAGCCTGCTCTATCTGGGTGAAGTTGAAATGCTTTCTTGCGGTAAGCGCTGGCCAGTTCAGCCTGCGTGGCTTCGGGAGAGACTCCCAGAGTCTCGTACGCGGTTTCTTCGCTCTGCATTTTGGTGAGTATACGGTTCGTGACTTTTGTGAAATTGACGTGTGCTCGTTGGATATTGTGATTATAGACTTCTTTCTCAGGTCGACTTGAAAGCATGGATGCCTTCATCTGTCCGTGTTGGAAATAACAGGGACAGATATATATACATATAGCTAAATCTATATACACATCGCCGCTATCATGCCTTTGCTGAAATCATGTCTTTCTATAACAACTGCATTGTATATTCCTTTCACCGAAGCCAATATTAAGGACAAAGTGACACACCCGTGTCTTTGAGCTGGCAGACTGGCTTTGTGCTTGTTCTTGAACCCGCCGTGACAAACAATGTCGGAGCTATATTGATATAGAGACTGAACATTTGAAGTGAATCTGACAGATATAACTAACCTGTTAGCCAGCTGAGTTTAAAAGAGACCAGACCCAAGTGCAAGAGAGAACCAGGGATGGTGCTGTCTCTACCCATCCAGGACAAACCTTTCAATTAACTATATATATATCATCTGATGCGCCTTCCACATGTGCAGATGTCGCTAATTGCCTGTGTTAGAGAACTCCTCGATTAAAAGGTTTCTGAAACACTATCTGAAGCACTGGAAATAAGCTGAGTCATATCAAAGAAGGAAAAGAAGAAAAGCAAGAGAAAACAAGACAAAAAAAACAAAAGGAACAAAGAACAGAAGAACGAGAAAACAAAGAGGAACAGAACAAAAAGATGAAAAATAACCCTCAACCCTTATGGCGACCACCATTGTTCACTGCTGTCACATCTCCCCAAAACTTGCAATATTTCCAGATGTCGGCTTCCGTACTACAGGGTTAGGGTTTCACAGAAAACAGTTCGTATTCAGACCTGTTCAAGGAGTTACGTGTTTGGTACTTTTCACAAGCGTTCCGCAATGGGCCTTGGCGGACAATCATTTGACAGACCTTCAAGCAATAATCATATCAATCTACCTCCTACACACGTAACCTTTAGCTGTGCTATTGAACACTGAGTGTTTTCTCTCTTATAATCACGTGACTTGGCGACTATAAGCCCGAGATTCTTATATCCTTGCCATCCTGTGTGCTCCACCTGTACTAGTGCTGACGTTTGATTTCTTCTTCTGAACTGCATACTTTATGTAACGTGTAACAACCATGACCGCGGGTTACTGCACCTAACAGCTGCATTGTCTTTTCACTTAGTCGAAATTGCTACACCTGGTTGCCTAAGTTTATATACTATTTCCCCATATAATAGATACCCGCTTTCCTCGATTGGTTACCGTTCCTCGATGTGGCTTATTCATGTGGAAACAAGACGGCTGGAGGAGTTCGTCGGACTCGAGGTTCCCCCCTATGCCATCCTTTCACACACATGGGTTACCGGCCAAGAAATCACATTCCAAGAGATGAGAGATTTCTCAGGCCTTAACCCCACGGTGTCTTCGAAAGATGGATGGCAGAAAATCGACAAGACTTGCCGCCAGGCGGCTCGCGATGGACTCAAATATGCCTGGATCGACACTTGCTGTATCGACAAATCAAGCAGTGCCGAGCTTTCAGAGGCGATCAATTCCATGTTCCGCTGGTACAAGCGTGCCGTGATATGCTACGTCTTCCTACCGGACCTAACTCGCTTCCCTGGATCTGAAGATGAGGGGGAGCTCCAAGCCAGCATCGAGCATTGTCGATGGTTCACGCGCTCGTGGACACTGCAAGAGTTGATCGCACCGATGCACATAAACTTCTACAACCAAGACTGGGAATTCTGCTTCACCAAGGCAATGGCCTCAAAGGTCCTGGCTCATATCACCGGCATCGACGTTGACATTCTCAACCACAAGAAAGACCTATCCACTGCCTCAGTGGCCCAGAAGATGTCGTGGGCTGGAACACGCCAATCTACGCGCATCGAAGACGTGGCGTACTCGCTGCTTGGCATCTTTGGAATACATATGCCCATGTTGTATGGGGAAGAGGAAAGGGCCTTTCTTAGACTTCAGACGGAGATCATCAGTTCGTGTCCCGACCCTTCCATCCTCGCCTGGATGCTGCCGATGGAAAATCCCGAGGACAATCCAAAAGACCCGGGAGATTCGTACAGTGGCGTTATAGCATCGTCCCCATTGGCCTTCCGGGATTGCGCACAGGTGACAAGTCTATCGGACCAGTCACTCTTTGATTTCGATATGTCCAATCGTGGCATCAGGCTAAGGGCTCAGTTTGGGCTCTTGCCCCTTGGAAAGGCCAAGGGCTCTTGTCTTGTTCTTCCGGTCTGCCGATTCCAGAACGAAGTTTACGGGGTTCGACTGAGGAACAGAGGCAGTGGACACTTTATTCGGCAGAACGCCTATGGGCTTACTCACATCAGTCCACGGGAAGTGGCACATCGGCTTGTGCTTGATCCGTTCCTTTTACCACAGTTACCTTCTCCAAGCACGATGGCAAACCAGACGCAGAATCTGATCCTACAATATCGCCAGTGCGCCTTGGAGGTCGTGAAACCACCGGGTATGGCCGTGTATCGAAGATGGCCGTGGCAACAGTGGGACGAGCAGGACACACTGTTCTTTGGACCAAATAGGCAACAAGAGGACGTAGGCTGGGTATCACTGAAGTTCGTCGCCTCAGCTCCGTACCGCTTTTCTGATCCCGATGCTCCGGCTTCCATCGACTTTCTTTTCTACGCCTTTGACTGGGCCAGACAGCCGGGGTCAGGGGCACCGCCCCGGTGGACCATCCACAGAGTGCGAGGAGCGGTTGATGATCGAGCTATTGAGCAGATGAATCATGAGGCAGTGAGGGACAGCTGGAATGCCTATTGGGTTGCGAACCGGCTTGTGAGTAATGGGGTCCCTGAGCAACATTTCTTAGTAGCGGGTACCTCCGGACGAGATGCTTTGCTCCTGGTAAGTACCATGCGCCCGGTAGAAGATGCGGGGAAATGTGTGAACTCATTCTGGAGAGTCGAGCTCTCATGGAGCGTCGTCCCTCGACATCAAGTTCCGAAGGAATCGAATCAAGGTTGGAAGAAGATCAACTGGGGCCCAATTTGGAATCCTCCGTGGGACATGATGGAAAAAAGGGGCTGATGCTAGGACAAATTGCAATTTTATGTATAGTCAAAGGGAAAGGGTATTTTATACCCATACCTTTAACTGGTGTGCGAGCTGCTTATCTCCTTCACATGCATGTACATCGACGGCATCCATCTTGTAAATCTACCGGACCAAGAACTGACTCGGAGATGAATCCAGCACCCTTGGACTGTCTCCAACTACGAAGTGGTACCAAGTACGAGATGAAAGGCACTGATTATCTGCTCGCTGAATCTTTCAAGCCGATCTACTCCAGGAGCTCCATAACCAACATCATCGGGAACGGTCCTCTGGCAAAACTCGTATGGTTCACCACGGCTAACCGTACGATAGTATGGTTGAAGTGCGGAGTCCTTTGATCTTTCTGTTGGGAAAACTATCCAGAGCTCTGTTCGGCAATATCACCTACCTACTAAGTACTTAGTAAAGGGACACCAATGATGGAAGCCGGAAGGGAACTCAGTAGGAAATTCGTGCTGCAGTGAAACCCAAGTGAGACAACATAGGGTCATGTCCGCATCTCCCCTCCCTCTCCCACCGAGTCATCATGAGCAGTTTTGTTCGGATCAAGAGCGAGGTTGTGCGTTGAAAGTGATCTGATTCAATATACACAGCATAACATGGCTATTGGCAGGATTGCATTGGGACTGTGTGAATGAGGATAACCAATAGCCTGGCATATGCTCTTTGAGAACACTATCGGCAAATCAATCGCAATTATCATTGAAAACAACCAGTATTGGACCATTGGATGCCTTTCGACTATCGTTTCACTGCTTACAGAGGCTTGTACGATCGTATTGGGCACGTCTGATAATCATACGATTATAGATCCACCTTGTTTGATCACAGCGCGTAGGTAACACAAACGGCGGAACTCAGATTGTGGGCCTATGGTGACCTCATTCGCCCCTCAGAAACGATAAGATATTGATTGCTGTGTATCATTGTGGTCCAACGGTTGCTTTTGTACCGCTAACCTTGTGTGTCGAAGTTGGGACGGCTGGGATACAGATGAAGTGTATCCAGCTAATCATGCTTCGATCTCGGCATCCATGATTCGATATCTTGAGATAAAGAGTGCAGCATTGTAACATCGCTACCGCAGATGTGTGGTACTCGAAAGATGCCAGCGAGAATGCCGCGGGAGGTTGTGCACGGTGCATGCGAGTTGTCTGTTTGATGTAAAGGGGCCAGCAGTTGTGAGGTTTGTGAGAAATGCATCTCGAATACAAATACTCTCGTGGTTGACCGCCAACTGGTTACGATCATCGATCTTCATTACTCAATCACAAGTCCATCAGCGCATCAAAGTCACATTGAAACCGAAAAAACCTACGCGACTCTACGATCAGAACTCGTCTCATCCGCCCAACATCACACAAAATGAACAGTCAAGTCTGGCAGCCAACACGCCGAGTCGTGGTGAAGGCCGTTCGATCTGCCCCATCAACCACCAGAGGCGCTTCTTCTGCGACATCAAACCTTCCTTTTCACCGCTATGCCTCGCAAGGCCTTCGCCAGTTGGCGAGACAGCACAGAGAAACCAAAGCGCCTGCGGACTGGATGGGCTTGATTCGGAACGCAACTCGGGGCTTGCCAGTGTAAGTGTGAATTCACTGGCTGGGGATCGATGGCATTGCAAATACTGACGCAACTACAGCTATGTACCAGCGACAGCGGCGGCATTATTCTGGCCATACCCTGTGAAGAAGCTTGCGGAGGCCAGATACCGTTGAGATGTGGTGTGGACAGTAGGGTACGAGTGCCCAGGTGAGGGGAAGAAGGTTAGCACGTGAGTTTTGGCAACATGGAGTCGGGATAGGCGCACATCAATCATTCAGTTTCAAGGCAGGGGGGTCTCACGCACTGGGGAGAGCATGAGTGCTTCACGTATAAGACAGGAGTAACACATTGCGCGCAACAACAAGTTGCTTGAGAGCGATGATGGCGGAAACAAATATATCAAATTTACCAAATACACCGCGTAAACGCATCGGTCCAAGGCTCCAAGCGGAGGGGATGGGTGAATGTAGCCCTTGATGGTATCCGTTTGACGGGGAATTTAGAAAAGAGTATCGGATTCAACTGAGTACATGTTATCATCACTCAGCTTCACCGAGACTAAGACTTGGTATAACGTAGTAAAGAGCCTGAGGAAGTAAAATTGGGGAATGATAGGATGCATCTCCCACTTAAATCACGAGAAGAACAGAAAGCAAAACTAGAAGAAAAGCCTCTGATGGCAGCCATTACCAGAGAACATTATCATCAGAGAATAAGACGCCCGCAACATATATCTCACACGAATGCCATGAAAGGCAACAGTCCTTGCAACATCAATATTCAAGAAGGCCCACAGGAGGCTTCATTCGAAGATCTATTTGTTGAACCGTTAGTCTCGATATAAAATCTGTGAGGACTTGAGATATGTAGTTGACTGAAACAAACCTCCACATGCACTTCTTTCGGGTGCCTCAAGGATGAATCCCGAACACCAGTTCAAGTCCATCTGTGTCTATAGACTGTCCTCTTCATGCATTCTATTGTTCTGGGGTCCGGAGGCGAAGCCATGAGGGCAAGTGCAGGTGGGTTTCCCTCCCTTGTTGATAGGGGCAGATTCTCGGGCCAGATGGGCACGTATGTCTTCCTCCGAGAACATTGGACCCGCAGAGGCCAACACAGCTAGGGCTAGTATGGAAAGGGGTGTAAATTTCATCTTCAGAGTATCAACTTGTTGTCAAGAAAGCGGTTGTGTTGGAGACCAAATGAGTGACGATTCCGTTCAAAGAACGGAGACGCATCTCGCTGGGACCATCGCACGGAGGTGGCCAGGATAAATATTTATGGCCTGACAGCCCTGGAGGCGGTAGCGTGCTGCTGATCCAGAAGAAACAACTTTGATGTCACATGTGCCACTCTTCTTGCCAAGTGGCGTCTGGTGGTAAGCTTAAGAAAATGAACCTAGCGAGATATTCGAACTAAGGCCTGAATCAATAGGTGGTGTACACTTCGAAAGGGAAGGTCGGTGGTATCTCATGAGTAGATTATGGCACGTGGAACTAGAAACACTACGCAATGTGTAACGGCCTACTGACCAAGATGCGCGATAATCATCTTGACCAAGCCAATACGGGTGGATCTAGACGCCGTTGCGCCCATGGGCAACTGAGACCTTGGGAGCAGCCCCTGGGCGCATTTGAGTCTCGCCTGATGAAGGGCGAATTAGTTCCTATCACCCAAAAACTATACCTGGATGAGCTTCTTCGGAGTCTGGTATCCAATAACGAAGGTCATATGGGTTTTGCTGCACCTGCCCCTATTCCCCATTTAGATGTCATGTGTGGCAACAAAAACAAAGATTACCCTAGGGTACGCCACTTTCAGGCCTGGTGATATCACTTCTCCTTCAAGATTCAAGGCGCAACAAGGCAATATATCATGAAGCAGTGATAACCAAATGCTAGATACTTCAAGCTTCTCCATCGATTTCGATCAACTCTAGATTCGGGCAGCCAGAGAGGCTCGTTCGAATTGCTCGTTTGATTCCTAAGAAACAGTAAACTTGTAATCACCAAATTTTCGTCGTCTACACTCTTAGTAGATCCTTTTCATGTGTATTCATCCAAGCTAATCTCAGCTCCTGCGGCTTATTTTGCGGACTCCCTTAGGTATGTCCTTGATGCTAGCAGTCTTAAGTATTTTAGGCATGGGGCTCACTTTAGCCTTGCTCCAAGTAGGCCACATTAATGTACTTGCTCTTCAACACAAGCCATCATCCGGATGATCATTACAAGAGACTCTGCTAAGTTGGAGGTATCTGACTCACCGCGGGATGATAACAAGCCAGTTGATGACCTCAAGGGAAGACAATGGGCAAAGGTGAACAATATGTATCATCGTTTCGATGGATAAAATACTGTTATTTACTAGATCCGAGAATCTGGCCGAGCCTGAAGATGGAACTGATTACACGGCCACATGCAAGCCATACTGCATCGCACCTGTCTACGTATTGCTCTAACTGGTCCTCGTATAGCTTTTCCGTGCTGCGTATTCTCGGTAGCATGTCGGCCGTGCTTGCCAGTGGCATCAGGCTGATGGGTTTCTTTCTGGACTTATTAATAGCGATGGGTCAAGAAATAGCGGTAACTCCTCTATTCTCTCCCCCCTTTTTCTATATAGCAACGGCATCGTATTGTGTACCAAATGTCTCCAGGACTTCAGGATGGTTAGGCACCCAAGTTCTCGTTCTGCAAGCGAGTATTAGCACTTTAGAAAAACTTTGGAGATGCATTCAGCCTGAGCTAAAATAGAGTATCAAAACTACTTTGTCTTCTCTACATATGTAGCGTCGGTACAATAGTGATAATACCGCTTATACGCCAACATCATCTCATGAAGAATACAAGTTCGAAAAGACAAGTGAAAGATCATCGTTTCCCATTATTCACCCAGTTTCATGAAAGTTACGCAGTTCTGAGGTTCCCAGTACGGATAATTGACGACGGAAACGGCAGTCCAGAGCTGTGGACCATATCACTAATATGTTGCCAGGTCTGATACATCCATGGACCTTGCTAGCTATAAGTCTATGAAGCATGAGTAATACCACTTCATCGGTATCTACAAGAGAAGATTGATGATGTACAGCTAGCCGTGGCCGTGCTTGCTGAAAACTCCAGACCGTTAGACCTGGAGAATAGCATCCTCCTCATGCGTCGGCTACCTCAGTTTCTCTTGAGGCCTTCCTGCATCATTGATGTGCTTCAGGCCGAGAGACACATGCCAAGCAGTTATGGTTGAGACCGGGACTGACAACAACCATACCAGTGATTGTGAACTGAATGACACAGGCTGCAATTTTAGCTAGGCTGCGGGATATGGCCTGTGTGACAATCATGCTTATCACACCGACGACCGTGGGTGCCGTGAGAGGCCGCTCCGCAAAGATGCCAATGAGCGACGGGCAAGGACACTGGCAGGGTCGCATTCCGATGAGATTGAATACCATAGAGCTTGGAATGGATATTGTCTTCCACATGCCCGCTATCACGGTATTCATACGTTGCATAGCAGACATCTGGATGATACAGATCTAGAAGTAGACATACGTGTCTGGATATTGGAGCCCTGCTGCGATCAGCTGAAAGTTCCTCGTAACAACGATGCCCAATGGTTTCCCGATGGGCCAAGTTTTATCATGTATACCAACCTTTTGACGTGTCGAACTCGGGTTCGGTCAACCCACTTTGTAAGCCTCTGAGATTATAGCTGGTAACCATAGTCAACATATAGATACTGGTTTTGAAGCTATTTACCTTGATAGTATTGGATATTGAGATAGCTTTCAAAATATGCACTGGGTGAGGGGGTTGCCTGTACAGAATTATTGCAACGCATAATCCCACTGCATCCTACGTAGTCATTTGTGGGCAGGAAAGTGTCCCACGGATGTTGGTAACGTTCCATTTCATACATCAAATAGTATGAGTATGGCTCCTATATTGTCTCGAAAATGGGCAAATACTGCAATATTTCAGGCGCCACTACTCGTGTGGTGGCCAAAGGACGGGCAATACGGATTTTTTATACGAGAACCACTAATGTCGCATATCACGGATGCCAATACATTATGTCCAACGATACACAATACAGATGATAAGTGCAGAACCAGATTAGCGCTTGCGCATGTGGGAAGCCGGCGTGGTAGTGCATCATGTAAGTGCTACACTAAATCAACTACCACTGGCCAGCTGCACGTCAAAATATCTACGGACCCGTACTCAAGCACTGCGTAGGCAGACCGCTCCATTTTTTTAGGGACCTAGACACTTGCTAGACCGCAGTTAAGTCACACGACTTAGGAATAGCCGAAAGAAGCGCACACTTTGGGGGGGCCCAAAGTACGGCGCGGATGACGTTGAAAGATGGGATGGCGGATCGTAAGAGGATGCCTGGGAATACGAGGCCTTGGCACCAGCGATCATCCTCCACGCCACCCACTGGCCTCAAGGCCTTCCAGAAGGGTCGGTCTATAGGCCCGACAGAGCTTACGAGAAAGCCACTATACCGCATCTCCATCGTCTGCCTAACTTGTTCAGAACAGCAGCTGCAGAAAGAGCATCAGTACTAATATAGCTGCCACTCCCTCTTCAACTGAAATTATGTGACATGTTATTCAAGCAAGCTCACATTGAACATACAGAAAACACTTTCTTACGATCGGATCTTCAGAATGCATCACTTCACGCTATCCCTGCTGGCTGTTGCTTCGTACGCATGGGGAAGCCCTGTGTCTTCCCGAGATACATCAACTGGCTGCTCTGATACATCGTTTAGTGATTTTGCGTGGACGGTAGAGGCTTTCGATTTCCATGCATCCTACATCTTCACTACGCCTGCCCATCAAAACTCATGGGGATTTGTCGACTTCAACTTGACCAACCCTGCCCTTCCCGACCTGCTAGCATCCTGCAGCGGGCAAAGCGACCAGCTTTCAGAGTTCTTCTACGGGAACCTGCCATATAACTGCACATTCAACGGCGAGCTAGGCGAGCCGGGCCCAGCACCGGCCAAGTTCACCTTCAGCAGGTCCTCGGGCGAATTGGACATCAACCAGACGTGGACATGTGACGATGTGGATCCTCAATACCCGTGAGTACTTTTCTCGAGAAATTGTTTGGACGCCCCGGGCTGACAAGGAGTCGCCTTCTTAGCACAAACTTTTACGCCTCTGGAAAGGTGAATCTGACACTTGACTGCACCGATACCACCTGGCAAAATCCAAATTGGACAATGGGCCAGATCTACTCGGACCGAGTGATTGATTGTGCACCAGTGACGGTTGACGTGGAACCATACCAGATTTCTGCTGTAGCCTAGAGTTGCACTTTGTTTACGCGTGGATGTTTAATGACTCTATGGGTGGTTGTCAGAATGAGGTTCACTATGTAGGATGAGGGACAAATAAAATGAACGTGGTATATTAATATTAGCCTTATGGAAACCTCAGGAAAATGAAAGATAAAAGAGCCGCTTCGTAAATTAGTATCACCACAGGAAAACAGTAATTAGTGTTAGAGTGGATAACCTTGTTGATGGACTGATCGGTGGCTTGTCGTATGCACATATACGTCCCTATCGCCCAGAGACAAGGGGCTATATTCTACGCTCAGTGACTGACAAGATAGTGGTTCTCTGTATTGATTGTACAGCGAAAGCTGATTTCTTCAATTATACTGATTGGTATGTTATATGTTGCCCTCCCCCCCTTCGGACCTCTAAGCCAAGACTTGCACGTGCAGTTCGAAATTATCCTACAGCACCCACTATAGAGTTTTCGAAATGAAACCCAACTTATTACAAATGGAGAGAGATGATAATGGTCAGACAGAAAGTGTAAATCATAAAACCAACTGGTCTTGATTTGTAATATCTAACCTCTTCAGCTGACTTTATCATCTTCCATCAAGAGGGGTGTACAGGACGGTTGGAATGTATGATGCTACCAACATTCTGCGGGGCCATCCTTATCAACAACATCATTTGGCACCGGGTCTTCGGTTTACTCGGTCATCCACCTCTACAGTTTTGGGTGCATCATCTGACCAAGGTATGACTTTCAACCCTGGCCAGATTTCCATCCATCTTGCAGCCTTCCTTTCGTATGCCTCCTGATTCCCACTCACTGGATTGGGCCTCACTACCAAGCCGAGGATATCCGTGAATCCCCAGGGCGCAAACACTTTCCACTCATTGTTAGGCAGTAGCCTCACCCCAAACAACGCGGTCCCAGACAGCCACGTCGATATTGCACCCTCGGTCGATGTATGCTGGGGGCACGGAAACCCGAATTTCTCTTCATACCACAGATGAACCCGAGCCTGGTTCCTGATCTCGACCCTCGAAGGCAGACCCTCGAATACCTTCTCGCCAGCCTGGATAACGGCGTCTTCCGCATCCCACGACAAGTCGGAGCTGTCACAGTAGACGAGGTCGTAGTCGTCGATGCCGTTCTCTGGGTCTTGGTTCGTCACGTGGTTCCAGACAGATTGTGTGATTGCACCGGCTGCGAGGTACCATCCGGGGAGGTTCATGGTGGCGGCTCGGCGGAGGACCTCCATGAGTGTAGTGTTGCGCTCTAAAGCTGCCCGGAAGAGCGCTGCTTCCTCCTCCGTGTGGGGACCATCGATGTGCATCTCCATACCATATGGCTGAGAGATTCTCAATTTGGCAATCTTAGTGACTACAGGCGGGAGGGAAAAGGTGAATGATGAGAAGACGCGTCACAAACAGGTCGCTGGCCGACGTGGCGTATGTCAACTTGCAAGTAGAGTCGACGTTGATAGGGTTAGGGTTTGTTCCGCCAAACCCGGGGGAGGGGGTACGCAACCTGGCATTGCCCAAAGCGATCAATGTGGATGCAACAATTGATTCCCACATCTCTCTTTACATATTCAAGTACATATATGAGTACTTGAGTACCTAGGTAGATAGGTAAGGGGCTTACTGAGCACATCTAAGCAGCTACATATCTAGAATCCTCGGAACAGACATCAGGTTTTCAACACCACAGAGTTCTCCGTCTGGCCTATGTACTCACCAATCAGTCAGAATTAGAAAAGACGACTTACTATACAAAGACATTTGAATGGGTGCTCAACTATATTCGGGGTATGATAATCACTAGCTACAACTTCCAATTCAGATAGCCAATTCAAGCATCGCCAAGGCCGCTATCATCTCGCTCTTGCTGGCCCTGGGTGCGAGTGCCATCATGCCCCCCTGGGGCCAATATACTGCGGTCGCATCGCAATGACAACTACCCCTAGCTTATAGCCACGAGTATAACTACACTACGACGGCCGTGTTTTAGTCTATAAATCACCATATAAGTAGTTCCAAATATAGATCACATCATCATATGGCTTCCTCACGGGCTTAAAGGGATGCGTTTAGCCGCGGGGCCTATCGGAACAGATTATACATGGCGAAAATCAATGCCTTGATTATAGATGCCTTGTCAGCCAGATTCAAATCTGTGGTCGGTCAGAATACTGCAGCGTTACTAAAGGTTGGTCCTCCCATCTGCTTTAGGCTATATTTCGAGCAAGGATGTTGCTCTCCTTCACCTGTCTTCCAGCTATGAAAGAGGGCGTATTCAATGTTTCTATAAGAGCGTAGATGCTTATTCTCCCTGGAATAACGACCGAGACTTTGATATATCACAGATGAGTGTATTCTTAAGTCCCCTCCGTATGAAAGGAGACGCGATCACTGAAGGTTATAAGGGTTTCACGCTGCAGATAATTGTCAGATATCGCACGTGCGACTTTCTTTCTTCTAAAATTCACATGACGATCAACACCCTTTGAATACTACGAAGGGTATTACTTTTTGTTTATACAAGTTACTCAAAGGACCGACACTGCAGGGTCAAAAACCCAATCAAGAGACAGTGTCAACTTCTTAGAATTTGGCTGTAGTAATGTTTCAATGCTTTGAACGTTTATTTCAACAGCACAAATCGTGTGTATATAGGACGGAATAGCCATACATATGTACCGGATCTATGACTTAGGCAGCGCACAGGAAGAGCAGCTGCTGTACCTGGACTACTACTTCATGCATACTAGCCCCCAGTCTGATTGCTGGAAGAGGAGGCCTCCGCTGTATAAGGCTGGCTGACCTGGGCCCCGCAATCTGACTGCTTTTCCCTTCGATACCTTCGGTTCGATACCTTCGGTACCTTCGGTTTCACTCGGGCTATTCAAAAGCAAAACCAAGACAATCTTAGTGCATTGGCGCGATTGTCGGTAACTCCAGCTCCGCAAGGGGCTTCGGGGAGTTGTGTGCGACACTGTCATTGGAAACTTCGACCGAGGTCGAAGAGAACAATACGACGTAGAAAGTCCCAACTGCTAGGCCAAGACGGCGCGGAGACCTTATTGTCCGGAACTTCCCCTCTACAGTAGTACACGAGGCATATATTATCGTGGTGGCTTTAGCGCCAACTGCGGCATCTACGAGGACGGGGTCAGCTTCAGTTGCAATGGACTGGCGGAAACGAGTCAAGTGACTCGAATCCTCCCACTCAACTGTCTGTACCTGTCAGACTAATCAATGATCTGCATCTGCCGGCTCCAATTCGCCGGCTAATCAAGGAACTCCGTACCCTCCCTCCTTCTTGAGCTTAGCCGGGACAGAGTAAACGTACCTATGAGAAGGGAAGCTTACGGCGATCTGCCGGAAGGATCACAGTTGGAGGGCGCCAGCTCCAGTCTGTTCCTGCTCTTGAATGTCGATGCCGAGGTCCTTTACCGATCGTCAGGAACAAAGTATGAGATGTTTCTTTACATGTGTCATTTCTTTATGCCATCCCTTGTTGTTTTGCGATGAAACGTGCTGCAGTGGTTGAGGGGTGGTCGACCCTAGAGAAACGCATTGGGCGCTGAGGCAGCTGAAACTTAAGTATAACCTATATAATATCTAACCAGTAGGGACTGATATACTATACTTATACTATAGGTGTACAGACTCGTAGGGCTACTATAGAATGTATTGAAAACCTCATGCTGGTTATATTTATTTTTGATGATTTATGATTATCATATAGGGGCAGTGTACTTGATACGTGAAGTGGGGGTCGGAAAAGGGGGTTGGGCAGGAAATAGGATGTTTGACTTGCCGTGAGTCCATGACTTGTTGAACTGACTCCCAAACCTTCGGAGCGATTCATTCTGTCCATTGATTCCTGCTCCAGCAATGCGATGCCAATATTTTAGTCAGTGTAACACCCCTCTCTCACAGGCGAGGTCGATACGATGCATGCATTATGCAGTAAGCATGTGGCATGCAGCAGATGATCGCCTGTGCCGCGTAGTGCGAATTCAAAGTTGGCTACCCCACGGGGTAATGAATGCGAAACTTGATAATGGAACCAGAGTCATAAGTCGTGGTTATAGGTGGCTACCCCGAATATGGCAGATCTGTGCCGCAAGGAAATCCCAAAAGGGACAATATGCCGGCATGGCGCCTAGGACCCTATCCAATATCGACTATATTTCCTTCCAACGTTGCCATCGCACAGTCACCTGCTGTCAGATTGGGACCTCCACTAGAGATCCATCAATTAGCCTTTCGCAAGAGGAGCACTTTTCGGACTTCGGCTTGCGTAGCCGTTGACAATCTTGGCATCTAATTAGTATGTTGAGATATGTGTTGCGAGACGCCGGCGGTTGAACAAGTGAATATATATACGAGCCATGGAACTCCTCAATATATGATGTGGAATGGCTCGTGGAGAAGTGTGAGCCCGCCTCGGTGTAGATTCATCTCGCATCAGCCTGATCGTCATATCTTCCTTTTGGCTTTGGAACGTGCTCTAAACTCCGTGGACTTCTTCAGTGGGCATAGCCTGAGACCAACAATGAAGCCGTTCTACCTTGCTCGACTTTGCTCCTTGCTGGCCTCGGCACTGGCTCTGCCAGCACAGCCTGATCCATCTCCAGTGGTCCAGGGAAGGGCAACTTCACCAACGGTTGTCCTCTCACCGTCCAACACCGTCATCGGTCTAGCCAGCGATAATGTCGAGAAGTTCGCAGGAATTCGGTTTGCCGATCCTCCCACTGGATCTCTCAGGCTGAAGCCGCCCCAGAAGCTCTCTACAAATCTTGGAGATTCATACGAAGCTATAAATCCAGCGGCAGCATGTCCACAGATGCTGGTTTCGTCAGGCGAGGACCAGAGTCTGTTCGTTCAAGTCCTTGGTGACTTGCTGGATTCGAAACTCTTCCAAAAAGCAACCAACCAAAGCGAGGACTGCTTGACGGTCAGCGTTATACGACCTGCTGGAGTGACGGCTGGCGCAAACTTGCCCGTACTGTTTTGGATCTTCGGAGGGGCCTTTGAGGTAAGTTTAGGTTTGCAGAAGCCGGTTTGAGATGAGACGCTGACAGTCAATAGCTTGGGTGGGCCGCTATGTATGATGGGACTGACCTACTGGAGCAGGCTATGCTTCAGAATCAGTCCTTCATCTATGTGGCAGTGAACTACAGAGTGGCAGGCTTTGGTTTCATGCCCGGCAAGGAGATCTTAGCCGATGGCTCCTCCAACCTTGGTCTTCTTGACCAAAGGATGGGGCTCGAATGGGTAGCTGACAACATCGAAGCTTTCGGCGGTGACCCAACCAAGGTCACGGTCTGGGGCGAATCTGCTGGCTCCATCAGTATCCTTGACCAAATGGCTCTTTACGGTGGCAACATTACCTACAATGGCGAGCCACTATTCCGTGGCGCCATCATGGACTCTGGAAGCATCGCACCTGCAGACCCTGTGGATTGTCCAAAGGCGCAGGCCGTCTACGACAAAGTCGTCGAGACCGCGGGGTGTACAGGTGCCAATGACACTCTGGAGTGTCTGCGAGGACTTCCATATGAGGACTTCCTCGACGCAGTGAATTCAGTCCCCGGCTTTCTCGGATATCAGTCCGTGGCATTGTCGTACTTTCCACGCCCAGACGGCACTGTCCTGACCGACAGTCCTGAAATATTGATTGGGAATGGCAATTATGCAGCCGTACCCATGATTATTGGCGACCAAGAGGACGAAGGGACGATATTCTCACTCTTTACTTCCAATTTGACGACCAATGACGATTTCCTCAATTATCTTTCAACTTATTATTTCGCCGACGCAACTACGGAGGAGATCCAGGGCTTGCTCGATACCTATCCCCAAGACATCACCGAAGGCTCCCCATTCAGGACCGGGATTCTAAACGAGCTATATCCTCAATATAAACGGATCTGTGCCGTCCTCGGAGACTTGGTCTTCACACTGAGCCGCAGAGGATTCTTGCAACTCGCCGACACTGTTAACCCGGACGTGCCATCCTGGAGCTACCTCAGCTCCTACGATTACGGTACCCCCTACCTGGGCAGTTTCCACACCGGCGACATACTGCAGACATTCTTTGGCGTCTATGATAATTATGCTGCGAAGAGTACACGGACATATTACTTCAACTTTCTACACAATCTTGACCCTAATGTTGGGTATGGCGACTATCCCAACTGGCCACAATGGAAGGACACCGGCAGTGGAAACCAGCTGGTCCAATTCTTCGCGCTTTCGCAAGATTATCTGACCGATGACTTTCGAAATGACAGCTATGTCTATATCACTGCTCATACCAATAGTTTTCGTGTTTGATTTCTGTTATTGGGACGGATTTTAACAGACGGGAAAAATGGGAACACTGAAAATGCGCAATGTGGAATGAGGATTTCTGTATGTAGTCATGTCGATAAACTTCTCTTCTATCATCTGGCATGATCCAGAACCTCTGAGTATTCAATTCTTTACTCCTCGAATTGTGTCCGACAGAACTCGTGCGTTCCCCAACCTAAACTCTGCCCTGAACGTCTCTGTCCACATTGAAGAAACATCAGCCTGCCAGATACCAGTCACCGGCGCGACCTTGTGTCCACCTGTATCTCTTTGCCAGACATATCGGCCGATCCCAGCTCCTGCATAACCTCGCCGAATACCCTAGGGTAATTTACCTGACTCTGATGAATCTCGCATCTGGCCAGATACAAGACTCTTGAGAGAGGGCGGCGAGGTATGTGGAAGAAAACAGTTACCAGTCACAAGATTTTGTCCCGCATGGGAGCTCCGCAATCTAATTGCCACCCTCAAACCTACCCGTGGGCTAGAACAATAACAGTAATGAAGCCTTCTTGGGTATGCATGTACCACGTTGTGATATTTCGCCGACTCCGCGATGAGTATGGAATAGTAGAGGAAGAGAGGCAAATCTGGTCCAATCTGTAGCTGATATTATTGTTCGTATCGTCGTCGATTTCGTAGATTATACAATGCACGACGAGTAGGATTTGTGTGCTTCGAATACGGACTCGCCCCGCTCGTCGTCGACATGCCCACGCCCACTCCAATTGCAACCCCTGCGACGAGGATGAAGAGCAAGAGTACCAGGAGGACATAGAAGTTCGACCTCTTGATCCCGCACAGGAGGAGCTTCTTCTTCGGCTTCGGGGTGTCTTCATCGAAAGCCGACCTCGGTATGCTGGGCAATATGGGTGTGCCGGATCCTGCCGTTCTCCCCGAGCTCCCCGTAATCCCTGAGGTTCCAGATATTATGGTGTCCCGGACGGGCGGTTTCCTGGCATCCTCCCGATAGTACTGTGGGAACTGCTCCATGGGTGGTGTCTTTGCTGCCCAGAAATCTGGGATCGGGGAATGCATCTCGGCCCGTGACTTCGCGTCCTCCAACGCTTGCAGACCTCCACCGTGATTCACGACGTTCTCCCCTGAACGTTCCCTTTCAGGCAAATCTGCACTTCCACCCCTGTAGCCACCTGGGCTTCTGGGTGCAGTCGGGTCGGAGTCATCGCTCGTGGGAGCCGGGATGTGCTCCACTGCGGGCTCCGATGGTTGTTGTCTGCCGTCCATCCTGCATTGGTCGGTCAGATGCCAACTCAGTGGCCGGACATGGTTGACAGAGAAGTTCATGCACAGAAGGAAATACGAAGAAAAAGACTTTTCAAGCTTGAGAAAGAAAGACATCGTTGCAACATAATAGTTGCAAGGCCAGAAAGGCCCCACTGCATGTGGGATGACTGATGCCCGAGATAGGTTTCAAGAGCCGTCGACAAAGGGTTCACTTGCCCCATTTCGTAGGTGGTTTGGTCAAGGGGTTCTTGATTCGATGACTTGATACCGGAAACGTCGATCCATACGATCGTGTGACCGCGCAGACGGGACCTGACAACCTCCAGGTTTGGAAGTTCAGTGGTCGGAAATCGGCTGTCTCTCCTATCCTGTCAGTCAGCGACACATGAGGACGCAGTTCCTAAACCTTGCTCCAACCTCATCCGATCCACAACCCCTGCAAGTGCGAGAGGCGTTTCACAAAACGGTCGTCGAGGTCTGGGGACCAGACTCACTTTGGTAATACACAGCCTTTGTGCCATGCTCTTCTTGGAAGACGACGAAGATCGATACATGGGATCACATCCGTGCACAGGATCGGCAACCTTCAAACAGATCAGTCGATGGTCTTGTTTTCAACCTGATGATACCCGGCCGGAATACTCAACTACATAATCAGACGATGTGGCACGCTGAAACATCATATCATCGAGAGCAAAGGGACCGGGAACTTATAACAAGAGCCATTGCCTTTCTGGATCAATACTGGTAGCCCCTGGTTCATCACTTCCCAGTGCACAGCTATCAGCTCTCAGCTTAATCCCTCCTAATTACCCTCGTCGATATATCTTTCACATGGGTAATTGGGCTTTCCGATAGGAGCAACGCTACTACATGAAGAGTTCCTGCTCTCGCCATCCAGGAAACCCATCCCGATCGTACTCCCGAGCGTCAGTCTGTTTGGCACGACATCGTCTCCTCCGACGTGAACAGTGTCCCCCAAGCTAGTCCCGGTCCACATGTGTCCCCCCGTGTGATCGACTGGATGCAGTTGGGTTTGATCGGTGCCCGCCCCTTCGTCGTCTCCAACTTTCGTCTTCGCCAACATACTAAACAACCGACTCTGTGGCGATCTGACTGGCCGCCTCACAGCTCCCAATTGCGGGTTTTCGGATTCACCTGAGGCTCCAGAAGGCCGCCCACTAGACTTCCACACGCCTGTCGAGAAGGCCTTGGGCCACATCGCTATCAGCAGGATGCGAATAGCCGGCAAACTCGACACGATGATGCTGACCGCAACCTCGACCCCGGACCAGACCAGGACGTCGGAATAGTCCCACGCCGGGTTCGTGGTCCTCGCGAACAGGACCAGGAAGCGGAGGCGGATACAGCTTGTAGCAAGGACGAAGACGCCCAGGCTGAACATGATGACGATCCCGACCTTGCGACGCCATTTGGTGTTGAGGCTCAGCAGGAGAGGCAGCGGCATGGCCAAAATCACGATGTCCTGCGCTATGGAGAAACTCGCGGCGGCGTAAGCCAGGGCGTTGACATCAAAGCAGTGGTACGGGACGGGGTAGTTCCCCTCCCAGGACCTCCAGATGGCGCTGATGGGCGTGCATTGGAAGATCTGGAGGATCACGAATGTTGTCGTCGACACGAGGACCCAGCACATAACCACCCAGCAGAACACGCGGAAGCGTGGATTGGGGAAGATGCGCAGGTAGAAGAAGATAATCGAGACCTTGGTCAGACCGAGGAGGGTGAGGTACAAGCTCTCGCTGATATAGAAGAGCTTAAGACGGCCAGTCAGCCGTACTCTGCACGAGGCGAAGAATTTGTAGGTGCAAACTGCAGCACTTACCTTCAGGGCGAACGTCAAGTCGTTCGGGTCAACATACCAAGTGTCGCGGCCAAATCCAAGCATGGCGGAGTAATTTCCGGTTACTATGAAAGCCACGTTCATGACTGCCACCGTGACCATTATCCAGTCGTCCACACCGTATCTCTTGTTAAAACGCCATCTTGAGAACAGCCGGAGGAATACTGCCAGAGAGGATACCGCGGAGATTGGGATATCGGACAGCAGGTATGCTCTTCTCGATCGTTTTGGAATATGACATATCTCATCGTTGGCTCGAGCGACGGCTGGGTGAGGTTCGGGCTGATCAGTTTCGGCGGAAATTACTACATTTTTCATGACCCGTTGTTGCTCACCTAATGCATCAGTGAGGTTACATGATGTTTCAACACAAGCCTGGACAGTGTCCTTGAACCATTCGTCGGCACATATGCATGTAGTGTTCGTCATTAAGCAACTGGACCGGGGGATTATATCCATGATGCAGGTGGCCTGGGCAGGGATAGATCAGCTCCAAAAGTTCAGACGAAAGTCATGCCATCCCGATATGGTATGGGCTTATAAGATGATAGACTGGGGATACTTACACCGCAAAGAGGCATGCTCTGCAAAGCATCGAGGTCTCTCGTCTGTTCTCGTCCCTGACTCTGGCCTACCAGTGCGGACACAAGCAGTAGAGGAAAGAGCATGAATCTCTTGAGTGCCATCTTGGATCAGCCCTCCCATCTGGGCCAGAGGAGGCCAGGCCTATTCGTCACTAGGCAAGCCGCGTAGCAGTACAGGACCATGGATGTCCAGAAGCTCCTGCTGGTCCTGCGGATTCCGCTGCAAGTGGAGTGCGAGCATTAATGCGGGTTCGTGGAAGAGGAAGCAAGTGAAGACGGGAACTCACATCGTCATGGTAAGCAGTCCCATGGCTATTATGTGGATCTTGAGACCCCAGGTACCAGATCTAAAAGTTGTGTGTCACCCACGATGGTCACCCATGATGGCGAACCCGTTCATCACACAGGAGGTAGGACAGATCCCAGGTGCCCATGTGCCCGGATAGTCACACTGACTCTCAACTATATACTGGATTCGGACATGCTTGCGATATATGGTGTCTGCCGTACCATCCGTCTCTGCCAGGGATGCAAGGAGGGATAATGGGCCATCTTAAAGTTAGTTCAGGGGTATGAATAGGTACTAAGTAGTACAGGGTTAGCATCACGAGCTGTTGTAACCATGCAACTCGGGGAAGACAAAGTGCCCCCACATAAAACGGGCTGCGGCGGGGGGCATTTAGGTGTCGTCATGTGTAGACCAGGGTCCCAGAGCCATGGGTTCTCCACCGGCACTGCCACTTACACCAACATACAGTATATAGGAACTATAGAAGACAGGATGAAGCTTGACATATTCGCGAAGTCAATTGGAGCCCCATGGAGATTTGCAGTCCTGCGAATACGCACGACGCATGAGGCATCCACAAACAACAACACCCACACCCACCCCTTCAACAAGGTTGAGTGACACAAGGTGTTTGCATGCCCGCGGAAACACCCAGAGTTTGCTACCCGTACCGCGCATGCGATGCACGGTACTAGGTTAAACCCATCGTTGGGCATCGTGACCGCGGAAGCCATACGTAGACATGGGCTTGCTAGCTTGGGCGAAGACGCACAAGAGGGGTTCGTTTCACTTTGACCCTTCCGAACCGTTCGATGCTCTGTCAATCGCCGCTGCTCAACACGACCAACTATATCAGGCCTGTTTCGTGAAGAGTAAGCACATGCGACCATATCCACAAGAAAATACGGGATCCCGTCCGCTCTCCCTTAGTCAAGCTTGTGAGAGGCCGATTAGTAGTTGGGTCGGTGACGACCAGCGAATCCCAGCTGTTGCATGTTTCCTGTTTCTTTTTTCCTGTTTCTTGTTCTTGTTTTGCTCTGCTCGTTTTTCCTCCTGCCTTCGGACACACTGGGCTCAGCGACAGTGCGTTGTGGTGTTGGGTTGTTCGAAGGGAAGCATGCAAACTCGCCCGAAAGCCGGCCTAACCCACAGTCCACTCAGCTCAGTCACGACGGTGGTTCAAGGGAGTCGTGTGTAGTCATGTGTGGCCGACACCGTAGATATCCATGGGCAGCGTGGGATCAAAAGGGGAATAAAGATCATCCATTCATCCAAACCCTGCCTTCACGTAGGCAGCACCCCGTCTGGCTCCTGCTTCCCATACTGTGGCAGGTACAAATGCCCATCAAATGCCCTACCGCTCCCATCATATGGGCTTTCCTCGTCCCCAGCCTGCCACCAGTGACCATACACAGCATCGGAAACCGGCAGCCCTCCAGCCCCGACCAGTTGCAGGTTCGGCGGCGGTATGGGCCTCCACTTCGCCGGGTCACTGTTTAGGAACCCTGGGTAGCTGACCGAGTTGTCAACACCCGCGAGGTTGTCCGGGTCACCCTTGTTCTGGTGGCTCTCGGTGCTCAACGCGTTCTTGAACACGTTCGCCCCGACGTCGTACCGTCCCAGGTTGGGCAGCTGCCAGTTGTACTCCATCGTCGCCGGGATGGAGTAGTGCGTGTAGTACGTATCATCGTCGGTGCCCCTCAGCGAGCTAGGCACGGCGTTCCCCAGCAGCAGACTCCCAATTTTGTTGGGTATCTCGTACGTCGCGCTCTCGTCGTAGGTTAGAAGTATCAGCGTCCGCTCCTTGAAGGCGCCGTCTGCGAGGAGGGGCTTGAGGAAGGCATGCGCCCACGAGGTCGCGAACTCCAGCGTCGTGTTGTGGCCGTCGTTCATCATGTTGGGGCTCATGAACACAAACTGTGGGACCTGGCCGGCGGCAAAGTCCTGCTCGAAGTCCCTGAACGAACCGAGGGACCAGAGGCGTGTGCCGTTGTTGGCTATGCTGTCGTAGGAAATATACGGGCTGAATGGTCGTCCCCCGACATGGCATTAGCTCTTCCATCCCCCTGAACAAAGGCGTCTCTTGTAGAGGTATTGTAACAACATACTTGTGTTTGCGAACGTAATCCCAGCCCCCGTTCCCTGTGCTCCCCGTGCTCCCAACCCCCATGAACCCAGGGCCCGGCTGGTCCTCAAAGTACCCTCCCCAGCTGATGTCCTTCGGGGCGAACAGGTCCACTATCGTGGATACGTTCTCCGGTATGCGGACGTGCTCGTCGTGGTCGAGGCCGAAATAGTCTCCCCCTACGGCGGCGATGTAGTTGGGCTGGGAGGGGTGTGTCTGGGCGTAGTATTTCGTCAGGAGGATGCCCTCGCGCTTGAGGTCGATGATGTCTGGATTGTTGATCACTTCGGCAAAGTCCTGCCGGTTGGGAAAGCGGGTGCGTCAGTAATATGCCATGTAGCGGAACCTGATGGGTGTCGAGGGGAGCAGGAGGTGTAGGAAGGGAGGAGACGGACCTGGTTCTCCAGCCATATTGTGATGAACCTGTCAAACGAGCGCCCCCCCTCGACGATCCTGAACTTGGCCTGGCCAGTCCCCAGCGCCAATGCCGGAACGAGGCCTGCAAATCCAACCAGCAGACGTGATATGGAAGGCATCATCGTGTCTTCATTTCTTTGCTGCTCGGCGTGGTTGATGGGAAGGAAGAAAGCCGGAGGTCGTTTATCAGATGTGTAAGGGCGGCTGCTCGAGGAGCTAGCTATGACGATGTTTCATAATCATCCGGGCCCGCCGCGAGCTCAGGGGGACAAATCAGTACGGTTCGTCCGCGCGAGCTAAAGCCGCCTGGTGAATTCGACAGGTAACCTATCATGGTAGCAACTCTGAGTAGGACGAGGAGATGGTCTATCGAACATTGGATCAGAGCTGATGTTGCAGTCAACGTCAAACATGTGGAGTTGACGTGGGGGAGCATCGTTTGGAACCCACCTCAAGCTGAGGTAGCCCCAGATGCTAGCTCCACAATCGTGGCGCTGACTAGTTGACATCCTTAGCACCACTTGTAGCTGGACGCGCCAACTGCTGTCCAACTAGGTATCTCTGATTACCTTCTGTTTCCTACTTTCCATTATTCTAGAGAAGCCCATACTCCGGCCTCGCCCTCGAAGAAGCAGTGCAAATCAAGTGACGAGGGTATCATCGCGACGACGTCAGCTCGTATCTGTGTTCCGTACAGCAATACCAGATCCGCGTCTCCATCTCAATGTTTTTGCATACGAAAGGTCAGCCGTTCTCTAACCATCCTTCCGCCTGGCAGGCACTGTTATCCTAAGCTCGATACAACCTCAATATGTTTCCCAAGCATCCACCGCCCACAGCTCATTTAGATTCATCCCCAGCATTTCCATGTTGAACTCGGGGTTCAGCGTCGGCTGCTGTTGCACCTGGATCTATTCGGAATAAGCAGTGTGAAAAAAAAAAGACATGTCCATTACCAAGGCACTCCGAAGAGGCCCATGTCCAACTCCTCCAGAAGTTTGAGACTTACGGTAGGATCCGTCGCAGCCAGCCACCAGGGCGTCGCCGGCAGCCCAGGCATCTCACCCCCACCGCTTACCGGCACTCCTCCTCCTCCCCCTCCCCCCTGCAGGAACGGCGTAATGCTCTTCGCCCTGTCTAGCAGGCTCGGCCCCTCGGGCCTGAGCTGCAGATCCGCTCCGCCGTTGTTTTGTTGCTGTTGCTGTTGCTGCTGCTGCTGCTGCTGGTGTTGCGCATGGGCCTGCTGCGCAGCCGCGATCTGTTGCTGCTGTTGCGGTCCCAGGACGGGCGGTTCCTGACCGGCCAGCAGGCGGTAGTGCAGGTTGATGAACCTTTCCGCCGACGAGCTCTTGGCACTCTGCGAGTCCTTGATCCCCAGGTGCGTCTCCAGCAGCCCGTAGGCCGCGCACATGATGCTGTAGCCCCAAGGCTCGTTATTCCCACAGCGCAGGATCCGGTCTTCCTTCATCTGCAGGCACTTGTCGAGCAGCTTGAGCGTGTGCTGGCTGTTGACCATGATCATGTTGGTGCTCCCGCGAGGCTGGAGCATGGTGACAGAGGTGAGGTTGAGTGCCAGGGTGAGCGCGTCCTCCCGCAGGAAGTTCAGCGTCCGCACACCGAACTCGGTGAGCTTGTCGTGCAGCAGGACCATGTCCCGCGCCGCGTTGTAGAACATGACCTCCGAGAACTGGTACTTGGAGTTGACCTTGCGCATCCGCAGGAACGGCTGGTGCAGTGGCATGATATACTGCCGTAGCTGCACGTGCAGTAGCGTGTATGCGAGGAGCGGCTTGGGCGACATTTCTTCTTCCATGCTAGCTGATGTGTCCCATGATGGGAGCGCATCGATCTCTTGTGTGATCTCGTTGGTGTAACGGATGACCTGCTCGTAGTCGAGGTCTTCCGGCGGGCCCGAAAGCAGCCTACTCAGCTCAAGTCTCAGCGGCAGGCTCTGCCGGCAGAGGTGCTGGAAGGACGTCACTGTGTATTCCGTAATGGGCTTGGATGGGGGCAGCTCTGTCGAGTCTTCATCAAACCCCTCATCGTTGATGTTGCGCGGCGGCTTCACGTCCATATGGAGTGAACTGACAATGGTAGGCAGACCGTGGTCGAAAGATGCTTGGAAGTCAAACTCTTGTATGGTAGCCCACAGCCTCCTCCGCATCTCCTGGTTGAATATGGAGATATTGCGGGTTGCCCCAATCATACAGTCAGGATCGCGGTGTAGTCCCAGAGAGATACCCTCGCGGGTAAGGATTCCAGAGTTGGTCCAAAAGCGTTTCTTCTTGATGTTATTGACCCTCTTGGCAAGGTACAGGACCAATACTATCTGGTAGTGGATGAGACGACGGTGTTTATGACTCTGCTTTCTGTGCCACTCCTCACAGGCCCATACCCATTTCTCAGCCGTCTGGTGCGCAGAAGACACCATGCCTGTGAATTTGGGCGGCGCTGTGGAGTTGCTATTCATGCAGCTGGAGACGGCCATCATGGAGAGGACGAGGGCTGTGAAGGCGGCAGGCCGAACCTCGTTTGGTACCCAGAACTTGGAATACTGGCGCTTGAAGCTGGGAACATGGACGATACGGTGCAGCTGCTCGAACTGATCCAGGTACACCGAGACGAGGATGTCCGTCTCCATCCTGGAGGGCAAGAGAGCTTCCAGCTCGTGGTCGGCAGCCTGAAACCTGGCCTCCCGCTCTATCTTCCTCTGGTCACGGTCCTTGGTCCGCGCAGCGACATGGAGTGGCTTGAGCCACTCTTCGGCAGTCTCCTTCATGAACGGAGACAGGCCTGTCAACTGGCTGAAGGCCATGGAGGCGTTGTGTGGTCCGAAATACCGGGTCCGGAACTCCTTGCCCCGGAAGAAGCGCATCTCGTTGTCAGCATCGTGGCCATACTGCATGAACTCAGGCAGCTTCGTTTCCGGGACTAACTCCGGATCGGGTCTCCTGGAGGCAGGCGAGGGCTCCTCGAGGGCTAGGCTGCCATCACCACGAACCTGCCTGGTCAGGAGGTTCTTCAGCTGCGTGACCTCAATTTCTAACCTGCGGATGCGGTCAAATTCTCGGGCAGTATCCTTGCGGACGAGGTTATCGTTGGACAGCGACAGACGGCCATCGTACTGAGAAAGAGGAAGACCGGCCGGCTTAGGCGGCGGGGCGATTCCTGGCCTGGTCTCATAGGTGCATCTGTCTGGAGTACCGGACTTGAGGCATCGCTCACATGGGTAACCTCGATCGCACGACAGCTTCCTCCGTCGACATTCCAGACAAGACAGGCGGACTCGCTGCCTCTTCCGGGGCGGGTGGGAACCTGACCTGTCGTCGTGGTTTTCGGTTTCATCGTCAGTCTGTGGGGAAGAATGCTCGTCTCCGTGGGCCGCCTCGGAGACAGCTCTGGCAGAGACGGAGTCGGGCATGGTAGGTCTTGGTGACCAGGCCGAATGAATCGGCCAACCGAGAGATGTTTGTGCGGAAACCGAGATGGCACCAGGTCAGGAGGTTCGTAAGTACGAGGTGGTTCAATGCGGGCGTCCGGGAGAGACAAGCTTCTCACGGAAGCTTGCTTAAGCGGCACCCACTTTTGCGGTCGTGAAGGTACGTACGTGCAGTGAGTGCGGTACAGTACAGTTGTTGGGTACACTTACGTACAGATTACAGTGAGTGGGTAGCGCCTGAAGCCGGAATTGCCGATCTAGCAAACCTATAGAATCACTCTGGAGTCCGTCCATAGGAGTATCAACGGGTACGCGAGCGAGATGATCTGATGACCATCTGATGACCTTGGAAGATGGTAGATAGAGAGAGAGAGAGAGAGAGAGATGAATAGATAGTGTCAACAGCCCCAAGGTTGCAGGCTGGCTGGCAAGGTGTCAAAGTCTGACCTTGATCAAATCAGTAAATCAGTCAAGACGGATGGTTGAAAACGGTTGAAGACGGTTACACCCTCCCTCGGCTCCGAGGGCTCCGAGTTGCACGCTGCCCACCTGCTAAGCTCCAGTGCTTTATAGGCTGCCGGTAAGCGTGGCCAGTGGCAATTCGCACCTTATCATAGCGCTGATGGTAGCCCTGCAGTCCCTGGATAAAACACGACGCTCCAGGGCTCTCCGGTTGCCCACATCAGCCTGTGCTTCGATTGTGAATAGGACGAATAAAACTCACGAGACGCCACGTACTGCTCGAGTGGCTCTCAGAGACCTTTTCAGTGTTTTTCTCATCACCACCTGGGCATTCTTCAGAATTACCTAGGTGCCTGGGAAGCCCTAGAAGCTCAATTGTTAGCTATGTATTCTACGAGGCATGATGTTCCCGATCTCAGGGTGCCATTGCACTTCGGCGATCGGCTCGGTTCCCGAGATGCTGCACCTACCTACATAGTATGTACCATAGCTGCCGTCTGACGCGTACCTACGTGTACGATACTATGTATTCATAATTGACAACCAATTCAGTGCTTGGTTTTGGTTGAGAAGGAAGTCAAGGTCAAACTTCTCTGGCCATTTCAATTGTGGCACCTATAGTTGACGGCAGAACTCGATTATTGTTCTTGATTGTCGGACCATGCATTCATCAACTTCATAACGTCGTGGTGGTGGCGGCGGCGGTGTGGTGTCTCTCACACAGTATGGCGGCCATCTTTAACTTCCAAGGTTCTTGTAGAAGACACCTGGGCAATTAGGTGCGCCCCTTCTTTCTTCGATCCAGATTTGGCTGAACAGATGCAGACAGGCAGAAGAGACGGAGGCAAGGACGGATGGCAGTCACTTCACGTCACGTTGTCTGCTCTGTGGGTATTGCAGCGGCTCCTTCCCTCCTTTCTCGGGTTAGTAGGGAGTTATACCTAGGGATTCATGGCTCGCGACTTCCACCTGCGGTCACACCTCGTCCTTGTGGGAGAACATCATGGGCAGCCTCCTTCTCCGTCGACTTGACGCTCTGGGGACGGGAGATTGTCACCTTGGGATTTGGAAACTGGTGTCTGTTTCCAAGAACCAAAGACACAAGGACCAAGGATGATCTGATCACGTCTCAACCCAAGAATCCATTGTCTCGGCCACGAAGGTTGCTCCTCGAGCTGAAGTTTTGTCTCTTCTATCTCTCCATCTGCTCTGGTTATCCTGTATTTTGCCGTCCTTACTTCTGTCTTCCAGGGCGTCAGGGCTGATCCGCCCAGCCTCACCTTGGCTGTCTGGCTTGGTCATGGACATCATCTGCTGTTGCCGACATCTTCGCTCCAAGAAGAGATCCCAGCATGACGATGAGCCCCGTCTTGGGTTACCCGCCCTACCTCCACCGGCCAGACTGCCTCCCCCAATGCCACAATCACTGGCATTGTCTCCGGGATCTACAGTTGCGAGGTCATCCTTGACCAATCCACTCCCAGGCGCTGCCGCAGATGCCTCAGTCCAGCTCGCGGAGCTGATAGTCGAGGACTCGGATGACGACCATGATGATGACCCAGCCCACAAAAGCAAGACCAAAAGCACCAGCACATTCCAGACCGTCAAGTCCCGCATTCGTCGACATCTATCCCAAGACTCCCTCTCCCGTCAGAGCGAATCCGAGGAGCAAATTGCCCGCCGCGCAGAGGTGAAGCGATTACTGCGCAAGAGAATTCAGGAGGAACTCCGAAGTGAGGCTGACGTCCCTCCCTCTACACCACCCCGTCTTGTTTCTGGCCAGGGCAAACTTGGAGTCAACGGACCCCGAGACACAATCGAGTTCGCTGTCGATGAGGTCAAGAGGGATAAGGAGCTGGCAAGATTCAAGGCTTACCACCTGGCGCAATCAAAGGAGCACCAATGCCGCCTGTCAAATCCATTCTTTTCCAATGATAAGGAGAATCGTGGCCTGGAAGGCCGTGCAGCCAGCTTGCCCGATTGGGTAGACGCCGAGTCCAACCCATCTCAGAGTGACAGCCATCATGGACTACGGGAGCGCTCTTCCGTGCCTGGCATTCCGAAGTCTCCCACTATCCTTCCGGTCCGAGGTCTCTCTTTCAATGATGCGCCCTCTCTTATTTCCTGGAGGTTGTCCTTGAGTGCAGACAAACCGGATGGCACTCTCACATCACACAATAACTCATCGGTCACCCGGCGTGTCGCCAACTCTCTCGCAAGCTGTTCCATGCCCGATGTCAAGAAATCCGAGCCTCCCAATCGCCAAAGAAGCATATCCTCGCCACTTGTCACCCATAATTACGATAATGCAAATATACTCCATTCAAGACAAGCTTCTCTCAATTCTACCATGCGTGATCGAATTCCAGCCTCCGAGACCTTGGTCCGGGATGAGTCTCCAGTGGGTCTGTGGCTTCGCACGCAGAGTATGCAATTTCGTCCATCGACTACATCTCAGTCACCAAGTGAACATGGGTCTGAAGACTACCACTCTCTCCACGTTACACATCACCAGACTGAGGCTCAGGATGCTTTCACTGCAACACCAACCGGTACCATCCGCGCCTATCGGCAGCGTTGTACAGAACGAGCGTCTGCATATCTACTGCCTGGTCCTGCTCATCGTATCAATGTTGTTCAAGCCGCTATGCCGCCGGAGGCCCATACGGGCTTATCTTCTATTCAGCTTTCTACAACGGGGCCTACAACCGACAGCCCTACCAGAACCTCTCACGTCAAGCCGCTACCGAACCCGCCCCGTAAGGGCCTCGGTGGACTAAGGCTCCCTTCTTTGAAATGTGAGTACGTCCATACTTCTTCTGGCACTACAGCATATCTAAGACCCAATGATCAGGGAGTCAATCGTCAGGCAAAGGCCACAAAAGCCTCAAAGTAAATCTTCCTGCCAGCTCCCAACCTGGTAGCTCCAGCCAAAGTCTCCCACTTTCCAACGCCCGACGAACGACAACCGAGGCAGGATCGGATACTTCGAGCTTTGTTCGAAGAGAGGCGGAGCTTCAAGCTGTCGAGGAGCGTTTCCGTGACTCTCATCTGCGGATGGAGCCCTTGGTCCCCATCGAGAGCAAATTCATAGAGATTTTTGACCATGACGGGGATCCCAATGCGGACAACAGAAGTTCTTTCTTTTGTAGGCTGCATTTGAATGCTCAAAAGCGGGACAAGCCAGTAGCTCTCGAGAATCTTGATGGCAACGGCACTGATCACATCACTCTCGTGCAAGAGCCTTTGCAGAGGACTGGTCCGCGGCCCCACGGTACTTCAAGCCTAGAGACACCAGATCACGGACATCTCCAGGTACCAGTCGTTGATCGTGGCACCAATCGAAGAAACCTCGGTGGCACAAGTCTTCGAACATCAAGGAAGAGTGGCGAGTCCGGACGGCCCCGTGGCTTCTCATGCTCCAAGCAAGGCGACGAGACAGCTCAGATGTGGAAGCGTGCTTTGAGGACGGAGAGCAAGTCAAAGTCACCTCGAGGCAGCACGTCGTCTGATGTGATTTTAAGTCCGAGTCATCTTGGGGTGGTTTGCGACCTCAAGGGGGTTCCCACAGCACCACAGCCGTCCGGCAACGAGAGCCTGAATCTGTCCACACCCGGTATACATTCACCGACCGGTGAGAGGCGGCCCAGCCGAGATAACGACGCCAAACTCCGCGAAAACCTTATAAGATCGAGCAAATTTCTTCAGAGTTGGGCTCATCAGCTAGAAAGCCAGGAATCCGAGGCCAGAGAAAGAACCCGAAGCAACGGGCCTGCGTCGAGTCCCTTCGTGCAGGCCACGAAGATGCCTCTTGCATCTTGGTCAAGATTTCCCTCATACAACCACGAACAGCGTAACGCCGCAGCGGGACAAGCTGACAATATCAAATCGAAAGATTTTGCTGTCAAGGAGATCTCAGGAGCTGGAGAGCCCAACTGGACTACAGACAAACCTCATGATGAGTTCACCCTTCCCAAGGTTGTAGGTCGCTCATTCTCGGACAAGTTTGCATCGACCTTCAAGTCACGCTGGAGCAAGCTTATCCCTGGGCGCTCAGGAATACCGTTCAGAGATGGATCAATGCAAGGCGGACGAAGAAGCAGTATTCAGACTGGAGGTGACTTGGAGTACCCCGAGCTTGAGCTGCTCCCATCGGCTGGTCGATATAGAGAGCTCCGCGCCTTAGAGCGAGAGATCGACGAGATGAAGGGAGTCAAAACCAAGAAGCGGTCATCTTCAGACGCGTTTCCTACACAGCCTGATCGACCGAGGCTGACAGATAAAATGGCCGGCGCATGGCAACAGCCTGGTGCTGGCTCTGATGCTGAACTGTCCAAGACGAGCGATACGACGAGCTTTGTTGAGGAGAATGCCAGCATGATGCGAATGCGGTCTCCCGATACACCAGCAACTCAGATTCAATATCCCAATGTGGCGCATACGAAAGATGTGAGCGGGGGTTCTACAGTAGAGAGATACGCTACACCCTTTAGTCACTTCACTCCAAGCGAGCATGAGCTATCTCGAGTAGCCACTCCCGACTTCGAGACAGGGTTCAGGCTACCACCGACCACAAACTCACCTATCTCTGTCAAGAGTGTATCATCAGTGGTTAGGCGAGAAAGCTCGAGCTCGGAAAAGTGTCTTGCCTCACCTATTGGCCAGCAGAAGACCTGGCACAGACAAGGCGAGCCCAACAGAAGGTCGGCTCCGATGCCTGTCGCCCTCAAGTTGATGTAAATACTCATTGGAACAGCGTCACGAGCAGCAGTTCCGTTGTTTATGGATGTGAGGGAGTTTGGACCGAGGTGCACGAACAGTCATCCATTGAGTTCAGCCTTCTTGAAAGTTAATGTCTAGTGATTGGTGACAATACGCTTCAATATTCGATATTGAAGGAGACCACACATCATCATTCTCGCCTGTGGGGCCTACGGATCTTGATAAATAGCCTTGGATGGCTGTGGTATATCTATATTAACCAAATGCATAATATTGGCCGACCGCACCGTTATTGGGCCTCGAGTCTTTCAGAAAAGGAGGTCAACATGCGCCAATTTGGAACTTCACAAAAACTTGTAAAGCATTTTCCATCTCTCAATGATCACCACATAATCAGATACCTGATTCAAGTCAAATTTCCCGCACCCTTCCGCTCTCCATCGCCCGCTCTCACCCCCTCCCCAACACATCCAAACGCGCATGTGAGATGAGACTAACTGATGACATGCATATACGGATATCAGGTGATTCGGCGTGTGAAAGCCAGATGAGAAAGTCGGAGAGTGGATCAGTAAGGGCCCTACAGGCAATACTTCCAGCTCGGATGGAGACATCACATGAGCAGTGTGTGACTTTCAAGGTTAGGCCGTCTTACACATTGTTCCTGAGGCCCACCAGGGGTCCGACGCTCAAGGATTTCCTGGTTACGAAGAGAGCTGTTGCCATGACTCCGTCTTTCACTACTTTGCCCCAGAGAGCCAGGGACTGAGTGTCACTGTACGGTGTATAAGGCAAAAGATCACGGCGATCCTCTCGGTATTGCACTGTTCCTCTTCTTGGTGATATAGAGCAAGGTTCCTCGTTCTGTGACACAGAGTCTTGGGGGCCGAGGTGTCCTCCTTGTTCGGCTCTCCTGTCTGTATTACTTGTGCTCCACCTACAAGAGCAGTTGTGTTGCTCAATTTGCTTTTCCACCGTCGTGCGATCATTCCATTGCTACGATCCTAGTCCTGCTTCATGTAGGCACGCAGTCGCCTCCGGTACCAAGTCATATATCTTCGACGAAGATGTGGCATTGTGATATATCTGGGCGCCGGGTGCTCGGTGGCACTCATTGAGTCACCGTCTTATTGACACCCCAAACCCTGACAATACCGCCGAGCTACTCGTCGCGTGGGCAAGAGACATCGTGTGTCACGATAAGCGAGGGCTGTGCCATCCCGACGTTTCGGGTCCAACCACCCCCCCCCCCTGATCATCGTCAGCCCTATGGGCCCCTGTTAGCCATGCCATAGGCTACCAAGCGAGCGAGGATGTTACCGAGATAGGACATGGCTTGCATGTGATATTATTAGTGCTCTTCACTCATCCATCCTTGGTGCTGACACACCGGTGAGCAGCTCGTGTTTCGGCCAACGCCATCGTTAGTAAGCCTTCGATGAAGAGCCACAGACGTCGAATCATATGTCCCTTCGGAGTGAGACGACATTTTCTAGTCTGTCCACGATCCTTGTGCTTTTTATCTAAGGCCGCGGATGTGATTACCGTCTCTTCCGGTTGTTTCTTCCGGCCTGCTGGGATGCGGGTATTGCTATCAAATACTGGAAATGAGACATGTCAGAATTTACCCTGTTCGGCTTGACGTTCTAATGTCTTCAGAAGTTTGCAAGGACAGTGGAAGGTACGGAGTTCTCTCATGGGAAGGAAATTAAGTCGACTTCGGAGAATCACAAGCCACAACTGTTCTGGGGAGACGCCAGCCTATATCTATATTGGCGCGGTTGGCTTTCTTTGTTCTCAGCCTCACTGGCAATATTCCTAAAGTCTGACGCACTACGAATTCTGGTCTTTCATTGGCCGTAACACGGCAGACTTGTTGATCGGCCCGGGATCCTCACCGACTTGACTTCAGCTCTCTCTGTATTGTATACGGCACAGTCGGATGCGGTGTGACAGTTCTGGTAGTCTTACCGTCCACAATAGCTGCCCATAATTAATAGATCTTATGTGAGATAACGGCGGCTCAGTAGACATGGGCTGTATTATGTGCGCGTGACAGGCTGATTCCAGGCTGCCTACCTGCCTGCGCCTCCATCATCGGCTGGTAGTCAAGTACATATGTATGTGTCGATAGTCTTTGGAGAGGTAAGCTGGAATACGTCAGAAGAATGCCCTGTATGTAAGATAGAGGACATGTATATGAGCCAAGGACGCCATGCCACGCACAAATCTCCTCCTTCTCACCCATCCGCCTGGGCCAAGACTTTAGAATTTTTCGAGGACATCATCTGACAGTATGGGTTTCCTCAAATCGTGCTTGGAACAGCTGATCAGGCTCGCAGCATTATCACCGTTCAACCCCTTCGAGGACATTATCCAGCAGCCTCTTTTCGGCTCCGGCGATCTCGCGCAGGTCCCCCTTGCCATCCCGAGTGATGGCGGGGACACCATTATTCACCCAGAACATGCGTCCCCGGGTTTCAAGTGTGTTTATCCCAAGAGGTGGAAGAACTGCAATACGCCTACATCAAGGGATTGTTGGTTGCAGGACTCACAGGCGGAGTTCGCTTCGTATTCCCAGATCGATATCAACACGGACTGTGAGTTTGCTCTCATCCCTGGTACTGGAGTGTAATCTTACCCTGTCTACAGATGAGAACCCCGACGCTATACCCCGTGGTACAACCAGAGAGGTTGGTGTCCAGCGTTACTTTCCCTCATGCATGCTAATATGGCTAACGCTCTGGCAATAGTACTGGCTTGAGGTCGATGGAGACGTCACGGTAAGAAAGTACCAGAGCCTCAGATGATACCCAAAGATGCTGACTTTCACAGTTGTACGCGGATGGGTTCGAGAAGACTTCCGGAAAGGTGTTCAACAAGCAATACCCAGGACCACTGATAGAGGCATGCTGGGGTGACGAGATCGTTGTTCACGTGAAGAACAACTATGACAAGAACGGAACAACGATACACTGGCATGGAATCCGTCAGCTATTCACGAATCAAATGGATGGTGTCAACGGAGTTACTCAGTGCCCGATCGCCAAAGGCGACGAGTTCACTTACAAGTTTCGGGCTCTGCAGTATGGCCACACTTGGTACCATAGCCACTACTCTCTACAGGTAACACCCCCAACAATGATCGCGCCAGAAGGATTATACCTTCCAGCCGCTAATCAATCGGTAGTATCCCGATGGCCTTGCCGGGCCTCTGGTGATCCATGGTCCTTCGAGCAGCAGTTGGGACGTTGATCTCGGCCCCGTCCTCATCCAAGATTACGTGCACGACTCTTCCTTTGTACGTTATCAAGGAGAGATATCGCCGGTACCCGGAAGTTTTGCCAGGGCAGACAGCATCGTAGTAAACGGGCATGGGCATGATCCCATGACCGGTAACGGCACCTACTTCGAGACGACCTTTGCCCCGAAGAAGAAGCATGTCCTGCGATTGATCAATGGGTCCGCCGGGACTCATTACATCTTCACCATTGACAACCATACCATGACTGTTATCGAGAATGACCTTGTTCCCATCGAGCCGTACACCACAACTTCCTTAAGCATCGGTATCGGCCAACGCTACATGGTGGTCGTGGAGGCCGACCAAGAGCCCGGTGACTACTGGATCCGAACACATCCGGCGACAGGCTGCAACGGCTTCAACGCGACTCTCCCATGCGGCGGTGTGTTCAACGCCACCTGTTCGCCATTCAACGTGACCACAGGCATCATCCGGTACGACAAAAAGTCGTCGCCGAGCAAAACACTCCCTACCTCCAAGCCGTGGGGCTACACCCACAACTGCGCCGACGAGCCCTACGAGAAGCTCAAGCCGATCGTCCCCTGGATCATCGACCACCACCCGCAGAACGAGATCACGCAGGGCCGGTTCGCCGCGGCCCACCAAAACGTCAACAGCTCGGAGGAGACGGGGGGCTATCACCACTGGATGCTGACGCCGGACTTCCTGTGGCTTGACTTTGGAAACCCCAGCATCTTGAATGTGGAGAACGAGAAGTACGAGTGGAATCCCAACTTCCGCATCGTTGAAGGTGAGATCCCCTATGGGCAGATACATGCCGCTGATGAGTGAAGTCGTTGATTCTGACTGGTCTCCTCGATAAAGACAACTTCGAATCTGGCTACGGCTTCATGATTATTGAGTCGTCAAGCAACACCAGTATCCCCTTGCCGGGGAAACCTGGCGATGTGTCAATCATACCCCGTAAGTCAAATTCTTCCCAAACCCATTTGCTCTGGAGGCCCTGTTTCTCATAATACCTTATTTAGTTGCCCATCCTCTGCATTGGCATGGGATGGACATCGTCGTGCTGGCTCAAAGCAACGAGACCTTCGATCCGGTGAACAGCTACAAGACCTTCAACTTCATCAATCCGCCCCGACGAGATGTTGTCCTTCTGCCCGCTGGTGGATACATCGCCATTGCCTTCAAGCCCGATAACCCTGGGATTTGGCTCGTCCACTGTCATATTGCATGGTGAGCATATTTGTTTTGCGTTCTCTTTCTCATTGGCCATCAAGTCATGCTCCATGTCTGGAGCCATTCCGGACGCTAGCTCAACCTTTCCACACTCCTCCATCTCGTCGTCTTCTCTCAAAGCAGTACTGACTTCAAGTGTTGCATTGCAATAGGCATGCCTCAGCAGGTCTTGGTTTGCAGATTCTCGAGCGCCAGAATGAGATTATCTCAAGCCTTGGCGGGCCGTCCGCACTTGCGGACACGAAACGCGTGTGCCGGAATTGGCGACAATTCAACAAGAAGCATCCGGTTGAACAAGATGACTCTGGCATCTAGGTGAACCGCGGGGGATATGAGTGGTCTGGGCACTGTCTGATTGTCTATTACCGCCCGGTGAGCTTCGGTGCTGACCGTCCTTATATCGATGTAGTATATAGCTCATGTTCAATTGTCAGAGTTGAATCTGTTATATTCTCGCTTCTTTGTATTTTCGCAATGTATCCTTGTTAGAAACTCAGTGAACTTGACTCCTGGGAACGATGGCTGCTTCAATTAATGGGGCAGTAGGTTGCCCCTTCAAGTCCCAAACTACGCGCGTACGATATGGCATCACTGTGAGCCTTCGAGCCCATCCGGGCGGTAAATGGCTCTCGATCGGCCCATCCAACCCGTAAATATTGAGTTCCGCTACGGACGCATTGTGTAGGTGTTGGAATGGGCTGTTGTATGGGCTGTTGTGGCACGATTCGTGGCTAGTTCTTAGAGCCTCTCGGATATGGTTGGGACCACCTAACACAATCTCACGTTGTCTCTATAGAGATATAACCATAGCTGTTCTGCAGGGTCTTCTAACCTCCTCAAGCAATGAACTGCTTGGTTCCATCTGCAGCTCCTACTATCATGGGTATCTCGTCAGGAAACATAATTAGACTCATGCAACAAGCACATAATTGACAATCGATAGAAGTCTCGTGGGTCAGGGTATCTGATTATGTATGCCCAAGTGAGTTTGTGACAACCGAGCCTTACTGTGTAATAGGCCTTCTTGGTGGACCACAAAGTAAGGCTGTGCTACGGATGGATACTTCCAAAAATGCTTGCGCACGCTGTATCTTCGATAGAGAATAGGCTCCCGGGCCGTTGTGTTGCTCTAACTGACCTGAACCGAAAGAACGTGAGAAGACTTGATCAGCTTCTCGATGTCTCTTCAGCTTGAGAATTAGGCAAAGGGTAAGAACAATTATTGTTGGACGGTTACACAATGGCGTTGTCAATGTTATTCATAGTCCACACACCTCAGAATTTCCCTCTCTGTTCCCGACGCCTAAACGGTTGCTACATTGCAGCCCCGATCAGTCTGTGAATTGCAAGCCCATGCAGTGAAGGGAGCTGGACTACTTAATGATTGATACTACCTGGCAGCCCAGACCAAGGCCCCAGGGAAGAATGTCACGGCCACTAGCCCAAGCTAGCAAGCACATGCTATTGGTATATGGCACCTCCGGGCCCGACCCGTGCCTATTGCCAGCGTGGCTTGAAACACTTATCTGGATACAGGCATGTCAAGTATCAAGATACTGAGATATACCGGGGGGGGGGGGAGATGAGGGTCAGGTTTGATATGGTGGGAAACAGAACATGAGACGGCGGGATTTAACAATTTATGTTGATGATGTCAACTATTCTTCATGTTGTGGGCTCGATAAGCAAGGTATGCAGACGTTGAAGCGCTTTGTCGTCTGATAAGGATGTATGTAGACGCTCGATATTGAATGAGGTCCAGTGTTGTGCAGGCTTCTGAGGTCTCAAGGAGGCCGTCACGGCCAAGCTAACGCGTTAAGATGCACCAGGGCACTGGAATGCGGCCAGACCGGGTTAAGTCATAGGCACTTAAGTACTTAGTACTTAGGCAGAGTCAGACTCGCAATCAGTCAGTCCAATCTGAGTCTGCTGTCACTTATCCTCCAGCCTTGAGTGGCCATGGGATGCAATGTTTGGAGCAATGTTCATCTTGGCTGCAGGAGATACTGGGCTCTTTTACCTCGAATGAGTACCTAGGTATCCTAGGGTACCTACGGTAGCACGGATCCGCATACCTATTTTGAGCCTCAGAAGAAGCAACCCCAATGCTACCTAGCACGTGCCCATGTACCCGCATACTGTAGATGTCTTGACAGGCAGGACAGGTAGGTAGCATCTAGATACAGTTTTGATCCACCCCTTCATACAGTACGTAAATGCTGACGGAGGGGTGCATGACGTACTGTTCGGATTTAGGGCTAGTGGTAATACCAGATCAGGACTAGCGGTGGTCTGGGATTTTGCACCAAAAAAGAAGCTGTCGACGACTTGCAGTGGCCCGAGCACATCGAGTTGACTAGATACGCCTGGGTACGCTGGTATGGGCAGGGACTTGAGGCAATAGATGTGAAGGTGACAAAAGGATGATGTAGGCATTGACCGGCATGCCATTAAAGTCTGACATTGGGAGAAGAAGAGTGGCCGGCAGCTCAACAAGCTACACCTGGACATTTACCGTGGTTTTGCCAGGCGGTTGGAATGCCAGTAATGGTGTACCGTACCGGTGATGCTTACCGAATCAGATAGGCCGTCCCAGAATCTTCAGTGACTCCAGTAACCCACGAGCTAGTTACTTAATAGGTACGTATATATCCGTGGTGTCCATGGTAGTCTGGCAGTCTGGGAAGGCAGCCTGGCAGCTTAGGCAAGGTGCATATGCGCTAAAACTGCGCGATCAGCCCAGACTCAGGCCAAAATCGACCCATCCACGCAACTGGCACACTGTTGCGGTTATCTAATCGCCTCTTCCCGCCTCCCGCCTCCCCCAGCCTGCCAGCCTGCCAGCCTGCCCGCCTGCCCGCCTGCCCACCTGCTACTGCAGTATAGCCTGTCAGCCTGTCTGTGCCAAGGGCTGGTTGACGCTTGCTGCACCTCATCATACCAAACCACCGCCCTTGAAAGAGCTGCCCTGCCCGTGTGTCGCACTGCACTGCACTGCACTGCACTGCACCACACTCGCTCCCGCAACCGCTCCCGCACCGCAAACCTCAAAGGCTTGCTCGCATCCCAACCACACTAGTAAATCGCAGTCAATTTCGACGTCGTCTTGTCAAACCCACACTTGCCCCCTCGACGTCGTTCCCAACCATATACCGCCGACCGTACAGCTCCCTGCGACTGCCCGAATACCACTTGTCGACCAAAGATCAACCTCCTTTTTCTCCCCCCTTGGCCGGGGCCGATCGCATGTAGGCCACAAACCCACCATGTCGACCGAAGCGACCGGCGCCGCGGCGCCTGGCACCCACCACAACAACCTCAACGTCAACCTCCACGACCACGAACACGACCTTGACGATTCCACGATCGCTGTTGTCAATCCCCAGCCTGCCACCAAGTCGCCCAAGCCTACCGGTCTGCACTCGCCACCTGATAGCAACAATGTCGACGCCTCCGATTCCGAGTTGAGCGACCTCGACGAAGCAATTGCCGACGCCGACTCTCCAAATGCAACCCCGGCGCCAGCATCAACGACCGCACCCAAGGCTGGCAACAACCACCCCAACAACAACAACAACCACGACGACTCCTCCTCTGCGCCCACGGCTGATTCCGAACAAAAAGACAAAGCACCTGAACAAGCCCCTACACCTGGACAAGATGAAGACATCGGCGAGGTCTTGCCGGACCACTGGTCTGGCACCGTCCCTGTCTTCAAGCCCACCATGCACCAATTCAAGGATTTCAAGAGATTCGTATGTCATCCCACCCCCACACCTCCTGTCGCCCTGTCTCCGTGTCGCGACTTTGCATTCTAATAAGAGGCTGCACAGATGGAAGCTGTCGATTCCTACGGTATGAAGTCTGGCATCATCAAGATCGTCCCCCCTTCGGAGTGGAGAGAGTCGCTCCCTGAACTCGACGACCTCATCAAGGGAATCCGTGTCAGAGAACCCATCAAGCAAGACATAATGGGCTCCAACGGAACATACCGCCAAGTCAACATCCTCCATCAGCGATCATACAATGTACCTCAATGGAAACAGTTGTGCGACCAGAGCGAGCACCAGCCTCCCGCCAGACGTGGGGAGCGTCGCGCAAACGCCGAAAAGCCGAAGCCTGCGACTCGAGGTCGAGCTGCAGCAGCTGCAAACAAGTCGAGTACACGTGCCGCGTCCAGCCCTGCGCGCCGAGGTGGTCGTGGCCGTGGCCGAGGACGAGGACGAGGCAGAGGGGCAGGCCGGGGCAGGGGCAGAAGGTCCACGGCCCAAGATGATACTGATGTGGACGAACGACCTATGACGCCCGAGTCACCGAGGCCCGGCGGCGACAGCAGAAGGGGAGATGCCGTGGTCCACTCAATCGAAGACCCTGGCGTCAAGGTCGAGGAAGAAGAAGAATGCGATGAGGCCCCGAGACGGATGGCATTCAGCAGACAGGCAAAACCCAAGGTCCAGACTACATCGGCTCGCCGCAAGTACAGCAAGCGGGAGGGGTCGACCATGATTGACGAGGAGGCCTTCAAGGATTGGGACTACCGGATGGACATCTCAGACTACACTCCTGAGCGATGCGAAGAGCTGGAACGGACTTACTGGAAGACACTCACATACGCACAACCGCTGTACGGTGCCGATCTGATGGGAACTCTGTTCCACGAGGACACTGAGTTGTGGAACCTGAATAAGCTGCCCAATCTTTTGGACGTGCTGGGCACCAAGGTCCCTGGAGTCAACACCGCCTACCTCTATCTGGGAATGTGGAAGGCAACATTTGCTTGGCACCTGGAGGATGTCGATCTCTACAGTATCAATTATCTCCATTTCGGTGCTCCCAAACAGTGGTACAGTATCTCACAGGCCGATGCTCGCCGTTTCGAGGCCGCTATGAAGAGCATCTGGCCCACCGAGGGCAAGGCTTGCGACCAGTTCTTGCGCCACAAGGCCTTCCTCATTTCTCCTTCCCATCTCCTACAGCACTACAACATCAAGGTGAACAAGGTTCTTTCCTACCCCGGAGAGTTCGTTGTCACTTATCCATATGGCTACCACTCTGGCTACAACCTGGGCTACAACTGCGCCGAGGCTGTCAACTTTGCCCTGGATTCGTGGCTACCCATGGGCAAAATTGCCAAGAAATGCGAGTGTGCGCAGGCTCAGGACAGTGTATGGGTCGATGTTTACGAGATCGAGAGGAAGCTCCGTGGTGAACCGACGCCTGAGTATTGGACTGAAGAAGAGGATGAGTCCGAAGATGACGAAGATGAGGAGGACGAGGACGAAGAAACAGGCCTGCCTTCGCCTCCTGACAGCCATACGGTGAGAAGCAAGGCCTCTGCTCTCAAGCGGAAACGAGCGAGGATCACCAAGGACAAGAAGGAGAAGGCCAAGAAGCTTCGTCTGCGGGTCAAGGCTCATGTCGAGCCACCCTGTTGCCTCTGTCCCAATGACATCCCAGGCGCCGAGATCCTCTCCACGGACGATGGCCGAAAGGCACACCGCCTGTGTGCACTGTACCTACCTGAGACCTTTATTGAAACCGTCAACGGCGAAGAAATCGTCTCGAACGCCGCGGGCATCGAGAAGGCACGCCTGGAGCTCAAGTGCCTTTACTGCCGATCCAAGCGTGGTGCTTGCTTCCAGTGCTCGCAGAAGAAGTGCCCTCGCTCTTATCACGCCACATGTGCCGCTGCCGCTGGCGTGCTGGTGGAGCAAGGTGATGTACCCGTGTTCGACAAGGATGGCATCGAGTATAAGGAAGAAGCCTTTGAGTTCAGCTGTCGCTTCCACCGATCTAAGCGGGACAGGAAGCTGGATGGCGAGGCCCTGGAGGACAGCGCTCGCGTCAAGGATGCTGCTGCAGCGGTCAAGAAGGGCGATATTTGTCAGATGCAGTATTACCGTAAAGAAATATTTGCCGGCATTGTCGTTGAGAACCGGGAAGATGAGCAAAGTCTGCTTCTGGACATCATTCCTAACGGGTAAGATTTTAGCAATTCCGTCAAGAACGAGGGGAACCATAAACTGACAAGCCGCAGATCCCGCGTCGAGGTCGAGTGGAAGTGGCTGCTTCTTCCTGATCCGGAAGACTTCCACCTGCCCAAAGCTTCGGCAAACGCGCTGCCAATGCCCACATCCAGGAAGGCCAGAGCCGACATCAACGCCAAACGGTCCGCAGATGAGCCCCCAAGGCCTGGTGATATGTTCGTTGAAGGTCCCGCGCCCGGCAAAGACTTCACTTGGTCCGAGTTCCACACATGCGAGGCTGCTGAGTGTAAGAACAGTGGCCAGGCCAAGGTTGACTTGTGGAAAGACAACCAACTCTGGCACTACCTGGGCAGGACCTCAACAGAGGCGAAGGCCCAATACACCGAGGATCCATGCAAGCCTCAACACAACCCTAAGAGCAACTACCTCGACAGTATTCCCAAACCTCCCCCACCACCCAGGCCGCAGTACCAAGCTTACGGCGCAACACATCCGGCCCAGGCAAGGGCTCAAACGATTGCGAAGCCGGAAAAGCCCTATGTTTACAAGCCTCGGAAGCCAGTCGACACTTCTCTTGTTGGAGCTTTTGCCACCCCAAAGTTTCCTCCAGATACTGCACTCGCTGGAGGTGTTCCACCGCTTTCATTTGGCACAGATCCTCGATTCAGCCACTCCGGATTGTACACTGCGAACAGGCTCACGCCGTTTGCTACCGGTCTGCGTCCGCAGGAACAGCCTCGCACCAATGCGCAGTTCACGCCCATCTTGCCGCCTCGGCAACCTCAACAATCTTACCAACCTCCCCCACCTCAACAATCCCAGTCCATCAATCCAGCATGGCTCTCCAGTGCACAAACAGGTACCCAGATGGCGCAGATCACTCCGAGTTCGCAACCTTCTCCAAGACAAAAGGCTCCTCTGTCGTTTAGTCCTGCGCCACTGCAGTCACCCAGCGTTCAATCGCAACAGCCTACGATGCCCATGCAACAACTGGCGCCCCCACAAACCCTACCACAAGCCGCTCCACAAGCCGTTCCGCAGCAAGCCTGGCCTAAGTTCTCATTCTTCCAGGCTTACCACAATAGGTAAAAACCTTCGTTTTGTCTTGTTACCCTTGGTTCTAACTCACTATTTCGTAGGGACGGGTCTCGTTACAGGACACCATATGCACCTTGGGGCGGCTTCTGCAATGGCTACGAAGGAGACCTGCGTAAACATCTGATGAAGAAGCCAGACGCTGCACCTTCTTCATTCAACAATCGACGCCTGAGCTTCAACTTGGGTGGTGGGCTCCAAGGCCTCACCAAGCCCCCGTCTCACCAGTACTCGAACTCGGCCGGTTCGTCGAGATCTTCTCCTTTTAGCGGCCCGCGGGCCAGATCACAGTCCGGAGCGGTGTCTCCCACCTCTTCATATGCTTCGGCCATGTCACCTCCACCAGTGCCTTCTCGAGGACACCAACGTGCACCATCCGCACCAACATACCCATCACATCCGGCCATGAGGCCACAGTATGGCACACCGCAGACAGCTCACGCTGCAGGCCCACCTAGTCAAGGCAACACTGACACCAGCTCCCTAAACGGTCTACCTAATGGCCTGGGGCTCTGGGTCGGTTCCGGTCCGGCAGATGCACAGCTATCGAAGGCGTCCATCCCGCCTATATCGCCAGCTGGAATACCCTCACAGCAGCCGACATTTCTTAACACCTCCCCAAATCTAGCGCCGCATGTATCCTTTGCGACATCACCACCACAGCCCATGGATGTCGATTCTGAGGTACACGAGACACCCGCACAGCAACTGAAGCAGCAGTTGCGGCGCATCTCGGACCCGAAGGAATCGCCCTTTCGCATGCCCCGCAGCCGCGGCCACACTCCACGTAACAGCCTGAACCAGCTCCCGCGACTCCGAACACCGTCTCAGCCGGCAGACCCTGACCTGGCACTGGAGCAGAGAGCATCAGGCTCGCAGGCGTCACAGGCAACAACACCGTCGGAACTGGCAGCCAACGGCATCTCTGTGCGGGAGTTCCCCGACATCCCGACGGTAGACAGCCAGGGCCTTGTGGAGAAGATGATGTTGGACCTCAGGAGAGCGAGCATGCAAAGTCAACAGGGCACTGTTGATGACGGGACGATGATCAGCTTTGTTGATCCTGCTGCAACCACGACGGACCTTTAGCGCTGGGTAGATCGTTGTCAGGGCCATGCGGGAAGTGGGAATGTTTACGGGACGGAAGTGGAGGTTTATGGCAAAACAAGGATAAAGGACGGCGCAGGGAGCTTGGTGATACCATGGGATCGGGAGACTCCACGGGAATGGGCGGGAAATTCTGGCTGGCTTCGGCAACAGCTTGGGCAAGAAGACCCACAGCTCAAGGCTATGGTCAGGTACAAGGCGTTTTGAGGGTTGGTTGACTCGGAGTTCATTTATACACAGGGCGGGCGGCTTGGTCTTTTTGAGAGCAGAAGCCTCTGGGCGGGCGGTTAAAGGTTACCGGATCATGTGGTCACCATGGGACAGGTGGGTGGTTGGGTTCATGGATAGGTGGGTGGGCGGTTCTTCAGTGGCAGTATTGCTACGAAAGTTGGTCTGGTCGGTGGCCCTCTCTCTTGCTTGTAATGTCGTGCTGTACTTTTTGTGCGGAAACCCTAAAAGTGACGGAGTGATCGAGCAGGGAAACAACGCGGCTTGACTTGCTACTGCAACGCAATGCAAAAAGCCATGACTGGCACACATTCGATACAGAGAATAGTCAGAGCAAAATGATTCGAATAGTTTCCAAGGATGACTTGCACTGGCCGAGTGACGACATATCGCAAATAATGAGAAGCTATTCCAGGTAGGGCTTGTACGGAGGTAACGAACAGAAAGACTAGGGTAAGTCTAGGGTAAGTGTAAACAATAGTGAGGTAGCAGAGAAGAAAGACTAAGGTAAATTCCTTAGTATTAAAGTTTAGCCAGCTAGGTAGACCTGAAGGGAGAGAAGGCCCCTATATATATTTGAGTAATAGTACTGGACCCTAGGGGGGTTATGTGACCCTATGGGGCCCCATATTGGTAGTAAGTAGTCGAGCCGATTACTAGAAAATTTGACTTAACTCACAGAGCTGACCGTCTGCCAGACTTAGCTGTCAACTGGTAGCATACGTAGCATGGTTCGCTGGGGAACGAGTGCCGCATGACCTGCATGCATGCCTCTTTGTTGGTCTGAACTATACTCAACCTGGGTTTGAAGACATAATTACCCTCTATGTCACAGCGTGTCCCATCTCAGCGATTTTCATCTCATAGTGAAGGTCCCGGCTATGAATCACTGACGGGAAGAAACCCCGATATAAATGTCTATTATGTTGAGGCTCTCTTTACTTGTGCTGCTTTTATGCCGTAGATTTCATTGGTTACCCATCTCAACTGGTTAGAAGCTCTATTCTTAGTACTCTTACCGAATCTATTGCAATGTTTCTCTACTAACCTTGTTAGCTATTGGGTGAGCTGCGCGAGATAGATACACTTCGATACCTGGAACACTTACGCTGATTAATGCATTTTGTCTTAGTCTCTACGACCTCTACGACCACATCAGATCTGAGAGGCTCAGAAAGAGTTACAAGCCCTTCCCATTGCCATCGATTGAAAATCATCGCCGCTTGACTCCCCAGGATGTCAGCATTATTACCCCCTCCATCAAGACAGCCAACAGCTTTCCCACATTCCTCAACACGTTACTGGACCAGGACCCTCTGGAGATAATCATTGTTACAGTTCCTGAATGGGAAGGCCAAATTGAGTCCCTCCTTGCAACAGACCAACAATGCTCGCAAGCTCGCGGCCAGAGACGGATCAAGGTCCTGACCATTGACCACCCGAATCAGCGTGATCAGATTGTCAAGGGCATCGACAGGTGCAAGGGCAAGATCATAGCAATGGTGGATGATGACACATCCTGGGTGAACAGCACACGGGTTTTACACCTCCTGGCGCCTTTCCAAGATGATGACGTTGGCTTCGTTGCTGGGCCTGTGTTGTATGCTACCACCCCCCCTCTTCCTTCTCCTTTCCATTTCAAGTTGATACCCATGGACTTCTGGGAAAATTTTAGCTAATCTTGTACAGGAACTATGTTCCCAAGGAGCGACAGGACCCACGCGTCATAACAATCGGGGAGGCCATAGCGATACAGAAACGGCGAATGCGCAACAACGCCATGAAGACCTTCTACGCCGCCGACGGCTCGACCAACTGGTGCCTCCCCGGGCCGAACATCCTCGGCCGCGTCGAGATCCTCCAGGATCCCGCCTTCCAGCGCGCCTTCACCAGCGAGGAGTGGCGGGGCGCCAAGTGCAACATCGGGCACGACGGCTTCCTGACCAAGTGGGTGCTGTTCAACTGGCACCGGCTGCCCCGGCACCGCGGCACGACCGACATCCCGCAGTACAGGCGCTGGAGGCTGGGGGTCCAGCACACCAGGGAGGCCAAGCTGCTGACCTCGGTGGAGCAGGGCACGAACCTCACGTTCGAGCAGATGGTGCGCTGGTCTCGCCAGGGGCTCCGAACGCGCATCAAGTGGCTGTTGGACGAGCCTGGGTTCTGCGCCATGCGGAGGTCTCATCCTTACCTGGCGTGGAAGATGGTGGGTGACTGTTTCAAACCGCTCCCCATGTTGATCTGGTTGAGTGCGTTGTGCAGGACGTATTTTACTCCTGGTTATCGATGGCTTGCGTAAGTCGGGCCCTACCACCCACCCGTACATAATGTTTTGTCACAGGAAGCCCGAATTCACGTGTTTCAAAGGGTCTCGAAGCACTGACAGCCGCCTCTAGGATGCTCGTTCATCTCATCTACCTTCTACGCATGCTCACCGATATCCTGGACTTCCTCACCGACTATCCATACTGCTGGGTTCACTTCTGGGTCGTACCCTTCGTTCATTTGTGGCCGTATTTCTCTGACATCTTGGTCCTGTTGTATGGGCTGGATGATGAGGTATGGTCGAATAGAGATCTTGGAGGCTCGCAGCAGCTGGGCAAGAATCAAGAGTGCAGGAGGCACGTGGGGGCCCGGAGAAGTTGATGGGGAACAGTTGATGAGTCTTGGAAATACGGAGTTTTCTGCTCATTTTGCGTTTAGGTTAAATCCACTTCATGCGTTGCATTGATGGTTCAGGTAGATGTTAAGCCTGACAAGATTTTAAAAGATATTATCAGTCTTTATTCAAGGTGCATATTGATAATATGCCTATATACCGGCTCTAGACGGGCCTACTAAGTACTAAGTAGGTAGGTAACGAGCACGAGAAGTTGATAGTATTTTAATATTCTTTACTCGGGGTATGTAGAATATACAGATACACCGGCTCCAGTGGATGGCCTCAGATCTTCACTGGTTTCTATGATATATACTTATAGTACGTCCACGACAACCTTTCATTGCTGTCACACACTGAAGGAATGTCAATGACGCCCAACATATAGTATACATTATAAGTCTGAGAGTGTGGAATTCACTTTCCTATTTCGGCATCGACTGAAGGGTAGGGAGCGCTGTGTAGCCCTTGCGGCCTCAATTCTCTACGGAGACCCCTGGGAAGAAAGAGGGCCAGACACTTCGACACATATGCAATTGAGTTAAATTATTGGACTAAGAGACTTGATGTGACGTCCAAATAAACTTTCGACCGGTTCTGCGCCTTAATCACCCGTGGTTCCACCCCTATGGGGCACAACTGCCGTGGCCCCTGTCCATGTCCGAATCAATTACATAGAGATAACCTCAATACTAGTCTTACACTTCCTCTTTTAGACCTGACTCGACGAGTTGTTGGAGATGCTCCGGTGTCTACGTTGACAGCCAATGCCGTAGCTTCCTCTTATAACAGAACGCTGGCCGAACTTCACGTGCAGAGATCTATATTGATCGGTCACCTGATTTTATCACGAGTGGTACTATGCTCTGATTACCACGAAGATTACGCATCGACAAGATTTCACGGACTCCAGTACGCAGGAAGGCATCTGATGTTTTTGTTTTCTCTCGACATGACAATCGCCTATTCTTGATTAAGCTAAATGCTCAACTTGATCCAGGACTGCTCGAGCTACTGAGCCGTGGTCTGGGCCACCGGGCGGCGCCTCTCGATCGACAGTACTGTGTCAATGAAGCTGCGTTTCAGGGCACTCTTCTTCCGCGATGCCAGTAGCTGTGCCGTCTTCAGGATGTTCTTGATCTGCCTCCCGTTCAGTTGCAACTTAGCCAGCTCCTCGACATCGTTTTCCGTCAGCTCGGGCTTGACCTTGGCCGCGGCGATGAAGTTGCGCCAGATCTGTGCCCTCGATTCCGCAGTCAGGTCTGGGTACTCCAGGGAGACGTGAATGCGGGATTGGAAAGCCGCGTCGATATTGTCCACACGATTGGTGGTCATAAAGAGAATCCCTTCATAGTACTCGAGCGTCCGCAGGAAGATGGAGACGACCTTGTTCCTCTCGAGGTCGTGAGTGGATCGTGCCTCGAGGAAGACATCACACTCATCCAGTAACAGGATGGCGTTCCACCGTGCCACCAGCTCAAGGATTCGCGACAGACCGTTCTCCACCTCCCAAGGTTCAGAGCCGAGATCACCAGAGCTGAGAGTGTGCAGCGGGACACGCAGATTCTCCGCAACAGCCTCGGCCGTCAGGGTCTTGCCGACTCCAGGTGGTCCTGACAGGAGGCAAATGATGCCCTTACCCTTGCCAGAGATGACGTCGTCAAAGGTTCCCTCGCCCTCAAGCTGCGACTCAGAAAAGGCCAGGATAAGCTCCTTCTGGTCGTCGGGCAGGACAAGCTTTTCGAAGGCGCTGTTGTTCCATACAACCTCGTCGACCTGCTCAACGAAGAAGTCCAGCCACTCCTTGCGCTTGAGAGAGTAACCCCGCGTGCGGGACCGGGCCAGCATCTGGTAGTAGGGGCTCAGCTTGAGCTGGCCATCGTCTGAGAGACCATGCTCTTGCTTGTATTCTTGTAAGCGCTCCAGGTCCTTGGCGTTCCAGTCTGATAGATGGCGTCTGCGCCACATATTGCTGCGGTTGAAGGACTGGATGTCGACGACAATGCGGCCGGTGATCTGGATGGGAACCTCATTTCCCTCTCGGTCCCAGGTTATCGCAGTGCCGTCGTATGCCTTGTAGTGGTGTCCAGCCAGGCTCTCGAATATCTGACCCCTTTTGACCAGCATCGTCGTGACAGCCTCCTTATTCTCGTGGAAAACTAGGGGGAAGGCGTTAAGCCCGTCAATCTTCTTGACACCGATGAATTCCGGGATATCAATTGGCTCCCTGTGTCGACCGAAACCTTTTCCACTGTAGTCGACACAGTCGGCTCGAAGCCGTAGAAACTTGCCACACTGGGTCTGCATGTATTCTGACTCTTCCAGCTCGAAGGCTGACAGAGGTCCTTTGTGAGCGGCCAGGATGATAGATGCCGGCTGGAAGATCATCCTTGAGAATAGTTAGCATTTTGTCACTTGGATACACTTGAAGAAAACTTGAGGGACGCTCAATCTCACCAGAGATGCTCGAAGGTAATAACCCCGTTAAGGACATAGTCTTCGAAGGCCTTGATGCTGTCCCCAATCTCATACTTGAGAATGTCATAAAGGATGACCAAATGTTCCTTGGTCTTCTCATCCAGATCAGGCTGATTCATGTACTCGACCAAAGCAACCCAACGGTGAACGAATGGTCTGAAGGGAGCCTCGAATGTCAAGCGCTTCAGCTCGCACGCCACCCCAGGATAGTCCTTCAGGATAACCTCGCCGAGGGCTTTCTGCAGCCAAGGACTCTGGATGACGATTGAATGGGCCTCGAGCTTCTTCCGGCCATCCGGGCTCTTGATGTTCCGGACGAGCACAGCGTATGTATCCGTGATGGCGTTCTCTGCAGGCTCTGCCACATCCTCGGGATATTGGTTAACCCAGGTCCAGTTGCCGTCCTTGTCTTTGGAAGACTTGTAGATGTTCTTCACTTCGCTGACTGAGCCAACTGGCAGGTTGACCTTTTCTTCTTCGGGGGTGTCGGCTTCATCTTCTTCGTCGGAGCTGTCGTCGAAATCCTCTTCCTCATCTTTCTTTGTCTGCATCAACTTGGAAAGTTCCTCGATGCTAAGCATCTTGGGATCCTCGCCTTCGCCAAAGGTGACGGCAACTCTTGGTTTGGTAATCGCCATGGCTCTCAGTCAACTTGATAAGAGTAATAAGGTTTGTGTTTGACTCCAAAGGATGGCCGCTAGACAGAGAGACCTGGGAATGTAAGGCTTTTTATCCAAGCAAGCCTGGGAAGCTCTGCGGCTCCATTGACCTGGCAAACTACTTCATACTCGACTGATCTGGGGGTTGGTAGAAGCCTATTAGATCGCCGGTGAGTCACTTGAACTGTTACTGCTGCCTTATGCAACCAGCCTATCCGGTCTTCATCTCCTGTGTTGGCCTCAAATGTGCAAAACCCAACCACTGCTAGCGACACATCCTTCTGGAGCCAGGTGGCAACACCTGCAAATATCTAGGCCACCACGTCCTTTACTGCAAGCTAAGAGGTCCTCAAGAGTAGGACTGCGGGGAGATCTGCTCTGATATGAGGTCGATGTCAGCACTAACCACATGTACGCGAATAAGTGGTTTTGGAGGAATTGTTGCTGCCTGTAAGCTGGGAGGGGCTGAGTCACTCGAACACTACACTTGATAGAACAGAGAACTAGGCAGGAGAACGAAGACCAACCCAAGTATCAAAGTATGATAAATCCCAAAATTGGCGAGACTAAGTATTCCATGATTCAATCCTTCTGTGAGATTAATACTTAGATGCACTGCACAGTAAGCAGACATCGTGCGAGATCAGGCACCATTCGCCACAGTGTCCCCGCTGAACCTTGACTGATCCATCACAATTCTGGCCGCGAATAGTCAATATTTCAAAAACTTCACATTGAAGATTTAACTTATTACCAGACTGTGAGCATCATTATGCCACGCCAGAGAATCTCGATGGCCTTCAGAGAGATCACATGCAGTGCCTTGGTGCAAGTTACCCACAACAGACATTAATACTACCAAGAGGCTACATATGTAGGGTATATTCTACAATTGTTGCAATCAAGCAGAATGGGTCGAGTCCTGTGTCTCTTCCCAACGCTGGTGCCTGTGTTTATATCGGCCCAACGGGGCTGGGAGGCCATGATGAGCTGAATAACATTAAGTGCATGGATCACAACAGACTTCCGACTATCATCACGAAGAATGGAAATCTTAAAGGCAAATTTTGCAGTCTAATGGAAGATCGTAAGAGATAGTAAGGTGATGGTCGTACTTATGTGACCTTCAAAGAAGATCAATGCGGCTGAGATTGTAGCCATCGAGACTTAAGCGGACTGCATGTTGACTCGAACAACAAAATAACAAGGTTCATTTGCTCTCTTAAGTAGAAGCTTATCTTTACCGAAGGGTACGAATCTCGGATTAAAATTACTAATCCGGTCCACTCGTGGAGCAAGTCTATATGATAGAGTTGAATGGGCGAGTCTTCTTGCGACCTCAATTTATGCAGCATGCTGCTTGTTAACACGTTCTCTGCAGGCCTTTGAGCTGACTTGTCCTTGATTTCAGACTATAATATAACACAGTTATTTCAGTTGCATAATTAATTAGGTAGATAACACCGGTAGCATGGGTTGCGAGCCAGTAGCAGCGTACTGAGGACAGTTACCATGTAAGTATATATACTTGTGTACTGCAGTACTTATCATGGTAGCTGACCGGCCAGTGGATGAGTGCACAGCATAGCCGTACCAAAACGTATACACCTGTGATTTGATAACGGGAATACGGCCCACACATTATAGTTGTTGACTTTCCCAAAAAAGCCGAGAGCTCATGTCATGCAGTGAGACCCCCAAACCTCAGCTGGGCAGCTGGGCTGGGGCCCTTGCTGCCGGTAATGAGCTGTCATTACGGAAGTGGGCCCGACAAAAAGCAATGCTGGCAAATCCCAAAGAAACCCCTGGATCTGAGTGAAACCAAGACAGTCAGGGGCGCGCCGACATGCCGTGCATGGCGCTTTGACTACCCATGGGCCATGCCTCTGCTATTCTACCGATCTCGTTCTTACAACTTCATTCTGGCCGACGACCTTCGTGAGCGATATATCCACCACTGCTGCATTCAGAGCCAACCAAGACAGAAGCCTTGCTTGAGCCCAGGTGCTGATAGCGATGAAGTGGCGATCATGGGACGACTTCTGGAGCAACCATCCCATGATGGCGGATGGCTTGGCTAGTATTTGGTCAACCATCCGGCCATATCTGCCGCCCATCAACTTCATCACGATGCACTATGCCTACTTCGTTTTCCTGGGACTTATTTTTGGGGTCATATTCTGGGGATCGTCCAATCCCGCCGAGAGCGTCAGCTTCTGCGATAGCTGGTTTCTCGTCGTTTCCGCGTTCACAGGCTCTGGCCTGAACCCAGTGAACCTCAGCCAGCTTACGACGGGCCAGCAGGTCATACTTCTCATAATGATGGTACTGGGAAGTCCTGTGCTGATATCATTGGTCACCATCTGGTTCCGCACGCGCATCTTTGAAAAGCGTTTCGAGGACATTGTCGAGCTGGAGAACAGCAGGAAGATGAAGGCGACGGGGATGGTGGTCGGGATGGCAGGCGCCATGTTCGGACTACCCGTCATGTCCTCCTTTCGGGCGACCAAACGGCGGGGCCAGGCTGGTGGAGGCGATGGCACTCAGAAACACTGGCAGCAAGCCGAGGCGGACGCCTTCGAATTGTCGAACCCAGGTGGCCGGACATCAAGGGGTCGGGATCGGGAACTTCTGAACCCCATCCAGGAAGGCCAGAAACTGGATGATCTGTCGAACAGTTCAGGACGTCAGATCTCGCCCGTCTCGCGCACGACCAGGAGGAGGCCTCTCACCCGAGACTCTGGCCGTCAAGGCACCTCCGAGGGCTTTGACTTCAGAACCTTTGTCCAAAAGAACAGGAAAAATATCGGAAGGAACGGCCAATTTTTTGATCTCACAGAGGAGCAGCGCGAGTACCTGGGCGGCGTGGAGTACCGAGCGTTGAAGATCCTCTTCGTGATTGTCCTGGTCTACTTTGTCCTCTGGCAGGTGCTTGGGGCTATTGCACTGGGCGCATGGATTTCCGTGCATGGTAGCAGCATCTCGGCCGTTAACTCGCAAAACCCTTGGTGGGCAGGGATATTCCTGGCGATCTCCTCCTTCAACAGTGCCGGCATGACCCTCCTCGACGCCGGCATAGCAGCGTTCGAGAACGATGCGTTTGTGCTGACCATCGTGACGATCCTAGCACTCGCTGGCAGCTCGATATTTCCGGCGTTCCTCCGAGCTACGGTGTTCTTCTGCAGCTTCGTGCTCAAGCATGTGGTCGATGACGAGGATTATGTCGTTTGGAAAGAAGCTTTCGATTTCATCCTGAAATACCCACGTCGTCTTTACATGATGATGTTCCCCGCGAAAGCCAACTGGATTTTTGTTGCCATCTTCTCAGTATTTTCGATCTCTGGCTGGGTACTCTTGCTTGTCCTCAGCATCGGAAATTCCGTCCTGGATAGTTTCCCCGTCGGGAAGCAAGTTGGACTAGCATTGTTCCAGGCGTTGAGTGAGTGCCGACCCTGACAAGCCCAGAGCTCTGTGTTTCAAGGAGCCACTTGCTAATTGCCATAATCTCAGCCATATCGTCTCCCGGTTTCGCCGTTGTATCGGTATCGGGCCTCTATTTTGACGTCCAAGTTCTGTGGGTGATCGTGATGTATATCTCTGCCTACCCAGAGATCATTGTCATGCGTAATTCGAACGTGAGTCTTTCATTGCTTATCATGCTTTGTCCTACTGAACTCTCCCAACGCTGACTTCGACTTTAAAGGTGTACGAGGAGCGTTCGCTAGGCATTTATGCCAGCGAGGACTCCGACAGCGAGAGCGAGGACTCCGACGACAACAACTCGGTTTTATCCAAACCGCTGATCCCTTCCGAAGGGCCCCTACTGCCCGCACCACCATCCCACAACAACCACGGCCCGCAGGGCAGGCCCATATCCGTGTCTGGGGTGTCGCAAGCAGAGTCCCGCTTCTCGACCACCTCGGTTAGGTCTATCAGAAAGCTCGCCTCCGTCGGCAGGCGCGGGACAGCCTTTGTGGGCAAGCAGATCCAGAGGCGGATGAACAACTTCCAGGGCGTAGGCGTCGCGGCCAAGCCACGGCTCAAGCGCGCCACCGAGATCAAATTCGACGAAAAGCCCTCACCGTCCCTGGCGCAGGAGGGCCAGGTCAGCCTTGTGTCACAGCACCTGAGAGGCCAGCTATCTCACGACATCTGGTTCATCGCGCTCGCGCTGTTCCTAATCACGCTGATAGAGACTTCGCACTCAATCGAGGACCCGACTTCGTACAGCGTCTTCAACTTCCTCTTTGAAATTGTATCTGGTTATACCAATATTGGCCTTTCAGTCGGGATCACGGGGCAGTCGTACAGCTTCTGTGGAGGGTGGTATACGGGAAGCAAGGTCATCATGGTCTTGATGATGCTTCGGGGGAGGCACAGGGGCCTGCCTGTGGCCCTTGACCACGCCGTCAAGTTGCCTGGGTGGGACAATGTGAAGAAACAAGAGGAGGATGCTGAGATTAGACGAAGTTTGGGTAGGAGTAGGGTCAGTGTGGAAACGGTTTAGAAGACATGGCGTGCCTGACGAACGAACAATGACGGTTATGACTACGTATACGTAATAGAGTTATTATAGATTTCCACCTTGAGATTAATACGCCAGAGGTTGTCGTGACGGATGGTCTCGATACGTTGCATATGCGTTTCTGAGCTGCCCACTCGAGTAGATTAATCTAATCTTCTTACGCAGGGACTAAATTATAGTATCCGATAGTCAGAAAGCGTACTATTGTAGGCCAGTTTTCTTCTTACCTTGAATAAGGGGGTTATCAATCATGTCTGGACCGGCCTCAAGTAGAGTCACCTCGTTTCGTCCACTCCGCGAAAGCTGATCGGCGAGGACCAATCCTGCAGGGTCACCGCCAACGACGACATAGCTGGTACCGCGTTGATTATTACTGGTGTTATAATCTTGCGCCGAGATAATTGCTAGTGCAGAGAACATAATGGCGAGTGATGAAATGACATTCGCCATGGTTGGAAAGATGGAAGGCAAACGAAGGAATGGCAGTCTGTTGTTCTCCTCTTGATGGCTTGACGTGGAGTCCTCATTTGTAAGTGACTGTCAATGCAAATAGGAATGATTTTAGACCGCAGAACCCTTCTTCGCAATCTCCTTTGTAGTCGATGATATCGTCAGCCGCGATATTAGCTCCCAGATGGGTAGGTGATGGAGGCGGAGTCCGACCTCACTCCTCGACCATTCTCACCAAGTCCCCGTCATCAATAGATCAGATAAATATCATCGGATGCCGAATGCACTCACTGATCCAGAAATAGATAAAGAAACTAGGTTTTGGCAAACCCGGTGTTGACGCCCCCCAAACCGCCTCAGCCCCGTTGGATCCTTCTAGGCAATACTTCAGCTCCTTCGGCCCATCCTTCCCGCTCATCGGGGAACGCACTGGCTGAAGCGTTGGTAAATTTGACCAAGGTCTCCATGATCACCCATTCTAATCCACGTGTGTCAGTGCCCAAGTGACTAGGTATGTCAGTGAATTGTGAGTGTCATCACGAAGTTGACATTGGAATTGACGGAGATGTATGTATAATGCAATATTGAGATTTCCAGGTAGTTTTGGAAGTCGTATGCGAAAGAGGAGGCAGGCAATTGAATAAGATGGTTTGGGATGGAAGATCTGCCTTTTCTTTTCCTATACGTCGACTGCTGCTGCAAGACAAGCGCGGATCTCTCCTGCGTCGCGGTGATAACTACAAGGTGGGACTTCAAACTCGGACATCTTCATAGACTCCCATCCTCCATATCTAGGTACTTTATGCAATTGGACAATACCGCCCCGCTTATGCTGTGACCACTCTTTCAGTGCATCGATGTAAGTGACTAAGTGCCGTATGAGACTGTTCTAGTCACAGGAGTTCCTCAAATTCATTCAGTCATTATATAAGTAGCGCAGAGGAGCCGAGGATGCTCAGAAACGAAGTAAAATCCGAAACATTTCCGTCCATCGTGTCTCTGGAACGCCAAACAGCCTCCATGATACGCAGCGCGGTGGCGACCGTGCCGAACTCGCTCAACTCACCTACCTCTCCGATGATGCCTCGAAAGTCCTGCTCTTGGCCTGGGAGGGCAAGGCACCCTGCCACACAGATCGGCCAGGACAGGCTACGTAATTGGGCGGGCGATTCGATGGCCTGCAGCAGGCTGATGACCCTGGCGACGCTGCCTTGCACCTCAGCAGACTTCGGCTGCCATCCCGAGAGGACAACATAGAGATATAGCTTTGCCGCATAGGCCCAGACGCGCGTGACGGTCGCGATGGAGGTGTGGTCGATGGCCCGGTCATGCCGACTGTAGTACCCTTCCAGCCGACGGCTGGCGCCTGTCCCGTTGGGCCTAGCACGAGGTGGGTTGGTGTCCAAGTTCTCAAGGCCGTCGTCCAGAGCTTGCGAGATGGGCCCTGCGAGGTTGACAAGGGTGAGGACGGAGAAGTTGCCGTTTTGTTTGGCGTCACGCTTCCATGCACAGAGAGCCGAAATGTTCCCGATGGCAACAAGCGGCCAGTTCTGACAGCCCACCACCGACTCCAGTCGAACTGGGCAGTTCTCTTCGACTTGGGAAGACAAAAGGCTGTGGTGATAACTCTGCAAGTCCGGTGCTTTGCCGAGGGACGTGCTTGCGACGATGTCGATGAAGAGCAGGAGCGACGCGAAGAAGACCAAAGCCGACTGATCCGATGTGTTGGGAAGAGGCTTCTGGTGTGGCGTCGCCACCGGAAATGCCAGGGGCGGCAGTGCACTCAAGAGAACAGCAAGACTGGGCTCCGATGACTGGTCAAGACCGTAGCCCTTGAGCACTTCGTCGAAGAGGGCCAAGGCCGGGGTAAGGTGAATTGACCAGTCCACATCCCTGCGGACCGTGACCTCGACGGTGAGCAGCTGCACAATTTCCTCCATGATTCGTGTCTTGTCCGTCAACGAGGTTCCATGTGCCCCTTGGTGGCTCATGGCCGAAACATCATTCTGTATCGTCTTGACGGCCAGGTCCATTTGCCCGACAAGCCGGTTCCAGACCAATGCCTTGCAGTCGTCGTGCATCTCCCGCCCCTCGCTCTGCGGAACAAGAGAGAAGAAGTAGGCACTGAGGCTGGCGGCTGTGTGGAAAGATACCTCGTTCTGACACAAAAGGCCGAGCAGCCACTGACGGCCCGTCTCGAGCAACGAGGGGCGGTAATAGGGGAACATGAAGGGGAAGACATAGTCCAGGTAGATCATGACGGACGCGAGTTGGACCTGGGCGGGCACCTGGACGGGAATGCCCAGGCCGGGTGACCACGACGACGAGGACGCTGGCGAAGAGTCTGTCGGCAGTGTGGCGGCACTGGAGGACAGCGTGCCGGTCGTGAACGCCGGGGACTGGGACTGGGACTGGGACTGAGACTCATCAGAGCGGGAGAGGGTCGATGATGCAGCGGATTGGGCAGTAGTGCCCGCGATGTCTATGTCCTCTGGCTGGTCGTCGTGTGGGGCAAGCAGACGCCTCTCTCTTCGCAGAAGGGCATTGTGCTTGATTCTCCGCTTGATGGACTCGGACTTGTGCTTCTGTCCGGCTCCTCCGTCCATCCAAGAGGGCCGATCGTCGCCTGTATGGCAGGGAATCTCCAGAATCTGGCAACTTCCACACACAGGTCGGACAGCGTCGCACCGCTTGCGACGCAGGCGGCAGGTCCAACAACAATCACCCAGTCTTCTACCAGGCGCCATGTTTGATGTTTGCCGTTTGCCGGTTGGTTCAAGGTTGTTGCATGTGGGCGGTCAATCGTGCGCGCGCGGGAAATGGGGCGGGAAATGGTCGAATGGTGGAAGCTGGGAGAGACGAACCATGATTGCAAAAAGGAATTGGGCTAAGGTCCTTTGTTGATTCGGGCTTACCTCCTCGACACACTCAGTTGAGACTCCCCCCTTAACTCCGGGACACCGCGCGGTGTTTCCAACTGTCATGCGCGCGGGAAAAAGACACAGAGGCGAAATACTGTAAGCCACACGCCATGCGTGTGCCTTGATGAATAAAAAGCAGAGGCATCCATCTCTCTTGGTCTACAAATAACCATAACTTCATCGTTCCGGTATACACATCTATCTTTCCAGTCTATACTGAAATCAAAAATTCAGTCTAGCCATAACGTCAAAACATAGTCGAAATGGACAGCACCAAGAAAACAGTCCTCATCACTGGCTGCTCAGAGGGTGGCATGGGCGCAGCCCTCGCCGTAGCCTTCCAACAAGCTGGCTTCCGTGTATACGCCACTGCCCGAGATACCTCTAAGATGGCAGGCCTCTCACACGCTGGCATTGAGACCCTCACACTCGATATCATGTCGGCGCAGTCCATTGACGCTTGCGTGGCCAATATTCCCAGTCTCGACATTTTGGTCAACAACGCCGGCGCCAGCTACAGCATGCCCGTGTCGGATATGGACATCGACGATGCCAAGAGGATATTTGACATCAATGTCTGGGCCCAAATCGCCACGACTCAGGCATTCCTCCCGCTCCTGCTCAAGTCCAAGGGCATGATCGTCAACCAAACATCAGTCGTGGGCTGCGTCCCCGGGCCCTTCCAGGCCGTCTACAACGCCTCGAAAGCCGCCATGTCCATGATCTCGGACTGCCAGCGCCTGGAGCTGGAGCCCTTTGGCGTCCGCGTCATCGACCTCAAGACGGGGGCCGTGGCGTCCAACCTGATGAAGAACCAAAAGGCGCAGACGCCCATGACCCTGCCCTCGGGCTCCATCTACGAGCCGGCAAGAGAGGCCGTCGAGGCCGCCATGCGCCATGACAAGATGGCCGACGTCGGGACACCGCCAGACCAATGGGCCAGAGAGGTCGTCGGTGACCTGACGAGGAAGAACCCCCCGCTCATCATCTGGCGAGGTGCAAATGCGCGGATGGGGCGCATCGGGACCATCATGCCCCACGGAATGCTGGATTCGACAATCAAGAAGATGACGGGGCTCGATGTGGTTGAACAGAAGATACGGAAATACTAATGAGTTGTTGTCTATAGAATACGCTGGGTTAGCCAACCATCCAGAGTTCTTTTGGTGTGACTGTCGTGGATCTTTCGTTGATGGGGGTTTGTGTAATCGGTTTTTTGAGGCCACTAGATATAGCTTCCTAACTAATTCCTTGCTGATACCACGATGGGCTCCATTTCAATACTGTGCGATAACTAACCATTTCCGAAATTGGTGTCCTTTCGACTGTGATCTCCTGGTAAGCAGAGAAGAAATACGGCGGGATGTGGGACGAACTCACTAAAAAGTGTTACCTGACTGTCCGGTAGCTGTCCAAGAAAATCAAGTAGAACGGTCTTCTATTTATCCACAAGCTTGTTGAAGAGAATTTTACTTCAGGATTGGAAACTGGGGCTTCCAATCACCGTTCGTATCATTCTATCATTTCCCAATCTGTGCCAAGAGCACAGCACTGAATAATATAAAATGTCCGCGTCGTAGTCAAATCTTCCCACTGGAATGACTGGACTAGAAATTCCTACAGATACATCAAAGCAAAGCGTCCTCGTAGAATTCATGTTAGGTAAGGCATGCAGAAAAGTCTGTAGATCCAATGTTCGTACGATTGCGGATGAGCGATCTAGCCACAGGATACATTTCAGCCGCCTACTAGCTGCTGCACTGCGGAATAGCAAACATGGAGCACCTCATCATCTATGCCATTACACCTTCGGCCTTTTCAATGTCTTCTTTGCCCGGGCACCATTTATCCTGCAACGTCTTGTCCAGACTTAGTCCGTATTGATCCTTGGGCCACCACTCACCCCAGCTTGTCAAGAAGATTTGCTCCGGGTCCTCGGGGAGATCGTTCCTCATGAGAGCCGCCAGGATACTCTGCGCGCCATCCGGAATGCCCTTGGCGTCTGGGTGGCTCGGGGATGGGAGCGGGTCTCCTGGTTTCGCAAAGCGGCCCAGCCCGGTACCAGGGATCAGGCCGGGAGACACGACGACGACCTTGCAGGTCCCCTGAAGTTCGCGACGCCACCAATGCGCGCCCAGGAGCTGAATGAACTTGGTGGTCGGGTAGAGCATCCGTTCCGTCTTGGCCCCAGCCTTGACGTCGTCTTCAAGTACAGCTAAAACGTAGGAAGAGAGGGCATATCAGCGACGAAAAGAAGATGGCCTCGGTCTCCACTAGGAAAGCAGATCTTGACTTACTGGTATCCTTAACCATTCTAACCGCACCTGAAGAAACCACGACAATGCGAGAATGAGACGCCTCAAGCTTCGGTCGCAGCAGATGCATCAGATAGTGCTGCGCTAACTGTTACATCAGCATCGAAGAAGCAGCCAGGAACTAATGAGCAGTTAAATTCGAGAAACTCACAAAGATGGTTGATGATGTATGAGTCGCACCATTGCGAACCATTGGGGCCGGGTCTATCATCAGCATTGCGAGCGATGGCTGCATTTAGCAGCAGATAGTCAACCGGATCCTGTCCCAGTTTCTCCAGCGTCTGGTGGGCAAAGGACTTGACCGTCTGCATGTTGGAGAGCTCAACGGGCAGAATGGTGAGGCTGTGCCTGCTGTCATATTGGAGTTTATCATAGACGGCCTGCGTAGTCTTGATGTCTCGTGCGCCAAGGATGAACTGGTACGGTTGGGTTTGTGCAAGCAGTTGCTTGACAAACTCGAAGCCCTAGTGAAAGGTGTGTTAGCACTCATGGGGATGTCGTCCTGCTCTAGTGAGGGAGGGCTAAGGGTCATCTACCAAGCCCGAGGTGCAACCTGTTGCGACAATCGTCTTTGCGGTGGCTGCCATTCTGATGACGTGAGATGAGTCGGTCAGTCTGCCATGGAACTGAGGATTTGAACAATATGCTGATTGTAATTATTTGTGAAGAAGGGAGTATAGAGAGGAGAAGAGACATGGACTACTAACATGGACTACTACTGCACCTGTAAGCAAGCTGAGTGTCTCTCGGACTCCGGAGATAGGATCGTTCAATGTCCGATCCGTGCCGCAGCAAGAGTGGCGTCCAATGAACTACCATCTCGGAGACTACATTCTTAGTCGGCATCTGGAAGGAGCCGAAGCTTGCATATCTAACCGGTGACTTGTTCTTACATTGATGTATCAGCTGCAGAACAAGCCGCGAATTTGAGGGCTCCCATTGCGGTTCCAGGGAAGCCTGCGGCTCACGCATAGTGAAAAATACTTGTGTGGTGTTTCGAAGATGGACATACAATCAAAACAATGCCCGCCTCAAAAGCGCCGCACTTCCAAGAATCGCCCCAGCAAGGGGAAACAGAGACCTCGATACATGCAACACACTCCACTTTGTAACAAGTTCCTGCGCCTCACGCAGAGTTCCGACTTGGAGGGCACCGGCTCTCGCCTGTGCTTCCAAGGCGAATAGCTTGTTATTGGTGGGCACCATGACAATCCAGGTGAAGGGCACCATGAGAACGGTGACGACGCCAGCCAGCAGCTGCGATCGCCAATGCTTATTACCAGCCTTTCTCTTCCTCCAGGCCGTGTAACCATAGAACAGAAATGTCGAAACCGATAAGGCTGGCAGACCGAGGTGGCCGTAGTGGTATGTACGAGCCCATTGCTTGTAGAGTTCGCCAGCCGTCTGTGTTGTGTCGAGGAAGACGGGGACTGCAACCAGGGATAGAGACATCATTGCGCCTGTTTGCAAGGTCTATCAGCCACTTTTCCTCATCCACTGCTTTATTTGCTGTAATTAAGCTCCTACTGTGGTGCACATACCGGATAGAAACGACCCTGCGATCAAGGCCGTTGTTTGGTAAGCAGCTACTGACTTTGCCGGGTCTTCCAGCCCGTCGACGACGATCCCACCGTCGATGTATTGTTCAACCCACCCGATGGTCATCCTGGCTCACGAGATTGTGTCTTGTCAGCTGAAGCATACCTTTGGTTGAAGATCTGTCAGACTTACATGCTCCTCCTCGTGTCTGCGAATTTCTCGTGGTCTCCCATCAAGTGACGCTTGTACTCTGGGTCCTGTTTGAACTGCTTGTAGTCTTGCAGGCGCCTGAATATGACCTGACTGAAACAGTCAAAGTCGGCTAACTTGGCCATCTGAGGGTCATAGAGCTGGCTCATCATGGCACGTGTGGCCGACTGGTTGTGAATCTTGAGCACGCAGTACAGTAAGTCAACTTGACGGCTACTGAGGTGCCAGAGTCGAGAGAGCATGGCTCACCTGTGTCCATCTTACAATGCCATACTTGACCATCAAATCCTTGGTCATGATGCTGATACGGGTGGGAGTGGGATTGATCGCCAGCCTGGGACTCGTCTTCAGGATCTAGACTTTGAGATAATTGAAAGAGACCTACGTTGCATGCACCATCAGATGCGCTCGTTCACGTATCCTCTGTGAATTCTTCTTCCCTAGTCCCCCCCATATAGCATAAGCTTCATTAATTTAAATCAAAGATTGAATCGGTTCGATGCTACAAAGATTACCATGCTGCCAGTCAGCTGCCAGTCAGTACAGGCACGTGATCATATGCGATGTAGCTGTGGATCGCCGCAGAGCCGCATTTTGAACTCACCCGTGGACCTCACAGTGTTGGATTGGGACGTTGATTGCAGGGCGTGTACAGTATCATCTGGGAACTGCAGGTATAAGAGCGCAACAGGCTTTTAAACACTCCAAGTATTCCTGTAACTGCTCCAGGCTTTTTCTAGCCGGCCAATGAGAGCGTTAGGCTGGTAGAAGCTCCTAGGTACCTTGTGCTTCACCACTAATCACGGACGCGTTGTAATTGGCCATCAAGTACCTGTTGCTGATTTGGGAGAGCTTTCCCCAAACTACTCAGTTACCTAGGTACTTGAGTATATATATTTCCACCCAATCGATCTCGAGCTTGCTCTTACCTTCATTCATTCATCATATTGTGGGCTTGACCAAAACCACCGCTGCGTGCGGTTGAGGTCGAGACCGCCAGCCCTTGAGGTGCTGAGCATGGCTCACTGCTTGCAAAGACATTCTTCATCACTTCGTTACACCGCATCCTCCTCGAGGTCGGTTGAGCCACTGGTTCAATTGACGGGACCATCGAAGCACTGCCACACCGCACCATTCAAGGAAAGCTGCTGGGGAGCTCCTGGTGTGGCACGCCGATTTGGCGACGCATGCGAGTAATTACTTGGGGTGGCATTGAGGGTGATTCCTCATTTTGTTTCTACAAAGATGTCACCCTCGCTGCGGCCATGTGTGGGGCATCCGGGGCATTGGGTCCAACTCCCAAGCCACATTAGCGACTGTCCATTCAACATGGCAGCACGCGGTGCCCATCGGGTCGGTAGCTGGGGCCTGGCGCTTGGCTCGGAGCCTTTTGTTCGATCAGGAACTCGCAAAAGATCAACAGCTCCCTGACATACTGTTACGCATTCTGTTCTATCTGGCAGGAGGCCAATTCCTCCTCGCCTGCGTACATGTCCTGAGCCTTGCAAAGCTGTGTGACGTTGGGTTTCTCCCTTCTCTTGGAGTGTCGTGTGGGTGGCACTGGGTTGCTGGTGAGAAACAACTGTTCCCTGAGGGTTCATGGCAATCTTCTGCTGCGGCGGTCTCAATACTCAATTTTTTGACTTGCTAGTCCTTGAGGCGATCCATTTCTGCTTTTTCATCGCAGCCTTCAGCTTGCTGATGATGCGAGGAAGAAGATTGGTTTTGCTTCGTGATGTTCGGTCAGAATACCCCAGCCCCACGCCTCTATACCTTCACTTGCTGACTTATACTCTTGACAGATTACCATTTCCCAAGAACAGCTGCAGTTGAGACCACGCCCCACGTTCTAGCAAGTTGTGTCAGCCTCCTTAGCTGCCAAGGTTGGAAAGTAGCAGTCCAAGGAATGATATCAAATCACCATACAGACGTGGACGCGACGAGGGTCATGATGTCACCGAGGACCAGTACTCCCAAAACGACATTGGCGCTCTCCATACATAGCTCGGCGAACGGTACCTTCGACAGAGCGCAAAGCGCTGCCCCGCCGACCTATCTGTGGCCACCCCCTTCCCGTTCCGGTCTAGATAATGCTCTAAATATCCAGATACTTCTTCGAAATATTTCGACTCTTCCTTTGTGCTAGATCGACGTAGAATGCACGAGCCTCCAGAACCAAGCTTAACGACAAGAGGGAAAGCACCCACCGTGCCCGCGAGGCTTTCCTGTTCCTTGTCTGTGTTATACCATAGTATAATAGATACAGCATATGTGGGCAGTGATAGAAGGACCGTAACTGAACGTGTTCTGAGTTACTCCAGGGCTTCCTAGAGGAAAACAACTCCGCAATGGTTGCGTGCGCTCTTCCAAGGTTTTCTGCCTTGCATGACCCGGCTAGCCTTGCCGCGCGTAAACAAACAAACCATGGGATGCGCTGATGGCTATAATCATGGGACATCGCAGGCAAATTAGTCAAAGTCACTTCAAATAGGCACAAGCGATCAGTGGTCGTCGGATGAACTCGTTACCAAGTAGTCAAGTTGGTCGGGAGGTGAAGCAGTCGTCGTCGACAGCTGGAGGTTTCCCCTGGCCAGCCGGCAGCCAGCTGTGTCGTCAATGGCGTGACGCTCAAATCTTTCAGTGCTTGGATGTGAGAATTCAGAAACCGAATATCCCCCGGCATCTGGGAAGGTAAAGTCTTCATACGGTATCTCCTGAAAGCCAATCGTCGGCCGTGCCTGTTCGTATAGGATGAACACTTGCTGACCCGTCATATCAGCCAACAGGCAACACCTCTCCTCGCCAGTCAACAGCTGTATCTAAGACAGCTCAGCACCAACCTGAAAGTGAGCCCTCACGTTTCAATGAACGATACATGAACTTCTAGCTAATACTATTAACACACGACTCCGCCAACAGCTTCGCCTACCCTTACAGCCCCAAATCATCCTGAACTTTCCAAGATTGCTGACTCATGGCTATGCACTTGATTCTGTCCACCTCGTCTTGTGAGAGGAGTTCTCCTCCGCCCACCTCCAAACATCGACCTTTCCCCTTGTCAACGCCAAAAGGTGCCGCTCCCAATAGCCCACCATGGGCTCCTCAGGAAGCACCTTCACGAGTGGTTTGACCCGATCCCCAACCCCATTCTTCACCACGGCTTCCTCATCAAACACCCACCGCCACTGTCCATCTTCCTTCTCCAGCTTGTACTCCCAGTCCGCATCATACCCAATTCTCCCTATACCCCCCTCCGTTCGCGCAACCTGTACCGCGTGATCCTTCTCGAGCCGCCACACGGGCCTGCCATTGCCGCTATCGTCCTGGAGCAGAGACGGACATGGCCAGACGCGACGATCATCCATACCCATGCCCTGGCAGGCCATTCTCACTCGCACACTGCTATGTACCCGCTCATCCGTGTTCACAAGCGGCTCATCGGTATCCGCATTTGTATCCGGGTCGACCCTCATGAAACACCCTGGATGCCGCACGATCGTCCCCGCCGCAAGGGTTATCCAGCCGTCAGGGTATCGTGTCTGTCCCAGCGCCCAGGAGCGCGGAGGGCCATCTGCCCAGAGCTGCTGGGGGATGCCTCCTGGATGGTGATCTTCCCCGGAACAGTCGGCTGTGTCGACTGTCTGGGACCTGGAGGGCAGTGGACAGATGGAGGGCGATTTGGCCCAGGGCTTTGGGGCTGGGTGACGGTATTTGAGGAGGGAGGTCCAGATGAATTTCGGTATGAACATGGAGGATCGTGGTATGTACGGGTACGGGTGAGCTGCATTGTAACGCAGGCCTTCGATGAAGAGCCGGTCGAGGCGTCTCTGGCTGAATTCTACGCCTACAGTGGTGAGTTGATCACACATCCCTGAAGTTGACAAAAGTCAGTCAAATTAGATGATGGAAGCCACAGCACAGTGGATGGTCGGGTTTCACACACATGCAAGGGTGATGTTGGCTATCTGCTGGTCATACCAACCACCTCCCACGTTCGCGTGGCTTCCTGGGAACCACACTTGTCGCAGGTTTGTCACGTTGTTACCCTCGAGGCGCTCCCACAACGCAGGCCTGAAGGAACCCCGGGGCTCGTCGAGGGACAAGGCCTGGAAGGCGTTCTCGACTTGGCTGGCGATATGGGTATTCGAAAACTTCCATTGTTTGGCTGACCCCTGGATGCCGATCACTGGGATGGGAGGAATACCAAGTGCCCCTACCGTGTCCCACACGGCAACGGCCTTGATCCTGATTTCAGTCTGACTGTTCTGGTACGTATCTCGGGTCCAAAATCTCTGGGCGCACGTCAGCATCAACATGTAAGTCACAAGCTTGACCCCACTCAAGACTATCCTCAACTCACGCTCTTCAGCCATAGTTTGTATTCTTCCTTGCGCTTATTCTCCCAGAGGATCTTCGCCTTGCCCTTTTCGCCATGATATGGCGTGAGCTCTTGACAAAGAAACTTGCTGATTTGTCTTGTTTCATCCGCGATGTTCTCATAGTCCTCGAAAATGGGGTAGAAGTGGTTCATGCCCTCGGTGGTAAGAAGTCCCACCGACGCGAGAAAGTCTGCGACGGAACGAGCAGTGAATGCTCCCCGCGAGAAACCAATTAGAATGATGGAATCTCCATCGACGTAGTTGGCACATGCGAAATTGTAACATTCGCGGATGTCCTGGTGCTAGTGTCAACACTGAAAGCTGTCGTCCTCTCGCAAGGCCCCCGGCCGCAAAACAGACGAACCTCGTCAAGACCATGGCCAAAGGCGCCACCAGCAATCTGATCGATCATAGACGGGCCAGTGCCAATGCCAGGCTGGTACATTACGATCTGACTTGTGCCATCGGAGCAAACTCGATTGAGACTGCGGGAGATCCTAGTCACGTTCGACGGTGGCTCTTCAGCGGATCCCAGGGAGTTCACCCAAGTCCCGTCGCAACAGACCACGATCCGCTTGGGCCTGTACCCGCATGCCTGGTAGGTCGGTCCGGAATCCATTCTGGAAGGATGTCTCTGTCAACTTTATCAACCCGCCCGCCTCTTCGGTTGTTGATCCAGACGTGCAGGACACACGGATATTAGGAACAGGCACTTAAGACTCGACACGAAACCCATTCGAGAAGGCTTGGGCTTTGGCGAGGAGCGAAGAACGATTTGATATAATGATTCCTTAGGGAGGCAGCTGAGGGGGGACATATTTGCGCCTCAGCTGCCTAGCTGGTAAGACGACATAGCGGCTGGAGGCTTTTCAGGTCAGCCATTGCCTGCCCCTCGGTTTTCTGACATCTCGCCTATGGTGTAAGACGTGTCGGCCGCAGCTTGGGGTCTAGGCCACTGGATAGAGGCACTTTGGGCTGGGCAGTCGTATCAAAGTGCTGTTGATGGTGGTCAGACTGAAGGAGTTGCGTAATGAGATTAAGACACGGCTTGAGGGGGAGGGTAATACAGATGATACTAAGCCACAGGCTTGCGGTGGTGTTTTATCATGTCAGCAAACTTCGAGACCGGCGTAGCTGGCGGTTCATGGGTCGACCGCTTGTGATGGGGTCTTGTGGTTATGATTTTGAAGGATGCTAGGTCCTCGCCATGTAAGGGTATGTGTAAGTAGTCGCATTGGGTGTATATTTATAGCAACTATGGCCCAACAGAGAGGCGCCACCCAGGGTTGGCGATCGGTTAGTCAGGGGTTGCATGCATGCACCTTTTTTGGATGATCATGAACAAGTAGGCAGCGATAGTGCAGCCAGCGACACTTCGACGGACAGCTAACAATCCCGCTTATTATGGATCACAATCGTACACTGTCGTACAAGACACGCCACTGCCTGAACGCATGAGCCCGTCGCACGGGGTACACTACACCACTTGTTTGTTCATCTTGTAGGTGATGGGGGATTATTCACTTGATTATGTACCGGCAACACCGTCCTGTGTATTGTTGTCTACCATGCACAATATAGCTGGTATCGGATTTCATGGGCACCCGCGGTTCTCAGTGCTTATCGACCACATTGATTGCTCAGAGTGGCTTGGTTGATTGTGCCCGGCAGCCCGGGCACTAAAATACTTACTGAAGTAGGTACCTGCCTGCATGTGGTCTGGCCCCGATGCCCGACGCCCCTTCCCAGGAAATGCTCGTGTCGTGCAGGTACTTGAAGAGATCGATCGATGATAATCCGGGCTCTCTGTCTCGGATGTGTGAAACGAGACATGCCTTCAAGTGAGCATTCAGTCTCTTGATTAAGGCTGTCTGGACTCTTCCTCATCTACTTGTACCTGTCAAACGCATCTCAACAGCCTGTATGCATACCATGTTTGTTGTTTTGAATGTCGGCTGGAATGCCCCCTTAAGTAGCACCAGTAGATAGATCCGTGGTCCCCGGCCCTGTCGCTGAGGTCACTGAGGAGACGCACCAAGTGGGCCAGTGCACTGTTATGACATCATCTCACTGTTTCTCGCGCACTCTCCCTGCACTTATACACTCTGCCAACCCGCAGAAACGGTTTGACTGGACGGGGCTGGCGGATGGCCTGTTCGTCGATGCTATGATATCACCAGGCAAAGGTTGGGATGCCAGGATGCACATCAAGTCTTTTTCTTCCCACAAACCATCGACGAGGACTCGCTATTACAACTATGCAATTCTCTTGGCCTATGCTACCGAGACGTCACTTACGAAAACTCCCATCCATTAGTACTTAATCACCCTCCCCCAGTGAATCTTGCATCACAAAGAACGCCGTTATTGTATCTGTGGACCTCTTTTGGTTTTTATATCCGTATCAAGTAATCACCACAACCACCATCTCCTCCTCCTCCTCCTCCTCTCAGACACTCCAGACACTACCAGCCCTTTGCTGGCACGGCGATGATCGACCATGGGGCAACATGAACAACCGTATTCAGAAGATGGGACGCCCAGCTCGCCGGCCGACCGCGGCGCCGGCCACGAAATGAGTAACCTCAACGAGAAATCCCGACACAGCCTACATTCGGACAGGAAACCGAGTCGGTTTGGACGACATTCTATCGACGCAAATAGGCGTGTCGACGGACCTCTACAGACGAGTAAAACCAGGAGGCACAGCTTACCAGCCCTTGACGATGATACCCAGCTTCCCCAGTCGCCGCCACCCTCCCACGCGCCGATCAGAGCCCAGTCTTCACAGTACAGAACGGTTCGATCGAGTACCGAATTCGACCGCCGCTTCGATGGACCATTTGGACGGCCCAGCCTGGCCATGACAAGGCGGTTATCCTCCCAGCAGGCGCGACCCAGTGAACATTCCATCCGAGGTGTCATTGAGGGTCAAGACTCGGGCGTGGCAGCCGGTACCGAGTCGGCACCTCGGCTTCTCGAGCCAGAACCCCCACCATTGAACTACACGCTTCACACCCGATACAAGGCCATCTTTATCTTCTGGACCTTCATCGTCATCGATTCCGTTGTCATGCCCATCGCATTGTACTATGGGCTCTGGTATGGTGTCGGGCCAGGGAGTGTTACAGATGACGACAATGAGGTCATGTCAGCCAACACCGTCTACTCCATCGTCACCGCTGCCATAGGCGGTGCCAGCATCCTGGAATACTTTGTGCGATTCTGGAGACTGTTCAAGAAAGGGAGCACTTGCCGAGTGATAGGGGCCCGGAGGTGGTACTTGGATGCCTTTCATTGGAATTATACTCTGGCCTGGCTCATTGTCATGGTTGAGTTGATTGTGTAAGTAATATCTCGCTCGCCTGTGTGACAAATTTGGGACCGCCGTGGACTGACGCGAACTTCCGAAAGGGGCACCGTCCAGTACTGGCCACCCATCCGCTTGGTCGCGATGCCTCTCACGACCATGCTTTACGCATTTGGTACTGAAATGCTCATCATTGATATGCTCCGGCTCTTCCACGTCCCGGCTCCCTTCCGTCTGTCATCGATACCGAAAGGCGCCCAGCTCCGTCCATGTGTATATACCATCATCGAGGACGTATGTGCTGTGGATGGTTCAGGCGGTACGGATTTCCGCGAGGCGCTCAACAGGAGGTACGAGGCCAGCCACGTCTTCCGCACCATGCTCCGACGACTGGGCGTATTCTGGGCGGCCGGGGCTGAAGGTATGGCAGTGGTGTGCACCATTCTCATCTTCACCGTCAGTGAGAACGCTGCATATGCCATTGGTTGGTCAGTACCGTTCGGCTGGGCTGGCGTCTGGACGGTTTGCACCATCTACTATGTGAAAGGGGAACTGAAGAGGGAGAAGCTCGCTTGGGCGGAGGAGGTCTCGAAGATCTCAGCCTGAGCGGCTGGCCTGCCGGAATACGAATTAATGGGTCTCATTACTACGGCTGTTGAGAACACGCTGCAGGTCCGGACGTCAATGAGACAGGAATTGTGCAATTATGTATGAGTAAACATTCCCAATACCCACCGGAGTAGGCGGTATCTTTCATATACGGATAGACCACCATCGACCAGATTTCGAGAAATTAATATGGTGACGGAGGATCCGAGCGACCACGCCCCTTGATCAGAATGTGTATTTACGGGGTTAAACCCGGGTTTTGTTGTCGTTAGTCCGAAAAGGGGGCTGATTATTTTTCCAAGTCTACGGATCTGTATGTACATACAGTGCTCTGTGCTGAGACCATTCAAGGCGGTTGGAGACTGGAACCCGTGATTTCATCTCGGTTCTGCAGTGTCCCACTTCTCGGGACATAGTGACAGCCGGACTCGCCCAGGGGCCACCCACAGCCACCAAGCTATGGAAAATCCGTAGATCGAACTGTTCTTGTCTGCTGTCAAACCGTCGTCTCATCTCGGGCCGGTCGATCTTTTTTTGAGCCTCCTCAGGGTGCCAGTAAAAGGTCCAGGTACCTTTCCGGATAGCTACATCAGTACGGAGACGTACCTATGTATACTTATGTACAATGATCGCGTCGCATACCGTCAGCCACGCGTTATTTCATGCAGACGGCAATATACTTGACAAAAAGGTACCAAGGCAGGTACACACCCGTTTTTCACGTACGTAAATCGCAGAAATGGCCCGTCTATCCGTACATCCATCCGTACGTCTTACCCACCCTCCCTGTTTCAAAAAACCAGACTAACAGACGAACAGGGGCATCGTCACGAAATTATCATGTCGGGATGAAACAAGTTGGGGAGTTTAACCCGATAAGGAGGTTCGTGCGGGATTGAAAGGGCCTCGGCCGAGCCTTTCCCAGGCTGCCATGTGGGTATCAGTGCACGGGGCAGTTGTTACACAGTACTATGTAAATTGGAAAGTTGAATTGTTGTATGTGCCTCTTCCATGGCTGGTGGTTAAGTAAGCTGGTAAGTAAGCATGTACACAGTCCGGTATGGTGGGTGCTTTTCACTGGCTCAGGCACTCTGTCCCAGACATTTGAGGCGGTAACGTGGCGGGTGACACGGTGGGATGCATCTTGGTACTGTCAACGTCAAGCATCCAGGCATCCTAGGCATCGAGCTATTGTACCTAGGTAGGTACATAAGTAGCCTCGTGGCTGCGAGGCGGTGCAGCGGCAGATCGTCGTGAACCAGACTATCTACACAGTACATAGGTACTTAAGTACCTACCTAAGTAGGTAGAATCAACGTACCTACCTAGGTACATACATACATACACTAAACCCCGGGATTTTAATGTTGTGCTGTTGCGAAATACAGGGGAATAAGTCGGAAATTGAGACGACGGTTCGGTGTTGGCTGCAGTAATGGATGTATGTGCTGCTAGGCCCCCCCTGCAAAGCCGGAGTGCATGTGGCCCATCAGTAACGATCACTAAGGAGCATTTGGGATTGGCTGGCAGGCACACAGGCCGGGGCTGGTAGCGCTCTGTGGGGCCAACTCTGTCTATAACCTTGTCGGCCAAGTAGCGCTAAGGACGCCAAAACAGGTGCCGAAGTCCTCCATCATTTTCCGTACCGCTCACGACTTCACCCCCCTATCCTTAACCGAAACCGCCATATGAGGCTCAGGGCCGGGGGGTGTGGTCAGGGTGTCCAGGCAGGTGGGTATGGCCTCCTTGTCGACTTAGAAACTATACTCGCGACGCCTACGACGCGGCCATCATAAGAAGGGCCAGTCCGTCGACCGGTAATCATGCCATCTTCCTTCTTTGCTCTTCAGATTCACTCGTCAAGCACGACTCACCACATCCATTCCTTTCAAGAGACACTCTATTTCGAGCTTCACTCATTCTGCTCGTTACTGTATTGACTACAGTATCCTTCATTTATTCTTACCCGCAAGTCGGTTCATACTACGTACACCTCGACAAATAACCTTTCCACCAAACAAACAACCCTTTCTTCAAGATGCCTTCCAAGTCCCCCATCGCTCTGGCTATCGCCGCCGGTGCCTCCCTTGTTTCTGCCCACGGATATGTCTCCTCCTGGAACATTGGCGGCGTTGCCTACAAGGGCTTTGATGAGATGTGGGCGGTTGCCCAGGGTACCGACACCGGTAACGAGTTCATCGCCTGGTCGACTTCTGCCTCAGACAACGGCTACGTTGCCCCTGACGCCTACGCCTCTCCCGATATCATCTGCCACCGTGATGCTACCAACGGCGCCCTGAACAATGCCACCGTCGCCGCCGGTGACAGCATCCAGGTCACCTGGAACACCTGGCCCGCCTCCCACCACGGCCCCATCGTCGACTACCTCGCCGCTGCTGACGACCCGACCACTGTTGACAAGACCACCCTGGAGTTCGTCAAGATCCAGGAGTCCGGCCTCATCTCCGGCTCCAACCCGGGCACGTGGGCCTCCGACAACCTCATCTCCAACGGCCTGACCTGGGAGATCCCCATCCCCGCCGACCTCAAGCCCGGCAACTACGTGCTCCGCCACGAGATCATCGCCCTGCACTCTGCCTACTCGGCCGACGGCGCCCAGAACTACCCCCAGTGCGTCAACATCCAGGTCACCGGCTCCGGCACCTCCCTGCCCGCCGGCACCAAGGGCGAGGCCCTCTACACCGAGAACGACCCCAGCATCGTCTTCAACATCTACGAGGCCTTCGACAGCTACACCGTCCCCGGCCCCGCGCTGGCCTTCTCCGGCTCCGACGCCACCAGCGGCGCCGCCGTCGTCTCCAGCGCTGCCTCCTCCGCCGCCCCTGCTGCCACCTCGGCCGCTGCTGCCTCGTCGTCGTCCGCGACCTCTGTCGCCGCCGCCGCGACGTCCGCCCCCGCCGCCACCGCCAGCTCTTCTCCTTCCAAGTGCAAGAAGCGCCGCCACGCCCGTGACGTCAAGGCCTAAGTCTACTACTACTACTACTAGTGGAGCTTTTCTTGTTTTGTTTCTGGGCTTTTCCCCTGGTCTTTTGGGGATGATGAAAGGATTGTTACAGGTGGAGGCATCTCGGGGCTTGGGCATACATGATTCATGATCGGGTTGGCCTCATTCCTCACTGATTGAGCCTCATTACAATCTTCTTGTACAATAATTCCGACGGATTGTGACATCTTGGGTTCTCAGTCTCCCTTCTGCTTGGATAGTATGGAGTTGGGACTCGGTGTTGCATGAACATGTATCCATAGCGTGGTCAATTGAGTCAATTACATGTGTGCTTGTGTATATATCAAACAGAAACGTTTGTCGTCTGCCTCATGTGCGCCACTATCCATTTGTTGATTCGCCGTTGACTGATGCCAAGTAATCGTGACCTCGGGGCAGTGTCCGGGTCTTTGCGTCGCCGAAAAGTGTGATGCGTCTCATAATAGGTGGAGTGAGAAACGTCCGGGGATCCCTGAAATGCTGGGCGCATTCCTTCAACAGTAAAATCCCGCCTTGCACTCTAACCTCCATTCTGTCTCACTAATGTTCCCGTGGATCATTGCCTAGTGTTTCAGATACTGGGCAGGTTTGTGTGTTGGAAAGCGCAAAGGTTATACTGTGAGGAACCTTGGAGCATATGGCGGTTAACTCAAATCCCGGCCCGGCGTCCCGACGACTTGGGAGCGCTTCAATGTTACGTCCACGGGTGCTGAGATGCCGGGCACGGCGGCGTTACATACTGTCGCTTTTGTTTGGTTGTTTGCGTCCATCAGAGGTTATCGGATACCTTGGGTACAAGTCAACTGGTACTAGCTGAGTACTTAGTAGGTACCTAGGTATGTATGCTTCTTGAACTACGGATGACCGAGTCAACCTTGTCCAAAACCAAAGTATGGGACGATTTGGTTAACCTTTAAGGTTCTTCCCCCTCGTCCGTCTCTTACTACCTATTAGCTTGAACTTCACGTGGCTTTACACCTGTTGAGGCCTTCCTGCTCCTTCTGCCTTGGTCTCTGGGTTGCTATGTGCTTGTACTGAAGGAAACGAGGCTGAATCCTACCAAGGTGGCACTCCGTTCGGTGCCTTGCACCACCATAAACCTTCCACGACCATGTACTGGTTAATTGTAGTCAAATTGGTGTTAGTCCACCAAGACCCAAGGATGCTGCCTACTTGGTATGTAGTTATCGAGAAAAGGTTCCGTTCTGTGGATTTTCTGGGTAAGGTTTGCTCCTTTCATGCTCGCCCAGGCGGTGCTGGATCCTTCCACGACCATATCCACCCTACTTCCAATATGCCTGTTCTTCCAGTTTCTCTACAGAACCCCATTCTTTCTCCCCTTTTCTATGCAACCTTCGTTCCACACCTGAGACAAAATGGACCGCCACAAGGCCACAGTTGCTCGGATGCTGTACGCGCCGAGATAGACGCGCCGTGTATCGTATACTCGTACTTGCATAACGTCCATCTTGAAGCGGATCTGACGCAACTTCTCCTTCTCTGTACCTGACTATACCTCGAGGATCCTATTCGGCTGAAGGTCTTCCGACTGAAGAGTAGTCGGTGGACGTCCTTGATCCACACTGGTATGGTTCCGTATCCTGCTCAAAGGAGACCACCAGTACTGTATCAAGGGGTCGGCTGGAATCCAGGAATTACGGCTCGATCGGAGAGGGTGTAATGCTGGTGAGAGTTTCGGTGGCTCCAGTCAGGAACTCCCACATCCGAGGCGAGATACAAGTTGTCCAACTCCGTAATGTCCTGTTGGATCTCGAAAAGTATACATCTTGACCAGCGTGGCAAGGTGGAGCTGGTCGACCTGGGCGATGCTCCACGAAAACCCAACGCCAAGTTTCTAATACCGCTCCATAAGCATTCTCGGGCATGTCTATTTGCCGTGAATGAGAATGCCGGATCCCCGTGCATTCCGAGTGTCGTGGATCAGCGCAATGCCTCATTAGCTATTGGAATAAACAAGAGTGCTGTATGGGCTCGTTATTGTATCTGTCATGGCCGATCGGAAAAGCGTCAGGCGAGGTAGCGTTAACCAATTCTCGTGTCTCGCTGTTGACGGAAAGCAATTTGCTGATGCACGTGTGTTGGTCGCGGAGGAATATACATGTACCGGCAAATATGCAAGAACCCTCACAGACATGTTCGTCTCAGTGGCATCGCATTATCTCAACCTCCAAGGCACGCGGTGTTTTCTTGGAACTTGCTTCGAGATCCCGACAGGTGAGCTTCCAAATACGTAACCGGATATCTGGGGTAGGAACGTGATATTGCACCCTTTCAATGTGTCAGTGGACGATGTGTTGGATGTAAGATTTGATGCGGTAGACTCTCGTTCCATGGATGATTACCATAGGAACAATGGAGGGAAAAAGGCTTGAGTAATATGATAACAGGTCGCCATTGTGAGGCTAGTAGTTTCGAATGATCTGCCAGTGAATCAGGTTGATTTTAGATATGGTAACATGCCCAGGTGCGCAATCTCCAGAGTATGGACACCCTGAGGCTACATATGTACATACTGCAAGTTTGCATGGCAAACTCCGAAGCAAAATCCAAACCTATTCTATTGTTCCAGATATCAGGCAACACATTCTGAGATCTTACTTGACAAAACTTGTTAGCCTCCACAGGCTTGTTTTGTTCTCAAATGTCTAGATACTTGATCGGTTTCTAGACGATTATATCAACGCGTACTGCTAGATATAGAGATCCGGCCCTGTTCATTCAACAACGCATAGTATCATCTGGTATCATAATCTCCCATGGTAATGTCCACGACGTGTGATTATCACTAATGCCTCTTACCGCAACCTTTGATCGAACGTCTTGCACGATACTATCAGGGTTGCGAGATACAATACGGTCTGGCAGGTTCAAAGGCAGTGCAGGCTACCTTTAGCATGTTAATTCAGCTAGTTTTCGGCTTAACAACTGTACCAAACTCGACCTTCTTCACACCACTTTTCCTGCGAATGTACCCGTAGGTTGTTATAATAGACTCTCTGGTCTTTTGTTTCCTGCTTTATTGGAGACAGAAGTACCAGCCTGTCAGTCGCTGTCCACGGACCTTCTGTTTACTCTCAAAAGTCCTCTGGTCATATATGCCGCAATATAACCAATGGAATCTTTTCACTCCCTGATCAAATTGAATTACTAGAAGTACCTAATATCTTATATATGATCCCGGTTCATAGGCACCTCGCTTACGTGAGATTGTGTCGATGTTGCTAAGCATCTGAATCCTTCCCGGGATTACTGCCTATTACAGAGCGAGCTCAAGAAGCCGTGAAGCCTATCTTGGGCATACTAAATCCAGCTGAACGGTGGCATGCTGTAGAAATTGTATTAGGGTGGTAGTGAGTAGCGGTCAATACACCAATTGACTTGGGCCATCCACCCACGCACCTGTCGGGGTGGCCGAAGAGGAGGTTTCATGCGTGTGCTAGCAAGGCTCTCCTCCAAAAGCACAACGCCTTTATCTGATAGTTGGGAACGAATTGAGGACCGAAAACAATTAGAGATGAAAACGATCAGCATCAAGAAGTAGTAGAAGAAGATATCAGCTTTAAGGTGCTGATCTGACTATTCGTGGTGTAAACCACGGGCGGGTCACGTTCAATATCAGTCATTATCGAGGAGACGACTCGTAGCAGAGGGATCAGTTCTCACATCACATTACTCTTCCTCATGCACTTCAAAAGAAATGGTCAGCGCTGGGTCCTTCTGACACACATACGAACCATGAATTTCAACAAGCCTGTAGGATTAACGATAACCAGGCTCAACGAATAGGACCGAGTTCATCCCAGAAGAGCAATGCTCAGCAAGGTAGCTTATGTACATGAGCGTCTCGTCTTACTAAGTACCATGTGGCTCTTATCAACTGGTATGCCTGGCTGCCCCAGGGTGATTGGATGGAGGAACCCCCACTGATGCAGCCTTCACGGCACGTACTTAGGTAGACTTTCATTACATGCGTTCCAATGAACCAATACAAATCAGGCTAAATATCGAAGCCCATGTTGTTGCTATTTTAGGGTGCGAAGGAAGATGCAGGTGCATCAGTATTCGGTGATGGGACTCTTCAAGGGCATAGCCGTGATCTTGATATTTACTTAACGTACGTACATATTGATAAGAAGTCGGTGAAAGCATAAAAGGTCTGGTGGACGTCTATGAAACCAATTTAATCCGTAAGGTTCGAGTTAGAACTCAAGCCCCCTCAGCACCATTAATTTTGAAAATTTTGACAATCTTGGAACTTTCAGGGCCTCAACCAAGATTATACTATGGCTGCCTCACCATCTACCTCTTCGAGCGGCCTGGATTCCCACTTAGGCTCTCCTCAGGTCTTACTGTCAAACAGGAGCCTGTCTGGTCCTAGCAGCATCGCAAGTGAAGAGGCACACACGTCTCCTATATCCACGACTGAATCCTCCAGTCCAATAGGTACAAATGTCAACTCTACCCAGGTAACTTTGGCAGAGTCCTACCAGCCTCACCAAGGTGGCCCCATGAGCCAGCAACGTCCTCAAGAGCCTTTTCTGTCTACCCGCCGTGATACGGGGGTGACACTAGCCACCGCCATGTCACCTTCCCTCACCTCTCTGACACTGACTCCATCTTCAACCATGAAGCCGGCAATGACAACGACTACCACCATGGGAAATGCCTCCAGTTCTAAAATCATCACTTCCAAGCCTGGCATGACGGCCCAGCAGCCTTCGGTCCCACGCCAGAGCATAAAAACACGATTGACAGTATTGCACGAAAGGTTTTACTCACAATTCTCCATGGTCGGACTTGCGTTCCTAGGGCTCTTGGCCGCTCTTGCTCACCACCTCTACAACGCGAGTCTGAGCGGACGGGAAGTCTCCGGTGACCCTCAATGGCCCCCGAGATATGGAAGTGCTCTATCTTTCTTTGTCAGAATGGTCTTGGTTGGATCTGTTCAAATCGCATATAAGCAGCAAGCCTGGGTACGTCAAGCCTGCGTCCGACTACATGTATTGCGTGTCTTTGAAGGTTGATATGCTAATGCTTTGCCCCTTCAGCTTGTAGTCAAGAAAAATGCCTTGAAAGTCTCAACCTTGGACGCAATCTTCGCCGTGAGTTGTTATATCTTCCTACATATCGCATTACTCGTAGCCATCACATATCACTTTCTCAATTGATGGGTGATGGAAAAACCTTACTAAATCTTTTTCCAGGTCTATTATGATCCATTCCAGTTTGCAAATGTCGAGTTTCTCTTGAAGACAACGCTTCCCGCAATACTTGCTGTTGTTTCATGGTACGAAACTGCTGTCTACATAGTCAAGCCGAAATGGCGTTCTGGACCCGGCTGGAAACTAATTATATTGCGATAGGGCATTACCACTTTGCGCCATCGCATCGCCATCCACTTTGATATCTCAAAGCGGTTATCGAACAGTTAACACTACCTGTCCCAGCGTGCCTATCATGAACTTCACGAGGGAGACCGATTACACACTGGACGGGGCCGATGACAACTTGTCGGGCCTTGCCTACTGGAATATCAATTCTGACAATGAATATTGGTATACGTCACCATCCATGGAGATGGAACGTATTTTTACTTTGGCGACTCTCTCGACAACTGGACCACTTTCACCCGCGAATCCATGCCCATCCGGCACCAACTGCACGTATTCCATTCAATTCGACGCTCCAGCCTATGGCTGCGAAGAACGAGATGACTTCGGCGGGCCGTACCAGCTCTATAATAAGTCACAGATAGCTCCAGCCGGAGATTTACTCTACGCCAGCTACTCTTCCTTACCCATGGGTCCTGAAGATGAGAATGGCGAGCCTCTTGTTTGGTACAACATGACCGATTCTGATCCAGAAGTCGGAGTATTCACGGGGCTTCCTTCGCTTTGGTTGGGCTGGGCAACAGGCATCCCCAACGGGCCATCGCTCTGGAGCAACCTCACTGCTCACATTGTCGAGTGCCAGATGTACGATGCCACATACTCTTTCACTGTTAGCTTTGCGAGCGGAAACATGGTGGTCAACAACAGCGCCACAACGCTGAATAGCCTACTGCTGCCTCCAGGTAGTACTAAGGATCCCAGTGCGTCGGATTATATGCGATTTGGGTCAGTTGTAACCATGAATATCTGGACACACGTGCAAGAGGCGTAACTAATATCCCATACTCAGGTCTTTCCATGCGACGGGTAGCCTCTTCCGAAAACTGCTTTCCGGAAATGTCACCCTGGGATACGACTCCGAGGCAGGCCCATACGCGATCACCTACACCGATGCTACCCAGACCGACCTCCTTGAGCGCGATAGCCAGCTTCCAGTATCCGATGACTTAGCTGGAGCCGTGGAGGACATGTACCGAGACGTCTTCTTCTCGATGATATCTGACACCATGCTTCACGACCGGCAGCTGTCCACGGTTCCATGTAGCGTGACCTCCGTGGTTCCTATGTGGAAGTATGAACCGTTCTGGCTGGCCCTTTCGTACTGTCTCGCGGTGGGCGTAACCTTCATCATCCTCTTCGTCGGCATGCACGGCTTCATCAAGAACGGCTATGCAGCTGATGCCAACTTCTCCACCTTCATGGCTACAACCAGGAGCAAGGACGTAGATGAGCTATCGAGGGACTCGTGCCTGGGTCAATGGCCGAAGAACAAGGACTTCAAGCAAACTAGGCTGAGGTTTGGGGAGATCGAGACAGGTGGAAGTGATCCTCATGCCGCGTTCGGTTTCCCTGGGAACATCAAGGAGTTCGACAAGAAGAAGGGCTACGGTCGGCGACCCGATAGCATTTAGGCTGTTCATTGTATTTGATGTTGAGACGATGACTGGAGCACTATTTCCGAGATATATCGGGGGCTGTACAGAGCCGTGTCATGTTTATATGAGCAGATCCCATGATTCGTGGATCGGTGTCAAGGCACATGGTTTTACAAAAGTTCGATATCGAATGTTACGCAACCTTGCAACATATGACGCTCATTGTGCCTTAAAAGATCTTATTTACTTGAGTACCTGATCATCTGGCGTGAACACTACAAGTACATGGTAGCTACTAAGTAGGCACCTGGACACTCTAGATACGAAGACACGAAAACACAGAAGCCAATGGCTAGAGGCTGAGGCAGTGATGTATGTGACACAACATTGAGAAACCCCGCACCAGCTCCATCATTACCCTAGGTTCAGACCAGACAAAACGAGCCCGACCCCGTGGAGGTTCTGGTAAATCTCCTCTCTCAAGCAGGCTAAGTGCCAGTCAGAAAGAACATTCAAGATGGCAGGCCCTCAACTGGCAGCAGAGTATAGCGCCCAAGCATCAGACTACGAATCCTTCTCAACCATCACTCCGATCGGTCGCCTCGAGACCGAAGTCTTTCTCAAAGCACTCGGGGACCCGACCAGCCTCACGATCCTCGACCTCGGGGGCGGTACAGGCATGCGGGCCCGACAGGCAGTCCAGCGCGGGGCCAATTCCGTCGACGTAGTCGACTTCTCGGCAGAGATGCTCCGAGTCGGAGCGCAGGAAGCCAACAAGACCGGAGTAGGCGAGCGAATCCGGTGGCACGAAGCTGATGTGTCCAAGCCTCTACGCGGACTGGGCCTCGAGGCGTCCTACGATCTGGTCATGGCAAACTGGGTTTTCGACCACGCCGAGACCATCGACGCATTGGAGATGATGTTCTCCAATGCAACTGCCTACCTAAAGCCCGGCGGCAGACTCATCTGTATCCATACAAGCGACCCCAGAGGTATAGTTGATCAGGGGAGCAGATACGGATCGTCTATTTCCAACGTGGAGGAAGTTCCGGGGGGGTTGAAATATCGAGTAACCTTGCATGGCACTGATCCTCCCGTTGAGTTCGGCGGTTCGTCAATTCGAGTTCTCTATGAAGGATCTTTTGAGATCTTTGAGAAGTTTGGGCTCAAAGATCCTCAAATTCTTCCCCTCGAAGACATGGAGATGGTGAGAAATGATGAGGAGTTCTGGAAGGAATGCGTGGAACACCCAATCTTGCAGTGTGTCACTGCTCGGAAAGGTTTTTGATATCGAGGAACTTGAGCTTGCGAAGTTGGAGTATCGTTAGCAACATCAAGACTGAACAGAAGGAGAGGGCTGGGCTGGAGCCTGGAGGTTTCAATGACGGGGAGAGAGCAAAAGAAATCCTGAGTTGCTTTTTCTTTGACTTCAATGAATTATTGGTTTTTCTAGTTTCCTTGGCTGTCTGGATTTTGAATTCTGTCAAGTGATACATGAGCAGTAGGCAAGTGCTGTGATGCTGAGACCACCTTTTTTACACTCGAGTTGGTAATTGATTTTGGATATACTACTGATAATTCTGCAATGAAGTTCTCCGAGTGAAAGTCCATCTACACCATTTCTTGTGTTGCCTTGGATAGACACGATCTTTTTTCTCCCAACGTCACCGAGTGATCAAGGATCTTCAGGCCTCAAGTGCTACCCTGGTGAGAGACGAAAGGATGGTGGTCAGCGGTGCTCTGACTGGTTGATAAATTATGTAAAGGTAGTCATACACAGCCCAAAATCAGATTCGGAGAACGGAAGAAACAATGTGTGGACGACAGTATCTCTAACAATGGTGTGCTTCAAGGCAAATCTGGTGGCGCTGGAATCTCGCTGTTAGCCACCACGCCTATGTCTCTCTATGGATGATCATCATCAACGATATAAGTCTTATTTCTTTTGTGGTACAATACCCTTTCATTTCCACCCAAGCCATTGAGGGGTGTTGATGCACTTGTGTAAAAAACTTAAGCCACATCACAATGGGCGGGATCAAATCCATGGATGTCTCTGTTTCGTTTCATACAATCCCGCCGTGTGTATTAGATGGATGTCTTCTGGCCCGAAGACATGTGTCAGACATATCCGCAGAGTGCAAAAGCTTGTCCACACCACCTAGAGGAGCTCACTAATCACCGTGCATGTCTACGCCCTCATATCAGGCCAGCAGCCATAACCCAGCCCGAATCAATTTTGCAACGATGGATAAGAGCACCAAAGAGGCCCAGAGGCCCAGCGGCCCAGAATCTCAGTCTTCCAGTCTATACAGTCCCAATGTCTTGATTGCGCCATCTTATCCGTTCCCTCGAGTTCCAACCGTGTCTACACCACCCACACCGCCATGACTTCCACTCATTGAGTCCATTTACGCAAATATATAGGCTCAGTGACTATCGACTCGATACAACCTAGACACCCTTTCCAATAAACCATCAACGAATTACCTACGATGATATCACGCAGGTCCTTCAACATCGTCATTCTTGCAGTTATCTCTGCTGGGGTTCTTCTCATTACAGCAAGACGTCTCGATGACTGGGGCTGGGATAGCGGGAAGTATCATACAGGGCATGCTAGCCCGGACATCATTGAATCCCTGAACGCGACTATCACAGTTCCGAGCAGCAACATTAATGCCAATGCCCAAACCCCCTCGACTGCATCATCAGGTGACATATCCACCAGGCCTCAACAGGCCCCATCTCATCCCAGCCGCGATCCCGTCTGCGATGGCTTCCCTGATACGTCTGGCATATTCCTCATCATGAAGACGGGCGCCACCGAGTCCTTCGACAAAGTCCCCATGCAGCTGATGACAGTGCTCAGATGCCTTCCGGACCTCCTCATCTTTTCAGACCTAGATCAACGCATCGCCGGCCACCACGTGCGCGACAGTCTAGATACAGTTCTTGCTGAGGCAAGGGACGGGAATGCCGACTTTGACCTGTATCGACAGCAAAAGGCCTGCGCTATTGACCAGGACATGTGCGCCATGTCTGTCGACGGACCTGAAGATGCGGGGTGGAATCTGGACAAGTACAAGAATATCCACATGGCCGAGAAGACCTACAGAATGCGGCCTGGCTATGATTGGTACGTCTTCATCGACGCCGATACATATGTGTCGTGGCCCAATCTCGTCCAGATGCTTCACAGACTCGACCCATCAAAGGAACGGTACCTCGGCAGTCCGACCATGATTGGTAACGTCCCTTTCGCCCACGGGGGTAGTGGGTATATTGTATCTGGCAAGACTATGGCAGAGTTTGTGGGCAAGAACCCTGGTGTCGCGAACAATTTCGACGTCCGTATCAAGGCCGAATGCTGTGGTGACTACATGTTCGCAGTCGCCCTGAACGACACAATTGGCATCACAGTCGACAGCATCGTAAGTGTGGACGCGTAACACAGATTACCAGGCTGAATCTGGTGTGTGAGTGTTCGGGAGCGACAACTCATGCTAACAAGCATCCTCTGCACAGTGGCCTACCATCAACGGCGAGAAACCATCTACCCTGCCGTTTGGTCCCGGCCATTGGTGTCACGCCATCGCGACAATGCACCACATGAACAGCGAAGAAGTGTCCGAGTTCTGGGATTTCGAGCGCCGACGGTACACCAACACCCAGACGCCCCTTGTCCTCAGAGAGATTTACCATGTGTTCTTCGAGCCTAAGCTCGTATCCGTGCGGGAAGACTGGGATAACCACTCTGACGACTGGTTCTACATGGGCTCCGATGCCCAGGGCTATGAGTGGGAGGACTGGCGGGTCGTTAGAGCCGTCAGGGAAGAGGAGAAGAGTGACCTCGAAAAGAAGGCACACGCGAGCTTTGAGGCCTGCGGTCGGGCATGTGAGGAGCATGATGAGTGTTTCCAGTTTGTCTGGCAGGATGGCTGCTGTGGCATGAAGAGGTCGTTCATGCTCGGCAGGCCGGTCAGGAGAGAGAAGGAGGAAAAGAAGAGGGCAAAGAGCGGCTGGGATGTTGCAAAGATCAAGAAATGGGTCAACGATCAAGGAGAGTGCAAAGAGGTCATCTGGCCGGAGATTGGCCCCTGAGAAGTTGGTCAGCATGGAGGGGCTCATGTGGTTTTCTTGTTTTCTTTTTCTCCTAATTTTGTCTTTCCTCCGTTTATTCTTATCCTTTCCTTGTCTTTTCTTCCTTATTCTTCCCTTTCCAGTGTGAGATATCACAGATCTACTTGATAAGAAGCAGATGTTGGACAGGCGACCCGTGGACGTTAGAATAACGTTGGCCAATCGGCATCGGCCGGCAATGCCATGCGCTAAAGAAGCTTCAGTGTTGTTTAAGCTCTGTTTAAGCTCTGAAACTGGGCTGGGCAAGCCACACGCCGAGCCCTGGAGCCCTGTGGGCAAGCACGGTAGTCCCAGGGTGTCACTGTCCCCTCCAATGGTCTGTCTCTGCTGCAATCCTCAGGAATCTGTACCTCGGTACCAAGAGTCATACACGAATGGAAAACTAGAATGGTAATTAGTATTCATATAAAGGCGATGGTGAGATCGCAACGGCAGTCTCACTCTTATACCGGTAGTCCTTTATAAACCTCCATCTGACAGTAAAGGGCCTCCTGGGTTGTCACTTTCTAGCTCCAGTGTCACTTATGGATGGCGTCAAGCTGTTCTACTGTTGCTGGCCCCTCAAGAGCAATATAATAAAATACTGATCCGGTTTACGAAAGGAAAGTGGCGTAGGGTTAGGTTACCGGTTATAACGGCTCAAGTACTTGGCATAAATTGGTCCCTACATCGATGTGTTTGAATACTACCATGTAGAAAACAAAGGGGAATGGTTAAAAGTAAACAGTCTTGCACAAGCAAAAGAGAATGTCCTCGGAGAGACTCGAACTCTCGACCTTTGGATTGGATCTCTTAGTGGTTACCCACCAAGTCATAGATATATGAGACCAACGCTCTAACCAACTGAGCCACGAAGACAAGTTGATAAAATTGGGATCAGAAATGGACTCCATGACTAGTGATAGATCCCGCGGACCACACCGATAGCAAGCCCCTCAATAACGAGATGACTGGTCGGCGTGGAATAACAGAAGAAGGCTGGGTAGGTAGGCGAGATATAGAGAAAGCTTAGAAGAGAAATGAAGATGAAGAGAGCGAGGCGTGTGTTTGTTTCCATTAGACAGGAAGTCTTCTCGAATAGCATACACGAACCTGAGTAATAACACACTGTTGTTCAACAAGCTCACAGGGTTCTTGGCCGGTTGAGACCCTAAGTACTTAGTATCAAAGCATCGGAACTTACCCTGGAATGCTACCTAGGTAGGGTTGAACTCAAAAGTCGTGCATATGATTCACGGCCTCCATTATCCCGAGTTTGTGATCCAGTTCAGCAAACCCCGGCACTCACATACTAGATCTTATCAGTGATGATGCATATCCCGGACCCCAGAACGGGGGAACCTGCCAAGACCATGCGGACATATCCGCAACCGTATCTCCATCTACTGTTCATGTATGCTCAGGTCTTCAGAATTGCACGTAAGAGGACATTTACAGTCCCAGTGGCAAGCACACGAGCCTCGTGCCCGGGCTGGGCCATAGTACGCGACTTTAAGACAGTTTCTATCTGGTTTACTTTGCCTTAGGGTACCTAGGCCGAGCCTGGAATCCCCCCCAGAGTCACTTTGACATGTCTGTAGGGTTTTAAGGTGTACGTATTCGATCTCTTCCGCGGAGTGCGAGCATCTGCACGCATATTGCCTATCCTAGGGTGGAGTCCTGTCGAGCTTATCTTGCCATCACAAGCCGCGATTGGGTGGTATAATCACCAGATAAGTCGCCTGCTAGGGACGACTTCATGGTCTAGGCCGTCAGACAAACCTAAGATTGGAATTCACAGGGACGGGCAATGTTACGTCGCAGCAATGTACCGTACTGTCGGGGTAACCTACGCATGCTGCACGCGTTAGCGTTGTCATCCATAGTTTAAAGAAAGTAGCCGCCCTGTATCTTCTGTGCATGCTACGAACTGAACCGTCTGGCTTTATGGTCCAACTACCCCAAGAAGCGCTGCTAGACCGTTTCTTTGGCTCTTTTCTCAAAGGCACTTCACTTCTCTTCTCTGGTGGAAACACTACCAGATGCCCATATGATCGAGATGGAGTCCTCTGTCCAAGAGAAGCATGGGGCCACGGATACCACTATCGATGTGAACCAGGCAGTCTCAGACCTGGGCAAGATCAAACACGCACATCAATTCGACCCCAACCTGCCCCAGGAAAAGCTCGACTTCATCAACAAGGCTCTCCAGGATGGCGACGCCGGCGAAATCATCGAGGCCGACGTGCTTTTCACCGAGGACTCGCCATACGAAGAGGTCCGGGCTGCCGTCAGAAACACTGATGGCGGAGAGGTGGCCAACACCGTCCGAGCCTGGATACTGGGCATGTTCTTCGTTACTATCGGTAGCGGGCTTAACATGTTTCTGAGTATGCGGAGCCCTGCGATCAATTTCCCCTCCCTGGTGGTCCAGTTGCTGGTCTACCCCATCGGTTGCTTCTGGGCGAAGGTCGTACCTACCAGGGTGTTCAATACCTTTGGCGTGAAGTGGACTTTCAACACCGGGCCTTTCACTATCAAGGAGCATGTCGTCATCACCCTCATGTCCAACGTGAGCATCGGCTACGCGTATAGTACGGATGCCCTGTTGGCGCTTCAGGGAAAGCCATTTTACAACATCAATTTTGGATGGGGTTTCCAACTCTTGTTCACATTGAGTTCCCAACTTATCGGGATTGGACTTGCTGGCCTCTCTAGGCGTTTCCTGGTCTGGCCAGCGGCGATGATTTGTATGCAGACTCCAAAATTCCCAGAATTCTCTCCTCCGGGCGATAGCGGAAGAGCCTAGGGGGGTTACGATTGGGATATGAACTGACATCGTACTTATCAGGGCCTAATCAGTTCAGCAGCACCTCTCTCTTCTTTGCGCTGCACGACAAGAGCAAGAGTGATGGAACACACAGTAACGGCTGGACTATCAGTCGTTACCGCTACTTCTTCTATGTGCTCGTGGCTATGTTTTGTTACTACTGGTAAGTTGGGTATGGAGTTTCAACTCGATGGACCGTCGCTTACATTCGTCTCGAAGGATTCCCGCCGTACTCTGGCAAGGGCTCTCCGTCTTTGCCTTCATTACCTGGATCCGGCCCAACAATGTTGTTGTCAACCAGCTCTTTGGCGGGTTTACTGGTCTTTCGTTGATACCCATCACGTTTGACTGTAAGTGCGTTCGTGCCTGATCGGATGCTACTTACTAACCTACGGCCTAGGGACTTATGTGACGGCTTACCTCGGCGACCCCTTGCTTGCTCCTGTTCACACTGCCATCTCGGAGCTCGCGGGTCTCTTCATTTTTGTGATCATTACCACCATCGGAATCACTTATTCTGGTGCTATCTACAGCCAGTACTTACCCATTAACACATCCCAGACATACGACAACACGCAGAGCGCTTACAATGTCAGCCGCATCCTGGGAGACGGCTTCACATTCAGCCTGGAGAAGTACAAGGCGTACTCGCCTCTGTTCCTGCCACCAACGTTCGCGCTGAACTACGGATTGTCCTTCGCCGCTCTGACTGCTGCGCTGGTGCACTGCGGACTGTTCCATGGCAAGGAGATCTACTACCGTTTGAAGGCTGCCCGTGATCAGGAACCTGACATCCACATGAAGTTCATGAAGAAGTACACGGACGCACCAGAGTGGTGGTACCTTGCTTTGTTCGTCATCTCGATGGCCTTAGGTCTTGGTACCGCCTTGGGATACGACTCACAGCTACCTTGGTGGGCATTCTTCGTTGCCGTCATCCTCGCCATCGTTTTCATGATCCCGACCTGTACGATATTGGCCATCTCGAACCTGCCCCTTGCCTTGAACGTTCTCTCTCCTTTCCTGGCGGGATTTATGATTCCCGGAAGACCGGTGGGAGTCATGATCTTCAAGGTCTACAGTACTATTGTCCTTGGTCAAGCACAGACATATGCTGGTGATCTCAAGATGGGCCATTACATGAAGATCCCGCCAAGGATCACTTTCTGGTGCCAGGTTGTAGCAACCATCTGGGCTTCGTTTGTGCAGATCGCTGTGATGAACTGGACGCTGGGAAATATTGACGGCGTCTGTGATCTGTAAGTCGAAACCCTTACCAGGCCTTGAGTGCCTTAGATACCTCAGTAAGTAGTGCTCCTCAAACTGATCTCTTGATCTATAGTGAGCAACCAGCCAAGTTCTCCTGCCCCAACGGTCGAGCCTTCTTCAGCTCGTCGATTGTCTGGGGAGTCATTGGTCCAGCACGGATGTTCGGCTCTGGATCTATCTACCAGTACTTCAACGTCTTCTGGGCCATCGGCGCTATACTACCCTGCATCTTCTACCTCATCGTCAAGTTTGGCGGTCGTCTAAGCTGGCTCGGCCGCACACTCAGTGCTCCCATCATGCTGGGGGCAATGGGTTGGCTCCCTCCGGCGACGCCACTGTCGTTCTCAACGTGGGGAATCACGGCACTGCTCTTCAACTACGTTATTCGCAAACGATTCCATGGATGGTGGAGCACTTATAACTACGTCACGGCCGCAGCTCTAGACGCTGGGTTGATCATTTCCACCATTGTGATTTTCTTTGCGATTACATTCCCTGGTGTCACCATCCCTCAATGGTGGGGAAACGTTGGTGTTTTCAATACGATGGTAAGTCCTCTGAGCAGTTCATTTTTTGATTGCAAAAATCGGCATTTTCAAGTGTACTGATGAAATGAACTGTCTGGATTTTTAGGACTCTGCATATACAGCTATCCTCAAGACGGTTGGCACAGGCGAGACGTTCGGACCGGCGACGTGGTAATCAGTTCGATTGAATACTTGATGTTGCAATGTGGATGCCGTGCATGTGGTCAACATTCAGGCTGTACGAGAGGATGATATGAATGGCGCATAACTAAGTACTTTGACTGAGGAAACCCAGGTTCTATTCGTGATGTAGACCACAGACCATCCCCATCAAATCGTTGCAAGCCAGATCTCGAAGCAAGACCACCTGGGCAAGGCCCACTTTGCATTTCCATTTAGGACTCGCAGGGAGGTGCTATACTACTATGTGTCTCTCTATTGTTGTATATACTCACTATATCAACGATATGACATCTTGACGGCCTCAAGGATGAGTTCACAGGGCCAAGGCTCATTACATGTTGAAGCATATGAATCAACGCATCTATCTCAGGTCATCCTAGCATCGCCGCCAATCCGGGATCGACATGTGATAAAACCCCTTCGCATTATGGAGAATGTAACTAGAGTCTAGTTTGTCTACCAAAGTAAGTGACAGATTTGACCAGTATTCTGTTCCTTCAGAAATTAAACCGCTCGTCACTAACATAGGCCCATACACCTCCAAGCAATGCTTTTCCTCTTCACCCTTGACTTAAATCCTCGTCTTCCCAGTTTCCCCTTTGGCTTGCACGACTCAGGAGCTCCGCCTTCCAGTCTAACACAAACATTGCCCAATTGATGCGCCCGGTCGTTATCAGTGAAATATGATATGCTATCCATCGCCGTTCCCGGTGAAAACTCATGGTATCTCTCCGTTTTCCCCAGCGCTCTCGTGTATTTGTGTGATAAACTTCATACCTCATTGCCCGCGATTTCCCACTCCCTCTCTGTCGTTGAGTCAGTCCTTGTTGCTCATCCACTGGCGGCCCCCTGCGTGCTGGGGCGATAGCGGATGCCCACTCTGAAAATCAATGTTCATAGCTACCTCCGTGGAGGAGCTTCCCACTGTCCCGCTAAGCCGTGCCACCCAACAACCCTCTTCGCCGCGTTGGCCAAGTACTGCTGGATGACATCGCTGTCACAGTTTCCGTGCATCAGAACCTCGTTCTTGAGCGCGAGCACCTCGTTCTGCAGGCTCAAGACCTGAGCCGACAATTTCTGGTGCTGCAGTTCTGTCTCCTTTTCCGTTATCTCCAGCTCCGCCGCGTTGGCCTTTGCCTTTGCCCGGCACTTCGTTGCTGCGGTTCGGTTGCGCGCCCGGTGGTCCCCGGTCGATATTGAAGGCTGTGGTCGAGCCGGAGAGCACTCCCTGCTGACGTTGTCGCTCGGGGTATCCTTTTGGTCCTCTTCGATTTCCGGCTCTTCTTCGGGGATGATGATGGTATTTTCTCTCGGCCACCACATCCGCTCCGAGTATGTAGGGCCCATGCCCGGCGTCGTTTGGTAGCTTTCATCTATCAGCTGTGCTCCGACCGAATATCGCCTCCTCTTCTGTGGCACCATCCCCAGCCAGGGCCCGAAACGTGTGTCTAGTTGGGTGGGGTCGACCGTAGGATTCGTGTCGTTCGTAGGATGTTGTTGCCTTCTCTTGCCACTGCTGTTCACCGAGGAGGCTGGTCCTTGCAACGCCGCTGCTTGTCTCGTGCTTTCACTGTCTGGTCCTGAGGTTATTGATGCCCTCTGCAATGAGGACGCCCCACTGGGGGGGCATGTCGTGGTTACCAGTGGGTCGAAGCTGCTCAAGACAGGCATCGTTGGTACACATGTAGATGTTGGTGTTTCTGTTATCGGCGCCGAATCTGAAGGGACTTGTGTCTTGCAATTGTCGAAGACACCGCTGCTCATGCTCGTCAGGGACACAGGCTGTTCTTCAGAACGTGCGAGGCTTGGGTCGATCAGAGTTATACTCCTGTCTTGCAGGCCAATCACGTTGGGGCCGGATTGACAATCTTCATTATCCTGGCGACATTGCAACAGGATTGTGCTCTCGTTGTCCCTTGACCTTGGCGCGCACCTTCCGCTGAGGGGTAAGGAGATATCTTGATCCTGGTGCATGAGATAACCCTGATTTGGATTTCCCGCTCTGATAGCCTGCAAGCTTTCCTGGTTGATCGCCTGCTCGTCTCTTCCTGGTAGACTATCGATAGCGTCCGGCTAGTTAGGCCTCAACGTTCCTCAATGCCGGGCGGATTTCGAATCGCGTTGTCGTGTGAAGGGTTACGTTATATTTCGAACGATGGTCCTGAAAGATCCCCCAGCATATTCATAGTGGACAGTTGCTCTCTTTTAGATAGTCGAACCATGTGGAAGTCGCGCAATTACAGAGTGGGCAGTAATGAAACCTGGTCGATGACACCAGTGCCGTATGTGACGAATCGACGGGAGTGTACGGAGTGGATTTCCGGAATTCTTCCAGTGACTTAGATAGGCCACTCGTAGGACTTCAATGCACGGATAACCGAAGGGGTGCGGAGCGAAATATGCAGGCAACATGACAACTGTGAAGGGAAATGTGGGAAGAACCACGAAGAGATGCGCACCGTCGATCGCAAGTGCCGGAAACCAAACCTGCTACCTTGCAGTCGCCAGGGACAGAAGCGTTACTATGTAGCTGTTGTTAGCCGGGACTTGAGGTGATCTTGGATCTGTCACGTTTCACTCTCTGCGGGGGATGTCGGTATAAAATCCACTGAATATCTCTCCACTATGCGTCACCAATTTCTGAGCTTTTCAATAGTGGAATCTTGTCAATGTCTAGACGCAAGGTTTGGACATCTGCATCGTGACATAATGGTTCCTAGAGCCCAAAGAGATCAGCAGAGATTATCTGGCAACATACAAGCTCCAGATGTCAAGTACCAAAGTTTGCGCTAACAAAGATTCAGGGTGTAAGCATGTAGTGGTCAGTGGAGTCCGAATTCGATACCCTATGTCCACTCTGGGATTGAATATCCCCCTCCCCGGGTTCCGAGCCTTCTTCAGGACCCAAAGCTGAGGGTGTTCTCCAAAAGGGGTTTTCTTCATAATACCACCTGCGCTGCCACTGGCGATTAAAGTTTCCGAGAGTCTGTACTGCGGTAGGCCGCACGGACTATAGCTTACTTAGGTATGTACTCTACTACCTGTATCTGCTACTGTAGTAAAAAAACACTTCAAGATACTTCCTACCGTCTATTCGACATCTGTTTTGCAAGCAAGGTAACAATGTAGTAACCGCAGGATTTCTGGATAAAACCTGGGATCCAGAAGCTATATCAAGTGGTTGTCGAAATATCTGAACCCTGTTTAGATGGGGCTAGAAGATAAGTACAGCTCGGTTAGCCTCTTGAATTTCGTGAAATTGCGTTCAAACGTAAAGATATCGGGGTTTAGAAAGTGAAATATAGCCCAAAGAGAATGTTATTTCATCGTGAAAACAGATTTCGAATCTTTCTTCTATAAGAACTACATTGGGTGGCTTGAAAGGTTTGAGTATGGGACAGTAGGCTGACGAAGGAGATGAAGAATCGGAAAAGATCAACAAGATCAAGGTACAGTCCGTGCTTGATGCTCATACCAGTTACGGAATCTTCAATCGTCAGTGACAGCAGGAGGGGCACGGGAATTGAGTGAACGCCAAATAATCATGTCTTAGACCGCTTGGCATGAGGAAGTTTTCTACTAACAGTATGAATATACCAGCCATGTGTGTCCATTTCTCCTTATTAACACATCTTACCAGAAAAGACTTTCTTCAAATTCGAGTCTATCTTTCCCCATGGTCACCAAGACACTGCAGGCCCTGTCGAGAGCATAAGAGGAAGTGATGATATTAGCCTCCCGAATTCTTTTCCAAAACAGGCACACCCTATCTTATCTTCTTAGCTTTGCTAGACGGACGTCAACGGTCGACGCTGGATGCAATAGCGGTGGGTAGCATATCGTGGGGCCCCCACAGTAGCTTGCATTATCGCTACGTCTGCCCCTATCGCTGGCAGCCAGTGGGAGCTGGCCCGTCCAACGGGTAAGCCTTGCATGCCAGTCAAACCATACCAATTCCCACGTGCTTGCCCTCCAAGTCTGGGCTACGCGCATGTGCAGTTGCAGATCTATCGCAGACCTGTTATATGTACTTCGTACGTATCTACATACTATTGGATCACTGCTGGCGTACCTGAATAAAGGACCAACGTCATTGGTTTGTCAGGAGTCCACCGTTTTACTTTGCAGTGTACCTGGGGCACCCAAAGATATATCTGATCAAGAAAAGATCCCTTCGTGGTCTGATCAGTATCTCTCCAAGTGTTCTAGGCGCTGGGTTCAGGGGCGCGTATGAAAGGTGGGAAACCACAGGGATGTACCAGACGTGGCACAAATGCATATGTGCCCGATTAGTACGTATCAAGTACATACGTGAACCCATTCTCGCATACGTCCCTTTCAGTTGAAGCACGGCAGGAGGGGAACAAGAAGCAAGACTGACTCAACCGTATTGTTTTATCGAATTCGGTAATATCGCCATGAAGGATTATCTCGTAGGCTGTATTGTGCTAAGTGCTTACGCCAAGCTTTCATCTTGACAATTGTGCCTTGAAGCATGCTGTGCTGTTACATATGCGCCACAGCTTACAAAGCTGCATTACCTTACAGTCAGAGCAGCGGAAGTCACAAATGTCTAGGCTACGATATAAGCGGTTGTAGTGGTATACTTGACCAAACAGCAACGAGATGTTTTGCAGCATCGAGCATACAGATAGCACATCTGAGTGGGTTCCTAGCCAAAGTCGAAATCCTGCTATCCTGGGATGTTATCGCACAACCACTTCTTGGGGTCCTGGAAAACAAGATATGATACCATTTATAGTGTTAATAGCGACAATCAGTCGGGCTGATTCTAACCCGTGTAAGTTTGGCGGTTCATGTGTTTATCCCACAACGTATGTATTGTGGCTGTAATGCATATTGTCAGCCCTGAAGTTCACGGGTGGAGAGCCTGAGGATGATCATACAGCTCACTATACACTCTCCATGTACATCATAGTCATGACGCCGTCTCTCTTGATCTATTGGGTCGATTTCTCGGCCTTGAACTCATGATTACTACAGTGAGTGTGTTGGTTCCACGCATTACGTGTATTGTAAGCTGCACATATGTGGCGCTTGCGTGGAATCTGCCGTTGGCAGCACACAGGCTGACACAGCCAGAGGCTGAGTCCGGTCGACCCACCACAGTGAATCCTTCATGCTCTTCATAAGGCAGCAGGCGGCGTACCTCCATTCCTCAAATATGTGAGGGCACTGCTGCTCTTGTAGCTATTATTTGGATATAAAGAGAGCATCTGCCATCAGACACCTGAGCATCTTCATTTGGCAAAGTCAACCAGGCCAATTGCATATCATCTTCCTCCAGTCAAGCCATAGCATCTTCCTTCTACCAAAATGCCTGAATACAACAACAATCATGGCACAAGTTCGACTGTATTCTTACGTCGCATAACGGTCTTTAGTTTTCCTCCGGCGTTCATCATGCTGCTCATTCACGGCATATTGTTCCACAACGCCTTTCCCACCCTGGGGATCCTCCCCCAGGCTGCCTCAGTCCTCCTTGGTTCGATGCTCCTATACCGTGAGAGTATTGCCGCGCTCGGCTCTCCAGTCCAAGCTCTCTCGGCTGCCAACGTTTTCTTCGCAGACGTCACCTTAGCTGTCTGGTACATGGCCTTCCTCATCCCAACGTGGATCTTATTGTCCAACATGTGGAGGGAGGAGGGTGCGATCATACTGGGCACTTATGGATCTGTGTTCATGATGGTGAACTTGTGCGTACACACCGATGCGTGATATCCGATTATAGTTCTCAAGCTGATAACGGTCCACAGCATCATCCATTTCTACTTTGCTGCGGCTGAGGCGTTGCATATTGTTACAACTCGTCAGAGCCCATTCAAGTCCTTGGCGGCGGAATACATCCCTCTCAACAGTGATTATAGCGATGGCTTGGGCGATATCGAGGAGGGCAATTGATGAACCTAGGGTAGCGAAATGCCGGCTCGATTATGGAAAGGAAAGGGGCAAATGGGACGGTCCGCTTCCATCAGCTGAGATCAATAGATGGGGGTATGATTATAGCTGACCTGACTTCAACCCGGTCATAGATTGTTACTAGTGTTATTATTTGTTGGAAGAAGTTGGGATACAGTGCATAGTTCCTCCGTAGAATTCAGAATGTAGAACACCTTTAGTATAGCTTCCGATAGTCAGAATTTGTAATAGCTATGATGTCTGGAGACTTTGCGGACCTGCCCCTATCCAAGGCTATGAGACACCAACTTCGCACTCTGCACTGAGCAACGACCAAGCCAGCGTGGTTATGAAGCTTGTAAAACCATGCTTGCTTTCTTGATCGAGCCTATTCTACTATCAGTGGTTCAGTTATCAGGTGTATCCTAGGAGCCCCGCTGGTCTGATCCCCTGAGCAACCGCCACCCCCCCCCCCCCCCGCCTCCTCACCCTCCTTGGCCACATACGCAAAGCAAACGGATACAGAGGCTCCCTAGAAAAAACAACCTGGCGGCAACCTGTCTCCCTTCTTGAAGAAAACATCTAAGTAGACGGTCGTATTTACCTTCAATCACTTCACTCGTCTGGTATCCCTGCGAAGCAATTTGCTACTCACATAGTGAGGGCAAGCAATATTGAGCTTCTTCCTGCACTTAAATTTGCCTCCAATGCACTTTTTGAAAAGTAGGTGATGAAACTCCACTCCAGCACATGTGTTCTCGAAGCTCTCCTATGATAAAATCTCACATTATCTAGTTTTGACACACCTCGGCCCCAGATGCTTCCTTCGCTAGTCTCGACCAAATATGGTCGATACAAAGTCAACCAAGATGATCTCGCAACCTACCTCGCAGTGACAGGTACCCTGTGTGGAGCTCCAAGAAGCTTGACCAAGCCCAATGACAACTCTTCTGAGATCAAGTCAACGAGGCTGAAGGGCAAAGAGCGCAAATTGGCCAAGCAGCAAACTCCTAACGGGGTCATCGACGCGACAACGCGTCAGAGAGCCCCCAAGCTCGAGCTTGACAGCTACGTGCCCCTCGCTGAGATCATTTCCAAGTCCAACAGCATCCACTCGCGCGTCCCTCGCTGGGTCATCAGCATCATTGACAAGATTATTCAGGATCGCCACGACTGCTTTCAACATATCAACGGTGAGGACGTGTCCACGTTCCTCGCCAAGGGACAGTATGATGGTCACATTCATCCCATCAATGTTTTGGAGAGGGTGCAATCCATCCTTGTGTCGAAGTATGAAAAGCAGCTCGCCCTCGCCCAGCAGAAGCCCCTGCCCAAGACGCCAGGCAAACGTGTCCTGGGCGAGATTTCGGGCAACGCCTTCGCCAAATTGAAGATCGACTCCCCTGAGAAATCGTCCTCACCAACTAGACCTGACGAAGCTCAGGCTCAGGAAGCTGAAGCCCGCGACCAGGCTCAGGCCGACGCTTGGAGGAACTCTCTTGGTAAGCCTTGTCGACCCTGACTCTCATACTTTGCTTCTGCTCCTGTAACCTCTTACATACTGATCAATTGTGGCGCAGGTGTGTCTCAAGTCTTTGCAGCCTACCCCGAAGCGAGCCATGAGGAGGCTCTCGTGGCTCTCGGATCCCTACGAAAAGACATGATATCGATGAGGGAGGTGGTTCACGAGGCATGGCTTGGATACAAGATGGGAAAAGTCGACCTAGCCGCCGCTGCCGTCACGACCAACACCGCCATCGATCTCGCTCGATCCCTAGAGAACCAGGCCCGACCAGTCATCGAGTCGTACATGAGATCTCTCGAAGCCAAGGAGATTGAACTCCCCGTATACTTCTACTCCCTGGGAGATTGGTTCCGTGACATCAACGGCAAGACCTGCGGGACGAATATCTATGCCTCGCTACTGGGCTGCGATCCTCCTGATAAGGCTGAGCTGCCCGACGAGCTCCAGACGGTGAACACAAAGAAGGCCCAGGACCTTGAGCTGATCGCGTTCCGCTGGGCTTACAAGCTGGTCCAGATGTACTGCATGGAATTCTTCAGCAAGACCAAGAAGCTCCAGATGCCTCCAGACCATGAACCAAGGCGATGGGGCAAGGGAGAGCGTCCGGACGACGCAAAGCTGCTCGAGGTTTCTCGCACATGCTACGGGGAAGATGTCCAATGGCTATATGAGCTGTCGTGGCTCGGCAACTACGGTTACGGCCCGGTTTTCCCTGTTTTGGACGAAGTGTCGCGGAGCTTCCGCGTCATGCATGAGGACGTCGACCTCAAGCTGTGGGCAGTCTTTGGTGTCCAGATGTTCCACGAGGTCAGCCTCATTCTTGCTCCCCAGGAACAGGTGGGGGCTCTTCAAGCCGTGGACACATTCCTGCGCAATGGCTTCGAGATGTTTCAGAAGGCTGAAGAGGCTTACTTCGCCATCTACCTGCAGAAGTTGCGTGACGGAAGGCCTGATCCGGGTGAGAAGTACTCCCCCGAGGCGAGAGCCACTGCGGGAAAGACCATGTTCAGCTGCTTGTTTCCCTCGCAGGTTGATGACGAAATTGAGAGTGCAGGGCACCTTCAATACCCGAATTTGCACAAGGCCTACCTCATGAGCCGACACCCAATTCTTTGCGGCATCCTCCTCCATACGGGACGCCTGGTGATGCAGGAAAGGGGTATTGCTGTGGAGAACTGTACGAGGTCCATCTTGAAGATGGCCCATTTCTACAATGCGTGCCTTTCAGAGTCCCTCCTCGACGGGCACTGGCTGGACCTCGAGTATTGCATAGAGCACCTTCAGGGGCCGAACCTCTTCATGAACGGGAAGCCTCCGGGAAAGATCAAGGACTATGGAAAGGCATACCTGCTCGCCGCCGGAGCTTTATCTTTGACCTATGCCGCGCCGGACTGCCGGGACGACCCAAGGAACGGAGGTCGCCGCGGATGGATGGAGCACGGAGTCAAGGGTCGCAAGAACAGCTGGGGGAAGACCCTTCAAAAACTGGGAAAGATCTCTCTGATGTTTGAGGATCGCTTTTGTCATACCGGAGAGCGCTATGATCTCAACGAGGAAGATGTCAGGGCTCTTGCTGAGCATGCAGCCGCCTACCAGTGCGGTGACGAAAACGAGGACCGCAGCAAGCCCCAGTCCAAAACCGGCCATTCTGCTGCTAAGAAGACCAAGTCGCTTGATGAGATCCTCCGAGATCTCTGCCAGGGCCTCAACCATGAAGTCCCCATACTCGCCTTCCCATATATCAGCCTCAACGCTGATTGCTCCGAAATTCTCTGGGACCTGGAGAGACAGGTGCAAATTAAGCACCGCCTTCTGTGTGACCTAGATAGTGCGCATCTCGATCTCGGGCAGATAGCTGTGATGTTCCTCGTCAACCACAGCTCTCTGATGTCGATCCCAGCCGAATGTATCAACAAGCACACCCAAGAAGACTCTGAAGGCGGCAACGATGGGATGGATGCACTCTTGTGGGTCTTCAATATCGTACCTGAGCCGTTGAGAACCAGCTACCCCAAAGAAGTCCACGAGTATTTCCGGAAATTTCAAAGCAAGCCAAGGGAGGTCGCCAAGGCGAAGCGACATCGGCTTGCCAAATGCGTGGACTGCGTCCATTGCAGGAATGCGTTACAGTTAGAACTGGACGATGCTGATGGGGAACTGGATAGCAGAATGCTGCCCGAAAACGTGAGAGAGATCATTGTCCAGATCCCCGTGCAGAAAGAAGCAACGACGGGAGGGGAGGCGCCTGTGGCGCACCGCGCCGATGAGGCCAGGTCAAGGTTCACGATTGTTTATCAATCGCACTACGAACGCTTCGACTAATTGAGCTAAGTGGGCTTGTTGGCACTATCAGTCTTGTTTGGCCTTGTACGGCCTTTGTGTTTTTACCAATGTCATGGAGCTGCCTCAATGGCTGCATCAGGAGCTGCTGTCCCTCGAGTTGATGGACTTGCGAGTGCTTGAAGTTGCTCGAACAGGTAGCCTGGCGGGACATGCTGTATTGTATTTTGTAATGCTAGTCTACAAGCTCAGTGTACCCTGCTGCTTTCTTTATTGCGTAAGGAAAACTGAATACACAATCTCTTGCGAGCTGTTTCATGCAAGACTTCAACTGTCGGCTGAAATTTTCGGGTGATCACACTTGCCTCAATATGCGAAGAGTAAATGCCTACTTGTCTCGCCCGTTCAATTGGCAGAGATTGGTGATTCTGTCCATACTTGATGTTTCCTGATGTCGCTAGTCTCGGAACATCTAGGTTGTATTCTTGAATATTCCACAGATGGGATGTGACGAACTTTGTCCCGAATATGGTGTTCGATCATGAAAGTCTAAGATTTTCTACGAAAGGCGGATATACTGTGCCGATTGTTAGCACTTTCTGAGCGACCAACTCCAGTATCAAAAAATACTCTCCAGGGGATGAGTTCCAAAGGGTCTGACGATGTGGAGGGTGTTGAACTGAATCAAGCGAAGACAAGCTTTTGCGGCAGACCACATATAACTCATCTTCTCATCCCATGCTACGTTGATAACGCATTAATAATACAACTTGACCATCCTGCGTATGCTCCTATAGTGGAAGAACTCAACCCCAGTCGGCAACGACGGCCTGCCCATCGCAGGAATTGGATACACCTCGATAAAATGTCAGCGCCAATGAAATGTCTGCCCAATCATTAGCGATGTGAGCCCAGAGGCATCAACATCGGGAATTGACTGCTGATTTTTTTATGTTTGTGAATCATTATATATTGGGTTTCGTGGCTATCAATTATAACGACATTTTGAATAGTGTAAGTGAGCAAGCAGCTGGACTACAACATTCCATCAACTACAAGTACGAGGATATAATCATTTCTTGGTCGAGGTGGAAGGCCATGCCCTGATGGACGTGGCGGATATGGGCGCGAACGGAGACCCAGCCTCAACCCAGACACACTACCCTGCTGAAAGCTGTTGCAACTAGTGATACATATCAGGAAAGCATAGGTAAGTGTCAACAAACATGGGTACATAGGCACAGTTTGATAAAGGAGTGACGAGTTAATCTGCTAAATCCTATCTCGAAAACACTCTGATAAACATGTGGGTTACTGGTATATGTTATATAATGTTTTCATCTGAGGAACTATGCACTAGATAATCTGTGCACCCCTAAGTAATCAACAAGTACTAAGTACCTAAGTATGTATCGAAATGCCGGCCCTCTTCCAATCTTACAAGCTTTCCAGTATCATAACAGGAAGAGCGTGCAGGCTTGAGTACAGCAGGAAGCGCCAATGGCCGACAATAACATGTGTTATGACGGTGCCCGGCTGGGAACGGCCTTCAGGGGAGGGGTGCACATATCCGTACGGGCTTGACGGCACAACAAGCGAAAGCTTGGAACTCGTCAGAGTCGGATTTACCATGATTCCTCGGTACATACAGCTCCGATGGCAGAGGAATATACTGGGACAAAGTTTGAATTCATGTGACCTTCGACATACGCAGCCAGTCTCAATCGATAAAGTGTAAAGATCCGCTTCCTTCCATTGACTCGTACGCCAGTGAGTCTCGTACCCAGATATGTCTGAAGTCACCGCTCTTTACCAAAAACAGTATAGCAAAGTCTCGGGTTTAAGCGAGTCTAGATTCTAGTGTACACGGGTACTTACATAGGTACTTTGTCGATCCACAGTCCATGCTACCCCCTGAATCCGGCGGCCCACTGAGCGACCCATGGACTCCACAAAGCAGCCACCACAATATAACATCTCACTCTAAGCTCAATTCATCCAATAAGGGGTGCCGTGGCAGAGTGGTCTAATGCGATAGACTAGAAATCTATTCTCTTCGGAGGCGTCTGTTCGAATCAGGCCGGCATCGATATCTTTTGTTTTGCTGGTCTATGTAGGGTGGGGAGAGTTGGCATCTATAGATGTTGTATGAACCCTTACTATTCACACATTACATATCACGCAAGGACTTGTTAGGACAAGTAATTGCCCTTATTTTGCCTTGTACATAACCTCTCACTCTTTTTTCCTTTCTACTTATGCTTTCTTCTTGAAGTTCTGGACCTCCATGACTGGCCAGGTTTGACAGCCTACTGTACTGCAACAACCAACACATAAGACTAATGACCAAAATTCAATTATCCATATGGAATGCCAAGGCTCGCTGTTAAATCGTCGAACAAACTTTGCCGAGCGCGAGGATCGAACGAGATGCTGTCATTGCTGTTGACTTTCGAGTCATGCAATGAAGCCATGTTAACAAGACAATAAACCTTCGTGTTCTCCAGCGAGCAGCCAGGTAGGCCGGGGAAGAACGCACTTGACCCCACAGCCTACCGGATAGCCGGATGTTTACATCTCTTCAGCCGTATGGATCGGCTCAATTAGCTTTGCATTAGCGCTGCAGATAGCGACTTGCCTGCTACTGGTCTAAATAGAGCAAAGGCCTCACCGCTGGATGTACCCTCAAAGTTCTGGTGTCAGGAGATCACGATTCCTCTAGCTGTATTAGGCTGATCGGCGCTCGCTTCGGTGCACAGTGGAGACCCTCGGGGACTTTATCCTATGGCCTTATTGGCTCTATCACATCGAAGCTACTGCAAAGCTAATTGAGCCGATCCATACGGCTGAAGAGATACATGCAAACATGCTGCAGTGAAGCTTCCCCAGCTTGTTGTTGTAGTCGGGGATCCAGCAAATACCTGGAGTAATGGGGATGATGGGGCCTCCCCCGGAACTCGGGCCTTGTCCGAGAGTCAGGTCAACACTCCACGTTTCCAGCGCAGCGGAAGGCTCGGGAACTGTCCGAATCGCTTCATCGCCTCGGATACGTAATGATGCTGGTTGACATCATCGCCAGCACGGGGGGTCGAGCATCATCTCCCCTTGGCGACTTGCGTAACTTGCTCGACTGGACTGGCTGGTTGGCTGGCTGGTTGGCTGGCTTGAAAGTAAGGGAGCCGATGGTCGTGGAAGGTTCTAAGTTTATTACTGTCAGGTCATCGGATAAAACGGCAGGTCTCTATCCGAATGGCAGCACCTTGCGCGCAACGGCTAACCGGTCTCCATCTTCGGCTGGGAATGTGACTCGCCATGCATGAGTTTGCTTTTTTCGCGAGATTGAATCCTACTGTGATGAGCATTGTGTTGCAGTCGAAGCCAGAGAACCAAGGGAGGAATCAAAAGAAGTGTCACAGAGAAACACACCAAATATTGTCTTGTTCATGACTTAATTGCCAGATATCATTATTTAGTAGGGGTATCTGATATGCCTAGAAGGCAGTGTGCGGTTCCTTTTGGAGACCATTATAAAAACAATAGCGCATCTCTCTTACAACCCAATTATATACAATCCCTCTGAAGTTTTCCCCCCTGTCCATACCCCCTGACCTCTCTTTCTCGTTTGATTCGTGACTTGTATGTGGTCTTGGACTCGTGAGGTGATATGAGGGCCAGAGCCATCCTCGAGGGGAGGACGGCACGGCTCTAGGTCATCTTGCGGCCAAGCAACCGCTCATGATATAAAAGACACAAAAGCTTTTCAGATTTTATTTCTTTCTTTAGACATCGGAGCTCAGGGGGCCGTTGTCGTGGTGACCAGCAGCCGGGACCTCAGACTTGGCAAAGCCGCGAGCGCCGGGGGCAAGGTGCAGGTTGTCGGTGTGGACGGGCTCGTCGAGTGGCTGCCAGCTCTTGGACTTCCAGGGCACGACGCCGAGGACGTACATGGAGTCGACCTCCTCGAGGGAGCGCTGCTGGGACTCGTTGACGAAGAAGAAGGTGACCAGGACACCGAGGAAGCAGCAGCCGGCAAAGACGTAACCGTAGCGGTAGCTGATGGCGTTGGTGATCCAGGGGGTGAAGAAGGAGATGAGGAAGTTCCACAGCCAGTTGGCGGCGGTGCAGAGACCCATGGCGACGGCACGGTATCGCGAGGGGAACATCTCACCGACGATGGCCCAGACGAGGGGACCCCACTGTTTGGCACATGTTAGTGGGTCTGAATCTCCATGACACGATGTGCGTGTGGGGGTGGGGATGAGCTAGAACTTACAGTGACGGCGAAACCGACAATGAACAGACAGGCGGAGACAATCATGGCGGATCCAACACCGGAGTTGGTGCGGGCGTTGGCATCGCCGGGGTTGTTGTCGGGGTACAGGGCGAAGGAGCCCAGGGAGGCGAAGATGATGAGCCAGATGAACATCCAGGTACCGCCGAGGATCATGGAGATACGACGACCGAACTTCTGGCCGACGTAGAGACCGCCAAAGGTAGCACCGACGTTGACACAACCCAGAATGATGGAGGTGATGTAGGAGTTGGAGATACCGACCGAGTCGAAGATCTCTGTGCCGTAGTAGAAGAAGAAGTTGGCGCCGGTGAGCTGCTGCAGGGCCTGCAGGGCCATTCCGATCAAGACGCGGCGGAACATGGCGGGGGCAGTGAAGATCTCGTACCACTTCTGCTCGCCGCCGGCGGTCTCGGCCTCGAACTTCTCACGGATCTCGCGGAGCTCGTGCTGGATCTCGGGGTGGCCCTCAGGGAGCTTGGCGACCAGGGCAAGGGTGCGAGCGGCCTCAGCCTCTCCGCCCGCCATGCGGTATTGCCAACGGGGAGACTCGCGCATGAAGAGCATACCGGTACCCATGATGGCGGGGGCAATGAAACCGATGCCCATGGTGATGCGCCATGAGTTAGCGGACTCGATGCCCTCAGTGCCGTAGTTGACACAGTAGGCGACCATGATTCCGAGGGTGATGAACAGCTGGTAGGCGGACACGAGGGCACCACGGACCTTGCGGGGCGCGGTCTCGGACTGGTACATGGGGGTCAGGACGGAGAGGGCACCGATGCCGAAGCCCTCAACGAGACGACCAACCACAATCTGGTACCACTTGCCGGTCGTAGTAATGCAGACAATGTTGCCGACAATGTAGACGACGTTCCAGAAGGAGATGGAGTACTTCCGTCCGAACCTATCGGCGATGGGGGCAGAGACCAGGGCACCGATCAAGCAGCCGGCGCAAAGCATACCGACCATCAGACCCTGCCGAACGTTTCCGAGCTTCAATGCGCCGTCGACTCTAGCATCGCCGAAGCGGTTCTTGAAGTCGTCCATCTGAGTGTAACCGGAGATGGCTCCACCTTCCCAACCGAAGATGAAACCACCGAGAGAGACGAGCAGGCCCATGAAGAGGACCCGAAGGTTGAAGGCCTTGACGGGGCCCCATTCGCCGTCGTCTTGATGGGCGACATGGTCCTTCTCTGTTTGGCCATGTGGTGGCGTCGAGTTGCCACTGGCCGGTGCTTCTGGCGAAGACATGTTGTGTATATATTGACCGTGCGTTGCACGTGTGATGTGAGGTAGATCAGGAGGAGTGTGGTGTTTGGATTAGATCCTGGGGGAGGAAGATGTTGTTTTAGTATCTGTGGATGAAGCGTGATCAACAGGTCCAACTATCATGACGACAAAGGAAAGTAGAGCCTTTTATGGTCTGGGGAAAAATTCCATCTCGGCTTCTGTGGATGTCTTTGAGGGTGACTCCAGACCTCCGTAAACTTCTCCCCATGGCCCCACGGACCCCATGATGGGTTAAGCATGGAGACAATGGAGACTCCGGCCGAGCACCACACTTTGGGGAGCGTGACTAGGCCAGGTCTTTTGGCGTGGGGTGACGATCATTGCACTGCAATGCCAGGGCAGGAATTATCACTGCTAGGGACCCACCGGGGTCCTCCTGGGCCATGATACTTTCTCAGGGTACCATGCCTAGCGGGGTGGGCATAGCAACGGCCTGGAATGATCGCTCACGGTCTCGGCGATGAACCTTGTGGGGAAAAGGGCGAAGGGTTTGCGGATCTGGAACTGGATATCTCTCAATCCCCCGTAGAAAGTCCGCGCCGAGAGAACGGCCGAATGGGAAGAGTGTCCTACTATGAACCCGGGTCGGTCGGACGATCAATCCATCATCAGGCGTGACAGGCCAGCAGGCACAGTCGTGGCCATGGCCGGCCAAGGACGACAGCTGAGCGGTAAAAAAAAAAAATAGAAAAAAAAAGGAACAAAAAAAGTGTCTCATTACATCAGGAACCCATCAACACGCTTGGCGGCCAGGGCTGCTGAGCTGCCCTGGCTGGCTGCATGGTCTGCGTGGGCGGTAGTGTGTATCTAAGCCATGGCCTACTGCTTGGCCCCGAAGGATGGGACCGAGCCACGAGGATGCAGTAGGTGCGCACCGGTGCCTGTGTCCGTCGAGCCTCATCTTGACCCCAGACCATCAAGCTATGGACGGATTCGTACTAGGCACGAGTCAATGTGGCGAGGTACAACAGGTACGCGACGCGAGCACTCACAGTAGGGCAGTAGGGATCCCCGAGAATGTGCTAATACATATCAAACAGAAACATGGGACGCTCAGACAGAAACCTCTGGTGCCTTTGACGTAATCAGGGTCTGCTGCTGCTGAAAAAATCCCATGCAGGCTGACAAAGCGGTGGTGTAGGCCAGAGTCTGGGGGAAACTTGGAACCTGGGGGCGACTGGACTCGGACCAAGTCGACCGGCTGCTGTGCAGTATCTGCTTTTTTCGAGGCTGTTGCGTATTCCCGGGGCCACCATGAAGTGACCACGGGCCAACAGGTGGCTAGGTAGTGTCAGGAACAGGAGGCCTTTGCCTGAGGTCGTCAGATGTGGACTCGGATACTCGCCGACAGGCATTGGTGCTCGAGACCTCAACGACTGATTTTAAACCGGATCCAGGCAGCGCAGGGCGACGAGATGTGGGTCCAAAACATTGCCGAGGCGGCTTCCGCCTACGAGATCTCGAGATGACATCAAGTGCGGACCCTGAGTGCCGTGTTTGATGGTCTTGGTGACCCACATAAACAGGCCAGACCCGTCAAACGGCCCGTTTACATATTTCGGGAAGGTCGGGTCTTGTTTTGAGCCGCAATATCGCCGAAAATGGCACGGCCTTCTCCTGAGGCTCTTTCGAGTGCCAGAACTGCCCAAGGGACGCCGCCGGGTTCCTCCTTGTTTAGTGCATGCGGATCTGTATATAGGGGGTTGATTGACATGGCTAGTAGAGACACATGAATGCCAGGCAGATCTGAAGTTGGAATGTTTGAAGACGGCGCCGACACCCGGCCGAGAGAGATCGGGTTGACTGACGTGCGTGCTTGATGATGTTGTGAGATATAATTTGATTGCAGTCCTCGGTTCCAGGGCTACAGTTTGATTTCCATTTCTTGCCCAGCGATCGTGTCAAAGAAACAGCGGGGAGCTTATCTGTCAAACAACAAGACACCATGATAAACATGGTCGCCTCATCGCGACGTTGCGTTGCATGACCATCCCCGTCACTTACGAAATATTGGATACAAGCTACCCTGGACCCCCTTTTTTTTTTTTTTTGGAATTCTTCAGCGGCACGTAGCCGATGGCGGCACCAACAAGCACTGTTGCAAATCGGGTTTTGCATCATCGAGCTCTGGGCCACAGGCCGTTGACCACTGGCCGCGAACTGACAACTGTAAGATACCCCTCTGTTGATCTTCGTCGTCACAAACCTCACTGGCTTCGAACTTCAGCAAGATCCAAACAGCGCAGAACAGGGCAGTGGCACTCGTCCAATGGTTCGAGAGGTGCCCCAAGCCGGGGCAGCTAAAACCTCGCGGAAATTGGCCGACACGTGCCACGCTTGCCGCGGTGCTTTTGGCCGAGACCACGCCGCCTAGGAGAGGGATCGGCTTTTCCGTGATATGAGGCGGCGTCAATAGAGAAGGGCCTGGAAACTAAGCGACCAGTTTGCAGTGAGCTCGCCGTCATCGGTTACCCATACGGGACTTGACAACATGCAGTATGCTTGCGAATGTGTTGTCTGTCCTTTCACGTCCAAATCACGATGATCCAGGCAGGTGCGTCCACGACGCCCCTTTCCCACGAACGTGCTCAGTCGTAGCGAGAAATCTATCCCTGTCAACGTATTGGGGACATCGGTCCGAAGCCGTGTGTGAGATGAATGGAGGCACGGTTCCGGGCATGTTGCTGTCGTCCTACTCCTGTCTGGATAATGGTCGGGAAGCCGCCATATCGCCTGGGCTGTTGCTTTGCGCTGGTGATGGATGGCTATCAGAAAACGAAGAACTCCATGGAGGGACTGCCACCACCTTTATAGCCAGCCAATATTGAGGCCATGAAGGCAGAGACGTGGAGCCTCATGCAGTAAAAAAAGTTTGCAGTTGCAGAACGCGATATCAGCCAAGGTCTGGATGGTGTTGCTTATCTCTGAACCAAGCCTTTGCCCTACGTGAGACTTCTCGCTGTTTCTGGGCGATGCGGGTCTTGACCGAGACCATGGTGTCCTCGACGCCCACGCCTTTCAGCCCCAGCAACGGTCGACAAGCGTGTGCATCTCGTACGCAGTATCGACCGAGTTCGCACTCCTGGTCCCAGCGTTGTTCGACCTCAAACTACCACCCCCTTTTTGGCCGGTATGACCTTACTTAGCAACATTTGTCAGGATCGCAACGGCTGCTCTCGTCCGTTGTGGCCGTGATGGTGGCGTCGAGTGTCCTGAGGTCGGGACGTCTTCGACTCGATCTCACAAGCTCGTCTGGCTGACGGAAGATGGCCGCTTAACACGGGGAACCCCAGCCTGCGATAACATCGCCCCGATTTTCCCTTGGTCCAGATGCGCCTTTTCCAGGAGAATCATAGTGGGCAGCACAGTCTGGCCGAAGCTTGCGGTGGCCCATTGTCAATCATTGGGGTACTCATTTGGCCGCTGTAACGACAACATGTATGTCCGGTTGGTCTGTACGAGCGTGCGCATTCAAGTAGTATCTGGCAGTACTTGATACCATCAACCATCCTCCACCCTGATTGACGTGACATGCATCGTCACGTCGTCGTAGACTTCGTTCTCGACGACGCATGCCGAGCCCGGCAGGATTCGAAACATGCCATGCGAACCGATCGTGAAAGGGTCCTCACCATCCATCTTGACTCTGAGCTTCCCTGACGCGATGGAGCAGAGACATACGGTATCATTCTTGAATCTGAACTGTTGTGAATGGCCCGAGCGGATGACCTCAACCCTGAATGCAGCTTCTTTGCAGACGGGGATCTCGTGACCATTGGCAAGATATGACTTGGAGAAAGCGATATCTGGAGACCGGTCAGTTTCGGTAGCTTCGCAGGTGTGCGGATAATATGGGGCAAATTCAGGGGGGCTTACTCTCCATTGCTCCTGAGTTGCGAGAACGGATACGGCCAGGGGCCTTCTCCCATGGTTCCATCATGAGCGGCATGACAACACCACCGCCAGCGGTCACGAGCGATGCATCCTGATGTTGGGTCGTCTTCGCTCGCATGGCGACGCCATCGTTGTTTTGGTACACTGAATGTCCCGAGGCGTAGTTTTGCGCAGTCTTGGCTTTGGCCGTAGTGGCCTCTCCAGCACTTGCTTCGCTCTGGTCAATGTCCTCCGACGACTTACTTTCTGAATCTCCACCACGGCTCTTCTCTCTCACGGCTGTTAGAGGGGCGACTTCCCTCGTAGCCCGTTTCTTACTCCAGCCCTTGAGACTGCAGTATGTCTGCTTGCCATGGTACACGCAGTTGGCACAGCCGTAAAGTCTCCAAGCCTCGCCTGCCATTTTTGATGATACAACTTTACATCCCACCCATTGTCCATACTTGGGGTCAGACGTGCACCTGTTACAAGGGGAGGGTGGGTCCTCTCCAGTGAGCTGGATCAGTAAGGCGACAATGTCGATTTTGCTGCTGACATTCCAACGGTTCCGGCTGGCCTTATTCCACTCGATTGTGCGTTGCATAGGAAGGGCTAGCAAACTCGCTATACGCTCATCTTCGGGTATCCCATCAGGGTCCAAGACGCCGCCACCATGATGAACCCAGGGGATGATGTACTGCAATAAAGACGATGAGCCCTGCAGTACTGGGGGGACAACGCTATCCCTCCACGGTCTCTTGGCGACAGTTTTTGAGGCGGAGTCACCTTCTTGTAGCGCAGAGTCCGTCACGTCAGGGCCCTCGGAGGCAAAACTATCAGCAATGCTGGTGTCTGGGTTAATCCGTGGACGCTTTGAGGGAATATCCTCATCATCACTGTCATCAGTCACACGCCATTTCCTTGCGTGGCCGCTTGCTTGCCCACTAACACTGGCTTTTTCCTTGGCAGCTCTCTTGGCTACCTTGTTTGCCAATTTTTTGGTGCCTTTGGGCCGACCACGAGTCCGCTGGATGAGCTCCTTCAAGTTGTAAGTGGGTGGCTCTGATTGTCGACGCGGGACCTGATCCAAGGCCAAGGGATGCCGCTTCTTGGGTGAACGGTCAGAATACCTCATAGCTTGGCGGCTGAGTGCCAGGAGATTGTAGGTGGCAGACTTCCGTGGGCGACGTGAGGGTTTTGACAAGAGCCTAGGTCCAGTGCCCTTGAGGATTCCTGTGCCCGTCTTGGGCGTAGAGGCAGCTGTACTTCTGGGGAATGATTTGGTCTGCGAGCCCGCTCCTGGGGTGTGCTGCCTCTGTCCTTCAGCGCAAGAATGCACCTCTTGGACACTTTCCTCTCCATCACTTCGTCCGTCACTCTCCCCTGCACCGCTCCCCGCCGCGTCGCTCGTACCGGGTGATCCTTCAGCGGAATAGCTCTCGCTAGATGCGTCTTCCATGGATGAATTTCCATCAGCTGGAGGCGGCTGGTGATTCTCATCATCCTCGTCGTCGTCGATGATTAGTGGGCCGTCATAGCTTTTGCCAAAGAATCTGGAGATGCCCGACAGTGGCATGGTGGGCAGGAGGACGTTGTTGGCAGAGCGCGAGAGAAAAGGGACCTCATAATATGGAAAGTAATGACAGTGTGCAATGAGTAGTGAGCGTGAGTAGTAAGTAGTGAGCGAGCGAGTGTGTTGGTGGTTGGCTTATCACTTGAGACGCCGAGCCCGCGTCGCGAGAGCCACACGCGCCTTGTCATTCAGGGGACAAATCAATTCTGGGGGGCGGCGTTAGCGCTAGCCCATAAGGGCCCCCCCGCCTGGGGTCAAAATGGGGGTTGGCCCAGGGTAGCGGATGAGGGGGTTAGGGCTACTCACCCCCGCTACCCCCCCTCACTGTCCCGTCCTCATCACGCCAAACATCCGACTGATTCCAAGCTCAAGAGGATGAATGGCATTGCAAACAAGAGACAGCAATCCCCATCCTCACGAGACTGTTGAGAAACTACAGTTGTACAAGCAAGTAATATAAAATTCAACTTCATCCTGGCTCTGACACCACTCACTTACTCTGGATTCCAGTACTAAGTACCTAGGTAAGTCCTTATTTCAGTAATTATTAGGCATTGCCATTGAACGAATTAATACCTCTGCCTTCCCAGCCTCTCAGCCTCTCAGCCTCCTCCGCCTACCCCCAGCCTTATCTTGATTTATAGTGTACACTAAAAGCCACACAATGCACGACATGATCAGATCTGGTGTGACCCCCACGCTTCGCTCTGGCCCGAGGCTTCTTCCCGAGGATGTTGTGATTAGTTCTTACACTATCTACTTTGGCTGCTCATGTGGAGCCACAAAAAAAAGAGAAAGCAGGGGTCTGCCATCTCAATATTTTAACGACACCTCATCATCATCAACCTCGCCTCATCCATTCTTGACTTTTCGACAGCCTCAACAGAGCTGTCCCACGCCCTTGACACGGTCTCCCAGCTTCCATCAGTATCTACATATTCGCGTCTCAAATAGCAACCGTCAAAATGGTCGTAACCCGCTCAGCCTCCCGCTCACAAAGGGGCACCCCTACCACCCAACCATCACCACCACCGGCAACCCCTTCTGCAAACACGACCTCCTCACCCACTGCCATCGACGCGGACCAAAAGGCCCGAACGCTCGCCCACATGAACAAGGACCACCAGGAGGACATGGCCGCCATCCTGCAGCACCACGCCCGCCTCTCCGGCCCAGACGCCGCCAACCCAGAGATGCTCGACCTGGGCCTCGCGTCCATGACGATCCGCTCCGCATCAGGCGTCCACACCGTCGCCATTGCCCCGCCGATGGACACCTGGAACGACCGCCGGGTGAGGCTGGCCGACATGAGCAACGAGGCGCGGGGGGCTCTGGGCTGGGATTCGCCGGGCCACGCCCCTTCTTCTTCACCATCATCCGCCGCCGCCGCTGGGAGCACTCCCGCCGAGATCCCGTTCCACTGGCCGCGCGGTGCCGACTGGGTCAGCTTCGCGGGCCTGATGCTCTACTGGTCCAGCTGCGTGCTGGTGTACGGCGGCTTCGTCACGCCCGGGTCCGCGTCCTGGCAGGTCCTGGATCTGGTCCGCTTCCCGTACGGCCCGGTGGGGTACATCTGGCTCGTGAGGAAGATCTTCGCGCTGGTTGTGGCCATCCACGTGGTCGAGGCCTTCTGGCTCGACCGCAGCCGGTTGGCGCCGGGCGGCCTGCGCAGGGGGTCCAAGGTCTGGTGGCTGTGGGTCGGGGCGGCCTTCTTTGAGGGGCTGCCGGCTTATAAGCGGTGGGACCGGCTTGTGGTTGGTAAGGGGTCGAGGAAGAGTGAGTAAAGGGGAAGGATCGGCGTCTGAGAAAGGACGTCTAGCCGTTCGTACTGTAGTAGTTCTAGAAATAAGCGCGTAGATGTTTCCAGAAGAGAAGGAAGTGCGTAAATGATTCCTCCCACTCCAGCCACCATGCCATGCCGCACATGTGGTTTGTTCGTGACAAAGTCCTGTCAGGCTCTAGACGTCGGTGTTCTTATGAGACTGTCATTGCTGCAATCATGGGGGATATTCTCTTCAAGTCATTTCAAAACCATCGCGAGGGGCTCAGAAGTGCAACATACCTCATGCATCTACCGGAAAGCAAGCCCATCTGCATTGATGAATGCATCACTGGAGTAATGATCAAGGTACACTTGAAGTAGTAAGAAGCCCACCGACGAGACTCATACAGGAAGTAATTCGTTCGTCCAGAGCTGTCAGAGACAATGCTTGGACGTCTGGCTGATGGGCATCATGAAATGCAACTGCAAACAATCAGATAATTACGTTGTCCACTCAGCCGAAAATACTGGACTTGGTTTATACATGCACAGGATTGTAAAATGAAGCAAAAAGCTACATAGTGTCTAACGAGATTAGTTGGTTTAATGAAACGATATAATTTTCTTTTGGTCCAAGCAAGCTAGTATATTATGGAGATAGTATAGAAGGATTCCTCTCTCAATTAGTAAAAGTCTTTAAAAATTTCCTTACTGAGTAGGGCCCGAGTGACTCGCCATTTTGCACCTACAGGAACCCAGGAACATTTGATTGGACCCAGGTCAAGCATATGAACTACACGAGGCTCAGTGACTGCTCGTAGCATTGAGCTCAACCAGGCATCCCCGGCCGCCACCACTATATAACACCTGGGCACGCATCACCTGGCACATCCAACACCTCCCGGCTCGTATCAAAGCTGTCTTCATGCATCTCATTATACCTTTCTAACATGGTCTTCTAGTTGTCCACTTAGGAGTAGACGAGAAGAAAAGAATATGACAGAGAAACGTATTCTCATGGATCGTACAAGAACAAACAGGAGCAGCTCAGCGGCGCCCGGATATCTTTTTCATCCCTCGCCGGGCCGCACACCGCATTTCAGTCCGCGCCGGGGCTTCCCACCCTTGCCCCCCCCCCCCCCGGCCCATAGCGGAGAGCCCGGACAGAAGTCTATTCCACGCGAAGATGCCCGACCCCCATCCCAAGGAGCTCATGCAAGAGTGGTATTCCCTCAACGGCAAGCCAAGCGATACCTGCAGAAAGAAACGAACCATTAGCCCACAACCTTTCACGAGACGAAGAGCAACAAGGGTGTGCATGTGGCGAGCCAGGTGTTCTTGATGACTTACCTGTATACACCACCAACTTCGTGACGACCTCCACATCATACCGTACCCTCGGCTTGACCAGCCTGGAGAACATCTCCTTCTCGCCCAGCTCGTCCTCCATGCGCTGCTGCTCCGACGTCATCGCCTCCCCGTCCTCCCCCGCCTCCTCCCGGATCCCGTTCGGGCCCACGGAGGGGAAGGGGCTTGGCGACCTCCTCCTCGAGCTCGGGGGAAGGTCAGGCGACGCCCTGGTGATCACCACCCTCGCCCCGCCCTGGCCCATCTGCTGCTCGTAGTCCGCCAGCGCCGACGACACGCCAGCTGGGTGTGCGTCCCTGTCGTCACCGCTGCTGTTGTCCCCCGCGGCCCCATCGGCCTGGAACCGCTCCCGCAGGTCCGTGTGGCTTCTGACGCTGCCGTTGGAGCCTATCGACTCCCGCCGCCGGCGTTCCCGGTACGCCAGCGCCTCGTACGCATCAGCCGCGCTCTGCGGGCCAATCGACACGCTCCGGCCCCGGGTCGGCGCCCGCAGCGTCTTGACGAACTGGGGGAGATCGCTCATCGTGGGGAGGACGTTGTCGGTGCGCAGCTTGAGGAGATTGGGGATGTTTTTGTACTCGGACGCCGGCACGAAGAAGCGCCGCGGGAGGGAGACGCCGAGCCGCTCGATAACACGGAACAGGGCCGGTAGGGACTTGAGCAGCATCGGCTTCATGGCCTCGCGCCACGCCACTATGGTCAGCACACCGAAGACGACGCGCACGATGGTCATGGACCAGCTGAGGCCCGGAAAGGGGCCCATTAGGCGGTCGGTATCTATGTGCCACAGCCCGGCCTCCAGTCCTATCATAACGCCGGCAAAGGCAACAGAGTCGTCGAAGCAGGGACAGTCGTCTGCTGGCTCCGGATGTACGCGTACGAGGATGATGATGACCAGGCCCACCAGGAAAGGTGCCGTCCAGCCACTTGCATGTAGGTATGTGTTGAAAGGTCGCCCATAGTAGAACTCGACCAGCGATATGGCGACGCCCATAGCGGAGCCAACGATGACATCGAGGAAGCCATGCATGCCGCAGTACAGGCGACCTATCACAATGGAGGCGGCGTAGAAGTATCCCAGCAGCTCGAGCGCAAGCTTGGTCGTCGGCGCAAGCGTATTATCGGCAGAACGCAGGCACAGCACGGCATATACAGCTACGGAGACGGCGTTCGTAGAGTGCGTAGAAGGGAAGCCGTACTCGAGGGCGGCGGACCCGGACATGGTGATTCGGTGTAGTGGAGGAGACAGTGGTCGGGGCAGCGAGACCATATCCTTGATGAAACCCGTGAAGAAGACTCCCTCAGCCAGTATGTGTACCAGCCCCTGGCCAAACCCCGGGAAACCACACCAGAACAATATGGGCAGGCCGATCATGAAGAAGGTGTGTGTGCCGAGGTTGGCCGTGATGGCGAAGTACCTATCGAGGGCGGGCGTTCGAACCGCATCTTGGAAGTAGGCGAGATATGGCGTTTCCCACCGCACCAGGGGCAGCATCGCTTGACGGAGATCGTAGCGCCATGTTGGGAGGGCTCGTTTATCTGGGTCACAACATATGTATCAGCAAGTGCGAAGTAACAGGTCAAGGATGTGAAGGCATATCGGGTTTCTCTTAGCGACTCCAAGGCACACAGCATTTACAGAAGGCGGAAAGCAAGGCGATAAGAGAACAGGGGAGAGGGAACTGGGGAGAGGGCAGCACGCCAGACAAGAAGAAATAACCGAGAACGTATGTCAAGGCGACGTACAATGATCCAGACTCCTCAAGCCAGCATCGATGACCTCCTTCGTGTCCTGGCCCTTCGCCGAGTTCGAGTTCGAGTTCGAGTTCAAGGTCAAGTTCGAATCGGCTGGGCTCGACGATTTCTCGCGCCGCGGGGCATCGTGGGGCTCTAAGCCGGAGCCAGAGCCAGAGCCACGATATGTTTGATTCATGGACCACGGGGGATCAGTAACCTCCTCCTCATGTAGTCAATGCCCTTCCGGATGTGATATTCGAGTTCCACAGGGGCGAATAGCATAGGCATTGACCGGGACCGGGCGGACGGACGCGCGCTGTGGGAACGACTATCGACTAATCGATACGTGCTAAGTCAGGACGGGTCGCGGCGCACAGAAATAATCGACGAGGGGGGGTCTCGGGAGTGGTGGAGTGAGTGGCAGATAGGGTCAGATGAGAGTCAGGCGAGATCTGGCAGACTTGAGCATCTGCAAACCTCCATCCAGGCTCCGTTGGGGAGGGAAAAGTGTGACGACGGCAAAGAAGAACCATTCCAGGTGCTAAGTACGGTAGATAGAGAGAGGAGACACGAGACGAGACGAGACGAGACGGCGTTGTTGACGACGTCCCTCCATCCATCCCATCTGGGCATGTACGGCCGACCCTTGAAAGTGCGCTCATCAATCGTAGCATGTAACCCGTCCATCACCTCTTTTTAGCGCCTTTTATAGCCTCCTCCCCCCCTCAGGGATCCCTGACGCCCAGACGCCATTGCAGCTTGGGGTTCAGGCACAGTGGCAGCCCGCGGATTGCGGTAGGCTCCAGGCACGTTGGCCCCACTGAAACCAGAGATAAACCCCCGTGTAGTTACTTGAGGTAGCCTCATTCAGACACAAGGGGAGCTTCTGTAGATATGTGCAGCAATACCTGAAGTAGATATAGCATCAAGCACAAGAAATATGTGCTTACCTAAGTACTCAGTAGGTACTGCAAGGCATTCACTTTCACAGAAAAGAAAAAGTCAGTCCATAACAGGCCATCTCCTCTCCTGACTGACTGCTACATGTTATCTATCCGTCTATAAGCTTGCGGTGCATGAATTCAATTCCTTGAGGAAGGATTCTCACCAGCACCCACGAAGGCCATCCACCCATACACCTCATCAACACTACCACCACCAACAACAACAACTGCAACCATGATATCCCTACTAGCCGGCAAGACAGCCCTCATAACAGGCGGCAGTCGCGGCATAGGCCAAGCCATCGCCCAGCGCTTCGCCCACGAGGGCGCCCGGTGCATCCTGGTCGGGCGCAACGAGGCCAGCCTCCAGGCCGCATGCTCCGCCCTCCCTCCCGCAGGGATGATGCACCATAACCACCAGCATCAGCACCAGCACCGGTACCAGCACCAGCACACCTTCATCCCCGGCGACGTGGGCCAGGCCGACACGTGGGACAGCATCGCCGACAGGCTCGCCGGGGACGGGGCCGCCGGCATCGACGTGCTGGTCAACGCGGCCGGCGTCTCCCAGGCCTCGCTGCTGGTCAAGACGAGCCCCCTCGAGGTCGAGGACATCCTGAACACGAACCTGCGCTCTGCCGTGCTGGGGTGCAGGGTGGTCGGGAGGCAGATGATGAGGAGGGCCCGGGCGGAGCGGCCTGGGTGCAGCATCATCAACGTGTCGAGCGTCATGGCTATGAGGGGCGGGACGGGTGCTTCGGTGTATGCGGCCAGTAAGGCTGGGATTCTTGGTATGATCACATGGCGAGACCATTTCCCTCTCTTTTTATTGCATGTCTTAATGCTGAATGCTTCAAAAACTTTCAGGTCTCACTTCCGCCCTGTCTCAAGAACTGGGACAGTTCCAGATCCGGGTCAACGCACTTGTTCCTGGATATATTGAGACGCAGATGATCGAAAGTGAGTATTAATTCCAACCAAGAAGAGGGCTGCCTCTTTTGTATTGCTCGTCTTTTATTCCATGATTCTCTCGGAACTTTCCATGTATGCGATCGTCAAACTTCATCCCATGAAAATCAGAGAGGACGACCCTTCCCCCTCCCTCAGGCCCTGTATTCTGGAGAGCCATGATACGTCGCAACCAAAACTTTGGCCCACCAACCGCATGGCGACCAGTCTATTCTGGCCTCGTCATATCAGTACATGGGTTTCAAATGCTAATGTACATGCAGACCTCGACAAGTCGAATCTCTCCAAGCAGATCCCACTTGGGCGCGTAGGCAAGGCTGAGGAGGTAGCAGACGCCGCTGCCTTCCTGGCCTCCAATTCGTATGCCAATAACTGTGTCCTCACAATTGACGGCGGCCTTAATGCCACCTTCAGAGGCTCATGAGCCAGGCAGTTCACATCCAACTGCTAATCTATCCGCAAAGCGACGACAGAGCCAGACCCTTAAATAGGGCTCAGTCGTCGTCGATCAAGATGGCGCCGTTGGCACCATCGTCATCCACGACCAGCACACCCTCGTCTGCGGGATCCGAAGCTCCATGCTTGACTTTCTTCGCTTCCCGAGGCTCAGACTCGTCCTCACGTGATCTCTTGAGTTTCGGACTGCTGTCTCCGTCAAGTCCACGCTTTCCATTGGACTGGGACACAGCCGTTGGTTCTGCCGCGGGCTCTTGCTTTGGCTTCTTTGGTATCTCAAATTTCTCGTCTGAGAGTGCCTTGACAGGCTTCTCGGGCTCGTCTTCCTTGGCCTGCTGTACGTTGAGCACGACGTTGACGAAGGGCTCGTCGTCGTCTTCGTCGATAACAGTCAAGAAGGAATCTGGTTTGATGCCTGGGGCATGTTAGCAATCAACCCCGAGGAGAGGATTGGGTGATCTCCTACCCAAGTCGGACAGCTTCTTCGAGAGATTCTCGGTCTCATCAGGATCGTACAGGATCCCTGCCTCACTGCTAACAGCGATCTCTTTGTCGCCGTAACCAAGTTGAAGCCTCAGGAAATCCTCGACCAGGTCATTGAGTGTCGCCCGAGACATGTCGACATAGGCGCTGGTCTGGAAGACACTGCAGACAGGGCATTTGGGGTTTGGGAGCTGTGGCCGGTCAGGGGCGATGAGCCGGGCGGGCATGCCTGACGAGAAAGGAGTGAGGAAGGTCTAGATGTAATCAGTAAAGCAGATACATCATTCATCAGAAAATCTCAGAGTACTTTACCTCTTTCACTTTGTTGTATTCACCCTTGAGAACTTTGAAAGCCTGGAGCACGCAAAGACCTGCGACGATGGCGTTGGTGGTGGCGATGGCCGGAATTATGTTTCCAGCCATTTGCTTGATGTCAAACCTGGGCTTCCGTTCAATGCCGAAAATAGTCGATCGAATGTTTGCGCTTGCCGCAACGAAGTCCAGCGTGTCCTCGTCGTCCTTGTCGAACTCGATCATAGGTGCAGAGCCCAATCCGTCGTGCGCAGTCTTCAGCTCTAGCATGCGCTTGCTCAACCGCTCTAAGCTGTCGTTGAAGACGACCAAGCTCTCCTCCAAGGTCCACACCTTCTGGCCATCTTGCAGTATGGCCTCCTTGGATGCGATTGCCTCGGACGCTTGCTCCATTAGCGTTTTGTAGTCCAGAGACTGTGGTGCTTGCCTCGACTTCCACATGTCCTCCATAGATCGCAGTCGCTCTATATCTGCCTTGAAGACCTTGTCGAAAAGCAGTTGTGGAAATTCCGCCGAGCCGACGGCCTCCCGAATTTTTTTCAGGTCTTCAGATTCCTTCTTGAGCTCTCCGATCTCCGCAGCGTTGTCTTGATCCTGTGTATGGTCGAAGGCGGACTCGTCCTCGCTCGCGCCAAACATCTCGTTAAGCAAGTAGCTCTTGCCCCAAACGATGCAGTGTATTGGCTGGCTCGGTGTGCTTCGGATGGTACACACGGGGAATGACTTCGGTGTCTCCTTCGGGGTACAATCGTAACAAGCCGTGACGCCCTTCTTGATGACCTGGACCTGGCCATTGAACCCCGTGGTTCCGCTCTCGATCAGCGGTACGTCTGCAGCCAGACACATCTTGTTCACGTGCCGCCTAGCGTCCATGTTGTCGAGCGCGTTGAAGACAAGCTTGAACCCCCGGAACCACTCTACGCTGAATTGCGTCTCTTTGATGTTGGCATGATGGGCCTCGATCTTGACCTTTGGGTTGAATTTCTGCGCAACTTCCTTTGCAACCTATTATCCTCGTCAGTACAGCCCAGATCGCAATGTTTCTCTATGTCGATTTCGTCGCGTACCAAAGCTTTCGACTTCTTGATATGCTCGTGTCGGAAGAGGAACTGTCGGTTGAGATTGCTCAGGTCGATGGTATCGAGGTCGACGACGTGGATTTCACCAAAGCCGAGCAGTACTAAATTCTTGAGGAGTTCGCAGCCAATGCCACCGGCACCGACCATAAGGACTCGAGACTGCGGGCATATTAGTAGGGTATCCCTGAGAGGGTCTGGACCATAGTAGAGGTGTGAGAGCATGGGCACGATGGCAGAAAACAATGCGACGAAGTGTTCATCTTGCGACAATTGCGACGCCATGGTGATTCTCGTGATTTGGGTGATGGGCCAAGGCTTCATGAGTGTTGACAGAAAGAACACTGCCTTCGCAGAGCCAGACAGAGTTTAGCGGGAGTTCACGGACCGTCTTGACCTGAGAGTTCAGCACTTTACCAAGTGACCGTTGATTGAAGATGTCTCGGGTGGGAGCTGCAGGCTGCCGTGCTACACCGGCTGGAGGCGCTGAATGGGCTTGATTGATTGGGACGGTATGGGTCGCATGAGGAGGTTGTTGAGCAGCCGTTTGTTGCGCGGCCTGAGATGCTGCAGGTGCAGCAGAGGCCGGAGGAGCTTCACCTGTGGGAACGCTCATCGTGTCGCAAACGGCGCATCAAACGCGCATGCAGTGGAGGTTAGAATAAGTGGTCGAAATTATGATGTTATCGCACGATTCTTCGACGTGTCGCGACTTGCAACAGAAGATGGAGGGGTGGTCTGAGGTGCAAGAGTTGAGGTACGGGTCGGATGGTCGCAGGCTAGGGTCTGAGCCAGAAAACCAATGTGAAGATCTTATTTCTCTGTCCGTCAGCCTTGATTCTCGATCGCATCATCATGCTTCAGTTGTTCCCGTCGGTTTGCCCCAGCTAAGCTCACATGGAAAGCGCTGGCCGTATTCCGTGCCGGGCGTCAGTCTAAGCCCTGGGGAGTTAGCGTGTTGGGCCGCAGCATCAGTTCGTGCAGCCGCTAAATTTAGGCGAGGTAGGGTCGGACAGTCCCTGAAACGCTGACGTAATGGGGTGACCTACCCTGTAAAAGTCACTGCAGTCTGTACCTAATAACGGAAGCGATAAGGCTTCCAATAGGGAGAGTTCAGTTGTGTGGTACTGTGCGGTGCCTGGTTCCTGAATCTTATATGTGATTGTTCTATCGAATTGGGATAGCAATATACCTTGAGAACCGGCTGTTGGAGTTGCAATAAGGTTGAGGACCTGATGAAATACCATACCGGATGTGGATGGCCAATGCATGCTGCCCATTTCTCTTGATCACCACTTTTGGGTCCTCTCCAGTGAATTCATTGGGAGGACAACAAGCTTCCTCTCAGCAGGACGCTTCACAAAGCTTCCATCCTTTCAACCTGTCCATCTCAGACGCCCGTTATCTTTGAGGCATACAAACCTCTTTTCATCAAGCAGAGCAAAGCCCCGCAGAACCATGTCTGATGATGAGGCTGACCCCGAGCTCCTGGAGCTCCTCCGCGCCCATATCATGGGCAAGCCCAGCTCAGACCCGGAGCCCGAGACAGGCGTTCTTGAGGGCGCCGAGTATATCTACGACAACTCCATAGATGTTGCCCTGGACATGTGGTCATGCAAGACGGCAGCCAATGCTATCTACAAGCAGATGCAAGAGAAGGGCTACTCTACATCCACCTGGTCGGAGCACGAACTCCATCCCAAGGCCAAGGATGAGAGTACCGTCAACTTCATATTCACAATGGACCTTCTGAACTTCTCATTCTGGTCGGAACTGCCGGATGAGGAACGGTTCGCCATATCCTACAAGGACAGGACATGGACTGGCTACTGGAGCCTGGTGGCGGCCCTGCAACGGGCTCTTGACGAAGGTTGGTCTTAAGGCAGAGAAACTACTTGGGCCTGGCGGTTGAAATACTTATTATTACTCCCTGCCAGATATCCCAATCACCAGCTCCGACTTCTGGCAGAGCGAGGACGAGTGCACCCTCGACGTCCTGAGACATGTCTTCCGGTCAACCACGGACGAGGAGATACCCCTGCTCGAGGAGCGCCTCGCCTGTTTGCGCGAGGCGGGAAAGGTGCTCTATGAGGTACGCTGGTTTCACTTGGCTTCCCCTCTTGGGGGCCCCGCGCCAATCTGCCATACTGACCGACGCCCGGCTCCCTACAGAAATACGAATGCAGCTTCACCAACTGCATCGAAGCCGCCAACGGCTCGGCAGCCGGACTAGTCAACATCCTCGCCAATGACTTCTCATGTTTTCGGGACGAGTTCAAGTTTCAAAGCCGGCGGAAGCCCGTCCGCTTCCTCAAGAGGGCGCAGATCCTAGTCGCCGACCTCTGGGCATGCTTCCAGGGCGAGGGGTACGGCGCGTTCAGAGATATTGACAAGATCACCATGTTTGCGGATTACAGGGTGCCGCAGGTCTTGAACACGATGGGCTGCATCTCCTACAGCCCGCCTCTGAATGAAGCCATCAAGGAGAAGCAGGTTCTTGCAAGTGGGAGTAGCTGGGAGATGCAGATGAGAGGTGAGTTGCTGCTTTGTTCGAGCTGCCGGGTAGTCTTGGCTGACAAACGGGGACGGGATAGCTTGCAGTATCTGGTGTGTCGAACTCATCAGGAGGGAGATCAAGAGGAACCACCCAGAAGTCGAAATCAATGCCATCCTGATAGACTTCTTCCTGTACGATCTGATGAAAGACATGGAGTCCAGGGGACAAGAAACAGTCCCACATCATCGCACAAGGAGCATCTGGTACTGAACGAGATGCAGGTTTTGTGGAGTAGCATTTTGGAGAGCTTTCATAACCGACCAGTCATTCGTCATTTTGCAAAGCAGTCCAATATATTGGGATACCCAGCCAGGAGCCTGCTTCCATTCCAAGCCAAGCCCGTGAAACATATCCTGACAGCAAACGCCTCTAACTCCTAGTCCTTGCTCCTATCGCAATTGCATAAAGCAAAGCCCGAATATGAATGTCACTGCTTGGTTTCTCTTCTCGCTGTCCATATTCTGTAAAGTCAAACCTCCGAGCCAGCTGGCCTGCCCACATTGAGACTAGGCTTGAAAGCACAAACCGACAGTCACTTCAGACACTTCCTATAGCCGTCGAACCCATGATACGGTCAATGGCAGCCACTTCGATCTCTGTGTTGCCCTGCTTCTCCTCGTTCAGCAGGATAGCTAGGACCTCTATCGGCGGACTGAGACCCAGGCGCTCGGCTCGGTACCACCGCTTCATGCGAGAGACCCCGATGCAGGGCTGCGGCAATGTCAGCTACACTTTCATTGGGCCAGCAGAAGACCGGCTGGACATAGAGGCCGCGGAATAAGCAACTTACACCGTACTGCGAGCTAACATCGAAGTACCTCAACACCTTCTCCGGAAGGCCAAGGTCCTCCTGATGCACCCGCCTCGCCAAGCGCGCGTCCTCGACGCCTTTCCAGTACCGCTTGATCTGCGCATCACTGATCTTCTCCGCCTTCGCCTGCGCCTCGGTTTCCTCTGCTGCCGGCTCCTGCTGTGCTGGAGGGGCAACCTCCTCGGGTTGTTCCTCCTCGAGCTTGACTACCTCGACTTCCTCCCTCGCGGGCAGTTCCACCTTGGCAGGTGCGGGTGCCGAGAGTTTGGTGTCCTTGCCCGTCTTGGTTGCATTGCCCTTGGTCACGCGGTGGTTGAAGCTGAGTGTCGACTGCTGCTTGCTGAGTGAGTCTTTGGCGGCGGCGCCGCGGGTGGATCTGCGAGTTGGACGCATCGTGGAGTTTAGGCGATGACGTCGACGAGGAAGATGACTTGAGAAGTCAAAGTGTAATCGATGATGCTACTTTAATATTGGTGTTTGGAATTTAAGGGATGATGGGCTTTAAATCATAGTGTAGTCTCAAATGATAGAAACTCAATGGTTGTCTTTGGTTGTTGTGATTAGAAATGATTGGAAAATGGTAGGCGACAGGACTAGTGCTTAAAATCTGGGGTAATGCAGGCACTTTAGCCTGGAGCCAGCGCTAACCAGGCAACACGAAACCGGCGCGAGAACATATGACACTACCTAGATAGACCCTAACCCTCAGCTTAGCAGTTACCCATGCACGCAGTACGGGCCCCCCTTTCATAGCTCCTTGGTATCGTCGCTTAGAGTAACTTAATCCTATAATAAGCTATCGGATAGAACCGAGATGTATACCTGAGTACTTAGTATATAGGTAGACTATTAAAACATAACCTTGCGAGTCTGGGGCATCTCGAAGGCCTTGCGTCGTGGGTCTGGTCTTGTGACGAGACGAAATGAAGCAGACTGACTAGTTGACTGCCTTATGACATGACACTGCATAAGAGTACATTTGAATATACAACATATGATATATCCAGCATAAGGTATTCGGATAATGTCCAGGAAAAGCACTGTCACAAGTTGCCCTCATGCATGCCTTAAACCGCAAAACCCCCACCCCTTTCCGCCCTTGCGCGTATGGCCTCGATTTCTCTATCATCTTTTACATTCATTCAGCCTTGCAGCAATAAAAAGCATTGCGGAGAAAAAGGCATATCCATTCACCCTTCTTTCTGCTGACTTACAATTCATTTTAAACCCGCAATATGCAACTCCCTGAATAAGGCGTTGTTTGTTGTGGACGATGTCCCCAGTCGTCCCCAAGTCCGCACCCCCCTCCCCCTTTCGGGATCCGGCAATTAGAAGGGATACTGCTCACCAGGCTGGGCCACTGCCCTGTAAGTCACTAATGGCTAGGCGGTTGGGACGTTTACCAGTCCCGTCAGTGCCGCCCGTCAGCGCAACAACAGGAACTGGATTAGATGTAATTATATCGCGGATGGTGTGTTGCTAGTCGAGCAACATAAAGAAAAAAAATGGGCTGGGCAAGTAAGGGCACTGACCTAGAGCCTCAGTATCGATATTGTTCGTCTGCCTACCCGTGCTGGGTTTCGGGCCCCTTGTTTCGCGCGAGACTACCAAAGAAGACATTCCAGCTTCACAACATGTTTTGTTCGACTTCAAAATGATGAAAAGATGGTCGCAAAGATCGCAAGCATCCCTAACAAGACTGCGCTCAGCGACATCCTCCCCGTCCCACCCTCCTCTTCATTTTCGTCCTCATTCGTATTCTCAGTAGATCCGCCCGTTTCGGTTGTTGACGTCGCCGTCGTAATTGCCTCCTCACCCGAAGTCTCGGGTCCAAATACGCGGCCGGGATCCGGATCTGGGTTACCAGGATCAGGTTCATGCGTCATGGTAGTGCACAATGCTCTACTCAGAGCATCTATATCCGACTGGACCATCTCCACGTCTCGAGTGGGTCTGGATTCATCCCACGGACGGTACTCATAAACCAAGTCCATACCAGCCGTCGTGACCGCCGCTACCTCCCGCTTCACCCATTCGCACGAATCGTCAAATTCCACTATTGGCGTCGCCGTGGCTTGATCAGGTCTCGAAATGTCCACTCCTGTCGTCGCCGCGCATAATCTGCTGAACGTCACCGTTGTCCGCTCACTGAACGAGGTGCCGGTGACATATTCGGAAGGCGCGCAGAAACAGTCCCACCTGGGCAGTAGGTTGTTATGCCATCTGCCGTACGTGCGCCTTCAATCTGACCGTACTTGTCAATTGTCACGGTCTCCGGGCTGTATTCACCACTAGAGCATTCTCCCGGGGGACAGTTGACTTCGAGCACCTGGGCGCTTTCTTGGGCAGTCTTCACTGCAACATTGACGAAAGAGGGCTGGTTGGTATCATAAAGCTAGACCTGTCCCACGGCCGTAGATGGCCACGATGGGTCGATACTCCATGAGTTCGGCCTAGGTGGCGGTCCGTCTGCCATCGAAGCTTGTAAAGGTTCCCTCGTAGAGGTTCCGCTTCCTTTAGATATATCGAGGCGTTCAAGATGGGGAAGTGCTCAGCTGTCGCCGCACTACCCAGGTGACATTTGTAGGAAATCTCTTCGCGGTCCTGAGATGTTGAAGTGAAGCGGTTAAGAGTTAATTCAACAGAGACATTACAACCAATAGACCCCTGTTCGCCCGATGCTTCTTGGCGAATTGCCAAGATTCAGGACGATTGCCTTGCAACAAAAGAAGACATAACTAGCTCTTCTATTGAAGTCGCAAAACTGACAATGAAAAGCCTATAACAGCAGTAGCCACAGATTTACTACGTCTGCACCTAGTGAAACTTCTCATCTGGACATAGTTAGAACATAGACTGCATATAAACGAAAGACGCGGCGGAAATGAGGCCCTTGCGTGGATGCCCGGTCGATTCTTGGCGAACGCCTAGAAACTTGTTTGTGACCTGAAAGATGTCGCCTCGTCCAATATAATAGGCGCCTGATTCAAGCTCACTCTGCAATTCGGAAAGGCTTCTGATATGTTAATTAAGGCAAATCGCACCTAGTCACTAATTATTTAAGTATAGTGCATTATAGCAATATTAATGTAGACGCGTCTATTTTATAAATGTTAAAGCCTCTCACTTGCATAAGTATAGCTATTTCTATAAGAAGTGCTAAGTTTAGAATATTTACTTATTCTTTAATTATTAATCTACCTTATCTTTCTTACTTATAAGTAGTACTTAGTCCTCTAGTCTTATACTCTCCACTATCTTATATTAAATAAAACTAATAGGAATAAGTTATAATAATTATAGTAGTAACCTTTATAGAGTACTTTACTATAGTTATAAAGTTAATATTATTAGAGAGTATATATATATAATTCTATATAATATTATTTTATTTTATAACTAATTAAGAGGAAATAATTCTTATTATAAGAATAATAGTTAAATTAATAATTAAAAAGTAATTATAAAATACTATTTAGATAGTAATAACTATATCCTTTATATCTAGCTCTTTAGTTAGGTAATATATTAGATATATAATATCTAATATATCTAGTAACCCTAACCCTAATCCTAAGTTATCTTATTAACTAGAGAGTTCTATACTTAAGTATTATTAGCTTAGCACTTAGGTATCCTATTAGTCCTTTTAAAGTTATCTAATTAAGTACCTTTAACGCTCTTCTATCTAGATTATAATATAAGTAATTATCCTATAATATTAAAGCTAATTAATAAATAACTAGGCTATATTAAAAATAGGAATATATTTTATACTTATTAATAATATCTTAATATTATATCGTAAAGAAATTAATAATTATTAAACTATTATTTACTCGGAGGAACTTAGCTAGATGAGGATATATACTTTAAGAAAGGTAAATAGATCACACCTCTAAGATATTAGGGTTTAAAATATAAGCAGCGTATAGACAAGTTTATCCAGTTTGCATGCCGGAGCAGACCCTTCTCCTTTACTGTCTATTTAACCCCTGGAAGATGTATATTAGCTGGATCATTACCGAGATACGCTCAAGTTATTCCAGTGCATAGTAGACGAATTTTGCCCACATGATAACACTCCAAGCCTGAATCGCCTTTCACTTCCGCTTTAACCTATCGTCAAACCTCGATAGTCATCCATGGCCACATCACAGAGAATAGCTCTGTAGCTATTGAGACCACCAAAGTAAAACATGATAGAAGGGCTTCCATTAGAGGCATTGGCGCCTGTCAGCCACGACTTGGTCTTCATTACGAGCGTCTCAGACGCAGCCAGCTTATTGCACAAAAGGCCCCATTCTGCCTCAGCCTCTGGCGTGCACTCAATCACACAGTCTCCTCTCTCCCTCTGCACGGCCTTGATCATAGCCGTTAAGAAATCGACTTCGGACTCGATGTTTCTCGGCGCATCACCGAAGGACCCTTGAGGCCCGTTGACCATGAAGAGATTGGGGAATGAGGATACGAACATACCAAGATATGTCGCAACCCCATTTTCCCAGTGTTGATCAAATCGACGGCCACCACGTCCATGAATCCCTCCACGAACAGACTTATATGGCCCTGTCCCACTCTCGAAACCCGTTGCTAGCACGATCATGTCCAACGGATGGAACACGCTGTCGGACGTTATAATCCCATCTTTCTCGAAACTGACAATGGGTGTCTTCTTGAGGTCTACAGCAACGACATTGCCTCGGTTGAAGATCTCATAGTAGCCGCGGTCACACACTGGGCGTCGAGAGAATAACTCTTGTGGCGTGAGAAGAGCAGCCGTTGCAGGGTCTACGACGGCTGCCTTGATCTTGTCCCGAAGGAATTGGCAACCCTGCTCGCTGGCCTCGATGTCTGAAGCCAGGTCACTAAACCCTCCATAGAGAAACCGGAAGCCATTGCCCTGCTGCCATAGCTCTTCAAATACACGCCGACGCTCTTCTGAGGAGACACTCATGGTTCGCGTTGACGGCTCTGGATAGCCATGGCCTTGGCGTGATGAGACCTGTTCCTGGATGATCTCGCCGTAGCGTTGATTGATACGCGTGCGTTCGAGAGAAGAGATCGCTCTCAACCTGGATGGGACAGAGTACTGAGGACTGCGGATAAAGCAGCGAAGCTCCGCGACGACGGGAGCGATAGCGCCTGATACCTGAACACCACTTGACCCGCAACCGATAATGCCTACACGTTTCCCTCGAGCTTCGTGGTCGACATTCCACGACTCAGTATGCGTAATAGTCCCCTGAAAGGTGTCCAGCCCTGGAAACTCAGGCCAATTCTGCTTGCCATGCAGACCCATGGCAGTAAAAAGATAGGTTGTTGAAATGGAGTCACCATTGCTGGTTTCAACGTGCCACTTTCTAGTGGTATCACTCCACTTCGCACAGATGAGCTCCGTCGAGAATTGAAGGTAGGACCAAAGATGATGCTTCTTAATAACGTGCGTCAGATACTTGAGGACTTCGTCTCGGGTCAAGTAGTTATTTGGCCAGGGATATGTGACTAGGTCCTCCTTGTCAAACGAATATCGGTACAGGAAGCTTTCTGTGTCGGTCATAACTCCAGGATAATTATTTCGGTACCATACGCCACCTGCGCCACCCGCCTTATCGATGCACTTCACGTTGAAGCCAAGCTGTACAAGTGTATACAGCTGGTAGATGCCCCCAAAACCTGCCCCGACAACCAGTGCGTCTAGGCTGGTCGAGTCACGGGAGACATTGGAAAAAGGCATTGTATTTTATAATGTAGTAAGCGTTGTGAACATTGTATGAGCACGGCGGATTCAGATGAAATCTGTAGTTCATCTGGAGGGAATAATATGCTATGATATAATACACGCTGCGAGTTAGGCTCCTTGATGCCCAAGGTGCCACTAGCCCAATGCCAAGATATTGCACCCTCACGTTACAGCACACCTCACACGTGCATGTCTCTCAGCTTCCCCTATTGGCCTAGCGCTCCTAGAGTTGCGTTTTCTTATCTGACGTGTCGCAAGCAGGGCCTTTGAGGAGATTAGGCATCACTGACCCCGCTTAACCCAGCTCATTGTATATACAACGTATCTTCCTCCTCTTCTCTGATGATCAAACCTCTTGAGTTCAGGTCGAATCGACAAGATATGTATCCTTAGATCCTAGCTCAGTATGGCGAACCCCGGTCCCGTTTTCCGACACACACCTCTCCCTAGCAAGGATCACATCCGGCTACTAATTGTCTTTCCTGGACGATACCAAGACGATATTGTGGTGGCCCTAAGAGCCGTTCCTCTTCTTTCCGACCCGAGCAGTGCTCTTCCACCCTACGAGGCTCTATCATATGCCTGGGAAGAGGATACGGGATCGCATTCAATTTACATCCAGGGCGGCAGCGAGCTGTCCAAGTATTCTGTTACCAGAAACCTGCAAAGTGCTTTGGTTCATCTTCGAAGTCCCGAAAGGCCAAGATCGCTATGGGTCGATGCCGTTTGCATAGACCAGCTTTCAGCGGAGGAAAAAGAGGTCCAGGTCGCCCGCATGGGAAAAGTGTACCGCTTAGCCACCCGAGTTATAGCGTGGCTCGGACCCGAAAAAGACGATAGTACCAGGGCCATAAATACATTGACATGGATTGGCAACCAGGTGCAAGCAGACTTCTCTCTTTGGCTAGTCAAACCTTCCGAGGACCATATAATACACCCTAGCTTTCGAGATGCCGACGCTCCAGTTCCCCTGGAAGCCGAGGACACAAGGGCAATATACTGGCTGCTCAGCCGAACGTGGTTTGAAAGATTGTGGGTTAGGCAGGAGGTCCTCTTGTCTGAGTCTGGCGTTGTACAATGTGGCCTCTATCAGGCCCCGTGGGCTACTTTCAGACGAGCTCTTCTTTGTGTCTACATGAAGCCTAGGCCGGCCACCCTATTTGAGGATCAGTTGAACGGTCGGTTTCTGCAACTACGAGGGTTCATTGGACAGCCGCAGAGGGTGGAGCTGGGGTTTATTCGACAGATCTTTGGACAGTCTCGCTGTAAAGATCCCCGAGACCGAGTCTACGCGATCCTGGAGTTCCTGAACACTAGGGATGCTTATATTGTCGGCTCTCCGGACTATAAACGAGACTCTGTGTCAGTTTTCAGGGACATCACATGGCGGTGGATTACTCGGCATAACTCCTTGAATATACTCAGCGGGTGTGAACAAATCTCCTCAAGGGATACTACGCACGCCACCACCTGGGTTCCTGATTGGTCACAGAAAGAAACGATCTTCGGAAGAACGTACTGGCGACACTTCTCTTCATCTCAGATCGCTCCGGTCTGCAGCTTATCGTCTAATGGAGAAATCCTAACGACCCTTGGGTTCCAGTCTGCCACAATTATAAGTCTCGAAGCCATACCTGCCATGACGAGCCGGTGGGCCAATGAGGTTCAATGGGCAATCCGTCGTCTCCTACCTACGAGTGGGCTTTATGATAAGTACCTCACAGGTGTCAGTAATCTCGAGGCATATACAAGAACATTCCTATCCAATGCTGTCGCTGAGAACAGGGAACCTTGGACAGGCCTTGAGCCAACACTTGACGCAGCTATGGGTGCTATCCTTGAATTGACAGAGCAAGATAGCCATGTACAGGCTGCTGTGCGGACCTTTGATCAGTCCACTGGTATGTTGAAGATTATACGTGCTATGCTGGGCGGGAAACAAATTTTCCATGGTTCTGATGGATCAATCGGAATCGCTCCGCGTCTCGCACAGATCAACGATAGCATCTGCGTGCTGCTCGGCTGCAATGCGCCGATGGTGCTCCGGCAAAGTGGAGAGGGTGCCGTCTTTCGTATAGTAGGGGATTCGTATGTTCTCGGCCTTTCTGAAGGCGAAGCGCTCCTGGGACCCTACCCGGACAATGTACGAAGAGTATATGTTCAGAGCGATAAGCATGGAGTCTACTCCCATTTCGAGAACATCAAAACGGGTGCTATTTCAGCAGAGGACCCCAGGCTATCATCTCTAGGTGTGGATCTAGAGGAATTTAGGCATCGGCTGCGTGAGGACCCTGGGGCTAAGCTATATTGCCGACAACACGACTTGCAGGCCAAGTGTAGTAAGAAGATTGAAAGCTTCTGCATTAGGTGAAGAGATGAAGGAAGGAATATCTTGCAAGTTGAAGTGAGCATGGTAGGGCTGAAAATGTCAAGATCATTTGAGTGGCAACAAGGCTGGAGTTGCTATTATTTTGCCATGAAAAGTCTTCTCCTAATAGTTCCAGTAGGGTACCCTCAGCCCTATAGTGGCCTGCCTTATAGCACGATCAGCTTCACTAGTCATAGCAGAACGGAAGTCGAGGCTACTGACGAATGCTTCGCGCAAGCCCAGATCTTAATCTTTCATCGCTACGAATAGAATTGCATCAATGACACCATGCCCTAGATAATCAGAGGCATACGAGCCTTTACTTTGGGCGCGTAATTTTCCTCTGGGCATTCGTCATTTCCGAGCTGCTGGGCCAGTCATGGATCGAACTGCCGGGAGAGCGATGGATAATTGTTTTCTCCAGCTCCATCAGATTAGATGAAAAATTTTAACATCTGATAATCGGCTCTCACGGCGAGCTGGTGTCCCACTTACACGCGCCGGCAGACTGAACTAGGCCCAACTATAGTGCGATAGTAATCTTAATAAGAGTAACTTTCGTAATATAAGAGGATTTAACTCTATTTAATATAATGAATTAGGAAGGTAAGATTAATAGGAAGGATAAGGGAGATAACTTATAGATCTTTAGGATAAAGGATTAAAGGAAAGAGGGAGGTAATATTATAATCTAAATAGAAAGGTATTAAGGGTACTTAACTAAATAATATTAAAAGGATTAATAGGATACTTAAGTATTAAGCTAATAATATTAGAGTATAGAACCCTCTAGTTAGTAAAATAATTTAGGGTTAGGATTAGGGTTACTAGATATATTAGATATTATATATCTAATATATTGCTTAATTAAAGAGCTAGATATAAAGGATATAATTATTATTATCTAAATAGTATTTTATAATTACTCTTTAGTTATTAATCTAAATATTATTCTTATAATAAGAATTATTTCCTTTTAATTACTTATAAACGAAATAGTATTATATAAAACTATATATATATACTCTCTAATAATATTAACCCTATAACTATAGCTAGGTACTCTATAAAGATTACTACTATAATTATTATAGCGATCTGCTAAGAGGTAGAGTAAGAGAACTACTTTAAGATAACTTTATATTAAATTAAACTAATAATAATTTAAAGGTAATTAAGCCGAATCTATTACTTAAAAAAAGTAAACTTTCCCGGATATTTATTAAATCCTTATTATAAAGAGTAATATTTAATATTAGAAAGCTAGCTAACTTAATTAATACTTATAATAGCGAACTTTTAATAAAAGCTTAGATTAGCTATAAGTTTTAGAAAAAATAAGCTTAAAACCCGGATTTAAATATATTAAAAGATTATTTATCTTTTAAAATACTATTAAAGAAGTATTAATATATATATTATAATAAACTACTCCTTCCTCCTTAAAACTATTATAAGTTATTAATATACCCTTTTAAAGATTATTTTAAAGTAGTTAAATAAGCTTACTTAAGCTTTTATATATATATATATATAGTATAAAGTAGTAAAAGAGGTAGCGAATAAGAAGATTCTTCTAAACTATATATAAGTATATATTTATAAGTTCGATAAATATAGCTATATTTAAAAGTATAAGGTAAAGTTAGTAATTAAAAGCGATTAATAGTTATCTATTAGCTTAAAAGATATATATATAACTACTCTTATTAAGTAATCCTTATAAAAGGCTAGCCCTTAAATAGTTACTATAAGGGGGTTTATTATTATCTATAATCTTCTATAAGGGAAAAGGTTATAAAAGTATAAAGGGAAGGCGATAAATAGAGATTAAACTACTTAGGGGCGGCTATAGCGCTTATAGCGCGTTATAATATAAGGGCTTTAGCTTATACGCCGAAGCTACTTATAAGCTTTAGCTTATAATATTAGCCCCCCCCCCCGCCTCCCCTCCTAGTAGAAAAAATATCTACTTAATATAGTAAGCGGTTTAAGTAGCGTATATTTAATTTATACGCTTATACCCGCTAAGTACCCGTATAAGCGCTAATATATATTTAAGCCCTTTATTTCTCTCGCCCTTCTAGTTCTTTTTCCTTTCCTTTCTCTTTACCTCTTATTTTAACTTCGTAAATACCCCCCCTCTCCCTTTACCCTTATAAAGCGTCTTAAAAAGGGATTAAACGTAAATATAATATATCTTAAGCCCTAATCGAGTAATTACCCCTAATAATAATATACCTCCTAATAAAGCTAGTTAAGCGAAAGCGCTCTTTATAGTATAGCGCCGCTATAATAAGAAGATTAGCGCTATAATAGAGCAGTTTAAGCGCTATACTCTCTTTAATTAACCTTTTAATATTTATATAATATCCTACTTCGAGTATATCTACTATTTAATATATAATCCTAATACTTTTTATATTAATAATCCTAATAAATATAAGCTGCTCGGTCCCCTTTTAAGAGCTACTTATATAAAGCTAATTACTCTTATATAAATTAAAGAACTCGTTATCTCGCTTATATTACTATTAATAATAAAGAGAAGAACTCTAGATATATTTATACTCTTATAAATAGAAAATAATATATAGGAAGCTTTATTTAAGCCGTTCCTAACTCGCTCCTTAGCTTATTAAATACCCGGAGCTCTTTAATTCTATAAATTAGTTAACGGATACTACTAAAGCCTTCGATTATTATTATTATAATAAATAATACTTATTTAAAATAAAGCTACTCTTTAATTATTAACTATATATAGATATTATTATAGCTTAAGAAGCTATTAATCATATAGCTCTTTAAGCTTATTATATATACTAGATTAAGAAAAATATATATAAGTATAGCTCCGAAGCTGTTACCCCTAATAATAATAATATTAATAACGTTAATAAGTTATAAGCTTATTATATAAATACTTTAAAGCCCCTCCCTTATTATTTAGGAGCTATTAATACTTATATAGAGATAAAAGCTTAACCTTTTAATAGATATTTATACTATTACCCTAAAAACTTATATAATCTTTAAGGAGATCTATAATATAATAAAGCGTAAATAATTTATAATAAAAGATAAAGAAGATAAGGAGGATATAAAAGAAGTAGAGGAGTAGCTTATAAACTTATATAAAGCGGCTCCTTTACCCGGCTCCGGGTCTTAAAAGGTTAGAGATAAATAATATTACGCTTCGGTAATAAATTAGAACTTCGAGATAAAACGGTTATATAATCTCTAATAAGCAGCTCCCTTTTATAGAGAGGGCTTAACGAATATATTAACCTTATTATTTAAGATAAATTATTATAACTTTACTTCGTAACTATTAACGCGCTTCTTCTCCCCTTCTTTATATCCTTATTTTATATAATAAGTTTATTATAATCCCGAATAGAGCTATAGCAGCTCTTATATATATCTAGAGCTATTACTTCCTTAAAGTTCTCGAGAAGTTTTTAATTAAGTTTAATATAGCCGATTTATTTAATATAAACTTCCCGGATAAAGATAATATTAGCTTTAAGCTTACCCTTTACCCGTTTAATATACGCGCTTAATATCGCTTCTACTTTATACTTTAGTTTATTATCTTTATTCTTATTATTTAATAGAATAAGGGGTAATTAATAATTATAAAGGGTTTATAGGGGTAAGGGGTTACTACTTATATATAATAAGAGATTAATATAGAAGTATAAGTAAATATTAGAAGGGATTTTTAATTTTACTATATAAGAATTAATTACCTTTAAAATTTAATATTTCTTATAAAGCTAAACGAGTTTTTTTAAGCGCTAATTTATAGCGATATTCTTAAATAAAAGCTAAATATAATCTCTTATTATAAACTATTTTATAAAAGTATACTATTAATTAGCTACTTCCTCTATCTTTTATAATATTATAAGTATTACTATTTAAGCGAATATAATTATATCCTTAAGCTTTTAAACGAAATCCTTTATTTATACTTATAGCTCCCGAGCTAAAAGTATAAAGCGTTATATTTATTAAATAACTTTAATATAATAGCTATATTAGAGGAAGAATAGGCTAATACTAATTATTAAAGTATCCTTATTATTAATAATAAGCTATACCTTTAATAAGAGCTCGCTCTAATCGAACTAGATATAAACGATAAAGATATATTAGTAATCTAGAACTTTTTAGTTAGCATATTTAATAGCGTTATCGGTTTTAAGATAATATTTAATACTTAAGCGTAACTCGATATTAATAAAATTATAAAGGCGTTTTTAAAATCCCTTAACCTAGTTTAAGCTATAATCGCTTATAAAAGTATTAAAGAATCTATAAAACTATTAATAATAATTAATAAACTACTTAATATACGCTTCGGCCTTTATACTTATTATCGCTTTAAGGATAATAGCTTTACTTAACCGATTAGTAATAATTATAAAGAACTTAAAGTCCTTAGAGTATTTTTAAAAAAGATATATTATAAAATCGATAGATAGTATACTTTATATCCGTTTAAGAATAAAGGGGGGTTTAAAAAGCCCCTTTTTTTAGTATTTCTAAATTATCTTTCTTCTATAAATATTATAATTATAAACGAAGTAACGGATTATTTAATATATCTTAAGCTAAAAGTACTTATAATTAAATAACGAGATCGTTAAAATATATCTAGAGTATCCTAAGATATAAAAGTTATATATATTTTAAATAAAGCTAATATAAAATAGCTCTTACTCTAATACTTAGATATTTTTACGAAAGTATAAGATATTATTAGTATTAATCTTATATTCGGCGATTAATATATTTAGAAGTTTATTATCTTTTATATAGATATTTAAGGGAAATGCTTTTACTCTTTCTCTTATAGCTCGAATTAGTTATAAATAAGTTTTATTATATTTTAGAGTTATATCTTAAGTATTTTAAAAGTTTTTATTTATAAAAAGCTCTCTACTTTAAAGTATTATCTCGTTATAAACTATAATAATTAAAATTTATATAAAGCCGCTTTATTACTTCCTAAGAGCTAATTATTTATTTTATAAAAACTAAATATCCCTTTCTATAAAATACTTATTATTTATACCTTTAAGTATATCTTATTCCCGGTAAGAGAAGGTATTAAACCGGGCTATAATAGCTCCTTTATAATAAATAAGCTTAAGCGAAAACGGGAAAGCTTCTCTAATTATCTAATTTAATATTCGGAGAGCTATTATATAATTATAAAATACTTAAAGTTCTTATAATCGGAGTAAATTATAAATACTTTAGCTATACCTTATAGCTCTATATTTTAAGCTCTTAAGTAGCTTATAATTATAAGGAGTTCCTTATTATAAATCTCGTAATTATATTTAATAAGTATTAACTAGTATAAGTAATAAGCTATTAAGTAGAGAACTCTTTACTTATCTTATTATAAGAGATATCTATTAAAGGAGTAATTAGAATTATTAGTTTCGAGTATTATTAATAGATCTAGATTAAATTATATAAATATTAGCTCGGAGATAAAATAATACTTAAATTATTCGAATATTACTTCTTATTCTAGCTCCTAATAGAAAAGTATTCCCTTTTTAATTAATAAGAGTAAAGGACTAGTAATCTTAATATAATCCTTAATAAATTACTAATAGAAGTTTATAAACTTAAGGAAACTCCTAATACTTTTTAATATTTATAAAGCTTCTTACTCTCTAATAATAAGTAGCTTCTTAGAGTTTATATAAATACTAACTTTTACTTTAATAATAAACTTAAAATATTTCGTTTTTTAAACTCTAAATTCGTATTTAAATATATTAAAGTAAAGTTTAATAGCTTATAAAGCGTTTAATATCTCCTTTATTTTAATATTATAATTATCCTATATTCCGTTTAAATAAATAAAGATATTATTAATATAAGCTAAGTAAGAGATATTTAGGAATAAGTATAATATTAAGTTAATATATCGTTAGAAGGTAGTAAATACTTTTAAGAAGCTAAAAAGTATAACGAGCTACTCGAAAAGCTTAAACTAAATATAAAAAGCTATTTTCTACTTATTACCTTCTTTAATATAAAGCTTATAGAATACTATTTATATATTAAGTTTAATAAATTATTTAGCCCGGGAGATATTTATAAGTATCTTTTTAATAAACGGGAGCGGGTAATAATCTATTTATATAATAATATTAAGCGCTTAATAATTAATATAAAAGTATAACCTTCCGCTTAATTTTTTAATAAAAAGTATAAGAGCTTTTATAAACGAGCTACTTATATATATATATCCTTTATTAAATAGCTTAGTAAGTATTTTATAAAGGATTAGTAGCTAATTTCGGGATATATTATATAGGGGTCCTTAAGGAGTAATAACGGGGTTATTATTACTATTTAAATTAAAGTAAATCTTATAATCTACTCCCGAGTAATATAGTAAGAACTTATCCCCTTTACCTTTATTAAAAAGCTTAATAAAATAGCTAAACTTCGAGAGAAAGCGATCCTTTACCCGAATCTCCGATTTAAATATTAACGCTTTATTAATATCTATTAAAGTAATAATAAATAGCTAAATAATAATAGTTTTTAAATATCTCTTTCGCTTTACTTTAGCCTTAAGTATAAGAGCGTTAATATAAATAGTTTTATTATTAAATATAAAAGCGAACCCTCTTTCCTAGATAATAAAGTTCTTTATTTATCTAATAATAATATAATACTTATAAGCTATATAAGTAACTTATTTAGTTTTAGCTTAAAGTTTACTAAATATAACGTTATAATAAAGGTAAGGGATATATAAGCTTAAATATAATATTAATACCCGTTTAAGTTTATATCTATATATATTAATTCGTTAATAACTCCTAGATAAAGAGCTATAAGAGAGCTTATAGCTTATTTAAGTATATAAGGGGAGATAAGGAAGTATATAAGGTTAAGTTTATAAGCGAGCCGGTTATTAATTATTAAATAGCTTTTATAACTAATATTTATAAGTATATTAACGAACTTTATTTAATTATATAGTAAATTAATTATAAAAAAGGATTTATTTATAAGCTACTTTATAGCTTTAATATAATAATTATAGTAGTAACTTTTATAGAGTACCTTACTATAATCGTAGAGTTAATATTATTAGAAAGTATATATATATAGGGCTATATAATACTTATTCGTTTACTAAGTAATTAAAAAGAATTAATTCTTATTATAAGAATAATAGCTAAATTAATAATTAAAGAGTAACTATAAAATATTATCTAGATAGTAACGATTATATCCTTTATATCTAGCTCTTTAGTTAAGGGCTCTTAATATTATAAGGCTCGATTAAGCCTATAATATAATAAATCGTAATATCGCGAAGCTAGACTAAATTCGCAATACTCTTAATTAGCTAATTGTTAATCCCTAACCCTAAGTTCTTTATTATCTAGTATAAGAGGGTTCTATACTCTAATACTATTAGCTCGGTACCTTAGTATCCTATTAATCCTTTTAATATTATCTAGTTAAGTACCCTTAACGCTTATCCTTTTAGATTATAATATTACTTCCCTCCTTCCTTTAATCTTTCGTCCCGAAGATCTATAAGTAATTTTTATTATCCTTTTAAACTATCTTATTTTCTTAATCCGTTATATCGAATAGAGTTAATAAACCTCCCTCTAAGCATATCGAGAAGTAAGAATCTTCGAATATTATCCTAGCGTCCTTAGTTAACCTTCAAGGTTTAGTTATATTAGCTAAGTATCTTTCCTACGATCGCTATAGTTCTTCTTATATTAAGAGTCCCGATTCTTCGCGTTATAGCGAGTATATCCGTTATAAGACTACCTACTGATTTAAAGGTCTGAATACTATAGCGATACTATATATTTATCGTAAAGCTACTTAGTTATATAATAAGCTATATACTATAGAGATTACTAAAGAGGAGATATATATACGAGTTCTTCGTTTATAATAATAGAATTAAGTACTAGATAAGAAGATTTCGGAGATAATTCGTTATAATTACGAATCGCTAGATAAGTTAGATTAGGTAGAAGCAGAAGAAGCGCGTATTATAAAGGCTGCGAAAGTTTCCGGGGTTATTATAAGGGAGGAGCTTTATATTACTTTTAAGTTTAATCTAGTATTTAATCCTTTCGATTAAAGTATAGTAGATTTATCTAGTATAGATATAGATATACTAATAGCGCCTAGGTTTAGTTCTAGTTCCTAATAAGTAGTTCTTATTATATTAGGTAATAAAGCGTTTTATATTCTAAAGGTTATCTAGGGGTTCTTATATATTTTCCTTATATTTATAATCTTTTTATTTAATTAAGTATTTTAGTATTCTATTATCTATTTATCGTTTATTTAATATCCGTTCTATTTCGTATTCTTATACTTTAAAGTTTAATTTAATATCTTTATTAAATTTTATATTCTTAAGTATTAGTCTAAGTAATAAAATATAAAAAACTAAGTATATCCTTATTCTTTAAGGTAATAAAAGTTTATAATTAACGTTTAAGAGCTTTTTTATAATCTTAAATACTTTTAATTTCTTAAAATCGAGTTATATATTAGGGCGCTTCGTTTTAATATTTCTATAAAGTAAGTAAACTTTATCTCCCCTCTTAAGTATTAGTACTATTAATCGTCCTTAATTATAGTATTTTATTATCCTTTAGTAAATAAATATAAGTTCTTATTAAATTTATTTTTATAATCTATAAATTTCTTCTATTCTCTTTATTACTTTTATATTATCTTTTCCGGGTAATAGTTCTTAATATATCTTAGGGTTATACTTATAATTTATATAAAATAGTAATATTCCTATTATTATTATATTTATATTATTATAAGCGAATTATATTATAAGTAAAAGTTCGACTTAATTATTTTATTTATAATTAATATAACTCTTAAAGTATACTTTAATAATCTAATTAAACTTTTCTATTTAATTATCTATTTATAAATAAAATACTATTAAAAGCTTATATTTTACCCCTAAGCTTATTATAAGTCCTTATTAAAACTTTAATATAAATAGCTTATTTCTATTTATTATAAGTTCCTTAGGTAATTTATACTAGCTTATTATTATTTATAAGAATATATAAGTAAGTTCTTCTATTATATTAGATTCCTTATAAGGGATAAAGTAAGTATATTTTATAAGTTTATCTATTATTATTTAAATATTATTATAAAGTACTTTTATTATTAGTTCTTATAATAGTAATAGTTTAACGATAAAGTTTATATTAACTAACTTCTATAGTTTTAATATAACTAATAATAGTTATAATTCTCTATAAAGTTTATATTTAACGGCTTTACTCTTATTATAAGTATTATATTCCTTAATTATCGTTATAATATATTATTTTATTCGGGGAAATTTATAGTAATATCTAATTTATTTAATAATTAAAGTAACTCCTTAATATCTATAAGCTATTAAGCTATATATTCTTTAGATAAGTTTATTTCGTAGGTCTTCCGGTATATAGAGTTTTCCTGCTTAGTAAAGTAAACTATCCTTATCTTAGAGTTCTTCTTTTTCTTCCTAAGTTAGCTAGTATTATAATAAGTATAGCTCTTATTCCTATTCTAGATTTAGTTAGATCCTAAATATTACTATAATTACTCTTTTTTCCTAAATAATATTTCCGTCGTTATCTTATTTAAAGATACTTTATAATTCTAGCTTAATATTTTATTTAAAGTTTAGTTTTCAGCTAATTATATCTACTTATTTATTTTCTAATCCCTTCTTATAATAGATTTTAAAGTCGAATTCTAATAGAAATTCGGCTTATTATACTTATTATTTATTAAGAACTTTAGTAATTATAAATTATACTAAGTTCTTATAATCCGAGTAAACTTTAATTTAATATTTAGCGCTAATTAAGTATATCTTCTATTCTATAAATACTTTAATAATTACTATTAATTCTTTATTATAAATCTAATAGTTTAATTTAAGTTTATTAAGTTTCTTTAAGATAAACGCTACTAAGTATAGCTTACTATTCTTATCTCGTTATCCGAGTTATACTTTAAACGTAAAGTCGGATATATTTATTTTAATTTTAAATAATTCGTTAAAGTTTACTTTAATTAATACTAGTTTAATTATAATTAAGTATTTAATTTTATCGAATACTTCTTAAGCTTCCGTACTTTAAATAAATAGTATATCTTTCTTCGTAAAGTATATAAGAGGTATAATATATTTACTATAATTTTTAATAAACTATTAGTAGAAATTATAAAGTCCGAGGAAGCTTTATACTTCTTTAATATTTTAAAGTTCTGGTTAATCCCTAACTACTGCGATTTTAGATACTTATATCCTAATTTCCCTTAGGGTAATAATATATCCGAAGTAATCTACTTCCGTTTTATAGAAGAAACTTTTTTCTAGTTCTATTAGTAGATTATTTTCTTCTAATACTTAGAGTATTTTATATATATCCTTCTTATATTATTTTAAATCTTTTAAGTAGATAACGATATTATCGAGGTATATAATTATATATATATTTAAATATTCCTTAAATATATAATTAATTATAGCTTAGAATATTATAGGTATATTAGTAAGTCCGAATAGTATTATTAAGTTTTCGAAATATATATAGCGTATTTTAAATACTATTTTCTATTCTTCGCTTTCTTTAATTCTAATTAGGTTATAAGCTCCCTTTAAATTTAAAGCTATAAATATCCTTACGCTATTTAATCTATTTTTAAGTTCGCTAATTAATAGAAGTAAGTATCGATTCTTAATTATAATATTATTAAGTTATTAGTAGTTAACGTATAATCTAAGTTTACTATTCTTCTTTAATATAAATAGGATTAGATATTCTATTAGTAATATCGAAGGTTTAATATATCCTTTTACTAAATTCTCCTCGAAATACTCTTTAAATACTTTAAGTTATTTTTTATTAAGTTTATAAATTTTATAAAATCCGGGCTATATACTTTCTTTTAATAATATCTTATAATCTTACTAGCTATACTATAATAAACCTATATCTAATACCCCTAAAAATAACTAAGTATACTTTCTATATTCTTCCGGAATAAAGTCCTTCGGGTCCTTACTTTTAGCTTTAGCTTTCTATAAGTAGTTAATAAACCTCCTTAAAAGTTTACTAATTACTTTAATTACTTCTTATTATTATTTTCGCTAGGCTTAGCGTATTATATCTTATCGTTATCCTACTATTAAAATTCGTATTTATATAGTTAAGCGGGCCTTTTATTATATTATTTCGGCTATTTCGTATTTATTTAATTCCTAGATAGCTATTTATACTCTTATTAACTACTCTTTTCTTCTTATTATCTTAATTTTTCTAATAATTTCTTTAGCTTATTTTTCCGACGATATTAAACGTAATTATATATATATTAATTCGTTTAAAAGTATCGCTTATTTTTTCTTAATAACTAAATCTTTTTTTAAGTTATCGCTTATTTTCTTAGTTCTTTAAATTCTTCTAGAGGTATTTATAAGTACGTTTAAGCGCTACTATCTTACGCTATTTTTAATAACTAAACCCTATTTTACTTTATTATTAAGTATCCCTTTAATTAGGGTATAGTTTTCTTAATTAATTTAGCTAGTAATCTAATTAATATATATTATATAGTAGCACTTTAGGTATAATGCTATTGCATTAGTAGTTCTCTCTATATTAGTAGTTCTGTCTTAGAATTTAGGCTAGAGGGCTAGGCTAAATAAAGGTGTAGTCTATTTAGCCTACACCGCCTAGCAGAATCACCTGCCCTACTATATACGATTCTATTCTGCCCTACTAATATATACAGGCCCTAAGGCCGCTGCTATATATTATATCGTTATATCTCTTTAATTATAATATTCTTAATATTATATTATATTAGGGTATATTTATAATATTAAAGATAAGAGTCTTATAATATCTTTAGATAGTAATAAGTAAGTAATTAATCTCTCGGTTAATCTATCCGTTATTATAAGTAACTATATTTCTTTCGATTATACTTAATATATATAGCTATCTCTTTAATCTATATTATATCTTATTCTTATTAATTATATATAAAGCGATAAAATTTCTTTAAGCGCTATTATTTATTAATATATATATTATAATATTACTAATTCGTATATCTAATAGTAGAAGGTTATATTTCGTTTTATTAGTTATATTAAAGAACCTTATTAGTTTCCTGCTATTAGTTAATTCCGAACTTAATAACTTAATTAGTTTTTTATTTATTATACCGCTTCCTAAGCTAGCCTTTAAGCCTTTTTTTACTAATTTCGTCTTTTAACTAATTAAGTTTTCTCCTAGTCGACATTCCCTTTTACTAATAACTTATTTTATTAATCGCTAGTCGTTACTAATTGCTTAGTCTACTAGTAGCCGGCTTTAACTAATTAATCTTTTAACTAATAGCTTAATTTACTAATAGGGTTCTACTATTAGGAGCTCTTTTAACTAATAGAGCTTTCTTTTAATAGCGGGCTACTTTTTAGGTTTTCGAGGCTATTAGTAACTTTAAGTAACTAGTAACCTTCCTCTGCTAATAGATCTAATCTATTAATAGAAGAGGCCGTCTTCTTACTCTTATTTCTAATTAATTATAATTAGTTAGCTCCTTAGCTAGGCCTAATAGGGGTATTATCTTCTTATAGGAAGGATACTATAATTTATTCCTATACTTTTAGTTTATTAGCTTATTTTTCTAATCGTTCTTAACGTTTAGCCTCCCTTCTAGTCTTATTTCTATTAGAGTATTAGGTTTTAATCTTCTATATTTAATAGATTTAGTAAAATCTTAAAGGATAATCGAGTAATAATTTAACTATAATATATTATTCTAGGTAATAGTTATCGTTATACTAGAATACTATATAGGTATCGGTTAATTTATCTATTAAGTAGATATATAGATTATTAAAGTATCTAGGGTTATAAATAATTTCTATTAGTTTCCCTTTATATTATTAAGGGAAGAAGTTATATAATACTTTATCTATATAATAGTATATATAATAGTTATAGATATACGAAACTTATACTATATAGTATAAGTAATCTTTATATCCCGGGGAGAGGTATATAAAATCTTAGGGATCTTAAGTTAAAGGTTAATTTCTAATTTTTATAATAAGAATCCTAGAAGTAGCGAACTTCTAATTACTACTTTCGTATAGTATTAAGGCTATTACTTTCCCGAGGTATATTATAGGATTATTATATAGAAATTATATAATTATATCGCTAATCTATAGTTCGAGGATACTTTTCTTTCTTTTTTCTAATTCTTCTTTAATATTATCCTTAATCTATTAGCTAAAATTTTCCGTTTATTATCTAGAGCTTTCCGAGGCTATAGCTTCTTACGCTCCGGGTTCCTTTAATATCTCTAAGATATTTAATTATAAGAGGTATATTTATTCGAGGGGTTCTTCCGTTAACTCCTTAGTTTCTATTAATATTTCCGGGATAATTTCTGCTTAATATTCCTCTAGTATTTATTTATAATTAAAGGAGTTGCTATCTTAGCGAGCCTATACGAGATAATCTATATTAGAATAATCTAAATCGCTACTTTCTATAACTATATTATAGAGAAGTCCCTTATATCTTATAGATATAAATCGTTTCGCTATCCCGGTATTCTTCTTACTTTTTAGGATTAATCTTTAATCTCCCTACTTTTTACTTTAATAATCCTTAACGAAGTATCTTAGTTTATTATAATTAAAGTATTTAACTTTCTTATTATCGCGCTATATAATATCTAATTCTATTAGTCCTATATAGTAAGTATTTCTATAAGCTATTAATTAATATTAAAGCTTACGATTTCCGTTATATTAATACTGCTTCTTAGTATTAGCTTAGGTATTATATTTATTAGCTTATATAAAGGGGGGCATTTAACCTTTTCTTTTTAACTACTATTTATATAATCGATTATCGATTCTAATTACGTTTTTAATATATTCTATAAAGGTATCGAGTTTATCTACCTTTAATAGTTTGTTTTTAATATTATCCTTAAAGCTTTTATAAAATTAGGTTATTAGGGGTTCGTCGTCCTATTAAAGCCTTACTATAATCTATCGGAATTTAGATAGATATTCCGAGGCGGAAGTATACTATTTATACTTTATAAGTTCCCTCTCTACTTATTATTCTTTATCTAACTCCTTATATACTCCTTTAAGTGCTTTTTCGAATTCTTTATAATCGCTAAAGATCTTAATTATTTTAGTAGAGGCCTTAATAATTCCCTTATTAAGGTAATCTTTAAGAGTTAGTTCGAACTAAGTAAGAGTATCGGCTTATAAGAGGTTAGCGATAAGTAGAACTTATTCCTTAAGTTCTTAAAACTTATAATATTAGAGGTAGGCTCGGTATTAAGTAAAGAAGCTTTAAAGTGTTCCTTTAATACTATCGAAGCTTTTAGGTTTATCGAGTTTAATCTTCGGGGGTATTGCTAAAGGGGCTTTAATCTCGGGTTTATTAACTAAGATATTATACTTCTCCTAAAGCTCTTAGATTTACTTTAGTACGTTCTAGTATTCTTTATCGGTAGGGGCTATAATAAAGTATAAAGTATTATATAGTAGTATACGTTAGAACTGTTTAAATAAGAGTTATTAAAATATAATAATTATAATAATAACCTTTATAAAGTACTTTATTATAGTTATAAAGTTAATATTATTAGAGAGTATATATATATAGGGCTATATAATACTTATTCGTTTATTAAGTAATTAAAAGGAAATAATTCTTATTATAAGAATAATATTTAGATTAATAATTAAAGAGTAATTATAAAATACTATCTAGATAATAATAATTATATCCTTTATATCTAGCTCTTTAATTAGGGGCTCTTAATATTATAAGGCTTAATTAAGCTTGCGATATAGTAAGTTATAATATCGCGAAGCTAGATTAAGTTCGCGATACTCCTAATTAGCTAATCGCTAATCCCTAACCCTAAGTTCTCTATTATCTAGTATAAGAGGGTTCTATACTCTAATACTATTAGCTCGGTACCCTAGTATCCTGTTAGTCCTCTTAATATTACTTAGTTAAGTACCTTTAATGCTTATCTTTTTAGATTATAATATATTAGTTTAGAATAAGTTATTATATTTATTTTAAAAGTTTTTAATAAGTTCTAAAGCTTCTATAAGTTATTACTCTATAGTTATTAAAGTATTAATAAGAGTTATAATAAAGTATTAAATATTATATAGAAGTATATATTAAAACTATTTAAAGAAGAGTTATTAAAATATACTAATTATAGTAATAACTTTTATAAGCTACTTTATTATAATTATAAAGTTAATATTATTAAAAGGTATATATATATACGTTTATATAATACTATTTGCTTTATTAAGTAATTAAAAAGAAATAATTCTTATTATAAGAATAATACTTAGATTAATAATTAAAGAGTAATTATAAAATACTATTTAGATAATAATAATTATATCCTTATATATTTAGCTTTTTAATTAATAGCTTATAATATTATAAAGCTCGATTAAGCTTATAATATAATAAGTTATAATATTATAAAGCTTAACTAAGTTTATAATATTCCTAATTAGCTAATGCTAATCTTTAACTCTAAGTTTTATATTATTTAATATAAAAGGGTTCTATACTCTAATACTATTAGCTTAATACCTTAATATCCTATTAATCCTCTTAATATTACTTAGTTAAGTACCTTTAATGCTTATCCTTCTAGATTATAATATATATCTTATTATTTCCCCTTTAGTACTTAAAATATATAATAATATATATCTTAAACTTTAACTTTATATAATAAGTATACTAACTACTTTATACCTATATAAGTATAACCCTATAAGAAAAGTAGGAATTTATAAAGTAAGCTCTATTATATATTATACTAGTGCTAGAATCTAGGGTAATGCAGGCACTTTAGCTTAGAGCTAGCGCTAACTAGGTAATATAAAACTAGCGCGAGAATATATAATATTACTTAATAGACCTTAACCCTTAGCTTAGTAGTTATCTATATATATAGTATAGGCCTCCCTTTTATAGCTCCTTAGTATTGTCGCTTAGAGTAACTTAATCCTATAATAAGATATCGGATAGAATTAAAATATATACTTAAGTACTTAGTATATAGGTAGACTACTAAAATATAACCTTGCGAGTCTGGAGCATCTTCTAAGGATTTAGCTTAGTTCGAACCTCTTCGGTGATAAAAGGAAAGCCTGGCTTGACGTTGAGAGTGTAAGTGATCCGTCAAATTAATAGAAAACCATGCGCGGTTTCTATTGGGATAGTCCCAGCTGCTCTGAGCAATATGGATTCGGCTTTATGCCCAGAAGAAAACTGGCAGCCATCACTCCTATGTCCATCCGTAAGGGCCCGTACCAAACACCATGCCAACCTGTCTTTTCCATGTCTTGCCGACCAAAGCATCTTTTGTTCAACTAGCACAGCAACGCAGGCATCACAACACTATACTTTACCGCCCTCACGATAGAAGGCAAGGCTCCGATTTGCCCCTGCCGTGCAAAACAGCTCTCCCTGCTGCGCCGCGCCCTTGCGCAGCCACCGCACACTCCACAGTATCTTGTCCGTCTCGCTGTGCGTAGCGACACACGTGCCGGTGTCGATCGACCACACCTTGACCTTCCCGTCCGCAGACCCTGACAGCAGGTACTCGCCGGTATCTGACCAGTCGAGTGAGGTGATCCACGGCGAGGACGCACCGCCGCTGTTCAGGATCCCCACGTGCTCCCCGTTCCTGACGTCGTAGATGGCGATGATACCCGCATCGCCAGCTGCTGCCAGGCGTGTGTTTCCCGGTGAGAAGGCCACCGCTCTCACGGGTTTCGCGAGTCCTTTATAGTGTATGTCAGCATCTCTCGAACCTACGGACGGCTAATGGTCAGTTCGAAGCAGTGTAGGCACATACCAGACAACGCGTACTTCAAGTGCCGCGCATCATTGTTAAACACGTAGACCGACCCATTGTGATGCCCGCTGGCCGTCATGCGCCCGTCGGGGCTCAGGTCCACACACAATCCAAAGCTCCCCTGCCCGTTTCCGCCCGTCTCGTACGTCTGGACTAGACTCTTGGCCGCGATATCCCACACGTGTACCTTGCCGTCGTGCGTCGTGGACGCCATGTAGTTCTCGTCCGTGCTCAGCGCCACGGCCCAGACGTCACCGGCGCCCTTGCTCTTCGCGTCCGCGGGCGTGATCTCGTAGTCAAGGGCGAAGTCGCCCGAGTCAGGGTTGCGGCGCCATATCTTGATGTCGCCGCCGAAGCCGACGGACGCTGCTACGTCGCCGTTTCCGCCGCGAGGGGAGGTTGCTATGTGGTGGCAGCCAAGCTTGTGGGCCGTCAGGGACTGCGAGATGGGGAAGGTGCCGGAAGGGTCGTTGGTTCGGTAGATGTTGATTGTGGAGGAGCCGCTGGCTGTGAGGAGAGAGGTTGGTGTCGTGGCCAGGGAGAAGATGTCAGTTGTGTGGGCTGTAAGTGAGGCACGTTGTTAGCAGCGTGGTCGTCAAAGGACAGACGCAACTATCGAGGTTCAATGTTGCGCTCTGGCTGGCTAGTAGGGTCAGACGGAGCTTTCGAGGAGAGGAACGCACCGTTGTCCACCGTATGGGTGGTGAGGTATTGTTTCGACTGATGGATAAGTCAGCAAATCTCTTCTCATGAGTTCAATTGCTCTTGCTTGGCAATCTCACCATTGCTGCCGGTACATGTGTGTCTGTGGGTGTGTGTGGATTGGTGGTGGGATTGTAGAAGCTCGGGAAGTCGCGAATCTGGGGAAGTTTTGGTGGGGTTCAAGTGATGTCAGGGGAGAGCTTGCAGCCCAGTTACTTTCATATAAAATGTTGAAGACAAATACAGCAAACCGCCCATCCAGGTCGTGCTGCTGGGGATTAAGTACGAACAATTTAGAATTCAAGGTGTATTCTCCTGTATTGGAGTTTTCTTTTGTTCATTGCCTGTCTCCGACCCTTCATAACCGATGTCGCTCCTCGTCTCTCTCTGGTGGTCTTGATATATATCTACACCTCATGGCATCAGATGTCGGCTGCGGGACAGTATTGCATCTTGTAATTCTGGTTCGATGATCCGCGTAGTAGAATCAAGGCAGCTCTACATCGCTCCCTGCTGATGATACACATGTTTCCCAGAAACCTAGGAATCAGATCTCAGGTGATGGGCAATGTCCATAGCCCAGCTTTGCCCATAGCCTGGTGGAAGTATGTCTCTATATTGCCACGTCGTCTCATCAAAACAACCTCCATGGTTTGCACCAGCGGTCGTCAACCCCATCCTCATTTCGTCTTATGATGGGAGTCGTTCAACCACAATATCCGGTCAGATACTGTCTGTTTTCACTCTTGATCCTTCTTGATCGTTATCTCTGCCTTCTTGGCCCGGGTTTTCTCGTCCATCATTTTCTTCATCTCTGAGATCCGTGTGTGAGCATGATACCTTACCGAATTAAATGAAGCCGGAGACACTTACTGCCCATACAATTCTCGCAGAGGTAATGCATCTTCTTGACTCCTCCGCACACTGGACAATTGCACAGATTCGTGGTATCCTTGAGCGCCTTGCCTGCCATCTGCCTATGTCTCTTCTTCGAATGGGACGTCTTTTTCTTTGGCACAGCCTTGAGAATACCCTCCCATATTCCTTCTAGTAATGATGGGATGGACGGTAGGTTCAGGGATATCGCAGGGAGAGCAATCGCAAATCTGGGAAGTAGAGGCAGTGATATTTGGCGTGTGCACAACGATGCGAATCTGGAGGAGGATAGTCGGGGGAAGAGGTAGCTGGTCGCCCGCGTGGACAACATTGCGCCGGCCATTGTCGCCGGGCTTTGAGTCTCGTTCGATGTTCTTCCTAGAGCAGTCGCCGGGGCGGCCTTGGTGGAGCGATCCTAGAAAAACAGACGCCGTAGATGGGACTGCCTGCAGTGCGAAGGGCCGGTGCAAGGCAATTGACAGACGTAAGGATCGTTGGTCGAGGATGCTGTCGCGTGGTTGTTTGAGGTTGGTCGTCTTCCAGAAAAATTCCTAGCGTGACTTCTTCTCCGTACTGCGGTACTACAGCTAGCAGCAGTAAGCTGCCCTTCACGCCTGCCGGGCCCCCCGCCCCAGACGCTTATTCCGTACTTAGCAGGTAGAGAGCACGCACGGGCCATGCGAGAATGAACGCCCAGCGAATTGGCCCAACATGCCAGGCACGGCAGGGGTGGACCAGGCGCTGGAGCTCCAATTCAGCGCACGGGCACCTTCATTTTCGGGCCGCTGGGCCAATTGACAGTCACAGGCCTGACAGGGTCGCCTCTTAGCCCCTTTCCAGTGAGCTGCGACCCCTTTCTGCCCTTCGCTGGAGAGACGGAAATTAACTGTTTGGCAGGAATTCCTCCTTCTCATCAACCTGAATTGAACTGATTTGAATTGACTGGCAAGCAGTTTGCAGTTGCATTTTGCGACATCACCATCTCCATCTTCCATCAATCTTTCATCTTCCACTCGTTCCTTCGCTTTTTCTTCCCCTTTTGTGGCTTGACGAAACATTCCCACGACACCCTCGAACTCGGTTACACGGTCTTGTTGTTCACTTTGCACAGCTTCACCAACCACCTCACTCTCTCATCCATTCGATTCTTGTCCGATTAATTCTCGATACCATCTCTTCTGCGAAAATGGCGGCCATGCCTGCTGCGAGCATTTACCCCCAGAGCCATGTCGGTTTCGACAGCATCACCAGCCAGATCGAGCGCAAGCTGCTGAAGCGTGGCTTCCAGTTCAACGTAATCTGTGTCGGTAAGTTTCCCAACCATTCCAACTATAAGAGCATCCATTGCCCCGTATTCCATCGATTTTGGGAGCATACAGCTGACTGGTTTTGTGTGTTTCCCTCCATCACAGGCCAGACTGGCCTTGGAAAGTCTACCCTCATCAACACCATCTTCGCTTCCCACCTCATCGAGTCCAAGGGTCGTCTGCAACCCGAGGAGATCATCCGATCCACCACCGAGATCCACCCGGTTTCCCACATCATCGAGGAGAATGGCGTCCGTCTTCGCCTCAACATCGTCGATACTCCTGGTTACGGTGACTTGATCAACAACGACCGCTGCTGGGACCCTATCGTCAAGTACATCAAGGACCAGCACTCTGCCTACCTCCGAAAGGAGCTTACCGCGCAGCGTGAGCGCTACATCCAGGACACCCGCATCCACTGCTGCCTGTTCTTCATTCAACCCACCGGCCACTCCCTGAAGCCCATCGATATTGTCGTGCTGAAGAAGCTGTCCGATGTTGTCAACGTCGTTCCTGTCATCGCCAAGGCTGACACGTTGACCCTGGAGGAGCGATCCGCTTTCAAGGAGCGCATCAAGGAGGAGTTTGCTTTCCACAACCTGAAGATGTACCCCTACGAGAACGACGAGTTTGACGATGAGGAGCGTGCCGTCAACACGCAGATCAAGGTAAGACGACACGCTTATGGCGCTGCTGCTTGTCACATCAGCTAACATGTGATCCCAGAGCCTGATCCCCTTCGCCGTTGTTGGTTCCGAGAAGTCGATCATTGTCAACGGTAACCAGGTCCGGGGTCGCCAAAACCGATGGGGAGTCATCAATGTCGAGGACGAGAACCACTGCGAGTTTGTTTATCTGAGAAACTTCCTGCTGCGTACCCACCTCCAGGACCTCATCGAGACGACGTCCCAGATCCACTACGAGACCTTCCGTGCCAAGCAACTGCTCGCACTGAAGGAGGGAAGCGCACAAGGACACAGTAGCAGACCAATCAGCCCTGCTGCCGACCGAGAGTTGAGCCGCAGCTCTCAGCGCATGACCATGAACGGCTACTAGGAGGAGCCGCCACGGAAGCGAACCATCGATGGTAGTGTGAAGAACAGCTACATCGGTATATGAGGGACACTACGACGCGTTCGGGCCGACATAATCTCGGCTGGTGGTGGCGCAAATTCGCGTACCGCCTGCTGGACACATACCCCTTGACGTGATGCTTTGCGTTTGGAAGCGGTTGCTGGGCGCATGAGGGACGAACGTACTCCCACGGACTGGACTATTACGCTTATTTCCTTTTAGTACTCCCGGCCTTCTATCGATACTCTTTTTTCTCTGTTATTTTCTCCACTTCTTAATCCAGCCCCTTCTGTGCTCTAATTAGAGTCTAGTCTTGATACCTGATGGAATACATATTGAGACGTTTAGTCGACCAGATTTACTTGAACTGTGACGCCTGGAGATTATTCGGGGAACAATGTGATTGGGCTTGGGCTTGTTCGAAGCTTAGGCGATTTCTAGCTTTCTCACATCGATGCCTGGGGTATAAGGTATAAAAAGCTCTATGATTCAAGAGGCTTGTAGACAAAATCCTCCAGCTCCTTGTAAGCCTTGTCTAGGTCGTCGTTGACGATCTACGGTCGCGATGGGTTAGTATTGGAGCGAGACGTAGCACTCGGGGAAGTTTGAAGAGTGGGTGATACTTGGGAAGGTTCCGGCCGAAAGAGAGGGAAACAGGTCGAGGAAGTTGGGACAGTACTTACAATGATGTCGTGAACCCCAGGAACCTTGGAGTATTCAAGCTCCAGCCTACAGATGCAGAACATTTGAAGTCAGCACAGCTCCACCCAGCCATGGCCCGCCCCATCTGGGCTGCATGTGCAGGGGAATAGGAGTGGGGGGAGGGGAACAAAGGGGGGGGGGGTGTGTGGTCCAGACGTACTTAGCCTGCGCCAGCCTCTTCTGGATGCTCTCCTCCTTCTCGGTGCCGCGGCCCCTCAGCCTCCTCTCCAGCTCGTCCTCGCTCGGCGGCGCCACGAAGACGAAGCGGGCGGGGATCCCGCTGCTCTTGATCTGCTTGACGCCCTCCATCTCGATGTCCAGCAGCACCACCTTGCCCTTGTCGCCCTGCTCGCGGATCGTGCTCTTGCTCGTGCCGTAGCGGTTCCCGCCGAACTGCGCGTGCTCGACGAAGCCGTCCCGCGCCACCAGCTCCTCGAAGTCGGCGTGCGTCACGAAGTGGTAGTCGACGCCGTCCTGCTCGCCCGCCCGCGGCGCCCGCGTCGTGTGGCTGACCGACAGCGTGAACGTGTCCGGGTGCTTGGCGAAGAGCATCTTGAAGAGCGTGCCCTTGCCGACGCCTGAGGGGCCCGAGATGATGAGGGGGCGGCGGTCGGGGGGGAGGGTGGGTGCCATGGTTCTTGTGGCTGTTGTGGTTGTGGTCGTGAGGCTTCGAAAGGGTGGGAAGGTCGTCGGGGCTTTGGCGAAGTAGGTCTTTTGGGAGATGGCTGCTGTGCGGCCTGCTGCAGTGAGAAAAGGACGAGCGAGTCGGCAGTTCATGGGGCAGTCGTGGGGACAGAAGGGAACAAGGACCTTGCCGCCGTCTGATGCATGAAGTCGTCTTGAATCGAGACCTGTTTCGACGAGGATCCTGGTGTGGGACCGACTTGGTCGGCAGTATTTTAGTGTAGGGAGGTTCCAAGGGTGTTTCCCCCTCCCCCCCAGTACTTAGTACCATCCCTGGAGATGGCAGGCGGTCAGCTTGACTGTATGTACGGGGTACGGGTCCCTGTTCTCCTGGCAAGGGTTAGGGTCATCCACCCCAAGACGCGTCTCACGACGTTCAAAAGTATGACTGACACACCTCGACGCGCTTCGTTAAAGGGACGTCATCTGGAGGGTGTCAGTCTGGCTCGACCTCCTTGAGCCACCACCAACAAACAAGTCTGGCCTCTCCCGTCCCTGTCGCATCACCTAACCCCCAAACGCCTCAATGGCAGCCATGCTACCTCAAACGTCGACCTCATGTCCACGTCTAACAATCCTCCTGAACCCGCGATAGTAGCGGCTGACCCCTCGCAGCCGTTCACGCCACGCCCTCTGATCTCCGAGATACTCCGGACCAGCTATTGTATACCTGGCTCCGTGCTGCTCGTCGAGAACATCGAGGCAGCCATCCCGGTCTCGAAGCGCTACCGCACGGTCCGGTTGCTCCTAGGGGATGGCGAGCTCTGCATCCAGGCGCTTCTCCGGACGGAGATGCACCGTTTCGTGGATGGTGACCAGTTCTTTGAAGGGTGCTACGTGCGGCTGAACAGGTTTGAGGTGCACTACACCCCGCTCAGGCCGGACCAACAGGGAGACGATGATGGGTCGGAGGGCCCTGCGGAGATGGTCTTTCTGGTAGTCCAGGACATGGCCACGGTAGGATGGGATACTGTTTACATGGAGATGGCTGGGACGACCGGGAGGGAGCTGTCGGTAATCAGAAGCAGACAAGAAGCTCAAGGTTGTCGCAAGGCCGAGACGGTCGCAGCTCAAGTAAATTCCGCCCCAGCAGCGCTTCCAAATATGGAATCTGGCATCGGCGCACCCCTCAAGGAGGAAATTGTAGTAGCCCTTGACGAGCTCGACGAGGATGACGACTTTGAAGTAATGGATATATCCGAGCAAAGAGCCAGCGACCGCCGCAGAGGAGCAGAGCTGCTCCAACAACAACCACCACCACGACGCTCCAGCCACCTGGCCAGTAACAGCAACAGCAACAGCAACAGCAACAGCAACAGCAACAGCAACAGCAACAGCAACAGCAACAGCAACAGCAACAGCAACAGCAACAGCAACAGCAACAGCAACAGCAACAGCAACAGCAACAGCAACAGCAACAGCAACAGCAACAGCAACAGCAACAGCAACAGCAACAGCAACAGCAACAGCAACAGCAACAGCAACAGCAACAGCAACAGCGGCAACAGCAGCCATCACCAACCCCAGACACCTGGCGACCTCTCCAGGCCCCTGAGGCTGACGCCGCTCAGGTCCATACCGAACCTGCCCTACAAGCAGAACTGGGCCGTCAACGTCCTGGCGGTCGTCGCGTCGCTTTCGGACGTCGAGCCGGCGCTCCTGCCGACCTACGTCGGCAAGCAGCGGACGGCGCGGCTGGCCGACCCGTCCACGGGCAAGCAGGTGCTTCTGACGGTGTTCCTGGACCCGGACGAGTTCGCGCCCGCCGTCGGGAGCGTGGTGCTCCTGCTCGGGGTGAAGAACCACCGGTTTGACGGCGGGAGCCTGAAGAAGTACGGGAACGACAGGCCGAACGGTGGGGCCAGGTGGTGGTTCGAGAACCCGACGGACGTCGCGTGGTGTGACGTGGAGGGCCTGAGGAGTTGGTGGACGGGTCAGTCTCCCCGGTTGCAAGATGGGTGCGTGGAAATGTCGAGTTAGCAGTCAGCAAGGGACCATGTGGTCAGGATCCAGTCGGCTGTGAAGTCCCTGGCATTGCGGCCTCCTTCCAGGAAAATCTGGCCGAGGCACGACATATTTCCAACTAATGACCTCAGTCTATACCGAAGTTACAGTGGGAGATGACAGGGGCGAGATATGAATAGTGAATGTAGCAAGACGGCAATCAGCCTCGATTAGCCGCTCTCAGCCATACTCTAGAGAAGAAGTGGTACGACCGGTCGTGTGTAGTTTTGTTTGATTCAGCTACCAAGGCTGGGATGACGACTTTCAATTCGAAAACCGACTCATAACGCGCTCGTACTTTTAAGACCTCCAACGCCCATTGCAAAAAGTATATGTCCAGAATGCTATGAATATCATGAAACCCGCGTATGCAAATCATCCTTAGGGATGTCTGTCCAGGGGACTGCCAACCCAATCGACTCTCCAAGATCATGCGGATGGCACCGCCGCGGCACATAACCGAAACTCTTCCCTCTCGCGACCCCGTTCACTTTCTTCAGGACTCGCCTTCGACCGCGTTTACATGCAAAACAGAGTCAATGTAAAGCCGGTTCTGCACCCGCCCTTTCACGCCCGGGCTGATCTTGAAAAGCCCATGCGTCCCGATCGTGAACTCGGGCTGTCCCTCGAGGATGACCCGCAGCTTGCCGCTCGCGAGGGAGCAATACCGCGTCCTGGCCTGGTCGGCCTCAAAGTCGAGCGTGCGGCCGGACTTGACAGTCTCGACGCGGAAGGAGAGCTCTGGAGAGACGCGCACCATCTGTTGGGCCTCGAGGTAGGACTTGGAGAAAGCTATGTCTGTGGGGATAAATGTGAGTTCAGTACACTCGGGAAAGGAACTTAGGTTAGGTCTCTGGGTTTGGGAGGGGGGGGGGGGGAGACTATATGGACATCAAGGGTGAGCTGGAGACATTGCCACTTACTATTCAGCTGGCTCACACCTGTCTCGTGGATGCGGCCAGGCGCGATCTCCCACTCCTCCATCTCGAGAAGTCCGTCGGGATTTGTCTCGCCAGAGGACATGAGACCCGACATCGACAATCCAGCCACGGCTTTGCCCTTCCGCAAGACGCCCGTCGCAGTAGTCTGTTTCTCTTTGGAAAACAGAGGGAACGTGACGAGCTTCCTTGAGGAGGCAGGCTCAAGTCTGGTCTCAACCTCCGAGACCCGAGTTCGCATCCTCTCGGACCGTCGGCGCGACAGTCTTGGTTCTTCCCCTCCATCATCTGACTCTTCGACATACGGTCGTTTGTTATTTTGCTTGTTGCTCGTAGCGTTGGAAGCAGAAGCAGTGGCAGCGGCAATCCAATCATTGACTGGTGGTGCCGACGACGGTGTCGCGTTGGCCTGGCTTACGCACCTCTTCTCCCAGCTGGATTTGGTACTGCAGTGGTCCCTGCGGTGGATAAAAAAGCAGTTCGCGCAGCTTTTGATAAGTTTGGAACACTCGTAAGACGCCTCGGGCGGGAGGACCTGGCAGCCCTCAAAGGGCCCCTCGCCCCGGCGGCAGAACGTGCAGCATACCACTGGGCCTTCATATTCGACCCCGACGAGGTGGATAAGAAGCCCGGCGATTTGTCTCCAGTCATCGTCCAATGTGCGTTTGAGCCAATGTTTCCGCCACTTGATACTTCGGACTCTGGGGTGCTCAAAGATACTATGGACGAGTGGGTCGTCCAGTGTGGTCAGGGGTTGCGGTAGATAGGGCAGTATGTAATTCCATAGCCTTTTAGCATTGTAGTTGGCCTTGGCCTGGGTTGCAACTAGAGGCACAGATTTCGGTGGATTCGCATTATTGACCGGCTTCGCACTTTTGTCGTTCAGGACTCTTGCTTTCTCCATTGGTGATTCTGTCTTGTCCAAAGCTTTCTTCGAAATGACGAGAGCAGGGCATGTAAAGCCAAGGACTGGCTTGTTATAGATGCCAACTTGGGACAGCGTACCGTCAAGGTTGTCGTTGAAAACGCAGCCTCGATGCTTGGCCTGTAAGTATATTCGTTAGCACCACTGGGTGTCCAGACTTGTCCAGGGCGAACCACAGGCAACTTACTATGAAATGAGACCCTAGACCAGCTATCCTCTTGTGGACTAATCGGCAAGATCGCACCGGACAGATCCATGGATAGCCAGGCACAGAGCGGTCCAGATCATAATGCTCGGGTATCAATGCTCCGTGCATCTGTATCATTTCACCATCTTTCCCATGGATCACTTTGTATGTACGACTTTCACTCGCCATTTCAATGTTGTTGATCTCAGATGGGTCGAACAGTTTCATCATCGACCGAGAAGAGGCTAGAGCCGATAACGTAGGTGTAGAAAGCTTGGCCGTTCCATCTCGCTGCTGGGCGGTCGTCGAGGCGGTGACTCTGCCTGCCGCCTTATCTGAGAGATGCTTAAGATTATAGCTCCTCAACTGTGACACCCGTTCCCTGCGAGACAGAGCTTCGATGTTGTGGGTGCATTGCGACTGACCGCAGTGATAGTAGCAGTTGGCACAGGCTAGGACAGCGGCCTTGGATTCCTCGCTTGCGCGGGGGGAGATCATGATACAGCCTACGAAGGGCCCTTTACCATCGGCGCAGAAAGCGCACGGCGATGGAGCCTCGATTCCTGTGGCATAGACGATGAGAGCGGTGATATCTCTTGGGTGTGAGTCCCGGTACGGGAATTCCTTGTTCCGTTCCTCGTTCCACTTGATGTCACGGACACGAGGGAGATGGATGACGTGACGTACCCAATTGATGACCGGGATCGAATCGTGCACAGTGAGGAAAGGCCGAATATACTCCCACATCTTCTCAGAACTTCCTGGGTCCGCATTGCCCGGGGGGCTAGGATTTTGAGGCAATTCTGGAGAGACAGGTGTCAGATCAGTCCTGACGATGCCCCCTTCAGTAGAGTTTGTAGCACTCAAGGCGGTCATGAGTGACATAGATTCGCGTTGTTCTCTCCGCTGCTGCTTCACCGGTATCGACGGCTCAAGCATCGGCGGCTCTGTGGGGTCTACAGGTCTTTTTGACACCACGACAGCCGGGCTCATGCCGGACTCGTTTTTTTGTGTATAGGAGCCCACCAGGGACAAGGTGCCGTCCATATTGTCGTTGAACATAGCTTTCCTGTGAGTGAATTTGAAATGATTGAAGAGACCCAGGTGGGTCTTGTATGTCAGTCTACAAGAACGTACTGGGCAGATCCACGGGTGGTTTGGGATCTCCGTACATTTCTTGTATCCGTCAGGGAAGAGGGCCCCGTGGCTCTTTTGGAATGAGATCGTTTCATCTGACCAAGAAACATAGGCACGGCTGGGAGTAGCCATCTCCAAGATGTTGGTAGGGTAATCTACTTGGTGTTGGATGTTAGCGGACGGCAACGCCGCTGTGGGCTCTGCACCGAGTGCAGATCCTGTAGACGATGATACCGACGTTGCATCGTCGTCTTCAGTCGCTTCATCTTCTTCGCCGTCAGATTCCTCGGGCGGCAGAAACAGTTGACGAAATGATGAATATGCATCCCCATTGGGAGATGGCTTCTGTAGCTCCGCTGTCTCGTCATCATCGCTGGCGGAATCCGTATCGTCGGACGAGGAGTTGTCGGCGACGGCACCCTCATCAAGATCCAATCCATCATGCAAGCCCATGGCCTTTTCTGCCGTCTCATATTTTATTTCGTCATCCGAATGCTGATCAGCCTCAATATCAGGACCTTTGCCGTTCTGGACGCTGGAATCGTCGGGCTTCTTCGAAGATAGACCACTACCACTGTCTACATCCGAGCCACCGCGAGCTTGGTCCAACACAGGTTTGGAACCGCTGGGAATCTCGATAGGTCGGGCTTTTGATCCACTCAGAGTTTCCTCACTGTGTGATGACAAGTTTTCTACTCCCCAAGTTAGCGAGGCAGGCAGAAGAGCGAAGGATGCGTCCTACCACTGGTGGGTGCTTTATTGGGCGCAACTGGATCTACCTCCGTACCAAGAGGCTTCGAATCCAGGGGAACCGCCACGTTCACTGGGACTGATGATAGTCCAGCAGCCTTGCCCGGAACAGGGTCAGGGGCCTTGCGTACGGCAGTACTCGGAAACCCAGGAGCGGATCGCCCGATCGGGGAGCCCGGTTTGTTCCTCTGTTGTAACGAAGCTGTCGTCCGAATCGGCGAAGACGACGCAGATGTTGAGAGGGGGAAGTTCTGGCCGGTTCTCCTCATCTTCAGAACAGGCTTGTTTGTGCCCGTTCCCATGCCCATGCCGGTGACTGTGCCTGTGCCACTACTGCCATCATGTGGCTTGCTACCCGAAGCTGGTGCCTGTGCAGGCTTTGGGGCAGGAACGTCTTTCGACGGACCATTTGGACGTTGAGAGTTGCTGCTGCTTTCGCTGTTGACAAGGGAAGCATGTGCTATTGGCCGGGCCTTGGCCTGTGCCGTGGCTGTCCTGCCTGCTGTGGCTCCATTAGATGGCGCTCCTGTGGAACGTTGAAACTGCTGTCGTTGGGATGGAAGCGGTTTGCGCTCGCCCGTAACAGGCCTCGGGGGGTCGTTGATAGCAGCTGGTGGATTGTAGCTGGTTGAAGGTGGCCTGAGAACACTTGAAGGTGTTTGAGTTCGTTGGAGATCAGCTGACCCAACATTGCTGTGTACGAACGGCGAGGGAGATGGAGATGGCACGTTGAACGGCGAAGCCGCCGAGAGCGGTCTGGGGCTAGGTGCGACTGAAGGTGGTCCATCCGGAAAACGACTTATAACCGGTTGGGATGTGTTTGAGGTGGTAGTACTCGTGGTTTGAGTGGTGTTGTTCGTAGCAAAGGATGTCGTTGGGGCGGGCGGGACACTGGCGGGCGGCGAAGCCGAGATAGGAAACGCGCCGCCATTTCCATTCGCGTAGTACGCGTTGTTGAAGGGACTGTTGACTGGCGATTGTGCATCGAAGGATCCGGTGAAGGCATAGTTGATTCCGTTATTATAGTTCCCCCAGAAGTTCTGTCCATTCCCAACGAGGCCATCTTGATGCTGCCCAGCTGCTGCAGTCAATTGACCTTGTGGTACCGGTGGCCTTTCTTCCTGGCGCTCCTGCATCAGCGGCGGCCGTAAATGCCCATTCGATGACCAAAAAGCCATTATTCTTCCTTTACAACATAGCGAACCTTCTGCAAAAGGATCTAATAAGCTTTCTTGAAGGGGAAAGAGTCGTGTTAAGTTGCTATCGATGAATCGATTCTTAGATGCTAAGAGCAGTAAAGATAGAAGAAGTTTAAGATAGAATGTATATCGATAGCAATCTAGAAACTTAAGGCTAAAGCTGCTATCGATAAGAATAAATACGCTTTATCTTTAAAGCACTAAAATTATTATAACTAGTAATATTATTATTCTTATTTATAATTAGGTTATAAAATCTTTAAAATTTTCGAATCTTATAAGGCTTAAGAGCTAAGCTATACTTACTATCTAATTTTCTTTAAATATATTTTTTTAGTATTAATTAAGGTTTCTTCTACGCTAAAATCTACTATTTAAACTCAATTGACTTCTTAATAGAATCTTTAACGGCATTATAAGCGGAATCGTAGCGTTACGTTCTACGAATGCGCTACTTTCGTAGAATAGCAATAGACTGAACTTCATTCAGCAAAGCGAAGCATATCATCCGTAGCTTTCAATCGACGACAAATTCGTCCCAAGTCGTGCTGTCGCAAAATCCTGCATGCACAACAGCTCAATTGCTTCAGACAAGCTTGGCTAGCGTGTTATGAGTTTTCAGAGTAATAACAGCCGTCCTCCGAATATCGAAACAAATCGAAACAATGAAGAAATCAAGCTTCGCAACTCCTCTTCCACAGTCTCCACATTCCGAGGTCCTCGAATGGCGATTCCCCGGCAAATACAAGCAATATGTCCTCACCGGCACGTCAAGGGCAGCATGGTACACCTCCTTCGTCATCCCGCAGCTTAACCTGCTCCTCGATGCTGGCTTGTGTGTCAATAAGATGCGTCCAAAGCACATATTCCTCACCCACGGCCACAGCGACCATACACTCCTGACACCAGCCTTCATCACGAGCACCGATCCACCAGACATCTATTGCCCGGCCGAGATGAAAAAGGTCCTCGACGACTTTCTACTTGCCAAGATTATGCTCAATGCTGGTGGTCTGGTTACGACCGATGATGCAGAACTCTCCGACCCCGAATTCGTCGACGATCTTGATGCTTCCGAAGAAACGACTGCCGCGCCGCCGAAGAGAAACTGGCTCCACAAGCATAACTCCTACGGCGTACAAGCTGGCGATACCATCCCGCTGCGACGGACCGTCGACTTCACGGCCGAAGCCTTTGCCTGCGACCATACCATCCCCTGTGTCGGCTACGTCTTCAAGATGAACTCGCAAAAGCTCAAGGAAGAATACAAAGGCAAAAAGGGCGTCGAACTCAAGGCGCTCCGAGAGTCCGGCATCGAGATCACAGCCCCACAATCTGCGCCAGTTTTTGCATTCCTCGGCGACACGACCGCCGCCACGCTAGCTGCAGAGCCTCGGTGGCTGAAAGACGAGATACCCGTGGTCATCACCGAGTGCAGCTTCCTGTACGAGGAACACAGAAAGCAGGCCGAGAAGACGAAACATACAATATGGTCAGACCTGGAGAAGGTTGTGCGGAAATGGCCCAAGACGACCTTCGTGGTGATGCATTTTAGCCTGCGCTATAGTGACGACGACATCAGGCGCTTCTTTGCCGAGATGAAAGACCCCCCATCCAATATTGTTATTTGGGTCGACGGGGAACCTGAGGCTGCAAGCTGAAAGGAGCAATAGCTCTCGAAAGGTTACTCGTCGGTATGGATGGCATCTCAAAACAAAAGAACTCTCCCCGGCTGCGAATGCCCCAGCTGGGCAGGACCGATTGTATCCCACCCCACCTCGCTAGCCATTGTCAAACGATGGTCAGCGAGTCTTGTTCCTTGGATAAATTCCTTGATTAAGGGGCGGATTAGCAGCCACTCACACGGATATCCACACAGCTGCTCAAGAGATCGAGCTTCAAGCCGAGGACATAAAGTACAAGCTGCTGGAGGCAGCTCGAAGTTGCCCCTCCATCATTGAAACTCCAGCCAGCGGCTCTAGGCCAGGGGGGAAAAGGATCACCAATTGAGCCCGAGATCGCGCTATTGGTTCGCTGCAAGTGCATCAGCACCCTACTAGGCTGATCTCACGCGTCAATGTATCTGCACCACGCGGCGTGACGTGCGGGAAGTTTAGCTTGTCACATTCATGGGGTTCCCATCATCTGCCTCCGACTGACCCCACGACAAAGCGAGACCCCCACGAGTAGCCTCTCCATAACTCGACTCGATGGCTCCGGGCGCTATCAGTCTATGCACCCGAAGCCATATGTCTCCCAGCTTCCCTATTTACGACCGTTCATCTCACATTGACGGCCCGATGCCTTCTCGCTTGCAATTGAATACTGTCTGGTACAGTGGCAATGGCCACATCCAATTCCTCCTCTTTGCCTGTTGTCACCACTCCCCATTCGAATTCACAGGCACTGATCAGCCTATTTCTGATTTGTAGGCGGTCTCAAGGAGTGAAGGTAGGTATAGCAAGCAATACAGCAAATGGACGTTTAAACGAAGGGCATCCAGAGTTACAAGAACCATATATCTTTATTCCGCCCTCCTCATATTCTGTGCGTTGATCATGATTTACAACCACATCATTATTAGCACTGCACTTCTTGCATTCTACTGGGGCACTAGGCTTGCCTCCTATGCCTATTTTGTACGTTTCTTTTGGAGGCTCACCACGCAGACACCCCTTCCTCTCCGATCCTGCCTCCTGGGGCGAGCTAGTTTCACGCCTCGTCGCCACTTCTGCCTCACTCATCCAGGTTGATGCCGAAGCCACATAGCATGCCGGCACCTCTCATACTGGGGACAGGCCAGGGCACCAGTGACCGGACGTGCTTGAGACTAGTTCGACAAGAAGCTCTGTATCACACCGCCGCTGTAACCAGGCTGCCCGTCCGCATGTTTCCTCAGACCAAGAAGCCTAGGTCTATGTGCTTAGTGAGCACGCCGTTGATGTTGACGAGGCATCTATTGAAGTCGGTTCGGTGCAGTAGACTTCTAGAGGCGATAGAGCGAGTGATGGCAGCACTTCATCGCGAGCAAGGGGTATGGCTGGTGCGTACAATGGAAGTCTGGCGGGGGCTGTCAAGAGAGCTGTGCTCCTTAGGTGCTGACCTTTGCGAAGTTCAATATTCCCCGTGGGGGAAGAGGGTTGTTCCCTGCCTAAGCTGGGTACCCGTAGTGTCCGAAGTGGATTCAAGACTTGCCGCAGGTACCCGCCTTGTCGAGGACCTGTAGCAGATCAAATGTGGGACCCGGATATTCCGACCGACCTCAGAATCAGGTCCGGAACTCCCGCAGCCACATGGCGGCGCCTCACTCTCAGCTTGACGGAATGTGGATGGGGAAAGCCGACAGGCCGGCGTCAAGCCTCACAATTATATATTGCACATTTCCCCATTTGGCAACGAATCAAGCAAAAGCCCAAACGCAAAACTATCTCGTCTTAGACCTACCAATACTCGTGAGGTTATAGCAGTGATAGTTATCCCCCGGTCGCGATGGCAGCCTCGGAGGAGCGAAACTCCGTCAGCGGCGATATTCATCAAACGAAGTCACCGATAAAATTGGACCTGTTCGTTGTGGGCGCTGGTATCAGTGGCCTCGCGACGGCTATCTCGACGGCTCTGTCGGGACACAATGTGACGGTATTCGAGTCAGCAAAGGAGCTGCTTGAGGTAAGATGGGCCGACGAAGGCTGAACGATCCAGAGACGAGGCACTTATCTGGCTTATAAAAATAGGTTGGTGCTGGACTTGGAGTGACACCCAACTCAACTTGTATACTTCAGAGATGGGGTCTACCAGACCGTCTCTGGCACGCAGCCGCGGAGCCAACATCACTAAGCGTCCACCGGTACACCGGCAAAGTCCTTGCGCACGAGGAAAACTTCCACACGAATACACGCAGGAAGTACCAGGCACCGTATCTAAATATGCACCGCGTCGACCTGCAGCTATCTCTTTACGAGCGAGCAAAGCAACTGGGCGTGCAGTTCTTTCTCGGCGAGAAGGTCGATTGTATAGACGTCGACGCAGCTGAACTCACGACGAGATCCGGTCGCAAGGCAAAGGCTGATATAATAGTGGCCGCAGACGGTCTCTGGTCAAAGACAGCGGCATGCTTCCGTGGAAGAGAAAGCTCGCCGCTGCCAACCGGAGACCTAGCATATCGAGTGGTGCTGAACCTAGAAGACGTCGCGGACGACCCGGAGCTGACCGCGTGGGTGAGCAATCCCATGGTGCACTTCTGGATAGGTCCTGGTACACATGCGGCAGGATACTCTATAAGAAGGGGAAAGATGTATAACCTGGTTCTGTTGTGCCCTGATGACCTTCCTGAGGGAGTGAGTCGTCAGCCTGGCGATCTAGAGGAGATGAAGGCTCTGTTCACAAATTGGGATCCTATTCTGAGGCGCTTCCTCGAGAAGGTTAACAAGGTTGATAAATGGAGACTCATGCACAGTGAGGCACCTTTCCACTTCCTGTTGGAGACCGGAAAGTGTATCGAACAATTATTGATCACTCATTTATGTGTAGGAGAGGAGCTGCCCTCGTGGATCAACGAGCAGTCAAATTTCGTTCTTGTGTAAGTGGCCAAATTAAATACTGTGTACATGTGATATTTTCTAACTCATTTCCTACGTAGTGGTGATGCATGCCACCCAATGTTGCCATACCTCGCTCAAGGCGCGAACTCAGCGGTCGAGGACGGTGCTGTGTTGGGGCTACTACTCGGCCATGTCAAGTCTAGAGACCAAGTTGGCCAGGCCCTCAAGATGTACGAGAAGCTGAGGAAATCCAGAAGTGAGGCTGTTGTCAAGGAGACTTTCAAACAGGTGAGCACTCAGAATCGAGATACGAGAATGCTTGTATCCACACAGCAAACTAATCACGCATCACCAGCGACATGACTTTCATTTGCCGGACGGCCCTGAGCAGGAGGCCCGGGACTCATTGTTTCTCTCTATGTTGGGCAAAGAGCTCAAAGGACCGTTTCCCAGTAGATGGACTTGCCCAGAGGTTCAACCATGGCTTTTTGGATATGACGCCTTCAAGGAGGTGGATGATGCTGTCAGGAACCAGCCGTTCTGAAAGCATAGGGAACACCAAACCTCTAAGGCACCTTGTTGGCCGCCGCCGAAATATATACCCGAATACGGTAAAGGGTATAACGAGATGCCGCGGATATCACATAGGATTTTGACATGGTATACACTTAATGAAATAAAGTTCATCCGACTATAATTATCCCCGAATAACGGTGGGGCCGTAGGACTTCCGGAGTCCAATCGACCCAGGGCCTCCTTTCACGCCGGAAATCCCGATATACCTTGATCCTCCCTCCACGTCCCGACATGAGGGGCAATCGACTCCATTCAGTCGTAGGTACTCATATTTAAAGGCACTGAGCGAAGATACTGGTAATAAATATACCTTCACAAACGTAATTTGCTTCCATCCCTCTTCATCTCGCCATCTCTAACTGACCTCAGCCACATTTTTTACACGATGAGCATCCCAATCCAGACGACACCGCCTGACTCAAGGACGGCCTACATCATTGACCAACTCGAAGGCGAGCGGGTTACTATTCCCGGCAGCAAGGGGGTCTTCAGGATCTTGGCCTCCTCGAAGCAGACCAACGGGGGCATTGCCGTCTTTTCAAGCGGTGCAGTGCTCTCAGATGCCCCCGGCTTCCACTGGCACGCCGAGGCGCACGATGTCTTCCTTGTGACCAAGGGCCACCTGAAGCTCTGGAACGGCGAGAAGTGCAGGATCATGGGCCCTGGAGACTTTGCCTACGTCCCGCCCGTCAGTGTTCCCCAGCATCCAGGGCAGTCTGCGAACCTGCTGATATTCACTGGCAACAGACAGTCATACACAACCCCGAGTTGCTAGGCCCACACACCGAGACCCTCGGGCTGGTGGCGCCTGGCGACTGGGTGGACTTCTTCCGCTACGTCGGCGAGGCGTACAGCGGGGTCATCGTGCCCGAGGACGACGAGCGCGACCTCAAGAGCCTGCTCATCCCCAAGGTCATGGCGGCCAAAGACCGTTTCGACGTGAACTTCGTGCGGGACTACCAGCCGCCCGAGGTCGGGGAGTGGCTCGACTCGGAGAACACCCTTCCTGAAGCTTTGAAGCCCTACTTCCTGCGGGCGAACACCGGGCCGAGGCACATCCTCGGTGGGATCATGTCGAGGCCGTTCATATTGGCCTCACAGTGCAGCGGAAAGTTCGCCATCTCGAGCATCGAGTCGTCGAGCCAATATGGCCCATCAGCCCTCGTGGATAAATGGCTGACGTTCCAGAATGTGGACCACTGTTTCTGTGTGCAGGAAGGCATCCTAAAGGTCAAGCTGCGGGGTCAGGGCTCCGACGGTGCCTGGAACGAGGTCAGGGAGGGCCAGACTGTGCTCGTGCCAGCTGGGCAGGCCTTCACCCTGGACTTTGGAAGCCGCTACGTGAGGGCCATCACGTTCACCAATGGACGTGGAATCGAGGAGCTGATTAAGCTTGCGGGGTCTGACTGTCGAAGTGTTGTGCTGCCGGAGAAGGCGGCTGCATATGAGTCCACAAAATTCCAGGAGGCATGTGCCGAAGTCGAGGTGGCGCTCGAGAACTTGTAAGAGGAGTTAACAGGTAGTTAGGTAGTTAACAGAAACCCTATACACATCGCGTTTGAGTATAGCCACACCACATTAGGAAATGGAATGGTCCTAATAACATTAGTCCAAGCCCGTGACTGATAGATGTTGAGAAAGGGTAAAATGGCAAAATTGATAGAACGAAACCCATGGTATTATACGGTAGGCACTTATCACAGCAAATCTCTTATTTCACTGTAGCTGTAGAACAAGTTCGAAGAATGTCATGTATATCCCACGAGTCAAGAATGCTTACTCAAGTGCACGGCAACAAATACAAATAGCTTATTCTCGTCTTGACATGAGATTTCTGATCCTCGACATGGAGGTTGGAGCATCAATGATAGGGTTGACCATAGGGTTTCGGTACCCAAAAGTGTCAGGGTTGGGGTTCTAGGCGGATAAAGCACATGCAATACGTGCGATGCCGCATTCATGTGCTATACATTACTTGCTCGACAGGTTAAATGTTATGAGCTAGGCCAAGCCTTAATTTATCCATGTATCGTATCTTAGGTGCTTGGTATACCTATAAATGGGTTGGGCACGACTAGATTCAAGACGTCTGTAATTGATCCCTCGTCTCACCCAGCTTCTGTATACATACAACTGTAGAAATTATCTGGGGCAGTCCCGTTTTTATATCAATCTTGTATGGGGGATGGATGTATCCGCAGAGCTGGGTGTGGCGTTGGCGGCCCCGTTGATTCCCGTTTGAGCCTCAAGGCCCGAGCGTCCAGCCTGTCAACGTCACCCCCCCTCCATCACGGCACATAGCATGCATCTAGGACAGTTCCCCCGGTCAGCACCTTCATGGATCCATCTTTGACAATCTCTTGTTATGGAGGCCACCGACCTAGCGACACACACGCAAAACCCTGGCCACAAGGTCCGCCGGCCGAGAGCCGCCCGGGCTTGCAACCTGTGCAGGCTGAAGAAGAACAAGTGTGATGAGTTGTACCCTTGCACATACTGCAGAAGCACGTATATCACCTATCACCTGTTATAAATCGTGCACATCGCTTGCTGTTACACCAGAGGTGCTGACTGGTGACCTCAGATCGCAACGTCGAGTGCGTCTACCAAGGCCAAGATTCGTCGCGGAGACGGTACACGCCAGAGTATGTTTGCTACCTCTTGCGCGGCCCGTCCAAATCTGCTTCAGGATGGTTCCTGACCCCCACTTCTCAGATATGTCCGGAGCCTGGAAGAACAGGTAGGGCGCTTATCAGCCAGGCTTGAGTCCCAAGCTGCAGGCAACCCGTACCCAGTCAAGCCAGGCTTTTCCGCCCACAATGACTACACAAACAGCAACAAGACCCCGGACTTCAACAGCCCGTCAGGGGCCAGTGTGGCATCTTCGTTGGCATCTTCGTCCACCCCTACAGTCCGGCCTCGACACGGAGCCGGCCAGGAGGTCACCGGGATCAACAGCCACACCCGAAACATCGAATTCTACGGCAGCTCTTCATCAGTCGCATTGCTCTCTCATGTTCAGCGGGGCGGGGAGAGATCGCCGGTATCTTCTGATACCGGCACCACCGAGCACTCCGAATCAGATGCTGCCGCTGCCGCTCTGCTGTCAAATCTGCACAACCCTGCCTTCTCACCCCCTCAACCTGATGCCCCAAGCCCGGGGATTGAAACGATCGTGTTGACCAGTGCAGAGGCGCAAGTCTCTGCCATGGAGCCCACCAACTTTAGGCAGTGCAGCGTCTTCCTGCACAACTTCTTCTCGACCTTGCATTGCATCCACCCTATACTCGACAAGACCTCCTTCCTCGAAAGGTGCGAGATACTCTGGTCCGGCGACGAGGCTGCCATAAGGCAACACTCCAGCTTTGTGCCGTTGTATTACAGCATATTATCTCTTGGTGCCCTAATTGGCTACAGAGACGTTGAGCCAGTTGGCGGGATTAGTAACCAAAAATGGAGCAGGAGGTTTTTCAATGAGGCAAGGGGAAGGTTCAACGGCCTCGAACTGGTGACTGATCTGGAGATGGTGCAGGCTTATTTTTTCATGGTACGGTATCTCTCGTATCAACTGAGCCACTGGCTAGTATGTCTCACTAATATGCTACTCTGTCTACCAGGCCAAGATCTGTCAAAATGAGCTCAACGCTCACTGTAAGTAACAGCCCTTGATGAGGTGCGAACGGGTTGCTGACGCCCTCTCAGGGTCCTACTTCTATATCGGTCTCGCAGTTCGAATTGCACTGGCTATGGGCATCAACCGTCAACCTGGCCCGAACTCGGAGAAAAGTGCTGCTCAGTTGAGAGCGCAAGCTAGAACGTGGTGGGGTATATACTCTGTAGAAGAGCAAGTATTTCCCGTGGTCCCGTCTAGAGTCCCAAACAGATTCACTAACGCGTATCAGAGAAATGGCATGTGCACTGGGGAGACCAAGCTGCCTCGGGGCTGACGAGTATCACAACATCCAATTCCCCCTTACCGAGTTCTCGAAGCCGTGCGACCTAAACTCTCCGCTCCTCGATCCCCCTCACTGTGCCATAATACAGCACATGGTGCACTTCTCTAGGCTTACTCGCCAGGTCTGCCTGGAAATGTATCTACCACATAATGCAGCTGCGAGGACCGTCGAGCTTGCACATGAGCTGGACAAAAGCTTGGATGCTTGGTTGTCAGGCTTGCCTGAGGGCATCCGTCCAAAACATCAATCGGAACAGACACCCAGGCTTGGCAGTAACAAGGAGGCGATATGGATGAAGAGACAAAAGCTCATCATCAACATACGTACGTGCCGTCTGGGACATGAAAGACAGCAGAGAGACCGAGGCTGATCAGATGCTGCTCTAGGTTACCTCAACCTCAGGATCCTACTCTTTGGATGCATACTGCTTACGTCCACTCCATCTGAGAGATCAATGGTTCCAAGATCGTACGAGGGCATTTACAAATGTTTGGATTCCGCCAAGAAGACGATTGAGCTCATATACGATACGTATGAACATCAGGAATTCTTCCGCACATGGTTAGTCCAGAGATCCATGACCTGCAGCTTTGCACTGTACACGAGACTAATAAATCGACCTTTGGCTGACTCCTCAATGCATATGTATATATAGGTTTTACAACACCACATACACAATATTTGCCGCGTCCGTGATTCTCGTCTACATCAACCAAGAAGCCTCTGAGGTCGAGATCCAGCCACTCCTAAAGCTAGTCAGCATGGCCATCGAGGTCCTAGAAACGATGGCAGACGAGTGTGTCGTAGCAGGCAAATCTGCCAAGCTCTTGCAGAAAGCCATGGATACAGAAGCAGCCATGAGGCACGAGAAGACATCGGAGAGGCTCGCTGCAACTCTGATGTCGATGACGGGGACCGGCGCTGCAGCATCCACACCTTCTGACGGTGGTGGTGGTGGTGGCGGCGGAGGCGGCGGCGGCAGCAGCCTCACTGAAGGCAGTGGGGTGGCATCCGATCCCATGCTTGGGACCGAGTGGCGACACTGTTGGGGCCCGGGGAACCTACTTGATAATGATATGCTGGGCTTCGATTTTGGAATGCCCTTTATTGACTGCGAGGCGAGGGACGGTTTGCCCTGAGTGGGAGGGAAAAAGAGAGAGAGAGAGAAATACATTCAGGTAGTGGAACCTCTGCGGGCGGGAGGGGTTGCGTGCGTGGCTGGCTTACCCCTGAAACCCTAGACCCTTCCTGCGTCTGCCAATCTTGTTCGCAGGCAACAGCCATCAACTTGACCGCCGAGTCAGGCTAGATCAGAGCAGCCACGCGGGATTCACCCCTCGGATATAAACCCACCTGGGGCCGCATGTTCCTCCTCTGTTATATGATTCTTGTTTCTCTTTGTTGCCCTGGCACCAATTGAATGTTCTGCTGGTGCACGTACCTCCGGAGAGCCAACCTTGAAGCACCAGCCAGGTACGTGCAGTCTGACACTCGAGGCGGCCACGGTACATACAGTGCCCTCTAGTCCTACAAAATTGACTCAAAACCATTACCATGGGCTCTTGGGACTGCTACTGTGCGATATGTGGCGGGCCCCTTGGCGGCGTTGAAGTCTCGCGGAAGCCCAGAACCGCTCGGTTCCGCAGGAAGTGGGCGAAGGCCAAGAAGCGTCGAGAGAGAGGCCTCTCAGACGACGAGGATATGGGCAGCGAAGGAGAGCCAGATGAGGACGCAGGCGTGAGCGATGAAGGAGAGCCAGATGACGACACCGAGTCGCTCGATAGCTTCGACGAGGACAACGCCTACGACCCGGAAGTCATCAGCGAGCAAGAGGTCAGCTGGGTCGAATCGTTGTATGTCCTCGGCTTCCACCCGGAGGCAAAGGGTGCTAGCAAGTGAGTCCTACAGGGCGGTTCTCCTCTCGTTTCTCTGGTCCGTGAAGGGATCGATCATGTGTTAACCTGGCAACTCTAGAGCCTTTCTGGGAGGGCCAGGCAGATACACAGATTATGGAGGAGCCGAAGTCGAGGAGGGCAGTGTCCCGAATGCTGATGGCATCGATGCCGGCATGCTCAACTGTTATCACTCATGGGAATCGGACGACCCTGTTTTTCCGTTCCACCTGTGCTGCTACGAAATCCTCGTCAAGCACCACACGGGTTCCTTTGACGTCGGCAAGCTCGACATGGACCTGATGTACAGCACCATGCGGGAGTTCACGACCGATGACTGCCGAGTCTTGGAGGGGATCGACTACGGAGCCGCATCCTTCATGCAGGAACAGTTTTGGGTTGTTTCGCCGGGATACGAGTACCTCGTGAGTCATCCGAGAGACTTGGCCGGCGTCGAGGAGGTTGTACTGTCTATGTTTGGGTCAAATGGATTCAAGGCGTTGGTGTCCGATACTGATCCCGTGGAGCGGGTCAGAAGCGACCCCTTCACGATGCTCCCTTACGATCTCATCTACCAGATTTCCACCATGTTGGGAAATGAAGACCTCCTCAGTCTAATGAGGGCGTCCTGGCCTGTCCACGCAGTTTTGCGGGATGTCGGCCAGTTCTGGCAACAACGCATCAGGACGACCATGCCCTGGTTCTTTGAGCTGCATCAAATTCTGGAAGAGGATCAGACGTACCTGCAAGAAAATGACCCCAAGCGCATCCTCCTCTGGGGCGAGAAGATGACACTGCCCAGGGAATGGATGACCGGGCCATTTCTTGGGGTTGCCAATCGTCGAAGGATCTGGTCCGTGTGCGAGCAGCTCGGAGAGGTATATCTTCCTCGCATAAGGCTGGAAGAACCGGCCCACAGCTATGTTGAGAAGATGATCATGGAATACTCCAACTGCTCGTCCTTTGCCGTCACTTCGGGCCCGAATGCCACAACGGTCGACGTTGCTCGGAACGCCTACTGGTACAAGTCATGGTCTGATTTGCAATCGAAGCCGAAAGTGTTTACGACCTTCTGGGACGGCGCATCCCTTGCGGGCATCTCGCTAGGTGTAGGCAGCGGATCCATCATGGGGATGGAGAGGAGGCTTCTTGGGAGGGATGACTCAACGGAGGGCATCCGCGAAGATCTCATGAGACTCCAGAAGAACGAACGGATCACGGGTGTCATCCTCCACATCCCTAATCTTGATATCTGCGGCTGGGAGAGGAAGAGAGATGGTGAGATGGTCGATGAGGCCTCGAGAGTGGCCACTTCTCCACAAGGCCTGACAGTAAGTACCGAGAATATTTATGGCCAGTCTGCTGACGGCATAAAGCAACTGATGGATGCTGACTGTCGCGTTTTAGGTCATCCTCAATACCGGGCAGACGAGGCTTTTTGGGACTGACAAGCGCGGTTTCTCAAAGAGGTACTTGCCTGTAGCTCCGAACTGGTACATGACCGGCATGACCGGTATGACTGGTGAGATCGATGGCAAGCAGCAGTTCGTACGGCTTGGTCTGCTCCAGGCACAGCACCCAGAGCTCGCCGACTACTCCATACTCCCCGAGGCCGATGCACCCCCCAAGCCTACCCCTCTGCAGAGTCTGCTCTGGGATGAAGACTACTCTGACGTGTTGCACCACAACATCTGGGACCATCCTACACTGGGGATGTTCCAAGCCAACCGCGTTGCCAGATCTGAGGATACCATCCACCGGGATCTCATCCCTCACCAGGCCTTGATCTGGGCAAGAGACGAGCGGGACCTCCGGAGCTTGCGGCGGGTCTCGGGTTATATCGTGGCCGGCAGCACATACTGCGACGAGATCTACATGGATGATGTCTGCGGTGTAACCGCCGAGTATACCCCCAAATCTGCTCTCATGCGGCGTATGGTCGGTATTACCAAGACCTCGCCTGGCTCCGAGATGACCTTTGAACGCCCGTGGCGGCACTTTGAGATTGATGGCCCCGGTGGTGAGATTATTACCGAGGTGCAGTACGCGATGCATGAGAAGCCGAAGGCGATAAAGGTTAGTCCCAACCTCTCCAATCTCTCTTTCTTTCTCTCTTCGATAGCCCTTGAAGGAAATCCTGCTCACACATTCTCCGTCTCCCAGATACGCACCAACCGCGGCCGGGAATGTTACTGGGGCGAGGCCCCCGCCCACAACTGGCAGAGCCTCGAGGCACCCCCAGGCGAGACACTGGTCGGCCTCGTGATGACGTTTGCTGAGCCCAAAGGCTGCAGCCGCCAGGACATGGCCTCTGGAAGGTCTCGCTGCATAATGAGCTCTGTAGCGGCCCTGTCAATGCCGCTCGGGGTACCGGAAGAGACGCAGCCTGTCGGTCAGTGACTACATAGCCGGACGTGGTCGCAGTGGTATGCGGACGTTGCGGGCGCCATGTACTTGTTCCTCTGGGGTGTTCTCATGGGGGTGTCTAGCCGGGGGTGGCAGCTTTTGAGATTGACTTTGATGTGGTTGTTTGGGTGAACAGGTCGACCCCGGCTCCGTTGAGTGTAAGCACCTACTAAGTACCTAGGTAGGTAGCTGTGTTTCCCAAGTAGTAAAGGGGCTAGGAGTAAACGACCCAGGCCAGAGTGCTGCTGGTGCATAACATCTCCATAACAAATATGTGTATATCTACCGGCTCTGTCCTTAAGCTTGTCGTTAAGTATGAAGTATACACCTAATTCTCTACCTGATGATCTAATCTTGATTCCCTTCATCAAGTCATGAGAGAGCAGGAGGTGGTCATACATACCTGCCTAAGAAGGATTAAGTAGGTATCAGATATCGACTTACAGGAAACTCCCAAGGAAGAAGGATGATCCAGACTCCCTCAGCATAAAGTTTCAACCCCTCAGATTGTACCTTAAACTCAGTGGATGGGAGGTCAAGCTTCTGATCGGGTATCACGACCCATTGGTGCAACAGCAACGGCGACAAATCATCCGTTGGATGGCAGGTCTGGATGGAGGATGAATGAAGGAGCTGTGCAGTTAAACTTTCGAGTCAGCGTGGCACAGCACATAAATATTACATCCGCTTAACTCCGGCTACAACGTGGGCTGACCATCCGGACTGTGCCGATAGCGGATGGCGGGCCACGGAATGTGATGATCAATTGGGCCTCTGATTCGCTGGATAAGAAATTTTCCAGGACGTCAGTCGCAAGGAAGGCTGAAGGAGCATCGTGGGCTGAGTCACGACGTAGCCAGGAGAAGCTCTTTTCCACGCTGCGCTGACGTTCAAAATCCTACTTACTACTACTGACTTACTGCAGGAGAAGAGAAGTAGGTATATCATCCAACACACACACTCTCTCTTTCTCCCTTCGTCCCAATTGTCCAAAGAGAAACATTCATCCACTCCTCCAAACCACACACATACTTCCTCTCTCTTCTCTCTCTCTCTCTCTCTCTCCTCCTCTCCTCTACAATAACCCTCAGTCTATCCGCCCGCCATGTCTACCTTTGGCGAGTACTTCAGGGTCACCACGTACGTCTGCCTTGCCCCTCCTCCTGCAACCTCCCTTCTTTCCAAGGGCTGGCTCCCTGGACACTGAACTGACTTCTGGTCCTACAGCTATGGTGAATCCCACTGCCGCTCAGTCGGCTGCATAGTCGACGGCTGCCCTCCAGGCATGGCCCTCACCGAAGCCGATATCCAGCCCCAGATGACGAGACGTCGACCCGGCCAGTCCGCAATCACAACCCCTCGCAACGAGAAAGACCGCGTCCAGATCCAGTCAGGCACCGAGTTCGGCGTGACGCTGGGCACACCCATTGGCATGCTGGTCCTGAACGAGGACCAGAGGCCCAAGGACTACGGCAACTCCACCATGGACATGTACCCCCGCCCCTCGCACGCCGACTGGACCTACCTGGAGAAGTACGGCGTCAAGGCCTCGTCCGGCGGCGGCAGGAGCAGCGCGAGGGAGACGATCGGCAGGGTGGCCGCCGGCGCCATCGCCGAGAAGTACCTGAAGCTGGCCTACGGCATCGAGATTGTCGCCTTCGTCACGAGCGTCGGGTCCCAGCACCTGTTCCCCCCCTCGCCCGAGCACCCGTCCCCGAGCACGAACCCCGACTACCTCAAGCTCCTGCAGACCATCGACCGCGAGACGGTGGACAAGTTCCTGCCCGTGCGGTGCCCCGACGAGGAGACCACCAGGAAGATGGAGGAGTACATCGCCGACTTCCGCGACCGGGCCGACAGCATCGGCGGCACCGTGACGTGCGTCATCAGGAACGTGCCCACGGGCCTGGGCGAGCCGTGCTTCGACAAGATGGAGGCCCTGCTCGCGCACGCCATGCTGTCCATCCCCGCCACCAAGGGCTTCGAGATCGGCTCCGGCTTCGGCGGCTGCGAGGTGCCCGGCTCCATCCACAACGACCCCTTCATCGCCGCCGAGGCGGCCCACTCGGCCGAGACGGGCGCCGACAGGGCGGGCCTGCCCCGTCCCCGCCTGACGACCAAGACAAACTTCAGCGGCGGCATCCAGGGCGGCATCACCAACGGCGCCCCCATCTACTTCCGCGTCGGCTTCAAGCCCGCCGCCACCATCGGCCAGGAGCAGACCACGGCCACGTACGACGGCTCGGCCGAGGGCGTCCTGGCCGCCAAGGGCCGCCACGACCCCTGCGTGGTGCCCCGCGCCGTGCCCATCGTCGAGGCCATGGCCGCCCTGGTGGTCATGGACACCGTGCTGGCGCAGCAGGCCAGGAGTATGGCGAAGAGCCTCTTGCCGCCCCTGAAATGAGAACGAAGGGGTAAGGGTGGGTAGAGTGATGATGAATGACAAGATGGCATAGATAAAGTGGCATAGAGAGACAGATATCTGAGATTGGGGTGTCATTGCCCATGTTGAAGCAAAAAGTTAAAATTATAGAACAGAACAGCATCTCAAAGAATTAATTGAAAAGACTGCATACTCCAATGATCCCATGGTACCAATAGATTCCTTCGTTGCAATCCGAGGAAGGACTTTTCCCTAAAAAACCCAGTAACTCGCCCGTTCAACAAGCTCGCACCTGAAATATCCCCTTCAGCTTAGACCTCCCACCCCTTCTACGGCTCAAACCAGCGTGATGTCCCTCACGTCGTCCCCGTCGAAACGCCACGGCTGCACCCGATGCAAGTGACGGACATATGCCGGCCCAACCAGACGATAGTTCTTCCCGTCCCTGCGCAGTACGAAGGGGCAGTCCGCGCCACGCAGGAGGAACAATTCATCACCGATCTTGTACCAGGGGTTTCCCTTGCCCAACATGCAGTTCTCGAGTATGTATAGAGAGCAAGGGAAGACTTTAGCTTCGAACTCTCTGATCCAAAGTTGTCCCGTCAAGCCCCAGTGTCGAAGTCCAGCATGGTTCCTATGATATATGAATTCGTACCACGACTTGAATGCTAAAAAGTTGTCATCATTGATGTATTCGGACCTCCTCGGGAACATGAGTGTTTCGAACAGTTCACGCAACATGACATCGTAGCCTAGCGACTCCTGTGGAGGTCTCCTAGGCAGATGCCTACACAGGTCCGACCGAGACAAGATCTCGCCAACCTTGTCGTTATGGCATGTGCACGAGAGATTATGACAACCACGAGTGATCTTTCCGATATATCTGCCTTTCACTTTGAGCATTTTTGGGATATGCCTCGCTTCTGCGTGACCTAAATAGGGATTATCCTCGTTTCTGATATAGCCCCAGGAGTAATCTTTGAACGCGAGCCGCTCTTCACGAGAATTGATGGGGAGGTGGTATGCCGGCACCCAAGACGGTAGGTTCCGGATATGTGCTTCTCTTGCCGCCGTATGAAGGATGCTGAGATCCTGCCACTTTTGAATCCAGGCCCAGACAGTCTCCTCGTACACGACTTCGAACGGCTTGTTGTAGTCCGGCTCCGGCAGTGGAAGACCGTACATGACCAACATGGCATACAGTGCATAGATGCTGTCCACTGGCAGTGTAGCATACATGAACATAGCAGCAGTCAAGACTTGCTTTGCTAGTCTCCTTGGACTCTGCACAGAGTTGTCGGCTTCATGCATCTTATAGGTCTCATAGTTCAAGCGGTTGTGCGCAGCCAATGCACTCACATTGAACAGTTGCATAGAATCAGCATATTCGGGCTCCACGTTAGACGCTGCACTACAACCTAACAACAGGTCCCTCATAGAGATGCTTCGTCGACCAGAAAGAAGCACACACCGACGAGCGAAGGCTTGCTCTTGGAATGTCCAAGCTCTGTACCACCAATCATTGAAAGAAATCACATAGCTGGCCGTTAGTCCACGGGAGCTGAGCCATCGTGGGTAGTTCCCTGTAAAGTACAGTCAGTGACACCTGGGCAATCATTACCTAGGACTCTAGGTACTAGGCTTAATTGAACTCAAGTAGATTGGCACTGACACATCTTTATTAAAGCCCTATGTAACCATTCCGGTATAGGCTTGAACGGCCGAAGCAACTTCTCCCGGCTGAGATACTTCAATACCCCAAAGTGGATCGTGCAACTACCAATCAAGTCAAGGCCGAGCCATACAAGGACCGTGTGAGCTTCGGAATAGATCTTGCCCATGAGCTCCACTTGATGGTTTCGTTCTCTCATGCTCGGCTGGCTGTCCCTTTGATCAATGCAAATGGCATCAACCCAGAGTACTCTGCGCCTGAACTTGCGACGCAAGTATCTCAACGCATCCAGACAATTCGGCGTGACGGCGAGGGTCTTGGTGCCGATAGAAACGGAGCAACCTGGCTTCTTTTCCCCCCAGACGTAAGAGAGCGCTTCGTATTCCACGTTGTCGTCCAAGTATACTTCTCGGATCTGACACGATACCGTACTGATAAATATGGGGGAGGGGAGCAATTCAAGGACTCGAAATGACCGCGGCGAAGTGAGCGGCTTGTGGACGTATTCACGTCTGGGCTTCCAGCCGGCCATCTTGATCACAAGACTCTGCCTGTGTCGATATCTCGAGGGGCTTTCAGCGTGATTTGTGTATAGGGTGGTCAGATGACAAATATTGAGATGTTTGGGGTGAAAGAGGAGATGGGAAAGTCGAGGACTTCGCAGAATCGACTGGATGGTCTGAGGGCGGATAAGCGGCTGTGCCACGCTGGGTCCATGAATCTTTTTCATCTGCACAGCTCACCATGCATCAAGCGATCAAACCACCGGAGACACGTCCATGGGTGGGGGCATGGTACATTGATGGGGCAGAGTCGGTTCGCGACAGTTCAGGCTCTGCTGTGAATGTGGGGAAGTGAAAAGGTAACGTTCCCAGTCAACATTTGGACACAGGAGTGAGTACCTAGTGAATGATTCCAGTCCGGACTTGATCGAGGTAACGTTCACGGTACTCACTTAAGTACTTCGTAGGGTAAGGACCCTTCCTTTGTGGACACCTCGGGCATTATACATGAAACAGGTAACGGACAACAGGAACGGAACAGAAAATGGTATCACTCCTCCGTATATCCAATAACTTGAACAGGTGTATCTATTTACATATGTACAATACGTGAGCCTTCATGATCTTCATCCCAAATGTATCATCCATCAGTCAGGTCACACATCCTCGCTTGCACGCTCGCACCAGACGCTTTGCTTTTCGCTGTTACTCCAGAGCCACCAAGACGGGAAAGAAAATGAAGCATCCCAGAAAAAGGGAGACACGAAAATGTCCCCCGAAAGAACACGAAATCCCAGCGCTCTCTTCCATGGTAGCCCCCTCCGTCATGGAATACATACACCGAGACATTGCTCCACGTGGCTTCCTTGCAGGTCTGTGCCTCCTCACAGCACCAGCAACTCATTATTGTTCTGTAGCCCGATCGCAGGGGTATAAGGGGCAAAAGCACCACACGTGTTCTCCGGCCAGTCCACTTCCACCGTGGACGTGACCCTCACCGTCTCGATCAGGGTCTCCCGAAGAACCTCATCCTCGCCATCCACCGCCTCGTCAAACTCCTCCAAGACTGCGTCCTCATCTCCAGGTGCGGTGCGCCGTGAAGTCATCTTCATCTCTAGCGCAGAACGTGTCCGCGTGGCCGTGACAAGGACCGTCTCGGTGACAAACTCACGAACCCTGACTGTTCGTTTTCCCTTGTTGGCGCTAGTCATCGTCGAGAGGACAGGCGTCTGAGGGGTTGGGATTCTCAAAGTTGTGCTGGCTGTTGTCCGAGCCGCTTCCCTCCTATTGATGCCCTCCTCTTTCAATGAATTGGCCGTGGCTGCCGCCTCGAGCCATGTAGTTGTCGTGCTGAGCTCGTTCTCAATCTCATATTTAGATGTTGCCGCCATAGACATTGGGTCTTCCCCATCCACCGAGCATGTCGGGTTGAAAATTGAGGTGTTGATGTGATCGACCTCAGTGTCAATCTCAACATCCTCAGAGGTGGTCTTAAGGGTGACCTCGTTAGATTGCGTCTCGGGTTCGGTCTCGGGTGATGGGAACGGGACAAAAGTATCAAATCCAACACCAATAACAGGATACGAAGAAGAGTTACGGTGAATTTCCTCGTCTTTCCACCAACAAAAAGGCAAGGGGGTTACATCGGGGGATAAACAAACGCTGGGGTCCGCACTGCTGGGTGTTAACTCACTGGCAACTTCAGTCGCCGCGGTGTAGTCAGAAGCTTCGGTCGTCGGCTGAGCAAGGGGCTCGACCAAAGATTCCGTCACCGTGCTAAAGATCGTCTCAACAACACGGGATGGTGCCTTTTCGGCTAAAGACTGGGTCACTGTTTTGTAGACCGTCGCGACAAGTTGCGATGGGGCTGACGTGGTCTCCGTGTAGTCTATAGTGGGAGGCGTGGTCACAGCCAAGGCCTCTCGACCATCAAGTTCGTGGTACTGGTACGAGGCTTGCTGTGGTTGCGGCTTGTAGAGTTCGACTCCAAGCTCAGCAGGCCTCGAGAACTGTCCAGCTAGCATCGCAAGCAAGACAACGAGAACAAGAATGGCCACGTTCTTCGGATCCTGCAAGGCGACTCGGATCGTTTCGCCAAGTAGCTCCGGAAGAGAGGCAGTATCCAGAGACCTACGTCGGGCCTCGTATTGCTGATAGGCCGGCTCAGAGGGCGGCGGTTTGGAGGAGGGTTGGTCGTAAGAGTCTGGGTGTTGGGTCTCGGGTTCAGTCTGGGCCGAGTATGCGTCACTGCCAGCCCGGCCATGATCGCCGTATATTTCTCGGAGTCGATCGGCGTCGTGGTGTCGAGCATCATTGTCCGTGGATGCACCGGTGGTTTCCGGTTCTGGAGAGGCAGGACCATCCTCGGCATATGATACACGAGATGCGGAGCGAGTTGAAGTAAATTGCCTCTGCTCATCCTCCTCTCGCTGCAACTGACGCAGTCCCTCCTCCTCAAGTCGCTGCCGACGCTCCTCCTCGAACTGCTGTCGTGCCTCTTCTAGTTGTTGCCGTTGTTGATCGAGCAGTCTGTGTTCCTCCTCCAGTTCCTGGCGTCGGGCACCCCCGAGATGCTGATGCTGCTCCGCCTCAATCGACCTGCGCTGTGCCTCAAGCTGCTGTCGTTGCTCTTCAAAATCCCGGCGTTGAGCTTCCAACATTTGCCGCTCCTCTTCGAATTTCAGGCGGCGCTCTTCCTCGAATCGTTGGCGATGTCCCGCTTCACTTTGCTGGTCCAGCTGCTTGCGCTGCTCCTGCTCGTACGACGCAGCAAGCTTGGATAGTTCTTGTTGGACAGTTTGGCTGACGATGGGCTCGACTTCGATGTCAATGCGCTCCATCTCTCTCCAGGAAGCCTCCCAAGCACCTGCACTCATCAGGCCATTGCTGGCGTACACCTTGATGCGGAAGACACGCTCCGCACCGAGCTCTTGGTACTTGATGTCCCCCTTGCAGGACTTACACCAATGCCTCTTCTCCCTTTTGCTGGCAGCGGCGGGCTCTTCATCCTCACTAGAGTCTGAATAGTCATCCTCGATGTAGTCGGTGATGGTCATCTCATTTGAAGGGCCGAGGTAGTGTCCACACTCGAGTATACGAGCTCGACGTCGCAATGGAAGCTCGAGAGCCTCCAATAGCCGCTCCTCGAGAACCTCGTAGTCATTCTGAGGATGTGGCAGGAGAATGCCGCGCTCCATCTCGGTGTCGCCCAGCCGATCCTGCAATTGACGCCAAGCACTGCGCAAGTTCTTGAGACCCTCGCCAGAGAAGGCAATAGGCTGGAGTTTCCTGCTCTCGAAGAAGTTGACCACACCGCCATAGACCCAGCGGGGCGGGAGTAAGGTGACGTGAAGCAAGACCAGGGGTGCTGGCTCTGGGCGCCTGAAGCGCGAAGGTGTCGAACGCCCCCTAGTTGAGTGTTGAGCTGAAAGGGATGGGCTGCAGACTCTTGAGGTACTGGTCAGACCGGACTGTCGTTGTGCGGAGTGAGTAGAGGTTGAATAGATAGAAGGTGTAGGAGATGACGTCTGCATGGCTCGAATGGAAGATGAGCTTCGGAATGCCGATCGGGTACTGCGAGATGTGGAAATGAAGTCATCCTTCTCATAGCGGGAGATATGAGATAGACCAGAGACCCCAGATGTGACGCGGGAGCGGACGTCTGGTGTCTGGCCACCCTTCTCGGTCATATCCTCGCCATAGTGCTCATCAGCGGAATGGACGGAACTGCGAGGGCTGCGGTCGCTGAAGACGTCGTCCTCCGTGCCGTGGTGTGACTCGGTGCCATCACCCTCGTAAGATTGCATGGACTGGGAGGCAGATGAATAGGGTCTGCTTGGAGAATCGTGGTCGTCTGGGTCGGGGTGGATGGTGTGGTCGGCATCGTCAGGGTCCTCATGTAAGTTGAATTCGGATCCGCCAACCGGACCGTTGAGAAAGTCCTCGTCGTCAGGGTCTGCCGTTATCTCGATGTTTGGATAGTCGACTGGAATGTGGCCTCTCTCGTGGTGATCGGCTGTCCCGTCTCGAGAGACACGGGACCCTCGAAGGTTACTATCACCCTCCATTGATGCTGAAGTCACACAATCTTGGTCGACGTGGATATCAAAGTCGAACCTAGGAGGCGCTCTGGTCATCTGAGGGGGGGAGCAGAGAGGGAGAGAGAGGTCGAGAAGGAAGGAAGAAAGATCTCAAGTCGGAGTGATAATGCGACTTGGGTAGACCTGGAGTCAATTAACCTAAGTACCTAAATGTCAGAGCGTGCCAGTGTATCAGATATGTCAGTCGGTGTAGCAAGAAAATCTGTGGCTACCAGTCTACAAAATACCGTGTACCGCCCGCCAATATGGAGAAGGTTTGGCCAAGCGAAGCAATCAGGTGGATGCAGAGGCTGGAATGATGGTGGAGATGCTGGGTGAAGCGGATCGATTGATCGTGGACGAGTGTCACTGGCCTGATGTTCTGGCCTCGCGTCGCTGTTTACACACGTCGTTGCCAGGAGACGCGGTGGCTGGGAAATGCCTGTTTGGGTAAGAGGACGGGGGAGCTCTCCACCAATCCCCACTGGCCTCCACTGATTACCACTGGTCCCCACCAATTTCTCCACCAATTCACACCAGCAGACTGGCAGACCAAACCAAGTGGACGTGCTGAGACTGGCTGATCAGTGGGGTTGGGAGCTTTGTCCTTGGGGGGCCTTTGGGAATGTGACAGGTTTTGTCGGCCTGCATGTTCGACATCGACATCGACACCACCAGCATTCATTGGTTACCAAGTAACAATAGCGACTGTATGGAGCAGTGTGTGTATGTACATGATATGTAGTGTGCATATACTTATACCGATACATATACCTATACTTCGTACCTATATTTATATAGACTGTAGTCTTTGTTCTACTTTTCTTATTCTTCTACTTTTGGCTCTGCTCTCTTGTGTGGTGATGTCTCTGAGTTTCACCAGCTGGTTTACAGAAGGGGTACCTAGCTGACTGACCTGGATGATTGCTTCTAGAGAAGAGGCCCGTGACGTCACTGAAAATAGCCGCTCACTCGTACGGGTCTTTTAAAGTTCCTCCTTGCCCTGGCAGCTATGGCCCTGGCCCTGGCCCTGAGGCTGGGGAAATGTTGGGGACACGGTACACCACCTGAGCACCGTTCCAGCTGTCCTTGGCTACCGTTTTGGAGCCGAGGCAGTTCCACAGCAACCATGATTCAACGTTGTCCATCTGTCCATGTATACTCCATGGCCACGTTCATGACTGCATGTCTACCTAGTTACATATGTAATAAGCCGAAAGGGGGGACTGGGCACAAGCCAATCTGTCTAGGTATATAATGATATGGAGCTCCTGATGATCTCGAGACTGATCTCAAAGGCTGTTCTCGAGGTACTTTGCGATCACTTGCTGTCTCTAGCAATCGCTACCTGGGTACATCTTCCAGTCTGATGGGTGAAGACTTACGTCATCCCAAACGCATACTTGAGTACTCAACACCTTCCAACGGCTTCTATCCAAGCTTCCTCAACGGCAGCTGGCATTCCCATCTCACTGCTAGCCGTTGTATCAAGATGTCTCCAGTCATCTCAAACATGCCTGGGAACCACTGACAGAGCTGGGAACCAGAATACAAGGGTGGCCCAGCTAGACTCAGGGGAGAAAGAGAGGTTTTTGCAAGGTTGTCAGCTTGTTCTAGACAGCGCCATGGGAAAGAGACGCCTCGATGATAAGCACAGAGCTACTGAGTGGTAAGCCGGGATGTTGCAGGGAGGAAACCGGATTTGATCGTGCTTTTGTTTTTATTTTTTGCTATAGTACAAGAATGCTGAGCCTGTTCTGACTGCCCCGTCTCGCCTGCCCCTCTATCTCATCATTCCATCGACATACTCAGAAGGAAGCCTAGAATTGTGTGCTCAAGTCCCTCATTTCGTGTGCCAACACCACACAATCCGTCAAGATGGGAGAAGAACAGCAGCCAACGCCGGAGAACATGACGATGATGCAGGCCTTCGAGTGGTACGTCCCTGCCGATCAGAAACACTGGGCCCGCCTGGAGAAGCAGATCCCCCAGCTCAAGAACTGGGGTATCGACAACATCTGGATCCCCCCAGCGTGCAAGGGGTCCTCCAAGGATGGCAACGGCTACGACATCTATGACCTGTACGACCTGGGCGAGTTCGACCAGAAGGGCAGCGTCGCCACCAAATGGGGCACCAAGGAGGAGCTGGTCTGCATGGCCGTCACTGCCAAGCAGAACGGCGTTGGCATCTATTGGGATGCCGTGCTCAACCACAAATTTGCAGCTGACCACAAGGAGAAGTGCGAGGCGATGGAGGTCGACCAGGACGACCGAAACAAGGAAGTCAGTGATGTTTATGAGATTGAGGCCTGGGTTGGCTATGACTTCCCCGGCAGAAAGAATAGATACAGCTCGTTGGACTATCATTGGTATCACTTCAGTGGGGTGGATTTCAATGCGAGCAACGGAAAGAGCGCTATATACAAGATCATGGGCGATAAAACCAAGGGATGGGCCGACAACGGAGATGTTGATACCGAGAAGGGCAACTAGTAAGTTGCTTCCCATCCAAGCCCTGCAGCCCACGCATCATGCTGAGCTACCGCAGTGACTACCTCATGGGATCCGATCTGGACTACGACCATCCAGAAGTCGAAGAGGATGTCCTGAACTGGGGCAAATGGCTGGCCTCACAGCTCCCGCTCAAGGGATTCCGCTTCGACGCCATCAAGCACTACAGCGAGACCTTCCTCCGCAAGTTCATCACCCAGATGGACGAAACCTACGGGACAGGCTGGTTCGTTGTGGGCGAGTTCTGGAAGGACAGCCTCCAGGACATGGAGAAATACCTGGACCGCATGGGCCGCAAGTTTGCACTCTTCGACGCACCACTGGTGTATAACTTCAGCGAGATCAGTCAAGCCAGCGAAGCGGACATGCGACAGGTATTCGACCAGACACTGGTGCAAGTCGCACCAATTTGCGCTGTGGTATGCCACCTTCCTCGCTCATGCATCCCCCCCCCCCTTCCGGCCACTAAACCCAAATATCAAGAGACTGCCAGCTCACTCCTTTACTTTCCTCTAGACCATAGTGATGAACCACGATACCCAACCTTACCAGGCCCTCGAAGCCCCCATAGCCGACTGGTTCAAGCCCCTCGCCTACTCGCTCATCCTCCTCCGCGACACCGGCTACCCATGCGTCTGGTACGGCGACCTCTACGGCATCGACCCCGACGCCGACAAGCAGTCCTTCCCGCCCTCCTGCGGCGGCCTTCTCCCCAACATCACCCTCGCGCGCAAGCTCTATGCCTACGGCGTCCAGGCCGACTACTTCGACTACGCGACCTGCCTCGGCTTCGTCCGCTACGGGACCTGGGACAGGCCGTCCGGCTGCGCCGTCGTCCTCTCCAACGCGGGCGCCGGGTCCAAGAGGATGCACGTGGGCGAGGTGCACGCCGGGGAGAAGTGGACGGACGTGCTCGGGTGGAGTGACCGGGAGGTGGAGATTGGGGAAGATGGGTTCGGGGAGTTTGTGTGTGGGCAGTGTAGCGTGAGCATCTTTGTGAATAAGGATGCGGAGGGGAGGGAGAAGTTTGGGGAGAAGTTGTAAGTCCATTTTTCCATTATGCCCCCCTTTTCGCCTCACTTCATTCGTGGCTGGCTGGTAAGGCCTCAACGGCATGGGCATGATCAAGTTCATCGAACCGGGAGCTGACATTTCACAGTGACAGCAACATCTACGAGAGGTGAAGGAAACAGTCTTTCATATCGATGTGGGCTTGGAAATATACGGTTCCTAATCAGCGCCAACCGCTGGGTATAGAATTCTTATGAGGGGTGAGGTAAACGATAGATAGTACATTTCCTAATTTCCTCCTTGTGTTATGATTAATGCCAACTACCATGACGATGCACGAATATCCTCAACAAATGAGTTCAAATCTCTTTGTGGCATCCATGGATCCCAATATATAACCATAAATTGCTATTAATTGCCGGTCTGTCTCTCCGTCGATCATGATGCAGGCCCATGGGAGTTGCGGATGGAGCCCGGAGAAGACAAGCTCACTACTCTATCAGTCTTTGCTCGATATCGTGGGATGTGTGCCACGAACTTGATGCCTGCGTATGGATTGTCGCCGAAGGGCCAGCACCAGCACATACTGGAAGCTGGGCGCTGGATGCTGGAGACTTTGTAAAGAGCACTAATTTTCATGGGTGGTACCGGAGCAATTGTGCTTGCTAACAATGTCGAAGTGTATTGTTGTTTTATATTCTGATCCGGGCCTTTTTTATTTTCTCTTCGTATTCTGCGTCCCACTTCGAGTCCTCGGCGAGTGAGTCGGGCCCATCTCCAGGACGAACATTCTCGATAATAGTCCGGCCGATGCGAGTAAAAGATTTGTTGCCCTCCATCCATCGCAAAACTATCGGCGGTCTGCCCTTGGGTCGGAAGAGGCCCGGGGTGGGGTTGCCAGTCTGCTTGGTCTTGGCCATAGTATTAATGATAACGGTTCAGTGATCAATTTGATGACGAGAATTCTGAATGTGGTTGCAGAATCTTGGAGTATTCAAATGCTTCCGAGCATTGATACTAAGCTTGGTCTCAACTTGTCCAAAAGCCTATACAGTAAGGAAAGCAAGAGTCTTATATGTCATGACAGACCCTCGAGGCAAGTTTTGATACGTCGATTTGTATTACAATCAATTTTGAAACTATGTTTGGAAATTGATAAAGTGTCTCTTGCCCATATAAGATGCCTAAGTACCTAGTAGTTTTTAGTAGACCACTTCTTAATCTCAGCCTAGCCTCAACGGCAGTTGTGATGTGCCAGGGTCTTGAAGTAGAAACAACACTATTTGCTGGCTCCCGATGGCTACTTTCGCACTTCGACGGACATAGTTATGGTTGCTGGAGAGTTTCAAGTGATTGAACAAGAGTGATCGGTTATAAAGGAAAAGCCAACACCTTCCCTCAGGTCACTATGTCTACTTAGTGCTAGTACTTACCTAGGTAGATTCCAGTGTCGCGAACAGACACTAGAGATGAGAGCTTTGATTTCATATGTAATTCCTACAAGGTTTCACGGAAGATTGTATTAGATATTTCTGATTCTACAGAAGTAGAAGAGAGAGCAGAGGCATATATATACAAAATTGGGGGGGGGGGGGAGACGGCGGCGAGGATGGGCCAAGATATACCGTTATCCCCCAGGACAATAGAGTCTCTATTCTGTGCCGTAGCATTACTTTGGATGAGGAACCTCAACCCCCCAATAGTGACCGTGCAGGAAAGGTTGCAGTCGTTACCAGGAGACACGGAGGGAGTATGCAGATACACAGGTCGAGTCCTTGCGGTAGGGCCCCGGGGGGCTGAACTTTGGGGCTGTAATCAGGTCGACGATAACGCATCCAAGCCCCGAGCATTGTAACCAATCTTCCAACATTCCTGGACAACTTCAATGGGTACCAGTTGACCTCAAACATCAGGGCTTCCCGGAAGGTCAGGTTAAAGACAACCATTCTTTGACACATACCCGGTGAATGGGGAGGCTGGAAGAAAAAAGATTGTTTTATTTCGATATCGTAGGTATATCGATAGTTTGTCACACTCACCAGCTATAAGATGACTCCTCGATAAATTAACGTTCATTACGCATAATGAGTAAAGAAGAGAAAGGCAAGGGGTTCAAGGCACGTTGCTGAATGTAGTAGAGGAATGGACCGGTTGGTTAGAGGGAAGCTGAAGACCGGCAGGCGGTGGAGGGTTTGAAACAGCTGCCAAAGAGAGCAAAATACTTCATCCAATTGCCGTCATGTACACTTAAGTACCTACCTAGGTACCTAGGTAGTCATAGATTATACGCTCATTCTGACTACTATAGTACTAAGTACCTAGGTAGGTAGTAGGGAGGTAGATAGGTAGTCGTGGTGGCTGTCACTCAGACCGTCCTGACCGTGTAAGTGGAATAGGGGGTGGCGCACGGACCACTCAGCTTCAGCCACTGTGGCACGAGCTGGGTGCCACCCATCAGTTCCTGTGGCGGCAGCTTCTCGGCGCTGCGCTGGACAACAACGACCCCTCGTCATCGCTATCAGTTATCGCCCTCATCCGCAGCTGGTGGCTCATGTGTATCCAACCGAGATCTGGGCGCCCGTCAAGGAGGCAACCATAAGTAAATATGGCACTCTCGGTAAGTTCACTTCCTGCCCTTGCTCCCATTACTCTTATCTTCGGCAAACTGACATCCTCATCCTGGCTCCAACAGTGGAAATCTTTCGACTTCTTCGATGTCAGCCAAGTCAAGCTTGCCGACGACGACGACACCCGCGCCTTTTTCGAGAGCAACGAGATATCCAGCGTCTGTACCGGATCCGAAAGCCTGTTCCTGGGTAGCGTTGACGGCAATGTACGCATCGTGGGCCCCAGCTGGAAGATCGTGCGCACTTTCCAAGCCCACGAGGACGTCCGGATATCGCATATGCGCCAAGTCGAAGGGACGAGTTTGTTAGTCACAGTTGCAGTATGATCCACCGAATACAATTGTCAGGGCTGGGGACTGAAATTGAAGAGGATTGCTGACAGGACGTCGGGAATAGGAAGATCTAAGCAGCGAACCGGTGCTAAAGGTTTGGGCCCTGGACAAACCGGTCAAGAAGACTGGGATGCCCACCTGCCTCAGTACAGTTACGATCAACAATGGGAGGAAACATTTCCCTGTTTGTACTTGACAACACTTGGCCAATATGGACATAGCCCTGACAACTTTGTAGATATCGGCTTTCGCGGCGACAGAAGACCTGTCCCAGATCGCAGTCGGTTTCGCGAACGGCGCGGTGACGGTGATACGAGGAGACCTTATCAACGACCGCGGTGCGAAACAAAGAATCGTCTACGAGTCCGAGGAGCCCATTACAGGAGTCGAGCTGCGGGTCGAGGAAAGATTGACCACTCTTTTCCTATCGACCGTGTCGAAGGTGCTGAAATTGACGATTTCCGGCAAGGGACAGGGGCAGCCACCAAAAACAGTTGAGGACCTGGGCTGTGGCGTTGGTTGCATGGCAGTAGACAAAAGTACTGGGGACATTGTCGTTGCAAGAGATGATGCGATCTACTACTATACTCTCGAAGGACGAGGGCCTCCCCGTGCATACGAATCGCCCAAAGAATTGGTAACTGTATACCAACACTACGTCGGAATTGTGTCACCACCGGCTTCAGCGCCCTCCATGAGAGATCCGGACTCGATACGCCGACGCTTTGGCACCACGGCAGATGCCATCTTTAGCGCATCTACATTCTCTCTGCTTGAACCAGATCTGAAGGTGGTCGCACACACCGAGACTCTCATTTCGAAGGTGCTGGGCGTCTTCGAACTATGGGGCGACCTATTTACCTTGACACAGGATGGGAAGATCCAGAGATATCACGAGAAGACACTCCAGCAAAGGCTAGACATGCTATACCAGAGGAACCTCTACTCTTTTGCGATAGCACTTGCGCAGAAGGCCGGCCTGGGGGCCCAACAGCAAAACATCATCTTCCGCAAGTACGGTGACCACCTGTATCAGAAAGGAGAATATGATCAGGCAATGGCCCAATACATCAAGGCGATCGACAACACAGAACCCTCCCAAGTAATTAGAAAGTTTCTGGACACGCAAAGGATACACAATCTCATCGAGTATCTGGAGCAGCTGCACGAGTATGGAAAGGCCACCTCGGATCACACAACCCTACTTTTGAACTGTTATGCCAAGTTGAAAGATATCGAGAAGCTGGAGAAGTTCATCAAGCAGCCTGGCGAGCTCAAATTTGACCTGGACACCGCCATCACGATGTGCAGACAAGGAGGCTACTTCGAACAGGCTGCTTACCTTGCCAAAAAGCATGGCGAGCACGACCTGGTCGTTGATATCCTCATTGAGGATTTGAAGAATTACGACGATGCGCTGAACTTCATTTGGCACCTCGATCCAGAAGCGGTAAGCATCTCAATGCCTTGTATCATGACTGCGAATTGCTGACCTCGTTCAGGCTTATCCCTGTTTGATGAAATATGCTCGGGTGCTCATCGAGCATTGCCCGAAGGATGCCACACAGATGTTCATCGACTACTATATGGGCAACTACCGACCCAGAAGACGTCGTGCCGTCACTCTCGACACTATTGAAACGCCGACATCGGGTGGTGGAGGATTCGCTGCTGGCGCAGCGAACGCTGTTCAAAATCTCTCCAACCTCCTGCCTCTACCTTATATGAACTCAGCCGCAGTTGCGTCGCCGCCAACACAGGGGAACGTGCAACAGACCGTCAGTGATTCTGCGGCCGTTTTTGAAGCCGACGATGCGCCGCCCCCGAAATACACGCCACCCCAACCACGCACTGCATTCTCATCCTTTATCGACCACCCCGATGAGTTCATTGTCTTCTTAGAAGCATGTCTCAAGGAGGAAAGCATTTCAGATGAGAATAAAGCCGACCTTTACACGACACTCTTCGAGATGTACCTGCATAAATCTACAGAAGTGAAGAGCGAGCACGACCGAGAACAATGGGAGCATAAGGCCAAAACCCTGATCGAAGGCCGAGGGGTACCTATAGAAAACTCCAACGTGCTGCTCCTCTCGCATTTATCTGACTTCCAAGATGGAACGACACTGGTGAAGGAGCAAGCCGGCCTCCTTTCAGACATATTCCGCTCCTACACGTCTGCAAAGGACACCCGGGGCGCCATGAAGGCCCTCCGGAAATATGGCCCACAAGAACCATCCCTATACCCCGCAGCCTTGGCCTACTTGACATCAGACTCCCGCGTACTTGACGAAGCAGGCCTTGACGAGCTGAGGAACGTCATCAACAAGATCGATAAGGGCGGTCTCATGGCACCTCTACAGGTCGTCCAAATGCTCTCCAAAAACGCCGTCGCGACAATGGGCATGATCAAGCCGTACCTGCACGACACAATCGAGCGCGAGCGTAAGGACATCGCCTCGAACCGGCGGCGCGTGGCGGGGTTCCGGTCGGAGACGGAGCAGCGGCGGCAGGAGATGGCCGACCTGGGCTCCAAGCCGGCCGTGTTCCAGGCGACGCGGTGTCCCGTGTGCACGCAGATGCTGGACCTGCCGGCGGTGCACTTCCTGTGCAAGCATAGCTTCCACCAGCGGTGCCTGCGGGGCGGGGACGGCGTCGAGGGCGAGTGCCCGCTGTGCGCGCAGAACAACGCCACGATCAGGGCGATCAAGAAGGGCCAGGAGGAGAATGCGGACAGGCACGAGCTGTTCAAGGACGAGCTGGAGCGGAGTGAGGACCGGTTTGCTACTGTGGCGGGTTGGTTTGGACGGGGTGTTATGGATGTGCAGCAGAATGTGGAGTGAGCCACGAGGGTCCCTGGTGGTTCGAAGGGTGTGGGAGGAGGTGACGTTCATTGCCGTGGAGTTTGGGGATGGAGTCTATCATGAGGTTATGTCTATGGCTCACGCTGCTACAATACAGAAATATCATACAAATTTTTATTTGACATTGGTGCCGAAAAGCTCGTTGAACCAGCGGCCGACGTGTTCCAATGCGGTGCTGTTTTCTGTTCCCAGAACCTGTCGCCAGTCCGTGATGGTGTGGAGAGTCTGGCCTTCCAGGGAGCGGCCATCCAGGCCGGACAGATCTGCCTCCTGGATCTGGCCGTGCCGTACTATCAACTTTGCTCGAAACTTTGAGCCGTGCAAGGAGCGTCTGTCAGTCTGGGCAGATAAAGAGGATTCTGGATCGGAGGAGTCACTCACGTCTTTTGGCACGCCTGCTGGCGGGGGCGGCCTCTCTCTAGGGTCGCCCTCTGTGGGATGCGTGGAGAAGGTGAACTGTGGCGTCTGGTTGTAGATCCAGTCGCGGGACTATATCCGGTAAGGAGGGACAAAATTCGTTAGCCCGCAGTGTTCCAGATCCAATATACAATGAGCAGTGCACAGAGAAGACAGCAACATACCGTAAGTTCCCTATACCCCTTCTCGATCTGCACATGGGCAAAATCGGGGTCGCCCCTGGCCCCGGCCATATCCACCTCGACATCAGGGCTGCCGTACATGGCAGCGAACTCAGCCTTGACAGCCTCGACGAACGCCCCGTTCGACAGCCCGACGTTGCGGACCGGGCTGCGCACGCTCTCGACGCCGCGGGCCCGGACGTACGGCTCGGCCGGCGACCGCAGCAGCCGCCCGATGTCAGCCAGGTTGGGCGAGTCGAGGAGGCAGGTGCCGTGGTGCAGCGACCGCGGGCGCGTGAGCTTGTAGGCGGACCCGGAGACCTTGAAGGGCGGGCTGCGGGCGTCGCCCCCGCCCCCGCCCCCGCCGTTGCCGTCGACGACGATGTCGTGCCGCTCGTTCACCGCCGCCGTGCCCACGCCCAGGCCCCGCAGCGCCCGCACCACCATCTCGGCGTGCCGGTCGCGGTCGAAGGCCGCGGGCGGGCAGATGACGCTGTAGTTGACGTTGCCCGCGTCGTGGAACACGGCGCCGCCGCCGGAGCGCCGCCGGACGAGGGAGACGCCGCTGGTGCTGGTGCTGTCACCCTCGCCCTCGCCCTCGCCCTCGCCCTTGGCCTTGGCGCGGAACCGCCCCAGGAGGCCGAGGTTGACCTCCAGCCAGGGGTTCTGGTTCCGGCCGATGACGACGCAGGGGTCGTTGGCGTAGAGGAAGAGGACGGTCGAGTCCGGGTGCGAGCTCTGCAGCAGGAAGTGCTCGGCCGAGAGGTTGAGGTAGGGGTCGCGGCTGCGCGACGTGTAGACCTGCACGCGGCTCGACGGGAGCGAGGCCTGCGCGTGCCAGCTGGCGGTGCTACTACTACCACTGCTGCTACCACTACTATTACTACTAGTAGTAGTACTGATACCAGCCGAGCGGGCTGGGGAGACGATGCCTCCTCGCCTATGGCGCTGCAGTTGTAGTTGCAGCAGCTGGGAGGCCTGGGTGCATGCCGTCGTCGTTGTCGAGCGTGGCGGGAGTTGGACGCGCCATGTCATGCGGCGGCTCAGGGAGGCCATATGCACATTTTCCCTTCACGGCTGAGGTGAGACTGGTGAGACTGGTGAGTTTGGTGAGTCTGGAGAGTGAGGTGGCAGAGGTGTCTCGCATTATAAATTGGGAGCTTCTCTCTGGACGGAATTGGCAAGTATTTTGCGGGCGATCCAATCATACGCACGAATCATCATCACAGCACAGAAAAAAGAGACCCGCAGCGTGTTTTTAGTCAGCATCAATCAACCTGATCATTTATACATCAATTAATTATATTCACTACTTTGCTTGTAGAGCTTGGGGTAATATCTGGATTTTTTTATTGTTTTCTATTTTAAATTCTATCATGAACCACGAACTGTCACCGTTGTGGCTTTAAATCCTACCGAATTTTACGGGCGTAAAGTTCAGTGTTATTTTCTCCCTACATTGAGAGTGTCGTCAACTGGTGCCCCCTTACTTCAGGTCCTTCTTGATCAGACCCTCAAGCTCCTTGCCGTTGATGATGCTGTCAATAACACCCTTGGCCTTGTGCTTGAATCCGAGGCTGGTCATGAGACTGTAAAAGTTAGCTTGACTGTTGTATATCACAAAATGGGGTGTCAAAGAGTGACCCCAAGGGGCCAGCTGGTGGGAGTCTACTTACTCTGGGCTGGTGAAGCTGTTCTCATGGCCAAATACGAGGTAGCCGTACCACTCGGAGTACCCGTTGTCCTTGCCTCCCATGAACTCGACAAACTCGTCCCTGGACGTGATGACCCTTGGCTTGCCGCCGTTCTTCTGAGCCGCGGGGTGGCCCAGCCTCTTGATCTCGCTGGCCACGGCGTCAAAGTGCTCCTTCCAGAGGAAGGTTTGCTTCTCAGCGGGGAAGACGTAGTGGGTCTTCTGCTGGCCCGGCTCGAGCGTCTCGAGGTGCTTGAGGAGCACGACGTAGGCCTCGACGAGGTCGTGCACCCAGATGCAGTTCCAGACGGTGGGGTGGCCCTCGGGCAGCGTGGCGATGCCGTTCTTCATCATGTACGAGGCGAGCATGGGGGTCTGGATCGAGGTGCGGTACCACGGGGCGGAGCCGACGCCGTAGATCAGGGGCGGCATCATGAGGCTGGAGACGACGTTGTACTCCTTCTCCTTCTCCGGGTTCAGGATCTCCTTGCGCAGGGGCCCGTCGACGTGGCGGTGGTAGGCGTCCTCGGCGATGCGCTCGTCCAGCTGCTCGTCCGTCATGTGCAGGTCCGAGATGGTCTTCTCCTCGATGGACTTGGAGCCCATGCCGCGGGCGGACCGGAGCAGCTCGTCGTTGCCGCTCGTCTGGATGTAGATGGCCCGCTTGGAGCCCTTGGGCCGCGACTTGAGGCCGTCGACGATGGCGAAGGAGCCCTTGTCGTCGTCGGCCGAGGCTGTGTGGATGATGATGTCGCTCTTGGCCGCCCACTCCTTGATGATGTCGGCGTCCTCGAGCGAGCCGCGGACGGGCTCGATGCCCAAGCCCTTGAGCTCAGCAGCCTGCTCCTCGCGGCGGGTGAGGGCGTAGAGCTTCAGGTCCGGGCGGACCTCCTTCAGCTTCAGCAGCAGGGAGGATCCGATCAGGCCGGGGCCGACGAGGAAGAGAGTCTTTTGTGCTGTGGCTGCCATGTTTACTTGGGGTTATATGTGTTGGTGTTGGTGTTGGTGTTGGTGTTGTTGATGTTGTTGTTGTCTGGGGGTTCTCGTAAAGAAGGGATGGCACGCTGTGTGTATTATATATATATATATACCTGGGTATATGTAGAAGGGGTATCTGGAAGTGACTATGTATTTCTTGTTGACTACTGCTGAATACATACACTGAGGCGACAGCCTTTATATGTATTGGAAGTTAGTTATACCCACATGACATCATGATTTCAACACCTCCCCTCTCCTCCCCCCCATTTTTGACAGCTAGGGAGGGACATTTGACCAATTCACTCAGAAAGAAGAAAAATAGGAACAGAAAAAAAGCTTGTGTTGTGTTATGTGCTGATGAATCGCAGTGCGACTCATGGCTGCCACATAGAGTTGCCCGGCCATTATTAATGCATGCTATTGGTCATTGCACTGCATTGCTGCGTACGTGGTATGACTATGCCCCACCTTTCCCCCACCATACAGTTGACTTAGGTAAGTAAGTGGGTGCTGCGTTGAGGTGAGCTGGTCGACAAACTGGTGCCCGGAGGCCGAACGGCGTCCGTGGTCGTCCGTGGTCGAAGCTACTAGACATGCATGCAATATATCAGTCAGTAAGTCAGTCACTCACTCACTCAGTATAGAAATACTATACCCAGATTTACGTTACCCGCCTTGCAAAAGTGGGGGTACTTTATTGTACCCACCCAACACCAGTTAATCTGTTAGTTGACCACATGTCTGCATGTGCTTCGTTCGGTTGGGTTCTACCCTAATGTTGGTAAGATGGCCTGGGCCTTTCCTTGCAACCAAGATATCACCACCGAATATTCGAGACACCCTCACATCTTGGCATCGAGGCCTACTCTGTTGGCAGTGTAGGCAGTATAGGCAGTGTAGGTTTATCAAATACTAGAATGATTCAGAAGCTGTTTACACTACTGAGTATACTGGTGTATATCACAACCCCCACCTAGAGTACTTGTTGTGTGGACAAACCTCCCTCCAGAGGAGGGCCCATATAGGATGGTGGTGCCGCAAAGTATCTAAGCTGCCGTATCACATCCTCCTCATTCAGGAACCCACACCTCTCCCTCAACCTCTGCCCCGCCACATCCGCATTTGCAGACTCGCCGTCGAGGGCCGACATGCCAGGGTTAGGGCCCCCGACCACATACACCGAAGCGTCCATCATAACACCACCACCATGCACTTCATAGGCGGGTTCCCAGCCCTGCAGGGTATTCCTGGACTCAAGGCTCGGCCGGCCCAGCGCGGCAAAGGTCGACCACGACCTCGACATCTGCTCGAGGAGCCGGTGGTCCGACTCCGAGGGCCGGATGAGCCTCCGGGGCCACGTGTGCTCGTAGGGCGTGAAGTTGCCAAAGACGTAGGCGAGCTCCGACGTGTGGATGACGCCGTGCCCGGGGCCGTCGACGCTCTCGAGGTAGGGGGTGAGGATCGTCTGGTTCTGCTCGTACATGTACACCGGGACCTCGGCGCTGGGGCCCCCCGCCTCGCGGTATTTCGTCGCCATGGCGTGGCCAAAGTAGAAGGACGGGCACGTGAACAAGACGTCCCTTAGTATCTGTGAGGACCGGTAGTGCTCGGCCGAGTGGTTGGCCTCGAGGTTGGGCCGGAAGTCAGACACCGGGTACAAGGCCATGAGCATCTCGAAGGTCTCATCGCTCAGATAGGGGTAAAAAGACTTGAAGAGCTCCCTAGTATCGCTGTCCGTATCGATCGCCATGGGCTTGAAAAGAGCCACGTCATTCCTCGCCCAGCCGAGCACAACAGGCATCTGGGTGAAGTTCCCGGCGCGAACGAGCTCTGAGGGCGCGGCAGGGAGGAAAGTCCCGTCGACACAGGGCAGCCAGATGTCACCATCGGTGCCGTCGACCACGTCGTCGTACACGGCCAGGGTCGCGTTCCACAGCTCCTCCATCGTCAGTCCCCGGAGACACTCGATGGCAGCCCTGCCATGCGCGTCACCGTCACCATACACGGCGCAGCCAGTCAGGGCGGCAACCTCGGCGAACGTGTCCCTCGTGAGGGTGCTCGTCATGTTGGTCTCCAGGACCGTGCTCTGTATCAGGGCCCCGTGAAACGGACTGGGCCTCATCCCCCCGTAGGCAAGGATCTGGAGCGTCACGCTCAGCCCGCCCGAGCTCTGCCCAAAGACGGTGACGCGGTCAGGGTCGCCCCCGAAGTGCTCGATGTTGTCACGGACCCACTCGAGGGCCAGGCGCTGGTCCTTGAGCCCGACGTTGAGCGAGTCGGTCGCGTTGAGCTCGTCGTTGACGGCGAAGCCGAAGACGTTGAGGCGGTGGTTCATGGCCACGAAGACGACCGGGAGCCCGTTGGCGACAGACTGCACGATCAGCCCGTCGGGCTCGTTGGTCCGCTCGTTGATATTCCCGTTCCAGAGGCTGCCGCCGTAGATCCAGACGAGCACCGGGAGCCTGTCGCCGGCCCCCACGCCGGCGGGCCGCGCCACCTTGAGCCGCAGGCAGTCCTCGCTGAACCAGGTCGAGTTGGTCATGTAGACGAAGCCGCCCTCCGAGACCTGCGGGCACACGGGCCCTTCGGCCGAGGCGTTGACGACGGACCCGGGCGGGATCACGGCGGGCCGTGGATTGGCAAAGCGGCCGGTCCCGCTGGTGTCGGCCCCGTACGGGATGTTGAGGAATTTCTCAACGCTGCCGTTGACTGTGCGCAGGCCAACATATGTGATGTTGTTCGACGTGTCAGTCACCGTTGGTGCGGCCGCCCTGTACCCCACCGCGGACGTACCGAGGGCCAAGAGGTGGAACAGGGTCGACCGGGGAAGCATATTTGCTGTAGACCGGAAGTCTGCGGCTGCTTCAAGTTGGCCAGTTGACCCGAATAATAGTTTAATTGCGGATGGTAAGGAGCTTCACTCTCAAATTACCGCACGTCGCGTTCAAGACTTTGTACGAAGCGACGGGGTTAGGGTTTGTGTCATGGCATGAAGCACCACAGCACCGTCATATCCATTCATGATGTATTCCTAACTTCTGTCCCAATTTTATATTTATTCCGCGCTCTCATCTGATAAATGTACTTGAGTACGTTTGAAAGATCGCAGGCTGACTAAGTATTATGCCATGACAAGCTTTAGTTGGGTGTGATCGCTACTTGTGTATGTCGATAGATGGTAGCTATTACTTAAGGAACAACTCTTCACGAATCCGAAAGTTGTGTCGGATTTCTGCTTTCACGTATATATACAAGCCTGCACGAGCCTAACAGTCTATAAGACGGTTACCGAGTTATTTTCTTATAGCAGCAAGCTCTTATCGTTCCGATTCAATAAAGTCCTGGGTCGAGCATCTCTTTTGGTAGTACCCTTGGGTAATTACCCAATCGATGCAAGAAACCTGTCGCTATTAATACTTGCGGCTTGTCTATGATATCTACTGTCCTTCAGTTGATATTTCGAAGAACTAGGACGAGGCACCAAATCAAAATATCTATATACATAGAGTCCGGAATCATATCTCGCAACATGTAACCATCTTGAAAGAACCTGCGAGTTGCGTTGGTGGCAATAGCCTATGAAATTGGAAGCGTCTTAGGTCCTGTTGGCAGATTCAAGGTATCAACACCCTCAGACCAATTAACAGCACATGCGACCAAGCTGAGTGGGGAGTATGGAATCTTATGTACCTAAATCGCCCCTAGAGCTAACGTGAGCCAGCTTATCGACCGCCACAAGCCTCTACATAATCAAGCCGAAATCCTCGTTGTCCACTAATTCCTGCGTTATATGATATCTTAATTACTTGTTCGAGTGAAATGTGCAGCTGTAGTCTATCTAGAAGCCTCCAGCCGCCGTGATGACAACAATTTAGCCAAGTGGGTTGTAGGAAGGTAGCCCGATTTCTCAGTGCAGCTTACAAGGCTGCAAGGTAGCTGGAAGACAGGACACACCATCAATACCTGCATGTGACCGGGACTGAATAAGCACTCTTGAGCAGTCCCGGCATATATCCTGACTTGGATGGCTCAATAATGTCTATAAAAGGCTTCTATACTTACCAGGAGTTGAAGCTCCAACAGATCCAATTAAACACCACCTCCTAGCTGTCCACGAGTTTGCGAACCAACTACAAATCATCATGATGTTCTTCCAGACTACTCTTGCACGCCTCGCCCTATTGGTAGGCTCAGCTACCGCCCTCGTCCCCCGTGGTACAGTCAAGTCGGCTGCTGGTAAGGAGTCTTCATCTTTCCATGCTTGCCCTCCGAAACAATGCCCTGACCACATCAACTCACAGCATGTGCCCCGGGCACGGAGCTCATTGTCAACGAGACCACTGTCAATGGCGTCCACATAGGGCAAGGCGCTTGCAAAACAGCCGAATCTGTTCTACAATCCCGCAACGCTGAGAACGACCTCGACCAGCGCAACACCAACCTCTGTGGCGCGCCCTGCACCACTTATTGCAACAGCGGCACGGGAGGCCCTGACCCCAACGGTAAATCGGAGCGTTCCGAAATTCCTGTCAACAGGGGAAATGAGCATGAGACAATCTGACAGGTATCTAGACTGCTCATCTCTAGCTTCCAGTATCGAGGGCAGTGGCGGCTTCACCATGTCCGCAGGCTATACTTACTACTGGTGGTGGGGCAGCTGCGAGGCCTACATCATCAACACAAGCAGTGCGGATGAATACTACTGCTACGACGAATCCAACTGTAAGATCGAATACCGGGACCTATCACTACCCTTTACCAGTCGTAGACCGTGTCCGCCCGAGACACATGCTGACATGGCTGCCCTTAGTTGCCGGAGTGATCAACTATCTGGCTTGGAACTGTCAGGCCAGCACAAGTGGTGGGCCTTACTCGGGAGGAAGTTGCCACTTCTATGACAACACTCAAATAGGTAAGCCTCGAACAAAAGGCGAGATAATGGCCAGAGATACTAATACCCCAGCAGGTTGGGTCCAGGTCCAGACCTCCTAGGCTATCCGGGTGTGCAGAATACATACAAGATGTGGAATCAAGTTTTCTTTCCCGAACCGGGTTGACTTACGCCAAAGGTATCCTTGCTCGCACACACTCTCTCCCATGCCTTCTGATTTCTATAACGGTTAAATTTTATTCTACACTACGACGGGTGAAAGCCCCTCCCTTCTATTCATACAAAGACTAGCAAAATATATTTCGAATACTTGCGCATGTGTGCATCCACCGTAGACTCGTCGTAAATACAATAAATTAGGACTGAACCATCTCGCCCCGCCAACTCCAAATATAATGCTGGGATGAGTCGCGTGGCGCGCGTATGGCTGTTGTTGACAAGCTGGCTCTGGAACGGAGGAGCTCGGGATACCCAGATGTCTGAAGCTGGCCTTCAACTCTTGTGAAGACCACAATATGTCTCAAGCAATGTCGAGCACTTCCCTCACTGGTTTCTCTTGAGATATGCTTTCGCTGCCCCTTGGGTCTACTTTAATCCCAATCTTAAGATCGATCTTGCAACCTTTGTACGTTCCTCTGACGTTCATCGAGGAAGAAGTGCATCTCTCTCGGCAGCCAGGTATCGGTCTTCCCGAGACTCGTACCAGTGTTCGCAGGCAGTCAGAAGGACCAGATTTATACGGAGGATCCTGCAGATCGGCACAGTCAGTTTTCCCTCTTTTCCTTCCACGATCCCCAATAGCTCTTGTCGTCATTGTGTACATGTATCACTTACGGGAGTGCAAGGAAGAGACCGAGGCCAATCTCGTGCTTCAAGGCATACCATGGGCCGTGCCAGTACCAAAGGCCATACCAGTCTCTCGAACAGACCAGAATGAGAAGGCCGACAAGATCGCCCGCGATCAAGACTGGCAAAGGGGAGAGCGGCCATCCTCGGCCCTGTCCACAGAGGCAGGCTACCTCGAACATGTCCACGAGAATGAGGTACACGAGCTTCCAGCAAAATGCATGTTAGCAACTGGCTACTAGATAATGCCACGAAAATCTTACTATCAGATAGCTAGTTGTCCAGTCATAGTCCGGACTATGGCGGACTGCCAGGAGGAGAAAACTGAGGATTTCCAGAGCAAGGGCGATGAGCCGGAACAGTCCAGCCACGGCGCCCACGCGACTTAGTAGACGTGGAAAATACATTGTTCGGTGGTTGATGACAGTAGAAACTCGATAGAAGACGATTTAGTTTCATTGGATTGCCAAAATAGTTTGGACCTTTGGGGGAGTGGGAGGGGAGGTCTACGGGGGTTTTTGAGTTCGCCGGCTGGTGATATTCAACACTTGAGCGTGCGGCGTGCAGTGCTGACGACGCTCGGAAAGCAACATGTGTAAGACGGAGGAGATTTGCGCCTATCGCCCATTATGAACCCATTGTTTGCTACAATTATAGATAGTGGACTCTTGACTCCAAGCCGCCTGCAGGATTACTTCATGCAGAGTCTAGATAGTGCTAGATATTGAAGTAACCAGGCTTGATATATGAGGTATACGGCGCCTGGGGTTTTTTCAAGTTTGCTGCAGGGCACCCGGCGGGTAGGCCTCGATAAGCTAAGAGGTGCCTATTCCGCGGGGGAAGGTTAGTATAAGCCCGGAGATCTTCATAATATCCTCGTCGAAGCCGTTTCAGGTAAGGTCTGGCTCGTAGCCAAAGGCGGGATATACGCAGGTAAAGTGCGAGATAAGGTACATAGTCTCTATGGCCGTAATAAGGTCCTTTATCTCTATCCTAAACAGAGGTAGGTATATTTAGTACCTCTGTACCCCCTTCTGGCTCTCTATCTCTACTCAGTGAAGGATAGAAAGAACCTAATATGGCGAGAGCGTCCGTATTCTAGGAAGACGGAATGATCCTAGAGGTTGAAATAGGCTAGACTTTCTTGTTCCCCGCGGAATAATCTAAGATGATCTGCTAGCAAAGAGTTTCGAGACAGGCTGCCCCAGGGTGTATCGAACGCTAGGACGCTGTGGTCATCTGAGGCCTGAATGATCCCCTCTCAAAGGCGGATAAACCCCTAGCCACCCCTCTATAAAGCAGTGGTATGTTAATGCTGAGAATCCCGAGGAGATATCCGGCGGAGGGTGGAGGGGCCGGGCGCGAGCTCTGCCAGCTCAATGTTGATACACATCATCACTACTACTACCAGATCATGACATGGTTGCACACACCTAACATTGGGTAACTTCAAATATGTATACAATCATAGGCCATTTGCCTGCAAGAACTTGATCATCTGCTTGAAGCTATCCGGTCCACTCTTGTGGGCCGCGACAGCATGCCCTGAACCAGCCGCAATGTACGTCTGACTTCCATTCGACGCCGCCGGGTAGAAAGTCGCCAAAACAGCCGTATTTTGATCCGTGGGGTAAAGACAGTCGCCACCGCAGAAGACAAGATCGTTCTCACCGTTGACAACGTCGACTGGTCCAGTGAACTGCGTCGACGGTGCGATGATACCACCCAGCGTGAGCAGGACGCCCAGCGTATTCGTCTGCTTGTTCGCGACCTGTTGCTGAAACGCGTTCTCGTCAAAGTTAGGATACCGGTAAAACGCAAACTGGATGCCAGCTGCCGTCTGCTGCGTCAGGAAGCCGGTGGGCAAATTCTTCAGCTTAGGCGCCGGATCTGTGTTTGCATTGATGAAGTTGAACGCCGCGAGGGCCATATCCACCGAGGCCGCACTGGTGCTGGTGCCGGACAGAATTACGGCGTCAAAATCTTCCGGGTATTGCGTGGTGATGGCCTGGGTCAATGTGCTTCCTGCACTGTGCGCAACACCCACGACATTGTCAAAGTCAAACCCGCCCAAGCTTGCGTGACGGAGAAGCCCGACCAGCTCATGCGTGACGGCGACCTGAGAGGTTGCCTGCACGACCTGAAGAGGGTCCGGGTGGTCAGAATCTCCCACGCCTAACTGGTCGTAAGAGAGTGTCGCATAACCTGCTGCTGACGCGACGTCGACGTAACTATAGCCTGGTGCAATGTCCCAGTAGGTGTGGTCGAGAGTTGCACCGTGCGTCAACAGCTGCACCGTCTTCACCTTGGTCGTGCTTGCGAGGTCACTGGGTACGCAGAGCTTGCAGAAGATGTTGTAGTCGCCAGAGATGATACTGGGCCCACCAGCTGTGGCGTTGGTGCTAAAGGTCGAGTCAACCTGGTACATCTCGACGAATGACTCCGTCACGCCCATCTGATCTTGAGGCGCCGTGTAGAGGATATTGGTTCCGGTCACGTTGATAGACACCTTGATGTCACCGGAGATGCACGTCGAGGCGCCGCCAGTGGATTTGCCGATGCTGACGTTGGAAAAGCCATTGGTGGTAAAATTTGTGACTGCTGCGGCTGAGGTGATGAGGGAGAACTGGTTGAGGAGGAATGCCAGAGGGGCAAAAACAGAGGTATTCATTACGACGACGAGAGGATATAGAAGCCTCAGAGTAAACAGAAAAGTGGTGTCTTGTGGGATAGAATATATATTAGGAAACGTTGTTTGTCTGTGGCGCCTGATGATCCTCAACATTGACAGCTAGTACAGGACGCAGGCTGCGCCGCCGGAATACGCCCGCCGGAGTACGCACAGGCGGCACAACAGGAATGAGCATGCAGGAGAGCAGTCCGCCCGCCACGTGGACTCAACCAAAATCGTACGATAAGTACTTCGTACATGCATGCATGTATTTTAGGGTTGTAGCTGCTTTGCTGACCAGGTCGCTTACAGCCTAATGCGTGCAACCTGCAACTTGGCGCCTAGCTGCAGTGGAACTCAGACATTACATACGACATCTTGTGAATTCCCCCTTTTCGCCGCGTTACAAAAGTCCTTTCACTTCCCACCTACCCAATTGCTTTGCGACGCCACACATTCATCCTTAGGAAAGTACATAGGCACTTTCACCATGGCCGAAGCTTGTTCAAATCCGAGCCTGTACATCTTCGGTCGTGATCACAAATCAAGCATACGGTAGGTCCGGCGTCTTGCCTGCGATTTGTTGGGTCATGGTTCATTAGATGCTGTTGGTGCTGACTTGCAGTATTCCAGCCTGAACTATCAGCACATGCTCATCAAGAAGCTCTGCAATGACCGGCTTCTGCACCAGACCGTGCAGCGGAGCATAGACTCGCGTTCATCAACCAGGGTAGCAGATATCGCCACCGGAACAGCGTAAAGGCGCCTCACCGTTGTCATCGTGGATTGCTGTTGATCAATTGTGACCAGAATCTGGCTGACCGAGCTTTCTGACGTGTTGCCCGCGGACTGTCAGCTGCATGGCTTCGACATATCCAGAGACCAGTATCCTCCTAATGAATGGTTGCCCAAGAATGTATTTTTGCACGAACACGATGCATTCACCCCTTTCGCACCTGAGTTCCTTGGCTCATTTGACGTGGTGAACCTACGCTTCTTCATTACGCTCCTCAATGGAGACAATATCCAAACACTTCTCAGGAACCTGAAGGCTCTTCTCAGTATGCATCAAGATCCCTCTTCGTTTTAAGGCTTAATTACTGAGACATTCCGGTCAGAACCTGGTGGTTTTCTTCACTGGCTTGACTTCGATCCGCGCTCGGCCAAGGCCATCTCCATTCGCTCCGGCATGCAGATGCCACGCACCGAAAGTGTCGTTTCCATTATGCGCAAAGCGCAGCCCGACCTTGACTTGTGCGTACTAGTACCATAGTTCCCGTTCGGCGTTGGTTATTAACAAGATGCTGATCAACGGCTAACGGGTACCAGGTGGATCTCACGCGGCTGTGACCTGTTTGAAGCAGCTGGACTCGATCCTATCACTTACGAGCGCGTTCAGCTTCGCAACCATCTGCGGCCACTCTGGAATGACTGCCATATCATGGGCATGGAGGATTTGTCTCGGCGTATGAGCGCCAATTCAGGAGGTGATGGTGACAAGCCGTCACCACTGCTGCAGCAGATCAAGGACCTCGGGTCTGAGTTTGCTCAGGGTACGAGTGTCGATGCGCAATGGTTCATGATGATTGGGCAAATGCCAGGCAGACATAAATAATGTGATGGAATCTCAAATTTTCAATTCTAGCTCCCCAAGATATATCGTCTTCGCCCAACATGTTTCCGTGCGAGCCCAGCGAAATCAGTTCTCTCGTGGGCGAAATCAGCAGACTGACCGTACGTACATGTAGACTATGATGTGCCTACCATCATGTCTTATTTATCTCTTGGTACAAACTTGATAGGTACATTGCTTGCTACCCGCAAACTCATGTCAAACTTGGTACCCTCGGAAAGAGCGAGCGCAGCATGTCGGCGAGCCTCCAGCCATGCTTCCTGCACGTTCAAATCATTCTCATGGTCTGTTATCAACTCCACGGAGTGCGTCTTGAATAGCGTCGAGACCACAGCGCAGACTTCGACCAACGCAAATCGCCGCCCGAGGCATCCACGACTGCCTTCGGAGAAGGGGACGAAAGTCCCGGCTTTGGGCTTCAAGAACTTTCCCGAGCCTGTTTCAGTCTCATCCGCTTTGCCAATATCCGTCCACCTCGATGGATCGAAGTCCGCCGTGGCGAATGGACGCTGGCGAGGATCATTCCTTATGTCATTCCAAGAACAATCGCCTTCACCCGTGGTCAATGCCCTCTTTGGCCAATAAATCGGATGCCGATGTGTTGCACTTGTATTAGTGAGCGCGATAGTGTTCGGCGGCAGCGGATGTTGTTGGCCATCAACACTGATAGAAAGCCAAGGGCCCTCGGGTGGGACGTATTTTGGCAGGACAGGAATGACGCTGAAGAGGCGGAGGGTCTCATTGATGACCGCACCGACGGTTGTTTGCATGAGCGCACTGTAATTCTCTTCATACGACCACATTTCTGGGGATGTCTGGCCAAGAAGACGGTCAAGATCCCGCTGCATCGTTTTTTGGACTTCGGGGTGGCATGCCAGCAGAAGGATGACGGAGACAAGCAAGTTGGTGTTGGCTTCATGCCCAGCAAACATGAAGAGAAAGATCTGTCCGATGACTTGGGCATTGGCCAACAAAGGGCTGGCTTGGTCCGGGGAAGATCTACCCGCTTGAACGAGCAGGTCAAGGAGATTTTCATCCGAGGTATCATGCACGGATTTCTCGGGGAGCATGCCCTCCCTTGCCCGCTTGAGCTGGTCCATATACGCGCCAAGCTCCGAATAGCATTCGGCCGCATGATTGTGGGACCGAAACGGCGACAGGCGCAACAGCCAGTGAGGCACCAGGAATATCGTGCTCCAGTTATCCATCAGCCCATGCAATGCCTCGCTATAGCTTAATGTCCTCTTATCTGGTATGTTATCTTCAAAGGCCAATGCTTTGACAAGATCAGAGTCGGTCTGGTTGCTGAAGCAGATCTGACTCAACGTGTTGAGCGAAACCCTCGCAGATAATGTTCGTAATTGGCGATGAGCGTCTGGACGGGTCAGGGCAGCAAGAAGTATCTTTGCTCCAGAGACCGACTGGACGAAGACGCGGCGCAGAGTGTTCTCTGAAAAGAAAGGCCCGGTAATCTTACGATAGAGACGAGACTCCGGGCCATCTGTGCCGGTGATGGTGGGTCCATAGATGTTCAGAATAGACATCAGCTGGGCTGGCTTGCCAAAGCTACCATCACGGAACAATTGGGTGTTGACGTCTGGGTCGCACGTATAAAGTATGAGCCCCCCAGGAGAGACGGCCAGGAAAGTATCGGCCTTGACCCGTTCAAACGGCTCGTAGCCACTGTGCCAAAACTCATTGAACAGAAGGAGGGGCAGCCATGCCTGGGTCAGTCGTTGAGGGACGAGTTTTGCAACAGGGACCACAATGAACTGGGCTAGCTGCCATGGTGCTCCAAGCAACGAGTATGGCAGGATCACGAAGGGTAGGCTGGTGGCTTTTGCTAGGTTAACATGATGTACGAGGCCAATGAGAGACCAGAGTCCAAGCGACAGAAAGCCAACGAAGAGTATCTCGATACAAAAAGCCACGGGCTGGTCCATGATGGCGGAAACGTCGAAAATTCTATCGCAGCGTTAGGTCCGGAGGTAGCCCCTTGAGAGGGAAGGCCACATTACCTACCTGGGTGTCTTGGTTAGACTATTGTTTGTTCTAGCTAGACCTTTTCGGGTCCAGCTGAAGACAACCAGTGCTTTCACTTCCAAGGCTGGCAAGCGCAAGTTTGGGATGTGAGCGAGATACTTAGGTAAGTTGACGTTGTTGCTTTGACTACCTAGGTACACACTGTGATCCAGGATGGATCTTGACTCCTAAGAGAAAGACGCCATGAGCAGGTTCTATTGCATTTCAGCCGATAGATAACTCATATAGACACCGAGCAGCCAGAAAGGTGCTAGTCGCATGCATCTACTTTGGTTTTACTGCCAAAAATAAGCTTTAAGGGGGGTGACCAACATAACTCCAAGTATCAAAGAAATTACCGCATTTGCTCAGGTGCTGCTTATGGCTTCTAAACACCGCATGCATGGCTTGTTGGTTCCCCACACTAACGGACTTGAACCGAAGGTTCCAGGATGGAGACAGGAATAAATGTAGTGTGGCAGACAGTATTATAATCACTGTAACGTGGGGTCCGAAGGATGATACCCTTGTTTGTGGCTAGCGCTTCTTCGCTGACATGTCTTCCTCTTCGAGTGACAACGCTGACTTCGATGCTTCTCCCGTTGGGTTCCGTCCGATTTCTTGTCTATCCCTTTCCTTTTACATATCTGTAGCCCTAATCATCATCATTTGCAAGCAGTTTCTTAGACATTACCTGCTCTGCCACCAATACTCCTTCCTATGTATCGGACACAGCACTGGCTGAGAAATGGCGACACCAATTCCAACTGGCTCTCAGCCATCCATGGTTACTTCTGCCCTTCTTGCGGTCTCTATTGTTTTCCCAATTCTTGGCACCATCGCAGTCGCGCTGCGATTCTTGGTACACAGGAAGTTTAAGAAACAGAAGCCGTCAAGTGATGACTGGGTTTGTGCGTTAGCCCAGCTTGCTGCATGGGGTATCTCGATCGATACTTTTGTAGCAGCAGGCATGGCAGGCACGGACTATACTTACCCATCTCTAAATCCTCTCTCTGCTTCCATCATTTTTCTCCGGGTGAGTGTTCATTTGTATGGCCAGTGATCCTTGATGTAGGAACTGACCGTGATCATAGACTTTGTGGATCGAGGGCTTTCCCCTTGTGATCAGCCTTTCCCTTGTGAAGATTTCGGTTCTCCTCTTCTACGCACGAGTCTTTACCACCTTCAAATTCAAATTGGCTGTACATATTTACGTTGGGATCTTGACCGCATGGTGTATTTCCATGATAATAGTATGATAATACCCTCTCCTACTGTACCACCACTGGGACTTTGGTCTTGGATCAATTTACTCAATGTTCTTTAGTGCCAGCTCCTTGCGGCCAACCCTATCCAGAATGCCTGGAACCCGTTGGCCACCACGCCCCTACGCTTCAACTATAATGCTTGGTCACTGGCCTTTGCGGGTATGAGCATCGTCTTCGACGTCGTCGTGCTCTGCTTCCCTTTCCCGGTTATCTTCAAATTGCAGATGACTTGGACGCGCAAGCTACAGGTCGTTGCTATCTTTTGGCTTGGCATCTTCTGCTGCGTCTCATCCGCTGTACGTTTCTATTTTCTCTACTCGGAAATTTATGCAGCGACTTCTTCCAACACGGGCCCGGGCCGCTACCTCAAGACATCGACCGCGTTCATCTGGGGCACTGTCGAGCCCAACACCAGCATCATCGCCGCGTGCTTGCCATGTTACGCTCCATTCTTCGCGAAAGGCCAAGGACTCCCATCGCTGTTGGCGAGATTCGGTAGCTTGTTCTCAACCGGCCGCGGCAATAAAGAAAAAGCGAAACAGTCTGGTGACGACACTTTCCCGCTGGAATCCGATGGCAGCTACCAACTTAAAGGAACCAAGAACAGACCATGGGAGCGTGTTGATGTGATTCACTCGTCTCACAATGTGGATATCGAGCGAGCGAACAGCTGGCAGGTTGACCAAGAGCCACTTAAATATGTCCACCCTTTGCAAATCCAGGTCACACGAGACTTCACGAGAACAGAAACCCGGGGAAATTGAGTCATGTTTTTGGGTGGCTTGAGCTTGAGCTTCTACGCGGGGGAGATTGAACACATGCATGCGAATGATGAGGCTCGAGAGATCATAGGCAGCGCAGGGGTATATTTGGATATATGCTATCTCCATGAATTTTAGTGCTTTACATTGCAGTTGTGCGAGTTCCTCAGAAGTAGAGCCTCTCTTAACCTGGGTCACGGTATACATCTACTAAGTACACGGCACACCGAGTGAAGTAAATTTGAGAGGTCGCAGGGCTAATAGAGCGGAATAATCACATGCAGGGCGCTTCGGTCAGCATCGACATGAAGTTCAAATCACCAATGGTGAGGCTTGTGACGACTGTGAAAATCAAGATTTCTTGAGCTATGAATATATTATGTACTCCTTCACGCAAAACACCTGGGCAGCGGATGCTATTACGCCACAAATCATTGGCTGCTTTTGGGAAACGATGGGTACAGTTCAGCTGCTCTTGACCTCTTGGTCGCTCAAGACACTCAGGACCTTTTTGACGCTGTCACGGCTCAAGCAGGCATTCTGCCACCTGGTGAAATTCGGGAACTCATCAGAATTCCATGCATGTTCGCCAGTGCGGCTGCCCATGAAGAACGCGATTTGCATGTTCCACATGGTAAAGGCCAAATCAGCATAAGTGCATTTGTTGCCCACAAGCCACTCCGACTTGGCCAAGACGCTGTCGAGAACGCCAACCACACGCTTGACCTCGGCACCGTAGCGAACTTTGGCTGACTCCGGGGACTCGCCGTAAACCTTTTCGTGGAAGAGGTTGAACCTGCGCGGGAACGATTGGAATTAATTAGAGCCCTTGTACTGTATAGAATCATGCGGGGTATGAGTGTTTCGGCATGGAAGGGCTCACCAGGCGGCTTGACCAAAGTAAGGGCCTTGGCCAGAGGCTTGGTAGTATGACCACTGCTGTGTCAGGTACTTCTCGGGAAAGCTGCTGTACGAGATCTTGTTGTCCTTGTCGTAAGTATCAATCAGATACTAGTTGGAAGAGTGAGCTTAGTTCGAAACGGCAACGATGGATACCCCTCATGGTAGGCTCACCTGGACAATCGCGCCAGACTCCCAGAGTGTGATATTATGGTTGGGATCCACAATAGCAGGAACACGGCCGTTTGGGTTGACATCAGTGTACGGCTTCTGCTTGAGGCCATCAAGTTCGACCCAGGACGACTCGTAAGGTAGGTTGAGCTCCTCAAGTACAATGAGAACCTTGGAGGGGTTGGGAACCTGGTCTGTGAAGATGTTAGCGACCGCCTTGCTCTCATTGCGAGGTTGAACGCTTGTCAGACTCACTCCTCCAGTACAGTTTGATCGGTTTGAGGCTCATTATGACGACTGCTTCCGTATGAATCGTGATAACCACTAGAACAAGAAGAAGGCGAAGACGTTTGGTAAAATTGCTTTAACACTGAATGGAGATCATATCGATATTTTCGAAGGGCTGTCGCCAAACACAGATCAGGCGGGCAAGTCGGAGGCATGCGCTCCAGTCAGATGTCAAGGGCCGATGTGTGTTGTACGGGCTGTACGGGCAAACAAGGATGGCGGTACAAACATAGCTGCAAACAAGGGCCCGGGGGGCTGCATCATCACGCTAGTCCACTGCAGATCCGGGAACATGCCCCGCCCAGATCTCTTCCTAAGTACTTAGTACTTGGTACTTTGCCAATCCAGGTGAAATGCGCGATAGAGCACACTCTGCGAATTCCAAATATCCTACTATATTATAAAACCGCATATATTTTAATTTTCATATATTGATCTTCTACTTACATTTTCGCCTATTCTATAATATAATAAAACTATAGAATAATTAGTAAAGTCTTAAAATATAGTTATATCTATTAAGTATAGCCTTAAAAATATATTCTTTAATTATAAAGAAATAATTCTTAAAGATTTAAATAATAAGATTATTTTATAACTATAAGTTTATATAAAGTATATAGGAAATAAAAAGATATATAAAATGATTATCTAGTGATAACTCTTAAAGTATTATAATGAAAATAGAAAAACTGCTACTCTGTAGACTATGCTCTATCGTGCAGTAAATCAGTTGCATTAGACATCTAGAGCCTGCCGAATTTATTGGAGCGCTTCTAAGACATCGTCCAAGCCCTTATCTGAGCCCCTAGGAATCACATGCCATATGTCACCCTCCTGGCTTAGTATATCAAGCAGCTAAGCAATGCTACTCACAATAATTCGCTTCAGCTGGAAGTTGCTGTAACACAACCTGCAAATAACAAGCCACCCTGTAATGGACCGGTCGCAGAACCGGTTTCTGGCAGCCTCAGGCCCTTCTAGACTTGCATGTAGGCCCCTCTGACCTGCAGAGAGAGACCCAACTAGCTGCCAACATCTTTATTTTGGACTTCGGGCCCTAGGCTCCAGGCTCCAGGCGGAGAGATCGACATTTAGGGAATCGGTCTCACGGCCAGCATTGCGCTCATTGGATGACAGTTGAGACATTCGTTACACATGCGGTGTGCCCATCATAAGCGCTCAGTAACGAAGCCGCGCGAGGTGGTATTATTGCAAATATTCTCATGGTAGTTGCTTTCGTATCTGCATGTCAGCACCAACAAGTTCTTCAATGCGGCAAAGATGCAAGCTTTCGAATTTGCATGTCAGCACCAACAACCAACAAGTTCTTGAATGCGGCGAGGTGCATGCTTATACAGATACATGTCAGCATTTAGTAATTTCCTTTGTCACGGAGAGATGGATGCTTACCTAGGTATGTACTAAGAAGATACATGTCAGCATTTAGTAATTTCCTTTATCGCGGAGAGATGGATGCTTTCGTGCATGCGTACACTAACAATTTTGCACTAAAATGTATTGTAAATCTGTTCTGTGGACCAATTTCATCACCCAACATGTACGGGCACGGCACCACAGGGTACGGAGGATAACTCCCCGCCCGTCAACTGCGAGCTGCATCAGCTCCTGCGGGTGAGACGGACAATGGCAGGTTGCTTCTCCCAGAACCACCAGATACCCTGCTTTTCCCACACCGGTAGGTCAATTCCGGGCGGAACAGACACATCAAATGTCCACAACAATTTCGCCAGGATCGATCGCAGCTCAAGCCAGGCCAGATTCTGCCCAGGACAGTTATGTGGGCCGAGAGAGAAAGGGTTGAATGCAGCCTTATCGTCTCGCACGCCATTCCTCGCGTTGCTCAGCCACCGCGCTGGCATGAAGCGTTCAGGCTCGGAAAAGTTCCGCTCGGCCCTGTAGGTTGCCCATGGTGGGACGGAGACCACTGTGTCTGCAGGGAGCGCTTCACCAGCAACAACGCCTCCCCCGGCAGGAACCTTGCGGCGCATCGCGTCGGGGATCGTTGGACAAAGTCTCATACCCTCGTTCAACGTTGCATTGAGGATGGGAAGCTGCTTCAGTTGGGGCCCTGCGATCTTGTCTCCAGAACTGAAAGCTGTTCGGATTTCGCCCGTGACTGCAGCAAGGTCGTCCGGATTGCGCAGCAGGTAGTTTAGTAGTCCAGTTAATACAGTTGTGACTGATTCGCTGCCTGCAGCCACCAGTATCATAGCATTGACCTCCATTTCTTCGCGGCTCATAGACTCGAGCATGGGATCCTTCTCAGACTCCAGGAGCTGGCCGATGATGTCGGGCCGGTTTGAACCGGCGGCAATCCGCTGGCGAACCTTCTGTTCAGTGATACGCCACATCTCCATCACTTCGTTCAGTGCCGAAGAGGGCGTGATCGCCATGAGCGTTGCATATAGCCATGGATAGAACTTCGCAGATGTGACTATCGTGGCTGCCTTGAACTGACTGACGGTCTGGATCCAGGGATGGGTTGTCAGACCATCCAGACAGCCGAACGAAGAACCCCAGACCAAGTCCCCAATGATATCGAATGCCACATAGTTGATCCACTCCACCGTGTCTATGTCAGTCAATCCTCGGCTCGACGAGTTCTCGATGCGCTCGTTCAGCTTCAGAACTAGCTTATCGACGTAAGAGCGCACGAGTGGTTCCTGGGCTGCTGTGTATCGCTCTGAAAACGCCGGTGCTAGAATCCTTCGGAAACGAGCGTGTTCCTCTTCAGTGCATGCAATCAAATTTGATGCAGTTTTCCCTGGTGGCTGATCCTTGTACTCGTAAGGGCGCACATAGTTCTTTGGGTAGATGTCTCTCCAAGCGGCAGGATCAATAAATGATAGCTCATCTGGAGCCAAGCGGACAATGTCGCCGTACTGTTCATGCAGCTTCTTGATATCGTGCGGTAGTCGTCCCTGGATGAATGAGGAAAGAAACGGAAGCCGACTAGCACGCCATAGCAATGGCCCCGGGTATCTTGAAAGCGGATGGAGCCAGATATTGTATACCAAAAGACTGACAATATACTATATTTCATTAGACTGCATCCCAGGTCTGCAAGCAGGTATCAAAGTATGCCAGGACAGAACACTCACCGCCGCTGCTATGCATATAGACCAGACGAAGATCTCCAAGATTCGAGTCATGTTGCAAAGCGATTATTGTTCCTTATCGCACAAATTTTGACTAATAGTCTGGTAACAAAAGAGCATAATTCTTCGTACTACGGACATGAACGCTGCGACTGAGTCTAAATAGGCTGGGAAGCCGAGCAGCACGTGACCCTCGTCGTCTACAGGGTTGATCCTGGTTGAGGGACGAATGAGAACAGGTCTGAATAAGCAACTAAGCACATTGCTTATTAGGGAGATACATCGAGATCTCTTTATTACATACTTAAGTACATAGCTGCCCTTTCTGCAGTCTTATGCCTGGGAACCCCTGTATAGAGTGTATAGTGCGCGATAGCGCAAACTCGGATAAAAGTCAAATTACTATATACGTATACCTCCGTAGAGAGCAGAATAAGCCTATATATAATCGCTTACAGGCATAGGTATAGTCTCTATAGTAATATTTAACTAAATAAAGGGCGTGCACTCCCTGTAGACTATAAAGCTAGCTACGGTAAGCGCTAGGGCTACCGCCCCACTTTAGCTAATCAGAGGCTACCGCTGCTATAGATCTTACCTAAAACCTCCCTATAGCGCGCCTGCTAGCCGTTTCCTCTTTTCTAAACTAACCATATATAATAGTACGTTCTTTAACCCCTATTTTCACTACTACGCATACTATTTTACGATACGAGTATATATATATTATACTTACCGTCATCGAATTTATATAGTATTGCTTTTTTTTAATTTAAAATAGTTGATTTTAAGCGAGATACGATTAAATACGGCAGGCTCGATATTTTCTATATAGGGAACGCGCTTTATAAGGATACCTAGGCTAACTCTAGACTCTATAGGCTTAGTTCGCTATACTCAGGGTTATATATTATCGTACGACCTCGTTTATACGGCCGATAATATACCTATAGATGGTTACGGTAATCTCCCCCTCGATAAGGTTAATAAGGCCGATAAGGGCGAGGAGTCCGAGCACTATACCGTTTAGCCCGGTATAGACTCGAAGAAGGCCACTTTATAGGTATATAAGGATACGCGGCTTCCCGCTATCCCGACCGAGCTTAAGGAGGGCTTAAGCCCCGCTTAGCTTACCTTGTAGTACCTTTAGCAAGTCCTTAACTACTAGTTCGCCGATTATTAACGCATTCTTGCCTAGTATATACCCGAGATAATATATATAGCTTTAGCTCTCCCTTATTTAGAGATATACTAATATATATATAGCGGCTCTAATATCTTATCGAGCTAAAGCGCGTTTATAAGTCTAGATGATTCCGGCTTAACCTATTTAAGCCCGTACGCTAGTAGTAATACTCGTTTATCCTCGGTTACCTCTTTTCGGATTATAACGATACTCGCTTAAAGCCGTGCAAGACCTGCGCGAGCTCGCATAGCGAGGGTCCCTTTACTAAGTGCGTATACGATAAGGGTCTGATATTTATAGGCGCATATAGTAACTATTAGTATAAGTCGGGTATATCTAACTGCACTATTCGGAGTATATCCCTGTATAGCTATATATAATTCCCTTACGAGCGTATATAGGGTAGCTAACCGATATATAGAGGAGCTCTAGGATATTATAAAGGGTATTAAGGACCGCGCGAAGTCGAATAACTATAAACGTACTACTACTACCTCGTATAGTACTATATAGGAACTAGTTACCCCCGATAAGGGATCTAAGAAGCGTGCTCGTTATACTATAGCGCAGTACGCTCCCGATTATAGCCTTATAGGTAAGACCTAGGGTTCTCCGGTCGCGCGAGCACCCGCTCTTACCTAGTATAGTATATATTAGGCTGCTTAGGCCTAGGCGGGTATATTCGGTACTCCTTAGCGCCGATCGGGCAGTACCTAGCTTTAGTTTATCCCTATACCCGCGCTTATCGCCCTGTATTAGGAGATCGATACTAAAGTATACTTGCGCCGCTACTATAACGAGTAGGTAGGGATATACGGGCTTATATACGCCTATAGGTATTTATACTTAGTTTTACGGTTACCGGAGTTCTTTAATCTATTACGATTTCCTACGTATAGCTATAAAGGGATAGGATTCGGCGTTTACGAGGATAATACCCCTATAGCAAAGGCGTACTAAGCGTAGCCTAGTTAGTTTCGGTTTATTTATAGATAATTTTCGGGAAACGGATTAGATTCGGCTAGTACGGGGCTTATTAAGCCTTATCTATTATAAATAAAAATTTTCGATCCTAATTAAGGCTATTCGTATATATATAACGTAAATAAGTATATCGCTTATAATTCTAAGTTATATTAAGGTATCTAAACTATATATAATAGCTAGATATAAATAAAAACTTACTAACGTATTCTATTATAGTTATATATATTATACTACGTACTAGACGGCCCCCGGCCTTACTTAAGCGCTACCGTGCACTCGTTAAGCAGCGTTTATTATAAGGTAACTTAGTACTAGAAATATACGCTAAGCTTATACGGCGTTTTAATATTACTAGTATAGAGCGTATACTGCGTCGTTATATAAAGATATAGTTACTCGCAGCTATATAGGGACGTACTATTAATACGGTAGATTTATATCGCCGTATCTGCAAGCTTTAGTTCGAATAAGGCCTTTTAGATAAGTAAATGCTTACTTTCCTTACTATAAAGGAGGATTAGAAAGTAATTATAGGCGGGCTTATACGGATTCGAAAAGGTATAGGTATCTTCCGACAGCGTGATGCCTAATAGATCGAAGACGCCTAGACTCACTTATAAGACTTCTTCGAGGATAAATAGTTTATTAAGAACCTTACTGCGCGAATAGGGAGGAATATACTCTACGTATACCTTCGATAACGTATAATCGACGTCCTACGAGAGATTCTTTCTTAAGTATACCCTGAGTTCTACTAAGCCGGTATTAATTATCGCCGTAAGAAGGCGTACCGACGCTATAGAGGCTGGATATGCAACGGTCCTAACTTTATATAGTTAATCGATAGCTATATAAAGTTAAGTAGATAGGGTATCGAATACTACGCTAGTATCGATACCTATTCGAGGTATATAGTATAGTTTTATACCGGTATATCTACTAAGACGGCCCGGAACGTACTTATATAGTATATACGGATAGTTTAATAGTACGGGTATATACCTCTACTTATCCGAGCAGATCGTAATTATAAGACGCTACTTATCGCCGGGGCCTATTACTATTTATTACTCTATACCGACCTTATCTAACGTCCTTAATAGCCTCGTATATAGCCGCGCCCGAATTATCACCGGGCGTCTTTATTTAGAAACCGGGTAGTGCCTGCTATACCGATCCGTATAGTAGTAGACGAGGGTATTAATATCTATACGCCTATACCCGATAACGTTTAAGGGCCCCCGGAAGCAAATAATATTAAGGATAGCGATATAGAGCTATTACAAGGTACTCCAACCCTCGCCTTCCGTTAATATTAGATATACGGCAAAAGCACGTATAACGTTAAGATTAAGCGGTAGTAGGGGAGCTTAAACGAGGGTAGAGCTATCTTCTAGAGGGTGTATATAGCTGATTACTATTAATAGATATCTGCTAATATATAAATATAGGACTTTTTTAAGTATCTCGAGGCATCTCTAATATAGGATTAGTATAGCCTTACCGATAGGGTTGCTCTTCTCTTTATATATATACCTAGAGTTAGATATAAGTTTACCGAGTTTATACGGTTATAGAACTCCTATTATATCCGGAAATAAAGGGCTAGACCGTACGTTATACCTGGTAAGCTATAGGTACTATACTATATGCCTGATAGAGATAATATTAAGGACTATTAGGTATTACTATCCCCGGATATCCTTAAAGAGCTACTCGACCTAATTAAGTATAATAATATCGATTTAGATACCTTCTTACCTATCTTAACTATAACGATCTGCTAGGATATAGTTAATTCGTTTAATAGTCTTCCTCCTCGACTACCGGCTGCAGGCTATATACAGCTATATATCGCTAAGTATAATATACTTAGGGCGCGACTTCGATTATATATTAACGAGGGCTACTAACCTGTAATATCTCTATTATCTTTATATATAGGCAGCCTTACGTATCTCCGTATATAGCTAGGAGATAAGGGTATTAATATATATACGTTAGACGTGGACTCGGATACGGAAACGGATATTAAGATTATCTAAATAAGAGGAAATAGTCGTATATTCTATTCGCGTATACTAAATTAAAACTAATCAACCTTATACTACTCTTCCATAGTAAGATTATAAATCTCTATATTAGTTAACGGGTCTGTTAAGTCCTGACGTAGGCTTGATACTACCTGATCACGCTTAATCCTCCGTGTATTAATATCCTATCGAATAGCTAGGCTGCTTGATCGAGCGCGCTTCCTCGACTTAACCTATATATAAGGTTAGTTTATATATATTAAGACTCTAGATATATAATTTACCTAAGGAGTAATAATATCTTCTTATATAGCTATATCAGGGCCTACTATAGCCGCGCGCCGTCCTATAATAAGAGTAACAGGAGTAATAGGAGTAGGTAACTCTACTTTAATAGCGGGAGTAACCTCTATCTTAATTATATAGCCTATCTCGCGCTTGATTCTCTATTAGCTAAACCCAGCTATCGCCTTACTGCCCTATTCGCTCTTGATTATACTTATTATAATCTGCCCTTCCTCCTTCTTTACCCGTATAGCCGGGCTATCTTTAGCTTTAATAAAGTCTGTTATTATAATAATATTGTATAAGATAAGTGTAGGCCTGTACTTAGGAGTAATCTTCCGACTATCCTCGTCTCTATCTAAACCTGGAATAACTTCTACCTCCTGCTCCTGTATAAAGTTCAATACGTACCCTAGGACCCTATTCCCGGTTATAGGGGCTTTTCTATACGTTGCTATTATAGTATTAAATAGTATCTTAATCTCGTCTAATCGTTATACAGTATTAACTACGCTCGGGCTATTACCGCACGTAATTAATATAACTAGTTTCTACTCCCTTAGCATAATCTGCTCCAGTATATCCCCGCGCGATAAAAGATTATAGGTTAGCGCTGCGTATATAGGATATTCTCTACGAAAGAAGAATAATTAAGGGGCAAGTTTCTTATACTTAGTTATCTTAAGGTATCTCTTAATCGCTAAACTACTATATAGGTTATATTCGAACTCGGCCGATTATAGTATAACTATAATCGGGGCTAATAAGGGCTTTAGTTTCTTAGCCGTTTCTCGTTCACTATAGTACTTATCCTTAATCGCATCCTCTATATACTCGGTAAAGCTTTTTTTTATCGTACCCGAGAAGCTTACGTTAAACGGGTTCTATATAGGCCTAGTAACGCGGGTATTACTAGTAGTTAAGCCCGGGCTCGACTATACGCGGCTCGATACTACTAATAATCGCTATACGGGCGCGACTATACCTAATAATAGCTATATAGGTATAGTTATCGATATAGATAATCGTAGAGGGGTAGTTAGGTTAATAACCTCTAGCGGCTCCGGGGTAGTATCGAGATTATATATATCTATAGATAGAAGTGCTAGACCGTACTCGGGGTAGTTATTCTAGTTATAGTATAGGGCCTTAATATAAGCGTATAATACTCTACTAATAGGATAGTTCTTTACGACCCTAAGGAACGCCGGTAAAGGTAGTTAATCAGTGGGCGGCATTATATAAGTATTAGTATATATAGCTATATAGATGTGCGCGGTAATATACGAGTATATAAATAGTAAGCCAGAGCTAAGTTACCTCGTACGAAATTTTATATATACGTAGGCTATAGTTAAGCCCTAATACGGTTATATAGTCTAGGAGTATATGCGGGATATGCTATTAACGTAATAATTAATCGTTATCAGGGGTGTACACCTATTAACGATTTTTGACTTTTGTCCGAGTTTGCGCTGTCGCGCACTATAGAGTGTATTCAAGGACGGCGGGAAGGACCGGACCAGATCCGTGAAGCAAAAAGAGTGGGGGTTATGCGATGCTACATGAAGTATCCTTACATCGCCGCTTCGTCTGTACACCTACACACTGCTACACAGGGAAACACACCAGAAAGCTCTTCACGTATTTGTCCAGTGACCATCGTATCATATTCATCTACAGGAGTGACAGCTCCGCGGTGTCGGTAAAGTATATCAATTTGCGATTTGTTGCAAGGCCTCAAGCGCTGCGAAACTCTGTCTACCGGCACGCACCGTCCTGCACACCCTATGTCATGTCGTGCACCATTCGGCACGAATGTAGCAAGGTGAATAACAGTCAGAGTGGCAGCCGCTCAGAAGCAGGCCGGGCACGCATCAAAATCTCAGCATCCGGATTCGGAAAGATGAACTCATGGGCGCGCAGATTCGGCGGGCGCTCATTACCGTCTTTGAACCTGAATTCGTAGTCCATCAGCAGACGCACAAGGATGATTTTAATCTCGAGGCTGGCGAAGAAGCGTCCTGGGCACGAGCTCGGACCGTGCCCAAAGTTAAGGATTCGGTCTTGTGTCGTTGAGAACTGATGCAGGTGGCCCTCGCCCTCGCGTTGCCGCAGCTTGTAGTAACGAAAGCCATCGAATTTCTCAGGCTCCGGAGTCACATCAGGGTCATTCTGGATGGAGTTGACCGCCATACTGATATGGGCGCCCTTTTGCAGTAGCGTGCCGTCCGACATCCTGGCGTCTTGGAGGAGGACGCGGTGCATGGATAGTAGAGTTGGCGGGTTGAAGCGTTGCGACTCGCGCATGAACGAGTCGAGTTTACGGAGCTTCGAAAATGCGGGCTTCTCCCATTTCATCCAAGGACCCTCTTTGCGCACAACTGCACGAATTTCTTCCCGAATCGGCTCGAGATATTCCGGGTGAGCCAGAAGATCATAGAGACAATGCACCGCGTTCATTTGCGAAGTGTGAATTGAGGCGAGCGACATCACTACCTCGAGATGAGCAAGAGCCGATGCCTCGCCCTCCTCAGGCGTAGCAATCTCCATCATCCAGGACAGTAAATTGTGCTTACTATCCTCGGGCTCCACGTGGCCCACGGCTTCCGCTTTGCGTCGGCGGTTGATTTCGGGAACAAGCAGTTTTTTTGCCTTCTCGACATATGCCGTCCCTTTATATGACGAGGGCATAAACCACTTGAGGAAGCCATGGGTCCACATCGGAAAGAGTCGCAGAAAAACCAAGGACACAAACACATTTTCAGTGAATTGAGTAGATATCTCGAGCCACTCCGGATTGCGACACAACGGCTTGCCGAGGAATATCCGAGCACTTACACGAGCGACCAAGTCGAGAACGGTATGGTACGGCTTCACTGTCACCCACTCATCTATCATGAAAGTGTCAGATATCAGAAGCGCCATCAGCTCGTGTTGTTTGTATTTACCTTCAGATTGCGTCAGCTCTTTTTCTAATGCAAAGTTGACCTCTTCTTGCATAGGTCTTGTGAGTGAATTAAGGTTGGGTGTGAGCTTGAGCTGGAGAGTGCGAAAGTGCAAATTATTGCGGAGAATAATGTGCATATTCGTTGAGGAGCCCATCAGATTATGGACGTGAGCAACCGTTGGGCTTGCTACAGTATTCGGGAGCTTGCGGATGTCCTCGACATACTTGTACGGCAGTACCAGCATATCGGTGTCGGCTCTTCTGAACTGAAAGATTCTGTCCTTGCACTAGCAGATGAGCTGAGTCAGTTTACCATCACACTGTATCTCCTGAATCGACTCACTGCCTGGTAGCCCTCGTTTAAGACGTCTTCAGCATGGCGAAAAAAGCGAAAGTTGGAGATCATGATTGGCTCAAGCTGGGAAGATACCCCGAAAACAGGAACTTTGTAGCTGAATATCTGTGAGAAGGCGAAGGAGAGCATGTATACCCCCACCGCCAGGGATGCGAACAGCCATGTCGCAGTTAATTGATGTGAAGAAGGCAGAGTCAGAGTCCCACTGGGAATATCCCACGAAAAAGTTGAGTTTGCCATATTTGCGAGAGACAGTTAAAGCAGACAGATCAAAGAGATACGAGGTGAGTAGTAAGTTGAAAGGAATGCTAAAACGACGCAGAGTCTTCGCTTTAGGGCACTGCAATGCCCAGGCCCTCTCGATACATCAATATGTATGTACCTAGAAACGAAAGAATTCTAGTATGAAGCAAGACTGTGTTCAGTCAAAGTTCGAAAGTGGAGTTGCATAGCTGATATGCAGAACATGGCTCTTGTCACCGTTAGTGGTGGTCCTCGGACTAGTGCGAAAAGCACCTGCCCGAATAAGCAGTTTATTCCGAGATATTGTGGCACAGGGTCAAGTTGGTATGTACAGGGCATAGGGATCGCAATTGCCATTGGGTGCCACAGGTGGGGGTCAACAATACTGAGTGCTATGGGCGAATCTCTGTGCGATATGAAGTCCTGATCTTCCCTCGACCCAATTCTCAAGGTCTTCGAGCAAATCGGCAGGGCTTATCCTGTGGCATCCACTGGCAATTGTAACCCCTGTGCCCTGTAATAGGCAGTCAAATGCGGAGCAGGCAGCTACAATAGCTTTAAGCAAGTACAGGTTCGATTAATAGGATGCAGCATAGGAAACAATAAATTAAAATAGGAAGATAAGGTTAGATTACCTATAGAAAACTCACTTATTTATATAATCTAATAAAATAAGCAGCGCTTATTACTTATTGAATTAGAGTTATTTAAGATTTATATTAAATAATATTTCTAATTAATAAGTACTTAAAGCTTATTTTTAGAAATATTTAATATATATAGAAGAGTATAATGAATGACTTAGAGAAATTATAGTATAGAATATAATATATTCATCAGTTTAATATAGTATATTATAATCAACTTATTTTAGCTAAAACTTAATATAATAAATATTTAGTAAATAATAAAGCTAGACTTTATAAGTATATAATCCTCTTTATAGTATAGTATATAATATTTTACTTAAGTTAACCTTATATTTGTCTCTTTTTGTATTATTATATACGATATACCTCTTCTTTCTTATAGATATATATATTTATCTACTACTACAGCAGCTAGCTCTACCAATATTACCTTTACTAGCCTTATCTATACATATGTACTTAGATATGCAGTTGGTTGGCTCGCCACTATACCAAGTGTCTTACTTGAGATCGACGTTGCATCAAACTCCTCCTACGGAAAAGACATCTGGAGAGGGATTTACTGAGGGTGTGGACCACCGAGTAATCCCCGAGCTTTCTTTGGTAGCGATGGGCCATGGAGTCTGGCTAGCAATCTATTTGAGAGATTCATGATTCCGATCAACGATAATCTTGTGATTCGTAGCTATAGCATCAGATCCTGTCTTCGGATCTGGGTTCTGAGTCTCTTTGATTTCATCTAAAGGATTCCGTTGGTACCAAATATCATGTCAGCACCAAACCGGCAGAAATTGGAACTCTCCCGAGAGGTCTTCCACGAAGCGAATAGAGCCGTGAGACATCTGGCGGAACGATGTTCTCAAAAGAAAGGCTTCGGATCTTTCAGCATATCCATCTACGACACTGCATGGCTGGCTATGATCCATACTCCTGGGGATCCGGGCCATTGGCTATTTCCAGAATCATATTCCTACCTCCTGCTTCACCAAAACGAGGATGGAATGTGGCCGACATATGCCTCACCAATTGATGGCATTCTCAACACACTGGCAGGTCTCCTGGCTCTTGTTAAACATCACAAGTCAGATACTACCGTCAATTTCGACAACGCCCATCCAGCTAGAGTTTGGGAATTGCCATCCAGAATTGCGAAAGCTCGACGAGCACTGGAATCAGCACTGTGTAATTGGAACGTGAAGCAGACTCTGCATGTCGGTTTCGAGATCCTGGTACCAAGTCTGTTGTGCCAACTCAGTGAGGAGGAAATCGTCTTCGATTTCAAAGGTCGGGCCGCACTTATGACTCTGTACCAGAAAAAACTTCTCAAGTTCAATCCAGAAATGGTTGCCTCAGAACAGCCAACTACCTTACTACATTCTTTGGAGGCTTTGATTGGCGCGTTTGATTTTGGCCTTCTCAAGCATCATTGTACCGACTACGGAGGTATGTTGGGATCTCCAGCATCGACGGCTGCATATCTGTCGCACTCGCCAGAGTGGGACTTTAGAGCACAGAAGTATCTGGAGAACGTCGTGCGCAGTTATGAGTCTTGCGGTGGTGTACCCAGCGGCTTTCCCACCCCCGTGTTTGAAATCTCATGGACCATATCGACACTGCTCGCGTGCGATTTCAACGTTGGAAATTTTCGCAATGACGACCTCCAAGTTGTCACTCAATACCTAAGAAAGGCAATCGGTGATCAAGACGGCGTGCTGGGTTTCGCACCCCCTTTTCTCCCTGATGCCGACGATACATCAAGATCTCTGCTTGCTTTGACAGGTCTTGGTGTTCAAATTGACCGCGACCCTCTTATTCGAAACTTTGAGGGCAGTGATCACTTCAAAACATACCAGCTCGAGAGGGACCCAAGCGCAAGCGCGAATTGCAATGTTCTTCTTGCGCTTCTCACGTCTCCCAACGTCGACCAATTCGTTCCACAGATTGAGAAAGCAGTTAAATTTCTATGCACATGCTGGAATACGAACAGACTGCGAGACAAGTGGAACCTCGCCGCTGAGTACACGGATATGCTACTGGCTTCAGCGATCTGTCAGCTGTTGCGCGTTTATGATCATGGCTCAATGAAAGATATTGCTGTGAATGTCATCAAAATTGATATACCAATTATTCTTGTTCAACTCCTCGGTCGGACCCTTTGCAGACAATTGGGCAATGGATCATGGGGCAATTCGGTCGAAAAAACTTCATATGGGGTTATACTGGTCTCCTACGCTCTCAAACTACCCTGGCAACTTCCCATTCGACAGCATGCCGAAGCTGCGATCTCGAGAGCGAAGACGTATTTGGAGTCTCATTCTAGCCAGTGGGCAACCGGCGAATATCTGTGGATTGAGAAAGTCACGTACAAGTGTCCAATACTCTCGGAGGCCTACTGCCTGGCTGCAATGAACTCTTCAGCTGAGAAGCAGTCGTGGACGTCCGAGGTTGAGGAACTCTTCGAAATTGACGGAACCAAGGCCCAGAAGATGTCGAAGTTCTTTGGCCAGCTCCCACTTCTCCAAGACCTCTCGGAATCAACGATGATGTTTGCAATCTACGAAGCAGCAATGTATGCAAGTCGTCTCAAGCAAGTACGCCTCGACGTCTTTCCTCGAGATGATATTGGCATGTCGGCAGACAAGTACCTTGATTACATCCCAATCGCGTGGACAACAATAAATGCCGCCAACAATTTCAAGCTTTCTGGTGATGAAATGTGGGAGATGATGGTGATCTCCATGTTGAATTATCAAGCGGACGAATATATGGAATCTGTTGTGTCTCGCCTGACCGAACCGAGCTTGCAGGTTCTGGGGGTGATCATTGGCACCGAGATACGGAGCGGAGATCCACGATCTGCCTCATCCTCACCATCGCACTCGACCACATTCCAGCCAGCAGTTCTTGCACAACCACAATCCGAGTGTGGCTCGCCTCCCAGATCCCTGGCCTTGAAGGATGTAGCTGAAGTAATATCCAGGTACATCAGACACGTGAAGCAGCATAAGGCCATGCTCCAAAGCCCAGAGTCAGCCCAGCTGCGCGTGTTACAGGAGCTCGAGAAGTTCCTTCTAGCACATATCGAGCACAATACGGACAATGCGCGACTGAAGGAGCAAAACCGGAGTAGCCATACACCAGTGGGCAAGCATGATCCGATGCCGTATTACGATTGGGTCCGTACGACCGGAGCCAACGACACAAGTTGTCCATATTCATTTTCCTTCTTTTGCTGCCTCATCAGTGGAAGCGGTCCTCATTGTCTATCCTCAATGGTCCAGAAATACCTTGCACGGGAAATGTGCTTGCACCTTGCCACCCTCTGCCGACAATACAATGATTACGGCTCTGCAATGCGAGATGACGCGGAGGGCAACCTCAACAGCCTTCACTTTTCGGAGTTTTGTGATGAAGATGAACAGAGTCTGTCTTCTCTCGTGACAGCCAAGGTAGCTGAAGACGGTGCAAGGAAACATTCTCTTGAGAAGGCGAAAAGGTTGCTGATGAAGGTAGCTGACATAGAGAGGGCCTGCATGCAGCTCTGCTGGGAAACGCTCTCACCGAGCCTTGACGAGGCTGCAAGGATCAAAATCAAGGCCTTCGTTGATGTTACGGACCTGTTTGGCCAAATATATGTGGCACGGGATATTGCCAGTAGATTGCAGAAATAGTATAGAAGCTGATTCCATACTCCACCACTGACCATGTATATGATAGAATCATATCGAGTTAAAGAACCGAGTTAGCAATGAGACACGCTTTGTAGTTTACTTTGACTACATACATAGTACTCATGCTGTAAACTTAGTACTGAAGATTAAGCGTACTTATGTAGTTCCGCCGGCTAGTAATATTCCACAACTACTTAGTATGCATACGGTGCTAACGACGCTCGGGAAGCAACACGTGCAAGACGGAAAATATCGCCCATTATAAACCCATTGTTTGCTACAATTATAGATAGTGTATTCTTGACTTTCGAAGCCGTATATGGAGTTTAGATAGTACTAGATACTCACTAAGTACTATGAACCTAAGTAGGTACTTAAGTAGTCAGGCTTGATATATGCTGAATTAGGTCTGTTGTACAACGAGGTACCTCCTTGCACCCGAACGAAACCCCCGCCATTTCCAGGGTTAGGGCTGATGTACACAGTACCTAAATCATGTTTATGTAAGCATTTGGGATCCTCACATCGATGGTCGCCGTACATTCAATCTCCCGCACCTGAGTTCCCAACCTTCCAGGACATCGATGCCAGTTCCATCAGCGCCACCCGCGAGATCATGCTAGCAACCTCGCGCAGAGGTACACATGTCTCATCGATCGTCCACTGAAGACGAGCTCGACGGTGCCAGCTGGACTCGATACAATGTTCTGCTCCCGCCTGAGAGCCCGGCCGCATCTTGGTCGTCTCAGGCCAGTCCAAACCTCACAATCCGCAAGGCGCTCTTTCATCGGCCAACAGAACGCCTTCGGCTATGAGTACTCACAACATCCAGTGCGGGTTATTGGCCCTACAATCTGGACCGTCGGGGCCATCGGGGCAATCTACTTCACCTGTGCGGCCTACGATGTGTACCAGGACGTGAAGGAGTTGAGGGACGAGAACCGCCGCATCCTCATTTTCGACGACATCGAAGTTGGGAAGAACGCGAGGCTGGGCCGGGGTATTGGTTTTGACGCGTATTTCGGGAGAGGCCCCATCGTGGCAGCATCGCCTAGCACTATATGGGAGGACCTGAGTGGGCCCTCGAAGACCATCACAGGTATCACCCTCGCGAACATCGCTGTCTTGGGAGTCTCGAAAATGCCTTCGCCCGCCGCACAGCAGTGGTGGGCAAGTCTTGCACACACCCCGGGCTATCCGTGGTTTAGATACAAACAGCTGTTTACGCACATGTTTGGGGTAGGCATAATAGTCCCATGGCTCCTCGCATATCACTAATGAATTAGGTATTCGTTGCTAATTCTTGAACTCTTCACTAGCATGCCGGTGCCTTCCACTTAGGCCTGAACATGTTGGCACTGATTAATTTCGGCCCGTCCGTGGCACAATGCTCACCATTCAACGATTCTGGCAGCCACTTCCTCGCCTTCTATCTCTCGGCCGGCCTTGTCTCCTCTCTCGGTGCTCACCTGTCCGCACTCGTTCTGAAAAGTCACAGGTTCACACCGGGGATGGGCGCTTCTGGGGCCGTCTTCGCTGTCTTTTCTGCTTGGACTATGACGCATCAGGAAGGCCACGTCCGTATCTTCCCCTTTCCCAAAGTATTTGCCGCACGCGAGATCCTGGAGTGGGAGGTGGCGTTTGAAGTGCTCGGGCTCTTGGGACTCTGGAGAGCACTTAGGATCCCAATTAACTGGGGGCATGCTGCACACCTGGGTGGGTTGGGCGCCGGGGTTGCGTACATCATATATGGAGGAAATGCGCAGATTTGGAATTCGTCGCGGAGGGCAGCGTTCCGGTCTATGAAACTACTGAGGATCGTTTGAAGTATTGGAAATATATCAAGGATAGGGGAGACTGAGTTTGCACGTAGCAAGGGAGTGATACAGAACATCGAGCTTCTCACAGTATCAGTATTTCAGCAGGTACAGCCTGAGGTGTTCAGAAACACACTATGGCCTTGGCAATTATTGTCTAATTTGGAACATTGTCAGCTTCAAGTCTTGAAGATCACCTCCCTGGACACCGGAGGACCGACTCTCGGCAGTTCACAACAACATTATCGTGTGAACGCGAGTTGGATTGTAGTTCCTCAATAATATTCTGACCATGTATATATTCATCCATTTAATCTCAACTGTTCGCGGCCATATGCATGATCTGTTCACCCGGAACGCACTCAAAACCCTTGTTGCTTCAAGAAGTCTAAGACCATGTCAAATGCTTGCGGAGCGACCTTGTGTAGGAAGAGGTTGTGCCTAGATGTGCCATTCGGGTAAGCCTCTGGATGATACAAGAATATGTGTCTTGGGGTATGTCAGTACTTACCCTGCAGGTAGGTTGTCAACTGTTTCGACGACAGCAGCCGAGCTGAAGTTAGCCTTGATGCCATCCAGCACACCAACGCAGTTTCCCCCACAAGCCGAGACATCAAACTGTCCCTGTAACATGAATGTCGGCGCCGTAATATTTTCATACGCCATGGTCGTCGCCAACAGACTCGGCAGTTCCCCCACCGCAAAAGGCTCGCTCGCCACCCCGTATGTCCATTCCGCCATGCGATGCTCGAAATGCGGCTCGGCAAAGGTAAAATATGTTTCCGCATACAGGTCGGACGATGTTAGATAACCTGGATCGAGGGACCCCCAGCGCTCAGGATCTTGGATCCTCGCGACGCGGAAGCCTGCACCGGCGACGAAGGGCGCGAAATAGGCGAACGTCCCGCTGAAGCCGGTGAGGACCAGAGCGTCGATGACCGGGCCCGAGGAGGCTGCGGACTGTGCGGAGATGTAGGAGCCGTAGCTGTGGCCGATGAGGGCGACCTTGGTGGCATGGAGGGACTCCCGGGCGTGGGTGGCGAGCGAGTTGAGGACGGCTACTTCGACTTGGAACTGTGCGTCTGTGAGAGCGTCGACTTTCGATGACGAGCCGACGCCTATGCGATCATAGTTCAGCACTGAATAGCCAGCTGCCACCGCAGCGTCGACAAAGTTGTACTCAGTCGAGTCTGAAAGGTTTGGTTGCCAATATCTGACCCTTAGTCAGTGCTTGTCATGTCCACGGAACCTGTGATGTTTGACTCACAACTTTGACTCAATAATGCCGTGCGTCAATACCAGCATCGGGCCGCCAGTACCACATATAGTAGCCCCAATATTATAGGTGCTCTCTACTGCCGAAGTTGTTTCACCTGCAATTGGAAGGGGATCGTCAGGGGTCCCAGAGTCACGCCGTGTGAGGTTGAACGTAAGCGATGTTGCGTCCCAGTTGTTTTCGATGGTGGCATTGATGATGAACCGCATTTCAGAGACAGTCACCGGGATTTGGACATCACGGCAACTCCCTCGTCTTGTGCTCGAGACTGAACCAGGGAGGGCTGAAGTAAGAAGTGCGAAGCTGACAGCAAGTACTAGTTTATACATAATGGCATTCAATCAAGACTAGACTATGCGAATACCTTCAAATGCACCCCTTCGTCTGGGTTGGCCTCGAACTTATACTTCTCCGGTTCTCCTCCTCAAAGCCCGTGGGCTTGTGACAATACGAGATCCTGCGATAAATATCCTGCCGAACATCTCTGCTTACGCAGATGGAGTGGGGAATACTGATTAGTATGGCTGTGTAATACACCCTCATTCAGCTCTTAATGGATAATGGAATCAGCCAGAAGACAAATCAAACCACCCTATTTTGGTTTGGCGCCGGAAAGACTTCCAGTATTGGGCACAAGTCGGGATAGAAAGGTCAACCCACTCCTTTACCTGGGAACTACTGCCAGAGAAACCAATGATAGCTGCCGATGGCACCTTAAGTTCACAACTGGGCATCGGATCGTAGTGTCACGGGTCATGCTGTATCTGAAACATGTGCAACACCCCAAAATCATGTATTTGAAGCAAAATATGATCATTCACAAACTAGTATGATCCCAAGTCGTCGTCGCCGCAGCCGCCCTAGTTACTGATAGAGAAACCCCATCCTTTGAGCATGAAATCAGACATGGCGGCAGCGCCAATATGGTAGCCAACCAACCTCCCAGCGCATATTTTGCGAATGAAATGGTCGCCCCATATATCTAACAGTCGAAACACTAGCCACCCGAGCACACTGTCCTCCAACGCCACGTTATACGTTCATAATTCGAGAGCCCTCATCACGCTTCACAAAGCTGATAAGACTAGATGTGTCTTTCAGTCACTTTCATCCACATATTGTGATGCCAAAACATGTTAAGATTCAGCTCATCCCATGGATGAGTCGGATCAACCACTTGGAAATCGAAGTTGCGAAGTAGCTGCACAGAGTGTTATGTCAGATCGAGAAATATCACGAGCCGTTCGGATGAATAGGGAGAGTGTTGAACACCACATGTGCACCCAAGGTAGCAGCTTACCTCGACGAAGATTTTGTTCAGCTCAATGAACGCGACGGTCTTGCCTGCGCACATCCACCGGCCGTAGCCGAATACCATCTCCACAACCGTGGTCATCTCCCTAAACTTCTCGGGAGAGGCTTCCAGCCACCTTTCTGGCCTGAAAATGCTCACGTCATCGCCGAATATGGCTGGGGAACGTTGCATCGCGAAAGTGTTGTGCGCGATGCGTGTCCCACCCGGGATGAACATCCCGTTGATGGTGTCTCCCTCTGGAGGTGCCTCCTTCATTAGCAGCCCTGTGAATGGGATCTGCATACGCACTCCTTCGTATATCACAGCCTGTCGTCCAAGTCAACCACATGAACGTAGGAAAATGTTGTAGTTTGCCGGTGTTAGCTTGCTCACCTGAAGGTAACTCATTGCCTTGGCTTCTTCGTTCCTGATAGGGCTGGATATTTTGCCACTGGCAATGCCTTCGTCGATTTCCTTCTGAAGCCTATCGTAAACCGATCGGGTGGTAATAATGTAGAGCAAGGTTCCTCGGATGGCCGTTGCCGTTGTGTCTGACCCAGCTATTATTTGAAATGGGATTTCTAATCTGCATTGCCTCTGAGTCGCACCATGGCGGATGAAGGCACCCAGCATGTCATCGTATTCTTTGTTGCTATATGAGTCGTCAAAACGCCTGGAGACCATTTGTTCCGCGACACTGCAGAATGCATTAGCTCGATTCGCTTCGTTTCGACAATAGAGAAAGGGGCAAACCAGAGAGAAATGAAGAAGGAACAAGATTGAAGGGAACAGGGAAGATTCCTGGCAAACCTACTCAAGAAGAACGCCCATCCCCTTTTTGTCCGTTGTTTTTGGCCCAATTATCTTCAGTACCAAATTAGAGAACATGACCTTGCAGATCAAAGGTATCTCCCCAGACAAAACCAGGAACGGAGCAAGCGCTTCCGAAGACTTGATGTACCCATATATATCAGTCTCGCTGGTCAGATACCCAAAAGCCTTCCCGTAAGCTACGCGTGTGAGAGCATCGAGAGTGAAGAACTGCGAGATCTGCCCCAAGTCCATCGGCCTCAAAGTGCTCCCAGCTGAGATGTAGCTGCGCCGGAGGAGATCCACCAGCTGCTCGATCTGCTCATCGATGCCTTGCTCCAAGCCTGGGTTTTCCCTGGCACCATAGCCGAATGATAACGTCGCCTTCAGCTTGTCATGCTCCTTCACGTTCAGCATACTGAATAGTGAATCATCGTACGGGTTGAGCTTCATGGCTCTATACCACGAACTCCGGACATATTTGCTTCGTGCGCCACTCATGCGCTTGATGATTTCCGGGTCATCTGTGATGAGGTCGTTCGGTCCGATGCGTACGAGTGAGGAGTTGTACTTGGCGTTCAGGCCCCTATATCCGGCTGACTGACGACCTGATAGCCACACGCGGATCATATATAGATATGAGAAAGAGGCGAGCAAGGGGCCGGGAAAGTGGCGGAGGCGACGGTATGCCAGCACATTGGAAATCAGAAAATACCCGACGAGTGCGATCGCTGCTGCAGGGAACAGGTAATGGCTCTGTATCGAGTCCATATTGGACTAGACTACTCCACACAGGGGGACATTGAAGTTCTGTGGTAGAGCTTTCGATTTCGATTTGTTTTGGTTCGCAAAGCCTCGGCAAAACCAGAGGGCGCGAGGTACTACATTTATGTGATTTCGATCAGGACTGAACAGTCCAAGCTACGCAGTGGCCTCATTTCCAAGAAATCTTGATAATAGACCGGGTGTGATGATACGGGGAGATAAAAATAAAAGAGGCAGAAAAAAAAAGCCAAGCTTGGGGTTCTTCAGCGCCAATAAGACTTCGAAGGCACTTCAGGCATTGTAGTTTCAAGGTAACACAAACGCTTTGACAATGGGCCAATCTTGCCCACCCCAAGACACACGCTCGTCGCATCATTCGTCAAACAAGGATGCGATAACAGAAGTCCTGGTAAATAAGTCAAAGACCCTATAGGGGGTGGCCCCCTTTAGTGGGCCGACATTTTCACCGCCTGCCTCAAGTACATACCCCTTATATCACTTCTTATCTCTTGGACCAATGTTTTCCCCCAAATTACTATGAAATCCCATCGTTTATAACCCTATAAGTGACGAAAAGTTGATATAAACCCAATGCTATGCATATTAGAATCGTGGCTATTTACAGGCCCAAGGTAGAAATGTATAGACTGGAGAGTTGTCCTAATGAGTCTATCGACTTCTACTACGGTATAGACAAAAGTAATCTCTTGATACTCAATCAGTTTATCAGGTAATCAATGATCAGTCCTGATTGTATTGATAGTCCACTTGCACAAATATCTTTGGCTATAAAACAGCCTTGCTGCAACACTTGCCACTCCCTAGACTCACAACGAACACAATTGACTCTGTGTTCCCTGTGCCTCCAATGTGAAAGATGAGGTGTACCAGAATAGACTTAATTTGATAGTGACCCCAGAGATATCTTTGGACAGAAGACTTCACAGACAAGCACACAGCAATAATAGCAGTTGAACACGGGTATCGTACAAAGAAACTTGATAGAAAGCACAGTTCATAGGCAACATGACGTGCCTCAGCTTGCCCGAATATGCATCAATGTACCCTAGGGTATATATGTACATACTGAGTGGGGCAGCATGAGAGATAGTCACCCTGTCTCGGTTTACATCCAAGCTCAATTGAACTTGAACAAAGAAACCCTACCCTAAGGTAGAAGATTAACAGGACAATGCTGCTCTACCTGGGAATAGCCGTCTTGATGTCTAGTTGCCCATCGCTTCCCCCTTCCCCTGAGGTGGGAAAGCTAGGAAAGGCCGGTAAGGCCGAAGGTTGGAAAAGAGAAAGGGGTAGGAGGGAAACGGTGGAGTGTTTCCAAACGAAACGCCGTCCTTCATACATACACCGAACAAGGGCTGTTTGTCAAACTTGACTAATTATGACGCGGGAGACTCTCTCGACCAGCCAAGTCTTGACTATACATATACCTACGTAGTATAAACTGCGTAGGTGGATACTTCTCTGCCTTCCTGGGCCCGAGTGTCGCCTTCTTGAAATGAACCCATGAACCCCCCCCCCCAACCGATTACTATCAAAAGACTGTAATCCTTCTTATTCGTTCATATTTCCTTTGTTTCGTGATTAGGTCATAGCTTGAAAATCAGCCATAGAGAAGCTTAGTTGTGATGAGTTGAGTTTAGACAAGACTTATTCTTGGCCTCAATCGAATTGCAAGGTTTCTGCTGCAAGTAGAATAGAACTTACATAAATGGGGCGAGTCCCACCTGGGAATACACGAGTCGTTTTCCTCTCGACGCACTGACAGATGACACTCTGGCCCAAAACCATCGCGTAGTAGATGCAAACCTTATTCCGACAGCATCGCCTCTTTAAAAACCCTATTCCTCCCTACTTCCCGAAACTCATTAAAATGGGATCTAGCGATGTGGCTCCTGCCCATGTCCCGGACTGGGCCGTACCGCTCTCGACCGTTGCCCTGGGTGTCGGTGTTCTCTGCTGGGATGCAGCCTACGTCTTGATGACGCTTCGGAGCCTCAAGACCAAATCTTACAGCATGCCCCTGCTGGGCCTCGCCCTCAATGTTTCATGGGAGATTGTCTACGCCCTCTACGTGTGCGAGGCACCCCTTGAGAAGGCCGGGTTCACCATCTGGCTGCTTCTCGACGTCGGCCTCATTTACACCACCGTCAAGTTTGCACCATATGAGTGGGACAGGACGAGCCCATGGGTTGGGAGGAACGTGTCTGCCATCCTGGGGCTCATGACGCTCGTCGGTTGTATGGGACACTTTGCTTTCGTGTCGTGGTTCTTGAGTCGTCCTGGTATTGGCCATGGAGATAAAAGCGGAAAGTGGTATTTCGGACAAGATGGTTACGACACGACTGAGATGGCAACCTGGTCAGCGGGGGTAGCGCAGCTCGTGGACAGTGCAGGTGCTCTTGCGATGCTCTTGGTACGAGGACACTCTGGTGGCACAAGCTATGGAATATGGTAAGTGGCCGTTCTTCATATCGACGGACCTATATGGCTGGGCTGGTCTTTGCCTTATCCGATTCCTCTGTGCCATCCGCGGGCCAGACTCTACGTATATGGATATCGGGGTCACAGCTCGCCTTCAAAGATACATGGCGATAGATGGATCATGCAGGTGCTTCGCAGCTCTCAGGAGTCGTTGACCGGCTTCAGCAGCAGCCACAAACCCAATGCATTGTTGTACTGCATCAGTCACACGGCACCGGACTAGCTAACTCATTTTCGATCAAAGGTTTTGTAGGACAACAGGAACTATATCTGGCCTGGTCCTGTCCAACGCCATTCTATGGCATTGGTGGCCTGAGGCCCATGGATACTTCGTTAACCCACTGGGCATTTTCATATGCGGCACTGCGTTGCTCTGTGACGTCTTGTATCCCTTCGCGCTTTGGCATGTGAGGAGGACAGAGGTGATTCTTCCAGACGGGCGCATCGTCAGTGCTGGCAAAGCTGGGCAGATGCAAGCAGTGGAGAAGAAGGGCATCTAGATGAGACGTGAAGGACTACTTCATTTCGGAACATGTCTGAGTACAGTCTAGATCATGCCGGATTTTGATGATTGAACATGCCTTCGTTGAGTGGTGAGAGCTCTCGAGTAGGCTTCTGCACATGCAGGGATGTTGTATGGACGTGGGAAGCCAATACATGTCGAACGCTTGAGACAGAGGCCGGCCACCTGGGCATGTGGAAACACAGCAGTGGAGGACTCCTTGCCCCGGGCCACTGCATTGTTGGCAGCTGTGCTGGATCAAGCGTATGATTAAGCCGTGGTTGCGGTAACGGACCGCTGCGGTGCATTTATACATTGAAGCATTGCATGTAACTCGCAAGGTTGGACCTTCCACACCATCACCCGTGACCTTTGTGATACAAGACAATACCTCGAGCCTCGTTTCATATGAGTGTGCCAAAGACCAAGAAGAATAAATGATGATAGCCAGGACTGCTGGTGACGGCTGCACCAGTCACTTCCAAGGTTCCCAGAAGCGGCTATGATAAGGAGCTCAGGATGCAGGACAATCAGAGCCGAGTGTAACGTCGATGTTTGGTCGCAGATGAAGTGGCCTGAGTTTTGCATTAGCGAAGTCTTAATGCGGTAAGCGATTGATGTTTTGGAACAGTTGATATCTCAGTTGCATTGAACAATGAGGAGGCATGTCCAGAACCTCGGGACCGGCCGAATCCCAGCAATCAACAAGGGAATAAGGTCGTGCGCTGCCTATGTATTCTGCCTGAAAAGAATGTATTTTACGGTACCGATACATTCCTATGCACGACCTTGCATCCATCCACCTTACATAGTTTTCTGGGAGTCCCATATCGCACAGATGGCACTGCGCTAAAGCTGCTCTGGGTTTAGTTGGCCGTATAGATATATGAGGATAATGGATTAATCAGGTACTGTACTTAATCTCAAGTGTTTCCTGTGTAGTCTTGAAAAGTGAAGGTGATTAGTGGGTCCCACCATGTACAGATCCATACTATCTATCGTTTGCGACCTTTGACTATACGGAGAGCACTATAACTGTCCAGATATGCATGTACTGTCCACTTGATTCTCCACCGGCATGGGATTTCCAAAACACCCGGGAATCTGGGAAGTTTTCTCACATGCCTGGATTATGCCGTCTTCAGTGAAATTGAAGCGAAAGACTGCCCCCGACACGGGAATTAAACTGAGACCGACACAGCTTGTCCCTCCATGGTCGCATTCCTTCTTGGCATCCGGCCATATGCAGATTCCGGCACCTGGGCATGTAAGTATAGCACGCACTGCGTGGAGACGGATACCTGCCTAGGGAGATACCAGCCCTCAAACGTGACCACGCTTTTCGCGATATACATGTGCGGGTCCGTACGAAGCGGAAGCCAAGCAGCTGCCAACCATCCGCAATCACACCATGCAGGCGGCCTGTCTCGACCGCAGGATCGATTCGCAGGCAAGGATCAGAAGCACTGGTCATGCAGGACTTGACAGCCAATGTCAACAGAACAGCTCGGCGGGATCATGTGAGGGCCATCCAATCGAAATTCGCGGCCATATTGCGGTGAGCCTACCGGTGAGCCATGACAGCAGGTATGAACTCAAATAGAGACCTAAACCTCGAAGATCCCAATTAGAGCCTTTGCTTAGTCCCCATGTGTCATCAAACGGAAAGATATACATCCCACATTTACTGCAGATACATACTGAATCCGAGTTTTCAGGACTGCCTCAGCGAGCCCTTGGCGTTTCTCACCAAAATTTGGGGCGCCATGCACGGGGCCGTGTTGACAGGACCACATGGTCAATCCCGAGCCACTCAGTCCCCGAACCAAGCTTCATTCCCTGAACTCTAAATCGCTTGGAACGTGGTTTTCTGAGAACCGGTGAGGAGTAGTAAATGGTCGACATGAGGGGACAGGCCGGCCAGCAGCGGCAATCCTCAATGTGGTCGAGACATCCTGTCAGGCGAACTTTCGGACCCACCTTGTACTTTCAATCCTTTTTCGGGTTACACAAAAACCAAGATGATGATGTTTTGATAAGCGGCGCGAATACCAGAACGACAGTTGGATGCGAGGCATGGCTGATAGCCTGGAAAAGAGGCAGAACGGGGCTGATAGCACAACTACAAGATTGTATGGTTGTTACTTTTCGGACTTCCGAGCGGTGGTAATACCGTTTGCCCATTTACCATGACATCGAGGTAAGACTATCCAGAAACAGTATCTAGTAGAACTCCGCTACATGAAAGGGAGCACATGGACATTGAAGATAACACTTCAAGGACGACTACAGGAAAATGATATGTGCAAGACAATAGACGGCCCCTTTTACCCAATATCTTCAGCGTCTCTGGCCTTTGAGACTGGGAGAGAATCGATTTACACGTATCGTCCAGGGGCTGTTATTTGTAAATTTTACGCTGTCCGTATGGACTCACAAGGACGATCCTGCTGGTTTGCAATGAAGCTCCGTCCGCCGATCTCGAGATAGATCCATGATTCGACACGCATTCGGACAGCAACCCGAAAGGTCGGCAGTTGTGTTCCTTGACCCTGCTGGTCTGGACAGGCCGAACGTCTTTTGGTGTGGGGGGAGGGACCCGGAGGAAGATCTCGGAGATGGCCCGGATGTGGCAGGTCGAAATGCAGGGCCTGCTCACCGGTGTGGGGAGCTCACATCCATCGCTTGCATGGGAATGGGCCGAGTTTCCGGACCAGGGAGCCAAAAGAGGAAGAGATAAGATCCGGGGTGTGACCACCAAGTGCCTCATGCTGCAGTCATAGTCGTCGTATCATCCAGGACTGTCTGCTGCCACAGTGATTTCTTCTCCATGTACAAGTGCAGAGGTATGACTGGCTGGCCCTGACCATTTGTTACCTGACCTTGTTGTCACGCGGATGATAGAAACGGTGACAAGATCCAAGTACATCCCACTTTATCACACCTGGGCAGGCGGCTTGTTTCTGAATGGTGTGATGTCGTCACTTTTGGCCTTCGCATGCTCAGCACTCACATGCGATGCACTGCACTGCGGGAGTGCGCATCCTGGTTCCTGCAGACCGGTTCGTGCGGTTATATGACAAGTCATAACACCGTTCGAGAACGTCGCACCAAAGGCAAAGCCCCTGGACTTCGGTCAGTATTCGTTGATGGTCGGCTCCTGCCGCCAGCTGCCATCATTGCAGTGTGCCGTCCAGTGAGGAGCAGTTTGATATTCGTGCTTGTGTCCGATTACCCGCCAACATGGTTTGATACATGGGCAGCCAGGAAACCCCCTGCAGCGAGGCCAGCCAGCTGACTATGTATGGGCGTGCTCGATTGGTCCCTGTGACGTGCCTGATCGTTGTGAAAGAAGAAGAAAAAGTAACAGCGCCCACTTACTTGCTCCCTGGTACATATGCTGAAGCGCTCTGATCCGGTGGTAAGCGTCGAACAACGTGGGAGAATACTTAGATAGGTTGTACAGGGGTTCGGATCTGTGTATTTCAGTGGAGAACCGCCCTGCATTTACAGGGCTGATCTCAGACAGGACTTCTCCTGCTTGTTCCAGCAATCCAAGCCGCCCCCACTCACCAAGACGTACGTCGCCACAGTTACAAGTGGTTTCTTTGTCTTGTGTGAAGACCGAGGTGGCGCGTCAGAGACAGCTCGCAAAGGCAAACTGAGTTGTTGTACAAGATGCGGTGAGGACAAGAGTGTTCCACAAAGTCCCGAGACATGAACAGTTGTCAGCCGCAGAAGCCAGCCTTGCCCGACCTGAGAGGCCGCCTGTCAAGGCCGTGAGAACCTTGAAAGCAAAGTAGCGGCCGAGAAAATGACAGGATTTGTGTGGAGTGGCGCCGTGACCGCCGATGATGGAGAAAGGAAAGGAAAGAAAGGAAAGAAAAAGGAAAGAAAAACAGGAAAAGAAGGGGAAAAAAAAACCTTGCCCCCACACCACGAGGAATTTTGTTGATTTTAGGCCAGGCCCAGTGCAACGGTAGTCGCCTATCTTGAACGTTGCGTATCGGAGATGAGTCCTCTGTCATTTGTGATATCTCCCAGAGCGCAGGAGCCTCACCAGCTTGATGGACCCCACTCCATCTGCATACCTAGGTAGAGTATATCACCTGGGCACATAGTATAGGGTGACAGATATCAGGTTTTGGAATGAGACTGGAGGATCTAGGCAACTGAGCCATTTGAGTATCAATTGGGGATTCTGTTAACATTTCCAGGGGGTGGAAGGCACACTCTTGTTTTAAGGCAGCAGGAGGATTATCACAGACCCCGTGGCCTGGTCGAAAATGATAACTTACAAGTAAGTTTTCGCTATGAAGTTCTAGCCGAACAGCCTGGTTGGGCGTCTCGCCGAGAAAAGAATAGAGTGTTGGTTCGGTGGAACATAGTGAGACATAACAATCCAGGCTATCCCATCCTACACAGTAGACACGGGATTGAAACGTCGGAGGAACTATTGAGGGGCTCTGTATGAACGCGGTCGCTTTCAAAGAGTTACGCCATTGGTCCTTTTCTTTGTAGTTTGATTTTATTTTAATTACCGTCTTCCTCACGGTGTTGCAGCCAAAGGCGAAGGGGTGGTAGAGTAGTTAGTGACGACAATACATGCAACAACCGGGGGGGCCTCGTCCTCATCTACCGATAAAGATCGAGTGAAAACTATTGAAAGTGCAACCGATGGCTGACAATAGGCGAGAACAAACTGTGCTCAGTCGTCTGGATGGGTGCAACGGCATCCAGTTTACATGCTGAACTCTAAAAGCTCGGCTGTCAGCCACCAAGGCAGTGTCTGGAATGGAATCAGACAGACAACCGGTATCCCAAAACTGGTAAAAATCATGGAAGCGGGTAATTAGCCCAAACCTGATGCAGCAGCGGTCCGATTTAAAGTTTCCAGGGATGGGCCGCCGAGCCCCTCGACCGGTCAACACTCGCCAAGTGCATGACTAAAGGGAATGAACATAATCAAAATATGCATGTACACCTCTCTCGTCGTCCCTGTCCCCTCTGCTGCTCGGGATTTTCACAAGCGCCCAGGCCGGAGCAATTTTCTGGTACCGTTTTGCGTGTCTTCACGACGATCTACATACTGGACCTGGCACTGGGGTTGCACTGCATCCAAGCACGTGCATGCTGCATATTCGCAGCATTAAAAAGCACCCACAATACTTGGTCTGTATGTAGTGTAGATGTGCAATGCCACATCTCAAAAGGTGTAGCGTGGCGTGGCAAGCCGGTCCTGGCCGTGTGGTGTTTGGTGGAGATGATCGCTGCGGGTGGAAAGCGCTTGAGCCATATGTAGATAGATTGTCGCACCGAGGGTCCAAATCGATGGATGAGCTGCCACTTCATCAGACATATGTATACAATGTAGATATCGGGGCTTCGCATTGGTCATCAAAGCTGACGCTGCTCCGTCGTCGCATGTGTTGACAAGGGTGACAGTTTGTCCAACTAACGTCGCATCCGCTTGCAGCATACGTACATGTACCGAGTGCTGTGTTATGCAGCTTACTTTTCGCCCAAGTACTTACAGCAAGTACTATGTAAGTCAACTTGGACATGAATCCATGCCGCGCATTGCGATAGCAGATTACACGTGTCGTGGTCGCGATGTGCCTATCGGCGATAAACACGACACGTATGTAAGGTCTCCATGTGGGCTCCTGTCATCACTTGATAGAGTAGAATTAAGCTTTGGACGGAGCTTTCCACAGTAGTGCAAAGCCCAACGGTGATTTTCAGGGTCAGCAATGGGAAAATCCACCAAGAGCAATCAGTCAACAAAGGTCTGCAGGAACAATGTCCTTGAGCACTTGGCTCGAGCACTTACTAGGCACACCATCTACCGCGAATGACATGTAGCTACTTGGAGGACAATAGTCTAAGTCGTTGAGGACGACTCCTAATTACTAAGATCGCATCTACAAAACAAGAATCAACCCCCTTGGGACACATTTGAGCGCCGGAACAATGACCTGGGAATATCGCTTCCGTACAGACCCCCCCACCCATAAAAACACCGATCGCTAGATGCTCCGCCATGCAGGCCAAAAAACAATAGAACAAAACAAAAAAACAAAACAGTGAAACCACACAATCAATCATCGTAGACATGACATGACGTCTCACTCTGTACTTGGGCTTCTCTTTGCTTTTCCTCCCCTTCACCGCAACAACCCAAATAGCAACAATCATTGGAACAATGCATATGCGCATCTCACTGACCGCCAGGACTGCCAGCTTCTAGGGAGGGGACGAGTAGGAGGAGGGGAGGGAGGGGGTAGCACACTACTGCGAGATATACCACACATACCCACATCCGCACAGCCTACGCTGGCAGACCAAGAAGAGAAGAGGGAAAAAAAATTCCCACACCAAGCGGGCTTCTTGGACGGCGCTGCAGCCCACCCCGTGCCAAGCCCGATCTCCTCATGTGAGTTGCTGAGTGGCTCCGCAGATCTGGGACTCTTCCCCTCTTCCTTGTAACGATAATGCTATGCTTTCCCACACCCGCTGAAGACAGGCGGAAACGATGTGGTGATGCGGGGCGGTGGTGGTTGCCGAGGAAGGAGAACAAAAAATAAAAAGAACAAGAGGCAAAAGGACAACAAATTGCTTTGGAGATGGAGGAAAGAAAAGAAGAAAAGTTCTGCTTCCCGGAAACATCCACTGTGCAACCACCACCGTCACCAATAACCCCTCCAATTCTCATCCTCATGGTTCATGGACTCTTTTCCCGTTCTCACTCCGTCATTCGAGGATTCGTCTCTCCTGGGAGTTGAAATGTCGCGTCGCGAAGCCGTGCCCGGTCGTGTTGACTTTCTTGGCTGCGTTGCCTTTGCGTTGGGGCTCGAGTCATGGGTGTGTTCGAGTTGTGATTGGCTTGGACCCCCCCCCCCGGTCGGTTTGATGTCCGCGTGGGCTCCGCCGGGGGGCATGTCGATTTGAAGTTTCGAGCCCTGGAAGTGCGATGATGGTGATGATGAGGATAATGATGCTGCTTTCGGTGGTCCAGATTTTGGTTTCTCAAGCCCTTGCTCATACAAAGTCGTCCGCGTCCCTGTCCCATACTTCTCTCTCATCTCTGCTCGCGGCTCAGCTCTTGTCTCTGGTTGATGATGTTGATATGAATGAAGTGTTCAGATGCTGAACCGGTCGGAGCGAATAGCCATGTCGAAGGTTGGTTGGTGGTGGGAGAGGTTATGGTGCCTTGGAGCGCCCTGTGGCCCTTCCCCCCCCCCCCCGGTTCTCTGTTCCTCGTACTGCAAGTAAGATGAAGTGCGTCCCGTGTCATAAAAAGCGAGGGGGCTTCATCATAGGCAGTGCGCTGGCTGGTTCCGCCGGTTGATCAGGTGTTCCCATGGCGTGTACGTAATCGGCTTGCAGTGGGAGCAAACTTCCCATGACCGGTACTCGTAGTGGGTGAACTGAGGTGGACAGCGGCGGTGAGTTCGCGTGTAAGTGGGGCACCAGACTGCTGCTTGGCCATGCCAGTGGCCACAGGAGTATTCTATCTGTTCAGGTTGTGAGCCTTTTTGTTTTCCTGTCTTGTTTCTTGAGATCCAGGGTTGATAGGGGGAAGAGAGCGTGGTGGTCGTACTTTGTTGTATTCACACATGTTGCAGCGTGGGTCTAGAAACCGGCTGGCGTATGTCGGTATTTTGTTGTTGTTGCTGTGACGTGTCGTGTCGTGGTCCGGCAAGCAGCACGACAGGAACAAGGCCGGATAGAAAGGAAAGCCACAGGCAACTGATGATATACTAGTCTTGACTTGGTGGTGGTTCCTGGTGCAGCCCTGGGCGGGGGGCAACCTGGAATGGGTAGATCCGGGGCGGAGCGCAGCGTCCGTTATCGAAGGCCGGGTGTGGCAGGCTGGCTGTCCCTGTCCGAATCGCAGAATGGAAATGGGTTGGTCGGGTTCCAAGGGTCTCGAAAATGAAGGAGGTTACGATCCTTTTTAAGCTTCAAAGCATCAAGCATCAAAAGAGGGTACAATGGATATCTGTTTAATGATAGGTGACCATGAGAAAAGGCAGAGCGAGAAGGGGAGCGGGAGGCACTTCATGCAGCACCCCAGGACGTTGAAAAGGTATTTATATTATTGACCTCTCCGAGAACCCATGAACCTGGTTGTTTTACCCAATCGTCATTCTTTTCCGATCAGAATCCGCTGGCTTTCGCCAAGGGTGGGCGGTACTGGGGTCACTGTGTGTGTGCGTGTGTGTATGTGTACAAGGGGCTGGCCTGTCGATTAGGAAAGACTATCCTGCAGCCCATGGCAGGGTTCGTGAGTGGCAGGACGGAGATAAAAGAAATGGACAGGGGGGGGGGGCACTTTGGCAGCAGGTGGGTTTTACTGTGCTCCACACTCTTGCGCTGAACCGTTGCGTTGCACCTGTTGGTGGTCTGGCGGGATGTGGAAACGGTGAGAGAGCGGAGGGGTGTAGTGTAGTGTGTAGGGTACGTATAAGATGTAGTGTACATCGGCACAGGTTACTTCTGCGTCTGGCGATCCAATGTGACCGCATGGTGGTTGGGCCTTGTTATTCGGTTGAGATGCCGACGCTGACTGGACATGTCTGAGAGTGAAGTGCTATGTACTACTGTGTACGGTATCAGAGTATTAGATGCCCAAGTGGCGCTCAACATGAACCTTTTAACCGAGCATCCTATGGCGATCAGCACTGCCAACGTGGGCACGGCGGAGGGAGGGATCAGGCACCTAACGATGGGCGAGACAATCCGAATAAGAGTTTGCCCCCTCCTGGTTTGCAGTGGACGGGTACCTAGAGGATCCGGGACACCACAAGTGTCTCTTGTTACCATCTCCCGTATTCAAGGATGACCCCATCCCACCCCGCCAAGCCGTGCCGTCCTCTGCACCCGAGCCATTACAAAGACACAAAGACAACAATGGGGAAGATCAAGCACCCGTGGCAGTATTAGTGGACAACCACAGCCGTTATTTACCCGCAAGGTCAGTCCATGCTGCTCTCATCTCTGTTAGCGCGAACCTATCACTGCTTGTAATGGAGAGGCTGGCTTCTCATAGGGCCAGGCTGATACGACCTCATGTCTGGCCCACGAAATAAATGGGTCTCTGACGACTCCCATTATTAGATTGTCTGATATTGTCATTACGATTCTTCACAACAATTCATAAAAGAGACTTGTTAGGCCTCTCAGCTTCAGCCTGTTTTCGTCTTTACGCGGATGTTTACTCTAATCATCATCGTTTGGCCCGGACACCGCGGTAATACCGGGAAACCCATGTATCCCCAGGTATGACAACACAGATCATCCAGACGAGACTCCGAATCTGGACGGGATTTCGATACGTGGGCACTGTGCCGCCGGTGCCACCTGTGCCACCCAGGATGTTCAGTGGAACACCGTTGTTCGTGAGTGTCTGTGAACAACCAGACCGCATGAGCAGATTGCACGTGAGCAAAAGAACCTTGCCCGAGAAACTACTACAACAATACGGCAAGAACCCCGGCAGTCCTGGATTGGGAAGCTCAAGTCGACGACGACGTCCCCTTCCGAGGTTCTGCCAGCCTTGTAGTGTTGATGCCCACCAAACGGTCCAGAATCCCAGACCCTCGAGATCAATGTCCACTGAGGCCACTGATTGACGCGGCGAACCGCGTCTCGCCGCGCTTCCTGTGCTCGCTTGCAGCTGCGGTTACCCTTCTCTCCGAGCGAGGCCACCGCCCATCACGACGGCGCTGATTTCAGCCGCCACTGAGGGAATGCCGCTGCTGATCTGCTTGATCTGGTCACGATGACCCAGACTGCTATGTTTTAGACCCCTGATGGGCGGCCCAGAATGGGCAGATTCTTTCAGATTTGTCCGTCGCACGACCAAAGGAGGATGGTCCCGCGCCTGGACCGCACTGAGTCTGCAAGGAGTGAGGTTGGTATGTATGTGTGAGCAGACGGAAGTACGGTACAGTATTGACATGGGGCCCAGATCAGGCAAGAGGCTGGCCATAGGGCACGTGGTGAGCCTCGACTCGTCGTGTTCCTTCTTTCCGCACGGGCGCCACGCCATCATCTGTTGGCTGCCCTCGACCACGGATAGAGTGCCAGAGAGGTTGCGGCTGTTCCTGTGCGGCTTTGTTCACGAACCTCAGAGCTGGGCGACGTGGATTGGCGCATCATATGTGGGTTCCCTTGTGGACCCTGCTGTCAACTCGACACTAGGTACCGGAGCGCGTGCGTTGTTCGTCTCGAACCCTCGCACAGCGAGCCCTACAGTAGTGGGTCCGTCCTCAGCTCCCTCGTCAATTGTGGTTGGCCTTTGACGTTATCCTGCACACCCAAGTGTTCGCATGATGAGATCCACACCGGTGAGGACGTATAAGCGATCGCATCCTGGTCTAGACCTCGAGAATGCTTGGCTGCGGGTCAATAACGACGTGATGTTCGAGCACAAGGGATGAATTGGCTTCTTGGAAATCGAGTCAGCACCATGCTGCACAAATCTCAAGAGCTGGCTGGCCCATCGTGGTAAGCCTGTTGCGATCCGGTACGGATCTGTAGGCGAAAGTCGGGACCGGCTACCAGGAGAGAGCACTGTACGGATTAGCTACCTAAGTACTCTTGGCCCATGACACACTGAGCAAATGAGAAGGCATCGTATTTCCCTCACCAACCCTCCCTCGGCGACGCGCACGCTGTTGACGAGTGGCTGTGTCTTTTTCTTTCTTTCTCTTCCCTTCTTCTGTCTTCTTCTTCTTCTTCTTCTTCTTCTCTTCATTTCTTTCCTGGGATGGAACGGACCCTTTGACTGACCGTGCCACCGTGGTTAAGCAAAACTCAAATCTTCACCGTTCTTCATCAGGCTTCTAGAAGCCTAGGAAGCCTTTGTCAATCCAGTCAATTGATCCCAGTGAGTCGCATGATAAGCATCCCCGCGCAGGCCTATCCCTGGCGACGGGGGCCTTGTATGTCGCACACTGATTCAGCATGGCATTTGCAGTTTCTCATGCAGTTCATGTGGGTGCCGAAACCCTCTGTGAGGCCTCTGTCGCCATCATCCTGTACCCTGCTGCGCCGCGTACCTGAACAGGTCCACGGGTAGGCAACTCCAGGGCGGGTTTTTACGTACATACAACATGCTCTCGGGATTTGAAAGCGCCAAGTACCGCTTTTAGGGACCGCACTTTTCTTTTGTCCCCTCTGTCCATGGGATTGTTCATTATCCGTGTCAATCCGCCCTGTTCGTTTCTCGGCAATGTTCCAAACTCGAGACAGCGGTCGCCATCGGCTGGTCCGCAACAGGACCTCGGAAGGGCTGATTCTCCAGCCCTACTACGGACCCTCTCATGTAGGCCCAAAAAAAAGAAGAGCAAGGTCCACGCAGCCACGGCGATGTTTTGTGCATCATGAAAGGTTTCACACAGACGCTAGGAACTTGGACTAGAAGAGGCCTTATCAAAAACTCTCCTGTTCCTCCCCCTCCCCCCTCCCCAAAAAAAAAAGAGAGAGAGGCACTTTCTTGCCTTTCTGCTCGCCCTGGTTGGCAAATTCTTACATACGAGAATTCTATTCCCAGTGGTCGGCAATCTGCGAATCAGGAACGGCGCCGAAAAAAACTTCCAAAGAGGCCCCGCAGCGGTGAGCGTCCACAGCATCGAGAGCGAGTCGACCGTTCCGGCGGTCGGATTTGCCATGTGGCCTGACGGTACCACTAGTGCGGTGATTCTTACATGCTGTCGCTACAAACATAGTACTATACTATATTATACTTCTGTATACACAGAACCTTCCACACGGCGTATCAACTACCTAGACTCGCCTGGCTGTCATGGTCCGTGGGAGTGTCAGGGTGTAAAAAACCGCCGCACTCGCGTCGGACTCACCGGGGTCGGATCTTCACATGCTTATCGTCTTTGGGGGTACATGTAGGGCATCGACTCCGAGGCGGAAAACATCAATGGGAGTTGTACCCAATCGACCTGCCGCCTTCTTTATCATTGAGCGGAACTCTATTTCGGCTGGGTATGAGCGCATTTCTGCACGGCATTTGGCGCCGTATGTTGACTTTACTTCCTTCTTGCCCACCCTATGTCTATCGATGTACTTGTTGCATGCCAATAACGAATTGTACGTAGAGCGTTGCTGATCTATACCTAAGTACCGTGGTGGGTGTACGAAGCAGACTTGTAACCTACGCTGGGTTCTCTGATCATAGCTTAAAGACCCCCACGGCTTGAGAATTTCCTTCTACATGGGACTTTTGGTGGCACCTTGACACCAACTGCACCGAGGATTACCGTTAGAGGTGACCCACCATTGCCTCCTTAGCCTTTGGCAATACACAACAACAAGAAAAAAATGTTGTCGCAGTGCCATCGAGTCTCAAGGCGGGGGGTGTGGGACAGTGGACGATGCATATATCATCTGCAGACACTGGCGCTCTTCAACATTGTGCCTGCTAAAGTGTATCAAGAAGCTATCAGGCCCCTCAATATAAACATAAATGATTTGTGCAAAAGCGATATTATTCCAGAAACGATTCTCCCATGATGAGTACATGAACGGGCAGACAGGTTGTTCTCAGGTACCAACGCAGGGTTCTCGCGAACCCCGCGGTGCCTGGCAGGTTTTTGCCTATGATTCATCCTGGTGGAACCAGATCCACCCACGACTCCGTTCTGTCCTTGATTTCCCTATAGGGATGACTCCTGCAGGGCTTTTGTGGGACGCAGCCTGGAATCTGGGATTCTTCTGGAAGCACTGTGATCGGCGAAGGCGAGACTGGAGAAGGGGCTTGAATTAGGTAGTAATGACAGCTTGCTGTGTTTCGCAAGTTCGGAGCCCGAGGGTGCCATATAGGCAGGGCCCGGCGTGAATCAATTCGACGCCTACTCAGACGAATGAGGGAACTCAGCTCGCCGAGCATGTGAAGGCGCTATATTGTCCATGGCGAACGGGTCGGCATGTGGAGCTTTGTTCACCAGACTTGAGACGGCTACATAACCAGATCAGGGGCCATGGTTCAAATAAGGAAGGTGAAGTCGAAACATCTCACATTAAGAGCCCGAGTATTGAAGGCAGACTCTGGTTTGCGATCATCCTCGGACAGATTTGATCCATTGGTTGTGTTTGACCATGTCAGCATGTCTCTTTCTACCGTGGTATTGACATAGAGTGTTCGACGTCACCAGGATTCTTCTTGGGCATCCGTCACATCAATTGTTGTAAAGAAGACCTTCGGTTGACTAATGACCACGGTGAGCCCGGAATAGCCGATCTCGCCTGGCTTCAACTATTCTATCGGTTGCTATTCGCAGCATATTGTGTCTCTGGGACGTAAAGATCTGGAGAATTTTAGTCATTGATTTGCATGCTCAAAACAGATGGCGAAGTCCGCTGTTGATATTCTCTCTCTTTCTCTGTCCTTTAGGTTACCTCAGTGCTACACTGCACCACACAAATCTTTCGGTAAGGCTCTTGAGCCTCAGGGCATAATAACACGGATAAGCTATAAATTCATCTGTCTATAATGTCGCAACAGAGCCACCTATACCCTTTGACCTCAGTGTGCTATCAGCGCATTCAGGCTTCGGAACAGCCCTAATGTTGCGGCTTCCAGTGCACTGTGCGTGACTGTCAATTTTGCAGCCATCATCAGCCCCATGTAATTTCCCCCGGATTCATAGCGATATGCCGGCAGTTGGCCCTGCAGATCCAGCTTATGCCACCACGAGGCGCGGAACCATGCGGTCCCTCTAGCCTGCAGTAGTAGCGGAGAACACAACCTGGTTCGCAACGTGCTCTAGTGTGGGGTTGGAGATGGGAGGGGGGGGGGGGAGAGACTGGATATGATCGATTAATGTTTTGGCCTTCCGTACGTTCTTCGCAGCTGGTTCGCGCGCGCGCGCCTATTGACTGGGGCGTTTGGTGACATACTGCAGATGCGGGTTGTAAGTTTAGAAAGCACATATAGGCTAATGCAATACGATCCCAGGGTCGCCAGGCCTGGTGCGCCTCGCTACAATGTGAGGCCCGGGCTTGGGGAGGTGGGGATCCTTGACAGACTTTGGGTCGCCTCGTCCGGCATGACGTCGGTCCATGCTGGTGAGACACACAATTCCTACTTGTGGGGTGACTTTTGACTCGTCGGTCGTCTTGAGCACAGGCTGAAGTTGTGGTTAATCGGTTATGATATGGTAGAGTTAAGTGACATGTCGGTAGCAGATGAACATCCCTCACTGGTGACCAGGGGCTTCGCGATCGACCATGCCTAATTGATGCAGGGAGTGTCTTTACGTCAAGATACGGTGACATGTCATCTTTATTGGCCTGGCTGTTATGTGGATTGTGTACAAGTATTTAAGTTGCCGCATTCCTCTCTCGATGCTCGAGACTTGGCTGTTTTTCAGACCTCTCGTAGTATCAAGAATCAGATCGACACCAAGCAAAGTTGTATAATGTACAGCCACTCGACTATAATGCGGTCCTCCGAAACTTTCATCACTCTGCCATCAACGCTTGTATTGGCAGCTCAGTCACAATAGCTCCAGCGGCGAACTTTGCTGCAACCTCAGCCGTCTATTGCTCTTTCAACTCTGGCATAAGCCTCAAGCTCCGAAACAAGACCAAAAGCTAGACAACGGAAAGCATCATACTGTATGCTCAGAGAAAAAGGAAAGAAGAAGGAAAAGGCTAACTCACGCCTCTTCTGGGAACAATTTCCATTGTGCGACGAAACCAAGGACCAAAGTCTGCAGTCATGTCTGACGAACAGTGATTAGTATACCGATTGTGATCAGCATGGCCTCACAGCAAAGCCGCTCCTGGGGACTGTTCTTCGAGTTACTTACCTAGGTAGACGACGAGGAATATACCAGTTTCGAGCACGACGCTGCATGTTGGGCCAATCACAATTTCACAGTTCCTGGGGGGTAGGATAGTACACAAAGCATGATTGCAGCAGGATATTCATAATTCTCTCAAGCTGCGGATGCGTGGAATTGACCCGTCTGCAAAATCTCATGCCCTCAACAAGTAACATTCAAGCTGACCAAATCTTGCGCCCGTGAAAAATTGCCGCAGATAAAGTGGAACGCTTGACTGACCACTCTGATATTGTCCAGTACTTCAAATATTGCTCATAAGACTTTGCGTAACGCCATGTTTTTGACTGTATCCTTCATATCTTTTCAAGCTTATCGCATTTTTCTCAGCAAGTCATGTCCAGGAGACAATATCCTGTTGAATAATGTGGGAGAGTCCGGATGGCCTTTAATCTGCTCCATGCTTCTATCGCTGTACAGACCCAAGTAAGCTGTCAGGGCTGATGCATAATACTCCCATTTAAGCAAAGCCACTGTTACTAATATTGTTCTGCGACACAATCGAAATCTTTCAATGAGCAAGAGGTATAGAACAGGTTGCATCCATTCTCAACAAATCTCCTGATTGGAGCGAGTAACTAACATGACCTTACCCAAGGCTGTTCATGAATATTATTCGTTTTCAAAATCACAGTTAGCAATACTGAGTGCCTGAGCTGAAGCATTCACACAGCTTGGAGGAATTGATATGGCTATTGCACTTTCACCGGCTGACTGCAGTTCAGTGTACTCTACTGATTAAGCGGAGGGAATGATACACGACATCAACATGCTCATATCTTCAGCAACTCTATATAAATACCACCACTTTGAGATCTATACCCTATTTCGATCCTCAACATCAAGAGCACTACACACGAAGATTACCGGAAACCATAGAACCACGTCCACTATCAAAGACGAGCGAAGCAGTTCTGATCACTACACCAGGAGCAGGCATTGCGACAATATTCTAGATCCGATAAACAGCACAGCACCCCCGAAAAACCAGAGACATCCATAACCGCTGTGAGAATCCTTACGAGACCTCGAAACCCGATCCCACTCCACACAATTGCAAAAGCATTCAGTACTCCAGACAAGATGTCAGCAGACCCCATTTGCCCGAAATGCGGACAAAAGGCCAACCACCCTGGTGGTTTCATACTAGCAGTGGGACCGTGCCCAACCTGCAACGCAAGGGGCCATTATACGAACGCAAGGGGTGAGAGGGTTGTTTGTACAAGGTGCGGGGGGAGTACGTTGGCCCAGATGGACGGCGTCTATGTCCCGTGCCAAGGGTTCGGCACCTACAGTCATCGATATTGAGCTCAACTGATGCACAACTTCTCACGATGAGGCATGTTATATCCTTCTTGGGGTCGTAGTGACGGGCGTATAATGGACCGCTGGTTCCAGAATAGCTCCTGATCACATATTGCTACTCACAAGATAAGTAGATCAATAACACCTCCTTTTCATACATATGACATCTGGGTCTACTGCCTATCACCGTCGGATGTCCCACTATGGATCTTTGAAGGCGCCTGAATAATATGAATTCACTATCTTGCCGCTGTTTATGTTCAGGCTTGTAGTTCTAGGCCTGTTCAATTGTAGGCACATATGTACTTCTCAACTTTGATTAGGAAGTGTCCCATTTGTGCATGGAATTCCCATTCCAGTGACACCTTCCAAGCCCGTACAGTCCATCTCGCCAACCTTCCCATCCTGGGAATTAGTTGTGTTAGCAGCTGATGAGATTATGAACAGTGGTCGGAGGTATCGTGAGTAAGCTTACAGCTCCAAAGAGGGCAATGTTATCGAAGTGAAAGTCCTGACAATGGGTGTCATCTTTGCACATTATATACAGAGCTTTTTGGTTGGATTCTCCTGTTTCACCGTCTGATCAGTATACCATACCAATCTGCTCTTACATGTCCCGGAGCATCCAGCTTACCATCCGTAAAGGTCCAGCACGGATCCGTAATACAGCTCCCATCGCCTAGAGTCTCACTCGTCATAGCCACAATATTCTCCCACGTGAAGTTGGTCGCATAAGCAGCAAGACTTGTGTTTGTACCCGCCGAAATACCCTTTTCCTGGTCGACATAGTTCTCGATGAAATGAACAGGGTAGCTGGTGTTAAATACTGAGAAGTTACGCCAGGTAACATTGTCAAGGTTGCAGGTAGTACCCAATGAGCCCTTGAACCGAGCCCCGAACAGGGAGTTGTAGATCATAGCGTTCTCAAATAGATAATCTCCTCCGGTGCCGGAAGAGCAAGACACTGCCACTCCGTGAGTGCCATATGCGACAATGTCCCGCATGGTGACATTGGTCGCGGGTGGTGCAACGTTAAGAACGTCATCGCCGTTCCATGACGTCCAACCATCAACAACAACATCTGTTGCCGAGACGTCCATGCCGTCGGTGTTGAAGGGAAATGCTCCAACCGGATCATCAGAGCGGGCATCGAGAGTGGTGTTGGTCATATAGATGTCTGTCCCACTAAGCGAGAAGACCCAGGCGACAGGATTGTATATCTTGACATCTCGAAGGCGGAGGCTTGTAACTTTCAAGGAGAAGAAGTGTGGACGGTAGTCGTTATCGCTGTTGTTGGCCATGGGCCACCACTGGTCGCCATGGCCAACGAACCAACCCGTACTGGCATCTTGGCTGCCCGTAATCGTGACGCCGGTGCTGCTTGAAATCGTGATCCAATGCCCTGGGTAGAGCTTACTGTTGTCGACCACAGACTCGACGTAACTAACGTTGGATGGTAGGGATATGTTTCCATTAATGGCAAATTCGACGTTGGTAAGGCCTATGAAAGAGATTGGTGTCATCAGATTGTACGTCTCATTGCCACTGAAAATGATCCTTGAGGAGTTGTTGCAAGCCGCTACTGTTGCCGTAATGCTCGGGCTGTCATCATCACCGGTTGTGTTCTTGAGAACAATGCAAGTAGTGACAGAAGTCCCCAATGTCTCAGGCAACCAATATGCCGTTGCCAGTGTAAACAACACGCTCAACAGAGCGAGTGGTGACCAGTCTAACATATCCCCTGCTTTTTGTCTTGGCAACAAGAAAGACGTAAAGTGAGAGGAATGCACAGGAAAGCGAGGTTTAATTATGCTCAAGTGCCGATCTCAGCTTCCGTCGCTATGCCTCCTTTTATCTCCAATGTCCTGAAGGTAACTTCTACCATGGTTTCCCACTTTCAGGGGTTCTTCCTGACATCACCAATCGCAGATGCAACTAAGGAAATGCAGTCCTGTAATTGCAACAATCCCTGCTTCCACGCGTTTTCCCCATACTATCCTCGCATGTAAGGACTAATCCATACATACCTGGGTAGCAATACTGATACAGTCCATGCCAAAAGCCCCAACCGGTCAAAGCCAAGCCAATAATTTTCCACAAACCGGATGCTTAGCTCGGAGGCTACCGCATACCTCTATGCTCTCCAATCATTACCATGTCTCATCTTATGCATGAGACCTACCGTAGAAGATCACCACCGAATTTGTGGTTTTTCATTCGGTAAAGGCCAACGATTCATCAGTCAAGTGCTCTAAGTCGATGAAGGCCATGATGGGCGTAGTCGAAAGACTGCGGGTATTCGCGGCAGATGAAAGGGGTCACTCCTTTCGCTTCCCTGGCCCTAACTTGGAGGGAAGCCACCAAGATAAGGGTAGCACGAGTTTGGAGGCAGGATTTGGTGTTGACTTGTGCCGGTACTGTACTTGTTGACTTAGTAGGTAGTAAGCAAGCGGTACCACCTATATACATAATACCGGTAATTCTACTGGGCTCTGTGGCCAGCAGTCTGATACCCCGGACTTCAAGCCACCCTGCCCCTTGGATATGTGGGAGAATATATAGGGAGAGCCCCTCTTGTCCCAGGTTCCCAGCACCACACTGGTCCGCACATGAAGATGAATAATATACGATGTGGTTGGTATGTATACAAGGATAGGTGCAGGAATCTTCAGTCCTCGCTATCATCTCCAATGCTCTCGTCTTCCCGGTCTTTTTCTTCCTCCTCAAACAACTTATCCGCGCCCCCTTCCACAACACTCTTGACGTGACGGACAACGTTATGCAGAATCGTCTCGTCTTTATCCGGATCGCCGCTCAAGTATTCGCCAAGGATCAGAGGCACGCGGACGGTCTTATCGACAGCGCCCGATTTAGGACCGCTGGTGAGACCAAGTTTCTCAACCAAACCTTTGTCGCTCTGATCCATGCCGACGACGAACAGGATCGCCCAGCTCATATTAAATAAGCCTATAAAATCAATCGACAAGAGGCCCTCCAACTGCTCAGTCACCGTGTCCTCCAAAATCTGGATTTGTTGAATAGGGCTCAGCTGTGCCAGCAAGGCTCTGCGCCTCTGCTGCTTCTGCCTCAGCCCCCGTCTCTCAGCGGCCAGCTCTCGCCGTGCCTCGGGGAGCTGGCCGCTATACTTGTTGCCACTGATGTCCTGCAGGGCCGCTGATATCTCATCAGGTGATTCCAATTTATCCAGTTCGGGCTCGAGACGCTGCTGGATCAGACCGCGCATGTATTCCATGAAGAACTGGTTCTCCCTGTCGACGCTGGCGTAGCGCTTAGAGAGATGCTGGCGAATACGCACTGACTGTTTGAACTCCTCAATTTGGCCTGGCGCTCCGTCCAAGGGTGGGTGACTGGGTTTCGGGTCCATCACGTTCTCAGGCATGATGTCCTTGAAGTTCTTGATGATTGCAACTGGATCGTCCCCGCCACTCAAGATGCCACGCTTGAGAGCGCTGTCATCCGCAAAGGACGCGAGAAACTTGTCCATGTCCACCCAGACAGGAAATTCTTTGTGATCCGGGAATCGTTTCGACGCGACGCGCGCGGCAGCATACAGATGCGCCGCTGCCTCGACCAGGAAGGACCGATTGACAAACTCGTGACCCAGCTCATTCATGACGAGTTTAGCACGGAATTCCAATAGTCCTGCCCAGACCGGCTCGTGCTTCAGGAGGAAGAATTCATCGACATCGTCCACTTCTAAACCGGCCCCAAGATAACGCGGCAGCTTGTCCTCCATGACAACATCACTGAGCATGAAGCGCTCGACCTCCACTTGTCGTTGGCGCGCAGCCCGGCGGAGCTCGAATCTCGGGCCAATGGCCCGGTCAATAACCAAAGGTAGCCGCCGCTCAGCTGTCTCTGCAGTTTTCTGAAGCCGCTCGAAGGAGTGAACAACTGTCTCCTCCAGGATGTAACGGATATCACAGTACAGCTGCATTGAAAAGATGAATGCTGACGAGAAGTCGTAATTCCGCAGCGCGTCCTGGAAACCCAGCAAAAGCTCCGACTCGGCCGGGAGGATTGCGGGAGCGCCTCCGTTCTTCTTCAGAGCTTTGACACAGACCACATCGAGCATGAGGTCGGTGATAACCACATCCTTGAACTTTTCCAGCTCTCCGACTGCAAGTCCGCCGTATACTGGTCGGGTTCTGTCCTTCCTCCTGACCATCGGCGTCTTCCCAAGCGGGATCATGCGCAGGATCTGCTGAACAGTACAGAATGCTGGACTGGCCAGCCAGTCCCACTCGTCCTTCCAGATGCGCTCATTCGATTCTTGGTCGGAAAGGTTCTCATAAGAGTCATAGTCGATGTGTTCCATTCCGAACTCGGTAAAGATAGCCATCATCATGAACTCGTACGAGCCCATGTTGCGATCCCTTATGCCAATGCGTCGCATATCGATAATTAGGTCGTGTTCCATCTGGTGGAACAGCTCAAAGGCGGCGTTGGTGATAACAGCGAGGGTATTGAGAGAGACAGAGCGATCGTAGAAGTAATCGCACCACCGCTCGCAGATGTACGTCCTGATGAGATTGAAGTCCTCGAAGAAACAATAAATCATCATATAGTAATCGAATTCCTCGTCATCGTCCTCGTACTCCAGCCCGAAATCAACTTCATCAATCCAAGAAGAGTCTTGTTGATCGGCAAACTGAGACGCGGGGCCACGCTGCTTCTTCGCTTTGCCGCCTCTTTGAGATTTCTTGCCTCCCTTGTTCGGTTTCTTCGAGGCCTTCTTTGCTGATGTTGGTTTCTCGGGTTGATTCTCAACATCGGAGTACACTTCCTCATCAGCTGCCTCTGGGGACGTCTGGAGCTCAAGATGCTCAAACATGTTGTTCAAATCGTTCAGATCCATCCTAATACCACTAGCAGACATCGCCACGTCCTTTGCTGCCTTGGTTCCTTTGGATACCAGCGTCTCGAACTTGCCCAGCACCCGCTCCAGCACCTTGATGATGTGCTCATGTGTGACATTCTTGTCACGCAGACCCTCATTCCCATCCTCGACAGCAGCACGGCTGAAGAATCTTGCGCTCTTCTTGCGCAAGCCAATGACATCTCGCAGAATGTTGAGAGGCGCCGGCGGGATGTCTTCAGGCCTGGCGTTCTCGACGATGTTAGACGCCATAGTCTCCAGCTCTCGCCAGTGCACGGCGACATCGTTGTCCACGCCTGCCTTGGCTGCCTTCTTCTGAGCCTTCTTGGATGCAGTCGACATGGAGTTGCCGCCAGTGGCTGTGGCGGGGCTGAGCTTCTCTGCTGTTTGCTTTAGCCACTTGGTGAACTGTGCCTGGCCAAGCTTGTAGCGGTGCCATGTACCGCCACGGAACTTGACGCTCGAGTCCATACCGGACAATGATATGCTTGAGTGGGGCGCGACCTCGAATGTAACTAGACAGCAGCTGTTTGTTGTGCAATCCAAGGATGGATACGAATTAGCCGGGTTACATTGAGCCTGAATGAGGTCTGGACTGGTTGTGTCGTGTTGAAGCTGAACAAGATGCGGGGCGGAGTGTTTTGATTTAGGGTTCAGGGTCTATTACAGCGCCCCCTTTTCGCAACCAAATTCTCACCCCGCCTATTCGACACCCCTAACCCGGCTTTAGGCTTTCTCACGGTGTCTCGAGGTAATATCGTATGTTGCTAGATACACAAGATCTGCATCTTCCAGAGCACCTTACCACATGTGCCCTACTTAAGTGACTAGATTTATTATATATAATACTCATTGGGAGATACTAAGAATGGTGCTACGTAGGTCGGGGAATATAGTGCCTTGAGGCTGAACATTTGTACACTTTGATCGCGACCTCTGTAATCCGGAATGCAACCACTTAGGCACTGGGCGCACTATGTGCGCGCCCAGTCGCAGGAAGATAGATGCAACGTAGCATCCGGAGAGCTACCCTATGGTTGTGGAGGGTCCAGTCACCTGGCTACTCTTGTAGGGTTATCTGGGGGACACTGCCCAGCTACCCGGTACTGATAGATTAAGGGGTGGGAGCTGGTCAACAATGACAGCTTGGTCTTCTACGGGGTACTCGAGGGAATCGTTGGGTCTGATATCTCCATGGCCAGAAAGGCGTGGATACGATAAACACAAACACATACTGCTATTGATAATTGGAGGCAAGGTACCTGACGCAAAATCCTCCAAACCTAGCCTCTTTGCCTCTGTTATATCCTAACTACCCTTCTTCTGCCCCTGCCCGCATGGTTACCATATCTAGATACCAAAGTCCAATACAGCAGCGGTAACCCCCCAAGCGCTGTGGTCACTTGACAGTTACCAGTCGACGAGTCCCGTCGGAATCATAGATATAATGCTGACGCGAGGAAGTCGAGTAGTAGTACGGTGTACCGTCTCTGAGATACCCCTCACACTTTCGTGAAGAGGCACCGCCGTTGCCGCCGGCGCCGGAAGGCCTTGACGTTTGAGCTCTGGCAGTGCGCCTCGCCAAACTGACATCTTCGGCCCTCACGCTGCACGGCATCATCCCTTGTGGTCATACCGATAATAGGTACGTGATCTCGTAGACCAATAGCACGGTGTCCCATTCTGGAGATGCCCCACCGGCTCATTCGAGGCTATTGTGGAGCCGTGGTAGGCTAAGATCACTGTGAACAAGCATTGTCGCCATCATTCACCACTTTGAGCAACATAACACTTGAGTCCAGATGATAGCCTTGGACGGATAGCTGATGCATTCGATGGCTGAAAGTCTTCATACACGGCCTGCAACTGCCGCAGGCGCTCCTATCTTGAACGGTGCCAACGACGTTGAGCTCGCCCCAAGGGCTGCCCCATACTTGGGTGAGGACCAGGAGCTGTTCTTCATGAACGGGGACGACTTGAGCTATGAAAATTTCGCTATGTACCGAAAATACGGCTATCATCCCATTGTCCTCGGCGATGTCTTGCCAAAGGCGGGTACCTGCGAGACCGAGAAGTCCAAAGCTCCAAGGTACCGCGTTATCCACAAGCTTGGGTTCGGTGCATTCGCGACCGTGTGGCTCGCCCGTGATCTACTGGAATGGTAAGAGTCACCTCGCCGCTACGAGACAACAGCGCTTGCACAACATGCAGAATTGCTAACGATCTCGGTGCTAGTCGATGGGTCGCCATCAAGGTTTGCTGTGGCATCGACAAGCCCATCTTCAGCAGGGAGACGAATATCCTGCGCCACATCCAACAGTCTGACAGAGCATGCCCCGGGTTCGAAAACATCTTGATTCTGCACGAGGCATTCATCATATCAGGACCAAACGGATTTCACGAGTGTCTCGTTACTGAGGTTGTAGCCACTCTGCAGGGAGTAGGAATCAAGCAGAGTTGGTCGAGAAAGGACATATTGAGGCAGATCGCATCTGCAGCCTCTCTACTGCACTCTCGGGGATTCGCACATGGCGGTAAGTACAATCTTTGAATGTGCCAGTAATCACTTAGCTGGTTCCAGGAACTCTCCCAGACTGACAACTCCGGACCTCAAACGTAGACCTACATGGGGACAACTTTGGCGTCGCCGTACCTGGACTCCAGGACATTGCAGAGGACGACATCATGGATCATTTCCTGGGCGACCTAGAGGTTATTCCTGTTATACCGCGCGACCCAACGTACCCAAGAGACACGCTGCCAGCTTATGTAACTCCCTCCGCACTACTTGGCTGCTTCCTCCAGGAACAGGGCCGTTACCCTGAGCCTACCTCAGTCACCTTCAAACTGCTCGACTTTGGAAGGGGTGAGTAGAACAATCCCGCGGACTGACTGCCGCCTTCCCGTCTGCCTCGGTGCACAATGCTGATTCGCATTCTAGCCTTTGCCGTCGACCGGCCCCCGCGTCACTTACCTGGCGGTGCCCCATTCCACATCCGCCCTCCCGAAGTAATCCTCTACGATATCACTGAAGGCAAGGCGGGATCCGTATGGAGTAAGGAAGCAGATATATGGGCGTTGGGATGCGCGGTAAGACCCCGAACACTGGGTGCGTGGGCTCTTGTTCAAGGCTCAGATCAGTTGGTAGTACTCGAACTTTCCTGCTGACCCATTGATTCCAACTAGATCTACCCTGCAAACCTGGTTGATCAACATGGCTTTCGAGACTTATATCAGCATCTTGGAAACACCGTCCGTGTCGGGGGCCCACCGCCCAAAGAATGGCTTGAGTACCTAGATCGTGAGCGACTTTTGAGTTCCATAACTCGACACATAACTGATGGCCAAAAACTCGCGTATACCGACCAGCTGATGTTAGAAATATCGCTGGAAGCGGCCGAGGGCTGGAGAAGACGAGCAGGACTGCACTGGGTGGCCCAGCCTGAGGAATTTGTCGATCTGCTCCAGCGGATGGTGACGACTGTGCCTGGCGCTCGCTTGGACATAGCAGAAGTACTAGCCCACCCATGGCTCCGTCAGGAACTATAGTTGCAATTACAGCGGCCTTTCCTTTCCATGGAGATTGGTACTTGGCAGAATGCGCACAATTCTTCTGCTGCAGATATATGATATACCTTGATCAGCTTCCTCATGCGGCCAATCGTGGATGACCGAATGTAAGTAAGCATGGCTGCCTGTAAGTTTCTGTTCAAGACATTTTGGTGACTTCTCGAGCAGAATGAGATAGGACGTTGCATACCCCTGACTGGCTGTGCCTGTTCTACCTGTCAAGGGGCCTGTAATGGTGTTGTACTAGCCTCAAGAGACAGCCTGAACAGCAAATACTCGCCTTAATATTACGAATTATCTAGTTGATAGTTATATGTATCATAAGTTCCTTAGGTGCCTTGCGAAATTGAGCTTCAGTAGATAGTACGGTAGGCCCTACGCAATTAATTAGACCAGTCTACATTTGTATGTAATGCTTTTTAGTTATGCCCGATCAACACGTTCTAACGGTTTCGATACTCTTCTCCAGATATCAACAGTCTTCCTGACCAGGAAAATCAGGCACTCCGCCCTGGGGACAATATTCAATGTTGACGATGTCACCATCCCCACGTATCGTACAGACTCTTTCCCCATAGACATACAGGTCGGTGGGGCGGCAAAGCTTTGATCGTACATACCGACATGGGGCAGGACCCCGTACAATTCAAATAGATCAAGAGGTTGAATAATTTTGGGGGCAGGGCTATGTATAAGCCATCTATAGAGAGGGACCTATACTCGCCGGGATCATTCGAGGGCAACAGATCTTCAAGCAATTTCTATGTAAAGCTACTTCGGTAGGAATATAATTGGGAGCCATGGAATATGCCCCTGTCGGTGCGGTACAGCTTTGATTTCTATCATCCTGGCCATCTGTATAAAAAATTGTGCTAATGCAAGCAAGTCCCGAGTTATCATCAGCTTATAAAAGCACCCGAACCAGTCCCAATGACAGTTCCCTTCCCCCTTTTAACTGCTTCAAGAATACCTATACTCCTGAACAAGAACATACAACCTTTACTCTGTTCGCACACATCCTACACAGATTTTCACAATGCCGCAGACTTGGCAATGGCAACTCAGATCCCGCCCTCAAGGTCTGCCGACCTATAAGGGTGCTAATCCAACCTTTGAGCTGGTTAGAAAAGAGTTACCAACCGTGAAAGACGGTCAAATTCTCATCAAGGTCCAGTACTTCTCAAACGACCCAGCCCAGCGAGGATGGATTGACTATTACCCCGACGAGTCTCGCTTATACGCCCCGGTCATCCATGAGGGCGACTGTATGCAAGCTTTCGCTCTGGCTGAAGTCGTCGAGTCTAAAGCCGACAACATCAAGAAGGGTGACTTTGTCACAGGATCGACCGGCTGGACGGAATACAGCGTGGTGGAGGCCAAGGCCGTTCGTGTCTTGGAGCCTCTGCCTAACAACCTCCCCATTACACACTACCTCGGCGCCCTGGGATTGACAGGTCTCACTGCTTATAGTGGTCTGATCGAGGTTGCACGGGCAACAAAGGACGACATTGTCGTTGTTTCAGGCGCTGCAGGAGCCACAGGTTCCATGGTTATCCAGATTGCCAAGAAAATTCTCGGCTGCAAGAAGGTCATCGGCATTGCGGGCGGTGCTAAAAAGTGCGAATGGGTGAAGAGGCTTGGAGCTGACGAGTGTGTCGACTATAAATCAGCCAATTTCCAAGAGCAGCTCACGAAGGCGACCCCGGAGTTTGCCAACGTTTACTTCGACAACGTTGGTGGCGAGATCCTCGACTTCATGCTCACTCGTCTGGCACGAAATGGAAGAGTGGCCTCGTGCGGTACTATTTCAAAATACAATGCAACCGAGGCTGAGAAGGGAGAGTTGCTGAAAAACTGGTTCCAGATCATCAGCATGAGGTTGCAGATCAGGGGTTTCATCGTCCTGGACCATATGGAAAATTTCTCCCAGATAATGCAGGAGTTTAGGAAAGCTCTTGAGGAGGGCAAATTAGATATCACTGAGGGCGAGCAAGTGGTAGAGACCAGGTTTGAGGACATTCCCGGTACTTGGCTAAAGCTGTTTGAAGGTGTCAATACTGGCAAGCTCATCACCAAGGTAGTGTAGATGCCAGTCGTACTTGCTACATATACAACACATATATAGATATACATAAATAGAATATAGGATGCATAACTATTACCACGACAGTTCCATATGCAATAGCAGATATTTGTCTGCTACGGATGAAGCAAACACCCATTATAAAAGAGTTCAGAGGCTCCTTAATCTTCTTCCAGTTGTTTTCCTGAGTACAATTATCCCCTACATAGATGCTGCATAGACTTTGTTATCTGTTATCTCATTGAGAATGCATGTGCTGTCATTTATGATATTCAGGTACATAACATTGAAGTAGGCTAGGTCTACAAAAATGCAAGTATAATAAGATTCGTTGTACTTAACCACTTTCCCAAGGAAAAAAAGTGCTATGCTTGGTATCAGTTTGTACAATGGCCCTGATACCCCACCATTGTATATGAATCAACTATCGTATTTTATAGATATATCATCAGTGATAAATACTGGCATAGCTTTAAGTGAGGTTGAGCTGATGACTAATCTCATCCACACTAAAATTTCAGTCGTTGCACATCAGCTTGCATCATAACAAACAAACTTCAAGGAGTTTGCCAAGCAGTAGTGCACTGTCAACTGGCATTTCCATTTCCTCGACTTAGCTGGAGCCCTGGAGTGGCTTACTTTTCATTAACTGTGCTCCTGAATATTCAAGTACTTGGGTATCTTTCACTAATCCACACAGCAACAGTGTCCTCCTTATGCTCATCATATAGCAGTATCCTACGATATTTCACGCCGCTATCTTATCGACAGCATAATCCAACCATCGACACACCTCTTTTCTACCTCAGCTCTTAACAGCCCTGAAGTTCATCGAACCACCCTCATCTGTCCTCCTCACCCAACGGCCACATCAGAAAAGCAAGACCAGTTGACAGTGACCAATCTTAAGCGCCCTCGACGGCAGGATGAAGGAAGCTGAGCAAGAGCGCTTCGAAGGGCTTCTCTCATGGAGCAGGTCCCACGGCGCAAAGATTAATCCTGTGCTTGAAATCTACAAGGATGAACTCACAGGCTTCTCCATGCGTGTGAAGCCATCGCCAACATCTACCAACCCCGCCATCAAACCTGGCGATGATGTTCTCACCTGCCCCCTACAAACGAGCATTTCATTTCTCAACGCGACCATCGGCGGTCCCATATTGTCTCGACCATCTGGACGGACTGAACCCTGCCCCGTCTTTCCGGAAAGATTCATGAAACTTCAGCCTTACGTGATTGGCCGCTTCTACCTCATGAAACAGTACCTTATGGGCAAAGCCTCATTTTGGCATCCGTACATCGCGACTCTCCCTCAGCCGGATGCCATCTCATCCTGGAGCCTGCCGCCCTTCTGGTCAGAGGAGGACCTCGCTTTCCTAGACGGTACCAACACGGGTGTGGCGGCCGAAGAGATTCGGTTAAACGTCAAGACGGAATACAAAGAGGCGCGAAAGATTCTGAAGGAGGAGGGCTATGAGAACTGGGAGGACTACACCCGACCGCTCTACAACTGGGCCTTTTCAATATTCGCTTCCCGAAGCTTCCGTCCCTCCCTCGTCACGCCGAGGTCCGTCCAGGATTTGGAGCTCCCGAAGGGTGTGCTTATCGACGACTTCTCCATCCTCCTCCCTGTCTACGACATCATCAATCACGATATAAAGGCGAACGTGCGGTGGTTGGTCGATCACAATAGTAGATCTGCGCAGGTCTGCCGCTTCCAGACACTCGACAAATATGGACCCGGCCAGCAAGTGTTCAACACATACGGCAGGAAGACGAACAGTGAGCTGTTCCTTTCGTACGGGTTTGTCCTTCCGGAGTCGGAGGCTTTCCACAATGACTACTTCCACCTAAGGAAGAAGTCAAACCCGCCACTGGGACAGACAGAGGAGGTCGCGCCCGGCAACCAGAAGCCACACGACTTCCTCGTCTCCCTGAGACCGATGAGCCATCCCAGCTCATTCGTCGGCCAGAACCGAAACTGGGTTGCCAAGGAACCAAGCTTCAGCATCCGCCCCGAGTTTGCCCACGTGGAGGACAACCTGGTCTGGGACCTCTGCCTGTCGATCGTCGGCGGAAGCAAGGAGATCTTCATCGACATGATCCTGGGCACAACGGAACAGGAGCGGCCATCGACACCCAACGGACAGCTCGAGCGGGAGCAGAATGCCTTACGTGGCGTTCTATCAGCCTCCGCAGAGCTCCCGGTCCAGGTTGACGGGGTAGTCTCCCAGGTCAAGGAGATGTTGCTGGCGAAGCTGGGCATGGAGTATGATAAGGTGTGCGAGACGGATCCGGGCGCCGGCGTGGATGAGGAGGGGAACGAGGTGGTGGTAGAGGTCGAGCCGCAGACGCCGAACCAGGAGATGGCGCTGCGACACCGGAAGCAGGTGAAGAAGGTTCTGGAAAACGCGATTGCAGCTCTTGTCCCTGACTGGCAGGGAGGTGCATGAGCGGTAAGATCGGATCTGGGTACTGGCACCCGCGCTTAGAATATTGTGCCTTGGTAGACGACCAACAATAGATTACCTCCAGGGCTCTCGATGGATGCCTATGATTGATGAAATGGCTTCTGGCAGAAGACCAGAGCATGTGCTCTACTTCTGATGTTTCACAACCGTGACGATGGATCAAGTGGAGATGACTGCCTGTGTTCAGGATATGTATATTGGTATAAATCCTGGACACGCGATCCCTCTAGCCCTTCAACAAGCTGGCAGTCAAGTCTCCCTCGCCGTGTCTTTTCCGGCGATTGCAGCTAGCTGTCTTAGATCCCCGGGTACACAGCTGCACATCACTCTGGGTGATATGGTTTGGCCAGGTAGTACTACTTACGTAGCCATCGTATGATATATTCATAGTATTCTGGTCCAGTTCCATGCAAGTAATATGTCCTGTGAACCCAACGTGGTGATACATTGGCAGTTTGGGCAGAAGCGTTGGAACGGCGCGAACTCATCACGATTCACACAGGACAGGTCTGCGCTGCCAACCTAGATAACCTGCGCATCCCTAGTAGCAGTTCACAGGCTAGAGCGTCACATAGCTGTCGCCTGTCTCAGGCATCTGAGATGCTCATGCCACAGCCTTTGGGGGGGTTTCATCGACCGGGACAAACTCCGGCGGTGTCCAAGAGGCACACAATATACCTCCTCATCCGGAGCTGGCCTGAGATCTCAACGCTGCTTCTGTCGCTTCGCTCCGGCGGGCGGGACAATGCAAGCCACAAAACGTGGGAAAGTGGAGGGAGGCGATCTCTGCGGGTGATCTACAACGGCACCCGTGGACCACGCCAGTGAAGAGGGTTGCGGTTGGTCGCACCCGCTTCGCATCACCGCACCCTCCTTGGGTGCATCAGCCAGAGATCATCACCTGTCGGACACCTGATCGATCCCGGCATGTGATTCTAATTTTATAGCATTGTTCAGAGAATGCACGAGCGCCTAATATTTTTTTATTGGTTTTCTTTCTCTTTCTTTTTTGTTGCCTGCTTTAGCCAGAAGCTACCCTAGGTAATATAATTACTACTGCTTCTTTGGTGCTGACTACAGCTATTATGAAGCAGTGTCTGAATGGGGCAACATGTGGTGAGCAGCGAGGCGAGGTGCATGAGTCCAGAGCGAGTAGGACTTGGCAAAAAATGATTGCATCTTGGGCGAGAAGCTAGGAAATCTCATCATTGAGGATGCCAGAGCTGCTTTGACACTTTGACAGCACTTGCAATACGGTGTCTGCTCCCGGAGAAATTGAAGACAATGGGGCTTACACCTTCTGGACTGTCAAATCCCAGCGGCCGGAGCCGGGACGCGAGCTGCCATCGAAGGAGGCGGTCCTGACGAAGCGAGATTGAGACAACATGGATTCAGTACAGGCAGTAATTTCCCCGGCGTGCTTGGGCGGAAATGTCGCAGTAGACTTTACAACAGCATCGCTGGTGCATCCTGCTGCATCACCTGAGCCGATCCTCCGGTGCTAGCGCTCAGCGCTTACCTCGATGTAATTCTAAAAAATAACGGTGAAATGACGGCGAATGCGACCGAAGATCAGACTGGCAAAGGTAGGAATGGATGACGGATCATATATTACCACGAGTGCGTCTGGCGCAGGTCACGAGAAGTATACGGGGATGTGATAAATGAATGCAGCCCATTTTGGGGGCAGTAAGCAGATCGCCGCTGGTCGTCGATCAGGCACTCACTCAAGTCGCTCAGCATTGTGCCGCTGAGCCATGCCAAGCGGCCACTCGGGCAAAAAGGGCGAAGGCAAGTCTCACGGCAGATTAGATTCTGATGACGACGAGATGTGGCGTGATAGTAACATGGGTTTGGAGTAATTAGATTCTGGGGCCAAGGAAGTACACTGCATGCTACATATGGCAATGTACGGATCCGTACATAAGGATGTACTTTGAGTAAATAGGATTTCCAGAGGATTCGGAGAGTAAGCACCAAATGCCACAGCCCATTCGTCAGCCCTACTGTGAGCGGATCGTTGAAGAAGCTGCCGAGCCTCCGAGCGTGCCACAGCCCTGGAGCGGCTATGACGGAGTCCACATATTGGCCGTTGAGGCTCCGAATAGACGGGAGGACAAACGTGGGCGTCCGGTGAGTTCGCAAGATCTTGATCACCTGGGCGCATGTCTCGGTAACCGTGACAGTGACGGGGAGGATTTTACCTTGGAGTTAAGCACTGGAGCACACAGGTACAGTACTTCGGCTGACCTACTGCGTACCCGGGGTACTTGAGTAGGTAGTATACTATGTAAATATGTTAGCAACGTCGACATAAGCCACCGAAACCGGAGGACCAGACGCAAGGTTTGGCAATCTCACAATATATTGGCGACGAGCCAAGCCTAGACTTCTGATCTGGCAATGTTGGTGAGCAGGGTGAGCTGCAACATGATATAGCGATTGATCGCGCACCAGCCGCATCGCAATGCGCCTGTGTAGCGTGCACCTGACCAGATACATGTAGCGTTATCTCAGTGGCGATGGTGGCCTCATTCACAAGATAACAATGGAAAATGTTAGGAGCAACACCACTCAAGAGGCGAAAGGAACGACAGCAATGGCGTCACCGTTGCTACTCACTGGTTCCGTATTTACCGCAGTACCAATCTTGCGTAACCTAGGGTACTTACGGGCTCCAGTGATACCCGCAACGCCACACCGCCGGGTTGGCAGGTTGGTACCAGCAGTGGTGTCGATCCTTGAGGCCCAAAATGGCGACGCCAGGCGGTGTCTTGGTGCTGACAATGAATCGACGTTACCTAGCAAGGAGTGTTTTCTGTTGCCCTTGCATAAGAACAATAGTACGGGTCCGTACTGTGGGTGTCTGTTCAGCGCCCAATCAGATAGGTGGGATCCTGAGCGAACACATAGCTGGCAGGCTGGATGCTGGGTTATGAGCCATTGAAGGTATTGTGTGCTGTTCAGACTAGACTGACCTTGCATATGCAGGTTCGCTCGTTCCGTGGAAGGAAAAGACGCTTCCAGACGGCTCCGATCCATAGATTTGACAGAAGTAGCTGGTACATACAAGAGAGGGCAGGCAACATTACTAGCACATACATCTGCTCAGAGAGTTCGATCGACACCACGCGGAAATGCTGGAAAGTATGAGACAATAAGAGAAAATAATAACACCGCGCCCCTGCCGAGGTGCAACAGGTGCCGACGGCACCGGCGGAAATGGGGCTGTCAACCAACCTTAAATGCCTGGGTATATATGATGATGGCCTGAAAATTCGCCTCAAGCACCTGGGCAGTCACACCTGGGCAGGCACTTACGCCGTGATAGCGTCACTGTCACGGCGTTCATCGCCTTCCATGTCAGCCCTGCTTAAGTGGCACAGGGATGATGACTGGGCACACCCAAGTATGTACACCACGTAGGCATATAAATCATCCACTGATATCGTCATCGGCGTCTGTGGCATGAGAGACCTAGACTGAACCGCGTTTCTGTCATCATTGCCCTATTATCGACCGAAGGCCGCTCTAGGCATATCAAAGCCCGCAAGCAAGATCATCATCCATCGCCCAATCTATCAAGCGGACAAAAAGACAGGCAGGCAGCGCATTGACCGACTTCGTACCGTGACTTCTGTACTCCGTTACCCCCGTACTTTTGTACCCAACAAAGTACTGTACGTGGTGCATCGCGAAGCATCTGACACCGACGATTCGGTTCCGAACCTATCAGCCCCTGAACCGCCAGTTGACACTGACTTGTTCACGCTCAGGCCCAGACTCTGACAGGCTTAGGTGGCATCGCGGCAGGCCAGTTGGACGAGGCAGATACCACATGTTGTTTGGTACATGTATCGCTGGTCTCTGCTCGGCTGTTCTCGAAGTTGCAAACTCGAGTAAGAAGAAGAAAACAACTCCTTCGCCGCACTATATAGAACGTGGTTGATATCCCGATTTCTCTCACCCCCCATAATAACAATTCTCACTTCTTTGCTTTACATCGGCAGGCCACGGGTATTCTTCACTCTGAACTTCACTCCAATTTCTTCATCAGCAAATGTTTGATACCCACACATACCAGCCTAATACTACGTACTCTTCTAAATCACCACCTGAGATCCCGTACCATCAACCAAACCAACGTCGGAACCCAAAACAATTAAAAAAAGGCGAAGTACATGAGTCGATATCAGGTTAGTAGCGCACACACCCACCATCTGGTCTTGCTACACCGATCGCCCTCTAAGACAATCAAGACAAACAACCATCACCATCGCAAGCCACAATAACTCAACTTCGGCCAGCAGAAGCCCAATCTCCACACCTGGCTGATCGCAACCACCCTTCAACAAAGCAAAGCAAAGCCCGATCCGGTCCGAATATCATCTTGACCCACCAATCGCGATCGAAGTTATTCTGGTCAGCAAGGCGATAGCGGCGCATGAAGAGGTGTAGTGCTTGCATCTGCACCCCGCAATTGCAATCGGATCCCCATCCAGGCTGTCGTCGCATCGCGTCAATCTAACAGGTTGATTTGCCCTCAACAAACAAAACACGTCACTTATCACAAACTTGTCGAGACATCCATCACAGCCTGCCTGTGTTGGTGAGACCGCCCTCTTGGAGCGGGCAACTGCGAGTTACCCTAAACGGATTGCCCGCCCTCGGGATATATTCCCTTTTTTATTTCTGTCCATATCTCCACACTCACGTTCCCCGACGCGTCTTTGGGGCTTTACATATTATTCCCTTCCCTCCCCCCTTGTTCTTGTGTCGGGTGTGACCAAAAACCAAGTCTTCAGATCTGAGACCTTGGGCTCAAGCTCAACACTTGACACTTGACACTTGACACCGATACGACTCCGGCCAGCCTCCTGGTTAACTGGAACCTGATTCAACGTCCTGTCTCACCATCTACCGGAGTCATCTGCACTACCTACACAACTATCACGGGCACAGATCTACATCCTCCCTCACAGTTATTTTTATATATAAAGAGTTGCCCCTCCTCCTCCCTCCTTCTCATCTCCTCTCCCCCGAACCCTGCTACCCCACAACCCCACAGTAGCTGAAGTTTTGAACGGATCTTCAGCCTCCACGAACTTCCGCGACTCCACTACTTGGCCGTCTTTCCAGGCCACTGCAGGCTCCACTACCACCTCGAAAGACCTGCTTTGCCCTTCTCTTAGTTGCCTGGGCAAACGCCACAACAACAACCGCTTCCCCGTCACTTACCTGTTCTCTCTCCCCCAGGCTGCAGCGGGATAATAAACAGCTGTTGCCCGCCCATCTTTTACAACGAATTCCAACTTCAACCTCAATCTTTTCTATATACAACAAACACAATAATTTACCCGCCATAATGTCCGCGCAACAGCCATCTCGGAGCAGTGCCTATTCCTCCACCGCCTCCTCGCCCCACCAATATTGCCATTACGACTACGACGCACCAGCACAATCGCAGGCACAGTGGATGAAGGTCATCCCCATCGAGGACGACGAGCTCACATTCGGCGGAAAGCCCCTGTCCGACTGGCACGAGGAGGACCTGAGGCGGTACAGCGGCTCCAGCTTCGACTCGGACGAGCAGCAGCACCGCGGCCGGACACGCAGCCGTTCATACTACGAGCCCGCGGCACCGGCATCATCCACGGCGGCGGCGGGCCATCATGGCCACGCACACGTCCATTACAAATATGGACACGCACATCATCATCACTACCACCATCACCACATGAGCGACAAGAAGAAATGAGCGGTGTCGTTATGCCGGATAAACCGGATTTTTGACGGCTGCGATGATTCATCTTGAATGGGATGTTGCTCGGGGTGAGAAGGGGCGGCCCTGCCATGGTCGCTTGTTTCTTAGACGCGGCCGAGGATTTTCGGACTCCGACCTGTGTCTGGAATGCACGTTACATGCGGCTTTGCAACTGCTGCATGAAGTGTGCATGCAGCCTAATTGGTGCCGGGGCCCAAGGCGAGAACATCGAATGCCTGCACGTCTACCAAACCGACTGATGTGACCGACGGTATTCTTCAACCTGCCGGCTTCGAACGACACGCCCCGAGAGCTTACTCCACAAGCATCGACCGCGTACACATGGGGAGAGGTCGATGCTGTGCGCGGTGGAAGAGGAACCAGCCTCGGCGGTTGATACCTAGCTGATCTCGATCACCCCATCGGCTACACAACAGACGACCCAAGACAACGACGAGATAATTTATACATTTGTCTAGACTTAGACGCTAGACCTAGACCGGACCAGGGGATACGATAGACGGGGAGGTTTGGAGGACCTCGAGGGTCGGCCGTACGGTTGGACAGCACAAGCCGGGGAGGCGGCTTTCACCCTGTCAGCCCAATCCACGCGTACAATGGCTTTATACACCATCACGTCCCTCGCATCTTGCATTTTGCATCTTGCATCCTGCATCTTGCATCTTACTTATGGCATCTGGCATCTGGCATCCTGTTTTCTGCATGGAGTTTTTTGGATCTGCTTTACGGCCACATCTTAGCGACTGCTTGCTTGTTTTTCACGATCCATAGGTGTGTGTCTTCAACCTGGATCTTGCTTTCCATATACCAATGTTGCGCTAGAGCTTCTCTTTTGCCTTTGCTTTGGGTCATGATATCCCGCCCCTCCCCCTTACATCGGGAGGGCTCTGCTTGGTCTGATGTTACGCACGCGGAACCGGCATGATAGTGGTTATTGATAATGAGATTGGACATCACGAACACTCCTGAAATTTAACCATGAGACACTTCGCGTAGTTCCTGGAATACTGTGAAACTCTTGGGTGCCCGCGGAGCAGCATATCCTTGGATGGCAACCCTAACAACGAATCTGGTAGCTGCGGCTAGAACGGCAACACCAGACTATCATCTATCCACAAGTAAAGGAGCTACTGCCATTATGCTTTGAGCGTTACTCAATCCTTGCGGCCGTGTAACTCGTGGATATTAAAGGGTATCTGCGCATCTAGAACTTATTTTCATAAGTACCTATTACTACAACCAGCCAAGCCGGGTATTTGGTAAACCGTCCATCCAGGCGATTGGAGGTGCAACGTAAAGGGGTCACTCCTTTTTTGGCCCTAACCCTGGATATCGAAGTGAACACTGCTTCAACCCCCCCCCCCAAAAGCCGGGGCCGCAGGCAGGGGGTACTCAAAGTGTACACGAATTATGGCGTTGAACTTTTGCTGCAGGTATCTTAACGTGATCAAAGGATACATGGAATACTATTCTTCGAGAAACACTCAAAAGGGGAAATTTGTTACTTCCAGAATTTTGAGGTAAACAGGAGATTTCTTCTTCATGCTTTTGTTTGCAGTCCACTCCCGTATATCACTGATGTGTTGACTCCCAGGGGCTGGTATCTGCGCACCTGGTAAGTAGGGTACTTGATAAACGAACCTTTGAACAGGTACTTATCTAAGTATCCAGCCTCTCAAACCGCTTCTTCGCCCGCTTGTGCTTGTCTGCCTTATGCATTTCTCCCAGACATGTCTTGAAGTCCCTCGAAAGCTCGATCACAGATCTCAGATGCTCGTCCGTCAGGCATACCTTTCCTTCCTCATCCCTCACATCGTCCTGCTCGATCAGTGAGACGGCAGCTCGAAAAGCTTTCTCATACGGTGTTAGTGCTCTTGGTATTTCCGTCTTGTGTATCAGTCAAGCTGCATGCGAATTGACCATTCCGTTTCTCTCTCCCGTTCCACTTGACGGCCTGCACTTCTTTGCCCTTCATATAATTAGTCTTTAGCATCCATACTGATTTGCATACTTGCCCCGATCCCTGATCAGCCTTCGTACGAAGTGCATTCACACCTTCTAGCATTCTTCCTCTGTGAACTCTCGGTACAGAAGTTGGACATGGTATCTTGAGATAAAAGCCTCCTGTGGAAGACACCATAGTCAGTTTCTATGTAAAACAGTTTCGGTCATGGGACCAGATGTAAATCAAGTGCTCCAACGCGGTTGGTATTCAAGAAGAGGATCCCGTCACAAATTTCGAGTGCTTCGAGAAAGCTTGAGGGGCGGTGAGTATCTGGAAAGAAACACATGGCAGATAACTATATCCACCTGCGACCGAGCTGTTCCTCTGCCGGTCCTACGTTTTCGACTCCTCCCAATATACCCGATCAGAAACCTCACCTATACGCAGACGGCATATCTCTGTTCGGTATTATATCCATGCTCTGCAAGACTTGAAGTCGTCACTTGGTAGTTCCTTCGATGTATGAAGTACAGGTATATGAAGTACAGGGTCGTCATCCTTCGCCATCCTGAAGCAAGTTCGTCTTATTTGGACCTAGACCATTCTTGACGTAGCTTTAGAAGGAAGAGCTTCATTGCAATGAATATGGCTGTGAAGTCTCAGTTACCGTGCGTCCAGTGAAGCAATTGGTGACGTGTTGAGGAGTTCATTCCAGACAAGACGAGGACAGACTGGATGGAAATGGGACGGAGTACTTGAGTGCTTGAGGGAGATGGAAGAATTGGGAAAACAACGAGACTCTGCATAGTCCAAAAAGCATGGGCGAAACGGTATGCCAAGGCACTGCCATGAAGTGTGTGTTCTTATATGGAGCAGTGTACTAACTCGATATGGACTATTCTTTGACACCTGCATGAAGTGTGGTGTGGGTGGCTGATGGTTTGCTCGCGTGAGATCTCTGGCATTTGGATGTGTTGCATGCATGGTAAGCATCATCTGACCAGCTTGAACGAGCTCTGGCCAGAAATTAGCCGGTAGCGATGTACACACACCTAATAAGCTGCAGGTGTGGCAGTACACTGCTAACAGAAGGCAAATGGACGAGGCAGTCGGGTGCAAGAGTATGTTGGATGTTGCATCGGCACACCACAACTTAGAAACTTCTCGCCCCTCTTCAGCTGCCGGACTTGCCCACTGAATTTTCTTCCGATATCCATCAATTGCCCATACCCTCATTTTGCCTTCAAGCCTGCACGAAAGTGTCCTGGCGTCAACAATGTTATCTTGTGGCTTTCTGATGTCATTCTTCAGCCGTGGTCCCTGCTGGCTTATCTCGGCGTTCCCTGGAACAGGTTTCACAGCGAGGCTTGGAAAAGAGTTATCCTATCATGGTGAGGGTTTGAAGTGTAGAATCTAGGCGCATAGTACATGCATACATGTTTAGGTTGAGCAACGTCTTTCCGAAGACAATCAGACTCACGCTCTTGGTCGTGCTTTGGTAGCAGAAAGGACGGACGGCAGTCTCGACAACGTTATCACCCCGTTGCGAAGTCTTTGGATGAACTGAGGGCCACAGAAGAATGATAGAGTCAGCAAACTCACTCTCTACTACTTCACCGTAGCATACTCGCTCTAATATGGAAGATCAGTAACTCACTCATCGACATGACTTGAACTGAGGATGTCTGCAAGGCTGAAACAACAAGTTGACACGATCTTCCAGAATAGTTCCAAAGGTGAGCGCTTGGACCTGCCTACAATCCAGGGTGTTTCTGCCAACACAGTAAAAGCTGTCACAGTGCAAAAGGCAGGATAAGAGGAAGCAGGGTCGTAGCGGGAAGGCAAAAACGTTGTTTCACAGAATCTGCAGGCTGGAGGGGAATCACCAACTGCAGCTTCAGCCACCAAGCTCCCCACACCCATTCGAATCATTGTCAACACCACCTGCAGAATACGTCGGTCAGAAACACAATTTTTGTTATTTCCCCTTCGCTTTCAGCTTGCCAGTACACGAACACCGATCCAGTCGACTCCTACTCAGTGGAAGACGTCGCCCTAAGCTCGAGGCATTGGATTACTTCTCTCGGGATCGTATTCGCCTTGCAACCGATTCGTTCAATTCTACGAGGATATGATCCGATGTGATCCTATAACTTAGTGAGTGGGCACAAGGTCTGCATGTGCCTCTTCGTGGCTAGATGACCCTGCTATAGAGGCGGACGATACGCGGGATACTTCGACGAGCCTTACGGCTAAGTCCATCGGCCTGGTTGAAATGAACAGCCTAGCCTGTCTGTCAACTGGCTGCGAAATTCCACGGGCTGTCAGCATCAATGCCACCAGGGAGATAAAGGGCACAACCAGCTGCTATATGCACTACTGAGGCAGATGGTAGAACTATTGCTACCACGTTTGGAGACGACTGTCGATCTTGTGGGACGACGTCTTCTCAGCCTTGACGGATCCTTGGACACTTGAGGCACTGAAGCTGTTTCGAGGTTTGACGAACCCAGTACCTGGCACCGTGTATTTTGTCTGGTGTCATTGACGGGTCCCATTGGCTACATACCTCAGTAAGAAGATGAGAAACCACGGACTTCGCTCTCGCACAACTAAATGGTGGAGTGCTTGTAAGGCAGTGAACTAATTCTCCTCACATCATCTGGGAAATCAGGCTGCCTTCTACAGAATCTCGAATTTGGGGAGACATTCTTCGTGGGCGATTCGAATTCGAGCGATGTAGTAGAGGAGCTGGGTCATGGTGCCCTTCAATCATGCAACGTCTACTTGGCGGATCACAGAAAGTGGAGAATCGACTTACACGGCAAATTCCGAGGTTGTGGGGCCTTGTGTCCAGGATGCAGGACAGAAACACCAAATAGGCGTCCAAACCAACATCTGGAGCGCTATTCAAAATCAGAGAAGCTCACATTTACTGGTGAAAAAATGTTATTCAACGGAGATATCGTGTGTAGCCTCAATACCCTATTTGCTTTGCCGTCACCGAGTCAAGCGCCAACAATTTCCAAGGCCCCACAGCGCGGTAATCACACCTGGAAAAAGAAAAGTGAGAGAAAAAAATGGGGGTATCGATAATGCATGTGCAATCTGACCGGTCTACCAAAGAAGAAAATATTGAATGGGTATTCCTTCCTGCAGCAGGCCATCCCGAACGCCCAACCTTGCCGGCCCTCAGTTCGCCCAACCCGATGCCTTGAGACCATAATTATGATCGTCGGTTCAGGTTGTGGCGGCCCAAGCCTCATGCTCTCCAAGGCAGTGGTGTAAAATAAAAAAAAACCTTGATGACGCCTTCTCCTGCAATAATGTCATGGGCAACGAAAAGAAAAAATTCGGTCCAGCTTAGAAGACAGAGCTCCGCTTCAGAATGCTGCTCCTCTTCCGCCTGTTGGAGTGCTCATGTAGCCAATCGACAAGTCTCTCCTTATCGTGCACTGGCATGTCAGAGACGCTATCATTCAGGAGGTCGAGACAGCCTCTTGATGCTGGTACTCAGATATTAGCTGTCTTGGCTCTGGCAACAAAGAGGAGGGAATCTGGCTTACGAGCATATGGACCGACGTCCATGCCCATCTCGAGTTCCAGGAGTGCGGCAGCCATTCTCGCACTGTTGTAGCAGTGGAACTCCCTCTGTATATCCAGCATACGGCGCCATAACTTTGCGTCGTCCATGTCCTCGCCATCCGTCGGGTCGAAATGCCATGCTTGTGCTGCTGATGCTGCCGATGTTGAGCATCTCCGGCTGACTGAAAATCTGGATGGCACTCTGGATTCGTACTGGGAGGTCTGGTGCTGCGTCTCGGGCGGTGGAGACGAGCAGGGTGTGATGGCGTCCTCGTCATCGCTAAACGAAGCCTTGGCGGTGATGGAGCGGCGGCCGAGCATGCTGGACCGCCGTGAAGTTGCCAGTGTTGTTTGTACAGGCATGATAGTAGATAAGCACTGTGAGGTGGATGCAAAGGAGAATTATTGAAGAAGACAAAGAATCGTTGCCAAGACTCTTTCGTGGGAAATTTTTTACGAATATAAATCGTAAGGCGAGAGAGGATTTTGGGGTCCGTCGGCGACGCTTTTTATGGATCGGGCGCGTATGCAAGCTGACAATTTTGTGCCGCGGTCAGGTTTGGGTGGTATTCATGTGTTTTGTTTTTGAACTGGATGTAAGAATCTGGCGGCGAAGCAGCATGTGCATGAGTCAGGTCCAAATTCGGAGGGGCGGCGGAGTCTGATATAAATATGTATGTACGGATCGCAACTCGATCTCATCGGTTAATGTGTGCGTGTGCCTGTGTGTGTCTCTTCGTGCTGTGTGTAACGGCTCGCTTCTTGTTCGCCTTTTTTTCTGCACTGCAAGCGAGAACTCGAAGAGTAAAAGAGGGGGCGTGTTTGCCTCTTCTTAAGCATTTTATTTTAGGTAGTTTGGCGAGAGGCACATGCCGATTGAGTCAGGCAGCGCAATGCGATGATCGACCATCATCAGTTCTGGTGACTTCTTTGTGCACACGTAGGGATATAATAGGGTGTGGTATGGGGGTGGAGTGGGTCTCACTCAGCGATGCATCACCCGGCATATCTGTGGAAGGAGAAAGCTTTCAAAGTGACAGCTCACCGGAGCGTTCCGTACTGCCATCTCATTCGTCTGTACCTTGATTCGCAACAGGGAAGTCAATACCGTATGAGCTTCGTCGGGTTGACGAGGCCAGGCCAGGTCTAAATTGCTAATAAGTCAGAACCTAAGCCCAAGCTAATCTCCTTGTCAACTGAGGCTGTGAGTTTGAGCTCTTGTTTGGGCCGCCAGCTGGTTTCATCTCTGTCGTCACGGCAGCAACATTGGCATTGATATTCCTTGATTTCTCGAAGGGACTTGATCGTAATCGATGTCTCCTGCCACAGCAGCTCGAAGATGTGTCGGATACGAACATTGCGATGACACATCTGTACAACATGGACAGAATCCGGGGAGCAGTCGGAGGTAGAGTCTCCTCCATCATCATTATTCATTGTTCATGATTCGATTCTTGGCTCCCGATCGATGACTACCGGAGTGGGGTATGTCATGATCTCCCTCCCGCCCCATGCCCAGGTGGCCGTAGTATGTACTATGTATGTAGAGCTCGCGGATCTGCGTTGCAACATCTTTGTTCGGCAGTCCGGTCTGCTCCCGCTCTCCACAATAATTATGATAGCACAGGAAATTACGGGGCATGTAAAGCACTGACCACTGCTTAAACAAAGAGTCGTAAACCTAGAACCCTGGCTTTAAGAAAAAAGGGAGGGAAAAATTCTCCAAACTTGATAATATCCCTGGCCAATCACCAAATCTTGCAGGCAGTTGGGGAGACCTGATCAATGATGGTTGCACAGAGGCTGAGACATGATAACGACAGTTAGGTATATGAGTTTCTCCTGAACGGTGGCTGTAGTTGATGCCTTCTTGCAACATGCTGGGAGATAACAGCCTGGGAGCACTAGCAGCACACCCCCTAAGAACTGCCCCTGCTTTTGGGATCGCGCGTGACGATTTTCAGTACATATGACACATGCTTTTTCACGAAGTGCAAGTATTAATTTGTCGGCCACGTACCTATCGAAGGGGGAAGAGCCCACCAGTATTCGCATCAGTTACCATGAGAGGCAAATCGAACAACAGATTCGGATCCAATCTCGATATCGAGGGTTTCCTCTTCGACAGCAACCTCCACCCACACCCACATGCATAATCATTATACACTTGCATGACGGTGAGGAAATCCACTCACTACAGCAATACAGATATCGAGTGGCTAACGAGACACGTACAATATACGCAAGGCGTATCACCCACAATAGCTTCATCAGGCATGCATAGAAGTCACCCCATTACCCCTCAATGTTCATGCGCTCAGGTGAGAGGCAACCTGGCGAATTCACTTACCGCGAATGATCATGCCACACCACTCCAGATGATACATCCGTGCATTTCTGTCCCGGCAGCCACCGCCCGGCACAGGGCCCTGTAGGCGCTACATACATACTAGGCATGGTGGACACACCTGAGCATGCTACAACTGCTGCACAGGTGGGAATAATACGGCTTTGAACTTTGGTATCCGGCTTGCTTATCTACCCTAGTATATAAGCTCCAGGCTACCGCATAGTCCTGCGAATAACAGAACGAAACCCCCTACTGTTTTTCATGCTATAGTAGCAGTTGTGCCTGGAAATAGACTTATCGTCGCTCCGATAAGGTACGTCCAGGTTGTAAAGGTGTGTGCGGACCTACACTGACCTATGATATGGATATATTAAAATTGAGATCGACGACTGAGCAAGAAAACAGTAGGGGGTTTCGTTCTGTTATTCGCAGGACTATGCGGTATTGCGGGAACACCGTCATCTGACGCACCTTGATTGTTGCAATGCACATTTTCGCCATCTACAGCCAACTTCTAATCAAAGCGCCGTGAGGGTTTCTAGGATTGACGCTGCGGTTTCACGGACAGCTTCGTGAAGTGTATACCTCCAACGACATGGATGTTGTAGAAGCGCCATGCCAACAAGAATGCCCGAAATATCACTGCAGTCAGGCTTACGGGCCTGGCTGGCCCTTTCAACGCCCAATAGAGCGGAGGACCTGCAGAGCGCTTACCGCGCAGCTGGCACCAGGGTGAAAAGGAGTTGTTCCATTGTCTAGACCAACCTACTACCAGGCCTCGCTCCTGATCTATACTTTCTACCTAAGTACATAAGTGCATATGTGTGGGGGAGCAAATCGAAGATGGGAGGAGGGGCGGGGAAAAGGCTCGATCGAAGTCCACAAAGCCAGTCCCACCATCTTTCGAAATGGTGGTGTCGATACAATCATCTTCCATGATCCTTAAGGCATGAGCCCGCTGGTTCGCACAAACTTGCCCCCTGTGGCTGAGGCTTAGATGCTTGCATTTTGGCCCCCTGCGCCCACCTCTCATGGCACCTCAGCTGGCTTCCTCGGCGGTGATGACAAGACCTGGATCTCGTTGGGCAAGTCCAGCTGGGTTTACAGAACCATGGTACCTGCCAGGTCCAGCCGCAGCGCCAGTCTGCCGTTGAGAGAAAGCGGCTGTTTAAAACAACAGGAGCTTGATGATGGAAGTCCCTTTGGTTCTCCGTTCAAAGCATATTGCTTCGAGACACCACCTATCTTGCAGTCGCTTGAAATAAGGGGGATTGCAGATGAGGCACGCCTCGCGCCAAACGGCCCTGTCGCACTCTGACTTGTCGGGCATCTTGCCAAACCTTACCTACTCAAGCTAAGTAGTCAAGTTCGCCAACGCCATCAACTGGGAATTTGAGTATTTCCCCCTAGCAGCAGACACGAGCACCACCTATTGAGTGCTTTGTCTTGCTGGGGAGATTCCAGTACTATTGCTCCGATATATACTACCGGCGCAGATTATCTGATAACCTTGAACGTCGAATCATTTCTAAGGCTGTTTGCAGCTGTGTGCATGCTTCCTTCCCTTCATCCTTGGGTATGAACTATATCCTGCATCTAAAATTCCAAGGACTTCTCAGATTCCCCAAGGGTCACTAGAAATTCTGCCAAAGTTGGTAGACTTCTCATTCGTCAAAATTATCTTTCAACGGGGTGTTACGAATTTCAACGTCAGCAAGGGGCCAAACTGGCGGGAGCTACGTATTTTCGGTATACTTTCAGGCAGATGCGATCTTCATGAACTAGCATGACGTCGAAGAGAGGAGCAATCAGGTTTTCCGCATGAACAGTATTTGACTTTGAATATGTACAGCCAAGCAGCATATGTGCTCATCGGGTTAGTCAATAAAGCGTTCCTGCCAGGTTCCTATAGCCTAAGTGTTCTGTTTCATGATTTTCCCGAGGTGTCGCTATCAACAATGATGGAGCAACAGCGGGTACGTCTGAGAATCATGATACCTCTTTCGAAGGGATCAACAGTGCCCTTCAGATGTTGGACCTTTCGTAACACTTCGGAACCTGGGTCGTCCAGGAACTTGTTATAGCAGACACAAGCTTCACTTCTTCAACTCTATACCGAGAGCTCGTGGTCTCTATTATCTATGAATATCACGGGCTTATCGGAAGCACGGCTCTGGCAGTGTCTTGTGTTCTTCAAGCTTGTCAGCGAATCCGGTACGATTTGTGTATAGTCGAACTTAAGTAGATAATACCAGAAATGAATAAGCTAAATGCATTGGCGAGGGTGCAGCGGATAATCTGAATAGAATATGCTCAATCTCGAATGTTATGCCTGCGACCGTTTCTAAGCGACTGACCAGTGAGATCTCTTATACGGCGTCCTGGGCCTTGTTCCGCAATAAGAATAGTACAGGCCCTGACTAGAACACCAGAGTGACCGTTGCATACAACGAGCCGTTAAGTACCTTGTGAGAGGCTCAATCTACCCCCAGCTCACTATATCGTAGCTATAGTGAGCGACCTAGTGTCCCTACCTGGGCACCGGACTAGAGGCTTATCGATGATGGAATAGCCAGCGGAAGGACGCATCAGAACATACAAGATAATATTATAGAGTATTAAGTTAAACACCCTATAAGTGGAACAGCCCCCTAAGTAGAACAGCCTTTTATATAGTAACTAGGCTTAAATACGCTACTTTTATACAACGTTAATAATTCGAATAAAATAGGTATAGATCTACTTTCTTTTATATTATACTTTTATTTAACTCTAGTATATATATATATAGCATATAAGTAGATTTTCAATTAGCTAAAGCTAAAATTAGATTATAAATATAAGAGTCTAATTCTATTAGCGTTTACTAGTAATATACTTAATAGTACTAATATTTATAAAAACTATAATATCTTCTTTACTTTTAATTATATATTTTTAAGCTTTTTTATATAAGTATACTATAATAAATTATATATAAGAAGTATATCTATAAACTTCTATATATATTCTCTAGTATATAAAGAAGTATTATTATTTTCCCTATATAAATTTTATTAAAAGTTTAAAAATACTTATTATAAATACTTTAATTTTATTTTTAGAATATTAATACTTCTATATCTTTATATATAAGGTATAAACTACTATATTCTAGCTTATATAGTATTATATAGCTAATAACGAATTTAATATTAATATATTTACTATATTAATTTTAGTTAGTATTTACGCTTATTATATATACTATCCTTAACAGTATTATATTTCTATTTTAAAGCTTAATATAATAGAACGAAAAGTATATATAGAGTTATACTAAGTTATTTATAATATCTATAGTATTTATATATATATATATATTATAAGTAGGTTTATACTTATTTTATTCGATTTATTAGCGTTATATAAAAGTAGTCTATTTATTATATAAAAGGGTGTTCTACTTAAAGGGCTATTCTACTAATAAGGTGTTTAACTTATATATTATATAGAAGATCCTAAGGTTTTAGTATATACTAGCAAGTTTTATACTTTTCTAAAAAAGGCTTTATTAGCAAGTAAGCATTCTGAATATATTTAAATATACTTTAATACCTTAGAAGTTAGTTATTCTATAATTAGTTAACTTTAAAATAAGTATATCCTATTATTCCCCCTTTAGTACTTAATATAGATAATAATATATATTTTAAACTTTAACTCTATATAATAATACTGCTTACTTAATTAGGTTATTATTATAATCCAGAAGGATAGGCGTTAAGGGTACCTAACTAGGTAACGTTAAGAGGACTAACGGGATACTAGGGTGCTAAGCTAATAGCACTAAAGTATAGAACCCTCTTATATTAGACGGGATAAAACCCAGGGTTAGGGTTTTATCGATTACGTAAACTACGGGACGTAGTTAACGTAGTCTGGAAGACTATATCGACTACGGCACGTAGTTAATATAGTTACTAACTAAAGAGCTGGATATAAAGGATATAGTTATTACTATCTAGATAGTATTTAATAGTTACTCTTTAGTTATTAATCTAAATATTATTCTTATAATAGGAATAATTTCCTCTTAATTACTTAGTAAAGCGAATAGTATTATATAAACGTATATATATATACTCTCTAATAATATTAACCCTATAATTATAGTAAGGTAGCTTATAAAAGTTATTACTATAATTATTATATTTTAATAACTTTTATTTAGACGGTTTTAACGTATATTTCTATATAATATTTAATACTTTATTATAGCCTCCGACGATACCCCTATAACTATTAAGCAGAAGCTCGTAACTACCCTAGAACTTATTAACGAACTATAAGATAAGTATAAAGAACTCGCTATAATAAAGGAAGAAGGGAAGTAACCCTAGCAGAAATCTTCTAAGGTTAAACTCGATAAACTTAAGGGATTTAGCAGTATTAAGGGAACCCTCTAGGGCTTCCTTACTTAATACCGAGCTTATATCCGATACTATAAGGACGAATTCCTAAGAGAAACTAAACGAGTCCTCTTTACGTTTAATCTCCTTTAAGGAAACGTACTTATATAGTTCGAACCCCTCCTTAGGGATTATCTTAATAATAGGATAATAGTAAGTAATAAAGTTTTCTAGATCTTTAATTATTATACGGAGTTCGAAGCGGCGCTTAAAGGAGTATTCGGAGAGCTAGATAAGGAACGATAAGCAGAAAGAGACCTTATAAAGTATAGATAATATACCTCCGCCTCGGAATATTTATCTAAGTTTAGATAGATTACGGTAAGGCTTTAATAGGATAACGAGCTACTAATAACCCGATTCTATAAAGGCTTTAAAAATAATATTAAAGACGAATTATTTAAGGTAGATAGACCCGATAACTTCGTAGAATACGCTAGAAATATAATTAGGATCGATAATCGATTATACGAACGATAATTAGAAAAGAAAGGTTAAGCACCCCCCTTTATATAAATTAATAAATATAATAATTAGGCTAATACTAGAAAGCGGTACTAGCGTAACGGGAATTATAAGAATTAATATTAGTTAACCGCTTACAGAAATACTCACTATATAAGGCTTATAGAACTAGACGCTATATAACGCGATACTAAGAAGGTTAAGTATTTTAACTATAGTAAGCTTAGATACTTCGCTAGGGATTATAGAAGTAAGAAGTAGGGCGATTAGAAGCCTATCCCTAAAGGATAACGAAACGCAGGGGTAGTATAACGATTTATATCTATAGGATATAAGGGCTCCCTATACGATACTATTATAGAAGATAGTAACTTAGATTATTTAAATATAGATTACCTTATACGAGCTTACGAAGATAGTAACTCTTTTAATTATAAATAAGTATTAGAAGTATACCGGGCAGAAATTATCCCGGAAACCTAGATAAAAACTAGGGAGTTAATAGAAGAACCCCTCGGATAAACTTACCTTTTATAATAAAATATTTTAAGAATATCGGAGGAACCCGAAGCGTAGGAAGATACTACCTCGGAAGGCTTAGAATAGTAAGTAAAAGACCTCTATTAATAGGTCGAAGATAATACTAAGGAGAGTACCGAATAATAGTTCTAGAAAATAAAGTAGTAGCTCTCGCTTATAATCTAAAGGTTAGAAGAAAGGAAGAATAACGGAGAAAAGGTTATTAGGGAAAAAGGAGAAGAGACTTTAGGATTATAGATCGATAGTATAATCTTATAATTCTTATATAACGATCCTATAGCGCACCTAGAGAAAATAGCGGCTTTAATACCTTATAAGGGAAGCGATTAGAAGTTCGCTATATTAGGAATCCCGATTAAGGAAATCAGAAATTAACCCTCGACCCTAGATATCTAGGATATCGCTTACTTTTCTCCCGGATACGAGGACTATCTATACTATATAGCTTAGATCTTATATATCTATAATTATTATATATATTATTACGCGGATAAAGTATTATATAACTTCTTTCTCTAACGATACGAAGGAAGACCGGTAGAATATATATATAACCCCGGATACTTTAATAATCTATATATTTACCTAGTAGATAAGTTAATAGATACTTACGTAGTATTCTAGTATAACGACTACCGCTACCCGGAATAATATATTATAGTTAGATTATTATTAGATTATCCTTCGGGATTCTATTAAATCTACTAGATATAGAAAATTAAGGCTTAGTACTCTAACCGAAATAAGACCCGAAGGGAGGCTAAGCGCTAGGAAAGATTAGAAAGATAGATTAGTTAGATAAAGGGTAAAAAGGTAACCTTCTCTACTAGTAAAGCTAATCTATTAGTAGAAGAAGGGTACTAGCTAACTAGGGTTATTAGTAGCCCCGAAAGCTTAGGAAGTAGCCCGCTACTAGGGGAAAGCTCTACTAATCGAAAGAGCTACTAGTAACTAAACCCTACTAGTAGACTAAGCTACTAATCGAAGGATTAACTAGTTAAGGCCGGCTATTAGTAGATTAGGTAATTAGTAACGATTAGTAACTAATAGAACGAGTTACTAGTAGAAGGGAATAGCGATTAGGAAGAAAGTCGATTAGTTAGTAAACGAAATTAATAGAGAAAGGCCCGAAGATTAGCCTAGAAAGCGGTATAGCAGGTAAAAAACTAGTTAAGCTATTAGGAACGGAATTAACTAATAGCGGAAAACTAATAAGGTTCTTTAATACGATTAGTAAAACGGAATATAACCTTCTACTATTAGATATACGAATCGGTAATATTATAATATATATATTAATAGATAGTAGCGCTTAAGGAAATTTTATTGCCCTATATATAGTTAATAAGAATAAACTACGATATAGATTAAAAGAATAACTATATATATTAAGTATGATCGAAGGAACTATAGTTACTTATAATAACGGACGGATCGACTAGGAGACTGATTATCTACCTATTATTATTTAAGGATATTATAAGATTCTTACTTTTAATATTATAAATATACCTTAATATAATGTAATATTAGGAATATTATAGTTAAAGAAATATAATAATACGATATATATTAATTAGATTATTAGCTAGATTAACTAGGAAAACTATACCCCGGTTAAAGGGATAATTAATAGTAAGATAAGATAGGGTCTAGTTATTAAGGATAACCCGAGATAATAGCGCTTAAACGTACCTATTAATACCTCTAGAAGAGTTTAGGGAATTAAGAAAATAAGCGATAGCTTAGGGAAGGATTTAGTTATTAAGGAGAAATAAGCGATACTCTTAAACGAATTAATATATATATAACTACGCTTAGTATTATTAGAAGAACGAGCCGAGGAAACTATTAGAAAAATTAATATAGTAAGAAGAAAAGAGCAGTTAGTAAGAGCCCGGATAGCTATCTAAGAATTAGATAAATACGAAATAGCCGAAGTAGTATAACGAGAGGCCTGCTTAACCGTATAAATACGAATTTTAACGGTAGGATAACGATAAGATATAATACGATAAGTATAGCGAAAATAATAATAGGATATTATTAAGGCTATTAGTAAGCCCTTGAAAAAGTTCGTAGGCTACTTATAGAAAGCTAAAACTAAGGGTAAGGACCTAAAAAACTTTATTCTAGAAGAATATAGGAAGTATACCTAGCTATTCTTAGGGGTACTAGATATAAGTTTACTATAGTATAGCTAGTAGGATTACGAGATACTATTAAAGGAAAATATATAGCTAGGATTTTATAAGATTTATAAACTTAACGAAGAATAATTTAAAGCGCTTAGGGATTATCTCGATAAGAACTTAGTAAAAGGTTATATCCGACCTTTAATATTATTAGTAGGATACCCGATCCTATTTATACTAAAGAAGAATAGTAAACTTAGATTATACGTTAATTACTAATAGCTTAACGATATTATAATTAAGAATCGATACCCGCTTCTATTAATCGGTAAGCTTAGGAATAGATTAAGCGGCGTAAAAATATTTACGGCTCTAGACTTAAAAAGAGCCTATAACTTAATTAGAATTAAGGAAGGTAAAGAATAGAAAATAGCGTTTAGAATACGCTACGGATATTTCGAGAATCTAATAATATTATTCGGGCTTATTAATACGCCTGTAATATTCTAAGCTATAATAAATTATATACTTAGGGAATATCTAGACTAATATATAATCGTATACCTCGATAATATCCTTATCTATTCTAAGGACTTAGAATAATATAAGAAGGATATATATAAGGTACTCTAGGTCTTATAGGAAAATAACCTACTAGTAGAACTAAAGAAAAGCTTCTTCTACTAAATAGAAGTAAACTATCTAAGCTATACTATTACTCTAGGGGAAATTAGGATATAAGTATCTAAAGTTGCAGTAGTTAGGGATTAGCCGGAACCCTAGAATATTAAGGAAGTATAAGGCTTCCTCGGATTTTATAATTTCTACCGATAGTTTATTAAGAACTATAGTAAGTACGCTATACTACTTATATACTTTATAAAGAAAGATATATTATTTACTTAGAATACGGAAGCTTAGAAGGTATTTAATAAAATTAAATACTTAATTATAATAGAACCGGTATTTATTAAAGTAAACTCTAATAAATTATTCGAAATCGAAACTAATATATCCGATTTTATACTCGGAGTATAACTCGGATAACGAGATAAGAACGGTAAGCTATACCTAGTAGTATTTATCTCGAAGAAACTTAGCGGACCTAAGTTAAACTATTAGATTTATAATAAAGAATTAATAGTAATTATCGAGGTATTTAAAGAATAGAAAATATATCTAATTAGCGCGAAATACTAGATTAAGGTTTACTTAAATTATAAGAACTTAGTATAGTTTACTATTACTAAGGTTCTTAATAAATAATAAATATAATAAGCCGAATTCCTATTAAAATTCGACTTTAAAATCTACTATAGAAAAGGGTCGGAAAACGGACGAGCCGATATAATTAGCCGAAAGCTAGACCTTTATTAAGATATTAAGCTAGAATCTTAAAGTATTTTTAAATAAGATAACGACGGAAATATTATTTAGGAGAAAAGAGTAATTGCGGTAATATTTAGGATCTAACCGGACCTAGAATAAGAATAAGAGCTCCGCTTATTATAGTAATAGCTAACTTAAAAAGAGAAAGAGGAACTTTAAAATAAGGACGGTTTACTTTACTAAGCAGGAAAACTCTATATACTAGAAGACCTACGAAATAAACTTATCCGAAGAATATATAGCTTAATAGCTTATAAATACTAAGGAATTACCTCGATTATTAAACGAATTAGATAATACTACGAATTCTCCCGAATAAAATAATACGTTATAGTAATAATTAAGGAATATAATACTTATAATAAAAGTAAGGCCGCTAAATATAAACCTTACGGAGAACTATAACCGCTACTAATTATATTAGGATTATAAAAGTTAATTAGTATAAACTTTATTATTAAACTACTATTATTATAAGAATTAATAATAAAGGTATTATATAATAGTATCTAGGTAATAGTAGATAAACTTATAAAATATACTTACTTTATCCCCTATAAGGAATCTAGTATAGTAGAAGAATTTACTTATATATTCTTACGAGTAATAGTAAGCTAGTATAGATTACTAGAGGAACTTATAATAGATAGAGATAAGCTATTTATATCGAAGTTTTAATAAGGACTTATAATAAGCTTAAGAGTAAAATATAAGCTCTCTATAGTATTCTACTTATAGACGGACGGATAAATAGAGAGGCTTAACTAGATCGTTAAAGTATATCTTAGGAGCTATATTAACTATAAGCAGAATAATTAGGTTAAACTCCTACCTATAGTATAATTCGCTTATAATAGCGCGGATATAATAATAATAGGAATATTATTATTCTATATAAATTATAGGTATAACCCCGAGATATATCGAGAATTATTACCCGGAAAGGATAATAAAGAAGTAATAAAAAGAATAGAAGAAATCTATAGATTATAAGAATAAATTTAATAGGAACTTATATTTATTCGCTAAAGAATAGCAGAATATTACGATCGAGGATGATTACTAATACTAACGCTCGAGAGGGGAGATAAGGTTTATCTGCTTTATAGAAATATTAAAACGAAGCGCCCTAGTAAAAAACTCGATTTTAAGAAATTAGGAGTATTTAAGATTATAAAGAAACTCTTAAACGTTAACTATAAATTATTATTACCTTAAGGAATAAGGATATACCTAGTTTTTTATATTTTATTACTTAAACTAGTACTTAAGAATATAAAACTCGACGAAGATATTAAATTAAACTTCGAAGTATAAGAATACGAAGTAGAACGAATATTAGATAAATAATAAACGGATAATAGAATACTAGAATACTTAGTTAAATAGAAAGATTATAAGTATAAGGAAAATATATAAGAACCCCTAGATAACCTTTAGAATATAAAATATCTTATTACCTAATATAATAGGAACTACTTATTAAGAACTAGAACTAGGCTTAAGCGCTATTAGCGCATCTATATCTACCCTAGCTAAATCTACTATACTCTAGTTAAAAGGATTAAACCCCGGATTAACCTTAGGAGTAATATAAGGCTCCCTCTCTATAATAACCCCGGAAGCTTTCGCAGCTTCTATAGTACGTGCCTCTTCTGCTTCTACCCGATCTAACTCCTCTACCCTATCTAGGCTATAACGGATAGCCCGCTTTTACTTTACTAATTACTCCTTCTTTTATTTTCGGAGATACTCGATCTCCGTATTAATAGTATAACGCCGTTCCTCCGCTACCTCGAGTTACTCTTTAAGTAGTTATTTCTATTTAGCGATCTTTCGAAGCTAGGCTAGAGTCGGCCTTAAAATATCGTAGAGAGGAAAGTTTCTAATTAAGTAGGTAATATACTTAGATAAATCTAGAGGCGAGGTTTAATAAGATTTAAAACCTCGATCCTTATAGTTAGAATAAGAAGGTATATCTATATAATTTAAGCGAATAGTAGTAATAAGTTCCGAATAATCTATAGTAGATTTCGGAGCTAAAAAGATCTTAGTAATACGAGAATTTTTAACTCTATTCGATATAACGAATTAGGAAAGTATAATCGATAGAAGGGATAACGGAAATAGCTTATAGATCTTCGGGACGAAAGATTAAAGGAAGGAGGGAGGTAATATTATAATCTAGAAGGATAAGCGTTAAGGGTATTTAACTAGGTAATGTTAAGAGGATTAACGGGATATTAAAGTACCGAGCTAATAGTACTAAAGTATAGAACCCTCTTATATTAGATAGGATAAAACCTAGGGTTAGGGTTTTATCGATTATATAAACTACGGGATATAGTTAATATAGTTTAGAAGATTACGTTAATTATAGTATATAATTAACGTAGTTACTAACTAAAGAGCTAGATATAAAAGATATAATCGTTACTATCTAGATAGTATTTAATAGTTACTCTTTAGTTATTAATCTAAGTATTATTCTTATAATAGGAATAATTTCCTCTTAATTACTTAGTAAAGCGAATAGTATTATATAAACGTATATATATATACTCTCTAATAATATTAACCCTACAACTATAGTAAGGTAGCCTATAAAGGTTATTACTGTGATTATTATAGTTATACTTAAATCTATAAATATAATACTTTTTTTTATTTAAAGCTAGTAGTTAAATTATAAGGGTTTCTTCTCTTAATAGTTTAAACTTATTATTAGGGCTTTATAATATTATTAAGAGTTAGAGTTTTAAAGAGACTTACTTATAAGTTATACTTATCTTTTAAGAGAGGTATAGCGAACTCTATAATTTAACTTACTAAGTTTTAATCTAAATATAAAGAGAGATTTATATTATACTTTATTTAACTTCTTATAAAGAAATTATTATAATTCTAAAACTTCTTAAAAAGTTACTTAAAAATAATAATATTAATTAAAATAAAAAGAAAAAGATCGAATATTATAATAAGATATATTAATAAGGGAATTTTAGCTTATAAATAAAATAGCGCTATAATACTTATAACTAACTTAGCTAAGCCCCTTTAATAAAGTATAGCCGACTTAGCTATAATATAAATATATATCGAGGAATTTAAAAAGCTAGTTTAAGTATATAATTAGATTAAGGAGTTAAAGGAGAGGCTAGAGCTATAAGAGGTATATTAGTAAAGCTTAAGTAATAAAAAAGCGTAATAATATTACTATAATAATAATAATAGAGAGAGCGATAATAGGATATATATTAGAAATATTCTAATATTAATATATTTAGTAACTTATATAAATTATAATAACTAATTATATATATTTTATAAGAAATTTAAAGTATCTTTAAAAAAATATAAAAAAGAGAGAAATCGTATATTATCTATATTAGATTAATATAATATAAAATATTAAGCGAGATAATATTAATACTTAAATAATTAGTTATTAAAAAGAATATTTAAAATAAGTTCTTATTAAGAATAATTTAAAGAATAAATAAAGAAGCTATTATAAAATATAAAGAATTTAAACTAAAACCTTATAATATTCTTAGAAAAAATATATTAATTAAATAACTAATTCTTTATAAAGTTTTATAATTATTTAAATATTATTAAGAAATAATAACTAATTAAATAGGATATAAATAATATATATATAAGATATTTCTTTATAAAATTAATATTAAAATTATAAGTAATAATTAACTTATAATACTTTAAGGATTTATTTATAAACTAAAAGTTAATAATTATACTAGCGAATAAGCTATAAAAGGGGAAATAAGAGGAAGAGCGTTTAAAGAAGAAAGGATATTAAATAAAACGACTTATTAATATATTAAGTAAGAAGTATAAGCGATTTATAACTCCTTTAAATAATAAAAGAAACTTTATAAATAAGAATAATAATTAAAAGAAATATTATAATTATAGCTTATATTTATATTTTAAACGAGATTACCTTAAACTTATAAAAGTTAATAAAGTAAAAGTAAAGTATTAATAGAATAGCTTAAAAAATAAGTTTAAATTAAAATAAACCCTATATTATTAATTTAAAAGGGATTAATAAAAGTAAGAATAAAGTTCTATATAATAATTATAATATAAAGTACTTATAAAATAATAGTAACTTATATTAACTAAGAGTAAGAGCACCCTCTCGCTTCTAGTAGAGCTGCATATAATACGTAAATAATAGAAGTAGTATTATATCTCTTTAAGTGCTATAATAAGTCGTTTAAAGTAACGGAGCGTATAACGGATGTAAAATTAGGTTTAATTAAAGTATAGGGAAGATATTAATAATTTTTATTTTTAATTAAAAAGGGCTAGGAGGGCTTACTCTTATAGCAGCTATAAGTATAGTAATAGGGGCTTAGGTAGTAACCCTAGCTATTATATTATTCCTCCCTTAAGAAAGAAAAACCTTTACTATTATCTAATATATTAATCTAGAAAGACTTCGTAGTAATTAAAGTAAAATAAAACGGAAAATAAGAAGCGAATTTAAATCTATTATAAAACTACTCTAAAACCTTTTACTATTATTTATTTATCTATCCTATAATTAAGTATTATAATAATCGATTATTTCCTAACCCTTTTAATACTTCTCTAATTCTTTCGTATACTTAAACCCGGTTTAGTTAGTATTATAAACCGAGAAATATATAATATCGGAAATAATAACTCGGCCCTTTCCGTTTATATCTTAAAGTAGAAGACCCGGCGCGATTAGAACTTTTAAGTTAGCTATTCGACGACTTCGTAATTATCTAGTCGAAATAACTTAAGGTTAGTTCTAATTAGGATTAACTAAACTCGGTATATTATAAGGTATAGCGTTACGGTTATAAGTAGCTTATAGAGGGTCGGTAGGGCGGTATATCCTAATAATCCTAGTATTTAAGGATTATAAGAGTAATTAGGTAGCGCTTATTCTAAAAGAACCTCCTCCTATAACTAAATAGAAGTTATCTTAATTATCTCTAGCTAAGGAGAGGTTTCTAAAAGGAATATCCTCTTCGAGCGAGAGGAGAATTAAACTACCTTATTAGAGTAAGCTACTAATCCTATTAGATACCCTAGAATAGTAACTAGAAGCAGCTATTATAGGTATTCCGCTAGCTTAATAAGCTAATCGGCCGAAGAGGGATTTATTATTTCCTCGGAAGGGGGTAAGATTATTTATTTCGGGGATTAGGGGTAACTTTATTCCTAGGTCGGTATATCTAGAGTTAGGCTTAAATATAAGGGATAAAGGGTTAAACCCTCTAGCTACCTTATAGGTTAGTAGTATTATTAGCTATCGGAGCTAATTACTCTTAAATCCTAACTCTCGTATATAAATATTACGATAAAGCTCTAGAAACCTCGGAAATCGGTTATCTATAGGGATATTACAAATAAACCTAGCTTATATAAAATCCGTAAATCCTTAGTAATCGTTCTTATTTATTCTCTCTCTATACTCTAGAACTCTTAAACGGAATAATTTAATTATTATTAACCCGTTAAAGGTATACCCTTTACTATTACTTATAAAGCGGGAGGTATAAGGAATCTCTTTAATAAGTTCTAGCTTTAGTAATCGTATATTAGCGATCTTAATAAGTTAATTAAAGTAGTACTAGATTTATAATATTATAAAGGTATACTTAGCTATAGTAACTTAGGGGTAAGTATCGATAATATATATTTCCCGATATAGTTAATCGTATTAGAGAAGGTACTGCTAGTTATTCTTTAAGTTATAAACTACTTAAAAGATTAATCGTTTCTAATAAGCGTTAAAACTTAAGGAATCTATACTTAGGACGGGAAACTTCCCTAAGTCGCTAACTTTTAGTTAACTAATACTAATATTAATATTATTTTAATAATACTAGCTAAAGTAGTATATTCTAGCTAGGATTAAAGGGAATAAAGGTTCTTCCTTAAGCTATAAATAAGCCTCGAGGTTATAGATATTAAGAAGATAAATATAAGGATTAATTCGGAAGATAGTATTCTTATAAGTAGATCTAAGCTTTAAACTAGGAAAGTATTTTTCGAGAATTACTCGAACTTTATCTTTAGCGATTAATATTATCGTAAATAAGGGTAATCGGCCCTTAATTACTTCTATTATATAAAGAGGTAGGAAGATATTATAGAGGATATAAGCTTTACCCTTTATAGATTTAGAGGTAAAGTTAATAAAAGGAAAGATAAAGGGCTTATAGCCTATCTCCTCCTTAATATCTATAAAGTATTAAGCGTATTAGAGAGTTAAGGATATTATAATTAGTATAGTATTAAATTATATAGTTATAAGAGTATTTATAGATAGTTATAGTAAAAGTTTTAAGTAGGGTAGAGGTAGTAAAGGTTAGTAAAAGGAAGAAGAAGAAATAAAGACGGTCTAGCTAACTAGATAGATATAAATACCTTTCTAGCCTGCTTAACTAGTTAATATAAATTACTCGTCTCTATCCCTTCCTCCTTAAGATAATTTCCTTTTCTTTAAATAAACTAGTTTCTAAAGCAGTTTACTTTCCTAAAGTAATTTACTTTCGAATTAAATAGTAATAAATAGTCTTAACCGAATAGGAAGTTAACTAGTTCTATACTTATAAAACTAGCTATCCTTTAACCTCTAACTCTTTTATTCTCTTCTTCCTTTACCTAACTTACTTATCTTTTATTACTACTATATACTTATAATACTTCTACTTACTATTAATTATTATTATAGTATCCTTTTCCCGACCCGTTAACGTTACTAGCTTACCCGCGGGTATTATTTAGCCCGCTCTTTTCTACTCTAACGCTTTACTCTATTATATCGTTAAAGATAATAAGTTTTAGCTCCTTAATCGCTCCGCCCTAATATAAGTTCGTAATAGCTATTCTTTCGGTAGTAACTCTTACTTAAACGTTATTTATAAGTATATTTCTTTCGGATAGTATAAGGGCGAGCTTAATTAGCTTTATATCTAATAGATAATTATTAATACTTCTAGATTTCGCACTCTCTCGAATACCCTCTTTCCCTCTAGTAATAGCGTTATTTACTTTCCTCGGAATATATCCCCCTTTATTAATATTTATCTCGAAGGCGGTATACCCTTTAAACGGTATTTAAAGCGGATTATAGATTATTATACTCGTTAGTAGGCTATACTAGTAGCTTTCTTTAATTATCGGAACCGGGAGCTATATAATTATTATACTTTACAGTTCGGTACTATATATATAACTTTCGATAATAAAGAAAGGAATTAGGGCCGATTATTTATAAATTATCCTTTCCTCGAATATATCTTTTATCCCGATATTTATTCCGGCGCTTATACTAATTATATTTTCTATATCGAAGGGGCTAAGTATAATTATAATCGATAGAATCCGCTTAGTTAGCTCTCCGATAATATTATTTATAAATATATCCGTTTTAATTTAATAATAGCCCGGTTATCCTTTATTAATCTCGGTACTCGTTCTATTAGCACTTATAATATAGATATTATCGATATTAATAGGGAGAGGGAGAGGTTAAGTATACTTTAGTATTAGATACTCGATATATATTATAATACTTAAAGGATTAACTTAAGTATTAAATTATAGGGTAGGAAGGATTATAATTAGGATAAAATATCTAAATAATTAGAAATAAAGATAGGTTTTAGTACGAAAAAGAAAAATTTTAGAATAAGGGGAGTAAGTACTTTTTAATATAATACTTTTTTACTTAAAGCTAATAGCTAAATTATAAAGTTTTCCTCCCTTAATAGTCTAAACTATTTAGATAGGATTACTTAATATAAAAATAAAAATAAACTTAGAAAAGAATATTTCTTAATAAAAGAAGAGAGAAGATAAAGATATTTAAGTTATAGTTCCTTCTTTAGTATAGTAATCGGCGGTAATAGGAACCCGTTATCCCTAATCTTTCTAGATAGGATAGTAATATACTATTTATCTTAGTTAGCTTTATTTTACTTAGCTTAATCCCTAGCTATTACTCTTATCGTTAGGTATCCGGGTTATAGGGAGGTGCTAATTCTTTATTATTATTATTCTGATTTTCCTCCCTTATATTAATAACTATAAGGATAATTAGTTCTAGAGTAATATTAGGTTAATTAGATATATTATTTACGGGAATATTAAATTCTAGTATCTAAAAGGTATTAATCGAGCTAGCTTCTTCCTTATAGACTTTTAGCGGACTATTATTAATACCTCTAATTAAAGGTAGAATAATAAATTATAGCTTTATTATTACAGATTAGCTTTAATTAGTATTATTATCCTATAATATTAGTATTTCCGGTTATTAAATCCCCTTTAAATCTAGGATAAATTTCTTAAGATTATAGGCTATAAATATACCTTTAAGTTTAATACTATCTATTATCTTTAACCTATAAGCGCCTTTATTATAGATTTAATTAATAATATATAATCTATTCTATTAATACGTTATTTTTATAGATTAGGAGTAAGATATTTTTCTAATATAATTATAGATTAAGATTATATTACCCTTATTAAAACGGCTTTCTCTAATAAGATTATAAGAGTTAGCTCTATCTACTATTTTCTTCCGATACTTAGTTACCGCTTTAATAGTAAGCTAAATATCTTAATTCTAGTTAGCGATTATTTTTAGATATACTTAGAATATTTCTTCTATAGTTTAATCTAGCCTTTACGAAATTATTTTCTAAATCGGGACTTCGGTTTTTAAAAGGATTAATAGCTCTTAACTAAAGATAAGGTAGAATAGTATAAAGCTATAAGACCGTTTAATCGATATCCTATCTATAAAGATAGCTATCTTAAAGTACTTTCTCTATATTAATTTCCCTCTAGTAAACTTAGTAAGTATATTTAAGATTAAGTAGTATCCTCCTTTTACTAATCCTTAAGCTTAAGGGTTATATAGAGATATTTAGATAAGTAGAATCCTAAGGGTACGGATAATTATCGTAAAATCTCCTTTATTCTTAAGTCCGCTATTAATATTAACTATTAGGGGATATCCGTAAGTAATAAGGATATTATCGATAAAGAAATATTTTATTATTACTAAGTCGTTCCTTCTTATCGGTTATATAATAATATAGCCGGTTAGATTATATCTAGCTTTAATTAAGTATTAGTACCCTTTATTACTAGGTATATATTAAATATCTACCTTAAGTTTTTTAAATAATTAGTTAGGGATAGTTAGATAAACTCTTTTATTCTATATTTTAGGATTATACTTTCGGTATATCGGATAAGCTTCTATAGTTATAGATATATTTAATTAGAGATTATCTTAATAGTATATCGCTCGAATCCGAGAGATTATTATATCTCGGCCCTTATATCTAAGCTTAGTATAATAATCTTTAAGAATCTTAATTCTTAATTCCGGATTATTAATTACTTAATATTTTAGCTATCGATACTCTTCCTATCGCTATAGAGCGTAATCGATTATTTAGAATTTAAGAGCTTCTTTCTTAAAAGTAAACGTTTTTCGCTAATTTATATTATCCGGTACTTCTCTAATAACGAGAAATCTAGTATAAGTAGTAGATTTGCTTAACTATTCTAGCTTAGGATTAAGGATCTCCTCGATAAGAATTATATTAATCTATATATTATACTAGTTATCTAGATTACCTTCGGGGTCCTCTTTAGGTATCTTAAGTTAAAGGGGTTTAGATAGAGTATTAGCGATTAGATTTTTAGATCTAGGAATATATTTAATAGTAAAGTCGAATATCTTAATTATAGCGATTTATCGATTAATTAGCGCTCCTAGAATGTTAGATATCCTGCTATTAATTTAGTTAATTAGGATATAAATATTAGTTTCTAGAATAAAGTAATATCTATAAAGGTATTAGCGGAGTTTCCGGAAAGCGCTTAGTATACCTTAATATTCTCGTTTTATAGTATTATATTATTATTTAGCTTCGGTTTAAGTATTACTCTTAAATCTTACCGGTTTCCGGCTTTTATCTACTTCTTATATTAAAATAGCTCCCTATCTTAAGAGGCTTATATCTATTATAAGGATAATAAGTCCGGCTCCCGGATTATAATTAATTATAATAATAATAGGCTTATTTTTAAGAGCTTTAATTAGCTTAGATATTATATTTATTTATAACTTTCTTTAAATAAAGGGTATATTTTTCTTTATTAAATCGTATAATAGTCGTACTATTATAGCGAATCCCTAAATCTAATAATTATAGTATATAATAATTCCTAGGAATATTCGGACGTTTTTAAGGTTATTATATACTAATTAGCTCTAGATCTTTTAAATCTTCTTATTTTAAAGCGAGCGGCCGATTAAACTATAAATATATCTTATAATAACTACTTACTTCTTATATTATTCTAATTTAATACTAGAGATTATTACTCCTATAAGTTCCGTATTAAAGAGGACTTATATAATAATCATAGTGATAACCTTTATAGGCTACCTTGCTGTAGTCGTAGGGTTAATATTATCAGAGAGTATATATATATACGTCTATATAATACTATTCGCTTCACTAAGTAATTAAGAGGAAATAATTCCTATTATAAGAATAATACTTAGATTAATAACTAAAGAGTAACTATAAAATACTATCTAGATAGTAACGATTATATTCTTTATATATCTAGCTCTTTAGTTATTAACTACGTTAACTACGTGCTGTAGTTAACGTAATCTTCCTAACTACGTTAATTACGTCCTATAGTTTATATAGTTAATAGAACCCTAACCCTAGGTTCTATCCGTTTAATATAAGAGGGTTCTATACTCTAGTGCTATTAGCTCAGTACCCCGGTATCCTGTTAGTCCTCTTAATATTACCTAGTTAGGTACCCTTAATACTTATCCTTCTAGATTATAATATTACCTCCCTCCTTCTTTTAATCTTTCGTTCTGAAGATCTATAAGTTATTTCTATTATCCCTCCTGTTAATTATACCTTCCTAATCCGTTATATCGAATAAAGTTAAAAATTCTCGTATTACTAAGATTCCTTCGGCTCCGAAATCTACTATAGATCGTTTAGAACTTATTACTGCTATTCGTCTTAATTATATAGATATACCTTCTTATTCTAACTATAAGGATCGAGGTTTTAAATCCTATTAAGCCTCGCTTCTAGATTTATCTAAGTATATCGCCTGCTTAGTTAGGAACCTTCCTCTCTGCGATATTCTAGGGCTAACTCTAGCTTAATTTCGAAAAATCGTTAAATAGAAGTAACTACTTAAGGAGTAACTCGAGGTAGTAGAGGAACGGCGTCGTACTATTAACGCGGAGATTAAGTATCTTTAAAAATAGAAGAAAGAGTAGTTAGTAAAGTAAAAGCGGGCTATCTATTATAGTCTGGATAGGGTAAAGGAGTTAGATTAGGTAGAAGCGGAAGAAGCGCGCGCTATAGAGGCCGCGAAAGCTTCCGAGGTTATTATAGATAAGGAGCCTTATATCGCTCTTAAGGTTAATCCGATATTAGGTTCTTTTAATTAGAATACTGTGGATTTTTCGGGTTTAGATATAGATACGCTAATAACGCTTAAGCTTAGTTCTAGTACTTAATAGATAGTTCTTATCGTATTAGTTAATAAGGCGTTTCGCGTTTTAAAGGTTATCTAGGGGTTCTTATATATTTTCCTTATACTTATAGTCTTTTTATTTAACTAGGTATTCCGGTATTCTATTATCCGTTTATCGTTTATCTAATATCTATTCTACTTTATATTCCTATACTTCGAAGTTTAATTTAATATTTTCGTCGAGTCTTATATTCTTAGGTATTAGTTTAAGTAATAAAATATAAAAAACTAGGTATATCTTTATTCTTTAAGGTAATAAAAGTTCGTAGTTAACGTTTAAGAGCTTCTTTATAATCTTAAATACTCCTAATTTCTTAAAATCGAGTTTTTTACTAGGGCGCTTCGTTTTAATATTTCTGCGAAGCAGGTAGATCTTATCTCCCCTCTCGAGTATTAGTACTGCTGATCGTCCTTAATTATAGTGTTCTGCTATCCTTTAGCGAATAAATATAAGTTCCTATTAAATTTATCCTTATAATTTATAAATTTCTTCCGTTCTTCTTATTACTTCTATATTATCCTTTCCGGGTAATAGTTCTCGATATATTTCGGGGTTATACCCGTAATTTGCGTAGAATAGTAATATTCCTATAGTTGTTATATCCGTATTATTATAGGCGAATTATATTATTAGTAGGAGTTTAACCTAATTATTTTTGCTTATAGTTAATATAGCTCTTAAGATATACTTTAACGATCTAGTTAAGCCTTTCTATCTAACCGTCTATCTAAGGGTAGAATATTATTAAGAGCTTATACTTTACTCCTAAGCTTATTATAAGTCCTTACTAAAACTTCGATATAAATAGCTTATCCCTATCTATTATAAGTTCCTTTAGTAATCCGTGCTAGCTTACTACTACTCGTGAGAATGCGTATATAAGTTCTTCTGCTATACTAGATTCCTTATAGGGGATAAAGTAGGCGTATTTCGTAAATCTATCTACTATTACCTAGATATTATCGTAAAGTACCTTTATTATTAGTTCTCGTAATAGTAGTAGTTTAATGATAAAGTTTATACTAACTAACTTCTATAGTCCTGATGCAACTAGTAGCGGTTATAGTTCTCCGTAAGGTTTGTATTTAGCGGCTTTACTCTTATTATAAGTATTATATTCCTTGATTATCGTTATAATATATTATTTTATTCGGGGGAATTTATAGTATCGTTTAATCCGTTTAATAGTCGAGGTAATTCCTTAGTATCTATAAGCTGTTAAGCTATATATTCTTTAGATAAGTTTGCTTCGTAGGTCTTCTAGTATATAGAGTTTTCCTGCCTGATAAAGTAAACCGTCTTTATCTTAGAGTTCCTCTTTCTCTTTTAAGGTTAGTTATTACTATAATAAGCGTAGCTCTTATTCCTATTCTGGGTCCGGTTAGATCCTGAATATTACCGCAATTGCTCTTTTTTCCTAAATAATATTTCCGTCGTTATCCTATTTAAGAATGCTTTGGGATTCTGGTTTAATATCTTAGTAAAGGTCTAGCCTTCGGCTAATTATATCGGCTTATCCGTTCTCTAATCCTTTTCTATAATAGATTTTAAAGTCGAATTCTGATAGAAATTCGGCCTATTATACTTATCGTTTATTAAGAACCTTAGTAGTTGTAAACTATACTAAGTTCTTATAATCCGAGTAGACCTTAATCTAGTATTTTACGCTGATTAAATATATTTTCTATTCTTTAAATACTTTAATAATTACTATTAATTCTTTATTATAAATCTAATAGTTTAACTTAGGTCCGCTAAGTTTCTTTAAAATAAATATTACCGGGTATAGCTTACTATTCTTATCTTATTATCCGAGTTATACTCTAAGTATAAAGTCGGATATATCGGTTTCGATTTCGAATAGTTCGTTAGAGTTTGCCTCTATTAGTACCGGCTTAGTCGTGATTAAGTATTTGATTTTATTAAACGCCTTTTAAGCTTCCGTATTCTAAGTGAATAATATATCTTTCTTCGTAAGGTATATGAGTAGTATAGCGTGCTTACTATAGTTCTTAATAAATTATCGGTAGAAATTGTAAAATCTAAGGAAGCCTTGTACTTCCTTGATATTCTGGGGTTCTAGCTAGTCCCTGACTGCTGCGATTTTAGATACTTGCATCCTGATTTCTCCTAGAGTAATAGTATAACTAAGATAGTCTACTTCTGTTTAGTAGAAGAAGCTTTTCTCTAGTTCTATTAGTAGGTTATTTTCTTATAAGACTTAGAGTACCTTATATATATCCTCTTTATATTATTTTAAATCCTTAGAGTAGATAAGGATATCGTCGAGGTATACGATTATATATTAGTCTAGATATTCCCTAAGTATATAGTTTATTATAGCTTAGAATATAGCGGGCGTATTAGTAAGCCCGAATAGTATTATTAGGTTTTCGAAATATCCGTAGCGTGTTCGGAATGCTATTTTCTATTCTTCGCTTTCCTTAATTCTGATTAGGTTATAGGCTCCTTTAAGGTCTAGGGCTGTGAATATCTTTACGCTACTTAATCTGTTCTTAAGCTCGCTAATTAATAGAAGCGGGTATCGATTCTTAATTATAATATCGTTAAGCTATCGGTAGTTAACGTATAATCTGAGTTTACTATTCTTTTTTAGTATAAATAGGATCGGATATCCTGCGGGTAATATCGAAGGTCTAATATATCCCTTTGCTAGGTTTTCGTTAAGGTACTCCCTAAGCGCTTTAAGTTATTCTTCGTTAAATTTATAGATTTTATAAAATCCTAGCTGTATGCTTTCCTTTAGTAGTATCTCGTAATCCTACTAGCTGTACTATAGTAAACTTATATCTAGTACCCCTGAAAATAGTTAGGTATATTTCCTATATTCTTCTAGAATAAAGTCCTTTAGGTCTTTACCCTTAGCTTTAGCTTTCTATAAGTAGCTTACGAACCTCTTTAAGGGTTTGCTGATTACCTTAGTAATATCTTATTATCGTTTTCGCTACGATTATTATATTATATCTTATCGTTATCTTATCGTTAAAGTTTATATTTAGGCGGTTAAGTAGGCCTCTTATTTTACTTTCTCGGCAGTTTTATATTTATCTAGTTCCTAGATAGCCTTCCTTACTCTTATTAATTGCTCTTTTCTTCTTATAGCGTTAATCCTTCTTATCGTTTCCTTAGCTTATTCTTCTAACGATGCTAGGCGTAGTTGTATTTATATTAGTTCGTTTAAGGGTTTTGCCGGTATCTCTTTAGTGACTGAATCCTTCTCTAGGTTATCGCTTGTTTTCTTAGTTCCCTGAACTCTCCTAGGGGTATTTATAGGTGCGTTTAAGCGCCGTTATCTTAAGCTATCCTTAGTAACTAGACCCTTATCCGTTTCGTTATCTATTATCCCTTTAATTAGGGTATAGTTTTCCTAATTAATCTAGCTAGTAATCTAATTAATGCGTATCGTATCGTTATATCTCTTTAGCTATAGTATTCCTAATATTGCATCGTATTAAGGTATATCTATAATATTAAAGGTAAGAATCTTATAATATCCTTAGATAGTGATAGGTAGATAATTAGTTTCCCGGTCGATCTGTCCGTTATTATAAGTAACTATAATTCCTTCGATCGTGCTTAATATATATAGCTATTCTTTTAGTTTATATCGTATTCTATTTTTATTAATTATATATAGGGTAATAAAATTTCCTTAAGCGCTATTATCTACTAGTGCGCGTGCTATAATATTACTGATTTGTATATCTAAGAGTAGAGGGTTGTATTCCGTTTTATTAATCGCGTTAAGGAACCTTATTAGTTTTCCGCTATTAGTTAGTTCCGTTCCTAATAGCTTAATTAGTTTTTTGCCTACTATGCCGCTTTCTAGGCTAATCTTTAGGCTTTTCTTTATTAGTTTCGTTTACTAACCGGTTAACTTTCTTCCTAGTCGCTATTCCCTTCTATTAGTAACTCGTTTTATTAGTCGCTAGCCGTTACTAGTTGCTTAGTCTATTAGTAGCCGGCTTTAACTAGTCGATCCTTCGATTAGTAGCCTAGTCTACTAGTAGGGTTTAGTTACTAGTAACTCTTTTAATTAGTAGAGCTTTCTCCTAGTAGCAGGCTGTTGTCCTAGCCGTCGGGGTTATTAGTAACCCTAGTTAACTAGTAGCCTTCCTCTATTAGTAGATCGGTTCTATTAGTAGAGGAGGTTACTTTCTTACCCTTTATCTAACTAGTCTATCTTTCTAGTCTTTCCTAGTATTTAGCCTCCCTTCGGGTCTTATTTCGGTTAGAGTGTTATACCTTAATCTTCTATATTTAGTAGATTTAATAAAATCCCGAGGGATAGTCTAATAATAATCTAACTATAATATATTATTCGGGGTAGTAGTTATTATCGTATTAGAATACTATATAGGTATCTATTAATTTATCTATTAGGTAGATATATAGATTATTAAAGTATCCGGGGTTATAGGTAATTTCTACTAGTTTTCCTTTATATCGTCGGGGAAAGAAGTTATAGAGTACTTTATCGGCGTGATAGTATATATAATAGTTATAGATATAGGAGATCTATGCTATATAGTATAGATAATCCTTATATCCGGGAGAAAGGTATAAGATATCTTAGAGATCCGGGGTCGAGGGTTAATTTCCGATTTTCTTAATCGGGATTCCTATTATAGCGAATTTCTAATCGCTTCCTTTATATAGTACTAGGGCTATTACCTTTTTAAGGTAAGCCGTAGGACTATAATAAGGAAACTAGGAGATTATATTATCGATCTATAGTTTTAGGATCTTTTCTTCTTTTTCCTTAATAACCTTTTCTCCGATATTTTTTATATCTTCTATTCTCTAGATCGTAAGTAAGAGTTGCTGCTTCGTTTTCTAGAATTATTATTTAGTACTCTCCTTAGTATTATCTTCGACCTATTAATAGAGGTCCTCTGTTTATTATTTTAAGCCTTCCGAGGTAGTATCTCCCTACGCTTCGGGTTCCTTTAATATTTCTAAAATATCTTATTATAAGAGGTAAGTTTATCCGAGGGGTTCTTCTATTAATTCCCTAGTTTCTATTTATATTTCCGGGATAATTTCTGCCCGGTACGCTTCTAGTATCTGTTTATAGTCGAAAGAGCTGCTATCCTCGCGAGCTTATACGAGATAATCCGTATTTAAATAGTCCGAGTTACTATCTTCTATAACGGTATCGTATAGTAGGCCTTTATATCCTATAGATATAAGTCGTTATACCTCCCCTGCGTTCTATCGTCTTTCCGGGATTAGCTTCTAGTCCTTTTTCTTACTTCGATAATCTCGAGTAAAGTATCCTAGCTTTCTATAGTTAAAGTACTTACCTTTCTAATCTCTATGCTATATAGTATTTAGTTCTATTAGTCCTGCGTAGTATCCGTAAGCTATAGATTAATACTAAGTTTTATAGTTATTATTATACTGATATTTCTTGCCGGTGTTTAAGATATACTGTCTACGAGGGGGTCTGTTGGTACCCTTTATTCCTCGTTTTTCGAGCTATCTTTCGTATATTCGATTATCGATTCTAACCGCTATCTTTGCGAACTTAGCGAAGTCGTCTAGTTAGTCTATTTTTGTAAGTTCGTCTTTAACGCTGTCCTTAAGGCCGTTATAGAATTATATTATTAGTAGCTCGTCGTCCTAGCTTAGCTTAGCTGCTAGCTATCGAAACTCCGAGAGGTAGGCGGAGGCCGAGGTGCGCTATTTATACTTCGAGAGGTTTTATTCTGCTTATCGTTTTTCCTCTAGTTCGCCGAATATATCCTTAAGCTTATCTTCGAAATTTTCGTAGAGATTAAATATATTTCTAGTCTTACTATCTTATTCCTTACGCGGGTTTTCTAGGTAATCGTATAGGGTGGGTTTAAACTAAGCTAATACCTTACCTTCGAGTTAGTTAGTAATAAACCGAACCTTCTCTCCTTCGGTAGTAAATTAGTCGTTGTAATATCGGAGGTAAACGCGGTAAATAATTAGGAACTCTTAAAGAGTTCCCTTACTTCCGTCGAACGCTTTAGGTAGTTCGAGCTTAATTTTTCCCTTCTAGGTATCTCTTCTCCTTTCGTTAGCTAGGGATAAGTCGTTATATTTATCCTAAAGGTCCTTAATAAGTTCTAAGGCTTCTACGAGTTGCTATTCTGTAGTTATTAGGGTATCGGTGGGAGCTATAATAGAGTATTAGGTATTATATAGAGGTATATATTAAAACTATCTGAATAAGAGTTATTAAAATATAATAATTATAGTAATAACCTTTATAGGTTACCTTGCTATAGTTATAGGGTTAATATTATTAGAGAGTATATATATATATGTTTATATAATACTATTCGCTTTACTAAGTAATTAAGAGGAAATAATTCTTATTATAAGAATAATACTTAGATTAATAACTAAAGAGTAACTATAAAATACTATCTAGATAGTAACGATTATATTCCTTATATATCTAGCTCTTCAGTTGTTAACTACGTTGACTACGTACTGTGGTCGATATAGTCTTCCTAATTACATTAATTATGTCCCGTAGTTTATGTAATCGATAGAACCCTAACCCTAGGTTCTATCCGTCTAATATAAGAGGGTTCTGTACTCTAGTGCTATTAGCTCGGTACCCCGGTATCCTGTTAGTCCTTTTAATATTACCTGGTTAGGTACCCTTAACGCCTGTCCTTCTGGATTATAACAACTTAATTAACGTTATAAATATATTCTATAATATAGCAGTAAACTTCCGGGAGCTTTAAGATAAACTCGTTATTATAAGTAGTCTCCGGGCCTTTTATTATAATATCGTTTAAGAATACTTAGTAGATATAAAGGATTAAGTTATATAATAGCTTTATTATAATTCTTATAAATTAAGTAATTAAATTCGTCGCTCTTATTAGTAATATATATATTCTGAAAAGTCCGAGGGGAGTTATAAAGGTTATTATATCTCGATTATTTAAATAGAGTTTAACTTAATTATATTTAGAGAAGAAGTTTAATAGAGATAAGACTTTATATATTATAAACTTTTCTAAGAATTAATTAGTAGCCGGTAATATAAATATATCTTTTATAATAAATATATTATATTTCTAAGTATTATTAATAAAGCGGAGCCTTTTATCTTTCTTCTAGATTAAGAATTACTTATTATAGTATAATAAATAACCGTTTTTAATAATCTATTATTTTAATTTTTCTTTAAGTAGATTAAAAGTTTTAGGTTTAAGAGCTTAAAGTATCGGGATATTCTTTAATTAAAAGATATTATATAGAATAGTACGAATAACTTAAAAAGGGGCGATATCTTTAATAATCTCCCTAATCTCGGATTAATCCTATATAACTATTTTTTTATAATAGATTAGTATATATCGGAATATCTCGACCTCTTCCGGAGTTATATCCTTATAGTTATCCTTAAGGAGAGTTTTCTATTAATCGTCTATTAATCGATTATTAAGTTTTAAGTTTAAGAATTTAGGTTAGATCTAGTAGTTATATTTGCTTAGGGCTAATCGGGATTAAGCTTCTTTAATAGCCTCGACTCTCTTAACTTTCTATAATAGATTATTATCTAGAACTAACCCATCTAAGTATAAATTATTAATAAGCTTAACTTTATTAGCGATAGTTTTATATATAGTATTAATTATATAGCTAACGCTATAAGCTAGATTCTTAAACTCCTTCTAGAAGGGTTTTAAGTTCTTCTTTTTCTTTTTCTTTCTTTTCTTAGGTTTTCTTTTATAATATTTATAGAAGTATTTATAGTCTTTTTATACTTATAGATTCGAATAAATAGTTATTAATTCCTCTTTAATTAGAATAGAAAGGTTTTAAACGAATACTAGAATATCCTTATCGGCTAGCGAGAGGATAGGTATATTACCGGGTTTAAGTTAGTCGGAAATTTAAGTAGGGATATTTTCTTTATTAATAGCTTTTAATCCTAAGAAATTACTGCTATTAGCGTTTAGTTTTTTATAGATTAGTCTTTAGATAGCGGTAGACCTTTATTAATTTAAATAGGGTACCGGAGTTTACCTCCTACTATAATAACGACTCTAGCGCTACTGAAGAGAAAGTTAACTTTAAAGAGGTTATTAGCCGAGTATTCTAGAGTAAGTTTCGTTTATAGAATAAAAAGTATCCCGAGGAGTATATTATAATTAGTCTTCTAGATTTTATCTTCTATTATATAGAAGATAACCTATTTATAATAGCTTTTAATAAAGATTTCCGTTTTAAGTACTCCTAGAAGCTTTATTTTTCTTTTATTAAAGGTTCTCGATAAGATATTAGTCCTTATAATTAGTAATCCGTATTAATTATAAATACTAGTACTAATTAGATTTAATTCGGCTCTAATATCGATTATTATTAGCCTTCTAATTATACTTATATCTCCGATATATATTATAAAGTAGTAGATAGGAATAATACTTTAGCGAAAGTAGTTAGTCCGGGTATCGATACTAGAGATTCCTTTTCTTAAATAGGCCTTAATTATATTAATTTTCGGTATCTCGCTTATTATTCCTTATCTTAGGAAGTTTAGGATAGTATTAGCGTTAAACTTATCGGCACTACCTATTACAATATTTAAAGTTCCGGGTATTAATAATCCTAGGGTATTTTAAGCTTCTGTATCTTTATAGTTAATATATATAACTTTTCTTACTCCGTTTTAGATTATTTAAATATAATAGATAATCTAGTAGCTAAAGTTTAGGCGTATTTAAAGGATCTTATCTTAAGTATATCCCTTCGGAGTATAGAAGAACTAGTTAATAAGTTATTTATTAAAGTTAATTTTACTATTAGAATCGATAAACTTTATCGATTTTTTAATCGATATTTAATTAAGCCTAGATTTCTTAGATTTCTTTTAAGAGTTATTTATAACTATAATATTTTTACTTTAAATCGGTTAAGTCTCCTTTTTAGCTCCCTCGGAAATATTAATAACTTATTTATTAGCTTAGCGTTTCTTTATTATACTAGTATTAATTTCGGTCTAATTAAACTTATTATTAATATTTATAACGATTACTAGTAGTAGCTAGTTTACTAGTTACGGAAAGGGAATATATCTACCTAAGAGGTCGAGGATAAGATTACTATCGCTACTTATCTAGATAAATCCGACTTTAATAAGTTTAATAAGATTATATAGAATTTTATTTAATATAAGGGACGGATTACCCTTTAACCTTAGTTATCTCTTAATTAAATCTATATAAGCTTATACTCCTAATAAGTTAAATATTTTAACGTTTACGAAGATTTAGTATTAAGCTATTACTAATAGCTAGATCCCCTTATTCTAAGTTATTTTAGCTTAAGTTAAAAGGTTAACCCGTAAGGGAATATTTAAAGCGCTCTTTATAGCTTATTAATTACCTAGAGTTATAATAGCTTTTAAAGCGTCCTTAAATTATATAACTCCCTTACTTTTTAGAAAGTTAAATTCCGGATACTCTTATATTTTATAATTAAAAGCACTATAACCGTAATACGTTTAAGGGCTACTATCCTTTTTATAAGTATTAATCTAAGCTTTATAATAATTAACGAGCTCCTAGTAATCCTTAATTAATATTTCCGTATTATTTAATAATCGGCTCTTAATATAATTTAAATTAGTTAAGATACTGCTTAGTATTAGAGGTTATTAAATAATTCTAATTTAATCTCCTATACTTTCTACTTACTTTTTAGCTAGCTTATAAGCTTATTCTCTAGTATTATAATAGTTTTAATCGATCCTAGTAAAGTTAACCTTTATCTCTTTTATTAACTCCGAGAGTTTATCTAGTTCCTTCTTTCCGATTACTACTTTATTATTACTCCTAGTTTAAGTAGATTTATAATAATAGTAAATAGCTAGTAAAGGTACGGGAGCGATTAGTTAAGCTAGATAAGATAAATATTAAGTTTAAGAGAAAAGATTAATAACCGGTTACTAGGTGAAAAGTAATACTAGCTATTAGAAGCTCGGGACCGGATATTAAGCTTAATTAGCTATACCCGGGACGAGTAGGGGTTATCCTACTATTAGATATAAGTTCTAAATACGGAGACCTTCGGGTTTATAAAGGTTTATTATACTAGATACTTTTTAATTATATTCCTCCTCTAACTAAGCTTCTTAATAAGACTTTAAGAGAGGTATTATTAAGGCTAGCTATCTGATTTTATAGATTTCCTTAAACGATATCTAATAATTAATTTTAAATCTTTTAATCTAATAAGAAAGAAGCTTATCCTAGAATTCGGTATAGGGCTAAATATCTCTTATACCTATATAGCTAAGGATATTATTATACTTTAATATATTTATATAGAGAGTCTCTAAATCTCGAATTATATAGTAAGAGATAAAGTATTACCTCTCTTACTTTAGGGTATAGAGTTAAGCTTAATTATAAATATAATAAGCTATCTTAAGATATTCTTATTATTCCTCTTAAGTTAAAGTACTTATTATTACGATTATAAGTTTAAGTATTATCTTAAGTTTATATATAAATATCTTAAAGATATTAAGAGCTATTTCGTCTAGAATACTTATTATCGTTTTAATACTATTATAATAATAAAGGTAGGATATAATATTATAACTTATAAAGGCCCTAATAAAAGTTCTAAAGCGATTAATAGTAAATACGAATAAGTAGGTAGCTAAAGGATTTCCTCCTCCTTTAAATAGTAAAGCTATAGTTCGTTAGCGAGTTATAGCTAGTTACTTTTAAAGAGTATCCCCTAAAAAATTCTCCGGAATTAAAGAGTCCGTACTTATCTAATTAAGAAGAAGCGCGTTTTATTCGGTAAGTAGATTACTAGATAAAGTTAAGGAAGATTCCCCTCCTCCCTTAAATATCTACTTCCTCTTTCTCTTCTAACTTTATTTCTTAATCTTCTTTAAGTTAATAACTCTCCTCTTTATCGTAAGTTAATTAATTTTATTATATAGGACCGCCGAGTAGGATAAAGATAGTTAAAGTAATAAGGGGGGTAATAAAGATATATAAGGAGGTAGTAAGTATAATACTTAAGGGTATAAATAGTAAATATAATAAGGATTCGGTAATAATTAACAGGTAGAAGAGGCCCTTTTAAATTAATCCGGAAAGGGGAATAGGAAAGGTAAAGATAGGTATAGTATCTGCTTAGAGTAAGGAGAAAAGAGCTACTCTTATATTCTTATAATAGCTTTAACGGCTACTAATAACTATTATAATACTTAGCTAACTCTAAGTATTAAAAATAGCCTAATTAGGTATCTTTAAGCCTAGTATAGCTAATAGCTTATAGCTTCTCGAGTTACTACTTACTATTAGTTTCCTTTAATATAAACTCCCTAATTAGAATTATATCTTCTTCCTCTCTTATCTCTTAATCCTCTATTCTTCTTTATAATCTTTACTACTTTAATACTTATTTAATAATTTTTATTACTTTTTCTAATATTACTTTCTTTAAATAATACCCCTTTATCCTATAATTATAAGTATTAATACTACTTAAGCTTATTTCTCTTATAATAATAAGATTATTAGTATAAACTTAAAATTCTACTAATAACTTAGGCCTAATTATATAGAGTTAGTATAAACGAACTACTTACTTCCCTTTTAGCGTTTTATATCCCCCTCCTATATTATATAAGGATTATTTTCTTTTTCTTATTTTTTAAAATAATAATATAAATAAAGGGAAGATTTATATTAAACTCTTTAATCTCTTTCTAATTAATCTCCTAGCTTTCTTAGCTCTATACCTCTATAATAGAATAGCCCCGGACTCTAGTTCTAGCTAATCTTATAGCTTAAAAATAATACTATTATAAAAGTTAATATAATATAATTAATAGTTATTTCTTAAGTTCTTTAATATATTATTATCTTAATTAATAATTAAATATATTAATTATACTAAAGAAACTTATAATCGATTTATAGGGCAGATATTAAATAATTAAGAGTAAGAGTACCCTTTTACTTTTAGCAGAGCTATATATAATATATAAATAATAGAAGTAATATTATATTTCTTTAAATACTATAATAAGTTATTTAAAGTAATAAAGCGTATAACGGATATAAAATTAAGTTTAATTAAAGTATAAGGAAGATATTAATAATTTTTATTTTTAGTTAAAAAGGGCTAAGAGGGCTTACTCTTATAATAGCTATAAGTATAATAATAAAGGCTTAAGCAGTAACTCTAGCTACTATATTAATACTAACTTTAATAATTATATAGAAATAAATTATATTAATATTTAGTTTATATAAGAACTTAAGCTATAATAATCTAAATAATTAACGCTAATTATTAAAGTAATAAGATAAATAAAGTATTTTATATATAGAGTTTAATTAATACTTATTATAATAAAGGATTATTAAAAAGATAAAAAGATATTTACTCGCTTATATATTATAATTAATTAGGATTTAAGATATAATAAAAGCTTAATATTTTTATTAATAATTACTTTTTATAACCTAGATATTTATATAGCGCTTTAAGATTACTATTAATAATATAATAAATAAATTATTTAAGCTTAATTAATAAAAGTAAAAACTTTTATAAAAAAGTATTAAAGCTTTATATATATTTATATATTAATATAGTTAAAGGAGTTATTATTTATAAGGAAAGATAATAATATACTTAATAGGATAGATATAAATAAAATCTTTATAAAACTTTATAATTTCTTAAATATATTTAATAATTCTAAAGTAAAAGTAATATTTAAATATAAAGAGATTAATTATAATATTAACTTATTACTTAATAAAGAGCTATTTTATAAGCTAATTTATTTATTATTAGAAGAAGAAAATATAAAGCTTTATAAATATATTAATAATAATATTATTATAAATTATATTTAAAGTTATAAAATATATATAAATATAAAAATATAAATATAAATATATAGAATATAAAATAAATATAAATATAAATATATATTTATATTTATATTTATTTTATATTTTTATATTTCTAATATAGAAATATAAAATATATATAAGGAAATAATTAACTTATATATTAATAATAATAGTATAATAAGAGTAATAATAATAATAATAATAATAATAATAGAATTATTAATAAAAATAATATAATAGTATTTTAAGTATAATGCTATTATATTAGTAATTCTCTTTATATTAGTAGTTCTATTTAAGAATTTAAGCTAGAAGGCTAAGCTAAATAAAAGTATAGTCTATTTAGCTTATACTACCTAGCAGAATTACCTGCTCTACTATATATAATTCTATTCTACCCTATTAATATATATAAGCCCTAAAGCTACTATTATAAATAATAATATATATAATACTTAATTAAAAAGTATATATCTAATATTTTAACTTATATATTACTTATATTATAGAAATATATTATAGTTAAAACCTTTTAATATTATATTATAATTAGATTTAATTATAATAATTATAAAACTAAAGATATATTTAAAGTAATATAATATATTATAATTTAAAACCCTTTTAAATAGGAATATAAGTAAAATAACTATAAATTAAATAAATTAGCTTTTAAATATATTATTTAACTATTAATATTATTATTAGTCCCTTCTTTAATCTCTATTTCTATAATATTATCGTTTAATTCTACTTTTAAATTAGGGTATTTCTTTAATTTAAAAGGCTTAACTTTTTAAAACGAATTAACTATATTATATTTTAATATTAATAGCTATTTTCGACTAATATTCTATAGCTTTATTCGCTATTTAATTATTATATTTATACTACTATTAAAGTTACTTTTAATAGTAGTAGAAATAGCTAAAATAATAAAATATTATATAGCTAAAATAAATAAAATAGAGTAAGTATATTTATTAACCTCTTATTAAATAAATATATTAACTTATTAGTTATTTTAGTTTTAAAATCTTTAATATAATTATATAAATAGAAGAAGATATAGAATTTTAATTTATATTAATAATCTATAATTTTTCTTTTAAATAAGTATTAATTTTAGTTTTAACGCTTTTACTTAATCGAGTATTTCTTTCTTATTCTTTATTAGAAAATAAAGAGTTATAAAGATTTATTCCTTTCTTTTTTCTTTTAACTTTTCTAAATAAAGTTATAATAAGGTTTAAATCTATATATATATTAGTACTAGAGCTAAATTAAAGCTCTAGTTATATAAGTAGTTCTAGTTTAGCTTTATATATTTCTTTATATAAATTATATAATTATATATATTAGTATATATTTAATAAATATAAAAGTAAATATATAAGATAACTTACCTTTTAGCTTCTTTTAATAGTATATCTTTAATAAGCTAAGCTTTAAACTTATTAAAGTAAATCTTTTCTAAAGTAATATCTATATTACTCTAAAGATTTAAAAGTATTAAAAATATATAAAGTTTAAACTTATATATATCGTTATTATTCTAATTCTAATTTTTCGGGTAATATTAATTTAATTTATTTAAATCGCTTTCTATAGCTTTAATAAAACTATTAGTATAAAGGTATAAAGTAAACTAAATTATATATTAGTAAATAGCGCTAAATACGCCCTTTAACGCTAAATTTAATTAACTTATACTTTCTTTATCTGCTTATACTTTTTTATTAATATATAGTTAATTAAAATCGAGTAGTTTAATATAAACTTATTCGATTAAACGAATAATAAGGTTTAAAGTAGGATATTTTTAGCTTTAAAGTAATATTATAAGTATATAAAATATTTATAGAATTTCGGCTAGGTTTTTTAGCTAAGTTTATTCCTAAGGCTTTATTAAAATTTCTTTTAAAAAGCTATAGTTAAATTCTTTAATTAACTAGTTAATAAGCTCTTAAAATTTAAAGGCTATTTTAAGTATTTTTAAAAGAGAATTCTAGCAAGTATTAATATCTATTAAATATATTAATTTAACTAATAAGTTAAATATAAATTAGAATTAACTTTACTTAAAGGAATATATATTCGATTCTCGTTAATAGGAAGTTAGCTATTAGCTTTAAATTATATTAATAGTTCTATCTAGCGCTTTTTAATCTAGCGATTTCGTTTAATAATAATAGCAACTTACTAAACTTTATTAAGTAATCTTAAAGGGTATTAGTTATTATATATAACTTTAAATAAAATAAAAGTAGGAAGTAAATATAATATATACTTAAAAGCTTATTAAATATTAAATCTTTATCTCTTTAACTAATTCTTTCTTATTCTTCGCTTATTTATATAAATATAATCGATAATTTAATATCTCGAAAGTCTTTACTATTAATAATATTACTATTAAAAGAAGTTATTATCGCTTTAGTAGCTAGATTTAATATATGCGCTATATATTATATATCGTTTAAATATTCGATATTATTATCCTAAAAATAATTCGATTTAAAAGCCTCTATAAAGGTATTATTATTCGAGCTATTATTTTAAGTAATACTATTAATAATACTCAGAGATATATTATAAAGCTATAGAATCTCCCGATTAAATATATTCTAAATATAATTACTGCTATACGCCTCTTCGAGAAATTTAAATCCTATTATATAAGTAATAAGGTTAATTAAGTAATAAATATTAAAGTATATAAATAAGAACTCTTACTTATAAGTTAATATTATAATTTAAAATCTAAGTCGATATAATTTATAATAATATTTAAATAGCTTATAGAATCTATAGAAGTTTAGATATCTAGCTATATAGATATTCCTTTTTTAGTTAAAGTTTATTCTTTTATAATATTTTTAATTTCGTTTTATACTTCTTTAAATTAAACGTTTAAAAAAGCCCTTAGCTTTTAATAATATAGTTTAAGTATATTTCTATATAATAGTTAGATATATATATTTAAAAGTATAAAAGGAGTTTAATTAAAGCTTTATAAATAAGAAATAAACTTACTCGTTTAAATATTTAATTAATTCTCGATATAATTTAAACGAAATAGCGTTAAAAGAAAGATTATTTATTAAAAGAAAGTTAATAACTTTAATTAAATAAACCTTCTTATTAATAAAGTTTATTATAATCGAGTTTCGATTTATTTTTTAAGATAAAGAATTTCTATTAAAAGATTTATTTAACGATAATTATATATATTATAAATTTAATTAAATATTTAAATCGCTAGTTAATCCTTTATTAAAAACTTCTTTAATTAATTAATTAGTTAATATTATTTATAACGCTTATAAAGTATATATTAAAAACTATTAATAACTTACTTTTAATTAAATAAGCTTCTAATTCTTTATTATATATAATTTCTTTATAATATTCGTAATAATAAGTAGATCTATTAGAGCTTATTTAAAGCCTAGATGCTTTTAAAATATACTTATAACTACACTTAGGAACTATATATTTAAATTCGACTTTTTAAGGAATTAAGTAATCTATATCTAGTAAATTAAAAGTAAATAACACTTCTTTAATAAAGTAAAAGTTAAGCGTAGAAAATAAGTAGTTTATATTATTAGTTTTATTATTCTTAAAAGCTTCTATTAGTTAAGAGTAAGAGCACCCTTTTGCTTCTAGCAGAGCTATATATAATATATAAATAATAAAAGTAGTATTATATCTCTTTAAGTACTATAATTAATCGTTTAAAGTAACGGAGCGTATAACGGGCGTAAAATTAAATTTAATTAAAGTATAGGGAAGATACTAATAATTTTTATTTTTAGTTAAAAAAGGCTAAAAGGGCTTATTCTTATAATAGCTATAAGTATAATAATAAGGGCTTAAGCAGTAACCCTAGCTATTATATTATTCCTCCTTTAAGAAAGAAAGCTTTTTATTACTATTTAATATATTACTTTAAAAAGACTTTATAATAATTAGAATAAAATAAAACGGAAAATAAAAAGCGAACTTAAATCTATTATAAAATAACTTTAAAACTTTCTACTATTATCTATTTATTTATCTTATAATTAAATATTATAATAATTAATTACCTCTTAACCCTTTTAATACTTCTTTAATTCTTTAATATAATTAAACTCGGTTTAGTTAGTATTATAAACTAGGAAGTATATAATATTAGAAATAATAACTTAACCTTTTTCGTTTATATTTTAAAGTAGAAAACTTAGCGCAATTAGAACTTTTAAATTAACTATTCGACGATTTCGTAGCTATTTAATCGAAGTAACTTAAAGTTAGTTCTAATTAAGATTAACTAAGCTTAGCGTATTATAAAGCGTAATATTATAGCTATAAGTAGCTTATAGAAGGTTAGTAAAGCAGTATATTTTAATAATTTTAATACTTAAAGATTATAAGAATAGTTAAGTAGCGCTTTTTTTAAAGGAACCTCTTCTTATAACTAAATAGAAGTTATTTTAATTATATCTAATTAAAGAGAAGTTTCTAAAAAGAATATCCTCTTCGAATAAAAGGAGAACTAAGCTACTTTATTAAAGTAAGCTACTAGTTCTATTAAACGCTTTAAAATAATAATTAAAAATAGTTATTATAAATACTCTATTAGCTTAATAAGTTAATTAGCTGAAAAGGGACTTATTATTTCTTTAAAAAGGAGTAAAGTTATTTATTTTAGGAATTAAAAGTAACTTAACTCTTAAGTTAATATATTTAAAGTTAAGCTTAAATATAAGGGATAAGGGGTTAAACCTTCTAGCTACTTAACGGGTTAATAGTATTATTAACTATTAGAGCTAATTACTCTTAAATCCTAATTCTTATATATAAGTATTATAATAAAGTTCTAAAAATCTCGGAAATTAGTTATTTATAGGGATATTATAAATAAACCCGGTTTATATAAAATCTATAAATCTTTAATAATTATTCTTATTTATTCTTTCTTTATACTTTAGAACTTTTAAGCAGAATAACTTAATTATTATTAATTTATTAAAACTATAGCTTTTATTATTACTTATAATATAAGAGGTATAAAGAATCTCCTTAATAAATTCTAGCTTTAGTAATTATATACTAGCGATTTTAATAAATTAATTAAAGTAGTATTAGATTTATAATATTATAAAAGTACTCTTAGCTATAGTAACTTAAGAGTAAATATCGATAATATATATTTCCTAATATAATTAATTATATTAAAAGAAGTACTATTAATTATTCTTTAGATTATAAACTACTTAAAAGATTAATCGTTTCTAATAAGCGTTAAGATTTAAAAAATCCGTACTTAAGATAAGAGATTTCTTTAAATTATTAACCTTTAATTAACTAATATTAATATTAATATTATTTTAATAATACTAGCTAAAGTAATATATTTTAGCTAAGATTAAAAGAAATAAAAGTTCTTCTTTAAGCTATAGATAAGCTTTAAAGTTATAAATATTAAGAAGATAAATATAAGAATTAATATAAAAGATAATATTCTTATAAGTAGATTTAAGCTTTAAACTAGGAAAGTATTTTTCGAGAATTACTTAAACCTTATCTTTAACGATTAATATTATTATAAATAAAGGTAATTAGCTTTTAATTACTTCCGTTAAATAAAGAGGTAAGAAGATATTATAAAAGATATAAGCTTTAACTTTTATAGATTTAAAGGTAAAGTTAATAAAGGGAAAGATAAAGGGCTTATAACCTATCTCCTTTTTAATATCTATAAAGTATTAAGCGTATTAGAGGGTTAAAGATATTATAATTAATATAATATTAAATTATATAGTTATATAAGTATTTATAGATAATTATAGTAAAGGTTTTAAATAGAGTAGAAGTAGTAAGAGTTAATAAAAAAAGGAAGAAGAAATAGAGATAATCTAATTAACTAAATAGATATAAATACCTTTCTAGCTTACTTAATTAATTAGTATAAATTACTTATCTCTATCCCTTCCCTTTTAAGATAATTTTCTTTTCTTTAAATAAACTAATTTCTAAAATAGTTTACTTTTTTAAAATAATTTACTTTCGAATTAAATAGTAATAAATAGTTTTAACTAAATAAGAAATTAACTAATTTTATACTTATAAAACTAGCTATCTCTTAACCTTTAATTCTTTTATTCTTTTCTTCTTTTACTTAACTTATATATCTTTTATTATTACTTTATACTTATAATACTTTTACTTATTATTAATTATTATTATAATATCCTCTTCTTAACTTATTAATATTACTAGCTTATTTATAAGTATTACTTAGCTTACTTTTTTCTATTCTAACGCTCCGCTTTATTATATTATTAAAGATAACTAGTTTTAGCTCTTTAATCGCTCCGTCTTAATATAAGTTTATAATAGCTATTCCTTTAATAATAACTCTTACTTAAACGCTATTTATAAGTATATTTCCTTTAAATAATATAAGGGCGAGCTTAGTTAGCTTTATATCTAATAGATTATTACTAATATTTCTAAGTTTTATACTCTCTCGAATACTATCTTTCCTTCTAGTAATAGTATTATTTACTTCTTTTAGAATATATACCCTTTTATTAATATTTATCTCGAAAATAATATACTTTTTAAATAATCTTTAAAGCAGATTATAGATTATTATACTTATTAATAAGCTATATTAATAGCTTTCTTTAATTATTAGAACTAGGAACTATATAATTATTATACTTTATAGTTCGGTATTTTATATATAACTTTTAATAATAAGGAAGAGAATTAGAGCTAATTATTTATAAATTATCTTTTCTTTAAATATATCTCCTATTCTAATATTTATTCTAGCGCTTATATTAACTATATCTTTTATATCGAAGAGGCTAAGTATAACTATAATTAATAAAATCCGCTTAACTAGCTCTCTAATAATACTATTTATAAATATATCCGTTTTAATTTAATAATAGCTTAATTATCCTTTATTAATCTTAATACTTATTCTATTAATACTTATAATATAGATATTATTAATATTAATAAAGAGAAAGAGAAGTTAAATATACTTTAGCGTTAAATACTTAATATATATTATAATATTTAAAGGATTAATTTAAGTATTAAATTATAAAGTAAGAAGGATTATAATTAAAATAAAATATTTAGATAATTAAAGATAAAGATAAGTTTTAATATAAAAAAGAAAAGTTTTAAAATAAAAGGAGTAAGTACTTTTTAATATAATACTTTTTTATTTAAAGCTAATAGCTAAATTATAAAGTTTTCCTCCTTTAATAATTTAAATTATTTAAATAGGATTACTTAATATAAAAATAAAAATAAAACTAAAAAGGAATATTTCTTAATAAAAGAAGAGAGAAGATAAAGATATTTAAGTTATAATTCCCTCTTTAATATAATAATTAGTAGTAATAAGAACTTATTATCTCTAATCTTTCTAGATAAGATAATAATATATTATTTATCTTAATTAGCTTTATTTTATTTAGTTTAATTCCTAGCTATTACTCTTATTATTAAATATCTAGGGTTATAAAGAGGTATTAATTCTTTATTATTATTATTCTAATTCTCTTCTTTTATATTAATAATTATAAGGATAATTAGTTTTAAAATAATATTAAGTTAATTAAATATATTATTTATAAGAATATTAAATTTTAATATTTAAAAAGTATTAATTAAGCTAGCTTTTTCTTTATAAACTTTTAATAAGCTATTACTAATACTTTTAATTAAAAGTAAAATAATAGATTATAGCTTTATTATTATAAATTAGCTTTAATTAGTATTATTATCTTATAATATTAATATTTCTAGTTATTAAATCTTTTTTAAATTTAAAATAAACTTTTTAAAATTATAAGCTATAAATATATTCTTAAGCTTAATATTATTCATTATCTTTAATTTATAAATACTTTTATTATAAACTTAATTAATAATATATAGCTTATTTTATTAATATATTATCTTTATAAATTAAAAATAAAATATTTTTCTAATATAATTATAAATTAAAATTATATTACTTTTATTAAAATAGCTTTCTTTAATAAGATTATAAAAGTTAGCTTTATTTATTACTTTCTTCTAATATTCGGTTATTACTTTAATAATAAGCTAAATATCTTAGTTTTAATTAATAATTATTTTTAAATATACTTAGAATACCTCTTTTATAATTTAATTTAATTTTTATAAAGCTACTCTTTAAATTAAGATTTCGGTTTTTAAAAGGATTAATAATTCTTAATTAAAGATAAAATAAAATAATATAAAGTTATAAGATTATTTAATTAATATCTTATTAATAAAGATAGTTATTTTAAAATACTTTTTTTATATTAGTTTCTTTTTAATAAATTTAATAAATATACTTAAAATTAAATAATATTCTCTTTTTATAAGTTTTTAAGCTTAAAAGTTATATAGAAATATTTAAATAAATAGAATCTTAAAGATATAAATAATTATTATAAAATCTCTTTTATTTTTAAGTTTATTATTTATATTAATTATTAGAAAATATTTATAAATAATAAAGATATTATTAATAAAAAAGCGTTTTATTATTATTAAGTTATTCTTTTTTATTAATTATATAATAATATAACTAATTAGATTATATTTAACTTTAATTAAATATTAATACTTTTTATTATTAAATATATATTAAATATTTATTTTAAAATTTTTAAATAATTAATTAAAGATAATTAAATAAATTCCTTTACTTTATATTTTAAGATTATACTTTTAATATATTAAATAAACTTTTATAGCTATAAATATATTTAATTAAAAGCTATCTTAATAATATATTATTTAAATCTAAAAGATTATTATATCTTAGCTTTTATATTTAAGCTTAATATAATAATCTCTAAAGATTTTAATTCTTAATTCTAAATTATTAATTATTTAATATTTTAATTATTAATATTCCTTTTATTATTATAAAGTATAATCGATTACTTAGAATTTAAAAGCTTCTTTTTTAAAAATAAATATCTTTTATTAATTTATATTATTTAATACTTCTTTAATAATAAGAAATCTAATATAAGTAATAAACTTATTTAATTATTCTAGCTTAAAATTAAAGATTTCTTTAATAGAAATTATATTAATTTATATATTATATTAATTATCTAGATTACTTTTAAAGTTTTCTTTAAATATCTTAAATTAAAAGGGTTTAAATAGAATATTAATAATTAGATTTTTAAATTTAAGAATATATTTAATAATAAAGTTAAATATTTTAATTATAATAATCTATTAATTAATTAGCGCTTTTAAAATATTAAATATCTTATTATTAATTTAATTATTTAAGATATAAGTATTAGTTTTTAAAATAAAGTAATATTTATAAAGGTATTAATAAAGCTTTTAAAAAGTATTTAATATATTTTAATATTTTTATTTTATAATATTATACTATTATTTAGCTTTAATCTAAATATTATTCTTAAATTTTATTAATTTCTAGTTTTTATTTACTTTTTATATTAAAATAATTCTTTATTTTAAAAAGCTTATATTTATTATAAAAATAATAAATCTAGCTTTTAAATTATAATTAATTATAATAATAATAAGTTTATTCTTTAAAGCTTTAATTAATTTAAATATTATATTAGCTTATAATTTTCTTTAAATAAAAAGCGTATTTTTCTTTATTAAGTTATATAATAATTATATTATTATAATAAATCTTTAAATCTAATAATTATAATATATAATTATTCTTAAGAATATTTAAATATTTTTAAAGTTATTATATATTAATTAGCTTTAAATCTTTTAAATCTTCTTATTTTAAAATAAATAGTTAATTAAATTATAAATATATCTTATAATAATTACTTACTTCTTATATTATTCTAATTTAATATTAAAAATTATTATTTTTATAAGTTCTATATTAAAGAGAATTTAATTAATATTATAAATATATTCTATAATATAATAATAGATTCTTAAAAGCTTTAAAATAAACTTATTATTATATATAATCTTTAAGCTTTTTATTATAATATTATTTAAGAATATTTAATAGATATAAAGGATTAAATTATATAATAGCTTTATTATAATTCTTATAAATTAAATAATTAAATTTATTACTCTTATTAGTAATATATATATCTTAAAAAGTTTAAAAAGAGTTATAAAAATTATTATATTTCGATTATTTAAATAAAGTTTAACTTAATTATATTTAAAAAAGAAATCTAATAAAAATAAAACTTTATATATTATAAACTTTTCTAAGAATTAATTAATTATTAATAATATAAATATATCCTTTATAATAAATATATTATATTTTTAAATATTATTAATAAAGTAGAGCTTTTTATCTTTCTTTTAAATTAAAAATTATTTATTATAATATAATAAATAATTATTTTTAATAATCTATTATTTTAATCTTTCTTTAAATAAATTAAAAATATTAAATTTAAAAGCTTAAAATATTAAAATATTCTTTAATTAAAAGATATTATATAGAATAATACGAATAATTTAAAAAAGGGTAATATCTTTAATAATTTCTTTAATCTCGAATTAATCTTATATAACTATTTTTTTATAATAAATTAATATATATTAGAATATTTCGATCTTTTTTAAAGTTATATCTTTATAATTATCTTTAAAGAGAGTTTTCTATTAATTATCTATTAATTAATTATTAAGGTTTAAATTTAAGAATTTAAATTAGATTTAATAATTATATTTATTTAAAGCTAATTAGAATTAAGCTTCTTTAATAGCTTTAACTCTTTTAACTTTCTATAATAAATTATTATCTAGAATTAACTTATTTAAATATAAATTATTAATAAGCTTAATTTTATTAATAATAGTTTTATATAAAGTATTAATTATATAGCTAATATTATAAGTTAGGTTTTTAAATTCCTTTTAAAAGGGTTTTAAATCCTTTTTCTTCTTTTTCTTTCTTTTCTTAAGTTTTCTTTTATAATATTTATAAAAGTACTTATAATCTTCTTATACTTATAAATCCGAATAAATAATTATTAATTCCTCTTTAATTAAAATAGAAAGGTTTTAAACGAATATTAGAATATTTTTATTAGTTAATAAGAGGATAAATATATTATTAAATTCGAATTAATTAGAAACTTAAATAAAGATATCTTCTTTACTAATAGCTTTTAATCTTAAGAAATTATTATTATTAATATTTAGTTTTTTATAAATTAATCTTTAAATAATAATAAACTTCTATTAATTTAAATAAGATATTTAAGCTTTCCTTTTATAATTATTATAATTCTAGCGCTATTAAAGAGAAAGTTAACTTTAAAAAGGTTATTAATTAAATATTCTAAAGTAAGTTTTATTTATAGAATAAAAAGTATTTTAAGAAATATATTATAATTAATCTTTTAGATTTTATCTTTTATTATATAGAAGATAACTTATTTATAATAGCTTTTAATAAAGATTTCTATTTTAAATACTTTTAAAAGCTTTATTTTCCTTTTATTAAAAGTTCTTAATAAGATATTAATCCTTATAATTAGTAATCTATATTAATTATAAATATTAGCGTTAATTAGATTTAATTTAGCTTTAATATTAATTATTATTAGCTTTCTAATTATATTTATATCTTTAATATATATTATAAAGTAATAAATAAGAGTAATATTTTAATAAAAGTAGTTAATTTAAGTATTAATATTAAAGATTCCTTTTCTTAAATAAGCTTTAATTATATTAATTTTTAATATCTTATTTATTATTCCTTATCTTAAGAAATTTAAGATAATATTAATATTAAACTTATTAATATTATTTATTATAATATTTAAAGTTCTAAGTATTAATATCCTTAAAGTACTTTAAGCTTTTATATCTTTATAATTAATATATATAACTTTTCTTACTTTATTTTAAATTATTTAAATATAATAAATAATATAATAGTTAAAGTTTAAGTATATTTAAAGGATTTTATTTTAAATATATTTTTTTAGAGTATAGAAAACTTAGTTAATAAATTATTTATTAAAGTTAATTTTATTATTAAAATTAATAAACTTTATTAACTTCTTAAGTAATATTTAATTAAGCTTAAATTTCTTAGATTTCTTTTAAAAGTTATTTATAATTATAATACTTTTACTTTAAGTTAGTTAAATTACTTTTTTAGCTTCTTTAAAAATATTAATAACTTATTTATTAACTTAATACTTCTTTACTATATTAATATTAATTTTAATTTAATTAAACTTATTATTAATATTTATAATAATTATTAATAGTAATTAGCTTACTAATTATAGAAAAAGAATATATTTATTAGAAAAGTTAAGAATAAGACTGCTATTATTACTTATTTAAATAAATCCGACTTTAATAGATTTAATAGGATTATATAGAATTTTATTTAATATAAGAGATAGATTACTTTTAAACTCTAATTATCTCTTAATTAAGTTTATATAAGCTTATACTCCTAATAGATTAAATATTCTAGTATTTATAAAAATTTAATATTAAGCTATTATTAATAGCTAGATTCTTTTATTTTAAGTTATTTTAGCTTAAGTTAAAAGGTTAACTTATAAGGGAATACTTAAAGCGCTCTTTATAGCTTATTAATCGCTTAGAGTTATAATAGCTTTTAAAGTATCCTCGAACTATATAACTCCCTTACTCTTTAAAAGGTTAAACTTTAAATATTCCTATACTTTATAATTAAGAGTATTATAGCTATAATATATTTAGGAGCTATTATCTTTTTTATAAGTATTAATTTAAGCCTTATAATAGTTAACGAGCTTTTAATAATCTTTAATTAATACTTCTATATTATTTAATAATTAGCTTTTAATATAATTTAAGTTAATTAGAATATTACTTAATATTAAAGGTTATTAAATAATTTTAATTCGATCTTTTATATTTTTTACTTACTTTTTAGCTAGTTTATACGCTTATTCTTTAATATTATAATAGTTTTAATTAATCTTAATAAAGTTAACTTTTATCTCTTTTATTAACTTTAAGAGTTTATTTAATTCTTTCTTTTTAATTACTACCTTATTATTACTCCTTATTTAAATAGATTTATAATAATAGTAAATAGCTAGTAAAAGCGAAAGAGTAACTAACCGAGCTAAATAAAATAAATATTAAATTTAAAAGAAAAGATTAATAATTAATTATTAAGTAAAAAGTAATATTAGTTATTAAAAGCTTAGAATTAGCTATATTTAAAATAAGTAAAGGTTATCCTATAATTAAGTATAAGTTCTAGATATAGAAACTTTTAAGTTTATAAAAGTTTATTATATTATATACTTTTTAATTATATTCTTCTTTTAGCTAAGCTTTTAAATAAGATTTTAAAAGAAGTATTATTAAAGCTAGCTATTTAATCTTATAAATTTCTTTAAATAATATTTAATAATTAATCTTAAATCTCTTAATTTAATAAGAAAGAAGCTTATTTTAGAATTTAATATAAAGCTAAATATCTCTTATACTTATATAGCTAAGGATATTATTATAGTTTAATATACTTATATAGAGAGTTTTTAAATCTCGAATTATATAATAAGAGATAAAGTATTATTTCTCTTACTTTAAAATATAAAGTTAAGTTTAATTATAAATATAATAAGCTATTTTAAAATATTCTTATTACTTTTTTTAAATAGAAATACTTATTATTATAATTATAAGCTTAAGTATTATCTCGGGTTTATATATAAGTATCTTAAGGATATTAAGAGCTATTTTATCCGGAATACTTATTATTATCCTAATATTATTATAATAATTAAAATAAGATATAATATTATAACTTATAAAGGCTTTAATAAAAATTTTAAAATAATTAATTATAAGTATAAATAAATAATTAATTAGAGGATTTCCTCCTCTTTTAAGTAATAAAGCTATTATTCGCTAATAAGTTATAACTAGTTATTCTTAAAGAGTATCCTTTAAAGAATTCTCTAGATTTAAAGAGTTTATATTTATCTAATTAAAAAGAGTTATATCTTATTTAATAAATAGATTATTAGATAAAGTTAAAGAAGATTCCCCTTTTCCTTTAAATATTTATTTCCTCTTTCTTTTCTAGCTTTATTTCTTAATCTTCTTTAAGTTAATAACTCTTCTTTCTATTATAAATTAATTAACTTTATTATATAAGATTATTAAATAAGATAAGAATAATTAGAGTAATAAAGGAGATAATAAGGATATATAAAGAGATAATAAATATAATATTTAAAAGTATAAATAATAAATATAATAAAGATTTAATAATAATTAATAGATAAAAAAAGCTTTTTTAAATTAATCTAGAAAAGGGAATAAGAAAAGTAAAGATAAGTATAATATCTATTTAAAATAAAGAGAAGAAAGCTACTCTTATATTCTTATAATAGCTTTAATAGCTATTAATAATTATTATAATACTTAGCTAACTTTAAATATTAAAATTAGATTAATTAAGTATATTTAAGCTTAATATAGCTAATAGCTTATAGCTTCTCGAGTTATTACTTATTATTAATTTCCTTTAATATAAACTCTTTAATTAGAATTATATCTTCTTCCTCTTTTATCTTTTAATCCTTTATTCCTCCTTATAATCTTTACTATTTTAATACTTATTTAATTATTTTTATTACTTTTTCTAATATTACTTTCCTTAAATAATACCTTTTTATCTTATAGTTATAAATATTAATACTATTTAAGTTTATTTCTTTTATAATAATAAGATTATTAATATAAACTTAAAATTCCGCTAATAATTTAAGCTTAATTATATAAAGCTAGTATAGATAAACCGCTTATATTTATTTTTAATATCTTATACTCTCTTTCTATACTATATAAGGATTATTTTCTTTTTTTTATCTTTTAAAATAATAATATAAATAAAAGAAAAACTTATATTAAACTCTCTAATCTCTCTTTAATTAATCTCCTAGCTTCCTTAGCTTTATATTTCTATAATAAAATAACTCTAGATTTTAATTCTAGCTAATCTTATAATTTAAAAATAATATTATTATAAAAGTTAGTATAATATAATTAATAGTTATTTTTTAAGTTTTTTAATATATTATTATCTTAATTAATAATTAAGTATACTAATTATACTAATAAAACTTATATTTAATTTATAAAGTAAATATTAAATAATTAAGAGTAAGAGCACCTTCTTACTTCTAATAAAGCTATATATAATATATAAATAATAAAAGTAGTATTATATTTCTTTAAATACTATAATAAATCGTTTAAGGTAATAGAGCGTATAATAAGCGTAAAATTAGGTTTAGTTAAAGTATAGGGAAGATACTAATAATTTTTATTTTTAATTAAAAAGGGCTAAAAGAGCTTACTTTTATAGCAGCTATAAGTATAGCAATAAGGGCTTAAGCAGTAACTTTAGCTACTATATTACTACTTTTTTATAAAGCTTTTTAAATATAGAGTTAAAACTTTAATTAAGTATAGAAATAATCGAATTCGAATTATTATTACTTTCTTTATTATTATCTTTATATTCGTTACTAAGGTTATTATTTATATTCTAGGAAATAGAAGAGCTAGCTTTATTAAGTATAGCAGATTTCTTTTTATCGAAAAATATTTCTTTCCTATTTAAAATAAATATATAGTTATTATTATAATTCTAAAAAAAGGCTTAAATATTATTACTTATAGATTTTTAAATATATAAAACTTATAAAATATTAAAAGATATATAAAGCTAGTTATTAGAAATAAAGTTATATAATAAGGTTTATAAAACTTATTAGATTTAAAGGAAGTAAAGAATAAAACTTAAAGTATATCTTATTTTATATAGTTTTAATAGTTTATAGTAATTTAAATTAAATTTACTCTATTACTATTATTCTTATTACTATTAATATTACTATTACTATTATTATAATATAATAATTATAGTAGTAACTTTTATAGAGTACTTTATTATAATTATAAAGTTAATATTATTAGAGAGTATATATATATAATTTATATAATACTATTTATTTTACTAAGTAATTAAAAGGAAATAATTCTTATTATAAGAATAATACTTAGATTAATAATTAAAAAGTAACTATAAAATACTATCTAGATAATAATAACTATATCCTTATATATCTAGCTCTTTAGTTAAGCGATATATTAGATATATAATATCTAATATATTTAGTAACTCTAACTTTAACTTTAAGTTATCTTACTACTTAGAAGGTTCTATACTCTAATACTATTAGCTTAGTACTTAAATATCCCGTTAATCCTCTTAATATTACTTAATTAAATACCTTTAATACTTATTTTTTTAAATTATAATATTACTTCCCTTTTTCCTTTAATCTTTTATCTTAAAGATCTATAAGTAATCTCTATTATCCTTCTTATTAATCTTACTTTCCTAATTCGTTATATTAAATAAAGTTAAATCTTCTTAAATTATAAAAACTACTTTTATTAAAATTACTATTAATTATAATACCCTACTTATTATTATTATATTAAATTATATTAATATATCTTCCTATTCTTTTTATAAGTCCTATAGTATTAAAGTATATTAAATCTTTAAAAGGGATTCGTTTTATTATTTAAAATATATTTATTTAAATTATTTAGTATATAACGTTTTAAGCTTTACTTTTATTAAATTATAGAATATTATAAAGTAAAAGTAAAAGCTTTATAATAAGATTAAAGAAACTTAATTAAAGCTAATATGTTTAATAATATAAGAGTATAAGTAATCTAAGAAATAAAAATATATTATCCGTTATAGTTTAAAGAAGATAAAGGATTTAGATTAAGTAGAAGTAAAGGAAGCATATATTATAAAAGCTATAAAAGCTTCTAAGGTTATTATAAAGGAGGAGCTTTATATTACTCTTAAAGTTAATCTAATATTAAATCTTTTCGATTAGAATATAATAGATTTCTTAAGTTTAAATATAGATATATTAATAGCGTTTAAGTTTTATTTTAGTTTCTAATAGATAATTCCTATTATATTAAGTAATAAAGCGTTTTATATTTTAAAAGTTATTTAAGGGTTTTTAAGTATTTTCCTTCTACTTATAATCTTTCTATTTAACTAAGTATTCTAATATCCTATTATTCGTTTATTATTTATCTAATATCCGTTCTACTTTATATTCTTATACTTCGAAATCTAATTCGATATCTTTATTAAGTTTCATATTTTTAAATATTAGTTTAAATAATAAAATATAAAAAACTAAGTATATTATTATTCCTTAAGGTAATAAAAGTTTATAATTAATATTTAAGAGTTTCTTTATAATTTTAAATACTTTTAATTTCTTAAAATCGAGTTTTTTATTAAAGCGCTTCGTTTTAATATTTCTATAAAATAAGTAAACTTTATCTACTTTTTCGAGTATTAATACTACTAATTATCCTTAATTATAATACTCTATTATCTATTAGCGAATAAATATAAGTTTTTATTAAATTTATTCTTATAATCTATAGATTTCTTTTATTCGTTTTATTACTTCTATATTATCCTTTCTAGGTTATAGTTCTCTATATATCTTAGAGTTATACTTATAATTTATATAGAATAATAATATTCTTATTATTATTATATTTATACTATTATAAGCAAATTATACTATTAATAAAAATTTAATCTAATTATTTTATTTATAATTAATATAACTTTTAAAGTATACTTTAATTATTTAGTTAAGCTTTTCTATTTAACTATTTATTTATAAATAGAATATTATTAAAAGCTTATATTTAATTCTTAAGTTTATTATAAATCCTTATTAAAACTTTAATATAAATAATTTATCTCTATTTATTATAAGTTCTTTTAATAATCTATACTAGCTTATTACTACTTAAAAGAATATATAAGTAAGTTCTTCTACTATATTAGATTCTTTATAAAAGATAAAGTAAATATATTTTATAAATCTATCTATTATTACTTAGATTATTATAAAATACTTTTATTATTAGTTCTTATAATAATAATAGTTTAATAATAAAGTTTATACTAATTAACTTCTATAATTCTAATATAACTAATAATAATTATAATTCTCTATAAAGTTTATATTTAATAGCTCTACTTTTATTATAAATATTATATTCCTTAATTATTATTATAATATATTATTTTATTCTAGGAAATTCGTAATATTATTTAATTCGTTTAATAATTAAGATAATTCTTTAATATTTATAAGCTATTAAGTTATATATTTTTTATATAAGCTTACTTTATAAGTTTTCTAATATATAAAGTTTTCTTATTTAATAAAGTAAATTATCTTTATTTTAAAGTTTCTTTTTCTTTTTAAAAGTTAGTTATTATTATAATAAATATAGCTCTTATTCTTATTTAAGATTTAGTTAAATCTTAAATATTATTATAATTACTCTTTTTTCTTAAATAATATTTCCGTTATTATCCTATTTAAAGATACTTTATAATTCTAGCTTAATATCTTATTTAAAATCTAGTCTTTAGCTAATTATATCTACTTATTTATTTTCTAATCCTTTTATATAATAAATTTTAAAATTAAATTCTAATAGAAATTTAGCTTATTATACTTATTATTTATTAAGAACTTTAATAATTATAAATTATATTAAGTTCTTATAATCCGAGTAGATTTTAATTTAATATTTTATACTAATTTAATATATCTTCTATTCTATAAATATTTTAATAATTACTATTAATTCCTTATTATAAATCTAATAGTTTAACTTAAGTTTATTAAGTTTCTTTAAGATAAATACTATTAAATATAGCTTATTATTTTTATCTCGTTATCCGAGTTATACTCTAAACGCAATATTAGATATATTTATTTCGATTTTAAATAATTTATTAAAGTTTACCTCTATTAATATTAGTTTAATTATAATTAAATATTTAATTTTATTAAATACTTCTTAAGCTTCTATATTTTAAGTAAATAATACGTTTTTCTTTATAAAGTATATAAAGGGTATAGTATATTTATTATAGTTCTTAATAAACTATTAGTAGAAGTTATAAAATCCGAAGAAGCTTTATACTTCTTTAATATTTTAAAGTTTTAATTAATCTCTAACTATTATAACTTTAAATACTTATATTCTAATTTCTTTTAAAGTAATAATATATCTTAAATAATCTATTTCTATATAATAGAAGAAACTTTTTTCTAGTTTTATTAATAGATTATTTTTTTCTAAAACCTTTAGTACTTTATATATATCCCTCTTATATTATTCTAAATCCTTTAAATAAATAAGGATATTATCGAGGTAAGCTACTATATATTTATTTAAATATTCCTTAAGTATATAATTAATTATAGTTTAAAAAGTTATAAGTATATTAGTAAATCCGAATAATATTATTAAGTTTTCGAAGTATTTATAGTATATTTTAAATACTATTTTCTATTCCTCGCCTTCTTTAATTCTAATTAAATTATAAGCTCCTTTTAAGTCTAATATTATAAATATCTTTATATTATTTAATTTATTCCTGAGTTCGCTAATTAATAAAAGCGGGTATCGATTTTTAACTATAATATTATTAAGCTATTAGTAATTAATATATAGTTTAAGTTTATTATTTTTCTTTAATATAAATAGAATTAGATATCTTATTAGTAATATTAAAAGTTTAATATATCCTTTTATTAAGTTCTCCTTAAAGTACTCCTTAAATACTTTAAGTTATTCTTTATTAAATCTATAGATTTTATAAAATCCGAGCTATATACTTTCCTTTAATAATATCTTATAATCCTATTAATTATATTATAATAAACTTATATCTAGTACCTTTAAGAATAGTTAAATATTCTTCTTATATTCTTTTAAAATAAAATCCTTTAAATCTTTACTTTTAGCTTTAGTTTTCTATAAATAACTAATAAACCTTTTTAAAAGTTTACTAATTACCTTAGTTATTTCTTATTATTACTTCTATTAAGCTTAGTATATTATATCTTATTATTATCCTATTATTAAAGTTTATATTTATATAATTAAATAAGCCTTTTATTATACTATTTCGGTAGTTTTATACTTATTTAATTCTTAAATAGCTATTTATACTCTTATTAATTACTCTTTTCTTCTTATTATATTAATTTTTCTAATAATTTCCTTAGCTCGTTCTTCTAATAATATTAAGCATAGTTATATATATATTAATTCGTTTAAGAGTATTACTTATTTTTCCTTAATAATTAAATCCTTTTCTAAACTATTACTTATTTTTTTAATTCTTTAAACTCTTCTAGAAGTATTTATAAGTATATTTAAGCGCTATTATCTTAAGCTATCCTTAAAGTTATAAAATATATATAAATATAAAAATATAAATATAAATATAAAAATATAAATATATAGAGTCTTAAATAAATATAAATATAAATATATATTTATATTTATATTTATTTTATATTTTTATATTTCTAATATAGAAATATACGCTCTATAAAAGGCTATATAAGGAGATATATACTTTTATTATATCTATAGTTCTTATTATTACTATTAGTAATTAGCTAAAATAGTATTTTTATCTATTTTATTTCTTTTTATTTTAATATTTCTATATTATTATATTTCTATATTTTTTATTTCTAATATAAAATATAGAATTATAGGAATATTAAAATAAAAAGAAATAAAATAGATAAAAATACTATTTTAGCTATTTACTATTAGTAATAATAAGAATTATAGATATAATAGTACTCTTTACTATTATATTATAGTTCTTTTTTTTAATATAATATATTTATATTTCTATATTAGAAATATAAAAATATAAAATATAGAAATATAGAAATAAATATAAATATAAATATAAATATAAGAAATATAAAATATAAAATATATATATTTTTATATTTCTATATTAGAAATATAAAATATAGAAATATAATTATAACTCTAGCTATCTTTAATAATTAAACTTTATCTTACCTTATTATTAATTATCCCTTTAACTAGAATATAGTTTTCCTAATTAATCTAGCTAATAATTTAATTAATATATATTATATTATTATATTTCTTTAATTATAGTATTCTTAATATTATATTATATTAGAGTATATCTATAATATCGAAGATAAGAGTTTTATAATATCTTTAAATAATAAAGAGTAAGTAATTAATCTCTTAGTTAATCCGTTTATTACTATAAGTAATTATATTTCCTTTAATTATACTTAATATATATAACTATTTCTTTAATTTATATTATATCTTATTTTTATTAACTATATATAAAGCGATAAAATTTCTTTAAGCGCTATTATTTACTAATATATATATTATAATATTACTAATTCGTATATTTAATAATAAAGGGTTATATTCCGTTTTATTAATTATATTAAAGAACTTTATTAGCTTTCCGCTATTAGTTAATCCCGAACTTAATAGCTTAACTAGTTTTTTACTTATTATACTGCTTCTTAAGCTAGCTTTTAAGCTTTTTTTTATTAGTTTCGTCTTCTAATTAATTATCTTATCTCTTAATCGATATTCCTTTCTACTAGTAACTTATTTTATAAGTCGCTAATTATTATTAATTACTTAATCTACTAATAACTAGTTTTAACTAATCGATCTTTCGATTAGTAGCTTAGTTTACTAATAGGGTTCTATTATTAAAAGCTCTTTTAATTAATAAAGCTTTCTCTTAATAATAAGCTATCTTTAAAGCTTTTAATATTATTAATAACCCTTAATAATTAGTATCCTTTATCTACTAATAAATCTAATTTATTAATAGAGAAAGCTACTTACTTACCCTTATTCCTAACTAATCGTAATCGGTTAGCTCTTTAACTAGGCTTAATAAGGGTATTATCCTCTTATAAGAAGAATACTATAATTCGTTCTTATATATTTAATTTATTAGTTTATCTTTTTAATCGCTTTTAACGCTTAGCCTCCCTTTTAATCTTATTTCTATTAAAGTATTAAGCTTTAATCTTCTATACTTAATAGATTTAATAGAACTCTAAGGGATAATTAAGTAATAATTTAACTATAATATATTATTCTAAATAATAGTTATTATTATATTAAAATACTATATAAGTATTAGTTAACTTATTTATTAAGTAAATATATAAATTATTAAAATATCTAGAGTTATAAGTAATTTCTACTAGCTTTCTTTCGTATCGTTAAGAGAAAAAGTTATATAATACCTTATCTATATAATAATATATATAATAATTATAGATATATAAGACTTATATTATATAGTATAAGTAATCCTTATATCCCGGGGAGAGGTATATAAAGTTTTAAAAATCTTAAGTTAAAAGTTAATTTCTAATTTCTATAATAAGAATCCCTAAAGTAGCGAACTTCTAATTACTACTTTCGTATAATATTAAAGCTACTACCTTTTTAAGGTATATTATAGGATTATTATATAGAAATTATATAATTATATCGCTAATCTATAATTCGAGGATATTTTTCTTTCTTTCTTTCTTTTAATTCTTTACTAGTAAATATAAGTTATTATTATATTTTTTAGAGTTATAATTCTATATCCTCCTTAGTATTATCCCCGATCTATTAACTAAAATTTTCTACTTATTATCTAAAGCTTTCCGAAGCTATATTTTCTTATACTCTAAGTTCCTCTAATATCTCTAAGATATTTAATCGTAAAAGGTATATCTATTTAAGGGGTTCCTTTATTAACTCCTTAATTTCTATTAATATTTCTAGGATAAGTTTTATTTAATATTTCTCTAGTATTTATTTATAATTATAAGAATCGCTATCCTTATAAGCTTATATAAGATAATCCGTATTAGAATAATCTAAATTACTACTTTTTATAATTATATTATAAAAGAGTCCTTTATATCTTATAGATATAAGTTATTTTATTATCCTAGTATTTCCTTTACTTTTTAAGATAAACGTTTAATCTCCTTATTTTTTATTTTAGTAATCTTTAACGAAATATCCTAATTTACTATAGTTAAAATACTTAACCTTTTTATTATCGCGTTATATAATATCTAATTCTATTAATCTTATATAATAAGTATTTCTATAAGCTATTAACTAATATTAAAGCTTATAATTCCCGTTATATTAATACTACTTTCCGATATTAGCTTAATTATTATATTTATTAGCTTATATAAAAAGGGGTATTTAACTTTTTCTTTCTAATTATTATTCGTATAATTAATTATCGATCCTAATTATATTTTTAATATATTCTATAAAAGTATTAAGCTTATTTACTTTTAATAGCTTATTTTTAATATTATCTTTAAAGCTTTTATAGAATCGGGTTATTAGGGGCTTATTATCCTATTAAAGCCTTACTATAATTTATCGGAATTTAGATAAGTATTTTAAAGCAGAAATACGTTATTTATACTTTATAAGTTCTCTTTCTGCTTATTATTCTTTATCTAGCGCCTTATATACTCCTTTAAATATTTTTTCGAATTCTTCGTAATCGCTAAAAATCTTAATTATTTTAGCAGAGGCCCTAATAATCTTCTTATTAAGGTAATCCTTAAGAATTAGCTCGAATTAAATAAGAGTATTAGTTTATAAGAGATTAACGATAAGTAAAACTTATTCTTCGGGTTCCTAAAGATTATAATATTAGAGGTAAACTTAGTATTAAGTAAGAAAGCTTTAAAGGGTCCTTTTAATATTATTAAAGCCCTTAAGTTTATTAAGCTTAATCTTTAGGGGTATTATTAAGGGGGTTTTAATCTTAGGTTTATTAATTAAAGTATTATATTTCTCTTAAAGCTCCTAAATCTACTTTAATATATCTTAATATTCTTTATTAGTAAGGGCTATAATAAAGCATTAAGTATTATATAATAATATATATTAAAACTATTTAAATAAGAGTTATTAAAATATAATAATTATAATAGTAACCTTTATAGAGTACTTTATTATAGTTATAGAGTTAATATTATTAGAGAGTATATATATATAGTTTATATAATATTATTCGTTTTACTAAATAATTAAAAAGAAATAATTCTTATTATAAAAATAATACTTAGATTAATAATTAAAGAGTAACTATAAAATATTATCTAGATAATAACGATTATATCCTTATATATCTAGCTCTTTAGTTAAGCGATATATTAGATATATAATATTTAATATATCCGGTTTACCGATATATTAAATATATAATATCTAATATATCTAGTAACCCTAACCCTAACCTTAAGTTATCTTACTATTTAAAGGGTTCTGCACTCTAATACTATTAGCTTAGCACTTAAGTATCCTATTAATCCTCTTAACGTTACTTAGTTAAGTACCCTTAACGCCTATTCTTTTAGATTATAATATATAACTACTATTACTCTTATTACTCTTATTATTACTATTACTACTATTACTACTATTACTCTTATTACTTCTATTACTCTTATTATTCTTATTACTATTACTATTACTATTACTCTTATTACTCTTATTACTATTACTACTACTACTATTACTCTTATTACTACTATTACTACTAGTATAATTATTATTATAAGTAATAGTAGTAATAGTAGTAATAGTAGTAATAGTAGTAATAGTAGTAATAGTAGTAATAGTAGTAATAGTAGTAATAGTAGTAATAGTAGTAATAGTAGTAATAGTAGTAATAGTAGTAATATATTACGGGCTAAAGCTTATAGGTAGCTTCGGCGTATAGGCCGAAGCCTTTACGCTATAACGCGCTATAAGCGCTATAGCCGCCCCCGAGTAGTTTAATCTCTACTTATCGCCTTCCCTTTATACCTTTATAACCTCTTCCCTTATAGAAGATTATAGATAATAATAAACCCCCTTATAGTAACTACTTAAGGGCTAGCCTCTTATATATAATCTTCTATTTATTATTACTAGCGATAGTATTATTACTAAGTAGCTATAGCTTATAATAATATCTTAAGAAAACTTATAAAACTCTATATAAGTATTTATAGTAGAAATTTTCTAGGTATTATAGTAGTAATAATACGAAATATACGAATAGATCCGAGCGAATAAGTATAAAGAGCTCGCTTAGTTAATTAGTAAGCTATAAATAAGTAATAATATAGCTTATAATAAGCTAAGCGATTAATTTATAGAAGCTTTACGAGATATAGAGGCGAGGTAATTAACTAATTAGAGCCCTAATTACCTACTTCTTATAAGTAATATACTTAATATAACGGGTATAGCTCCTGCAATATATTATAAGGGAGTAGCTCCGTTATAGGCCCCCTTTATTCCTAATATACTTTTCTATACTATTATAGCTAGGTTTATAAATAAGGAGAGAAATATAACCGAGAAATATAAGCCCTTACTTTAGCTCGAGAAGTTTAATAGCGATTATATTTATTACCTCTTTTAAGAAGCGCAGATAATATATAAGCTAGATCGGGATACTCTCTTTATTAGCTTAATATATAATAAATACTATATAATTTATAATTACTTAGAGGGAGCTATTAAAAAGCTAGTAGGATTATATTATATATCCGGGGGTCCTAATAGGGATTATAACCCGGTTATATTTATAAACTACTTCTATAGCTATTATTATAATATTAATATAATAAAGAGAGCTATATAAGAACTACTTAAGATTAAATAAGGAGAAAACTAGAAGTTCTCTTTATTCTTCGCTAATTAGGAATATATCCTCTCCGAATTAAGAAGAATAATATAGCTAGATTAAGCTAAGCTTATTATCTTCTCGGAAGCTATTAATATTAAGCTTTAGGATAAGCTAGTTAGCCGGGATATACTAACTAATTATATTAAATAAGTAAATATTATACTAGCTATTTCGGGTAGGATAGAAGGGATTATTCGGAAGAAGAATAATAGCTTAGGAGCTAGTTCTTATTAAACTATAAATAGATATAATCGCTTAGTTACTATATCCTATATAACTATATAAATAGATAAAGATAGCGATATCGCTATAATAGATATAAATATTATTCGGACCGGCTATATTTAAAAGTAGCGCGTTTATTAGGTTAATAATAAAGAGATCTAATAATAAAAGGACGAAAATCTTTACTTTCGTTACGCTAAGCTTAATTATTATACTAACCGTTATTACCTACTATTAGCGATACTCTTATTTAAAAATAGCATATAAGTAATTACTACCTGCGTTAAGGAGGATAACGATAATCTAATTAACCTCTTAAAGGAAGGAAACAAGTAGCTCTTATATTAAATTATATATAGGAGCTCGAAAGTATCGAGTTCGAGCTTAAAGCTATAAAGTAGCTTATAAACGGGTCCCCCTTTATAATTAACCTATTATATAATTAAATAAAGTTCGTTAATATACTTATAGATATTAGTTACGAAAGCTATTTAATAGTTAGTAACCGGCTTGCTTATAAACTTAGCCTTACGCGCTTCCCTATCTCCCCTTATACGCTTAAATAAGCTATAAGCTGCCTTATAGCTCCTTATCTAGGAGTTATTAACGAATTAATATATATAGATATAGATTTAAACGGGTATTAATACTATATTTAAGCTTATATTATCCTTTACTTTTATTATAACGTTATACTCGGTAAACTTTAAGCTAAAACCGAACGAGTTACTTATATAGCTTATAAGTATTATATTATTATCGGATAAGTAAGGAATTTTATTATCTAAGAAAGAGGGTTTACCCTTATACCTAATAATAAAGCTACTTATATTAACGCTCTTATACTTAAGGCTAAAGTAAAGTAAGGGAGATACTTGAAAACTATTATTACCTAGCTATTCGTTATTACTTTAATAGATATTAATAAAGCGCTAGTATTTAAAGCGGAGATTCGAGTAGAGGATCGCCTTCTCTTAAGGTTTAACTACTTCGCTAAGCTCTTTAATAAGGATAAAGGGGATAAGCTCCTATTATATTACTTAGGAGTAGATTATAAGATTTATTTTAACCCGGACGCTAATAATAACCCTATTATTATTCCTTAAAGACCCTTATATAATATATCCCGAAACGAGCTACTAATCCTCTATAAAACGCTTACCGAGCTACTTAATAAAGGATATATATATATAAGTAGCTCGTTTATAAGAGCTTTTATAATCTTTATTAAAAAATTAAGCGGAGGGTTATACTTCTATATTAATTATTAAGCGCTTAACGCTATTATATAAGCCGATCGCTACCTACTCCTATTTATTAAAGAGATATTTATAAATATCTCTCGGATTAAATAGTTTATTAAACTTAATATATAAGCAGCGTTCTATAAGCTCTATATTAAAGAGAGCGATAAGTAGAAAATAGCCTTCTATACTCGGTTTAAGCTCTTCGAATAGCTTATTATACCGTTCGGCTTTTTAAAGGTACTTACTACTTTCTAGTAATATATTAACTTAATATTACGCTTATTCTTAAATATCTCTTACTTAGCTTATATCGATAATATCCTTATTTACTTAAACGGAATACAGGATAATTATAATATTAAGGTAAAGGAGATACTAAGCGTTTTATAAACTATTAAACTTTACCTTAATATATCTAAATACGAATTTAGAGTTTAGAAAACGAAATACTTCGGGTTTATTATTAAAGTAAAGGTTAGTATCCGTATAAACCTTAAAAAGCTACTCGCTATTAGAGAGTAGGAGGCTCTATAAACGTTAAAAGGTATTCGGAGTTTCTTCGGGTTTATAAACTTCTACTAGTAATTTATTAAGGATTATACTAAGATCGCTAATCCTTTATTCTTATTAATTAAAAAAGGAACGCCCTTCCGTTAAAGGCCGGAGTAGGAAGTAGTATTTAAATAGCTTAAATATTACTTTATTACTAAGCTAGTATTTATATAATTCGATCTAGATTTACTAGTAATACTTAAAGCCGATAATTTTAATTACTCCCTTAATAGATACCTCTTATAATAAAATAAATAAGGAGTTCTCTACTTAATAGCTTATTACTCGCGCTAGTTAATATTTACTAAGTATAATTATAAGATTTATAATAAGGAACTCTTTATAATTATAAGCTATTTAAGAGCTTAGGATATAGAGCTATAAAGTATAGCTAAAATATTTATAATTTACTCTAATTATAAGAACTTTAAGTATTTTATAATTATATAATAGCTCTCTAAACGCTAAGTTAGATAATTAGAAGAGCTTTCCTACTTTTACTTTAAGCTTATTTATTATAAAAGAGCTATTATAGCTTAGCCTAATACCCTTTCCCGCCGGGAATAAGATATACTTAAGGGTATAAATAATAAATATTTCGTAAAAAGGGATATCTAGCTTTTATAGAATAACTATTTAGCTCCGGGAAAGCGATAGAGTAGCTTTATATAAATCTTAATTATTATAATTTATAATAAGATAATACTCTAAAGCGGAGAGCTTTTTATAAACGAAAACCTTTAAAATACTTAAAACGCTATTCTAAAGTATAATAAGACTTATCTATAGCTAGTTCGAGCTATAAGAGAAAGAGTAAAGGTTTTTCCTTCGGATATCCGTATAAAGGATAATAAACTTTTAAATATATCGATTATTAAATATAAGATTAATACTAATTATATCCTATACTTTTATAGGAATATTTAAATATCGGAGTAAGAGCTATTTTATATTAGCTTTATCTAAAATATATATAATTCTTATATCTTAAGATACCCCGGATATAATTTAACGATCTCGCTATTTAATTATAAGTACTTCTAGCCTAGGATATATTAAATAATCCGTTACTTTATCTATAATTATAATATTTATAGTAGAAAGATAATCTAAAAAGGGGCTCTTTAAGCCCCTCTTTATTCCTAAACGGATATAAAGTAAGCTATTTATCGACTTTATAATATACTTTCCCTAAGAATACCCTAGGGACCCCGAATTCCTTATAGTTATTACTAATCGGCTAAGTAAAGCTATTACTCTCGAAACGATAATAAATATAAAAGCCGAAGCGTATACCGAGCAGTTTACTAGCTATTATTAATAATTCTATAGATTCCCTAATACCCTTATAAGTAATTATAGCTTAAATTAAGTTAAGGGGTTTTAAAAATACTTTTATAACTTTATTAATATCGAGTAGCGCTTAAATATTATATACTATCCCGAAACTAATAATATTACCGAATACGTTAATTAAGAAGTTCTAGATTATTTATATACCTTTATCGTTTATATCTAGTTCGATTAAAGCGAGCTCCTATTAAGGGCATAGCTCGCTATTAATAATAAGGATACCTTAATAATTAATATTAGCCCGTTCTTCTTTTAATATAGCTATTATACCGAGCTTATTTAATAAATATAGCGCTCTATACTCCTAGCTCGGGAGCTATAAGTATAAATAAAAGATTTTATTTAAAAGCTTAAGGATATAATTATATTTACTTAAATAGTAATAGTTATAATATAATAAAAGATAGAGGAAGTAGTTAATTAATAGTATACTCCTATAGAATAATTTATAATAAGAGATTATACTTAACTCTCGTTTAAGAATATCGTTATAAATTAGCGCTCGAAGAAACTCGCTTAGTTTTATAAGAAATATCGAGTCTTAAAGGTAATTAATTCCTATATAATAGAATTAAAGATTCTCTCTAATATCTATTTATACTTCTATATTAATCTCTTATTATATATAAGTAATAACCCCTTACCCTTATAAACCCTTTATAATTACTAGCTGCCCCTTATTTTATTAAATAATAAGAATAAGGATAGCGAACTAGAGTATAAAATAGAAATAATATTAAATATATATATTAAGTAGGTAAAAGGTAAGCTTAAAGCTAATATTATCCTTATCTGGGAAGTTTATATTAAATAGGTCGATTATATTAAACTTAGCTAGGAATTTCTCGAGAACTTCGAGTAAATAGCAGCTCTAAACGTATATAAAAGCCGGTATAGCTTTACTCGGGATTATAATAAACTTATTATATAAGATAGGGATATAGGGGGGGGGGGAGAAAAGAAGCGTATTAATAATTATAAAGTAAAGTTATAATAATTCGTTTTAAATAATAGGGTTAATATATTCGTTAAGCTCTCTTTATAAGGGGGAGCTATTTATTAGAGATTATATAACTACTTTATCTTAAAGTTCTAACTTATTACCGAAGCGCGATATTACTTATTTCTAACCTTTTAAAACCCGGAGCCGGGTAAAAGAGCTGCTCTATATAAGCTTATAAGCTACTCCTCTACCTCCTCCTTATCCTCCTTATCCTCTATTATAAGCTACTTACGTTTTATTATATCGCGGATCTCTTTAAGGATTATATAAATCTCTAGGGTAATAATATAGATATCTATTAAAAGGTCGAGCTTCTATTTCTATATAAGTATTAATAGCTCCCGAGTAATAAAAGAGGGGCTTTAGAATACTTATATAGTAAGCTTATAACTTATTAACGTTATTAATATTATTATTACCGGGAATAATAACTTCGGAGCTACGCTTATATATATCCTTCTTAATCTAGTATATATAGCGAGCTTAAAGGGCTATACGATTAATAGCCTCCTAAGCTATAATAATATTTATATATAGTTAATAGCTAAAGAGTAGTTTTATCTTAGATAAGTATTATTTATTATAATAATAATAGTTAAAAGCTTTAGTAGTATCCGCTAGCTAGTTTATAGAATTAAAAAGCTCTAGGTACTTAGTAAGTTAAAGAGCGAGTTAGAAATAGCTTAAATAAAGCTCCCTATATATTACTTTCTACTTATAAGAGTATAAGTATATCTAGAGTTCTTCTCTTTATTATTAATAGTAATATAAGTAAGATAGCGAGTTCTTTAACCTATATAAGAATAATTAACTTTATATAAATAGCTTTTAAAGGGAGACCGAGCGGCTTATACTTACTAAGATTATTAATATAAAAAGTATTAGGATCGTATATTAAGCGGTAGATATATTCGAAGTAGGATATTATACGAATACTAGGAGGCTAATTAAAAAGAGCGTAGTATTTAAATTACTTTATTATAGCGTTATTTTTCTCGTTATAATAGTACTACGCTATAAAGAGCGCTTTCGCTTAATTAGCTTTATTAAAAAGGTATATTATTATTAGGGGTAGCTATTCGGTTAAAGCTTAAGATATATTATATTTATATTTAATCCCTCTTTAAGATACTCTATAGGGGTAAAAGGGGGGGGGGGTATTTATAAAGTTAAAATAGGAGGTAAAGAGAAAGGAAAAGAAAGGGAACTAGAAGAGCGAGAGAAATAAAGGGCTTAAGTATATATAAGCGCTTATATAAGTACTTAACGGGCGTAAGCGCGTAGATTAAGTATACGCTACTTAAACCACTTACTATATTAGGTAAACGTTTTTCTACCGGGGGGGAGGGCGGGGGGGGGGCTAATATTATAGGCTAAAGCTTATAAGTAGCTTCGGCGTATAGGCCGAAGCTTTTATACTATAACGCGCTATAAGCGCTATAGCCGCCCCCGAGTAGTTTAATCTCTACTTATCGCTTTCCCTTTATACCTTTATAACCTCTTCCCTTATAGAAGATTATAGATAGTAATAGACCCCCTTATAATAACTACTTAAGGGCCAGCCTCTTATATAATAGTAGTAATAGTAGTAATAGTAATAGTAATAAGAATAATAAGAGTAATAGAAGTAGAAGTAATAGTAATAGTAGTAGTAATAGTAATAGTAGTAGTAATAGTAATAGTAGTAGTAATAGTAATAGTAGTAGTAATAGTAATAGTAGTAGTAGTAATAAGAGTAATAAGAGTAATAGTAGTAATAGGAGTAATAGGAGTAATAAGAGTAATAAGAGTAATAGTAGTAATAGGAGTAATAGGAGTAATAAGAGTAATAGTAGTAATAGGAGTAATAGGAGTAATAAGAGTAATAAGAGTAATAAGAGTAATAAGAGTAATAAGAGTAATAAGAGTAATAGTAATACTATAATAATAGTAGTAATAATAATAGTAATAAGAGTAATAAGAGTAATAAGAGTAATAAGAGTAATAGTAATACTATAATAATAGTAGTAATAATAATAGTAATAGTAATAATAGTAAAAGTAGTAGATAGAGTCTAGTAGTAGATATATAATATAGAGAGTTTTTCTATTTACTTTTCTATTTTATAATTAATATACTTTACTCTTAACTCGATATGTTTTATTATATCTAACTCCTACTTATACTCTATAACTACTTATAGTATAAACTATTTTTAAAAAAGGTAAGGTTTAAGTTAGTTTTAATCTAATTATTTTTAAAGAAATATAAGCGTTATTATTTAAAAGTTAAAACTATTCGATTTATTTACTAGGTTTATTTTATTTATTTTAATATTTATATTTTCTTCGGTTAAGTATTAGATTTAAAGCTAACTTAAACCTAGAAATAAACTTATAATTAAAAATAGATATTTTTAATAAAGTTATATCTATAACTCCTACTATTATTAATAGTATTATCGCTCGGTTTAACCCTTTACCTAATTCTATAGCGCCTAATTATAATTAAGCCTATCGATATTACTTAATTTTATATAAAGCGTAATTACGATTATTCGAGGCTTATAGAATTTATAATAAATTCTATATAAAACTTAGCTTTTGATTTTATAACCTTTTAATATAATATTTTCGAAATAATAATAAAGAACACCCTTTACTACCTTTTAAAGGCGATTATATATCTATAGATTCTTTTACTTTTACTATATTTTAATAATATATATAGGATATAAAACTAGTTATACGAAAACTCTTTACTTTTCGAAGGCTATTAAGTAAGTTATTTATTTATTTAAATTCTTCTCTAATTACTTAGAGTTTTATAAGATTTATCTTACTAATAATATAACTATAGAGCGATTAGATAAGCGTAGAGGAATAGTATAACTAGATAAATATATAGAAATATATATTATAGTTCTCTAATAATACTTTTATCTATATAAATATTATATATTATTAAGTATTATATATTATTTATATTATTATAAATAAATATATATATAATTTACTTTTAAATAAAGATAATATAGTATAAATACTATACTTATATTAAATAGCTATATATATAATAAGGGGCTTAAGTTTAAGGCTTATTTAGAAAGAGGTATATATATTTATAGAGTAGTCGGAAAAATATATAAAACTTAGGGTATAAAGACTAGATTTAAGCAACTAGATATATAAAAAGAGTAATTAATTTAGTCTTAAACCCGTAAAGATATAAATAAAAGAAGTTAGAGAAGAAAAGAAAAGTTCTTTCCCCTTTTAATTCTTATAAACTTTAAATACTATTATTCGTAGGTTAAAGTACTACTATTATTATACTTCTATAGCCCTATATACCGATTTAATATAGTTAGAGAATATAGAGATTACGAGATAGTAAGGGGAAAGAGGAAAGATAAATAAATATTTAAATATACTCTTTCCCTCTTACTTTTAAAGCTTTCTAGTATTTAAAACTCCAGCGTTCTTCTTTATAGCTATCTGCTATACTAATAGGAGAAGACTCTTCTTCTATAATAGAATCTTTAACCTTCGAAGGGCTTTTAGCCCCCCCTACCCCTCTCGAACAGATTTAAGAAATTTAAAATAAGCTATAGCTTATTTCGAATTAAATCTCCTACCTCGAAACCTAACTTACCCTCTTAGCCTCTACCCCTTCCCTACTTTCTCTGCTTAATTAGGTTAGTATTTTCTTTATTATAATTACTAATAGTATATAGTACTATTAAATAACTAATATAAATAAGAGCTCGCTCTTAATTTCGACTTATTTACTTTTAACGAGGTTTTTATAAGTTTTATTTCTCTTTCTTCTTAATACTTATTAATTCTATTTAGAACTCTACGGAGCTTAATATTAACCCTATTAACCCCTTTAACTTCGAGGGTTTTAACGAATTTACTTCGTTTACCCCTTCGAACTCCTTGGAGGAATTAATTTAATAAACCTACCTACCTTCTCCCCCTTCTTTACAGCCTATTAAAAAGGTTAATATATATATTAACTTAATTTTAAAGCGTTTAATTAACCTTTAATAAGCTACTAGAAAGAAGGTTCGAAAGGCGATAGAAAGTTGATTCGTCTACTCTAGCTACAAGAAGGTTTTTTCACGCCTTCGAGGGTTTAAGATCTACTAGAAGCGCTAGTGCAAGAATATATAGGGTATAGGGGTTAAAGGGTTATTTCCCTTTTAGTATAGTTTCTATTATAGTCTATATAGCTTTAAATTATAAATATAAGCTATTTTCCTTATATATTTACTCTTATTACTCTTATTACTTCTATAACTTCTATTACTCTTATTACTATTACTACTATTATTACTATTACTCTTATTACTCTTATTACTCTTATTACTCTTATTACTCTTATTACTCTTATTACTCTTATTACTCTTATTACTCTTATTACTCTTATTACTCTTATTACTCTTATTAGTCTTATTAGTCTTACTACTAATAGTTTACTATTACTACTACTATTAGTCTTATTAATCTTACTATTAATAGTTTACTATTACTACTATTATTACTAGTATTATTACTATTACTACTATTATTACTAGTATAACTTATACTTTTACTATTATTAATACTATTAATACTATTACTACTATTATTAGTACTATTATTATTATTATTAGTAATAGTATATAGGTTTTACTATTTTTACTATAGTATATTTATATTTCTATATTAGAAATATAAAAATATAAAATATAGAAATATAGAAATAAATATAAATATAAATATAAATATAAGAAATATAAAATATAAAATATAGAAATATAGTTATAACTCTATCTATACTTAATATACTTAATATATATAATAATATATATCTTAAACTTAAACTTTATATAATAGAAATAGACTTATATAAAAGGAATAGTATATATAAGGGAAGGGCTTTCGATAAATCTAGCGAAATAAAGCTATTATAGTATAAAGAAGAAACTGCTAGTATAGAATAGCTGCAGCCTAATTAAGCAGGCAGTAGGCTGCTTGCTATTAAAGGGCAGGCGGCAGAATTCTATATTTATATAAGGACCTTTATAGCTATCTCTATAATAGCCTTACTTTCGCTTTAGATATAACTAACTATAAATAAATCTTTACACTTATTTATTTTAACTATATAATTATACCTATACTTAACTAATAGTATCTTATATATATACTTAAAAGAAGATATAAAAATATAATAAGAGTTATATTTAAAGTTAAACGTTAAAGTATAAAATTATTAAGGATTACTAATAATATATTAAAGGGTACTAATACTTAGTATTTTACTAATATCTATATTAATTATACTTTATTAATAATAAATAACTAGCTACTTTATACTTTTATAATATAGTATATATACTATAAAGCTAAAATACTATATTTTACAGTATTACGCTACTTATTAAAGAAATAATATTCTTTATATAAAAGTTAAATCTTTTCTCTTTAGCTTAAGTATATTATACTATATATACTATATATAAAGTATATATTACTTTTATAGTATAGAATATAATATAGCTAGTATTAGTATATAGTATTTTAAAAACTATATAATAGTAAGTATTTTATTCGATTTATAAATATTATTAAAAGTAGGTTCTTTAAGAGGTTTATTAAAGGGGGGAGTTTACTTATAAGGTATTTAACTTATTTCTTTAAAGAGGTATAATAAAATCTATAACTTAGCTTACTAAGTTTTAATTTAAATATTAAGAGCAGAGTTATAAAATATATATAAATATAAAAATATAAATATAAATATAAAAATATAAATATACGGAGTTCTAAATAAATATAAATATAAATATATATTTATATTTATATTTATTTTATATTTTTATATTTCTAATATAGAAATATACGCTCTATAAAAGGCTATATAAGGAGATATATACTTTTATTATATATATAGTTCTTATTATTACTATTAGTAATCAGCTAAAATAGTATTTTTATCTATTCTATTTCTTTTTATTTTAATATTTCTATATTATTATATTTCTATATTTTTTATTTCTAGTATAAAATATAGAGTTATAGGAATATTAAAATAAAAAGAAATAAAATAGATATAAATACTATTTCAGCTATTTACTAATAGTAATAATAAGAACTATAGATATAATAATACTCTTTACTATTATATTATAGTTCTTTTTTTTAGTATAGTGTATTTATATTTCTGTATTAGAAATATAAAAATATAAAATATAGAAATATAGAAATAAATACAAATATAAATATAAATATAAGAAATATAAAATATAAAATATATATATTTTTATATTTCTATATTAGAAATACAAAATATAGAAATATAGTTATAACTCTAATTAAGAGAGACTTATATTATACTTTACTTAACCTTCTATAAGAAAACTATTATACTATAATAGTTAGATTAAAGATTATAATTAAAATTATTTAAGAGATATTTCCTTCTTTAAGTTTAGTATTATAAAAAGGAGATAAAGGTTATTATAAAGATTAATTAATTTATTTAGAAGACTTTAATAATACTATATTAATTAATATACTACCTTCCTCTTAAGTTTTATCTCTTATCGTTTATAATTTCTCTTTAAGATTTATTAATATTATTTTAAATTAAAGAAACTTAGTTTATAATCTAGCTTTTAAAATAATAAAGATTATAAAATTTCTAATATTTAGTTTTAAGGGCTTTAATAGCTATTTATAAGTTCTAATAATATATTCTTATAAGTTTAATAATATAGCTTTTACTTTAAACTAATAATTAAAGGTTTCTTAATCTATTAAGTTTTTATAAAGTATTATATTTATAATTATTTTAATTATATTAAATTAATTAGGAATAAAGTAGATTTAATTAATTATTATCTTTATATATAAGATAAGTAATATAATAATAATATTACTTAAGAGCGAATAAACTCCTAATTATTATATAGAGTTAAAGTTAAAGATATATATATTATTATATATTCTATATATTAAAGGGAAATAATAAGATATACTTATTTTAATTCTAATTAATTACAGAATAACTAGCTTCCGAGGTACTTAGGTATATTCGGATATATTTAATATCTTTACTTGCTAATACTAAATGCTATAAGCGAATCTCTATACGATATAAAGTCCTAATCTTCCCTCGACTTAGTTCTTAAGGTCTTTAAGCAGATTAGTAAGCCTTTCCTATAGCCTCCACTAGCAATAGTAATCCCTGTGCCCTATATCAATGTCTAGCACAGGCGGCCCCGGGCGCCCAGTTATTAGCGAGTGAGGATTCCGAATGTATCTAAATATACCTCGGTACCTCGGAAGCTGGTTATTCCGTGATTAATCAGACTTAAAACGAGTGCATCCTGTCATTTCCCCTCCGTACTTGATACATATAACAATATACATCTTGAACTTAAACTCCGTGTAACACTAGTACGATCTTAGAAAGGTGGCCTTCTATTAGCGAGTAAGGATGCCCAATATATCCGAATATACCTCGGTACCTCGGAAGCTGATTATTCCGTAATTAATTAGACTTAGACCGAGTACATCCTGTTATTTTTCCCCCAGTACTTGATACATATAACAATATACATCTTGAACTTTAACTCCGTGTAACACCTTTATATAGTGTAACGCAAGCTTGAACCTTAATGCTAATGCCCAGCTATATGAAAGATGCTCGGCTATTTGGCATACTAGCTAAGTACGTTCTAGTATCCGAGTTAAAGTTTGGAATAAGAAACAAAAGCTTCAATGTCTACCTGTAATCCTTGAAGGACAAACATTATATGCAACCCTTTAGGGGCACAGGCATAGGGTTCTGCTTAACGCGTTGAACCTAATTGATAACATGACTCGGATGACATGACTCCGCGCCCCTCTCGTGCCTTTCCCTACCGCCTACTATAGGCTCATGAGTAATGACTGCAGAGAGAGGGTTGATTGTGCACCCACACAAGGTTGCACACAAAGTCTATCAACAGACCACTTGAACAACACAACGGTGGCTAACATATAGACCCTGTGGATTTGGGTGTAATCTAATTGGGTAGGCGGTGTGGCCAGCCGGCAGGCACGACCACGGCAGAATCCTGCCCACCTACAGTGCTACATCTAGGTCTCCACACCTAACCTTACGATAGCCTCACTTCCTGCCTAGAGACACACAAGACAATAACAACGAATGAACCCACTTTGCACCTATCTGTTTACCCATCGTACGGTCGTACGGAAAGCCTAACCAACAGACCCAGTATTTTTCTGCAATTATCTAGGCGTTGGAGTACCCTCGGGTAGTTCGAGCCAATAGAAGCATCTCTTGCAACTGCAACTACTCAACTGTAAACAACTGCGACCAACTCCGCTTCCGGTCGGAGATGATTTATCATCGGCATTCGACAGTCAAGGTCCGTGGTTGCGTTGCCATGGGCTATGTTGGGGTTTAACTATATATACAGGCCGAGGCCACTCGACTAGGAATGACTCCTCTCCTTTTCTCACAAATTCCATCCATCACCCGCCATCCCCCCGTTCGTAGCACAGCCAGTCCGAGCGATGGGTTCCATATCGTCCGAAGTAGAGGGAGAAAAGCTCTTTGTGAAACTCATCGAGGAGAAGGCGAAATGGACGCCGAATCACACCTTTGTTCGCTTCCCAGGTGAGGATTGGGAGACCAAGGGGTACGGCACCATCACTTGGCGGCAGTATGTTGATGGCATCAACAAGGTGGCTTATTGGCTTGATGACCAGCTCGGCACGTCCAAGAACAATGACACCGTTGCATACATGGGGCCAAACGATGTTCGCTATGCATTTATCTGGCCAGCCTTGAATAAGACCTACAGGAAGGTAAGGCTATCACAGGCCATGTTGCGATGTTTTCTTACGGAACCATACTAAATTATCGCGCAGTGCCTATTGCCTGACGGCCGCATCACCAAAGCCGGCTTGAGCAACCTTCTCAAAGCGGCTGACTGCAAGGTCTGGCTGTACGCACAAGAAGACGCAAGCAGCCTTGAAGAGCATGGGATCCCCGACACTCTAGTCAAAATGCAGCCTTTCCCGCCAATGCAGTGGTGTCTTTCTGCGGAAGGGACGCCTGACTACCCGTACGAGAAGACTTGGGAAGAAGCGAAGTTCGACGTTAGTCTCATCATCCATACTTCTGGAAGCACTGGTGAATCTCCTCCTCCCATCCACTCCTGGCCCCAATCATCAAGCAGGGTGCTTACATAGTGCCACTAGGTATGCCCAAGCCCATCTTTACCAACAACGGCTACTGGGCTTGCCATACCACGGTCGCCCCCATGTCTCGAAGACACTGGCCCCGGGGAACGCTCCTTGATAAACAGACCGGCAAGAATCTCTTGACCACCTGCCCCCCAAATTGGGCCGCGGGGATATTCGCCATATTTACTGGGCCCCTATGTTGGGGCTGCGTGACTGTGCTTCCACCCCCTGATGAGTATAACGTCTCCCCCGGCGTCTTCGAGAAGATCATGCGCCTGAACAGGATTGAGAGCCTGTGGTGTGCACCGCAGACCATCATGGGGCTCTACAAAGACCCTACCACGCAATCGCTGTTGAAGACTCTGGACAGCATTGTGTACATGGGGGCGTCGCTTGACCATGCCGTGGGGGATGACTTGTGCATGCATACCAAGCTTATATCGTACATCTCCTCGACTGAGACCGGCGTCCGCCACATCCTCGCCCCGAGGGACAGGAAGTTGTATTATACTTTCGAGTATGCGCCTGAAGGACCCCACCGATTCGTCAAGCGGGAAGGAACCGGGACTGCTGGGGACGGGTCCGATGATCTGTACGAACTCGTCTTCGAGAGGCCGGCAGGCGGCGAGCCAACCCTCTACTGCTCAGCTTGGTGGAACCCCATGTACAAGGATGTTGATACCGTTGAGACGCGAGAGCTCTACTCGCCCGTTCAGGACCTCGGAGGCAGCACGAGGTGGGAGTTCAAGTCAAGAACGGACGATCTGTTGAAGCTGAGCTGGCTGGCCAAGTTCAACGCCAAGCACATTGAAACAATCATCCTTCGGCATGCCAACGTCAATCAAGCCTATGTGGGCGGCGAGGGCAGACCTGTACCCTTTGTCATCATCGAGCCCAAGGATGGCGCCGGGGAGGGGAAGACTGCAGACGAACTGTTGAGCGAGATCTACGATGATGCCGTTGCGCAAGCCAATAAATCGGGTGTCGGCGAGATCAGGATCCCAAGGGAGACTGTGTTCCTGTCGAAGAAAGAGAAGCCCTTGGAGATCAACATGAAGGGGTTGGTAGTGAGGAGGGAAGTTGAGAAGGATTACAGCGAAGAGATTGAGGAAGCATTTGCAAGGTATAAGAAGGCGACAGGAATTGGTGGCATTCACGGATAGTGGCCTGCTTCACGATATGTCGTTCAGGTTGACGGGCGTTAGGCAATGTTTGAAGAGTCTTACATACCTAAGTATATTGTCGATTTCGAATAGTTCCAAGGGTGAGAAAATATGAAATGTAGTGGGAAAACAGGGCAGAGGATCTCGTGAGGTTAAACACGATTTATCCTAATTATTCGTGGTAAGGCTGTCATTAGTTGTTGTTGTTGTTGTTGTTGTTGTTGTTGTTGTTGTTGTTGTTGTTGTTGTTGTTGTTGTTGTTGTTGTTGTTGTTGTTGTTGTTGTTGTTGTTGTTGGTGGTGGTGGTGGCGGTGGTGGTGGCGGTGGTGGTGGCGGTGGTGGTTGTTCAAGCTACTCTTGTGGACCTCGACCGGAGCGGCACAAAGTAGGCCTGACGGGGAACGGCCCGGAGACCGGGGCCGGCAATTGACCCCGGAGCGCTAAGCCGGAACAGGAAGATCTAATTTTAATTCTCATCTCACGGCACACGGGGGCGTCGAAGGATTTCTGGTCCGTTCGACAGCATTCCTCATCCTTCACGCCGTGCACGACCATCACGGACTCCTTCCTGCCTGGAACCAACAGACGCAAGCCCCATAGGCGGGGCGGTTTCTTTCATGTTCATGTCCATGTCAATCATTTCGCGACTGTGATCGCCAACCTCCCAGCTCACTCACTTGCTCAACGCTATCTGTGGCCATGATACACGCGAGCCACTTTTTCCTGTCATTGGCCTTGGGCCTGGCCATTTTTATTTCCACTTCTTCTGCAGACGGCACTGGCGTATGGGTCACACCACACGACAGCTACTCGTCCTCGATCGGCGTGCTCGGGTGCAAGATCAACACGAACCGGGTGGCCTACTGGCCCTGGGCCGTGGACTGCGACAACATCTGCGTCAAGCTCAGCTATGCTGACCGGTCCGTCCACCTGCTTCGGGTCGACCAGTCCGGCGGCGCGTTCGATGTCAGCTACGACGCGTGGAATTACCTGCAGACGGGCAAATCCGCAGCCAAAGACCCCATCTCCGGCGGTGCCGTGGCCATGACCTACGAGAATGCGTCCGTGTCGGACTGCAGCGACCTGATCCACACGGACGGGCTGCCGCTGAGCGCCGCAAACAGCATGAACTACCTGGCCAGCTGCGTGGGGGACTCGGACAGCTGGGTCGGGCAGAACTACGTATTGTTTAATATCGCCGACCCCGTCTGCTCGCTGGGGTACGACGAGAAGTGCACGCTGGACTGGGCATCTGGGCAGAACCAGGCGACCTGTCACCACACCCTTGGCTTGCAGGCCGAGCTGACGACGGACCCGGTATATAACATTCGCTACCCGACGGGTGAAAAGGTTTTGGCTTCTACGGGCAAGGCGGCAAACGATGGCGCAGGACGTCTTGGCCGCGATTTGATGGGCATCAAGATGCGATGTTTTGGGATCTTCTGGTTCTTCATGGGGACAATTTACTTGATATAGAATATCTGGAACCCATAATTGTATAGTACGGACGGTGATATCACATGGCCCTTGCCCTTCCTAATTGCAGTGTCAACTATCACCAACATTGAGTTCCCATTGTCTCATCGCGATTCTAAGGCTTTACTACTTCGTTGTCTGACCTGATTTGACGGTATTGATTATATCTGGCTATTAGTCTAGCAAGGAACCAATGACATATGCGGAATGATGAAGGGCCAATTTGAAATGTGACTTGGAAGTAGTAGCCAACCAAGGCCTCCAGCAGTCTACAAGCTAGGGGATTTAGCCTATACCACTCGAACTCTTGCAGGGTACCATGGTACCATGTCTTAGCTAACCCCCAGGTCTCCAGACCCTTCATCCCCAGCGCACTTAGTGCCCCTTTATGCGCTGATATTGCATTTAACGACTATTACTGAAGCTCTGGCAAGCGTTCAGGAGGCCGGCGAGGAAGTATAAACATGCACTATTCAGTCTGTCATAGTGCTGTTGCCTTCCTCGATATTCATTCGCGGAAAGCGTACGGAGATAATTTGTGTTTGACTGCCCAGGTGACTCTTTGCTTGAGGATGTAGCTACCGCTAGGGAAGGACTCCATGTGCGCCACGCCTCCTGTCGTCTCTAAACTGCGTTACTGACTGACATCCGGGCTTCGGGGGCATAGAAAAGAGCCAAAGCAGCTTTCAAGGGCTCGGATTGCACCATTTATAAGTCTTCGAGTACCTACTAAGTAGGTTCGACATGAACGACAGTGGATCGAACAAGAGATAGTATACTCACCTCCACCAAATCCAATCTAATTTGCCGCGGTAGGCCCCCAATGTCGGCGAACACAAGAGCTGGAGACAATTGTCTTGGAGGCTCTCTATAGATATTATGCTCAAAGCACGCATAGGCCGGGCTTCCTTTGTAAGCCGAAAGCTTACACCCCCCGCATTTGCTCCCTGTCATGCACCGCGATAGTTGTGCAGTTTATGTACACTGTTGCTCATAACAAGGAACAGAGCACGCAATCCGCACTACACCGGCAGCGTACCACACACCGGGATCCTTTCCAGCGACAGCTTGTGCGACTGAAACACTGCGCTCCTCGCAGGGTCGGTATGTGCTGAGTACAAAGGTAGATATGCTCGTCCGAGGAATAAAGAGAGACTTGGGTCCCGTCTGGTGTGATGTGCATCGCGCCGGATGCAACCCCAAGCCTTCTCAACCTCCCGCCCGGAAGTCACCCACCAATTCTAACGGGCGTTCGCTACGCATTTTGATCCGTGAACAATCAAGATGGCTTTCCTCAAGGTTCCGGAGCTTAACACGCGCATGGGGACGTACCGCGCGTATCACTTGGCCGCCATTATCTTGTGAGTCTTCTCTATGCGCTTGCCCCAGTAGAACTCGAGTGTAATCATGTGCTTTAGCTGATGCAGAGCCACAGTATTTCTTCCTTCTTAGCTGGCTATGACTCGGGCGTTGCGGGCGGCATTCTTACCTACAAGCCCTTCATAGATGATTTCTCAACAGGCGGCGCATCTGCAGTGTCGTCTCTGACGGTCGGACTCGAACAACTGGGTTCTTTCCTGGCTGCCCTTGTGGTATACCCCATTACCAACAAATATGGTCGCAAATACACCATCATTGGCTCGACGGCGATCTTCTGCATCGGTGTCATCATCCAGGTCTGCCCTACGAAATCGATAGCAGCATGGTATGTCGGCAGGATCGTCGCCGGTATTGGCATGGGCGGGCAGTCTGTGGTCGTTCCCATGTACTCGGCCGAGATGACACCCAAGGAGATCAGAGGGCGGTGCGGATCGTTCTACCAGTGGCTATACACCTGGGGCGTGTTCACCGCCTACTGGGTTGACTACGTGAGTTGTCCATCCCACTTCGCCTATATGCGTACCCACCTCGATCCCTACTCTGTTGCTGACTGTGCTCATATCCCCAGGGCGTGGCCAAGAACAAGCACATCGCCAGCAGCTCCGCAGAGTGGCAGATCCCGGTAGGCCTCGAGCTGGTCGCCATAGGCATCATGCTCCTGGGCTGCTTCACCCTGCCCGAGTCGACCCGGTGGCTCCTGACGCAGGGCCGCGACGACGAGGCCTGGCGCGCGCTGGCGTGGATCCGCGGCGACGAGGGCGAGAGGACGCGGGACGAGTTCGGCGAGACGCGGCTCGGCCTGCGCGCCGAGGAGGCCGCGCGGGAGGCCTTCTCGCTCAGGGAGCTGCTCGAGCCGGCCAACAGGGTCCGCTTCCTCGTCGGGCCCGCGCTCTTCGTCTTCCAGAACGCCACGGGGAGCAGCGCCCTGGCCGTCTTCGGCCCGCAGTACTTCAAGCTGCTGGTGGGGAGCAGCGGGAACCGGGACCTGCTGCTCACGGGGCTGTTTGGCGCCGTCAAGGTCATCGCCTGCTCCTTCTTCATCTGGGTGCTGGCGGAGAGGTTCGGGCGCAGGGCCTTGTTGACGGGCGGCTCGGCTTTAATGGCCGCCTGCATGCTTGTTACTGCCCTTGTTGTCGATGAGATTCCTACGGAGTCCAACGCAACGGTCACAAACGCTGGCAGGGCTGTGGTGGCGATGATCTATCTGGACATCATGGTGAGTTTCTTGGCCCGCAACGGCCGTCCAACAAGTCTCTCTCCTACCCGATAGCTAACCCCATATTCCAGGTCTACAACTGCTCTTGGGGTCCCGTCCCGTGGGCATACGCTCCCGAGATATTCCCAACGCGCACTCGCGCCGTCGGCCTGGCCACGACCATGCTCGCCCACTGGGCCACATCCTTCTGCTTCTCATTCGCCAGCCCGTACATGATCTCCAACCTGGGGGCCAACACGTTCCTCATCTTTATGGGCTTCGATGTCCTGGCCGCAGTGTTCTGCTTCTTCTTCGTGCGTGAAACCAGGGGAAAGAACCTCGAAGTAGCGGCTGGGACGGAATGGGAAGTGGTCGAGAAGTCTGTCTCAGACACCGAGAATGGAAAGCAGGCTGAGATTGTCGGCGCCCACGATACGTTCGGCACCAACATCAAGGGCCTCCGTGGAAGACACCAAGGCTGATGGTGGGCTCTGATACGGTAGTAGCGATGCTGGACAGGAGCTTCTCGAACACAGCGCACATAGCGCTCATGAACAACCGATCAGGTTACCTCATGGAGTGATGTGGTGAATAGATTAGATGCAGGGATGTCAAATATCATACGATGCTCGTTGTTGGAAGATTTGTTGTCTTTCAGTACTTACCTAAGTATGTAGTTAGTCTCCTGGGTTATTGATAGTCTCTAGTCCGGTACGTGCATTTCTGTTCTTCTGCAGGATACGTGCCTCCTATGTGTTAGCAGTCAAAAAAATCCTCTTGACAGCGTATCGTTCACCTGAAAATCACTTCCAACCTCCTGACGGTGAATCAGACAAGTCAGACTACCTCAATGGTATAGGCCTGTGCTATGGTGTTGCACGCCACCGACCTGGCAGAAGGGGAGAATTACAGGTACTGTATTAAATTTTGCATCTTTCTTTCCCACACTCCTTCAAGCAGTTCCGACGATTCTGAGTCTTGCTGGTAATTATCCGTCCAAACTTCGTCCCCAGACATGCAATGCAATTGAATTATTGAATTCCAATGGGCGAGCTCCTCGTGTTTCTGGTATTAACGATGATCATTAGTGGAGGAATACAGGGGCCCACCGGGTCATGTCGGTTACCGAAAGGCTAAAGTAAAGGTCAGCAGCCAGCTTCTCAGAAGCAGACCTGTTTAGGCCCGATATGTCGCCACATCTAGCCACATTTAGCCAAGAAGGCCCAGACTATCCCGCCATGTGCCCTGCGTGCGTGCTTCGATATATGTGTATGATAGGTTGAAAGCGTAGTAGTGGTGCCTATCAGCCTATGTGATGCAACGGGTAGGTGCTCCAGCGCTCGGCTGGCCACGAGGTCGAACCCCCAGGGCCCAGGCCAGTGATCGTATTATTAGCATTAGGGGGGTTGCCGCGTCACCTGTAGTAGCAGTACGTACTCCTTTAAGAACTCTCCTGAGTGCACTGAACTACAGTGCACTGAAACACCCGGGTACTTATTCCAGCCCAGACAGCGGTGCGTGAATACATATATAGTGTTGTGACGATACTAGTGAAGACTCACAGTCTATATGCATACGTATATATCTATGTTTTCCTAGTCCCATAAAAGTAAAGGTCTTGAATATAAATTAGATATGGAGGCAATATCTGTGAGGGTTAGGGGTGTCCTGATCGCCCTCAGCACTACATGAAACGGTAGGCTGTGCTAATTTAGGAAATTGGCCACGTCTCGGCTACCCAAAACTCTGATCCTTGATTAATTCCCCTGGACCAGACCAGTAAATTCTAGCCACTGAACCCTTATCTCCAGGGGGCCCTTACCTAATCTCTCTCCCTCCCTTTCTTAACTCAACCTTCATTCAACATTGAAACAGACGACATGTTCTAAGCGCTGAGCACTCACATAATATTATGACCCTCCCTTGTCATTGATTGACTTCTCACTCATTTTATTATACACTTGAACTAAAGTGCTTCACACAACACCAACATGAGGCTCTTGGTCAGTCTCGCCCTAGGCTTCATCAGCCTGACTGCCGGCGCCCTGCTCGAGGACGCACCCTCGGCTCCCGACTTGCGCCCGGCCGAGTTCAGGTCATTTATAAAGGAGAACAATGTCGTAATGGCAGATTTCTACGCAGTATGTATACAGTAATAGCCCCACATCCTCAGATCAAGCGGCAGAAGCTAACCGGGATATAGCCATGGTGGTAAGCTCATACCAAACATGTCACCGGAGGCGCACTCGCAGCCCTGGAGGTGGACCTCTTCAATGTTGTGCATCAGTGCCTAGGTGGCCGGCACTACGAGCTAACCTCGTAGCTGACACATGCTATAGCAGACACTGCCAGACGTTTGCCCCAAAATATGAGGCTGCGGCCAAGACCTTGATGGAGCAGAACATCGACGTCAAGCTTGCCAAGGTCGACTGCCAGAAGTATAGCAGCTTTTGCCAGGAGTACATGATCAGGGCCTATCCGACACTGAAGATATTCAAGGGAGGAGAGGAGCTGTACCATGAATATGATGGCCCCAGGAGGGCGTCATCGTAAGTGAACCATCGCAGTGAGCTCAAACTAGCGTATGTGCGGGGTGCTGACACACACGCCCAGCCTCGTCGAGTTCGTAAAGAAGCAACTCCTCCCCACTGTCTCCGTCCTCACCGGCAAGGCACAGCATGACGCCTTCCTCGCCAAGGAGAAGGACGAGGTCGTCCTGGTCGGCTACTTCGCCCCCGAGGACAAGACATCCCACGTCACCCTGTACGCGGCCGCCGAGAGGCTCCACGAGGACGTCCCCATCGGCGTCACCTCGGACCCGTCGGCAGCCGCGGCCGCCGGCGTCAGCTTCCCGGCCATCGTCATGCACGAGCCCAACGGCGAGGGCAAGGTGGTCTACGGCGGCGCCCTCGACGACGTCGAGGCCATCAAGACCTTCGCCAAGACGACCTACTCCCCGCTCATCGGCGAGCTCGGCCAGGACACGTGGAAGCCCTACCTCTCGGGCGCCAACGGCCCCACGGCCTTCATCTTCGCGCGCACCGACGCCGAGAGGAGGAAGCTCTCGGACGAGCTCCGCCCCCTGGCCAGGAAGTTCAAGGGCTCCGTCACCTTCGCGACCGCCGACGTGCCCGACTTCTCCGGCTTCGCCGGCTACCTCCACCTCGGCAACGGCGCCGAGAAGGACTTCCCCGCCTTTGCCATCTACGACGGCGCCCGGAAGCGCAAGTTCCCCTTCTCCGCGCAGGGCAGCATCGACGACCTGCGCATCAGCCGCGTCGGCCCGTTCGTCGAGGACTTCATGGCCGGCAGGCTGGCGCCGTCGGTCCTGTCCGAGCCCGTGCCCGAGATTCAGAGCGGCGGCGGGCCGGTGACCAAGGTGGTCGCGAACAGCTTCGACAGCGTGGTGCTGGACGACTCCAGGGACGTGCTCATCTACTACTTCCGCGACGACTGCCCCTACTGCCAGGCGCTCAACCCGGTCTACGACAGCATCGCCGAGGCGTACAAGGCCCAGGACAAGGTCGTCGTCGCCAAGATGGACATCATGAAGAACGACGTGCCCGAGGACGTCCCGTACATCCCGTACGTGAGGCTCTACAAGGCCGGCGACAAGGCCAACGCCCTCCTGTACCAGGGCCAGCGGACGTACCGGGACATGGTCAAGTTCCTGAAGGAGAACGGAAGCCACGGTGCCGATGCCATCCATGAGCAGGCCGGCAGCATGGGCGGCGGCGGCGGCGGTGGTGCGCAGCAGCCGATGGCACAGGCCGAGCCCCTGCAGGGCGTCACGCCTCTCAAGCACCTCCACGACGAGCTATAAAGAGGCTAGTGGGTACGGTCGGCGCAGATGTTCTTTGTTGTATTTATATCTTTTGAGGGAATAAACTACCTCGGAACATGTTTCTTTCCACTTGCGTGCTACTCTGGTGCGTACTGCACCCAGGCAGCTATGTGCGCCATGGTACAAAACACCTTGAGACGGTGTTGCGGCTTGTATATAACATTTAGTAGTTATGCGTCTCGGCTGGATTTACTTGGCGTCTCTGGAACTATTTTTTTGTATAACTACTAAGTACACAACCATACAATGTCCCCGTATGCACACCGTCTTGGGTCGCAGGTGCCTTCCCCAAAGGCCAAAGGGTAATGACCATAGAAGAAAGAACATGTGGTGCGACACCTGTCCTGACTTTAGGTGACGGTATCAGTCATCTCGTTTGTACGAAATGGGCTTCCAAGTTTCTTGGTGTGAACGGAACGGGCCGAGGCGCAATGTGGGTTTGAGGTCACTCGAAGACAGAAAAGGGAAGAGGAATACATCAAAGGGTATAATGTTCCGCCTTCGCAGGGCTACAAATCTTTATATGCGGATGTAGCTTCATGTAGCTCGGGAAATGTTAGAGGCAAGTTTTGGTCTAATATCAGCACCCGGGATGTAAATCATTACATTTGTGGTATCATCATTCTCTGGATCCCCAATCATAAACTCAAATCCGTATAGGTGCAGGCAGGCCTATACGGGCAGGTAACAAGAGGTAAGCTGCAAGACATTTGAACAATACTTAGGTGCCTGAATCGGCAAGGGCATGCAACCAGTCAGCGTTTTCGAAAAACAATGATTATCTGTGTCTATCTGATAAGTACCATCCAAACGCCGAGCCAAACATATCCCAAATGAAGTGTTCCACGGGTATCTCTATGCCATCCAGCATGTACAAGTATCTGGTCCTACTCGATAGTCCAGTGCCCGCCATGCAGTTCCTCTTCAATCCCAAAGGCGGGTCAAAAACCCAACAAACAAATACAGTGATGGCAGCACTTGCTACCTGGTCATTCCTAGACATTCTCTCCGATGGAAAAAGAGGAGAAAAGGAAGGAAAGAACGACAATTGCTGCTCTATCGTCCTCATCATATCTTTTCGGTGCTGTCTTGCTCAGCCAGGTCACCCCCTTTGCACCACCACGAGAGGAATCCTACTCCGGGCCCCATCAAATCCAGCCGGCCATCTAGTCCAACCAATCTTTCTCCACGCGCCACGCATCCGACGGCTTGAGTCCTGCACCGCCGATTAGGTTGCAGTCTTGGTGACCCCATTTACGGCGGTAGATCTCCCTCCCGGCTTCGGTCAAGACATCAATCGCCTCAGCAAAGCCATCGGCAGAGTAGTAGAACGGCTCGCCCAAGCCACCACGCTGACCCTGCTGCCAGGTGTTGCGACCCCGTTCCCCATGTTTGTAATGGAACATGCGGTCGGACACGCGTCGGAGGGAGTGGTAGTAGTCGAGCCTGGGATCTTCGGGAGACTTCGCTTCGTAGTCACGTTTTTGTTTTTGTTTTTGTTTGGCTTCGGCTTCGGCTTCTTCAGCAGGCGCTGGTGGAGGTATAGGTGGATTTGGGTCGGTGAAGTCGGGAACGATGTCGGGGTCACGATAGAGTGCGAGTAAGTCGTTCAGCGCGGTGCTAGTGTCCGTGATTGTACCTGAGTGTTTATCGATCATGCTGTAATTTGACATGATCAGGCGACTGTGCATGTCGCAATCTGTCAGGTAGTAGGGGATGAACGTGTCCCATCCTCCAACATCCTCGTACGCCTTTGGGTTGACGAGCGCAAGATGATCGTAGGCAAAGAAGCGCACTGCCCATCTATCGTCGTTCTTCCGCGCATCGTCGAGCCACTGGCAACATAGCTCGTATACAGTCTTGTATCCTTGCTGGTTGTACGGCGGTGTGACACCCTCGAAGCCCTCTTCAAACGACAGAGTGAGCACGTCCTGGTGTGACCAAAAATAGTAAGGCCAGTTGTGTGTATTGGCCATGGAAAGAAAGAAGTTCTGGAGCTGGGCAAAGTTCAAGAGTACCGGCGTCTGGACGACATTGACGCCAAGCTTTTTGAGCTGTGCGTGGTTGAGGTAGAATGGATTTTGCAAACTCAGCTGACCACGGGCATTGGCCATTTGGACGCCCGTATTCTCGATGACATAGATCTGCTCCGGAGGCCAACCTGCGGTGATATAAGAGACGACGGCTTGTAGCAGAATAGGCCATGTCCGTGTGAAGCCAATGAGTAGAGGAGGTGCAACGGTCAAGTCATATTCCTTGTGTAGGCCTGGCCGCGGCCGATTCCACTTCGGAATAGGAGGTGGTGTTGACGTTGACAAGAGTGGGAAAGGGTCCCGAACGGGTGGAGGAGTATAAGTCGGGGTCGGTTTGTACTTTGGATGCGGCGGTAGTACTTTCTCGTCGACATCTTTATTCAGACCGAGACCATCTACCCAGGACTGCACATCTCCCTTGACATGCTTGGCGACACTTCTACCGCCAAAGTCGACGCGAAGAAAGAAGAGGAAGAGTGTGAAGAGGCAGACGATGATGAGGAGGTTTGCGATTCGACGGCTCGGCATTTTGAAGGACAAATCGAACTCGCCTTGAGGCTGCGACGAAAACAGCCACAATGTGATGGAAGCGAACGCAATGAACTCAGTCAACTAGACGGATTGTTGTCGATCGTAAGCATGTATTGCCCGGGATCTCGTAGGGCTGTATCGAGGGATGTCTGCCGTCCCTTGCCGTGGAATTTTGAATGAGATGCAATTAATGGTCTGGGGACCTTCTTGAAGGGACGAGTGTCACTAGAGGTGAAGTATCGAGTTGGAACAGCACATGGCGCTGGGAGACAGCAATCCCGTTTAGGGCGGTGTTGAAACTGTGAGAGAACACTCAGAGGAGGAATGAGGCACGAGGACTAAGAAGACAGTAGAAGCAAGCAATTCGAGATGCTGCCAGTAATAGCAACATGAAGGAACATCACATCAGTCACAGGAAAAAGGGGAAGGAAAGGAAGAAGGGGGAAAAATCAGAAGTCGGAAAGGATGGGAAGGATGGAAAGGAAGATGGACATGGAGAAGATGCAGGCACAGGCAACAACACAACATGAACCAATCCGGAAAAGGTGAAGCTAACGGAGGAAAGCTGCATATATTTGGTGTGTCTTTCGTACCAGGGAAACCAGGGAAGTTGACGGTTCGTCCGCGCAATGATGACGCAGGATGAAGTCGACATTGAGCTGAGTGGCAGAAATGGGTTGGAATTGGTACATGCGTGATGTACATGTACAGTAGTAGGTCTGGTATCTGAGGGCCCACTCATAAATTAATGCTGCCGGTGTGTCTCTGGTGCGACTTGACTGATTTATTAATGGCCGATGTAGCGTGGCACGGCATGGCAGCCTTTTCATCTCCCATACTCATCTTGCAGATTGATATGTGTCGCCAAGGGATGACTGCCTATGTTGTTCTAATGTCTGCAGTATGCAGTTTGAGGTTGGCAATTGGCAGTTGGCAGCATTGGAACCGGATTACAAGCTCGTCGTCGTTGCCCATATCCAAGACTGCATGGATGGGAGTGGGAAGGTACCCTGGTCGTGGCCCAACCAGCCACAATATCACAGCCACAGACCCCCACATGCAGCCAGCCACACACACGCAGACAGGCACGCGATACTGCAATCCTGAATCCGTACAGGTTATGTATCTGGGTAATCTCCAAGGCATAAATACCGACTGCTCCATCGACTCTTGTTGGTAGCAGAGACTTGAGAACTTGCCGTGGCGTCTTGCTTCCAGTTTGTACGTGTATTTGTTGCATGATCCGGGCCTAGACTCAACTCTGGTGTACGTACTTAAGTACGTAACCCCTTGCAGTATCCAAGCTTTTATGTGCCTACACTTGGCAGGCTAGGCCCCTCCTGCCCCCACTGGTAGGGCCAGATGCTCCGGATTTACCAGATTCCTGAAATACCTAAGTACTAAGTACCTAGGCAGATAGCCTGTACTGTTCATCGCACCTCCCCAACCGATTCTGGTGCCTAATTACGAGTACTCGAGTGCTCTGGACTCAAGTTCAATGCGTGATGCATCTCGCACAAGAACAAAAAACACTTCCTCTCGTCCTGGTTGAGGCTAAACAATGCTGGACTCCCATCCAAACTATCGGGACTTTTCCAAAGCTGCGGCAAAGCGGGAGATCTCCAAGTGGCCTAGCGGCGACATCTGGAAGCTGCCGGTTAAATCCACCAATGCCGAAATGCCAACATGCTATTTGCTGAATTGTGTGCGATGTTTGGCCTAAACCCCACCAAGATGCAATAATGTGTAACCCTAACCCAGCTGTAGCCCTGACCCTCACCTTACCCCTCAATCCATACTTAGGTATACAACTCGGGCTAGGCATCCTGGCATCTGCGACGGGGCATCGCCAATCCAAGGTCAAGAGGTCAGAATAAAGGTTGAGGTAAAGAGGTCGACAATGTTTCCACCAGATCTGGCCTCGACGTGGCTATCGCTGCTCCTGTTCGTCCAAGTCGGCGCCCTCATCTTTGAACAGGTCGCCTTCGACAATTCAGATGTCTGCTGGTGGAGTCTTGCCCCTCCAGATCCCACCTGTCCCATCCTGAACAAGCAAAACCTTACTGAGATCGTCCAGAATCTCGTCCACCCTTACCAGTGGGATCTCCGTGGGAAATGCGTGGGCAACTACTGCCTCTTCTCGAATAGGGGCTTCGCTGGTGGTCGAGGCATAGCTGTCATCACCACACAAGACAACTTTGAAAGGGTGAAGCGGGTTGGCAACCTGCTCGAGAGGTACAGTGTCTCCTTCAACCACGATGAAGCCAACCTCCCTTTCCACATTGGCGACATCAATGGCAAGGGCGTAGGTATCCTCGCCCGCCAGCCTCTAAGCCGTGGCGATCCAATCATGGCTCACACACCTGTTCTGCTCGTCCACGATGCATTCCGACATGATCTGGATCAGCATGCACAACATGATCTTCTCGAGCTTGCTGTCGAGTCTCTGCCGGCACAGACCACCGCGCTCCTCATGGATCAAGCATCTCACGGCCCGGAAGAGCACCGCATCGAAAACCTCTTGACCACAGACGCCTTCCCGGTCGACGTAGGCGGGAAAGACGGCCGCCACTACGGCGTTTTCCCCGAGGCTGCGGAACAGAGCCACGACTGCCGCCCCAACACTGCCTTCCATATCGATCCCACAACGCTCATGCTCGTCACCACCGCTGTGCGGGCCATCACGCCTGGCGAGGAACTCACCCTTTCGAGACTCGCTCTCAACGACCTGTTTGCAGACAGGGAGGACCGTGCCCAGCTGGTCGGGGGGTCGTCCGGCTGTCGCTGCTCACAGTGCGCCCTATCTGTAGAAGAAGCTACCGAGTCTGACAATCGTCTAAGTGAGATCAGGTGGATACACGGTCAACTCAGTCGCTTCGATACCGAAGATGTTTCGGTCGGGCTGATCACCTACCTGCTGAAGCTTTACGAGGACGAGAGGCTCCAGTGCTGTATGGTTGTTGCGTATGCTCTGGCCGCGGTGAATTTCAACTCGCTGGGCTTGGACAAACAGGCAGTAACTTATGCTCACCTAGCGAGGGACGCTCACTCCATTGCGGCGGTCGAAGATGGGCCTTATATGCATGTTATCGAGGACTTATTGCAGGACCCGAGAAGACATAGGTCGTTCGCTAGGAGGGTGAAAGAAGGTCGAGCCAATGGAACATAGGTGGTAACCTTGCGGCTCGCCTGGAGCTATGGTCTCAGCCGAGGTGGGCTTGTCCAAGCAGGAGTGCTGATCGTCACGTTCCATGCAAGGCTATCTCAGAGGATCTTCTTTCTCAGGACACAGATCGATCCTTGGAGAACACCTATCTCTCTTGCAGTGCAAGCAGAACTCAGCATCAGGCATCCACTCCTCCGAATCAACACGTCACCTCGCCAAAGACCTCCGACGCATGGCCAAGATACTTCATCACCTTCGCCCCACACATCCATACACCTCCCCAGAAACAACAGCGGTCTCGCTTCCTTCTCGTTTCTTCAACCTTAGACTCAGTGTGCATGGTCGCATCGCACTCTCCTCCGATCACCCGTTCTTTCATCGTCGTCAGGATCAGAGTCGGAGCACACCCCACTCTTCTTGCCAATGCCAGTCCGGCGAGGCGCGAGGGGATAGTTTAATCCGGGCCATCATATGTGGGCGTATCGAGTCTCCAAATCCGTCCTTTCAATGTTCTTCTTGTTTTCATTGCATGTCTGATCGTGATGATACACGCCTTTTCAGCCTCGAACGACTGTCTAGGCAACTGAGAACCGCCCTCCCCACCCCGATGTTCCCCTTCGCTATCATAGCTCATATCACTAACCCATCTCCCCTCCTCCCAAAATTCAATTTCTATCCCCTTATCACTTCAAAGGGTTGGTCTTCTTCGTGGGAGCTTTGCTTTGCATCTTCTCCTGCGATGCAGCCAGATTCTCAGGCTTGTTCGGCGCGTCATCCGGCAGGTCCGACTTGCTCTGGTCCATCCCACCTGTGGACGTTGGTGCCAGCCGGCCCGCCTTCTGAGCCGCGTGGTCGTTGTGCTTCATGTCCCTTTGTCCGGACGAGACGGCGTATAGGCCACCGACTAAGACGAGGGCGGCTCCGCCGAGGAGACTGGGGAAGGTGGAAAGCAAATGATCAGTATCTGTTAAAATGCGGTATTGCGTGGTACCATAGGTCTTGGTAGACTACTGTGTTGAAACCAAAACCTTGGAAGTGTCGCCAATACGATGTCAAATGTCGTCGTTCAGGTATGGATGTACGTACATTGGTAACCGGCTGGGTTTGCTGTCCGTGTCCATCTGTGAATGGTCTGTCGCGTATCCGCGTCGTGGGGTGGCGCGGCTGCAGATTGGTTGCGCCGCTCGGGCGCCTGAGCGAAGGGCGGAGGATCGGATGGCGTTCATAATGGTGGTATTGGTGTATGTCGATGCGTAGGGAGACTTGAGGCGTTCCGTGTGGCTTGAAGCTATGGCAATAGGTTGCTCTCCCGGTTGTGCTGTTTTGATGGGCAGGAAGTTTGAGGTCGACGGATCATGTGGAAACATGTGGATTAACATAAAAAGATCACCTCCTAGATGTACGCAAAAGCAGCGTCATGGACGTATTTACCTACAGGTAGGGAATCTCGTGGCCGTGGTGCTCAGGTAATATCGGTAAGTTACGTAGGCTATGTATGACAGGGTGATGACATCAAGACCACAGAGCAGTTGCCCAGGTGAGACAAACACCAGGTGAGGCTGTCTTTGCGCCTTACGAATCCACTGTAACGAGCGATTATTGCGAGCTCCGAAAGATCCTTACTAAATATTTCTCATTCGAGATATTTACTTTACAACCTTGCAAAAACCAATATCACCGTGACCATGACCATGACTATTGATGACCATTCTGGCCACCACGGACAAAGGATTAAGTATGCATATGTTGTTCAGAAAAGCAAGAAGTTATGTGCTGCTGGTGAGAAGAGAGCATCGATGATACCGGTGTCTGGGAAGATTGCCTACATCTAAGCCAGCTCAATGCTACTAAAGTAGAGGATTGGTGGGAATTGTAACCTATCATCTTCCTCGGATGCATTTTTAGGATAATACAGGCAGAAAGGGAGCCACATACAATAATCCAGAGTGCCATTAACTCAATACTCAGTAGTGGTCACAACTAGGATAGACGAAGAATAACGCATACCTAGGTACCCAAGTACATGTATATACTTAGGTAAATAAGCCCACCTTGATGCCAGCAGCAACAATAGCTTGAGCCAATCATATCCAACTTTGTTCGTCGCAATGTAAATAGGAATGGTTGATAGTGCAAAAATCACCATTAAACATAACTCTCGATGCCTTCACATCGTCTTGGGTCAATGAGGTGGGTGCCTTTAATCAGATTGCCATCTCAACCTCTTCGGAACAATTGCAAGACCATGTACCCCGACCAGCATCAACGTTCGTCCAAATCGATTTCCATTTCATTGAGGTCGACCGTGTCGATATCAGAGAGGTCCGACATATCTTCCTCTTGATCTTTTTCTTCGCCCTCAGCGAGAGGTGTTGGTGGAGTAGGAGGTGTTCCTGAAGCGCAACGGACTGAAGATGCGGTACGTGTTTGAGATGGGCTGGTCGACGACTCCTCCAGCAGATTGCCAGGGTATTTGGTCTCGAAGACCTCCCAGACTGAGTGCTGCAGAGGGCTGGGAAAGTGAACAGTCTTGCCGAGGGGCACGTGTTCAAATTTGGTCCACTCGGGTCTGAAGAGGAATTGTTCGTCCTCGTGAAATTCGGGATACGAGAACTCTGCCATCCTCTCCTCATATGCCTGAATTCTAACTGTCTTGTGTAGTTTGTAAAGGTCTTTCCCGTCTGGTTTGAGACCGAGTCGACGCAGTAGTCTGTGCGGGTCGTTCAGAGGCCCTTTCAAACAAGGCAACCTGACCATTCGAAATGGCCCCATGAGGCCCGGGCCTGGACCCTTATCACGGTAGACCCAATATGACGCTTTGTCGTCCTTCTTTGGAATTCTCCCATGCACCGCGCCCGGGTAACCGTCTCCCACCCAGGAGATCGAGGTGGATCCAAGGAAGAAAAGGAGGTGAACCACAGATATACCGAGCGGTCCAGAGAACGGACCCACGGCCGTCGCGCCGGGGGAAAGATCGAAGTTCCTTGGTTTCCTGAACTCCGCAACCTCCAGAGTGTAGTCCAAGTCTGGCCTCAGGAGCTCTTCGGCTCGCGCGGCGAGGAGATGGCCCTTCTGTTTCTGCTTGATACTCGAGTGCAACTCGTAGCTTTCCACCTCGATCACGCAGTCGCTGAAGAACGCGCCGGCCAGGCGTACCAGCTCGAAAGAGACCAGCGCGACGCCGTTCATCTGCCGCACCCAGAACCTGCCGAGCTCGCGGAGAAGGGGGGTCTTGGGGGCGGGGATGTCTGGCCCTCTCTCGGCCTCCCTCTTCAGCCTCGCCACCAGGAGCTCCTGGCCGAGGGCCGTGTTCTTTGCAAGTGCCTGGCGGCCTTCCTCCTTGATCCGTTTCAGGTCGAAGTAATACGTGGACCTCCACTTGCACTCTTTGCACCGGAAGAGGCTGCCGTCGTCTGTGAAGTGGCACCTCTTGAACACTGCAAGATCAAGAGTCAGTATTGCCCTGAAGTAGTATAGACTGGAGCCGGGAGATAAAGTTGAATTCACGGCTTTCGCTGCTCCCAGACCAATGGGCATGCCTGGCGTGGTCAAGAGAAAACCGAGAAGGGGAGATTATTGGCGTTTTAGTTTACTCACTGCATTTCTCGGGACTGTAGAGGCAGAAAGTTCCCAGATACATGCTCCGGGGGTCTCTGACTTCAGTTTTGCGGGTGCGTGGCATCTTGAAAGCTTATATGGGAAACGAGCTTGTGCACAGATCGTGAGGATTCTGAAAATAACGACGCGATGCGTATAAGGTGTCGGTCGTACTGACAACAGCTCGGCGTCAGATATATTGGCGTTGTAGACCTTGAGATGATTGAATAGCTGCGAAAGAGATGGAAGAGTGATCAGAGCGACATGTATGCTTGGTCGAGATAAACTTCAAGGTTTTGAACTATATACATAGACATACGGCTGTCCACTAATGTCGGGTCTAAAGACCTACAAATTGATATTTATTACCACGCGTCAGCCTCGGGCAGCTAAATATTGGTTTAAATCACTAGCCATCCGTGTACTGCCAAATCCGACGACATAGAGTTCAGCGACTGCAAATACGACAGTACTTGTGCTATTTCAATCAGGAACAGGTATATATGTTCCTATTTCATCTGCGCAGCTTCGCACGCGGTTGCGTCTACGTGGTTGTTGCGTAGATGCGTTTGGCTTGCAGATGCAATCTGATAGATCATTAAGATACACATTTACCTGAAGACTAGGATGCCCTTTAGATAGGTTACGATGGGTACTTCGGGTGGTTCCAAGATGATTCTGGCATCTTGTTTGATATGCACAACGTTTGGTGGCTGCCAACATAGTCTGAGATGCTCGATCTCCACTAGTACCTATTAGCATTTTGACAGTATTCTAAATATTTTTCTATGAGAAAATCACGTCACTCATCACAGCGCTGCAAAGCACTGCTCACTCTATCTTCCTAATCGCTCCCAATCGCTCGACCCATTCACACGCGAGGGGAACGCTGTGAGGGCTTCAAAATGTGAGGACCCCAACGGGACACCGAGAGTGTCATTTCAATACATGTCTGCGCTTCCTTGCGCTCCAAGCGTCGTACCCATGCGTTGCGATTGACTCCGCAACGCCGAATGTTTGGCGCTCACCAGCGGCCGAGTCCATGTTTCCTCGCCCGGCTGGTGCTGCTTCTCATCATCCACCTTGATTCGCAAGTCTGTAGCACCTAACAAGACCGGCGGGCCGTCCACATAGATCGTCTCGTACTGGCCGGGACTCGTCACGAAGGTCTCGTGGTAGATGGAAATGTGCTTGTGCCCAGCCTTGTCCGCAAAAGCGCGATACCAGTCCCACCCCTCACGGTGCACCTTGTCGTGCGCGAACTTGTTGAGGCCCTCGAAGTCGCGGAAGTAAATGATCGTCAGCAGGTGGTTATTTGACTCGCGCTCGTTGGCCCGCCAGCTCGAAATGCCGAGCATGCCGACCTCGTCCCTCCTCTGGTGCAGGTCCTTTATCATAGCCCGGAAATGGTCGCCAATCTCCCGGACTCCCGGAGCCAGGAGACCCAGTGGGTGGTTGAAACGCACGCCGATGTGAAAGACGACGAGAGACTTGGCGGCGGGCTGCGAGCCAAAAGCACCTGTGCTGCGCGAGGGAAGCTGGGCGCTGACTCGACCGTAGACTGTGTCGGTGGTGAAGGCGTTGTCTTTGGGCGAGCGAGTTTGGATGATGGTGGTGATGATAGAGCGCGCCAGGACCAAGGTCAGAGGGATAAGGGCGTAGCGTGCTGATACGACAGCAAAGATGGCCGTTTGGGCCAAAGCACCGATCGCTAGGAGTGTTGGCAACTTGAATGCATCTTTGATGTAAAGCTGCAGAGTGTGTCAGTCTCCGTCTCCTGCTGCGGAAGAATTGGGGGGTGAAAGGGACTCAACTCTCGACTAACCTGCACAATGGGGACTGGACGCCCAGTGGTGGGAGCGTTGGTAGGTGTAAAGACTGGTTGGAAATCTCTTGCTGACATATTGGCGGAAATCGAGATTGTATCTCCTTGATCACTATATGCCCCAGTGGTTTCACTGCGTGTTGTTCCTGTTTTCGTTTTGAGACCTTACTTAGTACTTTGGCTTGTGCTGTCTGGAGCTCGAAGGATTTAATGATGATGATCCGTCATCAAAAGAAGAGCCAGCCTTTTATAGTCGTCTACCGTGATAACGAAGTCGATGAAGTAGGCCGGCAGCGGTGACAAGTCAACCATGGTGGATTCTTAAGGCTCGGCTGGATGAATTATGTACAGCCCGTTTCTGGAAATACGAATACAAGTTAGCGTGTATGTAGCATATTGAGGCGGTAACCTGCGACAGGCCAATGATGATGATTATGATGACATGGCTGCGGGTGCAATTTTGTAGCTCGGCATAATAATCCTTCCGTACTTGTGTACAAATTAGAGTGCGTGCCAAGCAAGCAACAGTACTCTACGAATACTGAACATTGACTCGACCATAATGACAACATTGGAAACAGCAAGCAAAACCCCGTGTCAAACCCCGAATCTACCGCGCCTCTCGTTGGGCGGCTCAGATAAAAAGTGGTTATGTTGCACCGGATGTCAAGGCCCCCAACATTGAAGACTTCAGGCTCCCAGATTCCAGGCTCGAGTGCTGAAGGGGCTAAAACCCCATGGGATCTTGGCGATCTGGTGTGCTTGAACGTCGCTCTTCGTCCGCACATCTAATTGACGACGTCCTCGTGGAGGCATTTCTGGATCGGATTTTAGCCCAGGTTGGAGCTGTACGGGCTGGCGTTGGTCCACACTGGTAAGCGACAAGGAGAGCAACCTTCAAGATAACCTCCAGGTGCAAGGATCGGACACGGTTGTCAACGACACCGAATCTTCCCCATCCTCTAGGTATGTAGCATACGCCGATAAGTGGATATTCTAGTCTTGACGCAGGCTTGTTGACACCCCTCGCACCGGGCTAGACGCTCTCCTCTCGCCAATCGTCGTCTCGTCTCCACCATATATATATACATGCCTAGGTATCATTGAAATTTGAATACACTGATAATACAAAGTCGCCTCTGGATAGCCTGGTGGTTGCCAGTCCGGCTCCCTCGCCCCTGAATTACGAGCCACGTCCCATACCTGCGCCACGGCTTACTCGAGCTCGTCATTACAACTGCACTTTTGGGCCACCAGCGCATATAAACCGAACACTGGCCTCAATAACCTTCTTGCACACTGCAAACTCGGCATCGTCTCTAGGGGCATAGACCAAGACATACGACAATGGCCAGAACCCCTTGACGCCACTCAGGGGATGCCTCTCGCCCCATCCCTTCCTTACAACTTCCTCCGCATCGACCAGGCTTAGTGTGACATGCATCGTGGCCTCGGGGTGAACATGTGCGAACTCTCCCTTCGTCTTCTTCAGGTAAGAGGGAAGACGTCTGTCGCGGCTCACAGCAAACCATAACGCTGGAGATCCCCTGCCTTCGAGTCGAGAATCATCAACGAATAGAAGAGACTGGTTGGCCTCCACGACCTTCTCCTGGTACTCGATCAAACGCTCCTTCATCTCGGAATTCCGAGGGCCGCGGTCGGTCGTTTGTCGCTGCGGAGCGACGAAACCTGGTACCTCAGGGCGTTCGCCTTCCCGCTCCGATAAAGGCCCCAAGAGGAATCTCTTGTTACCGTGAGGCTCCAAGGCCCGGCGAGCGCTTGGATCGGAGAAGGGCTTGTGGTCGCGAGTGTCGTGTCTGGCGATCAGCTGCGCGACCCCCTGTAGCATCCAGCCGAAAACGTTGTAGGGCAGCCCTCCTGGTCCGACGTCCAGATAGGTCTGATAGGACTCCATGGCCCAAGCCACCAAGGGACACAGGGCGAGGACGATCATGATCGCGGTCGTTCCGTAGACGCGCCAGTTGTCTCTGACGGTATCCGGGACGTATGTTTTGATGAGGAACAGCGCGCGCTCCATGTGAGGGTTCTGTAGCGAGGTCGCCATATCGAGTAACAAGGGTACCCCGCTATCCGAAAGAATATGAGTATCTGCTGGTGGGATCTTAAATAGGTCCTAGGGGATTCCCTTCATTTCAAAGGGATTGAAGTTGAAGTTGACCATGCTGGGAACTTATATCAAACCCTGAGTCGGCAGGTTCCGGCTCAGTGGTGGTCTGACATGAAGCCACTGGTCAGGGCAGCGTCAGGCGGTCCTGTTCAACGGCCTTTTTGTGGTCTGCTTGATGGAACCGGAAGCAAAACCCTACTACCAATTTTAAATTTCTTGCCATATTCACCTCACCGTCTTTCAATCCGACTTTGCGTTGTTAGCTAATCAGACATACCAAGATCATTGACCATGGCCCCTATTCTAAAGGAAATCGGGGAATCGGACCATGCAGTTGAGAGAAAGGACCAGATTCAGGCGTGCAGACCACGTGAAGATAATTACTAGGTAATCATATGTGTGCTGTTATTCAAGTTTAAGCTATGTGGCTGGATTATCCACCGAAGAATTACAGGTCCTGCTTGACAGCTGGGGCAATTTTGAAGCATGGCAAGGTGAGAGATAACAAGCGACGAACGGGTATTATTACTATCCAACATAGTTGATCCATCTGTAGTCCTAATCGTCGGGTCATACAATTTTCTTCTGCTAAGAAACTTCGAAGGACGTGTGTTGTGGGTAGTCACTAATGGGTATTTCGGCCGAAACGCTGTTGTGCAGCCTGTCCTACCATCCGGGTTTTGGGAGTCTCATGTGTGACTTTCGCTGAGGTTTCCTGATGCTGAGGAAGTGAACCTGTATCGATCCTCGAAGTAAGGCGAGGAATTTTCGAAGCAGATACGCGAGGTCTCTTCCCAGCGCGATTGCCAGCATTGCTAGATGTTGAAGAAGCTGCCCCCCCAGGGCTGCTTCTCCGTGCTATTCCGGGTGATACAGATACAGCCGCCGATTGATGAGTTTTGTTCCCCCTTTGCCTGGGTTCATTGTTGTCTCGAGATGGTAGACTTTCAGAGTCATGATTTTCCATGTATGGCAGCGTGATGATATTTGCCCCCATCTGGATCCAATGTACGCGACTGGCCTCGCCGAAAAGTCCTTTCTGAATCGGAATTTCATCCACGCATAGTTTCCAATGAGTTCCATTAACATACCCGTCAGGATCTTGGGGAGAAAATTGCTTGGCAATAATGTCGGAGAAACATAGTCTGCCAGTCCATCGGGGAAGACAGTTGATCAATATTTTAGATTCTTCACCACCATGAAATCGAGGCGGACCATCGACTGTGTATGATTTTATTGCATGCGAACCATGAAGCCTTACAAACGCCTGGCACCTGCTAGTCGTTAGTTGAACGAAGAAGCAAGAGAGCAAGGGACGAAGTGGAAAACGTACATGAAATCACGGCAACCATTAAAAGCTGTTGAGCGCCCGAGATCGGTACCCCGGGTGAGTTTGAAGTAGGTCAGATCGGACTCATCAAGGCTGCGATGACGACCTTCCAATATATCGAGCCACTGTCCAAGCTTCATGGGGGGATAATTCACCTTAAAGTAGAACGCTGCCATCGCGTCTGCTGACAAGTCAAAAGCTGGTACACCTGCGGCCAGACCTTCCGTTTCCCCCTGAACGTCGGGTAAAAGCTCGATTTCAAGTTCGCCTTTGCGACTGCGCGTGTGCACCATAGAGATTCGGCAGACTCGGTATATTGGTGGACAACCGGCTTTTCGGTATTTGTCCTCCTCGGCGGTTAACGTCTTCAGACGGAAGGCAACGCGCGGCTTTCCGCTCAGTGTATTGGGGAGAAACTCGATGCTAAAATAACACACCAGCGAGTCCAAGACTGTGTTCAACTTCGTAATCTCCCTCAAGGTGAAGGCGCATGCAATGTTGGCCATGCTGCACTAATCGAGGATGTGGTTGGCGATGAGACTATATGCAGCAGGTTTTCGATGTATTAGATATGGGAATGAGGCTGTACTTATATCAAATTGATTCGTGTGACCTTGTACGTTTCGAAGTTGACTTATGTGTGTGGGAAATGCGGTTCAAGTGCTTAGATAGCCAAGAGAAGTCAGACCCTTAAAGAATAGAGATGTTATATATGTAGTGGGGTGCATGTGCGCTGAAATCGATATCAAGTACCACTACTACACACTGAAAGACTTAAATCAGCGCAGAACAGCCCAACGGCAGTCAGGGGCCTAGTAGAAGTGGTCTTGTGTTTGCGTCTTGTCTCAAGGACTGAGCCATGGTCACCATAGGCCCGGAGGGGAGGCGAGCTCATACTCGACCGCAACCACTGCTTGTGTGCTTTGAGATGAAGAAGGCTTCCGATGGACCTAGATGAGAGCCAAGGGTTCGGTCACGCTTGAGAGCCAACAGAATGAGGTCTAAATTTCGCGGCCTTAGTTTTCGCACCAAAATAGAGATTGTTCGATGCTAAAATGGGGAAACGCTGTACATGATAAGACTCGACAAATAGCATGGGCAACTACCCTCATTGCTTTGCTCATAATTGATTGGAAGAGACCAAACCCACACCGGACCACCCTAGACACTGGAACAACGAACAGGCCCGTTTCAGTAGTTTCAACAATGGCCTCTGTTTCATTATAGCTACATTATTCCCAACTGCTTATGCCTTCAATGGTGATCACACCTAAATATGACAGCAACCTGGAACCAACAGCGTGGCGCAGGACCAATAGCAAAGAAAGCAACTCGACATGAGCATGAACACCGGTGGGGCTACAGGCTAGCACTTAGACCTCATCCAACCTGGCAGAAAATATGTCTCTCTTGAGGTTATCATGCTAGGTCCGCAGAACGGTCTGTTTTGATACTATGTATTGAGGTAGCTGAAGACTTCAAGGCAACTGGGGCCTTGAAGGCCGATTCAATACATGTTATTGCTCTGAATTCGGAGTAAAAGGCCAACAGGAAGCTGAAGTGTGTCCCTCTCCCAAAGTGATGAAAGGATTGGAAGGCGGCCAGAAGTTCTTGAACGAGTATCTCACAATATCGACCCAAGTCTCATGTGGATATAGTCGAAATGCGGGTTTTCCACCCTAATATCTCGTTTTGTGATCAATGCCCTTCTCGTAATATCTACTGCAGGATATCATGATTTCTAGATCTATTTGGGAGCACGGCCGTTGTAGTTCACACCGGCCTTCGCTGTGTAATTGGCAAAGCAGTCATAGTCATAGTCGATCTCATCAAGACGCTGCTGCAAAACAGACACCACATTGTCGAAAGAGCACAAGCCGTCTGCGTCGTACTCACAGCCGGGGTATGTGCCGTTGACAGGAATGACGGCGTCATTACTTTGTTCCCAGTTAGCATCCCCATATCCTGATCATGTATTTGAGAACCAGCATGAGTTCTTGCTCGCTTTGGTCCAGATAAACTTACACAATGAATCGAATCTGCTTCGTTGGCTGATAAGCAGGGCACTCGAGAACCTGGACAGTGAAGTGCGTGGCGAAAGGCACGGTCTTGCTGGCCACAAATGTGTTCTGCTGTGTGTTCTCCGTTACGGACAGCGGCTCGCCGTCGAAGAGGGCCGTCAGGTTGAAGGCGGTCAGTACATCGAGAACAACAACCTCGTGGGTGGCATCAGCGTAGATGGACTGGTTCAGAGGAAAGTACGTGGGGTTGTTGTCGAATGTCTCGTTCAGCGAAGACTCGGGGGTCGGGTATGTGCCTGTGAATCGTGCGACGAACTCCTGCAGGTAGCCTTTGCCCTGGGCGGCGGCGACAGGTGAGCCGGGGCCATTTTCATAGTAAAATGATAGGTCGTAGTAGTATTCGAGATTCAAGTAGTCCTCTTGGGAGAACAGGTTGCAGAAGACCGAGTAGCCCAGGGCAACGGTCTCATAAGAGCAAAGCTGGAGCATAGCTATGATATCAGTTGAGGTGAATGTGATACCGGTGACTTGAGAATTGAACCGGGAAAGAGTCGCGTTAAAGGCATTGTTCGCGAAAGCTTTCGCCACGGTGGTGCCAATAGATCCCCTACTTTCAACATTAGAGTTGGTGCAGGTGTCATATGGCGCGCCCGAGTTGTTCAGTCCTGATGTCTCAACCAGGATCTCGATATTGACTTCATCGAGGTACTCGGGGACGCCAAAAAAGCCGGCGGCGAAGTTGTTGGCAGTCTTAACCATACGATCCTGGGATTGGGTGCGGAATACGGGGATGGTACCCTGCTCAGTGAAGTTGTTGAGAAGGGAGCCATATAGCTGGCGGTACTCGAGGCCGAGCAGGAAGTTCTGGCTACGACCGAAAGGCGTGAGAAATTCGGCGCCCAGCTTATATGTCCAGTCAGCCAGGAAACTTAGTTCGCCCGTTACGCTGAAGCCAGTCTTGCTTGCATTGGCGATCTTCTCAGCGAATGTGGCCGGGGCGGCGTCACTAGTTGGATACCGAGCGCCGTGGCGGTAGAGTACGTGAACTTGGACAATATTGCAGCCGTCTGGAATGAGAGGGCTTGCATCGGGCAGCCCATAATCGGCCGAGGACACGGAGTACCACGGAGATAGGTTACCCCAGTACCTCTTCATGTCGAAGGAGGACGAAGCCGACTCGCCGTGTGGCACGGGTGCAACGAGAGGGAACTCATTGGCCGGCCCATTATTGTATGGATAGGCCGCGGCCGTCTGCGCAGCTGCCGGTTCAATGCCTGTGATGGTTGTGCCCGGATAGCCAACAACATCCTCACCAGGAAAGAGCTCAGTATTGACGGAAGCTACATCGGAGGACCGTCAGTAACGCCTATTCGTGTTCCGAAACATCTCAAACTCAGAGAAGGCTACCGGGACACTCACTGCTGTCAGGAGGGAAGCTATCTGCAGTGGTAGAGCCGGCAACAGGAGAGTTTGTGAGAGGACTTGCACTGGCTAGGGCTGCCAAGAGCGCCATAGGCACGAGACGGAAGGATTGCATCTTGACGACCTTGGTTTCAGCCTACTTCTTCAACGTTTATTATCAACTGAAGGGTTGAAGCGCCGTGAGGGGTTGGAAATGTCCTAAGCTTAACATGCCTGGCCGCCTGCCGTGTTTATATACTGCAGCATTTTTCCAAGGTTACAGTAGTATCCGAGGCCCGGGCTGACTTACCGAACTGTCCGTGGTAGATATTTTTGTTGGAATATGCGGGCCAGTGCTAGGGGAAGCTGCAGGATAATTGAGAGGAGCTGAACCTTGGAAGCCATTGACCTATCAGGTTCGCTTCCCTGTGCATGTGCACATCATGAGATCGCTCGATCAGAAAAGGGCATCATCTATCAGTGAGGTATTATCTGGTCGGGTGAATGTTTATGCATCAGCTATACTGCGTACTACACCTCATCCAGAAGCTAAATGGCTATAGATGCATGTGGTCAACATACTGAAAACAGCCTTGAGATGCAGGGACTGGTGCGTGCCCATTGTCGTCCAAGGCGTTTCTACAGCGAAAGGCCTGATCGGTAGTAACAGGTAATAGGTAGAACGAGTAATGATTGCGGGGCTATAAGTGCTGAGCATAATCGATGAACTGAGATATATTCAAGCTGCTTACAAAGTGCTTCCTTACCTAAGTATGTAAAGCCAAGAAACGAGGTACTAGAATGGCATTACGGAGCTAGGCCCCACAAGAAGGGATACCATGGCTGCAGGCCGTTTGTTGTTGCCCATAATTATGGCATGTTCCCGTAGAATGTGACAAGGGCTTGATCAATACCCATAGGCATTGCCATAGTACGACTGCACAGTACGTAAGTCAAGATGGATGCACGGAAAGAAGTGCAACGAATAGGAACCTCTGCCCAAATCAGTTGGTTTGATGCTGGGAAACCAACTGCATACCTAAGTGTTGGGACGCCAAGATGAAATGATCCCCACGAAGGCAGCTCCGGGCTGTGACGACTCGTGGCTCTTTTGCTTCTCATGAATTGTATCAACACCTGCTCTGTTCATATGTTATCTTCATCCACAGACTCAATCATCTGGACCAGAACAACGACGCAGTCCTGAACAGAAGAACATGGCTCCTTACCTACCCATGAGTGAGGGTTATCTCCCCTATTTCCTCCTCTACGTAAGCCTCTCTTCCCAGGGTCCTCAAGACCTAAACCACCCGGCGACGTACATGATGAAACTCACCAGAACCCCGTTCAGACAAGCGTCAGCGCGGGCATCCATACGGCCGTCTGCTATCTCCGTCCAGCCCCGACTGCACTCAAGCAATTCAGCGGCCCCGAGCGCCCCGCTCCCATCGGCCTCCTGGCCCGCACGTATGGCATGAAGAACATCTACACGGCGCTCATACGGGGATTTGCGGCCTATCATATCACCAACCCCCAGGTCTATGATCTCGCCACTTGCACGTTCGTCGGGGTCCTGTTTCTGTATGGCTCGGAGTTGGTGATCTATCGGACGGTGAGGATGAGGGAGGCCGTTATCCCGTTTATCACTTCTGGGGTGGGTTTGATGTGGATGGGATTGCAGAGAAGCTCATATTTGGGTTGAGGGCTCAGAACTTGGGGCGGCTAGAAGACGATGCGTGGTATTTAATGAGATTAAGGAACACAAATAGAATGGCTACCGAGGGGGGAGTTCAAACCTCGATATTTGACCAAATTGCAAGCGACGTATAAGACATCGAGTACCTGCGTCCAGTAAACAGTGGGCTTTGCTCTTCCAAAAACGGGGCTTTTTCTCCAAGCAGGTTCTATCAACAAAATATACATATGCGGGCTATTTCCTCCATTCTTTAAGCCTCCGGTCACCTGTACTGACATGTAATTTAAGACTATGGACATGAGCTCGTGACGGACGGAGGCCACGAGCAAGCGACGACAACCAATCACAGTTTTACTAATACAGGACAGCTTCATATTTGAGCCGTCAAAGCCTTCTTGACCCCGAATAGTCATAACACACTGCCTCGTTTGCTAAGACCAATAGTTACATACTGGATCGAGCAGAACCTGACCCCTCGCGTTAACCTAATGTTGCATCCTCATGAATTGGTTCGTCCGATTATTCGCCCCATAGTGTGCATATGAGCTCATGTCCCTGTAGTAATATATCCAATTTGGGGAAATAATTTTCAACATGGTGTATACCCTAGGGTAGGAGGTGTGGTGAGGCAGCCGAATCCACGCCTTAGGCGGAAGAGTCGCTCGTCGTGTCCATATGAGTCTCGTCGAATCGCCTCGCTAGCCCCTTCATCACCTCGCTGTTGGACACAGTCTCCTTCTTCCCATCGACATTCGGATCCATCCCTTCACGCGAAGAAGCCCCTTTATACGCAGAGCTGATCTCCTCCGTGAACATCTTTCCCGCTTGTTCTCGCAGGATCATGCCCTTGCTGTTCTTTGGCAACCTCAGCCTCGCGCCAGTGTCGGTCTGTATCCTGGCGACGACAAGTCCTTCCTTCCCCATCCGAGCGGACTCCTGCAAGGCCATGTTCAGTTTCTCTATGGAAGGCCAGACCTCCTCGATGACCTGCTCGTCACTGACGAAGGCCTCGCTCCACATGGGCAACAGTAACAACCCAGGGGCGTCTCCTCCCGTCCCGAACATCATCACATCGTCCAGTATCCTCTTCCCCACCTCGGACGCGAGTAGTGCGCCCTCCAAAGGGGAAGGGTTGAACCTCTCGCCGTTGCGGAGGGTGATCTGTTCCTCGGTACGGCTGTGAAACCGCCACGCATTGGGTATGGTCGGGTGCTTCTCGAATAGATCCCCCGTGGCGAGCGAGCCGTCGGCGCGGTTCGTCTTTCCCCGGTGCGGCCAATTCGGCTTGACGACGAGCTCGAACAATGGTGGGACGTGCTCGTTGGTGCTTTCCGGCTGGGGCTCGAAGTCGTAGTAGTCCGGCTGCAGGCTGGGGTCGGCGCGGAGGAATAGCCACTCGCGGTCGACGCTGTACTCCCTGTGGGACGAGAGCAGGAAGCCGCACTCCAGGGTGCTGAAGCGCAAGGCAAGGTTCACGCCGTTGGCAACCAGATGATCGCCGATCGCCAGGGGGATATGGATCCCTCCGACACCCACGAGTTCCATTTGCTGCAATAGCTGGAGGCCTGACCTGCCACTGGGGATTGCATGTGAGGGTTCCCGGGCAAGCATCTGCAGGATGTCGGGCATGCAGGTGAAATATTTGACGGGTAACACGCCGCCGAGAAAGGCATTGGCTTGGCTGACGGCGCGATGGATGTTGGCAGCAGTAACGGGCAGTGTGCCTGGGAAGAGATGAATGATGGCACCGCTTGTCCATGCCATGAGGCAGTCTGCGATACCGTCATGGTACAGCGGTGTGGTCGAGAATATGGCGCGGATCTCCCCACCAGGGAGGCTGGGAAGAACGCTGACTGCTGAGTGGTGAGACTGGGGGATGGGTTCTGGTAGATCGGATGACGTGCCGGAGGTATGGAAGAGATGTGCTATGTGGTCGCGCCGGGGGTTGAAAGGGAGGTTTGCTGGCGCCGGATCTGACTTGAGACTGTGAAGAACATGGCTAAGATTGATAGCGAGAAGGCCGTCGTCTTTGAATTCCTTGACCTTCCCATAGTTCCGGGAATCTGTAAAGACGGTTGAGACCTTCCGTGTTGCACAGAGATGCTTGATAGCGGCGCAATCAAGTTGAGGCCTATCACCGGTCAGTTTTCGAAGCTCAGTTTCCGAGTTGGGGTTGGGAAAGGATTGGTACATACGCAAGAAGCATCACAGATACACCCAGGCGCATGAGGCCGAGCCATGTTAAGATGAATTCAGTGCTGCTAGAACAAAGCAGGCCAACTGTCCCAGTTCCCACACGGCTCGCAACCTGCAACCGCCTGCGAAGTCTGACTGCAGTTGCCAGGGAATAATTTCGAAGTTCTCGGTAGGTGAAATCTGCGTCCCGGAGTCAACACGAGAGCGCATATAGTGGTACTGTTTCAACATACCTGATTTCATTTCCTTTCCATCTTCAGCATGGCAGCCCCCGGCGAAGTTCAAGGCTGGTCTTTGGCGAAGTTCCCTTGCCTGCGCATCAATGAGATCGTTGACAGTCTGGAAGGGGTGCGTATGTTCTTTATTCCATCTTGCGGCACCACCCAACGTGCAAGTGAAATAGTTGAGATGTGTTTCCGGCCTGGGAGCTGAGGAATTGTTGTCCTGGCTCCAAGGCTGTACTACATCGAACCGCACTTTCTTCGCCATTGTGCCCAAGTATCGATGTAAAGGAAACTTTTGGTAATCTTTTCTAGGGCAGAAACCTCACCACGTAGAGTGTCTCAGAAAGTAGCAACAGAAACGTGCCCAGGTGACTGGAGTGTTGTTGAGCATACGGCCATCGCCAACGGAGCCGGGCCGGCTGAGATGTCGCGGGAAGGGAAAATTGCGTCGCCGTTTGCACACAACTAGGAGTGACGTTGCCTCCTGGAGAAAATTTAAGAGATTTCTACCTCGTGTATAAAGACGGTTTTTTGATACCATCTTTAGAGGGGCTTTGTCTCAGCTGAATCGCTGACACGGCTCAGGTGGTTGGAAGCTCGTAGTTTCACATGGAGCAAGACTCGTACGCCGTGCCTGAGCTAAAGGATGTCATGAGGTCATGAACGTTCTAGAACAAAGTGCGGCACCCAAGCTACAGTGACAAAAGCTTAATCCATGGTTTACGGTAGTTGCCGTTGGGCTATGGCGTTTCATTCTCCCTACTTGCGTGTACTCGGTCGTAACTGTGCACACACTGAACCCCTGCACGTGGAATTTCATGGCAAAGATGAATGTGGCGAAATAAAACTCAAGCGGTCGTCTATTTTACGGCGTGAAGAACCTCGAAATGAGAGCCATATGTCCGGAGACGTGGAGGCAGTTCAATGTTGTCACCACCGGCGATCAAAGAAACAGGGCCAAGCGGCCCATCAGAGAAATAAGTCTATTGATATTGATTCTACGTGTCTTCATGTAACCACACCGTTGTCTAACGTCTAATCTACACTTCTTGCATCGTGACATGCAGCACTTGAGCGTCTGTTCTCAGTGGTAATAGCATCCGATCCCTCCTCAATGTCACATCTCAGTCATCAGGTTCGACCTCCGCATAAGTTACTCATCACTCCTCGAGATCCACCTCCTCGCTAGGCCAAACCACCCAAGCCAGCACGATCATCAGCTTCAGCAATGCAGCCAGCCACAGGGCCCCAGAGATGCCAAACCTTGAGTGCGCGAACAGGCCACCCACAACGGCACCGAGCAACAACATCAGCGGGGCACCCAGCCTGCGGTTTCGTTCCGGGTTGTGCCGCTTGAAGAAATTCGCATCACTGAACAGGTCACAGTAGACGCTCGTCAGCACCACGCTCGTGAGGGCAGGGTACCCCAGAGCGCGGCTGGTGACAGCCTGGCCGCAGGCCTGGAACGCCACGAGGGCGATGGGCACCAGGACGTCCCAGGCGATGTCGCCCTGTTCGTAGTCGCCAGGGCCGAAGGTTACGATGGCGGCGGCCACGATGCACAGGAGCGCCTGGAAGGAGAAGCTGGCGACGAGGGTACCGCGCCGCTTGGGGCTGAAGTGGCGGTTGAAGGAGCTGAAGAAGAAAGAGCCGATGCAGAAGCAGCCCAGCGAGGTGCCGGACTTGATCCACCGTGTGCCTTCAGAGGGTGCGGCCAGGCCGAGTCCGATGTAGACGGTGTTGCCTGCAAGTTCTCCTTGTCAGTCTGATTGCTCGTTCCGAAATGCAAAGTATCCCGGATGGAGAGGGGCAGAAAGGAGCAGAGAGGAGCGAGGTTTTGTTGGGCAGAGACAGAAGGTCATGGTGGTCAGCTAGCTAGCCTTACCTGTCTGCATCGACACGAAGGAGCCCCAAATGGAAATGGACGAGCTGTCGAGCAAACCCGTGATAATATAGCACAGGATCAGCACGACATCGGCCCAGTCTCGTTTGATCTCATGCTTGGCCGCTTCTCGCATGCGACTGGTGAGAGACTTGGGGTTGTGTCTGTTGCGGGCGGTCCCGTTCAACAGAGGTTGCTCCTCGTCGGCTGCATTGTGGATGGAGTTCGCTGATGCGTGATGCCCACCGAGGCTGGCAGTGCCGTGTTCATTGCGGGTCATGGTGGGTATGTACGCTCCTTATTGCGAGACTTGGCCTGTTCTTCTTGGATGCACAAGTCACACAGTTGGAGATCTTGACGGTAGTCAGTGATTAATCGAGACTAGAGGGATAGAAGAGTAGAAGGAGAGACAGGATGTTAAGACAGACCGTTGAAACACTGGGAAGCTCTAAGGATTTTCCCTGTGACACAGTCCTTCAACCCCCTGAGTCAATGCAGACCGCGAGTTGGCTTTTCAGTGGGGATCTTTGCAGCGACTCCGGAGCGGTTTGACAAAAAAGAAAACAAGAACCAAAGACAAGGAGCGTAGGTTTTCCCAACGTCGGCAATCTTACTGATGGCGCAGAGTAGCACTGGAGCAGGTATTAAGGCCAAGCTCTGCTGGGAGATGCCAGGAGGTATTTATCTGTCGAAGAGATCGTCTATCTGTTCCGTAGGTCTTGTAGATAGACGAATACTATTCGGCATGTGAGCAGGACTGGGCGTTATCTCATGAACAACAAGCAGTCACGCTGACGAGCTGTGCAATATCTGCCGAGTGCAGGTGTGGTTCACCTTCTTTAGCACCGTAGTAGCGTACTCGTCACCTGTTGTTACAGGCCATGCATGACCAAGCCAGGCTGCCAGGCCGCCCAGGCTGCCCAGGCGCCCAGCCCAGCACTAAGGACCCCTCTCTATTCCCCCGCTGCCCCCTAGGGCTACCCCTACCCTACCTACCCCTCACTTCCCCCGCCCCCGCACCAATACCAACAGTGTATGTACCCACTAGCCGACTAGCCGACCTTACAGTTGTCGTCCACTAAATATAGCCCAGCACACATATCACATATATAATGGCTATAATGGTTGGGATATACAAACTTCCATTGTCCAACCGGGTGAGCCCGCGTGTGCTCGGGCTTTATTCGGCAACCAAAAGATGATGGACATGATGGATAAATGGTGTGACTGGCGGAGGAAGACCTCGAAAGGGATAGCAGAGGTGCAGAGCATTGGTTTCGAGAACTGGGAGGCGCCAATGTTACACGACAACAGCGACAAGGCGCACCAAGTGCCAAAAAGGGGAGCCAAGACCTGCCAGGCAGGCCAGGACAACTAAGGAAATGCTTGTTTTATGGGGTCGATCGACGTCCTTCCATGCTATTGTGTAACTTGTCCCTGCAAGGTACAGCAAACACATATATGGACCTGGACAAGGACAAGATGGTGACGATTCATTATATCACCTCCGGATATGCCTCCAGGTTTGGACACTACTTGTTTAGCATTGCTGTGTCTCTCTCCTTTTTCTTTCCTACCTTCTTTCCTTCCCCCTAATCTCACATCCTGAGACTGGACGACTACATACAGGCCCATCCAATCCACCAACCATGCTCTTCTCAGAATTCTTCATAGCAGCCTCCCTCTCGGGACTCTCCCTTGCTGCCCCTCACCGGGACTCTCCCCAGCAACGTCTCCAAGCTGGCCTTGAGCTCCCGGAAAAGTACCGTACCAGCAGCAAGGCCAAATCTGTCCCATATACACCCGACCATCGTGATCCCTACGACCGTGCCATTGACCCCATCAAGGACCATGTCGACCCTTTGCCCTGGAGAAATGGCCTAGGTCAGTCGGTGCTGGGCCCCTGGAATCCGGAGCGCTCCAGGCAGAATCCCGACCTCGTCCGCCCGCCAAGTACTGACCACGGCAACATGGCAAACATGCGCTGGAGCTTTGCAGACTCCCATGTGAGGATCGAGGTACGTCTGCCGTCCCTTTTCCCAACCGTCTCCTCCTTCCAATCCCCTCATTACCCTCGAGACTATTTCAAGAGCGCGGTGTGTGCTGTTTTAGCTGACCTCATGCCTCGATTTACTCTTACAGGAGGGAGGATGGACCCGACAAACCACCGTCCGCGAGCTGCCGACCTCCAGCGAATTGGCCAGCGTCAACATGCGCCTGGGCGAGGGCGTCATCCGCGAGCTTCATTGGCACAAGGAGGCAGAATGGGCCTACATCCTAGATGGCGAGGTGCGCGTCACTGCCCTGGACTACGAGGGCGGGAACTTCATGGAGGACCTGGGGAAGGGCGACCTGTGGTACTTCCCCAGTGGCGTGCCACACAGTTTGCAAGGATTGAGTGCCAACGGAACCGAGTTTCTGTTGGTCTTTGACGATGGACGATTCTCGGAGGAGAGCACCTTCATCTTGACGGATTGGCTAGGTAAATATCCCCAGACGTGCTGTCACGGGGAACAATTCTTTTGACTGACGCCGGTACAACCTACGATAGCCCACACACCCAAATCCGTCATTGCCGAGAACTTCCACCTCTCCCCCGAGGTCTTCGAGCACCTCCCCGCGGGCGAGAAATACATCTTCCAGGGCTCCAACCCGGGCCCCATCGCGGACGAGCGGCCCCAGGGCAAGAACGTCAAGAAATCAAAGTACAATTTCACGCACAAGATGCTTGCACAGGAGCCCATCGTGACCTCGGGCGGCGAGGTGCGCATCACCGACTCCAAGAACTTCCCCATCAGCACGACCGTGGCCGCGGCGCACGCCATCATCCAGCCGGGCGCCCTGCGCGAGATGCACTGGCACCCCAACGCGGACGAGTGGAACTTCTTCATCCGGGGCAAGGCGCGCATCACCATCTTCGCGGCCGAGGGCACGGCCCGGACCTTCGACTACGTCCCCGGCGACGTCGGCATCGTGCCGAGGAACATGGGCCACTTCGTCGAGAACATCGGGGACGAGCCCGTCGAGATGCTCGAGGTCTTCCGCGCCGACGAGTTCCGCGACTTCTCGCTGTTCCAGTGGCTGGGCGAGACGCCCCAGCGGATGGTGGCGGACCACCTGTTCAAGGACGACCCCGAGAACGCGGAGAAGTTCCTGGCCAAGATTAAGGATGCCGCCAAGGATCCGGTCACCAAGGCAGGTGTCAGCTTTGGTAAGGATGGTGGTGTGGAGGTGGAGGATGAGAAGGAGCTGTAGGTTTGTCGATAGATGGCCTTGGCGCGTTGTTACTTTTATCGTTTCGAGACCCTGTTCTCTGTTGGTACCACATGTTGGGAAAAGTATCATCTTCTCTGCTCTAGAATGTAGACGCGGTCCCTTGAAGGGTTTGTCTTCTGTTTATGGCTGAATGTATAGTATACATGTATACGTATCTACTCCAGATTGTAAGGAAGCAATTACCAGGGCAGCACAAAAAGTGCCTATTATATCAGACATATTACCTGAGCTATCATTTGAGAGCCAAAACTTTCCCAAGGCAGACATAATGTGGATGTGGTGGCACTTGTCTATTCCAAGCTCCACCTTTCACCTTCTCATCCGGGGCACCGGGGTTCAGTAACCATTGTCTAGCCCATTGTACTTTGAATACTAATTCAATGCACAATTAAGTCCTTCAGAGAACATTGGTGGTCTCGTGTATCGAGTTCTGATGCGCTTAGTATCTAGCAATACAGTCTACGATATGTTATTGTATATCATGCACCTGGGCATATCAAGATAGGTGAAGAAATAGTAACGAACAGGGCCTTGCTATGAATAGAATACAAGACAGAGAATACAGAAGAGAGATTCTATCAACGGAAAGTAATATTGACTCAAACACGGCTTTCCATGATACCTACACGGGTACATATAGAGCACAACAATACGAGGTAACCAGCAGATGTGGTTGCACGTAAACATAATTGGCTATATATACAAAATTTAATATGACCTGAAATCAGAGCATAGATGAGCAGAATCAGTCACTCTGTCTTTTATAAATTCAGCATTGAAGGCAAAGGCTGAGCTTGGAGGCTACTGCAACACCAGTTGACTTCACTCCACTTCATTGAAATATACCATGTCGACAGTATTCTGCGCTTCGAAGGTTTGAAAAGAGTAATAGGACCTGAACTCAAGGTCACAACAGGCTGCGAACAAACAATATCCGACCTGTGATTTACATAAGTCCTTGTATTCGGATGATGAGAGAATGGCAGTAGGTGCCGGGTCAGTCTACCAAGTATGACCGGTGAGTACTTCTTGACAAGCTCGTAGGCTGTGATAGTTCAGCCACCTCAAATATCCAATGGCCAGTCACTTTGACATTGCCATTGTTGGATCTGATGAGAGGCATCGACGGACATATTGTTTCTCTGAAGCATCACCATACTTCCAATATAAATACCGGCCATCTCTATGGCAACTTTTCCTCTAACTAGGTATGTAGAACTACCAACACCAAGATACCAAACCAGAAGCAAGAAACAACATATCTCCTGCGTCCCAGACCAAGCATCTATCTCAGCAGCACAGCAACCGTACTGAAGGAGCGTACAAAAGACCTATAATCATAAATCTTCAGCCCTTCTCCCCAGACTCTCAGCCATAGCACGATTCCATAATGTCTCAGAGGCCCCAACCGGACACAAGCGAGCTCGACCTTGAATGCCCGTGCCATGGCCCTGACCAGATATGCAGCTACTGCAGACCCGACATTTGCAACCCCAACCACCCGGTGGGCACAGGCTTCTGCGGCAGCGCGAGCAACCCGAACTCGGCCAACCTGACGCCCGTGGCCGCACCCAAGAACATATACGGGTACTACACGCACGGCGACACGGGCAAGAACTTCATGAGCGGCGCCTTCCGGAGCCCGTCCGCCGCCTCCGTGGCCTCGTCCGGCCAGGGCCCCAGCAACCCCCGGCCGATCCAGCAGCAGCCTGGTCCCACGGCGGCCATGCAGTATCCTTCCTCGGGCAGCACGGGCTACGGGACCATGGGCGCGTATGCTACCATGGCACAGTCTCCCGCCAGTTATTATAGTGGTGAACAGGATTTCTACGGCAGTATGGACGCTGGCGCGGGTGATTCGTCTCAATGGAGTCAACCTCAGGGAGACCCCGGAGCATCGCAGGGACAAGGCAAGGGCAAGAGCAAGGGCAAGGGCAAGGGCAAGGGCAAAGAGAAGAGACACTGACCGTGGCATCACTAGCCTTCGGAACCGACACGATACCATAGAAACCAAGACTTCCTGGTAGACGGAGTGACTTGGGCTAAAGACTGGAGATCGTTGCGGCGGATCGGAGTGTTCTTGCAACAGCTAGATGAGCATTTTTGGAAGTCAATAAGACCACATCAGTCCGTTCAGGATCATAGAAGTATATACTTATTATGATAATTGGAACAACCTGGGCGCACAGCAATCGTTTTCACGATGTGGTCCATAAGTCTCGATTTTGAGAGGCAATATCAAAACAGCCGCTGCTGCGTGGGACTGCATGTACCCTAGGGTAGCCAGTCCATCCTGTCTTTGTAACATCAGCTGCACCTGCAAGCCCTAAGGGGCGTGCCAACGCCAAAAAGGGTTCATGACAGCGCTGAATTATTGACCGGGACACTGCCCCGGGTTGAGACTTTGTGCAGACGAATACATACTAAATACCCTGGCCCGCAGAATAGCCGGACAATGCCCAGGACGATTGACCCCTGCGAGCAGCTTGCTCGATAAGGTCGCAAGCCGCGTGACCACACCGGACGCGGATCCTTTTTGACAGAAAGCGAGCGGTATCTCAGTGGTCGATACCTGACGAAAATAAAAGTGCAATTCCACGAAAAGTGAAGTTTTCCCTTGAACTCACAGGAGACCACGTCACTCACCACAGCTTGACCAGGTTGCGGCAGACGATTGATCCTGAACAGATTCGCTAGATGAGCCACGGAAGGTAGCACCAGCTACGACATTGGGAAGATCGTGGGGGCTTCAAGATACAAGATGGACAGGCCACGGCAGCGTTCGGCGTCAGCCGCTGCTGCTGCTGCGCTAGCGGGCGGTGGCGGCGGTGGCGGCGGTGGCGGCGGCGGCGGCGGCGGGGAGCACCCGCAAGAGCTCAGCAGGAAGTGATCCGAAATTGTGGCTGCTGTGCGGTCCCGAATGCTGTGCGACGGATGATGCAGATGGCATCGTCAACATGTTCGATGCCGCCTGACAGGCGTGGGTCGCTTCAACGCTCAACCTTGCGGACGCCAGGCACACCCTGATATGGTATGCCATGGCGTTGTCGCGGGTTCATATCCGGGAGGACTTGGGGTCCAAAACAGGGCTAGGTTCTCCCAGTCCCTGCAGCAGAGCCATGATGAAAATGGATGATGCAGCAGGGCACCTGGCACGTAGTGTACCTACCTACCACTGCCCCCGTCAATACCCAGGTGAGATTCTGTGAGAATCTTACTGCAAACAAGTCCTCTGGAAACTCGAGTGAACGACGAGGTGTTCCGACCCGCACAGATTTTAGGGTGGATGTAGACAGGAAATTTGAATCCACGACCTTCAGGTTGAACGGAAGAAAATCAGTCCGCGTTTTCATTCCTGAAGAGGGCAACATCAATCAAGGATGGCGAGACAGGGCGTGCTTTCGTGCCCAGCACGTCAATCTTCCTAGCCCGGGCATCTGGCCAACCATGTTTGACCTCGCACTGCTTCTCCAGTCTGGCCCCCAATCCTAGGCTGAGTGATGACGAAGTAGTCCGTACAACTATCCATAGGCCTGCAGCGACAAGCAGGGACCAAGGGTTGTGAAATTGAAGGCTTCAATGCTGAGGGCGTTCTCTCGTACTCTACCGTATTACGCAGCCCAACAGTGGCCGTTGGGCCCCGTCTCTCACGAACCGTTGTGAGCTAGGGCCAAATCGTGGTCTCTTCTGGCAGAGCACACCTGGGCACGGCAGAGCACTGAGTGCGGGAAGACAGGGAAGTTGGTGGAGACGCAATCTGTCACGTCCCGCCGGGACGCCGAGATGGATCGGCTCCTCGAGACTGTGGCCGACAGCGGTTCCTTGCCTTCCCACGTGTACAAGACCAGGGAGGCTCACAACGCTCCTGGATAATTTCGTGGCAATCGAGTACGAACGAGTCTTGCAGTACGGCATCCGTTCGTCGACGCCTTCTGGAAAGGCACGACCAATCAAGGGGAATGGGCGGTCTAGATCTTGTGGAAACAAGATTAACGGCTGCGGCGATGCGTCAGTGTCGTCAAGATGTACCTACCTGTTGTACATACATGCATATTTCCAAAATCCTTCAGAATGGTCTGAATCCTACGGCGCAGGTACGAAGCGAGATATCAGAAGGATCCCCCTCGAGCAACTACCTGGTTTGCCCCGCTCGTTGTGATTGGTGAAAGCCGGGGGGATGGTGGTAAACAACAGAACACGGCGACTGCGTTGGAAGATCACCCAAACTCATGGCCGTGAGGTTTATAGCATGAAAATCGGAGCGTGAGCTTGGTTAAGCGATGCCTGACTCCTGGCTGGTTGGTACCCCGCTTTGCCCGCGAAATGAAGCCCGGTGCTACATAAGTAAAAGTAATTATATAGCACACATCACCCGGAGCAGTGTGATGGATGCTTGCTGGTGCAGGCTCCGGACGCTGTTGGCTACATCTTGCCACACTAATGACGGCACGTGGACGACCCGGTGATATTTTCTGCAAGGCGAGCTTTTTGAAGGAGGAAGGTTTCAGCCTTATGTATGATCACCTTTCTATTCAACTGTGTTGATCCTCAGGCCAAGCCAGCCAGGCCAGGAGGCGACGATCAAGGTCAATGGAGTGGTGACCCTGAGACCCCCAAATAAAATAAGGGCCCAGACAAAGGGTCTCGAAGCCCATTTTGAATGCAACTTGGGCACCAGAATGCCGGTAAACTGATGCGCCCTGCCGTCATGACCTGTTGACATTGCAAGGCTGCAGACGACAGGATCACGGTACCTGTAAGGCGTATAAGAAGAACACAGATGAATGCAGTGCCCCGTCCCGTGTGTCGACCACGTACGGATACTTTATCACCTACTTACTAATCATACCCAGCAGTGTGTACTTGGTAGGCAAGTAGCTACCTAGGTAGTCGACAGCCAGTGCCCAGGTGCCCCTCGTCCACTCCGGCGGCAATAAATACCTCCTATCGGTCCTGCCACCAAACCGTTGCGAGTGTGCCGGATGCTGTCATCACGCAGGAGTTGTAGGCGGATTTGAGGATCCTTCGCGCTCCATTAGCTGTTTTAGGTGTAGCTTGCAGCTCGTGATTTTCGGCCGTTGTAACCTCGTAACGCCCTTGTATCACGCACTGGCCAGTATCTCTTATGGGCTTCGAGAAGAGCATGCTGACTGCAGCACGTCTGCACTTCTGATTCGACGATGGGGGAGCACGGTGACCAACCGAGTAAATGGAGGGTACCTAGGCATGTGCACCATAGTAGATACCTAGTAGCATGTAGGCCAAGATAATGAGGGCGAGGGTGCAGTGAGTTGGGAGGGGAGTGGTGGATCATTGTCAAGCGTGGGTGCGTTCGAAATTTTGGTGTTTATGCCGGGCCTGAAGAGTGGAGATGAGAGAGCAGGACTATTTCCAACATCGAAGCCCCAAAAAGGCCGCAGGAAGATGGGCCCGGATGCGTGAGGTCATTGGTGCGCTCCGTTTGAATAGCCGCCAGAGGTCGCCTAAAAATGCACGACACAGCCGAGCTGTTTTAGGCGCCTCCAGGGTTTCTGAGTCCTGCTGCCCTGCCCCAGTACGGATCCATAATACTGCTGATACTGGTGGTAACATACCTTCACAGCCCTTGAACGAGCTAACTCAGCCCCCCTCATCGACCCCCCCTTCCCGCTCGCACCTTCCATGCAGCCATCTTGGTGTGTGTTCTTTCCTAGGACAACCACAACTTCGACACATATGTTGACTGGTGACTCTAAGTCTCTAGGTACTTACCTACCTGTAGTGACTGCTTTGGCGATTGATCACGTCGGCAACTTCCAAGTTTGGCATTTTTTTTTATACGAAGCCTGGCAAACACGACACGTGATCTCAATCGTTTTTTGTGCCTTCGTTGCCAGTTTGACCCCGTCTGGAGAACAAACATCAATCAGCACTGCACTGCACTGCACTGCACATCCGTCATCTGGCTCACATCCACATCCACCATCTATGCCGCTGTATCAGCCATGTATTACAGGGCCTCTCCTAGAGACCGACAAGTTCAACCTCAGGGCCTCAATTCGGTGACCTTGAAGGCTCAAACATTGCCATCGCCATCCTGAAGAGAAGGTCTGATGAAACAACATAGATCGATCCAGAGCAGAGCAGAGCAGGCCACGAAAGACGGCCTCTCCTCCATCCTCCAGATGTATTCAGGTCTCGTCCCTGCCAATCCACATTTTGGACCCCAAACAGGTAATGTACATAGGTTGTACGGATCGTGTACCTGTGGCCAGTACTGCGGTACACGCTATCTCGACATGAAGACCACCTAGGTACGTACTTACTCCCTGCCCAAGTGTGTCACAGTACTCAGTACAACTATCGATCTCAACATGCTGTCCATCTTCCAGGCAAGCTTCCAGACTGTTTCGCGATCGCGGCTTGGGCCAGCTCGGCTCCGATGCCAGTCTGCTTATAGAGGCATCTCGGTTCGGTTCCTGTCCACGATTCGATTGCAGACATCTCATTCGCTCGGAGCAACATGGCATTGCATGTTCAAATTCGATGGACCAATGCATATTGTTCCGTATGTGGACGACTACCATGTACATGGGACCAGAGCACCACCGTACCATCGCCGCCAAGGGCTTGGGAAGGCAACATTGGAACCTCGGAGCTGCTATCCATTTTCAGTCCAGGTCCTTTCCGCCCAGAGGTCCCTTCTTGTATCCCTCGTGTCTCTCTCACCCACCCACACTGTCACCCTCACCCACATTTGCAACTTTTGAATCCATATCTCACATACCCACCCACTCATCCACTGCCTCCACCATCCCATCCCTACACATATGTACATACATAGTAAGACTTACAGTGTTACCCTGGTGCCTGATCCATACTAGTGCTATCCCTGCCAATCCACTTCCACGCCGGTCATCTCTGCCATCTCTCAACGGCCCGCCTCGGTTGACCTCGAGACCTGACTGTTCCCGGCTGCGAGGCCAGCTTGTCTTACTGTGTACACAGTAACAATGTCGACCTCATAGCCGCCATGACGGCGCTATTGTTGGCTGCAGGACCGCAGCTCCAACAGCTCGACTCGAAGCAACATTGAACGATTCGGCTCCACATGAACAGCTCTGCAATCGGACGCCTTGCACGAGCTGCCCGGCTACCGGCCAACATCATCACCAGCCGAGTGACAGGAGGAACAGCCAGCCACTCCGCAGCGGACACTCTGGGCTTGTGTACAAACTACGTACGTGGTGCCTGATCTGTACCACTGCGAGAGTGGCATTGGCATCTAGGATCCACATCCACCATCCATGTCCATTTCCATGCCCACTGGCCCATCGACACCAAGATAGTTACTTTCTCATGTCAATTATTCCTACTCCTGCAGTCGCCTCTTTTTCCTATCCTGACTTGCACCAGGAATCCTCTTCTCTCTTCTCGACCACTTCTCCCGTGCATCAGTCCCTGTCAGCGGTCTCGTCACGTTTTTCCTCCTGTTCCCTACTAAACTCGGGTTCAATACTGCTGACGTGTTGGACGAGAGACTTTCCCACTTCTTACCTCTGATTTTCTAATCAGATTGTCGACTTTCTCCGCCATTCCCGCCTCTTCTTCACTGCCTGGCATACTTCCCCTGGACATCATATTCCTGATACTTGTCCTGGCATATCATTCACATACCTCGATACCCCCAGTCTTTTTCTTTCAGTCGATCCACCTCAGGGTCAGACAACTGCACTATTCCAGAGATACCCAGACTGTTCGCTTCGTCTGCCTGAGCTGCTGTACCCTGCAATGACCAGCCAGTCAAGCCGAAACCAACACTGTTCCTCCCCTCTCCCCTCTTCTACTCTGATTTAATCACTCTCCCACTATCATCGATCATCATTTACACGTGCATGCATACATGAAAAACGCGGTGCTCGAGGTGTCCTCCAGTTGTTTCTCGTCCCTGGCCAATTCTCTCCACAGAGACCAAGCCCACAATGGCAGAGGATCGGACAAGAGCCAAACGTAGCTCGCTTCCCCGCATCGATACTTCATCAGCGCCGGATTGGCCCACCGAGCAACGGAACGACGACGGAGACGACAGCGGTCGAAAATCACAACCTCGGCCACAGACACTGGAGGATCGCATCTTGAGCTCTGTCGCTAGCTCATTATCACTATCTCCGGAACGACTTCGCGAGTCTCTGTCGTCAGGCCAGGATGGAGGTCGAGGGTCAGCTGGCACAAGCTCGAGCATGCCGTTGGTCAAGGCCATAATGGAGGAAGACATAACCATCAAGACCAAGGTGATTGCTGGATCTAGAACACTTGCAGATGTGGAGACCAAAGTAGCACCATACTCTGCCCATTCCATGTCCGGATCTTTGGTCGAACCTGATGGTGACGAGGAGGATGATGAGGCCGAACCCGAGGACGACTCCGACGAAGAAGACGTCGATGTACGTTCAGCATCAGTCATGATCGCGCCTGAGAGAATACATCGGGCCAGCCGCATGGATACCCGTCGACTAAGACCTCCGCGAGAGGACTTCAACATAACCTTCCGCAATGCTACCCCCTTATCAGCGGCGCCGCTCAACCGGCTAGACAACCCGAGCGAGGTTGAATTGTTTCTCGGGTCGGAGAAGGCAGTCTCGAAGGTCGTGATACTTAAGCCGAGAGCTGGTCTGTTTGACGAGAAACTCGTCGCCTGCCTAACCCTCAGCAGCATACCGCAAAAGGAACCAGAGTCACCCAAGGTCGAGCTCATCTCGCTATCACACATGTTCTTCGCAGGAACACAGATCGCCACCATCAAACACAACCTCAAAGCCATACCAACTGTCGAGGTCAAGGCCATACCGGAAGTTTGGATACCGCTGGATAACCTTCCCTCAGTCCCCGAAACTGGCGAGATCGACCGTCGAAAATTGCGGACATGGGTTCAGAACGCCAACCAGGAAGTTTACGAGAGCGTCATGAGCCTATGCACGGATCAGCCACTCCACCAACCGAGCAATGAGATGGAAAAGGAGGTACAGAAACTGGTCGCTCGAGTACTACAGATCCCTCAGGAACAAGTTGGCATGAACTTCACTTTCGCGCAGCTAGGCGGCGACGAGGTAACCGCCATGGCGCTTGTCACCAACTCTAGAGTCGAGTCCGTCTTCCTCGAGAGCCATGAGATCCTACAGTCGAACAACACTCTTGCACGCTTGGCGGCCCTGGCGACTCAAAGGGGTGGACTGGCGCATAAGTGGGCTGCAGAGGAAGAGGAAAAAATCGCCGTCGACAGTGAAAACGACTCACCATTCCACTACTTCGACATCTCACCCATGCAGAAGCTCTATTTCAACACCAGGATGGGTGGGGATTCAAACTCACGTGCAACGACCGATGGCAGCTACAGATTCAATCTGTCTCATCTCCTCCGAGTGGCTAAGAAATTCTCAGTACAAGATGTGTCAGCTGCCACAGACGCAGTGGTAGGACACCACTCGATGCTTCGCGCCAGGTTTGCAATTGTGGAAGGAAAATGGATGCAGCGGCTAGTACCCAATGTAGAAGGGTCATACGCTTTCATGCATTATTTTATCAGCACGAATGAGCAGCTTGAGTCGGCCCTCCATCAAGCCCAGTTGTCTATTAACGTCGAGGACGGCCCAGTATTCGCGGTAGCGCACTTCTCCACGACAGATGGCCACCAGATGATCTACCTGGCAGCACACCACCTCGTTGTCGACCTGGATTCTTGGAGGCTTATTATACGGGATCTGGATGAGCTTCTCCAGAGTGGGAGCCTACTGTCGCAAAGGTCAATGCCCTTTCAGAAGTGGACTGAGCTGCAAAGGCTTGACGCCCAGATGCCCTCCGGTGGCCTTCCCTTTGAAATATGCCCAGGAGATTTGGAATACTGGGGTCTTACGGAGTCCGATAATACGTACGGGGACGCGGATGAGGCCAGCTTCTCGCTTTCTGCCGAGCTGACATCTATTCTGGAGATGACTTGTAACCAGGTTCTGCAAACTGATGCGGTGGACGTTTACGTTGCCGCGTTGCTTCTTTCGTTTGCACAGACTTTCCCTGATAGAAGAGTACCAGATGTCTGGAACCAGGAACATGGCCGGGATTTGTGGAGCGACGACATCGATATCACTGAGACGGTGGGCTGGTTCACGACGCTTTGCCCTCTGACGCAGCAGGTCAACTCCGCAAGCGACTTCATCGACGTCCTCCGCAGACTCAAAGATACAAGACGGGCGGTGCCTCACCGAGGCGCGCACTATTTTGCAAGCAAATTCTTCAATACTGACAACAAGCTTACCAACGACGCCGAGACCAACCGCCCGCGCTCGCCCGACTTTCTGCAAATCGCCACCCGTGACTGGCCGATCGAAGTCCTCTTCAGCTACACCGGCAGCCTACAGGGACTTGGCAAGGACCCTCTGAATGGAAATGGCGTCCTTGAGCAGATGTTTCTGCCAGGTAGCACCCTTGGTTCCCGGACCTCAGACATCGGTCCTGCCGTGGGTCGCATCGCACTGTTCGAGGTGAATACTACCATCGACCAAGGCTCAGCCAAGATCAATTTTTTGTACAACCGACACAGCCTACACGCCGACAAGATCGCCTTGTGGATCAACAACTACGAGCACCTACTCTTCGAGGCTATCGGTCGGCTACGATTCCACGATCCGGAGCTTACGCTGGCTGACATCCCACAGCTGTGGGCCACGGGAGCCACGTACGAGAGCCTCTCGAAGCTCAATGGGGACGTGGTTGCAGATCTGGGCTTGAGCAGTGTCAAAGATATTGAGGCTGTCTACCCTGTAACACCTTTGCAACAGAGCATTTTGATCAGCCAGGCGGGACAAATGCAATTTGTCTCTGGTGCGCATGGCGGCAACAAGTACGGACGCAGCTCGTACAGTACCGGGAACGCGAACGCCTGCCACATCCACACAATGTACGAGTTTGCGAGTCTCGACGGCGCGCCTGTTGATTTGGAGCGGATATGCGTAGCCTGGGGCCAAGTTGTCGCAATGCATCAGGCACTTCGGACAGTATTTATCGACAGTGTGGCGGAAGAGGGGCTGTATAATGCCGTGGTGCTGAGAAGATCGAGCCCCAACATGCTTTTCCTCGATGCGACTGCTAGCGAGGATCCTGTCGACACGCTCTACAATCTCCCTCCCCTAACGGCATGCCCTGAATTGAAGAGCGTTCCGCGGCACAGACTGACCGTGTGCCATTCGCCGATGAAGACGGTCATCAAGTTGGATGTGTCGGCTGCGCTGTGTGATATGATGAGTGTGAATGGGCTCGTTGCAGACTTGCGAAGGGGTTACGCCACAGGACGGGCATTGCCAGTGACGAGCGGCGATACAGTAGCCTTTTCGTACTCGGGATACCTCGATATCCTGAGGGGCTTGGATCGTGAGAGGAGTATTGGCTGGTGGAGAGATACGTTGGCGAACGTCACGCAGCCGTGCATCTTCCCACGCTTGGACTTTTACTATGGCGGGGAGAGAAAGAACTCGAAGTCGTCCAGGAGGTACGATAATGTCCACGTAGAGATGAGCGACGTATCGTACCACAAAGTCGCCGAGTTCGGGAGGACATACAAGACAACGACAGGTGCGATTCTTCGGTTGGCATGGGGACTGGTCCTGCGAGCTGTCACGGGAAGCAACGCTGTTTGCTTTGGCTACAGGGCACCTGGACGATCGGCGACACTGGAAGGGATGAGATCCGCTGTGGGATGCTTCGCGAACACGATCGCCGTCGCTTTCGACCTGTCGCCGTTCAAGCCTATGGGTATCACTCTAAGGCAGGTCGAAGATGGTTACAATGCCGCCCTGCCGCACCAGCACATCACCATGGCAGAAGTTCGACATGCGCTGACCAGTGGAACTAAGGGAGCCGGCCTTGATGTCCAGCTGTTCAATACCGTTCTTGCGTTCACGGAGGAGCCTGCCGATCTAAACACTGGGCTTAGCACTCATACAAAATTTGAGCTGCGGAATGTACTCAACCATGAGACGAGCGACTACGACCTGACCCTTAATACGAGGTTCAGCAACGCCACAGGAAAGATGGTCGTTGATCTTGGACATTCTATCCTCTCTGAGAAGCAGGCACATAACATAGCCAACACTTTTGGTCGTGCTGTCAGTGCCATACTCAAGTGCGCGTCGGCTTCTGCCCACATCGGGTCCCTCGACCTCTTTTCCGACCGCGACTACGCCCAGATTATCAACTGGACCAATCCTGGCGACAAGGATACACAACACCAACAACGAAGCCTGCTTCATGAGCTTGTATTTGCGCAGAGCATTAGCCGCCCTGACTCGAAAGCCGTGTGCGCACATGACGGCGACCTGACATATCTTCAGCTTGAAGTGCTGTCCCACCGGCTGGCACATGTCCTCCTCGAAGCCGGTGTTGTGCCCAAAGGCAACAACAAGTGTGCTGTGCCGGTCATTCTCGACAAGTCAAAGTGGGCTCCCATCGCACTCCTCGCCATCCTCAAGGTCGGCGCTGCTTTCGTCCCCGTCGATGCAGATGAGTTGGGCTTCGTGGCCAAAATCGTGGAACAGATCGGACCGAGCTGCAGAGTTGCAGTCGCGTGCAAATCTGCTGCCGAAGCATTGGAGAACTGTACTGATCCAGCGCCCTTGTTTGACCGTGTGGTCTGTCTTGACGATGCACTTATGAAACGCCTGGAGCGCGATGGTCCGATGCCTGGACAGTTATTACCGCCCAGTAACCCGGAGGATGTGGCGTGCGTGTTCTTCACGCCGACGTCGTCCCGGGCTACTCGTGGAATTAGCTTTTCGCACGCATCACTCTCGACAGCATTCGTCGCACAGGGCCCTGCCGCGTACATCAACATCACTACACGCGTACTTCAACTGTCCAGCTTCAATGTCGATGTCGCACTTGCCGAGGTATTCACAACCCTGGTTAATGGCGGTACGATCTGTATCCCCACCTCTCGTGACAGGTACAACGACTATACCGGCTGTGTGACAAGGTTCAGTGCGAATTGGAGTTACATGACACCGCTGCTCGCGCGCAAGCTCAACGTTGATCTGTTGCCGACTCTCAAGACTGTGTGTTGCCGAACCAGGGGGCTTGACGAGGATACCTATGCTCCCTGGAGGGGAAAAAAGAGAGTTGTCATGGCTTACGGTGCGCCAGATGTGTGCCCACTCGGTATCTCGTTCTTGGAAATACATGGACCTCATTATTTGCGGGCTATCGGGAGACCCATTGCTGGCTCGGCGTGGATCGTATCCGTGGAGGACCACAGGAACCTGATGCCTGTTGGCGCGATAGGAGAAATGGTCATCGAAGGTCCGACGCTTGGAAGGACATTCAGACGAAGCTTTCTCAGTGACGACGTCGATGATCCTCGTGACGTGGCGGAAACACCCGTTTCTCCGGAAAGCAGGAGCCCGTTCACTGCGGCAAATGCGAAGGATCACAGCCGGCAACGGAGCATTGATGACTGTGTCACGATCGATGGTCAGGGACAGAACAGGAAGAGGTATTACAAGACGGGCCATAGCGTGCGCTACATCGAGGGCGGATTGATGGAGTATGTTTCCTCCAAACGGGATGATCTCGAGATCAACGGTCGTGTGGTAAATCTCGCCGACCTGGAGCAACAAATCCGTCGTGCACTTGGACAGGGTGTCGATGTCATGGTTGAGGCACTGGCTTTCAAGGGCGAGAAGGGCCATTCGCCAACTCTTGCGGCGTTCCTCGAGTTGGGAAGCGATGCCAGCACCGCTCTTGGACAACAAGGTCTTGACCTCTCCAACCTCAGTGATGAGGTCAAGCAGCGGGTGTACATCTCCCGGAAGCTTGTGGAGAAGGCCCTCTCGGGTACGGTGCCTGATTTCATGATTCCCAAGATCTTTGTTCCTGTCAAACACCTCCCAACCACGTATTCACTGAAGGTGAATAGGCGAAAGCTGCAAAGGATCATCAAGGGCATGTCTCGTGAGGCACTACTCGGACTGGCTACGGCAGAGAACATCGAGCGGGTGCCGAGCATGAATGAGTTGAGAGCGCCGCAATTGTCTGGCTTGGCGGAAAAGGTCCGAGATGCATGGGCCAGGGTGCTGGGTCTTGAGGAGAGCGCTGTCAGCTGCACCGAAGGTTTCCTGAAACTGGGTGGTGATGAGATCTCTGCTGCGGAGGTGGTGGTCCAGTGCAGGAAGGAGAAGCTGGCGATATCTATTGCAGATCTTATGCGCGATGCTTCACTGGCTGAAGTCTGCCGTGCTGGAACTTACTATGGTGCTGCACCTAGTCAAGCTATCACAACTGCCGACGGTCGCTCGGTGACAGAGAAGACACCGACCGCTTCGCTTCGGTCAACTGATCTTCAAGAACAGTCGACCGCGCCAGCTTCCCAGGAGGTCGACAAGACGTTCATCGAGAACACACTCGCGCCGAAGCTTGGCATTGACCCGAGCCTCATCAGGGACGTTGCCGAAGCTACTGCATCTCAGGTTCGTCACGTTGAAACCGCCATGATGACACAAGGGCCACAGCGGTCATCACATCATCCACATGGGCAAGGTCTCGCGAACGTCAACTACGTCATCTTCCACTTCACAGCCGCCAGCTCCACAACATCTGTCTCCGCGCGGCGCATTGAAGAAGTCAGTCAGATCATCGCTTCGGTCCATCCCATCCTGCGTACAGCGTTCATACCGCACGTCGAAGGGCAGACACGGAAGTTGTACCAGGTGGTCCTCAAGAACCACAGCGTCGACTTCAAGCATATCCCCCGCGTGCAGAGCTGGCGCCTCAGCACAGCCGTGGAAAAGGAAATCAAGCGTGATCGCGAAAAGCTGCAGAGCAGGGACCAATTTGACTTGTTTGTCAGGCCGCTTACCAAGTTTATCTTCCTGGATGCTGGCAAAACCAGCACCCTGGTCCTGAGGCTTTCGAGGGCACAGTACGATGACTTGAGCCTTGCATTGCTGCTGAAGGATTTGAGAAAACTGTACGATGGCGGGCAAAACCCTCCGCGGCGGCCTGGCTTTGCGGATTTCGTGAGGGAGGCGGCGCTGACCAATGTCGGCGGTGAAGCAGAGAAGTACTGGCGCGGAGTGCTGGACGGCGCGCAGCCGACGCAGGTGGTGCGGCATCCCGCGCCGCCAAAATTGAGCAGCGCGGTTCGCACGCTCCATGAGACAGTCTCGGTCAGCTCCAGAAATATGGCTGGCCTTGGCGTCGGGTTCGACACTGTTCTCAAGGCAGCCTGGGGCATGGTACTGGCCAGCATGTCGGGAACGCCCGACGTCGTCTTCGGTGAGGTTATCGAGGGCTGCCCTTCCCGGCTGCAGTATCACCTCGGCCCATCCAGTGTCAACCGTGGAGGCGTCCTGGGCCCAACATCGACCGTTCTTCCCGTCCGCATCCGTTTTGCCGACGAGCCGACCAGTCCCATGCACCTGCTCAGGTCTGTTGCGGGACAACGGATATCAGGGGTGCCGTTCGAGAATTACGGCATGCTGGATATTATTGAGCGGTGTACGCCATGGCCGTACTGGACGAGGTTGAGCACAATCGTTCAGCACCGGACTGATGCCGAGTTGCTACTTATGGATGGAAGGACGAGGAACTTCCGGCTCGGGGCAGCACTTTGCAAGGTCAATGTTGTGGAGAGCGAAGTGGTGGACGTGCCGGACTTTATGGTGAGAAGTATTGTGAAGAATAAACCGGGCGTTGTCATCGCCACAGACGCAAATACGGAGATGAACATGCAAGATGAAAGAGGTGGGAGTTGGATGGAAGGCGACTCGTTGCTGGAGATTTCTGTATCGTTCTGTGAGCAGCGAGTGCCGGCTACACTTGCTCAGGAGGTCATCAGCAAGGTTTGTGGATATGTGAGCATGTTGACCGGCCTGAGCATCATGCAGACGGTTGTGCCAACGGCGGCCCAATATTCAGCTCTAGCGAAGCAGATCCCGCTCACACCGCCGATATTCTCGAATAGCCCTACGTCTGCCTTATCAGCAGCTTCTGGGGTTCCATTTGCGAATCCCTTTGGAAATAGCACTGCCACGGGTGTCAACTTTGCCCAACTTGAGGCTGCCATGTCGCCTGACCAGACGACCACCATCCAGTCCACCATCGAAGAAGCCTGGCACAACACCATGGACCCAAGGACATTGGGCGTTCCAGAAGAGCACGTTACCTCCGCTGCATTCTACGATCTCTGGGGATCACTCATTCCAGCTGCACAGCTGGCAGACTTCCTGACCAAAACAATCCCCACAAGACTGGTCGGTGACCTCGCAGCGTACGTCTTCGGTGGCAATTTCGACGGCTTCCGGATCACAATGGAAGAAATCGTCGACCACCCGACCATGCTGAGCCAATTCGAGCTGGTCGTGCGGAAGGTTTTCGGCGGAGAGGCGCGCGACAAGCCTGGTAGCTTCAGGAGCAGTTCAAGAAGCAACAGCCTCCCGCATGTCGTGAGAAAGAGTAGCAGCTTGACGAACATGAGCAGCAGCAACGGTACAGTCCGCAAGACCAGCAGCCACAGTAACCTCACACCTAGGCCTCTCAATCGTGCAGGGACCATCGGCACGTACGAATTATCGAAGCTGGGACACACCAGGACCAGAAGCGACTCGACCACCAACACAGCCGGAACGGGCTCGACTAACGAAAGCCCGGCGGTGAGTTCCACGATGGTGTTCCCCAGCCACCCTGCTGTACATCCTCCGACTGGGGCGCGAAACGCTCAACCTTCAACGCATTCACATACCCGCAGCAACAGCAACGCAAGCAACACGACCTTCAATACCGGCATGACCGGAAGTGTGACAGGCGGCGGCAGCATCATCACGGTACCGACCAGTGCCACAAATACGCCCCCCACGAGTGTCAGCAGTCCTCTCTCCTCTGCTCCGAGTGAGCTCCCGGGCTCAGGAATACTTCGAGCCAGGAAGTCCAACAAGAGTCTCCGGTCCATCCAGCCCGAATCACCCATTCTCGGCCAAGTGAACCTCGCGGCGAGCCCACCGGTTGTGCAGACCGGTTTTACAGCCACGCGTAAGAAGAGCAACCTTGGCCTGGGTGCAAGTCTACGTCGCGTTGCAAGCACGCTACGTCCGGGAACTGCCGGGGGATCCAACCGGGACAACAACAACACCACCAACAACAGAGACCACCTCATATCCCGTACCAATTTCAATCTGCGTGTTCCACCGTCCCCACACCCTGGACTCAGGCCGTCTGATCGGGCGGGCTCCGCTGGCAGTGACAAGAGCAAAGACATTAGTCTACCGCCACCGCCAGTGTCTCCATGGTTACGGGTGCAGAGCATGGCGCCGCAGCTACCACCATTTCCTCCTTTCACACCTGTTACGGAAGATGCTTTCTCTATGAACAAAAGTGGGTACACGAGTAGTGAGAGGCTGAGGATGGGTCCCAGTCCTGATTTGAGTCTGGAGCATACGAGTGGTCGTAGTGCGGGTACGAGTCCGGACTCGGGTGTGCAAGAACATAATGGAGACGGCAGCCCGGACACTGTTGTGAAGGGAGAGTCCGGGGATGATCCCAATAGCCAGCTCTCCCGTGCCGGCTCATGCGAGTCTATGACAGAGGGCGAGAGTGCTCAGGACGTGGACGAGAACATCGAAGAGGACGATGACGAGGGAACCCTACGGCCCCATCAGGTTCAGAGCATGAAGTACCTATTTGGCGGCGGTCTTCAGTCCCCAGCGCAATATCAATCGTCCCAGCCACAACAGCGACCATCGCACCCGCCTGCGCCGAGCCCTGTCTCGGAAACGTTCTACAGGGACTCGGACGATGAAGACGATGAGGAGACCGTGGACCAGGCGCAGTACGACTCGTTCGAGGAGTTCGAGGACGGTCCTGAGACGCCACGCCAGCCGAGCTCTAGGCCTGTGACCATGATTCACTCCCCACAGCAGATGAAGACGATTGCGCGAGTGGAACCATTCCGTGCGGACGATCACAATGAGTATGGAGGACATGGCCAGACCCCAACAGAGGCTCATATGACGACCTTTGAGTCGGCTCTGCAAGAAACACAACCTCCAGTTCAAGCACAGCCTCCTCAATCATCACAACACGTTGGGCCCTCGACCCAAGTGGCTGCAGACATCCCACAGCCAGCACTTCCGAACAATACCCACGTCATGGATTTTGCCGCCATCGAAGCAGCCGAGATGGACGACATGGTCAGCCCACTCACACCGGTCGAACGCGCAATGCTGTACAAACAACAGGGCCTCGGCCGTCACGGTCCCAATAGGGTGGTAAACAACGTCAGCCCGTTGACGCCCGGGGAATACTTCACCCAGGCGGGGCAGAACGTGGGAGGGTTCCATGCCATTTGAACATAAAAACAAATTTCTGCTTTCTTGGCTCTTCTTACGCTACATACTTGGTCTGATGATTTGTTGGACATCTGTCTATGAAATCAGCATTTTTTCTGTGTTGTCGATGTATATTTTTACCTTGCTATTGTTGTATAACGTTTCTAGACTGCATGTTTTCGGGAGTCTGGGGCTATCGATTTGTGGATTTCCGGGGATGGGGGTGGCTGTCTATGAGACAGCTTGGGCTCTGTCTGCACGCAAAAACGTTGTTAAGAGTTGTACGGGTTTTTATGCCGGCTTGCATTGCTTGGTCGGTTTCATTCTCTTTCATTTTCAGCAGCGATTGTTCTCGAATGAAGTTTCAAATGTTTGTATTTAGGTTAATACCAGCCGCCTAGCCTAGTTTTATTTATTCTTGTTCAAAATTTTCGTTGGAAATCACGTTGAACCCTTTATCAAGCCTGAGATTTATAAGTCTGTGATATACATGATACCGCCGTCCCTTCTCTCCGCTGTGACATGGCGCAACGTCCAGGAACGATACTCGCGAAAGGTGGTGAGTTACAGGGCACAAGGTACATTGTTCAGGTGACAAGTCGAGATGGGCTTTGTTCCCACGACCGTTCACCTCTTAACTGCAGATCTCTGCTCTAACCCAGAAACACACCGGCTAGGCAGACTCCACGGTCCAGTCCTCCATCTTTACGGTCGTGTGATCTTCCTCATCTTGACGGAAGCAAGTGATACCTCACCTTCCCAAACCTCCTCAGCCTCAACAACTCAGGCCGCAGGACCATCGCCAGGACCAGGCCTAGCATCACGACGCCGGCGAAGATGCCCAGCGGCGGGGCAGACGAGATGACACCCATGGCGTTGGAGATGGGCCCGGAGGGGCTCGACATGCCTGGGATGGTATTCAGGGCGGGAACCTCGAGCGCGCCCGAGCCAAAGCGGAATCGCTCGTGGAATACCTGGGAGTACGCGCGGGCGATCTGATAGTCCCCTAGTGAATTGGGGTGGAGGCCGTCGATGCCAGCCGGGCAAGACTCTACATGGCCTGTTGCATGTGCAGTGCAGGGTACGCCTTTGTTAGCTGGGTGTATAGCAAAATCTCACACTTCGCTTGTCTTCCATCCCCCCCAGAAGATCGCGAAGAGAGGGAGTGGGGGTTCAAGATCGCGGGAGACTTACAGTCATACACCTCACTGACCCTCACGACCTCCACGGGGCTCCTCTCCGTCGACCACTCCCTCGCCTTCTCCACGATCGCCTTGTTATACTCCGCCGTCGTCAGGGGTATGTCCTCCCTCCCGGCAACGCCGAGACGGTGGCTCACGTCGGCGATCAGCACGGCGACGTCGGCCCTGGCGAGACGCGAGAAGAAGACGAGCCGCTGCATGGTCCCGACCAGGTCGGCGGCCCCGTGGTCCCACCAGCCGATGTCGTTGAAGCCCAGGTGCAGGATGACAAAGTCGGGCTGGTAGGCCTGGACCTGAATGCCGATCAGGTCGATGTCCATCCACGCGGGCCGGCCGTACACGGCGAAGTGGGCGCTGCCGCCGCCCGGCGAGAAGGACGGGTGCACGGCCGGGTGGTAGGCGCCCCATGTCTGGGGGTTCGACGGGTCGGCGCCCCACGCGGTCGTGTTGGCGCTGTCTGTGGGGAGGGTGCCGTTGTAGGGCCCTACGAAGCGTAGTTCTGGGTGGTGGTAGGGTGTGTGTGCATTCTCGTCACCACCTTTGTCTTCGTCGGTGGTGGAGTGTGATGGCGATGAGGATTTGGTCTGAGTCTGAGTCTCGGCGTGGAGTTCCGAGTCTGTGTGGAACCACTCCCATAACCGGTATCGCCATGTGAACTGGCCCTCCACGCCTTGGCTTATGGAGTCGCCGCATACTAGGACCTTCACGACTGCGTTGTCACCTTTTTGCTGTTGGGAGGCCTGGCTCGTGGTGGCTGTTGATGTTGGGACCGCTGGAGGCATGACGTTGTCAGGGTTGGGAAGTGAGTCGGGAACCGAGTCGGGAATAGTGAGGGCAGATGAGAATTGTATGATGAGGATGAGGGCTACGAAGAACCGTGATGAGGCGTGCATCTTGGGGGTTTGGGACGACACCTCGGACTGCCTCCAAAATGGCGTCTTGTCACATCACAGAGAAGGGACAATGCCACGTGTGAGGAGAGAAAGGAGAAAAAGCAAAAGGCAGAGAGCGTGAGGAGACGTCGAGAGGGGGTTTTGGCTGGGTACTTAGTAAGTATGAGATTTATGAGCATATTCAAGGGTTGGATGGCTTAAACTCCAATGACTGATGGTTTGGGTGATAACCATGGTGACTATGACTGTGGCTGCATCGGCCTAGCACAGATGAAGCAGCGTGTGTCTGGGCATTGCTGACTGCTGCTCCATGCGGCTGGATTTGAGTTGCATCGGTTGGCACATGTTATTATGCCTGATAAGAAGCCTGTTTGAATACGGGAAAGTGGCCGTTGTGGCGATCTACCAGGGTTCCCGAGCCAGTGGTATTATACCACCCATCAGCTGTCCCCATGCAAGTGTCTACCATTGTCAGCTTCAAAAAGGCTAAGTAGCCGTCATAATGGAAGTCCGGTCCGTTCTCCGTGGTTTTCCAGTTTTTTGTTCGTGCGATATTATAGTACAACTCTCGATGGGCTAACTACATAGTACTCATCTATTTACTTGCGTAGTAGGTACATTGGATAGGGTAAATATGCTGTTTACATGTGTAGGTATTGATAATACCGCAATATCTTGCACATAATTACACCCAGTCGAGACAGGACCTGCAGGAATCTCCATATGGTCGACCCCACAAACACATCTCCAGGTTCCCCAGACCCCACGAAATGCATTCTCGTGACGCAATAGCGGACCCTTGGGCGGTATAATTGCGGCCGAATGTTTGAAAGTCTCTCATGTAGTAGAGGTATAAGAGAGTATGAGGGGTCTGGGTAGTCTTCCAAGGCAATATCAAATCATTCTGCACTTTCCAGCTCTCCATCATGTTGTCACTCACGATGCGAAGAGCTTTTATCGCAGCACTTCAAGTGGCCCTGGCTCTCTCACAACCTCACGATGTCCCTCCAGAAAAAGTATGTGTCGTCCAGCCCGGCACCAAGGGCACCGATTCGGCACCGGCAATCATCCAGGCGTTTAGCGACTGTGGGCACAATAGTGGTACTAGCAGGGGGAGGGTCATCTTCACGAATGAGACTTACACAGTCAAGTCCGTGATGAACACAACTGGGCTAAGCAATGTTGACATCGAACTTCACGGGACGCTTCTTTGGGATACGAACATCCCATATTGGCTAAACCATTCTCTTCCCGTGGGCTATCAAAACCAGTCGAGTGCTTGGCTCTTTGGCGGGAAAGGTCTGAGATGGGACGGTTATGGCCACGGGACATTGGACGGCAATGGTCAGGTATGGGTGAGTACAGCGTATCATTTCTGTTGATGCCCTGGGTTATTCCTCGGATATTCTCTAGCTGGTAAAGTGTGTCCCCAAGTCTTGATTTCTAAGTCAATATGTAGTACACGTTTATCAACGGCACCAACAACTACCCCGGGCGACCGCATCAAATTACGTTCACTGGCCTGAAAAACAGTGTCATCGAGGGCGTCCGCTTCGTACAGAGTCAGATGTGGTAAGTGGGCGAAGGCAATATCCCGAGACGAACATTTCCCGAGAATACTAAGCCAGGACGCAGGACCATGACAGTTATTCACTCAAATAACCTGTTATTGGATAATATCTATGTCAACAGCACAGATACTAAGCAAGACGTGGGATTCGGCTTTTCATCTCTGAATGTAGGAACCCCTCCCTGTCCATAAAATCATACTGGAAATGACACAGCCGGATCCCTAACCAACACGATCCAGACCGATGGGGCAGACACTATTTATGCTGATAACATCACCTTCCGCAACTGGATCGTCGACAACGGCGATGATTCTATTTCTTTAAAAGCCAATAGTACGAACGTCCTGATCGAGGACTGCCAATTCTATACCGGACTGGGTCTCGCCATCGGCAGTATTGGACAATATGGCAAGTACAGACGTCCTTTATGATTGATTCTTATCACAACAATGATGATTGTTCCTAATGCGAAGAAATCAAAAGAGGGTGCCTTCGAAACAATCGAAAACGTAACAGTCCGCAACATCACCATCAACGAACAGATGCGCTACGGCGCCTACATCAAGACCTGGACCGGCAACAGCACGGGCTACCCTCCCAACGGCGGGGGCGGAGGGCTGGGCTACGCAGCCAACATGACATTCGAGGACTTCAGGCTCGTCAACGCGTCCGGCATCCTCGCCGTGACCCAGTGCACCAGCTACAACTCGGCGACGGGCGGCTGCGACACGAGCAGGTTCAACATCCGGGACCTGAAGATGCTGAACTGGACGGGCACCGCGGCGAGCGACGTCGTGGCCGAGATCCAGTGCAGCGCCGCGAGCCCGTGCACGGGGGTGATGATCCAGGGGGTCGATATCGTCGACACGGTGAATGGGACACGCCCTGCGAATTATCTGTGTGATAGCGTCGTGGATCCCACCGGTTTCAACTGCACGGGCGCACCGTGGGGGGAGAACAACAGGTGAAAATGGTAAAGCTTATTTCTTTCAGGAGCAGCTTGCCCAAGAAGAGTAAAAGGGTGGGTTTTCATAGCCGCGGATCACTGTCGGGGCCGATATTGGATATCGTCGACTGCTAGAGACCAGACTGTCCATAAAATTATACCCAGCTATGCCAATTCCATCCCGTGCGATACTGATACGGTGCCTGAGGACCCTCAGAATCGATGATGTACCCAAGCTCACACCTGCTGAAGGACACTCGCGTTTGCTTTTTATAAAAGGAGTCAAAGCGAACTTTCAGTGCGTCAGACAGGCTGTTGACGTCTCCCTGAGGGTGTAGGATTTTCCACGGCTCAATGCAAGCGGAGCCCTTGCAGGACTTGAGCACCATCATGAGAGAGTCCAAACGGTCGATGACAAGAGGAAGGCTAATACCGAGAAGTCGCGTGTCTGCTGTGTAGGACCCGCTGGACGAGTAGAGATTGTGCATCTGGCCAGGGTCCGTCTAAGAAAGGCGCTATTAGCTTCGCCACCAAACACGAGAAAGGTGGTCGTGACTCTCAGGAGAAGGCTGTCTTACCTTGAGATCGTACAACTCATGCTCGTTATTGCACCATACCGAGTAGTATAAGTCATAACCATGGCCAATGAGCCTCACGGATTTGTATGTGTTATTGAGAATGACCAGTTGCCCTTGGCCATCGAAACCGCCACCTTCGCCCTCGGCCAGAGCAAAGCCCCAATATTCGACAGCGACGTGTTCGTGGCGTTTTGTTTCCCAAGCTTCGCCCACCTCGCTTTCTTCGCCGTCAGAATCCACCGTCTTAGACCCGAGTGGGATGGCGACACCGTCAAAATCCGGCCTCGTCTCTGCCCCGACCATCCTCAGGATGGTAGGGGCAAGATCAATGTGCGTAGTCACCGCATCCTCGACTTCACCCTGTGACACACCTGGACCCCTGATGATCAGCGGCACACGGATGTCCTCGTCGTATCCACATTCCTTCCCTGGCGGCAGACGGTGCTGACCGATGTGGAAGCCATTGTCCGAGCTGAACACCACATAGGTGTCGTCCAGGACCCCCGCTTCGTCGAGCTGCGCAACGAGCTTCTCCACCAGCTCATCCACCGCCTGCAGGGATCGCAGCCGCTGCCGGTAATAGTGGTCCAGGTACTCCACCGACGACGCGTTGTGCCGAGGCAGAGTGCGCACCCAGGACGCCCCGCTCGGCGAGTCTGGGTTGAAATTGTCCGTCCTCGGTACCTTGACGTCCTTGAACAAGCCCGCGTGCCTCTCGGCGGGTATCGGCTCTGTCATCTGGGGCAGCTGTCCCGGGCCGCGCTCGACATCGAGGTTAGAATGCGGCGCTATCGGCGCCACGGTCAGGAAGAAGGGCTTGTCTCCCCCGATGGCCTCCTCGAGGAGACCTTGGGCCTTGCTGGTGATGAGGTCGGAGGTGTGCACGCCTTGGTGTTGCACAGGTGGGTCTTGATTGGCCTGGTAGATGGGCTTCAGGTAGGAATAGGTCCCGGGATCGAGGAGAAAGTCTGTCGATGTCCATCCGGCCGGGAATGGGGAGTCGTAGTTGTAGATGGTGTGTGCGTTGAAGAGCTTTCCAGTGTAGTAGGTGTTGTACCCTGCCTCTTGGAGCCATACTGGGAGGTAGTTGTCGTTCAACCCTTGGGAGACGAACTTCGGATAGCCACCGTATGGAGGGTGGACGTCCGTCACGTTTGTGTTGTGTGGTTGTTTCCCCGTCCATAACGAGACCCGTGATGGGCAGCAGACTGCTGTCGTTGTGAAGTGGTTCGTATAAGTGGTCCCTTTCTCGACCAGATGTTTCTGCAGCAGAGGCATATATGCCACAGAGTCCATTGTTGCATCTTGGTCGTCCGTGAGAATGAAGAGCACGTTCCTGGGTTTCGTTGCAGATGCGGTGCTCGTCGTATCATCGCCCATCACTACTTGGGCGTCATCTTGAAGGTGAGCCGCGCCGGTGATCCCCACATGTGTGAGTCCGGCCAAACATGCCGACCAGAATACAGACTGGAGGTGCATACTGGGTTGATGTATTGATCATGTACGTACTGGAAGATCAAAACTCTACACTCTGGGAAGCCGAAAGGTCCAAGTCGACATTATGTATTTGGCCTCTTTGTCGTGAAGACGAGACGTCGGTGTGGCGGTGGTTGACTCGATTGCGCAATGCCGATTGCCAATGCCGCCAGACTCCTCCGACGGGGAGCTTACATACAAATGATGCATTTACAGGGTTCTCCTTGGTGTACTGCAGCAATCACAGCAAACCCGGGACAACTGTTGCCTACCCCCGTCCGATATCCGACTATTCTCCTTCACGAAGAAAAATATCAGCCCGGTGTTTCTGGAAACGGGCACTACCACTTGCTGCCCCTAACATAATTACATGCATCAAATCATCAACACTATTTTATCTTCTCTTAGATCAGACGCATAGAAAGGAAACGTAGGCATGGGCGGCGGATTTCTCTGTATCTTACTTAAGTACCTTTTCTTTTCTCCGTTCCTCCTTCTCGCCTGGGAGAGTGTGGAACTAGGCTTCTTTATGAATTGGTATGACCATATTGCACTCGAAGTATGATAGTCATGTTAAAATAGTGAATTGATCATTTCTTTACTCTGCAGCACCGACTGTGCGTGCCGCAGCTTTCACAAGGGCCTCGAGCTTGTTGACGGCCATCTTCAAGAACTGGACCTCCCTGGCACACGTCCTCCTCATCTCGATGATACTGGCTTCCATGGCCAGAGCGAGATAGTTGTCAAGGCCACCGTTACTGGAGCCAACGGCACCCTCAAGGATGCGGATCTCCTCGTCGTGCTTCTCCACCAGCATCATGATGTTGGATCTCACGGCGTCGACAGCATCTCCAATCACTCCGTCATTGAGGTCGGCACGCACATCACGAACGATCTGGTTGATGTTCGCTAGTTCCTCCTCCAGTTGTGATATGCGCGCATCTCGTGCCCGGAGCCTCTCCTGGTACACGGTCCTGGTGCTGTCCAGCTGATCCTCGAGGCCCCGGATCTTCCGCTCCATCGTCCGCCCTGCCTTGCGCATGTCGGTCAGAATATGCTCCTGGTCCTGGATGTAGCGGGACTGGCTCTCGATGATCCTGTTGTCCTGGCTGTGGTTGTGGCCATGGGAAGGGCCTGGGGCTGAGTCTCCTTGGTTCTCCAGTTCCCGAATCCGATCCTCTAGCTTTTGGATTTCTGTGTAAAGGCTGGCGAGCCTTTTCGAGTCTATACAGATAAGTTCATCTAGCTCACTTTCACAGCACACGGGGTCAGCCGAACACATTCGAGATGCCTGGGACGGGGTTGGGACTTACGCAACTTTTGACGGACCCAGCTGGTTTGCACATACGTGCGAATGGCGATATTCAGGGCAAGACATGCTGATTTGTCTCTCATGGACACAGGACATATTTAATTTGTGCTTAGATATCTTCAGAGGTAATCGCTGGCGGAGTAATTACCAAAGCAGAAACAGAGGTAGGACGTGGATTCTAAGGAGCTGCTTTAAGTATTACTTCGAGAAATTATGACAGGCAACTTTATAGACCACGAGCAGCCGTCACCCCGATGGTTGTGTTCCCTAGAGTGAATATTTGAAGAAATTCATACTGGGCGAAGTGAATTCTCGCAGAGGTGGAATGTGGGCTATATCGAAAGGGATGTAAAGCTAAGTGATATTTGGCCGTGAATCATATGAAACTACCAATTTACCACAAAATATCCTGCCTCTCTGGTTTCTACAGTTCAGATCACAGAGTACTGTCATCAACCTACACAAGGCTATGCACTAGATTGGCCATGCTTCACCTTCTAGTGTACCATCCATTGACCACAGGTTCATTACCAAGGTTGAATCGTCAGGTATTACAAATCATTCTACAGCAAATTTCGTGACTCTCGAGACAGTAATAATGATTCGAATGCATAGTTAGTCGCCTTACGCCGCCAGTCACGATATGCGTCGAAACGTGAGTGCCATAGACGACGGGCACCCGAACAGTCTTCTCGAATCGGAAAGTAGAGCACCTCGCCTCAACTCCAAATATCACCCGTAACGCAAATAAAGAAAACCAAAAGTTGCCCCTAGTGCCGTCCGTCCGTCCGTCCCGGAATTTTGTTTGCCTTAAAGAGCACCACCAAGAAGCTTACTGGAAACCATGGCAACGCCCAATGGAGTGTCCGGGGCGAGGGTGCCCTATGCCGGACTTGGCTAGGAGGTAGAGTGGGAGTAGTGATTACCAATAATGGGTCAAGGGGTGGTGCTTGTGTGTATGGATACAGCCTGTGTCCACCACCTCAAGCGTCACCACACCAACACAGGTAGAAGACCTCATGAGCAATCACACACACACACACACACACACACACACACACACACACACACACATATATATATATTACAATAGACAAATGCTAGCATGCAGCCCATGACAGAACGGCACTGTGTTGTGCCAACTCAACTGAATTCCATACTCCTTCCTATATCCCTCACCTGTGATGTGGTATACCTACTTACATATCATATCGCCTGATTGAGCCTCAACCGCTCATCGGCCACCATCGCCAGAATGCAGCGTCACTCCCTCGCCTCTATACTTCCCGTCCCCACTTGCGTATCATCTAAACGACAACCTCGTCACCCTCATCCGGCTCCTCGATACTCGTCCTACGTTTGGCCTCAACCGTAGGCTGGACCATCTTGCCATCCTCGCTAAGAACGACCGGGGGTTCGTCACCGGCCGTCTTGTCCTCCCCCCCTTCCGCAGCAGCACCCTTCTCGTCCTCGTCCTTGACTGCCTCCTCTGCTGCCTGGGCCTCAATAGGCTTCTCAGTCTCGGTGGCAGCAGCCGCACCATCATTGCCACCATCCTTCTCCGCCTGCTCCTCCTCTTTGCCACTGCTGCTGCTGCTGTCCTTGTCCTTCTTCGCGAAGGGCCACAGCCCCAAGAAGTTGCCACTCTTGTTCCCACCCCCACCGCCAGAAGGATGCACCGGCAACGGTTTGACGAGGACCTTTTCCCGCTCGGAATCGATATTTGGGCCGTCAGCTTCAGTTGAGGCATCCCCTGACTCGGGCATGGCAAAGTCGCCAAACTCCTCATCGCTGCTATGTCCAGCGCCTCGCCCTTCGTCTTCTTGGTCCGAATCCGAGTCTCTGCCGTCACCGAACGTCTCGGTTTTGGGAGGCGATTTCTTCTTGGAGCCCAGCGCACCACGCCACCAACCCCCTCTGTTCCAACTGCTGCTTTGCCCACCACTCTCACCCCTGCCCAAGTCCCCGTCGTCATCATCCTCATCATCATCGCTCTGCTCATCATCATCCTCATCGTCCGCGAAGGGGTTCTTCAGCTTTCCATCCTCGTCCCTGTCTTTGGAATGCATCAAGCTGCTCATGTCCTCCTTGCCAAGCTCCTTCTCCTCGTTGAAATCACCGTCCTCACCAGCTTCTTCGGCCTCTTTGCGCTTCGAGGCAAGCCTAGCCGCAAAAGCCATGCGTGCGCGAGAAGGAGGGATGTTCAGCGGCGGCGGGGGTGGTGGAGGAGGCGGGATTGAAGGTGGGTCCAGGCTATCGGAGGGAGCTTGGTTGGAGGTGTTGAGAGGGTCGGTGTATGCGCGAAACTAAAATTGATTTGTTAGCGGTCATATTTCCTGTGCAGTTTGTGAGTGATCATAACGTAGCCGATAAGAAAGACAGACAGCCGGACGGAATGAAATGGGCACGAAAAGGAAGAAAGAAGCAAGGCTGGAGTTGAGTCCCTGTCAGAGGACGGACGACCGGGTGGATTCCGTGGGGGACAAGCCGAGAGGATGGAGGCCAGGATCGAGGGAGGTATCGAGCAGGGGCCACCACCACCAATCCACCGTCCTGCACAACAACTAACACGGACATAAACCACAATCCAGCAAGAACAACACCAGCGACGGGGCTGACAGTGGCCGATGTCTGTCCTAGGGATTTGAAGTAACACATTTTCCCGTGACAAACCAAGGGACGCCGTATTGCTCCGCTGCACCAGGCTTATAGCCTGGATTCCAACTCTTGAATCCAAATCATTTTGTAAGCCTACACCGAACTACCTCTCCAATGGAATACCCCAAAGCTCTGCGTGCTGTTCGTCCCTTGTTCTTCGTGAGAATTAAGTACTTGGCCCTTCCACGTCTCGTCGACTTCGCTTCTGAACAAGCCGTCCAATCTCCAACAGGCAAGCCTGAACTCGCAGGTCATGCGCACTTGGTGGAATGGTGGGTGGGCAAGACAGGATATCGGCCAGACGGTCCACGAATGTAACAGGATATCGGTCCTCAAAGAGGTCCCTCAGAAGTCGCATCGTGTCCTCGTACGTCTCGCTCTCCCGCCGTGCTCGGCGCTGCTGTAGCTCCTCCTCCTCTGCAAGGTTCACCGAGATGAGCAGGTTGAGGAGGCGGTCGGCATCGTCGTCCACTCGGTCGGCGACATTAGCTTCCTCACGAACCCCGTCTTCCACTTGTTGGACAGGGTCTGCAAATTCCCCCTCGATTTCCTCCCACTCGTCAGGCAGCAAGTGATCCAAAGAATCAACGTCCGAATCGTCGTCCAGTGAGACGTCTTCGAACTCGTCCAAATGATCAGCTAGACCGCTGCGGGGAGCTTCACCAAGTAATCTGCTCCTGGAGCTCTGGATCTGTAGCGGCCTCGGGACGTCGTCCTCATCATCATTACTGTCGTCATCCAGACCCAGAGGAGAGATAGGAGAGCGCATAACGTGACCATCATCATCAGAGCCCACCAGTGTATCCTCACATCCATGCATGATAGACGCCGACCGGGTAAACAAGCGCGGCACAGGACGGTCGTCCAAAGAAGACAACCCAGAAAATCCTCCGGATTGTGCGCGGGTAGCAACAAAGGAAAGAGTACCAACCTCGTTGTTAACATCCTCCTCGTTTTCAGGCTCTTCGTCTTCATCTTCGTCAGAGCTGCTGCCAAAACCAGACATCAGAGTTCCGGCAGATATAGCAAAAGGTCCGATCCCATTCCCACCGCCTCCTTCGCCAGAGTCGCTCAGGCCGCCGTTAAGGCCTGCATCGGCAAGGGCGCTCGAGCTACCGCCTTGTGAGCTGCCGAAAGCGGCGCCGAGGCTAGAGAGGCCAACAGCAGCTAGGCCACCAGCTTGTCTGTTGCTCATGGCAACCTCGGGCCGAACGCCCCCTAGGATGGCGTTATCACGTTCGCGAGTCTCAGCCAAGGCGCCCTCAACGTAGTTTATCCAATCCTGGTCCATGACCTTCTGCAAAACCGTCTCACTAAGAAGCTCAGGGGGGTGGCGTTCCGTGAACTTTACAACCTCCTCGGCAATGAGGGTGAGGTGGCCCATGAAGCCCATGCGAGTCTTGTTCTGCTGCTGAGATTGCTCGCTAGCGTGCTGGCCGTTGATGATTTGACTTGTGATATCGGCAGACTCAAACAGAGAGATGGCGAGGGTCGGATTGAAGCCGCGGTCCATTGGCCCGTTGAAGACTTGCTGTACAATATCGTAGACGACGTTGTGCAAGAAGTTGTTCCAAGGATATTTGAAAAAGAATGTCAGTATCGTAGGCACAACCTCATACTCGACAAACTGCATCTTCAGGAAGTCGCCCACAACAGGCTGAACGTTGCTGAGATCCTGAACCTCGGACTGGCCTTCGTGGCCGACAACGATGGATGAATCGCCAGGTCCCTGCTGAGACTGACCAGCCTCGGCTGACTCGAGGTCGCATTTGGGGGAATCTTCGGCGGGCTGTTTGGGTTCCGAGCTGTCTTCCGCTACCTCTGTTGCAGCGGCAGTCTCTTCCGGAGCAGCCTGCTGTTGAGAAAAGAGGGGGGCTGGCTTAGCTGCGTCCTGGACCTGGGGCTCGGTGGACTCGGCCTCGGCGATAGAAGAACCGGCAGGAGTGTCGACTGCGGATGTACTAGAAGTATCACTCTTTTCCGTAGAGGTTGACGTGTCCTTGGGCTCCGGCGTCACAGGCTTGTCGTCCAGAATCGACTTTTGCATATCATCGACCAGATCCTCAACCTTGGATGTTTCGTCCTGCAACGCGGGGGATGGTAGTTCGCATAGCTCAGCCGCCTTCTGCTTCGATGGCGAGAGCGGTGCAACGGTAAAGGCCGGGTCGAAATTTGGCTCTTCAATCGTGGTCTCACTTACTTTCAGGCGGGGAGAGCTGAGCGGCTCGTCAACAAAGTCGTCCTCGTCCTTACTCAAGAACGACGTTGCCGAGCCGCTCTGTATTTCCTCTTCCGCCTTGACGAACTCGTGCGACGTATCTTCAGTCATCTCGGTACTGTGCGCGACTTCCTCAAAGCCGTCGTCCTCGGAGATGTTGGTGATCTCCAGGCGGCGACCTTCATCGGCGGGAGATGAGTGGGGTAGACGCATCGTGAGATCATCTGTGGACGTGGGGCCCTCTTCGCCGCGCATGGCAGAGAGTTTCCCCTCAAGTCGCAGGCGGTGGCGCTCGGAATCCCTGGTAGCGATTAATTCTTCCGAACCGACCTCGTTCAAGAGGCCCATGTTGCTACAGTGTAGAAGCTCGGCCATGAGCTCGCAGGTCTTGAATCGGTCGAAACCGAGAGGTTCGATCTTGTCGCCAAATGTGGAGCTAAGTCGCGCCTTTTGAGCCGGAGTCTTCATGATCAGGCTCATGAAGTCTGGAACGTGTACAGCAAACATCCGGAGCAGGGTTCCCAAGTAGATTGGGTCTCGACTCGATGGGACAGAATTGGACTCGGCACCGACGTCGGGGTCGTAGTCGGAATTGTTCTTTCGTATGACCTCGATGACAATCCCCACGCCGACTGTCAGTGCGTTTCCGCCACTCAGCATGTAGGATATCAGCTGCTCGACGCATTGTTTCGACACCAACTGCCTAGTAAGCTCGTTAGGACCGATGCAGGTCTGCTCGTTCTGTGAGGCGTTTGCGGAAACGGTGATGATGGCTTTCATGAAGTCGCCGGCAGATGTTTGGGTGGCCCAGCTGTGCTCTGGGCCAAGGAAGGACAGAAGTGTCGGCATAACATCTTGTGTGTAGAGCCACTGTGTCAAGCTTCACGTCAGTACACGGCCGTTCCAACAGTCTTCGATGCTACTAACCTCAACAATTCCCTGGCCGGCCTCGGTTCGTTCGAGGCTGATGATCTTGAGCAGGAGATCCATGATCATGGGACAGTCGACATGCCGGAGCATGTCTGGCACTGCATTATCTATAGACTTGAGCAACTCGACCATCTCTTCCGTCTTCTTGTCGAACAGGGCCTCGTTGACTTTGGTGAAGTAGCTGGCCTGCAGGGGGTCGAGAGGCGTAGGGCGCTTGAGAAAGTCCCAGAAGTTCCGCAACATGTCCTTGTTCGCAAGGAGCGCCTCGCAGATTGACCAATTGTCGGATGACAAGATCTCGGCTGCCACGTAAGCATATCTGTTGCGCTTCTTTTCCATCTCCTCCTCCTTGTTCTCGGGCTCTGATGCCCTCGACGAGGACCGAGGCCTAGAGAAGGGAAGCACTCGAGCCCTGCTCTTGTCGGCGTCGTCGTCATCTTCGGCGTCAGGGCTCGCGACAGGTTCTAGTCGTGGAGCGACAACGTATTCGAGCAACTTGACCAGGACGGGCTCGTCCCGGAGATAGTCGATGAGCTTCGCATTGTGCTGCTTGAGCTCCTGGATCAGGTCGCTCTCTTCAAGAAGCTCTTCGAGGGTGAACTCATTCTTGTCGAGGATAGTATCGATCGTTGAAATGTTGGCGTATCCGCCAAACCGCCAAAACATGTTGCCAGTGTTTCAACCGAGGCCCTACGTCACAGCGCCAGCAAACTGACGCCAGACAGGGGATTTGAAGGTGTAGAGAGAAATTTGTCGGAACTGATGGTCGGTCATGCAGATCGTAGCGTGGTGGCCGTGCGATGGGCGGTTTTCTCGTCGCCCTCGTCCGGTTTCCGGTGTCTTGTGCCTGCAATCGGAGATGGGCGGGAGAGCTGGATCGAAGTACGGTGGGTATGCCGTATCCGCACAGCAAACTAGTATGCAGGTAAAAGCATGCAGTCGCCGATGTGTGTCAGTGTCGATGGGGACGGGGTATCTCAAATGAAGTCTATCTGTGTATGAGGGAAGATTTTGGGTCAGCGTCAGGTAGAGATGAAGTCAAGTCGGAGAATGACTTTGTCAGCCAGTCCCGTCCCGTCTTGGACCAGGCCAAGGCGAGTGCGAGTCGACGTAATCCAGAATGGGCTAGGCAATATCGGAGCGGCTGCGCCTGCGTGGAGGGAAGGTGCCCGCCCGCCCAGAGCTGCCAGGCTGCTGCCAGGTTGTGTGCTTGGTGCTAGTAGCACCGTAGCAGCCAACAGTGAAACAACATGTGGTACCGGTAGTGCTAATGTTTCTGGCCTGGACCATGTGATGCCATTCGACCTGAACAAAACACGTGCACACAAGTTGGCGCCATGGCAATGGCAATGTCCTCATCCAGCAATCAAGCTGCATTGGATGCCCCAAAAAGCGTCCTCGAGGTCAACAAGATTATGTGTGGTCAGCCAGACTGGCCGGCACCTCCACCTGACTGACACGCTCTGAGCACGCACGGTGGCTTGGTTGCGCAATTGAAGACGCAGCCACAGTTCGAGGAGTACCAGTACCGACGGGACCAACACAAGCCGGTTGATTGCCTCGACCAAAGACACAACAGCCCTGTAATGGAGAGGGGCAGGGTGGAGGGCGGGATGATGAAAAGGAGATAGGAGGTCAGACCTACAAAGAGCCCATTCATCGAAATGCCTCCTCACCAAGTATCCGTCACTGGCTTGTGACAATGTTAAGAGTACATGCGCTGTGATAGATCTGGAGGAAGGAAAGCACGGATCCGACAGCAGGATCAAGATGATCACTCAATGATGGATCGATTGTTCTGGAGCCTGGCTGGAGCGGTATGATGTCGAATGGTGTCCCCAGGTTTGTTGAGTGCTGCTTGTGCTTTGCGACATCCAAGTGCAGAAGACGTGCAGGTGAGCACAGCTCTGGAGGTGCCCAGGTGTTTACCAAAGTACCTCTTCTTTACCCCAGCCTGATTGTTATGTACCTGTGCAGGGCATTTGGTCAGGGGATTATAGGGGCCGAAGACCCTGGACAAGAAACCAAGTCCCTTAGAACTAGCATTTAATACCGCTGCCTTTCAGCTGTAGAGTACCTAGGTACTCAGGAAGTTAAGGGGTTAGGTATCAAGGTACTTCTAAGGTCCCACTGCCGAGGTGGCCACAGTGGGCACCTATCTACCCCAGGTGTCTAGGCCTGGCTGCCTAGGTACTCAGGGACACTGGCTAAACTGGGCTTACCTACCTCATCTCAAGAACTCTGTATGCTGTCTCTGTGTCACGTTCTCCAAGAATGTGTCCTATGATGTCACGGGCTAATGGAGGGCTTATCATACAGTGTCATCAGAACCAACGATCAACACCTACCTAGGTACCTAGGTACCCAAGTAAATATCTGATTACATACCTCCGTTTGAAGGTATCTTACTCAGGGTCCAGACTGTTGAATCCACCTGGCCACACCAGATTTACCGTGGATGCACGGGCCAGTTTGTGATCCGTTGACTCTTTCAACCACCCGCAATGCCGCCTTATGGAATCCGCTTGCCGCTCCCCTGCATCCCACGTTTTAGTCGGTCACGTGCTGCCCCTGATTCCAGTTCCAGTCTGAAACTGACGGCCCTTGTACCTACTGGGTGAGGAACAGATTTACAGGGTGCCTTCGAGGGCTGAGTACAAGGTCTGCCGTTGTCCATTATCACGAAGGCCATTGCTAACCTCTGTAGCAGTAACGCCCAGTCTCGGGAACACGTGTGATGCCCGGTTGCAGCATCTCAACTTAGCAATCTGCAATGCTATCCCACGTGCCGATTCCATTGGAACTCCATTGGCCAATCTGGTCTACTTCCCTGCAATGATACCAACAGCATCCCTATGGCACCTCCAAGTGACATCACGATCCTAGAATGGTTGGGCTTGGGACTTATCTGGCTGGTGTGTCATTCAACGGTATATATAACCTGGTGGCCCCCCGGGGGAAGATGGGAAATGGGATGAACGCCAGCACGCATACGGTATACTTGGGTAGCTAGAGGAACCCCTCATCCAGCTGCCAAAGCTTCCTCTTCAAAATGCTGCGGGCAGTGCTCATCGCAGCTCTTGCCGCGTCTTCAGCTGTTTTGGGCCAGGCCGACGTGCCATTATCTCCGGCTCTCCAGAAAATTATCGACGATGCCGTCTCAGATCCCAAGTACGGTTACCCAACCTCACTCACGCGCGACATTGTCCCAAAGGCCTTTGTTAGTGACCTCCTCTCGTTTTCTACTGTGCTTTATCTTCTATCCCTAGATCAGGGCAGAGCTCTCGCAACGTATCTCGTAACCCCAGCTCCAGCCTCAGCCATCATACGCACACTGCTGACTCTCGAGTGTACTAGCATTCCCACAATGACTACTGGCGCCAAGCTCCCTTCTATTCAGCTCTGTCTGTCGGTGCCGTCTCCATTGAGGCCGACGTTTGGCTATACAACGGGACACTCTACGTCGGCCACGAGCAATCTGCTCTGACCGAGGAGCGGACCCTCGACAGCCTGTACATTCAGCCCATTCTGTCTGTCCTCAATGCCCAGAACCCAAACAGCAGCTTTGTCTCAGGCACGACCAAGCTCGGCGTCTACGACACCTCATCTGGCCAGACCCTCTACCTCTTCGTGGATGTCAAGACCGACGGCCCAACCACATTCCCCGCCGTCGTCAGCGCTCTCCAGCCGCTGCGCGACGCGGGATACCTGACAACCTTCAACGGCACGGCCGTGACGAGCGGCCCCGTGACCGTCATAGGCACGGGAAACACGCCGCTCAGCCAGGTCCAGGGTGTCGAGCCGCGCGACTACTTCTGGGATGCCCCCATCCCGACCCTGTTCTCCACCTTCTCCAACATCACCTCCGACGTGTCGCCCATCGCGAGTACAGCCTTCTCCGTGCAGTTCCCGGGTGTGAGGGGCAACCAGGGCCTCAACGCCGCCCAGCTGGCCTTGCTCAAGAGCCAGGTTGCAGTGGCCCACGCCAAAGGTATTGCGGTGCGGTACTGGGACCAGCCTGGCTGGCCTGTTGGCACGAGGAACGCAATCTGGAGGACGCTCTGGGACAACGGGGTTGATCTCCTGAACGTCGACGATCTAGAGGGTGCGGCGAACTTCTGGGAGAGCACTGGATGAAGCTATTCCTTGGACACGAGTGAATGTGTTCTCCCCCTAGAGAACGAGGCCTTGCACAGCATGAAAGAGATGGTCCATAGCCTACTTTGCGTTCTTGTAGCAAATGGCTCTGGGCCTCCTTACCCTGTTTGAAGTCGTCCAGCATCTTGGGCGATCTCCTGCATTCCTGTGGGCCTGCTCCAGTTGCCATCCTTATCGTAGGGCTACTGCCGTGCGTGCTGGGCATCACCATTGTACACATCCGCTTCCCATACTTCGGATTTGCCTCTCACCTGAAAATCCTCGATAGGCCCTTGATTACCGTGATGTTCCTGGACATGTCAAGGATGCTGCCCCCATCCTGCTGTTCCGCTATACATTGCGTTTCTGCATACACCTGTGTTGAACTTGTGTTGGTGTCGACAACGATGTACGAGGCTGACAGTCCGCGGACTCGGAGAAAACCTACATGGAATGGAACAGCAAGAGGACCATTCCTCTTAGAAACACGCCTGCTGTGTTTTCTACCTACGGATCGTTGAATGGATGTCTACAAAGCAACCATCTAATGGTATCGATGAAGTGGATTTTCCAAGTGCCGGTGTGTCATCCCCTTGATAGCCAGAAGAAAATCATCAGCCTTTCCCCTTCGAGCTCACCCTCCTCCCTCGGCCGTCGAGCGGCCTTCCACAGTCCGATGTTCGAAGCGTGCGATGTGGCAGCTTGGAGGTCAGCAGGAGAACCCAGGCACATATGTCCCTTTGGCCTACTGGGAAGTAGCAATGGAGGGGCTTGCGCAACAGATTCGCACTATCGCCACTCGGGTGCAAGGTTTCGAAGTCAAAAGGAGACTGGCCAAGCCGACAAACCCCAGCACAGGGCGGAAGCCCGCTCGAGAAAGAGGGTTGGGCAGGTACAGTAGCCGCACCATCACCAGGTCTACACACACACACACACACACACCCGACAGTAGGATCATTATACTGACAGCTGTTGTGGTGATCTTACACGATTATCACGAGTGGTTGGCTTTTGGAAAGTGCGTACAAGAGTACAAGGGACGCTACTCAAGCTGACGGACCTCATTGGGGAGTTGGTGAATGGAAGACGTCGAAAATCGACGTTGCCATCTACGATATCTCTTAGGATATGGGAGGGGATCTTTCTTTCTGTTGACGACGTCTTTTCCTTACTCAAATCCTTTCCACAACGAAAAAGCCTCGCATCCCCGAACTACCTCCTACCGAGGTAGGTACGGCCTGACTGCCCCAGGAGTCAGGAAGGTCCCTCGTTGCCTGGCCACTATCTTCATGGCTCTTCCTAATTAACACCGTCATTTGATCTCTCTGCGTTGTTCAGACACTGTCACAGATTGGTACGGTCACTTGCAAGGGGGAATCAGAGTTGGTTCGATGAAAGTTTCTTTGACTACCTAGGTCAAAGTGTCATGTGGTACAAGGTCACCACTTTGAAGTCCAAACACCAAAACCCTCACACCCTACACAAAACAATAATATCATAGCGCCCGTACACCATCGCTGAATAATCTCAAAGTGCCTTCCCTTTTCCTTTCCAATGCCCCTCCTGTCTCTTCCATATCTCTACCTTCCCAACCATGAAGATATGACCACCGATTCTTTCCATTCTGTACCCTGGAAGAAGGAGTATCGAGCCTGCCGCAACAGCACGATCAAGCCGCAACGAATGGATCAGGAGTGGCTTGAAAGGTCCACTCAGAGAACTCGGCAGGGGCGGCGAGGTTCCCAACAGCCCTGTCTCGTTCTCTGCACCGTGCCACGATGTGCTCCTGCTCCTTGACGGCCCTCTCTGCGCTGTGGGTCCACATGGCCTCTGCCTTGTTGAACGCGGCAATGCTAGGAGAGTCAAGGTTGCCCTCCGTCGCGACCTCCACTTGGCTGCCTTCCTGGGCCCCGCCGTTCGTGGGGAGGCCGGCCGCGGCAGCTTCGTCCGCAGGGGAGATATTCCGTCGACCTGCTGCCTGCGTGTACTTCGCCTTGCGGGCGGCGAGCCTCTCCTGGCACCGTCTGAGCTTTTCCTCAGCCTCGTTCGTTGCAGGCAGGTGGTCGTACCTGCCCTCAGCCTCGGACTCCTTCGTCCTCCGGTACTTCCCCACATCAGCCTGATATAGGCTCCGGTTCTTGCCGACACACTTCTCCATCTTCTTGACCTCACGCTCCTTCTCCACCTCGGTCAACTGCTTCTTCCCATCGGCCGGCCCCTTCTTGAACTCGTCGAGCCTGTTCTCGGCCCTCTTCAGACGGAGGTAGCTGGCCTCCGCTGTCTTCCAGGAGTCGCGAACCAGAGGCGACACATCGGAAGGCTCCTCACCATGGAGCCTGTTGCCCCTTGGTCGACCTCGCGCGCGCTTGCCAGCAACAGCCCCAGTAGTCTGTTGGGCATTTGTCCCTAGGCTAATCGCCTGTGGGACAACCTCCTGTGGGATAACGGCTTGTGGCCTAGCCGCTTGTGGGGAGACTGTCTGTAGGTAGACAGTCTGTGGGGTCACCACCTGTGGGTTGACCTCCTGTGGGATAACGGCTTGTGGCCTAGCCGCCTGTGGGGAGACTGTCTGTAGGTAGACAGTCTGTGGGGTCACCACCTGTGGGTTGACCTCCTGTGGGATGGCGGCTTGTGGCATAACCGCCTGTGGAGAGACTGTCTGTGGGTGGACAGCCTGTAAAGAGACAGTCTGCTGAGAGACTGTTTGTGGGTTGACTGTCTGGCGGTAGACAGTCTGTGGGGTGACTGTCTGTTGGGAGACAGTCTGTTGGAGGGACGTCGGGGGGAAGGACGTCAGTGGGAAGGCCTCTTGTGGGATGAAGCCTTGGGTGTACCCCATGGGGTCATCGAGACCTGGATCGATAAGGCCATTGTAGGCGGGGAGGGAGGCGTCCAGGGCGAGGGCCAGCGTGTCGGGATTTGCGTAACCAGGAGCAACCACGCCTTGTTCTGGGACGGCGAGTCCCATATCGCCGAATTGGGGAGGAAGGTTCACGCCGTCGTCGTCAAAGCCTCCCATAGTGAAGTCCATGTTGTCGAAGTCGAAGTCGACAGGACCAAGGTTGTCCAGGCTAAGGGAAGCCGCGTTGCCCAAGGCGTAGTCTGCGGTGTATTGGGCAGAGGCGTGCGGTTCCAGCTGGTGCTGGCGTTGGTGCTGGTGCTGGTGCTGGTGCTGGTTCTGGTGTGGGTGTGGGTGTGGGTGTGGGTGTGGGTGTGGGTAGGTGGGTGTGGGTGGGTGTGAGTATGGGTGTGGGTGCTGGGGCTGGGGCTGGGGCTGGGGCTGGTACTGCTGAGGTTGCTGGTAGTGCTGAGGGTGCTGGAACTGCTGTTCCTCCCACCCAAACCCGGCATCCCAACCAAACCCAGTGCCCTGGGACTGGTCCTGGTACTGTTGGTCCATGTCGACGGGTGCTTTGACGGTGAACGGTTATGAGATATAAAGTAGAGCGTGTACTCGAAGGTATGTATGGTGTTTGCTGAGCTTAGGCGTTCGAGAAGATTGACACTAAAGTCACCATAAGCTTTGGAAGTGCCGTTGATACCTGTGCTCTCGCTGAGAACATCCACCGGGCGTGACAGGACCGGCATACTTATATTCAGGTGCATCGTGCTCAGGCCCCGGGTGATCTGTTGCTCTCACATGTTGCAGTTTTGAATCGAATACACTTATTCTCCAGATGTCAAGGCTTTGGCTAGTGGACATGAAGCTAATATTCTTGGTGGATGGTTTAGTCTCGTGAATATTCTCGCATCCATCGTGATCTTTCGTGGCCTGCATCGTGAATATAGCAAGAGCGGGTGTAGTGTTGTGCTGCATCCAGTTCCTTCCTCGTCGGGGATGGCTGTTCAACCAAGGTCAAAGGGAATGGCCTCACCACAATTTACCAAAATATATTACAAGATTGTTGGAAGGCCCTCACTGTGCTGGCTTGGTATGTCCTCTGCGCCGTTTTGTCGTTCCCAGGACTGTGGTAAAGCAGGAACACCTTCCTATGCGTATAGCCAAGCAGGAACCCGAGACATGATAGCACCTGCCATGATGAGGGCATCGTGTGGTACATCGCAACAAGTACTGCGCTACGAATCCACGAAGAACACACAGAATTGTTTAGAACTATTAGTGCCAACCTTAGAAGTGCATTGGCAATGTCCGAGCAGCCAGACTAGAATATTCGCCCTGTATGATGGCTGATTAGGTCCAAGGACGTCCATCTTGACCAGCAATTGCCTACTGATTCGACACGAGGATTGTTGATCTGACCGAGAAGTGCTGGCTGTCTCGACCGAGGAAGTTTTGCTCCGTAGGCGGTGAAATAATTCTGACTAGTCGTCCGCTAAATCTTGAAGCCATATCAGTTTTCTGGTTCCCTCCAGGGAGGCTCCTGATCTGAGGTACCCCGAGTGATCTTGATTGCAGCCAGTCGAAGCTGCCACTCCGATGAGATCCAGACCACCTGCACACATGAGGCTCCCTGCCTCTCGACTTGCCCCGTGAAACCGAGAGTCCTCCAACCTTTCCCACTTTCAAAATATTGTATGTGATCAGATGCAAAATCTCGCTTCAAGTATTTCCACTTCCATGATGGAGGTTCACAGCATCCATTGCAAGCTGCAGGACGGCGCAACCTTGAAGATCATGTACGGTATGTAAGTTCATTACCCGTTCGCGCTTTTGATCGAGCCTTCCGGTCTTGGCTTGCCGGAGAGTGGTTGAGGTGGTGGGCATCTAGACGACCTCGGGATTTTTTGATTTTCAAATCCCTTGAGTTGCATCTCCACTATCATGTGTCATTTGGGCTCGTTCATAGAGGCTTGCCTGGATATTCCCAGGAGAATATACTGCACCGAACTCGTGTTGTCGGAATCTATGTCCTTTATTCAAACGTGATGCAATGTTGTAAGATTCTCTCGTGCGTAATAATCGAAGCGCAGTACTGCCTGCATCTGGGATTGTAGAATTGACAAGACTTTCTCGTGCGATCAATTTACTGTGGATTTGGACAAACATTCGGGAAATTTCATATCATACTCCGGTATTGACGGGCTTCACATAATTTTCTGCAAATTACATCAATTTGATTTGGGTGAGAGAGTTCCCGCAGTGCTCCTATTGTGTATCAGATCCGGAGTGGCCTACTATAGTCCGATTCAACCTGGGCTTTCTGCTCAAGTCAAGCCCTCGGATGCAAACGTGAGGGTATTCAAGTGGCAGGTACAAAGTGATATACTTGGTAGAGCTGCTTATGGGCATCTTGAAGCCCAAATTCTCAAAAAATAATTCCTTGGTACGCTACTCACCCGGACGGCCGCTGTTCTCCCACAGTCAAAACGTCCATGGGTAGTATACTCGATTCAAATCAGCCATAATCCAAATCAGCCTCAATTCAAGTTAGCCATCATGGTCCAAAGCACAACACAGACCTACTAGTTACCAAGATATGCTCAAGGCCGTTCTAGATAATGGGCACCAGTGCTCGGGGACTAATCCCTTCTGGCTGGAGTCGCCCCTGATCTAGCTCACGTGGACCTTCCTCGAGTCCCACGTAGCTCTTTGGTTAGCTTCAACACTAGAATTTCCATTTCCATTTCCATTTCAACTTTGCTATTCTTCTTGCTTCTCTTTTCTTCGGTGGGCTGATTTAATCCGCGACGTCCACGTTAGCGCAGGAACGACCTAATAAGGCTGTGGAAGTGCTAAAAGTGCCTTTACTCAACACAGACCCTCCGGTCTCCAGGTAGATGTGTCGTCCGCGCCAAACTTTCAGCCTCAAGAGGCTATGTAATCAAGTATGATCTTGTGAAGGCATGCCTGTCAGCTGTAACGGGACATAGATAGATACTTACATAAGTACTAGATGTCCTTGCTAATAGCGGATAATCCTCCAGATCTTCTGGCTCATTGCTTGGGCAGAGGGCTGGTTGTTCCGAGCCCTCCGTGCCCGCACAATGTGCTCTGTTGTTGTTCTGTAATCAGCAGGCATTTACTGTCCAAATGGCAGCCATTTCAACCACGGCTTCAAGTCCTGTAATCCATCGCTGTTGCTTTAGAAATTCTCTATGTATTTGACTTCTGAATGCTCCTGTTGGTATGTAATTCCCTCTGCTCCGGCAGCTATCAAAGTACATTGAAGACGTGTCTCGTCCCTAGCATGCACCCTAGTCTGCATCAAATAAACCAGTACCTCAGCTGGCAGACGTTGAGAACCAGACAATCGGGTGGAGCAGCCAACCTTATTTCAACATCATCCATCGGAACGCAGCACTTCAGCGACGGCCTGGTCTGCCTCGTCCGGTGCATACGTGCCCGCAGACGTCAGGACTGCGCATGCCCAACAGCGACGACAGTGTCAATTTCACTCGGGATAACAGCCTCGTAGGCAAGGGCCAGCAGGCCTGCTTGTCCAGACGTGTTGTCCCCGTCGTTAGGGATGAGAAATCAATCTGTGCTTATGCTGAGCCGGGCGGTGCCAGCCTGCCAGGTCATCATTCGCTCTAGTATCAGCTATGTTAGCCTTTGGTTATTTCTGAGTGTTAGTATGCGTTGTATAATCAGAATTGAAGTGGTTAATTACGAATCGCCAAGACGGCCACACTCCAGCAGAGGTCTTGTCTATCATATCAACACCTATCATACCGCTCTATAAGGGTCCTGTTGGGGCTCTATTTCTATTGGTGATGGCGGGTGCCAGGTGGGAGATTGATCTACACGCGAAATTCTTCTGTTTGTAATACGCTGAACCCCCCATGTTCCCTTAGAGGCCACGGTTTTGCCAGTCCACGTCAATTGCAGCAACTACTTTGATATTGAAGCTCTCAAGTGTATGATTCATGCCAGGCCTCTTATACTCCCGAAAGTTGTGGCGTGGTTTGTAACCTTGAGCGGTCCGACACGATTCCCACATCTCATACAGCGTTGGCTGGACAGTCCGTACTCCCCATATGGCCCATATGCCGGCCCTCAGTTTGTCCAATCTCCTCCCTGTGCGAGATGTTTAGCATTATTCGATGTCTGAAAACCAGCGAGACTTGTTGGCTTACCATTCCGAGAATCTCTTGTCCTTTCAAGAACTCCTTAGCATTCTGCTCTCCCATCCATTGTGGCAAGGTCCTATCAATTCCCTCTTCCGTATCGAAATACCTCCCGCCATTCACAAACACGGCCTTCCCGTTGAGGGTATCGTCACTCGAGCACTGCAAAATAATTTTGCCCACGTCTCGCGGCGTGTTCATGGGCATATTTGCCTTCTCCCATATGCCCTTGACACCTAGAAGCTGAGTATCCGTGGCCCAAGGGCAAAGTGCATTGACTCTCACACCGTACCTCAGAGGAGCCCACGGCCGAAGTGCTCTCATGAGGCCTATCACGCCGTGCTTCGAGGTTGAGTAGGCGATCAAGCCTGGTGTTTCAGTGATGCCCGCGATCGAAGATACCAGGACTATGGATCTTGAGAATGGGGTATTGCCTTCCTGCGGCTTGCTCGCCTTCATGTATGCTAGTGCAATCCTGCAAAATGAGACGACGCTCACGAGATTGATATCAATGTGCGCCTTGAGGGGAACTGGTTCCTGTAGAGATTTGTCAGACATCAATTATTTTTCCACACCTCCGCTGCAAACCCCCCCCCCCCCCTCTCCCGTTCAAATCCATGGAAGGAAGGGCCCTCAGGCAACTCACGCGCCGGACAGACTCGAGGTCCAAGTTCTCGGGCTCGAACCACCCTGCTGGCTCGCTTACAGCCGCACAGGAAACGGCGACATCCACTCTGCCATGGTCCTTGAAAGCAGCATCGAACAGTGCCAGCTGAGAGTTGTAATCCCGGACATCAAGCTTATGGAAGTGTGCTGAGCCGCCGCCACCTGTGGACTGCAGCTCCTGCTCAACGGTCTTGCCTTTGATATCATCCCAGTCTCCGAAATAGACGTGGGCACCGAAGCTATGATACAAGGCCACGGTAGCTGCGCCGATACCTTGTGCTCCTCCTGTGAGAAAGTTAGAGGAAAGTACCGCTTCTAGACCGTAGTCTCTTCTTCTTTTTCTTTTCTTGAAAAAGAAAAGATAATACAAACCTGTCAGCAACACCACTTTACCCTTCAATAAGTGGGCAGAATCTTCTGAAAAAAGTATTTCGGCCATTGTGAGGTATTGGATCTCAGATCTTGAGCCTGAAACCTTGCTCCGAGGACTATAGTCAAAGGCAGGCCTTTCCTTATAACTTGAGATTCCCTGCACTTGTACACGCTGAGCTTTTCCATTTATGCTCGATGCAGAAACAGGGGTTTATACTGCTTTGCGGGTCAATTTGAACCCGCGTGATCAGAGTTCGGTAAACTGAATGTGATATCCGCGAAAGGATTGTGACCCGAGGAAGATGTCTCACTCTCTAGGTATCTTTGGAGCCCCTCGTCGCCGTCAATCTGCGGGGTTGACAATCTGAGCTCCGAGCAGCGACACAAGTGCAATGATTTGTGGAGACCGGGCCAACGGGTTCAACAATTACCGCCGAGATGCAGGAGGAGATTGGGGACCAGGAACAAATGCGGTACATATACTCTTACGAACCATGGATCAAGAGCTTGATTTCAATTCAAGGAAAGCAGGGTAGTCTGAATCAAGAGCAGTTGAAACAACACAGACTGATCATGGGAGCGCAAGCGAAGACCGCAATAGTGACGGGAGGTGCTAGTGGCATTGGTCTCGCCATCGTCGAGTACTTCGTCTCTGAAGGGTACAATGTGGCAGTCTGTGATATCAACATCGATGCCGGCAACGAGTTGGTATCAAGACTCGCTACGGAGACCCCACAGGCCAAGATCGTCTTCAAGAAGTGCGATGTTTCCTCGTGGAAGAACCAGGCAATCACCTTCAAGGAGGTCTACACTGAGTTCGGGAAAGTCGATATTGTTGTGGCGAATGCAGGAATATCGGAACAGGGAGGGAGTTCCATGGCAAGTATCGAGGACGATGAGCCTCAAGAGCCGAGCCTGAAAGTCTTGGACGTCGATTTGTCTGGTATTATCTATTGTGAGCCGAGTTTCCCCCTGGACACAACCCAGTCATATCATAACTTTGTGCTAAACTTTGGTGCAGCTGTCAAGTTGGCTATTCACTATATGAACAAGAATCCCCCGACAGGTTCATCAAGGGGCTCGATCATCTGCACGGCCTCCAATGCAGGGCTCTACCCCTTCCCAGTATCACCACTCTACGCAGCCGCCAAAGCAGGAGTGATCGGGCTGGTCCGTTCTACTGCGCCAGTAATTGAGGGTCACAAGATCCAGATCAACGCTTTGGCACCGGCAGTCCTAGGTACGATATTTTGACATGACTGATTCTCTTCAATTTGTTGACCCTCTTGTGATAGAGACAAACATCGCACCGAACAGAGACTTGTTCAAGAACATGATAGTCACGCCTATGTCGACACTTGTTAATGGAGTTGTGAAGTTTCTCGAAGATCCGGGCCTAAGTGGTGAGCTGGCTGAAATTCACGGGAAGAACGTCACCTTGCGTCCGCCACATGACTATGTGGACGAAGACAGCAGGAAGAATCTGGAGAACTTCTGGAGTCTGGGTTATGCTTGAGGATTATGCATAAGGGATATGAACGCAAAAGTGTAGCAGGGTTCTCGTTCTTTCAATACCTTGTTTTCGTACGCTATATGTGGCGAGTACAAAATTATGTGCACACGAGCCTCGAGGGGATTGGCCAAGTCTCGTCTCTTCACCCCCAGTGAGCTCCTTGGACAGAGGTTACTCAATATCCTCAAGCCGGCTAGGCCAGTGACGAGGAGAACCTGCCTGCTTGCAAACGGTCGTTGGAGAACAGGTGCAGCACTGTTGAAACATTGAAAATCTGGGGGTTCATCCCCTCATTCGGACTGTAACTTAACTGCCGAGAGGATGATACAAGTCATAAACCACGTCACAAGCATCAATTCCTTCTCAGGATGGGGAAGAAGACAGGGATCAAAAATCAAAGTTGAGCCAGGGGGTGTTTGATTCCCGTCTGTCTACCACAGATACCCTTCCCCGGATATCCATCCCCTCGTACCCCAATATCAGACCCACTAGAAAGATCACGTTGCAGCCGTAGACTGTTATTAGTCTGGCTTGTCCTTATTGAACTAAGTTTTAGAGGTGCTGACAGATTATCGTATAAGATACCAAGGCCGAGGATAAGTTCTGGCGCGTGTTGATGATAAATAGCCACGGCGTGACGGCGTTGAACAACTGCTACTATTCCAGATATTTGTCACGGCTAATGCTACCAAAGGTCTAAGGACGCAGCCAACTACAAGCCCTGTCAGAAGAATCATATACAATGCATTTGGGAATTTTGGAGGATCGACACCTTGAGCATGTGCCGGGTACCTCGCCTCTGAACGAGCTAGGGCGTGTTGGCCTCGACGAGGCGACGGGCATTGAAGCTGAGTTTCTCAAGCACGACGAAACCGGCAGATTCGTACTTGTCCCACAACCTTCAGACTCGCCAAACGATCCTTACAACTGGCCTAAATGGAAGAAGAGAATGTTCACAGTAGCCATAGGCTATGGTTGCGGCTGCGTGGGAGGTATGTCAAGTCTTCAGCCGAGCCGACTCTAATATATATGGTCCTGCAGACCAGAACTACATCTTTCGACGAAGATGTGACTGACACGGAATTACAGCTGTCGGTCCCCTCCTGACATCAGCCCTGACGCCGCTGTCTGAGGAATTCGACATCCCCTTGCAGCAATTCACCTTAGGCCTCCAAGGGTCTCTCATCGTCGCCATCGCCGTGTCCAGTCTCGTCGGCAATACTCTCGCCGTGAAGGTTGGAAAGCGGCCGATATATATCCTCACATCGGTAGGACTGGTGGTAACGTGCTTCTGGGCCGCTGCGGCCAAGTCCTTTGCATCTCTCGCCGCCGCACGCGCGGTGCAGGGTTTCTGCATGGCGCCAATGGAGGCCCTGGTGCCGGCCTCGATCGCTGATATTTGGTTTGTTCACGAACGTGGGTTCCAGTCTGCCGTCTTCAATCTTGGTGTCCTTGGTGGCATCAACCTGGTATCGCCTATCGGTGAGTGGCATCCTCGAGACCGCATCTCTCCTCGAGTCTCACCGCTAAGCCCAAGACAGCCGGAGCTATCATACAATATGGCTCCTATCAGATCTGCATGCAGGCCATGGGCGGGGCCTTTGTTTTGCAGCTCATATTGACAGTGCTGTTCATGCCTGAATCCGCATATCATCGGTCGGCCCTTGATATCGACACAACCGATTTACCGGTCAGTAAGGTGCTCGAGAAGGGAGCCACGATCGAACTCGAGAAAACGACGACCGAGGGCCCAGCCAGAGGTACGGATATCGAACCAAAGAAGTCTTTTCTACGAGAACTGCTTCCGTATGATGGATACTGGGACCGTACCTCCTTTTGGCGCACTCTCATCCGGCCCTTCTTCATCCTGGCCTCGCCGATGGTGGCTTGGGCTACGCTTCAGTTCACTACGTCCGTTTCCTGGCTGGTCCTCATTTCGATAACCCTGTCGCAGATATTCTCTGCGCCTCCGTACAGCTTCTCCATTACTGCTGTCGGCGCGTCGAATCTTGCGTCGTTCGTGGCTAGCCTGATAGGCACAGCCCTCGCGGGACCTCTGGTCGATGGGCTCGCAACATTCTTGTCGAAGAGGAACAAGGGCGTATTCGGTCAGTTATTTCCTAGCCTTGGCGATATGACCGTCAATAACCACCCTGCCTGCTGAAGGAAATGTTGCTAACTAACCGCCCAGAGCCCGAGTTCCGTCTGCCCATCATGTCTACCTATCTCCTCTTTACCGGTGCCGGCTTTTTCGCCTGGGGTCAGTCACTCCACAACGAAGACCCGTGGCCCATCCCGGTCATTGTATGTCTTGGTCTGATCAACCTCGGCGTCCAGCTTGGCACGACTGGCATCGTCACGTACATTGTCGACTGCCACCGGGAGCAGGCGGCCGAGGCCTTTGCGATCATGAACTTTGTAAAGAGCTTTTTCGCCTTCGGGCTGACGTTCTACAGCAATGACTGGATTGCAGTCCAGGGTGTGCGCAACTGCTTTTTCGTTATTGGTGGCATCACGGTAGCCGTGGCTCTCCTGACGGTGCCGATGTATGTTCTGGGCAAGAGGGCAAGGAGTTGGACTCACCGACGACGCATTATTACAAAGATTGTGGAATGGACTGGATGAGACTCTTCTTTCTGTGCTGTATTTTTACAAGGTTGAGGCCTACCTTTGCTCGAATGTCTTTGGACTCGTCATTCGGGGGCTTATATCAATTAATGGTCGTCTAGAGTCTCTGACTCTCTGATGAAGGGACCAAATCCAACAATTTTCTATGTCACACTGTTCCACTGCTTAGATGAGGGCCAGGAATTACGAAATTTAATCTTCTTCGCTGATCGAGTCAGCCTATTCTATCAACCTGGGGTTTTCCCGAGTGTTGAACGGCCAGTGGATATAATCCTGCAGAACTGATGTAGTGATTTAAAAATCGCTATTCTATGTACCCCTCAACCCAGCTACTATTCTGACCTATCCACACAGTCACTCCCACCCAAACATCTAGTACCTGTAAACTCACAGGGATTGTTGTCTTATTTCATTTTATCTGCCAGAGCATTCAAGAGCTGCTCGGATGTTTCTGTCAGCCTCTTGTCCCTCCCGAGTAGCACGCAGAATGAAATTTGCTTTTCACAATTCGCTTCAGTGCTGTTAGCCATTCAATGCGCTCATATAACATTCCTTACAAATCGCTCGGACCCATTACGGTGATAGGTTGTTCATTCTCCAGCTTTACGGTCTCGCCAGCGATGTCAATAACCATCTTCCACTTGAGCCGGTGCGAATGCCGAATACAGTAGGTAGTGAAACTGGGACAGATAGGCTCTGGAGATGTGCCCGCGATGGGGCAATCGAGAGCCGTGGCGTGGGTAGGATATAGTCGCAAGGCCACTGCAGCACCGATATCAAGAGACATATCCTCAGCTCCCCAGCTACAAGGTAGAAGCAACGGACCGCCATCGACAGTGTGGGGCTGTCTTGTTGAGGCTTTATATGTAGGTGGCTGCTCTGAGGAAGGCCCTGGATTCGAGTTTTCCGCAGAGGCGGGCGTGCCGCTACTGCTTTGAAGGTGGCGGGCGTGCTCTGTCATGATCTCCTCTTTGGTGGTGTTCTCGCCGACCGGGAGTGGTTTCTGTGTGATACTATCCTCACCACGAGGTCCTATCGCGCTTGCATTGTTGGCTCCTTGGGTAGTGGTTTGAAGCACTCTAAGCATCACTGGAACGTGGATATTGTGCTTGACTGTGCCGTCTCCTGTATGAATGCCCCAGGTACCTGGTGCTATCACGGTGGTATCCGCCTTTAGTACGAGCTCCAGGTAGCTAAGCCGTGCCGTTACAGGTACGTCGTGTAAAACCTCACTAGTGCGCTTCCTTTCCGGTATTATGCGTACTAGGAAAGGTATGGGCGTGAGATTCCCTAGCTGGATGACTGCCGGACAGGAATATTCTAACGTGAAGCCAAGTGTTGGAACCTTGGAGGAGTGGAAGAACTGTTGCGATTTCTGCTTGAAGCTGAGCTCTACGTTCTCCATACCTGGAACAAGATGATACGTCCTAACTTCATATGGCCATGAGCGGCGCTTGAGGTCGAAATTAACCAGTGGGTATGGCATCGGTGGTGTGCGGAGTTGAATTGGCAAAGTTGCTGTGACAGCCTTTCCGTGGTGGCTGCCTTGCTGAAGTAATGAGGCCTCCAAATGGTATTCCACATAGGCCTCAAAGCTGTGTAACTTCTAAATCAGCATCCCTTTTTATCCAGACCTCGGTGAGAGTTCATCAGAGGTTTCTATTGATACGCAACAGGAAATCGGTAAGAGGGAATAGTTCCCAAGACAGAGTAACAGAGAAAACCAAGGATCGCTGCTTACCGGGTGCTGTGCCTGCGGCCCCGCCCAGTAAAAGAAGACGGCAAGGGATAGGAGGCGATGTCGTTGGGACCAAGGGATGAGAAACTGCTCTTCGGGCCTTTGGCGTCGTTTAACACTGCTTGCGGGGAGGGCGTCAGAGGTACGTCGATGGCGAACTCCCATGCTTCCGGACTTCCACCGGGCGGTACGTGGATTGGCCCGTCATGCAATTGTCTCCGCGTCTGAGCAGCATCGAAGAAGTTAAAACGGCCGCGGTAGTAGCTATTGCTGCTGGTGTTGCCATCTGTCCAGCATCCTGGTCAGCCATCTGCGCGAAGGCTAAAATCAACATGGAAGCTGCAAGATAAAAAGTAGGGATACAGGTCGAGTGCCGTGAAGCCGTAAGCCCCATCTTGCAGACTGGCTCAGACTTTTTGCGCACCAGGGATGTGGAATATAGGGACTGACTACTCGATGTCACAACGATTTTCGATTTGGCCCGGCCGAGGAGCTCAATTGTGACTGTGGCCCTCGGACTGACTGCGTGTGCTTGTCGAACAACACGACCTGTGATAACATCTCCAGCCTGGTATGGACGGCCAATGTTGTCAAGCTGGATGTCCAACTCGGGACCGACATTGAGTTGAGCTGGTGGCATGACCAAGAAGAAAATGGGAACGGGGGATGCACAAGTTTTCCAAGGATGAAATGAGGGAATGGTGAGGATGAAATGAACAAATTTGTACCGTGAGAAGAGGAGGATGAAATTCTAGAATATGTTCTAGGTACAGGCCTGTGGGACAATAATGTCTTAAAGAAGCTCTCTAACAGCATCATGCCAGCCCTGTAGTCATCTGCCAATGCGGTTGTGGCAGTGGCAATTGGTGTGGCTCAGTTCCATCACCGCAGCAGCGATCAGCGGCCGAAGGAGCTGGTCTCAAGCCACCGACCCACTAGCACGGTCATTTGTGCCTTCCAAATAGTTGTTGCCTGGATATCTGACTGGTGCTTTCAGGCAAATGGTTGATTGTTTGTAGTGGTGCGCTGACTACGAAGACTGTGACAAGCTCATGTCTCCTCCAGTTGAGACGCCGCCAGCAAGCTCAGTCATGCCGCCGCCAAGCAGGCCGGCGTGCTATAGATCCTGCCCCACAGATTCGCCCACGACCTCACCAACAAGCCGCTGTGCGACGAATCTCTGGTGTGTCGCAGAGACAAGTCTGATTGCGGTGCCAACTTCTGATGAAATCCATTTCGAAGTAAGTGGGAAAGGGACCTGGACAGCCTGGCATCGACCTCATCTCCCGGCCACTGGCACTGGCAACAGTGTGCGTCCTTCCATCCTCCAAGTACCCCCCTCCCGATTGTCGTCCTGCGATAACAACGACCACATGCCTTTCCCGTGCAGGGTGAAACAGGCCCTGAGAAGGGAAACACATCAGCCGGAAAAGTGCCAGTCTAATGTGACGTGACGACCTCTTCAAGTTCAAGCCAGGAGGCGTTGAATCTCTGCTGCACTTCCCAGACCATCAAATCGATTCCTGCCCGAACTGCATGTGCTTACACGTATTCACCTAGGGGAATACGCTCGGATGAACGGAGCGACATCCTGGAAGACACAAAGAGAATGAAGAAAGGAAGAAGCAGAGGGTGAGAGATAGGGTGAGAGAGAGTGTGTGAAAGTGTGTCTTGAAATGGTGAGAACAGGATACAGACAATTCGAGGAACCCGCAGCTCGCCAATGCTTGGTGTACGGAAGCGATGTCCAGGAGGGGAGATTGGCGGGATGACGTCCAAAGTCCGCTCGACCAAAGAAGCGGTGCTTTGATGATCTGCCAACAGCACGGCAAGTGGCGACGACGCACCTGATGTGTTTACTCTTCTTCCCTTTTCACTTGAGTTGCAGTGGAGGCCGAGGTCGTTGATGACGCAGTAGTCCAATGGACGGCGTGGAATTGAGTTTGTCCTACCTACTACCTAGGTACATGATTGGGTATATACAGCACACACGCCGTTGCAGTCGCGCAAGCCGCGTGGTTCAGATAATCCCAGGCCCTGAGTGGTTGATTGTGCCCCCGCCCGCCAGGCTTGTCTCCAGTGAGTGACCGAGTCCCGCCTCGAGTGTTGATCGACCTGGACGGCAAACTCAAAAGTAGAGGGGGTCTGGTATCCCGAGCGGAGGAATGCGTTGTAAATCCTCGATGGATCGTTACCGTACGGACGTACTGTGTAGTCTGCCAAGTGGTATGTGCTAGTGGTTGTGAGTGTGGCACTCTTATTGGCTAGACTCTGCCTCGACATCTGGGGTTCTCGCGGGGAAGACGAGTGTTGTTGTCCTGTCGCGTTACATTTCCCACCCATCCCGAGGTCTTGGGAATAAGTTTGAGTAGTACCAGAGAATCATAATTCCGTTTACCGGTACACGGATGTACGCACTAACCGTGCCCAAAGGATTGCGGACAAAGAGTCTCCAACATCCATCTTGGTCATGGCTGACGAAGAGTGGGTCCGCGTACATATGTACAGAATATCGTGCGCAGAAGAGGGGAATCGACGATAAAGGGGCTCACAGTTCTCAAGAACCATGGAATTATGGACTTGGTGATATTCTCCATCTCGGTTTTCGGGACAACGTAGCGGCAGTTGAAGAGCATCTGTAGAGCCCCTCTGGGGACATTCGCGGCCAGCTGTTGTAGTCCGTCCTCAACTGTTGGCGCAACGGCTTCGTCTGCCCAGCCCTGGCGGCTTCTGCCCAGGCCCCGGCTATCATTTTCTGGGGTAGACATAGGCAGAAATCAGACAAGCACCAAATAGGCCCTGGGTCTGTCAATAATGGATGACCCATATATAACCGGGAGTCAATTGCCTGTTAAAGTGGCCCATCACCCTCTCTCCTCAGTGATTCTTCCCCGAACTTTAACTCAACACAACAACCCATCTAAGTTTGAGTAAGAGCCTCCCAGCCCACTGCAACCCAAAATGAGCGAAGACATCGTCAAGACCGACTTCCTGATCGTCGGTGCGGGCCCGGCAGGCGCCTCCCTGGCCTGCTTCCTGGGCGCCTACGGCCTGAAGGGCATCATCATCGCTGCGGCCCCGGGCAACGCCGACACCCCGCGGGCGCACATCACCAACGCGGCGGGCCTCGAGTGCCTCCGCGACGTCGGGCTTGAGGAGGCCTGCCTCAAGGCCGGCACCCATGGCAAGAGCATGGAGCACATGCGGTGGTGCCACTCCATGGCGGGCGAGGAGTTTGCGCGCATCTACAGCTGGGGCCACGACCCCACACGGCTGGGGGGCTACGACGCAGCCAGCCCCTGCCGTCACTTTGACCTGCCGCAGACGGAGCTGGAGCCGGTGCTGACGAGGCGGGCGGTGCACGTGGGCTGGTCGCTGCGGTTCAACACGCGCCTTGTTACGTTTACGAGGCCCGAGAGGGACGTCATCATCAGCGAGGTGCGGGACGACTTGCTCGGCATGACGTACAAGATCCAATCGAAGTACTTGTTTGGGTGCGACGGCGCGAGGAGTCAGGTTGTTCGCGAGCTTGCCATCCCTTTGATCAAGAAGCCTGGTCAAGGGCTGGCCTTGAATGTGCTGGTCAAGGCGGACATGGCACATCTGATCCCCAACCGTACGGGAAACCTGCACTGGGTCTTCTTGCCCGAGAAGGACTATCCGCCTTGGTGCTGGGCAGCCATCGTGAGAATGGTGAAGCCATGGAAAGAGTGGATGTTCATTTGTATGCCTGTGCCGGGCGCAGATGTCTCAGTTGACCAGTTCAGCCCCACCAAGGAAGAGTGCGTACCCAGAATAAAGGAAGTCATTGGTGATGATTCGATCGATGTGGAGGTCCTGGACATAAGCAAGTGGTGGATCAATGAGACCGTGGCCGAGTATTACTCGGATGGCAACGTGTAAGTCATGGAGATGCTTCCGCATTTCACTGCTTGGAGCAAGCTAACTCTCAGCTTGCAGCTTCTGCTTCGGCGATGCCACCCACCGACACCCACCTTTCAACGGTCTGGGGTCCAACACCTGCATCCAGGATGCCTTCAACCTGGCTTGGAAAATCGCATATGTCATGTCTGGCAAGGCAGACCCCAAGCTCCTTGACTCCTTCAGCATCGAACGACAACCAGTGGGCCAAGATGTCATCACACGTGCAAACCAGGGCCTGCGAGACCATATGGACTGGATCCAGGTCATGGGCATGATGGAGCCGGACAAGGAAGTGCGCAAGAAGGTCTTGGCCGAGTTTGACGATCCCGGTGAGAAGGGGCGTAAGCGACGGCAAGATTTCCAGAAAGGCATCGAGAAAACCACGGTCGAAGTCAACGGTTTGGGCATAGAGATGAACCAGAAGTACTTCTCTGGCGCTGTGTACCAGGATGACGAGGGCTCGCCTCCACCACCGCCAGCGAACCCTGTGGCGGAGCTCCATATCACCACGTACCCCGGCAGAAGGCTGCCGCACGCGTGGTTGAACAAGAGACTACCGGAGAAGAAGTTTTCGACGATCGATCTTGCTGGACACGGGCAGTTCTGTTTGCTCACCGGACCTGGTGGCCAGGCCTGGAAGGCTGCAGCTGACAAAGTCGGCAAATCGCTAGATGTTGAGATCAAAGCGTACTCTATTGGCTGGAAGCAGGACTATGAGGATGTATACTTTGACTGGGCGAAGCGAAGGGAGGTAGAAGAAGATGGCTGTGTCCTCGTGCGTCCGGATCGATTCGTTGCTTGGAGAAGCAAAGATATGATCCCTGACGCTGACGCCAAGCTGGAGAAGGTCATGCGAAAAATCCTGTCGTTGTGAGAAGCTCTTGCCGCTGGGTTGAACTGTACACTTCAAATTGGTAATTGCACATCATGATATCGGAAAGCCTGTTGTTGAACCGTGACGATCCCCTTTATTCTCTACGCAAGTCTCATGGCGAGCGTTGCCATATATCCTTCCAGAATTCCTTGAGGCCGTAATGCGGTGACTTGGACTCGTATACTCTGGTAGATTTACCATCCATAACGAACTTGTCCAACAAGCCTCCAGTCGACGTCTTGCCGCCAGGCGACTTGGGTGGCCGACGGGTACGCTCCTTGATCTCATTAGCGATCTGCGGTGCAACATCCGCAAAGCATGCCTTGAGCTCTCTATCGAGCGAGAAATATGGCTTCTTTGCCAGATCGGGCGCCATCAAGTTGTATGAACGCGTCCTGGCGTTGAGGTCGTTGACAGCCAGTTCCATATACGACCTCTCTGTGGCCTCCCAGTCAGGGTCTCGGAACGGAGTGGTCAATGATATCTGCGGCTCGATGGTGGCTTCAGGACCTGGCCCGGGTACACTGGCTGGCGACTCCGGCAACGCCTCCTGCCTCAAAGCCCTCATAACGACGTCGTCTGTCAAGCTGGTCGGCACAGCAACCTCATCCGAATTTTGTCGACGTGGATTGTGCACCTCCTCCGCCCGAGCATATTCCTCTGCTCTTCTCATCTGTTCGTCCAGAGAACCACCCCGACTGGAGATCATCCTCGAGGCATGACGTTTCCAGTCATTCCGCAAGCGGCCCCTGAAGATATTGGCGGCTTTCACAAGCTCCTGCTGCTTTTCTATCCATGGAGGCACAATGTCTTGTCTTTGGATCATCTTGTTCATGATATATTCGGTCGTGTCTATAAAGGGATTGTCTGCCCTGGCGTCACGTTCGATGCCTTTCCCGCGCGGTATGTTCTTGAATTGCCCTCTCGCGATGGCGTCTTCGATCCTCTCGTTCGCCAGTGCTGCGAGGCCGGATATCGTATTGGGCAGTGCCCGTGCCGCCGGTGCGAACCGGTCCCGAAGCTCCTTCTTGAAATCCTCACGCTCCTTGTCGCTGAGACCGGCGCTCTTCTCTTTCTCGGCCATACCGGCATACACAGAGGCCGCGTCCCTCGCATTTGCCACCTTTGTACCGGCAGAGACGACCGGCTTCCTCTTGAGACGCAGATCCACTGGTCTTGAAGGGATATTGGGCTTGCCTCTGAGGGCCGGCCTGAGGGGCTTGTGGGCATCGTCCAGCATTCGCAACACGGCATCGGCATGGGGCTCTTCTCCGGTCCATGGTTGTGCCGCCGCCATGTCCCGCGTTCCCTGCCCAGCTGCTTCGGGTACGTTCCCTACGAGGCCGGCTTCTCGTAGCACTGTATCATGTTCGTCGCGGAATGTCGCGTTGGCGACCTTATCAAGAAGGCGTTGCTTCAGTTCCTCGCTGAACCCAGCGTCCTCGATGGCTCGTCTGCCGGCTCTGCCGCCTGTGAACAAGGCTTCCTCTGTTGCTTCTTCGAGCCGGCGGGCCAATGGCCCTGGATTGGCTTGGGAGACATTGGAGTCTTCAGTCGGTTGTTCTGATGGGGTCGTGCCAGGCTCTGGCGGCTTACGATCTTCCGAATGCCATCTCGCTGCTCTCGTGTTCACTGTGACAATCAAAGGTGTAGGTCGTCGGCAGAGGGCGCTCAGGTAGCGCCCAGGTGCTAGAGGAGCAAGCGACATGGTGGACCATAGAAGCGACGAGTCTCAAACAACAAGATCATCGTACCAGCACGCGCTTCTTGAGAAAGCTTCGTTGCCAGTGTGGAAACTTGGGCAGTAGTCGATGACGACCTTGTCCACTCGCAGTGTCAGCAGCGTGATAAGATAAGAATATGACGGTGGCAAGCCGCCGACCCTAACCCTTTACAAAGCCAACCTTCGTCAACCAAAGATTGTTTTGGGGGGGGGGGTGCAATCTTTTGTAAGTAAGTTACTTAAGTATTTACTCATATTTCCTCAGTATTTCAGTAGTTGAGTGAATCTTCCAGGTGGTATGAGTCTCAGCTTTTTGCAGCTTTAACTTGAAATTTTCTTGCATATATCATTTATTTTCATCAACTGCTGTTGGGTAATAGTCTGATAGATATATAGATGTCTTACACGCCCGTCTCCTCCCTCACCTTCGCGCTGTTGATGAACTCGCACCTCTCAAACAACCTCTCCCAGCTAACAGCCCCCTCCGCCTCTGTTGCGGTAACCTCACCGTCCTTAGCAAGAGACACAAGGCCATTTCCATAAGGACCACCAAATACCTGCAGCGAGACTCTGCTCGGAAACTCCTCGCCAGACTCCTCCTTCGTTACGTCCGCGAACGCCAGCTGCCATGGTTCACTGCTCGATGTCACGAACCCAGTAATACTCCTGCTTACAATCTTGGACAAATCCAGCTGCGCTGCCGAGTTGTCGGGGCCGCCACCCAGCCGCTGCACATTCAGCACATACGGGATGTCACTCAGGTGGGCAACGCGCCACATAGGAACGCCCATCGCCTCGTATGCGGGTGTAAATCGCGTCGAGTTGTGCTCGTACAGACGTACCTGCCTGTCATTATGCTTCCCGTACTGCCACGCAAAGTCGAGCACGGGGCACGTGAACCACAGGTCCCGGTTCAGCTGTGCCGCGCGGTAGTACTGCGGCGAGACGCCCGCCCATTCCGGCAGCACCATGTGCTCAAAGTCCGAGGTCGGGTACAGCTGCAGCAGCTTCGCCTTGGTCGACTCCGTGAGCCCAGTTAGCCAGAGCCCGAAGCTGGCCAGCACCTCCTCGTCGCTTGACGTGGTGGGAGGCGCATACCACGCACCGTCGTTGGTCACCCACGACGCAATAACGGGCACGCCTTTGTTCACCCGCCCGGAGCGGACTAGCTGTGAGGGGCGGTCTGGCAGGAAGTCGCCGTCGTAGGTTGGATAGAAGAAGCCCTCGCCGAAGGGCGGACGCGCCGCGCGCGATGCTGTGACCGAGAGGTTGGTCAGCATGTCTGTGGGGGCTTCTCGTAGGCACTTCAGAGTCTCTTCAGAACCGCTGTCGCCATTCTGGACACATCCAACTTGCTGGGCAACGGCTGCTGTGTTGTTTGCTACTAGGTCTGACATTGTGTTGAAGTTCAGGCCTGGTGCCCCGGACATCATACTGTCAAAGAGTCAGCAAGTGTACACGGAGATGGTGCGTCTTGGTTCAGAGTAGAAACTGACATTGCTCGCTGGAACGGCACACCGTGTTCTCCTCCGAAAGCGGTCAACTGCAGGCTGATGTCGCTGGCCCCTACACTTTGGCCTATTGCGGTCACTATCGCCGATGTGTTAGCTATGACCTGGGAAGTGTCATTGCAGTCGTTGAATTGCTCACCTCTACGTGGATCTCCGCCGAAACTCTCAATGTTATCACGAACCCCTGCATGTCAAGGCGTGTCAATCTCTCTTACAGAAGACCCTACTTCTATGGTTTGGTTCTTACATTCAAGTGCTGCTCGTTGATCACGGAGACCGGCATTTGAATGCCTAGTCTTGATAAGTGCCTGACTTGTCGCAAAACCGAAAACTAAGCAAGCTTTAGTACAGCATTGGGGATGGCATCCAGGACACACTGGCTAAGTTGATGACCTACATCCCAGGCGGTAGTTGATAGCAACAAAGATCAGCGGTTGGCCATCCGCAACAGCTTGCCTGACCAGACCGTCAGGTTCATAGAGAATCTCGTAAGCCGAGCCGAGTGCGTGGCCACCTAGGCATCAACAGTACGAATCAGTTCCAGTGTTCCGTCTCCAGGTCAGAGGCAGTCAAATCCAAGCTGCAGCAGCCGGGCACATCTTACCTCCATGTAGCCACACCGCAACAGGCAGCTTGGCGCCCGGCCGCGTGCCAGACGGTCGAGCGATGCGCAGACTCAAGCAGTCCTCGCTCACATTTGTAACTCGGCTGGTGAATGGGAACACGTCTCCGAGGCCTTGCGGACACCAGGCTCCGGGCTGCGTGGCGTCAACTATGGAACCCCTTATGGGCTTGGTTGGCACGGGGGGCGCGAAGCGATTCGGCCCCGAAGTGTCCTCTCCATAGAAGATGTTCTGGAAGTGCTCGACGCCAGAGCTGGAGCGGCTGCCGATATAGTGGATGTCCCGGGCTACATCGAAGGCCGTGGGCGGCCAGAAGCCCAAACCAAAGGAAGGGACATACTCGGCGGTCGTCCGGACCACGAACTCCCGGAATGGCTCCAGAAAAATTGAAGTAAGCCCAAATATTACGGCTCCCAAGCCTAGAGACCAAGTCAAGATGTTTCTAGCCATGGCCGTGAGAGTATGTGCGCTTGTGCAACCCTGACGGCGAGTGTTTCTCGAAGTAGAAAGTAGTTTGTTGTGGCGACGAGCGTCGTGATCCAATTCAATGCAGAATACGAGATCCAGCAATATCTCCAGGACAGTGATTAGGAGGTAAGGAGATGTAGATGTGGTGTTAGGTTTTGGCTGACACCCTGGCACCGTCAGCAACGCAGCTTTGTTGCAGCAACTAGGGGGACGACATATCGGGCCCGATGTGCGGCTTTCGGGGCCGTATTGGACGAATCACGACGTAATGTTAGAGACATGCAGTGATAACTGCAGATCTTTGGCCCCCAACGTACACCGGTTGGTATATATGTATGACCGTGAATAGTAATACATCACAAATACCAACACGAACTTGTCAGCCGTACATATCTGACGAAGACGTGGGGGGAGTGTCACATTCAGCCACGAATCGGGACCCAACTTGCGTGAGAAGTTTGTTGCTGCAGGGAATGACTTATCTGGCGAGGCCGAATTGCCGTACATCATTATGTGTGCAACACTGATGCACTCCTTTGAAGTTCCAGGTGTTTTGTTGCTATTTTTGTTGTTGGTGGAGGTCTTTCCTCCCCCTTCTTTTGGGCAACGGACCAACGGTAGGAACTATCACTCTGATATTTATTACACAAATTCGATAGTTTCCTGTACTAAGCCGGACCAATCACAGATACGGAGCAAGACCTAGGCATCAATTTGGCGACAGATCCTCCTGCACACGAAGTGAAACAGGCCTACACGATCCTTCGCCCGGAGTAATTCATAGCTTGTGCAAGTATCATCAAGCCTGGACTACAATTGGCCTTAACGGCAGGGGACACCTGCAAAAGTCGGAAATCTTGACGGTGTAGGTAGGCAAAGCCTTTCTGGGAATGACGGCTCGCAAGTTCAATGATTGCTTACCCTCATTTTGCTGCCTAAGATCTATTCACCTGGTTCATGTGCCAATGTGCTCGTGGCTCAAACCATGTGCCAGGAATCCACTCGCGTTGAACACCCTCCGCTCCTCGACAAAGTGTTTCAAAACATCAAAGTTCCGACACCGTCGTTGTAGATCGCTACCAAGAAAACTGTGCTTTTCATCAATGGCGGGCTCAATTGTAGTATCTGCCGAGCAGGTAAGCCCTTGCTGAAGGTAGTCAAAGCAATGAGCGACGTGTGTGGCGCGATCCTTGCCCAAGTCGAACTCCTCCAGCTCATCGCCTCCCGAGTAGTAAGCGCGCCGAAGAGTGTACAAGCAATGCAGCTGGTGGAAGACCGTGGGTATGGAGATATGTGGTGTAAGGGTTTCGTCCTTGAAATAGCCTAGTCCGCCTAAGTTGACTCGTTGAATTAGTGGCTCGGCCATTGTAAATGTGTTTTGTGTTTGGTATTCTTCGAGCTTACTTGGTATTAAGGTGTCCCAGACTGGCTCTGATATTTGTCCTGATCCAGGGCCTTGCGGGGGTTCCATCGCGAAGGGAGAAGGATATGTGAAAGCACGTTGAATGGGAGGAAGAGGTATAACATGTGCCATATTTGCAAATTCCTCGCTACAGAGGACATTCGGTTGAGCTCCACTCCGGGCAGAGAACGCTCCCGCAGCAAAGCTAGCTGTCATGGCCAGAGTGCAGCCGACCACAAGCAGTATGCAGTGAACAAGATTCATCGTCCTTGACTCGTGTGAGGTGCATGTTGATGTTTCTGCCAATGGCAAATCATGTGCACCATCTTCACCCTCACTCGCAAGTGGCTCGTAAGTTTGCATTTTGGTGTACTTGAAGGAATGAGCTCGTTCTGCCAGTCATCTGGACTCTGGAGGGGATTGTATGAAGGAGTATTTCGAGGCTAAACAATATTACCTCGGCCCAACATTCATTACATGCTAAGGTTCCCGGGCACAAAGAAACCGGACACCTCCCATTGCAAAGACACCCACGTCAATGGGGACACGAGCTAATGAGATTGCCTCCCCCGACTCCTGGACTGAAGGCTGGCACATAAGACATTGTAGCCCCGATTTGGAGATTCCCAGCTGGCCTTGTGACGCAAGTCTCTTGTGTGCCCGTTACATTGGCCCCCAAAGTCTCTGGAGATCACGAGAATCACGATATTCGTGTACATATAGTCGACAGATTCTCGCAGCGCCACAGCCTTGCAGGTTTCACCAAGATACATACGTATTAGCTTCCACAAAATAGGTTTGCCTTCTGTCACGGTCACATTCGTAAGCCTGGGTCCTGCGCTCGTATTTTCGCCTATCTCTCTGCAGAGTCATGCAGTAAGCGGAGTCTGAGACTCTTGAGTGTAACTTAATCATGCACCACAATAAATTGACGATGCTCATTTACAGCGGCATCCTTTCGAGCTCTATGGAATTGATTGATTCTATATGAGCGCTGTTGTTGGTTCTTGCTGGTCCAATAGCATCAATGCAGGCTTGCCGTTGCTAAATTGATTCTCCCGTCATATGCCACTTCTGCAAGGTTGAAGCTGTTTGATCACTGGAATATAATAGGTGATCATGCAGCTTACTTGTGGCTTATATGTAAGGTAGGTTCAGCTACCAAGTATCATGTTTATAGTTATTACCTCAAGTGGCAATTTGTCCCGTTGGTTGGCTGAGAGGCGCACCACGACGGGCGGCACGGCACAATATGCAGGAGACTTGGTCAATACATGATCCTTCGACTGAGTTCCTGGCCATTGAACATGGCCCATGGTGTGGCACAGATAAAGGCAACATGCCACGAATGGAGAATTCGTGACCAATTATTTGAGATTCTGAATATTGTTTGTCTTGTAGGGCGGGCAGGGTGCATTTCCGCCTTGGACTCGAACTCATACTGTGGATATTGACACCTTGGATGATGTACTGTCTAAATCAAGCCTATACTACATGTGTAGGTAATACAGGGTTCTAAACGTCTGCCTAGGCAAGGTATACAAGTGGTTCACCCTTTGACGTGGTTTCTCCGAAGGCACAAGAATATACCTCTTCTCGCTCGTTGTCAACCTCCCTCACATTATGACGACTCTGTGTTACAGTATATAAAACAGGCCAAGTCTTGCATGAAGTAGGGAGCTTCAATATAGTAGCATTGTTCCGCTAATAGTACACTTCGCATGCGAGAATATCTGGATAAAAGACCGGTATCCGTCCTTCATCCTTCATCTGAATTTGATATTTGCCACCACCCAGCCCAACCAAAATCTTGAGAAGCAGTCTATCATCCACCCTTGTATATACTTTGAGCATAATACAATCACATCATGCGGTTGATATTGCTCTCTGTGATCCTCGAGCTCTCCACGATTGCCGTGGCAGGCCCTGTCCCTCGTAGGTCACGATCCATCCACTACCGTCACATGTTTCAATTGTTACTATACTGATGAGACAGGTAGAGTCGGGACATAACATTTTGGTGCCGTTCAGTGCACCATACATTAAACCTCGAGAGAATGTTGACGTCGATATTGCCGATGGTTTCAAGAAGCGTGAGGACATCGACATTGCAGATGGCTTCAAGAAGCGTGAGGAGAAAATCGACATTGCGGATGGCTTCAAGAAGCGTGAGGAGAACATCGACATCGCGGATGGATTCCGACTGTAAAGTGTGTGCAGAAGCTGCCCCAGGGTGTCTATTTAGTAGTGGCCATGTATACATAGTGAAGTCAGCTTTGATTGAGAACGGCACTTGAGTGCATACAAGTCGGTATAAAACACTCGTTTAGTTCAACTTTGGATATAACCGTTCATCCAGTCCATTACATCCTCGGGTGAACACATTGGCTAATCCGCAAAGTCTGAAGAGGCTCATTATAATCTGGTTATGTATTGTACGACAATTTCGAACACGCATCCATAGTAGTGATTCCAAGGCCCCTGTATATAAGAAGGGTATGCTCATTTCATAATTTCTAGGGGGACAGAGCTCGCACTTTTTGAGACTCAATCATTTTCCAGAGACTCCTCAGGAATTCCGACTAGGAACTCATCAGGAGGTACATAATCATCCATAATCACATAGCCACTATCTGGTGGGCAGTGCTTGAATCTCTCCAGCTTAGATTCCCCACTCGATTCCGGATATTCAGGACGCTTGTAGCAAGCCGTATGTCTCTTCGCAAACTTCTCCAGATCTTCCCAGCTGCGGCATTTCCGGTGCTGAAGTAGACCGCTCACCACCTCTGCACGCCGCTCTGTAGCCCTTGGAGTGTCGTCGGCATCACATAGGACTTGTCTGCGAAGTGAATCCATGCAGTGGCTGATGTGATGCCACGAACGTGACTGTGGGAGCCCGCGACGATACTCGCTCAAAGAGATGTGAATGATCTTGAGACAGTGGAGATTGTGAAAGCCGTGGAGGATGTATATGCCTTTTGTCTGATCCCATGGAAACCTTTGCGCCGTCCGAAGGCCATGCTGGGCAGCCCATTCATCAGATAGCGCGACTACGCCATAATCGACATTGATTTCGTGCCACAAATCGTTCTGGAGCGTCTCGTTGTCGGAGCTATACTTTGTGATGCGGACGTAGGGTTCTTCGCGATTGCGTTGAAGGTCTGCGAAACTTGACGATGATTCGGTCTGGCGCAGTGGACTGAGTAAAATAACGAAGAAGACCACGTTGACCGCTATCGATATTGATAGGAGTAGCCGCCAAAGAACACTACGACCCCGTGTGAAATGCGCTGATGGGGCTTGGAACTTGTCGTTATGCACGCGGTCAACTTTCGGTATTCCTTCCACGTCAGTGAGCAGGCCATTGAACTCTCCACTTCTTCCCGTTGAGGCCATATTGAGACTTGTATGGCTGTAGTAGAGATTTTCTCAAATGTTCTTTCTGTTCTAAAAGAAGAAGCTGCTGTTCAGTTTGATGGGTGTAAAGCAGCTAGGGATGGGGTGACCGAATTTGTTGTAACGAGGGTCATGGATTCCATGGACCCGTAGGTCACTTTGTGGATGACAGTAGAATCAACAGTGTTTCCACTGGCTACCTGGTAGAGTAGCTGAGATGTGCCGTGTCGAATGTTATCTGCCTAATTTACGAACATAAGCCGCCATTCACGTCATGTATATTGCAATTGCAACCCAAATCAGCAACCTACATGTGTAGTGTATCTCGGTGTACAAGACTGCAGCGCTGCCTTGGGGGCCAAAGTTGGCGCATACCCACTTGATGTCTTTCTTTGCATCTTCCTTTTGGTTAAATCATCCGGAACTCCCCATTATTCATTTGTTTGCAACGTATAAGTTATCAGCCTATGTCTGCTGCAAGTGGATCCTGCACAGTCCCCTCTGAGTATAATCACCTCTCCACTGGTTGATTCACGCATTTCACAGTTGTCAGCTTCCCTCTCGTTGAAGCTGGAGTCCTCTACTCTATCAAAAGAGGTGCAAACTTGCAAGCAAGAACGCGGAACTAAGACCCCACGGATCCACTCTCTATACATACCATGACTTACTCTGCGCATTTAAGTCAAATAAACGATCGTGCAGGTCTTATATGTATGGCTTCAATGTTCTCGGTCATCACCATCTTATCAGTGACACTCAGATTCTATGTGAGGCGACTGACAAGAGTTGGTCTTGGTGTGGATGACTGGCTTGCACTCTCAGCATCGGTATGTGGTCTCGTACCTTGATTTATGGGCTTATCTTGATTTTGACTATGATCCTTAGATTTTTGTTCTCGCTCTAGACGGAATTTTCCTAGGCGGCACTGTGCAGGGTGCAATCACTGGCCACTCTCCTGTTGTGAATGACTGGCCTGTGAGCACGGATTTGGAGCATTTGGTAGAAAAGTACAAATATGGCTTTCAGACGACTGAGAAGATTGCTTTCGGATTGATCAAGCTGTCCATTCTTTTTCTCTGGAAACGCATGTTTGGGCGAGTGAGAACATTCGTCGTTCTTTGCTGGGTCATGATCGCCATCGTTACCGCCTGGTCCATCTCGTTCTTCTTCGCGACTCTTTTCCAGTGCAGCACACATTGGTCATGGAACTGGGCACCCATCACCTTATTCTTGACCCAGTGCACCAACACTCTCAATATGCTCACTGTATTTACGGCAACGGATGTCTTTACGGATTTTATAATTTTGTTTATGCCCGTTCCCATCATTTGGAAACTCCATATGCAACGGCGAAAGAAAATCGGCGTGACCAGCATCTTCATGGTCGGGTTTTTGTGAGCCCCCCTCCCCTCAAACACACTTCCAGCATTTCATGTTAATTTTAGGAATATTTCTGATCCTATCTTAGCACGATCGGCGCGGGTATAGCACGCATGTACATTTACCTCGTGACTTCCTACGACAAGGCTGATAATCCCGACTTTATTGCGGATTTTACCTTGTTCATGACATGGTCAGAGGTCGAGGCAAACGTCGCTATGCTCGTGTGCTGCATGCCAACCTTGAGCCCAGTGGTAGCGAAGTGTTACAACGGTCTTACCGGCTCTCTTCGCTCGGCTTTATCTGGAAAATGGGGGCTTCTTTCTCGTCAACAAGAAGGCAGCAAGGAAGCTCTTGCTGAAAAGGCTTTGCCCGCCTTGGAAATGATGCCACACCCACCCCCATCTTCATATAGCGGGAGCCCCTGGCTAGGAAACTCTGGCACTGTTACAGCAGCTGGTTATACCGACTTGGAGGGTCAACCATACCACGATAACGGGATTCTCGCACATACTGAAATACAGAGGATCTCCGAGCCGAAGTATACACAGCACTACCAACTAAGTTAGCATTCGACAGGTATTCTAGTATATTTCAATTCTGGATATGTGGATTTGTTTTCTTTTTTTCCTTGGTGGATGACAGATTCATTCGTTGCGAGTTTTCAACAACTTGTACCTCCCCATCAATTCATGAAAAGACAACATCCATAACATGTCGTACATGTATGTAACTAGATAACAAGGCTTATTGAAGAGCTATCAGACTCAATGCCATATATCTTGATTACTACAGCTGATAGCCTCATCCGATGTCCGCGAAGGTACACCAGGGTACACATCTTTGCCTTCAAGAAGCTGCCAGTACAAATCTGCGTGCCATAACCACGAACACACCTAGCCCACTGGCCTACATGTTCTTCTAAATGCTAGGAGCTCCCAGAATTCGTTGCTCAGACTACGTAAGGATTGTTCTCGACAGTTCCACCAAAAGGTCAGCCTGTCAGATACCATGAGCTCAATATATCCGGACTAATAGTTCCCAGGAAAGTTGGGCATCGAGGGTGTAGCACTTCTAGATGGTGTTTCATAACGACAATTGCACACGAGTGGCCAGGACTATGGATGTAGATCGCCATCAAGGACGCTCTCGGAGGGGTTTTGGAAGTGCCTCATCAGACAACAACCCGCGTGCTTCTGACGTGTATGGTGGGTGTTTTAAGAAGTATTGAGGGGACAGTAGTGTAGGTCTCTGGGAGGGACAATCTATTAACGAATTCATAAAGCCCTCCGACGTGCTTCGTCCAAGTGATAACGAAGCAATCCGTACCTGGGTCTAATTATATAGATCTGAACCAACTAACCAATCCATCCCCTTTTCCACAGAAAAAAACCAAGAAACCTCCTTATTAATTCATACATCCAAGGCTCCTCCGTCCAACTTGATATCAAGACACGCAAAGACTGATCATCACACTTCAGTAGCCTACACTTCAGGGTAGTCAACATTAGGCGGGTAGACCTTCCTCACAGTGATGGGCTCGGCCTCGCCCGTGTTAAAGGTGTCAGTGGTGTTCCAGCTGACAGACCACAGGCCATCGATCTGAGTCGGCACAGCATACCACTCAGTATACAGCTTGCTGTCGATCTTCAGCATAGCCGTCATCCCGTAGAAAGTGAAACCACTGGTGACGATTTCGGAGGTGGAGACGTTGCTGATCCCTTCCTTGTAGAAGCCGGTATGCCCGGCAGGGGTCGGAGCATAGAAAAGGGAGCCAGCCCAGGTCATATCGGTGCCCATCTTGGCGTCGGCGACCCATTCAGTCGTATCAGTGGTCCCCTCGGCTGGAAAGACAGGGTCAGCGGTTCGTATCTCATGAGACGGTTTTGGGAAAGTATTGGATATGCGCTTACAGAATACCACGTAGCTTTCAGTATAATTGACCTTGTTGGGGTTGGCTATGTATGCGTATCCTGAGAAGAATGAGACGGTCAGTAGTGTATCCTGGGCGAGTCTTGTGATGTACTGGAGACTTACCTTCATAGTAAAAGATGGGAAAACCCCCAATCTCACTGTGATACATGGAACCATAAGCAAAGAGACTGAAGGTGCTGCTGGACTTGCGAGTCTCCAAGTTGCTTGGAAGGGCGGACACGCTGGCAAACATGGCAAACAAGACCCCAATGGTGGACAGCATCGTGTACATCGTGGATCCGGAGTCGCTCAGAAACCGGGATCGTAAAGAGTGAGTATCAAATGGAGGTTGTGTGAGAAGCACAGAAGAGAGTCAAAGCCGTAGGAGTAAATGAGAGACCAGAAGAAATTAAGGGAATGTTGACGGCTTGTGACAGGCATTGGTAACAAGGGCGTCTGTTCAAGTCATATATATTTCGAGACCACACCTATAATACAGCATTGTCAACATGCGCACGGCAGCTGGGGACTACCCTAGGGTATGTAGAGTCCTTGGGAACTCTATCCTTCCTAAGTCTTGCCTTCGATTGATCACGATAATCACCTCCTTGTTTATCTCGCTAAGGCAGAAGAATTTCATTCTTCACCGGTTCGATGACGAGTCAGTGAATCAACAGACATATGAAAACCAGAGCCAGGCATATCCTAGAGGTATTCGCAATCCTCTACGCAAGCTTCTTTCGATCTTCATTCCCAATCATCCCCCGAGTTACATTGGACATGGCTCGAAAAGGGTCGGATAAATTTGGATGTTTCCATTCTATTTGTCCGGGTACGTTTCACGTTTCCTGTGTTTCTTTTCTGGACGTCCCAGGTATAGCTCAAATACTCGGACAACTTTGAGCTCTAGGATACATGTGCTGTGGGTCTCTCAATCCTTTGTGCTTGCTAGCCTCCTTCTCTCCACATCAGGCGATACAGATGGCTACATTATTGGCATGTGTCTCGCATGCGCAGTGCACTGAACGACGCGTGGCATGCTGCGGCCACAATGAGGACCGTAGACATGGCACACTTCGGATGACAGGCATGGTGCGACTATCAGGGCCAGGTCCGGGGGTAAATTCGAGCGTCTCTTCAATGTTTTTCGGTTGGTGATTCCCTGTAAGTCTTGATATTGATCGTGATTCGTTATGCTAGGTTGTGAAAGAATCTCCCATCCCAATCTGTACTGGCTCTCGGACCCTTCCTTGTCTACCATGTGCTTTAATCTATCTCTTATTTTGTTGGTGTGGCTATATGCTGATCAAATACTTCCCTGAATTTGATGCTGGCCCATTTAAACAAGAAACAAAAACCTTCTGGGGGTCGGCAAGGATACCCAGGGCAGTCCGGGGCTCGGACCGGCTTGGGAATCGGATCCGCGAGGCCGGAAACCAAGGAATCACCATCCGGCCTGGCTGAACCCTTGGTAGTTCCGAGTCAGGCGTGCGTGATGGTCGACGACTTCCTGATCCGCACCCCCAGGGACTATAGCCAGCTCCAATCCGGTACTCACTACCTGCTTTAGGTACGTATGTATCACATATCACACCGGGTTCATCTGTTCCCACAGCTGTTACCACTCAGCCTACGTACTGGGAGAAACAATGCCATGAACCCCTGGAAGCCACTCAGCCACTGTGAGAGACGTACAGTCTGCAGATCGCCAGGCATCTCGGCAGGAGCCGACCGGACGTTCGCACAATTGGCTCCTAAAATGTACATGCATACCATGGGGCATGAAAATGCATGAAATAGATAGGTTGCTAATCCGGTTTGGTTACAGGAGCGACGCGTCTGTCTCCTAAATTGGGACTTCTCTTTGGATATCAACGACTGCTGCAATGCTGAGGCCTTCGAGAATCAGTACGGGATCAGTTTGAAAGATCACATGCAGTCTATTGCAACGAAGTTTTGCCGATCCGCTTATAGTAAGTACCCTGTCCAGTATTACTCAATATCCACCGTTGATAATAATAGTTACCAGAGTATAATGCAAGGGGCATCTTACGTAACTTTACACGTAACCTTATATACTAAGTACCTTGGTAGCCTACTACTCCGGGGGTATTTAGCGAAGAACTCATGGCTATAGTCTTTAAGACCCTAGCCTTAGCATTTGAGACCCTAACCCTTAATTCCCAGCACCGCACGGGGGAGGGCCAGAGGGGGTCCGACAGGACATATTGGATCACTTTATCAAGAACAACCCGACTAATGAATACGCTACTTAATACATACGATACTACTACCATGAACGGCCTATTTAAGAGATACATAAGACGAAGGCCAGTTTTCCTCTATATATAGGGATAGTAGAAAGGGGGCACCGGCTGCAGGGCCGGCTTGGCCGACCCATTGAAGCGCAACACTAATTGGTCGTCCCTGATCTGCGGCAAGTTGATGGTAAAACTGCCTCACCGCGTAAGCCATGAGGATATATGCAATGTGCTTCTCCATCAGATCTTTCAAGACCCACTGCTTGCACCAGGATCTCGCGGGAATACGGCAGCTTGGACATTTTCGAAGGGCAAAGTTAGTCCCATAGTAACATTGAATCTCATGTGATGAGTCGATGACTTCCCACTATTCCCAGTAGCGGCATCGCTCACCCTTGAATTGTACCACAGATATTGTGTACTGGAACAGAATACAGAAGATCCACCACTTGGCATGAAACAACTATGTTGCGACGGGGAACTATCAACACAAGAAGCTATATATTGAGACATCTCGTGAAGACGATATGGCGTTATTCTACAGCTCATCTGTCATCGTCCTGGTCTCTGGCTGCTCATTGCTACTAGTGTCTCGTTGTAATCCCTTCTAGTCCTTGATTTGTTTCATTCAGGATCATTCCATATTCCCTTGATTTATTCAGCAATGTTGTCCTCACTCGCCTTTGCTGCTGCAGTTTTTGGCACTGCTTCGGCAGGCCCTTTCAACTTCGCGGATACTGAAACTTCTCAGCTATATCCCCGGGCTGCTTGTGAAGGGAACACTGCGTCCACTCGCTCGGAATGGTGCGACTATTCCATCGATACAGACTACTATGAGACTGTTCCTGATACAGGAGTCACTAGAGAGTACTGGGTAAGCAACCATCTGCTTCCCACCAGACCCTCTTTCACTGGATATGATACTGACTTCCCAATCTAGCTGGACCTGACCGACGTGACAGTTGCCCCTGATGGCGTGTCTCGGCCTGCCATGGCCATCAACGGCTCGATACCTGGTCCCACACTCTTTGGTGACTGGGGTGACACTTTCGTTGTCCACGTCACAAACTCGCTGTCCACCAGCACGAACGGGACGTCCATTCACTTCCACGGCATCAGGCAAAACTACACCAACCCAAACGATGGAGTGGCGTCTATCACTCAATGCCCTGCTCCCCCCGGCTCTTCCATGACCTACACTTGGAAGGCGACTCAATATGGGTCAACCTGGTACCACTCGCATTTCTCTCTGCAGGCGTGGGAGGGTGTCTTTGGCGGTATCATCATCAACGGCCCTGCCACAGCTAATTACGACGTGGACCTCGGAGTGATGTTTCTGAGCGATTGGGATCATCAGACTGTTGACGAGCTCTATGTATCGGCTGCGACAAGTGGACCTCCTACTTTGGACACTGGCCTCATCAACGGCACCAACGTGTACGGTGACGATGGCAGTACCAACCAGACTGGTTACCGATGGAATACTACTCTTTCAGAGGGCACAACCTACCGCATGCGTCTGGTAAATCCTGCTGTTGACACTCACTGGAAATTCTCCATTGACAATCACACCATTGGAGTCATCGGAATGGACCTTGTTCCCATCGAGCCTTACAACACCACTATCCTGAACATCGCCATGGGTCAACGTTACGACATCATCATTTACACTGATGGCATGACTGACATTGCCACTGACTTCTGGCTGCGGGCTGTCCCTCAAGATGCCTGCTCCTCCAACGACAATGCCGACAATATCAAGGGAATCATCTCTTACGGCACTTCGGTTTCCACCCCCTCGACTACCGGCTACGACTACACCGACTCTTGTGAAGATGAGGATTTCTCTAGTCTTATACCTTATGTCTCGAAGACTGTCTCAAGCGCAGTTCAGAATATCCAGGAGGACGTCTCTATAGGCGAAAGCGCCTCTGGCTATTTCCTCTGGTACCTGAATGAGACTACCATGAGTGTCGAATGGGACAACCCAACACTTCTTCAGATCTCCAATAATAGGAACGGTACCACCTCCTTCGATTCTGATGACGCCGTTGTGACCCTCGACGGCACTGACGAGTGGGCACACGTCATTATCCAAACCACCTTGGCTGTGCCGCACCCCATCCACCTTCATGGCTTCGATTTTTTCGTCCTCGCCCAGGGCTCCGGTACATACTCTACCGACAGTGTCACTTTGGAACTGGACAACCCACCTCGACGTGACACCGCAATTCTCCCGGCCTCCGGATACCTGGTCCTCGCCTTCCAGACCGATAACCCTGGTGCATGGTTGATGCACGTGAGTAACGTCCCACTGCACCCCTTCTATGTCCCCCAATTTTCATTCAACGCCCATTGTATAACTGCTGACTTGAATGTAATAGTGCCACATCGGCTGGCATACCTCAGAGGGCTTCGCTATGCAGTGGGTCGTCCGACAGAAAGAGATTCCCAGCTTGCTCAGCACAATTGGAAACAATACGTTGGAAAGCAACTGTGCTGCTTGGGACAAGTACGCAGTGGTGAACTCCCTCGAGGAGGAAGACTCCGGTGTATGAAGGTCGTCTTATCGGCGAAGATGGAAGCGGAGGTGGTAAGGCTGTCACCATGGCGAGGTTGATGTCTCTCCGTCAGTGAGATTGTCATGATGAAAGGGAATAATGTAATATTATCTCAAAAATGTACCATAGCTTGGCATTGGTTAGGACGGCGTTTCATGTTTCATAGGGAGGATTTTCTGCTTGACTACTAAAACAAAAATCCAACCCACTCGAGGATATTGCAACTTGATAATACTAATATCAACTTACACCTCAATAATTCTGGAGCACATACTCGATTTGCGCCTGCGAATAGTGGGCAAGAATTTCCGACCCACAATAGTCGATGAAGGCCCTTCTCGTCCAACGGCAAAACCTCTCCGACAGGCTTAGAAGACTCCATAATCATGTGCCAAATATCATCGGGCTTGCAATGTGGCACGCAGATATCAGCGTTGGTGCTTAATCTGAGCCCACGAACTTATTCAGTTTCTCCTCGTCGTAGACCTCTCCTTCAACCAGCTTTGACCAGGTCTACAGCATTGAAGCTTCCGTCAGTAATGCCGCTGGACGATACAGAGAGCGAGAGTCCCGACTTACCCCGTCAGGAGTGACCTTGAACAGTGTAGGGAGTGCAGTAACCCCAAACTTGCGCCACGTATTATCTGGGTTTCTCCAACTATTTGGCAGCACAGCAAATCAGTCACACCAGTCTCGGACGATCGCGATAGACAGGCATCTTGGCATCCTTTCACCCTTTCATCTCGAGGCACCTCAGTGGTCCAGCCTCCAAGACACACTTACGTTTCTCTATCTCCAGCATATTGATTTGTCAAGCGCATCGCCTCGTCGGCGGGGAACTTCTTCTGGATCAGCGGCTCTGCCTTTCTGCAGTCACCGCACCAGCTTTGACCGTTGACAATGCTGGCCGACACCATCAGAAACTGTGGGGTTTGGGTTGTAACTGCTTGGGCTCTGACGCCGTCGGCTACTGCTTTGGGGTCGGCAGATGCCATTCTGCTCAATGCGGAGAGAGGCCTGTAGACAGGTAATCTTGCCGCCAAGCTTTGGATGGTCTGTCGGATGTGTGAAAGTTTGGTCATGGGTGAGGGGAGAGACTAGGTTGCTAATTGGCGATACAAGATTTTTGCGAGTTGTTCCGATTGAAGTAGGGGTGACGTCTGTAGGGTTAGGGTCCAGCTCGTCCAGGCTTTAGCGCCCCCCCCCCCAAAACCCGGGGAAAGAGAGGGGGGGGGGCGTTGCTAATACTGAGATATGATTCAATTTTGGTGAGTAGAACCAGGGAAAAAGCCCAATGCGCTGTTGAGTCAGCATACGAATTACTCAATGATACAACCTCGACTACCTAGGTACTTTCTGCAGGCACTATGAAGGCTTTCTATCTACGGTCGTTTCTTCTCAGTCTGTCTCCTTGTTCAATGACTGTCTTGCACCCCAGTAGACTTATAATACTGAGTGAAATCATGCATGACACCAAGCAGTCCCTTCAAGCATTTGCGTCAGTACGTTCTCCATTTATACAATAGGGATGTTATTTGGCCATGGACAGGAAACAGTAGACCTACTTTCTTCATCTGCTCTGCAAACTCCATGTCCTTTTCCGCCCGCCTCACAGCCTGGAAGAATGGATCGGCATTGACTGTCTCTGGATTGGGATCCCACAGCCTTCGGATATTGCTGCTGGAGATTGGGTCGATGATCTCCTTGTACTTCTGGATCCGGATCTGGGAGTATTTCTCCAGAATATCCTCGTCGGCTTGACCAGTCGCTATCCCGTACAAACAGTCAAAGAGATTGCCGGCGTCGACGAGACCGCCAGTCAAACCCAGGCCGCCGCTATGTCAAGACTTGGGTCAGATACGCTGCTGACGTAAGGCACTGCGTTGCCCCTCGCTCCCCCCCCCCCCCCAAGACGACACCAGCATCGGATTGGACGAGGACAACGTACAATGGGTTACACAGATGAGCCGCATCTGCAGCTAAGCAGAACCGTCCAACTCGGAATTTCTCTGCACACCGTTGGTGAATCTTATACGGGCTGAAGTTCGTGATGGTATACTCATCCGGCTCTGGGGCACCTGGGACGAATTGCTTATATTTCCACGGCTGGCGCTCACGCATCTGCTCTGTTGTCAAACCACACTCCTCTCCGTAAGTGATGCGCAACAGCCCGTCATTGGTCATCTGAGCTATCATAGAAAAGTGCTCCGGATGCAGCATGAATGTGGATGCCGTCCACTTGCAGTCTTTGAACTTCGGCCAGTAAACCTGTGCTGGAGTCAGCCAAAATGGGCTCGAGACGCTCCAAACATCCTCAACGGTTGGTTTTGATTGCTCACGTTGGTCGCAACGATTTGCTTGTCCCAAGTAAAGCCTGGGAACTCATTCCCAAACAGCTTCCGGCGAACTATACTATTCGCTCCATCACAGCCAACAATATAGTCAGCTTGGAATCTCGTCTCACCCCCGGGGGTCTTGACGTCGACCCAAGCTGTTGCCTGATCCTGTCCTATAGACAAGACTTCATGGTCAAGCAAGACCTTCGCGTTGGGGTAACGAGAAAGATGCTCAGTCATCAGGGGGAGTAACTGATCCAGCGGCAGCGAAACGATCGACTCTGCTCCTGGCAGATTGTCGGCCGGGATCTTACAGATCTCCTCAAACCTCCTCTCCCCGCCGAGGAAACGCCAACTCACTCCGTCCGGGACAAAGGCAGTCTTCATGATGTCATCCATCAAACCAGAACGCTTGAATTCGTGTATCACTGGTGAGTTGTAGAAGCTGGCCCGCGGGTTGCGGTCTATCTCCGTGGACTTCTCAAGCACAGTGGCCGAGATTCCATTCTTTGCCAGCATCAAGGCGAGGAAGAGGCCGGCAGGGCCAGCGCCCACGATTACAATCTGCACAGTTTCAGCAAATCGTTTCATTTTTGTATTATTCATAATTACGTACCTTGAAGGACGACATGATGTCTCCCAAAATCTCATATCGGTCCGATAGTATCGTTTTCTCTGATCATTAATTGGGAACGCGCTGCGTAAATATATCAACATCACGAGGACCATTCGGGATTACATATTGAGCCGATAGATCTCCACTCCACACAGAATTAAGCTCAGCCTCCTGAAGTGATAGAGTCTACGTTGATGTATACCCGAGGTAATGCTGTAGTTGGAGGAGACAGGGATGTTGGAGGGGAGGAGGCAAGTTCCGGGTACATGGATATATTACATGGATATATTACACGTAGATGCTGAGGAATAAACCGAGCAGCCTTCGGGGTATATTGATCAGGAGACTGAGTCAGACACTACAAATGTCCCTAATTGTCCGACGAAGCACGGAGTTTGTGGCTTCAGTTGAAGGGGAGGAGGCAAGTTCCGGATGCATGGATATATTACACGGAAATGCTGAGGAATGATTCGAGCAGCCCTGGGGTCTGGCAGGGTATAGTGACCAGGAGACTGAGTCAAACACTACAAACGTCCCTAATTGTCCGACGAAGCACGGAGTTTGTGGCTTTAGTTGAATATGGAAGTTGCTTGAGAAACTGGCATAGGCAGCTATACCAGTAGGTGCCTGTCCCACGATCGGGTTCCGGTATAATATCTTGTGATATGTATAGGTTTGTGCCTATGCAGGCTTTCCGTAGAAGACTTCATCTGCTGAGCACCTGACCTGGACTGTCTCAGAATTGTATAGGGTATCTACCTTTGAAAGATTCGGCATATCGGAATTCCCCAGATTTAGGTGCCGACACATGTAGGCCCCGGGCCATATCGAGGGTCACGAGTGACACCGCATGCATACCATGCACTTCGTTGTGGGGGAGGCGAACGATCCCCGCTTGGGTATTCCACGTTCACCGACTTAATCTGCTGATACAAGAATTTGAAATCCAAAGCTATTCCCGAAAGATAGAGCTGATTAGGACATATAAAGCTGGCCCACGACTTGAGCCCCGGAGTATGTAGAAAGACAATCGAATCATCAAGAAACCAGGAAAGACATGTATGTGGCTTTACTCCTCATGTCATATCGCGTCTGATTAAAAAATCAAAACACCACATCAATTTGTTGTTGCATGATATTCTGAATAACATGGCCACAGGGCAAAATCCGAGATATGCGGACCCTCTCTACCAGGCCGCTCACGATGATGCTTTCAGCACTCCAATCATCAAGGGGATTGCTAGCGTGTTGCCACCCAACGTGTCTCAGAAGGAATTTGATGACGCTCTGAGCCAAATTGCCTCAATTACAGGACAGAATGCTGTCTTCAGGGGCGAGAGGCTGAGAGAATATGTTGATCCATATGAGATCCCGGAAGGAAGCCATGAGCGGAAGCTTCCAGGAGCAGCTGTCTGGTGAGTATCCTTTTTGACGAACAAAGATATTCAGCTTGCCTAGGGTGGTATGTTAATGATGGCCCATAGTCCGTCCTCCGTCGAGGAGCTGCAGGCAGCTTTGAAGGTCGTGAACCAGTACAAAATCCCGATATGGACTGTTTCCCGAGGCAAAAATTTGGGGTGAGTGCTGTTTCTCAGAGTTCAAAGGCAGGCTCAACCTCGACATGTCACTAAACCTCGGGTAGATATGGCGGGCCTGCGCCCGTTGTCAACGGCTCTATAGTCATGGATCTTCACCGGATGAACAAAGTCCTTGAGGTCAACGAGAAGTTTGCATACGCTGTAGTGGAGCCTGGAGTTACCTTTGCCGACCTCTACGCCTACTGCGTGAAGAACAAGCTGAAGGTGTGGCCGAGTACGCCGTCTCTTGGCTGGGGAAGCGTGGTTGGGAACACGCTGGACAGAGGCATGGGCTTCATTCCCTCCGGCATCCACCACGAGAACATGATGGGGCTCGAAGTCGTTCTTGCCAATGGAGACGTCGTCCGCACCGGCCAATTCGCCATGACCACCTCCCCATCCGCGCATCTCACCCACCTCAGCTTCGGGCCGTCGATCGACGGCCTCTTCCTGCAGAGCAACCTCGGGATAGTCACGAAGCTGGGCATACAGTTGACGCCCCAGCCGCAAGCCATGATGGCCTGTACCTTTGACATGCCGGAGATTGACGATATCGAGACCATTGTCGACGTCTTTGGCGCCATGCGTCGTGGTGGCACCCTGCCCACGGTTGTATACTGCTTCAGCATTGTGGAATGGTCCTCCATCTTTGGCCCACGGCATAAGTACTGGGATGGCGAGGGCCCGATTCCGGACTGGAGACTCAAGGAGATGCAGAAGGAACTTGACACCGGATTCTGGACTGTCAGGTGGGGCCTGTATGGACCCAAGGCTATCATGCAAGCCCAGTACGATGAGATCCAGCGTGTGGTGTCCAAGTCTGCTCCTAGAGGCCGCCTGAGGAACGTCATCTTCACCGGCGAAGATGATGACCAGCTTCTCGATGCCTCATCGGTTCCACTGCCGTATGGTGGGATGTTCGTTGGTGTGCCGAGCATGTTCAGTGTCCCGATCGTGAACTACTACAACCAGAAAGATGGTGGGAGCGTTGGTGCGCATGGTGCCTACTCGCCCATAGTTCCGCTGGATGGTAAAATCATGAAGGACTGGGTGAAGGCTGCCCGAAAGGCGTATGAGTCCCAAGGCATGGACCTGCTATGCGACTTCTTCATGAACCAGAGGCATGCGGTCTTTGTCTGTATGCTTTGCTTCGATAAGACGAAACCAAAGCAACGACAAGCTATCGCGAACATCTTCGAAGGGCTATTTGAGGAGGGAAAGAAGCGAGGCTTCGCGAAGTATAGGTCTCACATTGATCATATGGGTACGTACATTGCCTTCCAGAATTACACATATCGTGAAGGCCTCGAACTCACGCATGCCACCAAACACAGATCAAGTCGCCGATTTATTCGACTTCAACAACCATGCCTATCGTCGATTCGTGGAAACTCTCAAGGTAAGTCGAATCCAAAGCCCTGTCTTTTACAGGATCAGCATTCTGACTCGAGACACCAGGACGCACTTGATCCAAATGGCGTGCTGTCCCCCGGAAAGATGGGCATCTGGCCTCGAAGGTTCAGGGAGCAGCAGGGAGTCGTTGCAAAGGGTCACCTCTGACATCAGGCGTAAACTTTCAGTCCTTGGCGAAAGACACGATGGCATGGCTCTGGGATTTCCAGAGGAAAGCTATATTTGGGTTGCTTTATTCGGGATATAGCCCTTGAAAAATCCTTCATCCTGCGCAAGACTGGTACAGACCACCATTACAGCTTGTTGATCGCGTGTACGAAGTAGATCCTCAGAAATCCTATAGGAGACTGGGGCAGAGGAGCAATACCACCTGGGCGCTACTTATGATGAAAAGCTCCACCAAATACACCTGGGCACCCTCCTAATAGCCGTCAAGACTGCCTGGTCCGAGGCCAAATATACACACATCCTAATAGAGTATAAACATGATACATGCGCTCTTGAAACGCATGCCACTTGATTAAGGCCGGGAAACGCCATACTATGTAACCTCAAGGTCAAAAATGAAACTGCAACACAGCCACGCAGCCACGCAATTACGTGACCTGTCGCTTGTTTGATAGGGCGACGGCGAACCCCGGAACTTTAACATACCCCACGCTGCAGTACTGCATGGTGGGAGGTGACGATCAGCATTATAAGTAGCTCCAAACTCCATGCTCTTCTCCAGGAAGCATTGACGATCTGAGCGAGCTTAAGGGCGGGTATTACATACATGGGGAATCTCGATATGACGCCTAGTGCTGCAAGGGGACCTTGCTAACAGGTGAACCTTGTGAACCTTAAAGATCCGGAACGAGGATCCCGCTACGGCGCGGCGATGATGCTCGCCATGGAGGAACCCTGGAGATTGGGACAGAGACAGGGGCCATATACCCTTTGACGCGACTCGTTGGAAACCCCCCCTCCCCTTTTCTCACGATGCCCGGATTTGGTCAATCTGTGGAAGAATGCACTGTGCCCGATATCGACAGAAAGTTTCTCGTTGATGGATTAATAACCACCACGCTACAAGCTGGTATGAACATCTCCGGTGGCTCGCTGCTTGGGTGATACTGTGCCGAGAAGCCGGAGGATATTTTTTAATTGCCTGGATAGACGGTGGACATGATCCCCGGTCAACAGGCCTCGAATAGGCAGGTCGTCCATAGCCCATTTTGTGTCAACACGCTTGGCAGCCAACCTTGAGCAAACTTTGGACCCCGAAATTGATATTAAAATACACATATATGCTCAATGCTGTTGCTTTTGAATACCACATACCCGGACACTGATGGAGATGGTGGAGCTTCGTCAGGATAGTGGATTGGTAGAGCAGGAAGGATATATATCATATAAATTGCGTTTGTTCGGTCGACCAAGCATTGTCCCCTGATGGCGTCAAGAGGGAGAGGCAGCCTACGTAACCGAACCTGAGATCATCAACCTTCATTGCTCGTCAGAACCACAAAGCGGCAGCATGGTTAATATGCTGCTCACAGCGGCCGCCTCGGCCCTGCTCCTGGCCCGAGCCGCCACAGCCCAGACCACATCTGGCGACATGTCCGTCCTATCCATGAACGTCGCCGGCCTCCCCGCGGTGCTCCAAAGCAACGACGAGGATGGCGACAAGACGACCAACTCGCGGCTGATCGGGACCTACTTCGCCGAGTACGACTTCGACGTCATCCACGTCCAGGAGGACTTTAACTACCACGCGTACATCTACGAGACAGATGACCACCCCTACCGGACCGCCACCTCGGGCGGCGCGGCCATCGGCTCCGGGCTGAACACCCTCGCCAACTTCCCCTGGGTCGACTTTACGCGCACCAAGTGGGACACCTGCAGCAACGTCGACAGCGCCGACTGCCTGACGCCCAAGGGCTTCACCTTCATGCGCGTGCAGATCACCGCCTCGACCGACAACTCGACGGCGGTGTACGCGGACTTCTACAACCTGCACGCCGACGCGGGGACGACCGACGCGGACGAGACGGCGCGCAACAGCAACCTCAACCAGGTCCTGTCGTACGCCGAGGCCTGGTCCGCGGGCAACGCTGTCGTCATCTTCGGCGACACCAACTCGCGGTACTCGCGGACCGCCGACACGGCCATCCGCACGCTCCTCGACTCGGGCTTCACCGACGCCTGGGTGCAGGTCGAGCGGGACGGCGTGGTGCCCACCGTGGAGAGCATGTGCATCAACCCGCAGGCGCCGGACAACAGCACCTGCGAGACGGTCGACAAGGTCTTCTACCGGTCCTCGCCCCTGGTGACCCTGGACGCGACCAGCTTCATGTACGTCGGCACCTGGTTCCTCCAGTCCGACGGGAACGTGACCTCGGACCACAACCCCGTCAACGTGAACTTCACCTGGACCGCCGGCACGAGCCTGCAGCAGTCGGGGTACTGGGGTGGCCCTCACGGGGACTGGTTCAGTGACGTCGAGACGCTCGACGCCATCGCCTCGCCCGCGGTGTCAGAGCTGATATTCCGCGGCGACGAGCGGCTCGACAGTATCGGCGTGGCGCTGGCCGATGGTACCAACCTCACACATGGTGGGTCCGGCGGCACTGAGGCGACGCTGACGCTGGGCGCTGGGGAGTACTGGACGTCCGCGACGCTGTGCCAGGGCCAATATGACAGCCACACGCGCATCTTCTACGTCCTCGCGACGACCAGCAACGGGAACACGTTGAGTTCCGGTGGATCAACGGATGACTGCGCTACCTTCACAGCGCCGGATGGGTGGGCAATTGTAGGGTTCATCGGCCAGGATGGGGACGAGGTGGATCAGTTAGCTCTCGTGTATGCGCCACAAGCATAGAGGCGGCTTGGTCAGTATGGCATCTCGCCACGGTATCTGTGCTGAAAGATCATGGGATGGAGCCCGTCTGATGTTTAGTATTTTGTAGTCACAATACATATAAACATAGTAACATATCACCGTATTGTAATCTTGGCGGTAACGTCCTGGGGCAGTTCCACTGTCTGGTTGCGAGTGGTGTGATCCGTGTTCGCTTTGGGCGGCCGCGGGGGCGTTGGTGGAAGATTAACTATTCCAGTTGATATTAGATGCGCATGGGTACCCATATCTTGGTACTGTCATTTGTTCTAGAACCAGAACAAAGAAATGTACGGATCCAGAAGGCTAGATTTGCACGTCCCTGTGTCCCAGCAGCTCTCCCCTGATGCGCATGGCTGCTGTCGTGCTCACACACTCCAGATGTCCGTTCTTGTCTGCCAAATCGGGAAGTGTTCCATGAAAAAACCCTTGCCTCAAGGAGCTGTGCGTGGAAATGGGTACCGGTCTGGAACAATCTCCAAGCCTGGGCAGAGTGGCGATTGCCGAAGCTGTAGATATGTATGTAGGTGGAAATTGTGTGGGTAGCCCAAACTGTCGGGTCATGTATGTGTTTGTATGTATGTATGTCTGTATGTCTAACGGATCCACTTGGGCCATTACGACGGGTCGCCAGAACCTTTCCACCGGAAAACCACGCCCAACATACATACCTAGGTAGTAACGAGATGGCCAACACTCCCATGTCCCGGTAACGTTGCCAGATTATCGAACCACCAAGCAATTTGACCAGCGGGGACTCCGCCGGGGAAAGGGCATGTCAGGTCCCGATGCGACGAGCTTGGCATCTTCAAAAGCCCTGCCCTGTCTGTTCTCATACCGCAAGAGCCAGAGTGTGTACAGTGTTGAAGTGTCGAGTGGCTTAGCTCGAGGTGGGCTAAACATTTTAGGAAGACTTATGTGGTGGCGTCGTCCACTGGTGCTATCGTCAGTGGGCAGGCCGTGGAGGTCCGAGGACCAAAAGGCACCGTCTTCTTGTCACTTGACAAGAGCAACTAACCAGCCCCCAATCCACTAAGGCCGACGAAAACCAATTAAGGTTTGAGTGCAATGTGCCCATATCGAAGACAATGGCTCACACCGATGTTTTCGTAGGTAGACTCCCACATGATAAGCTTGAGGCTGAAGTGCTCTGGGGGCAGCGTGGCTGACATGGCCCAGGCCTTGATATCGTATGTAATATGTGGCCGAGCATCAGAACGCGGAATTCCATTGCCCGCCAAAGGCGGAACTGTAATCTTCCAAAGTTGACAGAAGCTCCCTTAAGATAGAAACATTGCGGGGCAATGATGCCTCCATGCTGGAAACCCATCCACGGTTAGCTCCTCTCGTCGACTGGGCTCACCGGTCGCAAACGACGAACAGTGCCTCCCCAGCCTTGAGACCCCTTGATCGGTGTCCTGTGCGTGCGCCAATGCAAGACAATCGGTCCGCTGCGTGACCTTGGCCCGGGGAAGAAAAAATAGCCAATTACCCTAGGCTTGAAGTACCCCTTGCTTGCCGCGGCACAAAAGGTGATGTTGGCTGGTTGGTTTCCCATTACTTAAGATCAGACGGAATAAGGGTCAGCCGAAACCTCCCTGAAATACAGAAAGAGGTACCTTGCAGCGCCGCAAAAGTGCCAAGCGCCTGGATGCAACGTGCGCGATGGCGGACACAGATAGACGCTTCCCGTCTGAGCAGACGAGATGTGAAAATCGAATTGAAAGCGAGACATTTTCCGCATTACATACCTACTGGATGAGCTGCCATAGACTGGGGGCCTTTCGAGACTCGGAGACGACCATGTTGTGCCCCACGGTGCTGCACTGCCCTGCCTTACGGGGCAATAAGCGAGAAACCCAGACGAGCCCCGAGACTCTGCATCCAACACCCATGGACGAAACAGCCATCCCATCCCGTAGCTCCTACAATGTCTCGCGGAGGCACAGTGGCATCATCTAGGAGAGAATCTGACGAGCCGCGATGACACGCAGCTGGGTCGAGGTGAAGGGAATTACGGAGATATTCGTAACGACGGCCCCTGATACCATATGTCATCGACGCTTTGGATCCATCACGAGATTGTAGCATATCTCCGACCGACTGAGGCGGTGGAAGCATAGCCCTTTTCTTTTCCCTTCGTTGCCCTTTCTTCTCTCGCTTCGACTTGGTGATAACGTGGAGGGTATTTGGAGGAGAGAACGACGTTCTGGAAGACACCGCCACCAGCCACACGGACGGAGATGGCGTAGATTCAGGACTGTCGGAGTGGAGATTCTGGCCGAAGTAGGTAAGTGTTCCTGTTGCACCAGTTGACCGTGCACACCAACGGCAGGACGGGGCGGGATCCCACTGCTGCTGCTCTGTTCTCGGGTCCGGCGAGTTTGTCCTACTTAGGTAATGTGCCAGGTGTGGCCGGAAAAGGAGAGCTCGTGATGTTGTGTTGTACTGGGAGCAGTTGCTTTTTTCTGCTTTGAGAAAAAATTAATTACCAATGATGCGCAAGTCGACAGTGACGGGCAAGCCACTGCAATAATGGGCAAGTGCCATGCAGAGATAGACATGACAGACACACAGTGCATCCACCGATGGTGCTATCGTCTTTCCCACATAGTAGCAGGAGACTATGTACGGATGTACGCATCCGTACAGCAGTCTCAGTCTCTTATCGTTGCTGCGCCCAGATTGGCAGGTTCGACCAGCCCCAGCAAGCAACCTGGAACCTTTCACAGTTCGTGTGTTCTCGTGTATTGGGTCCTGGTGGTCGATGGCCAAGTCTCCTCCAGTGTTGTGGGGATCGTGGAGACGGGCTGCACAATATTGATCAATTGATGTGTCTGGACCTGGCTGGCAGTCAGTCGGTGAAGAAAGGCGGCAACGCCCAACAGTCGAGAATCCAATCGCAAAGCTGAACACCATTCGAGCCGACTGCTGCATGCATATAAACAAAGACCCTTACATATGGACTCGAGACTGGAAGATCCAGCTTGACAAGGGGGTGGGGAACTGTCGAGGTGTGAGGGTTACCTATCTGCCACCCACCTTGTCTTGCCGCCGAGTCCAGAAAGACAACAGTGCACAGCATGAAAGATGGAGATGGAAATGCAGATGCAAGCAGATGCAGATGCAGATGCAGGGCACCAGACGCCGCCGACGTGCAGCGAACCATCGACGAGCGGTTGTAGCGTCATGACGCATCTTCCTGCTCCCGCCCCTCCATCGCTTCAGCATGTGAGCCTGACAGACGAGGTCTGCTACACACTACGGTACAGTTACGGATCCGTATAAGCATCCCCGTACTCCATCCATACGCAGCGTCCCTGTCACTGGCAGATACACATGGGCACACTACTGTGTAGGGAACAGCTCCCCTTCCCTCCGCGGTCCTCCGTGTATGCACGGGGCCGGGGCTTCAGGAGTCCGTTCCTGCAAGGCATGATGCATCGTGATAGGTACTGTATGTACGAGTGCGTGTATGCGGCCGAGTTGCCACACACGTCAATTGTGTTGTTGATTCCACACTACCTAAGTACTATGTATACCGTAATGCGCCAGCTTGCAGGAAGTGACAAGTGACCGATGTGGGTTGATGCCAGGTGCATCTACATATCTCTACTGTGTATGTATTCATTCCATGGTCAATGGGCCACGTCCACGTTGAAGCGTTGCTTTTTCTGCTTCTTCCGGCTAGCGTAGCATTTATTAATTCGATAGTCTTTGTACGGTTCGCTTCGTATGCAGGTCAACGGGACTCAGCTCTCTACGGACACGAGCTGCTGTATGAGGTAGTAGGCACCTGGCAGCCTGGACAAGCAAACGATCCATTTCGACTGTGGTTTTGTCCTTGAAACTCGCGGCAGTGAGCCAATGGCCAGAGTACCTACCTAGGTAGGTAGGTACATACCTATCAGATACAGCTGCTGGCCAATGCTCGATCCTTCGAAGATGTCGTCATGGTACATACATACTTACTTACTACCTAGGTAGGTACATACCTAGGTACTTAGTAGATGGCAAGAATCAGGAAGAGAGATCAATCTCAATTAACCCAGACTGGTGGTTCTGGTGCCAATGTGACGCTCCACTGGTATCTACCCAGTTACTGTATTGAACGCACATGGGCTCCAGCTTCCTTCCTTCCTTCCCGTCATCGTCACATTCACTGTCACAATTGACCAATCTCTTTTTCTTTCAACCCGGGAACCAAACAACAACAAGAAACACCACACCAGCACTGCCTCCCCATAGCTGCCCAGGTACCAACGTTGCATTGGCAAATTTCAGGGCGCCAGCCCGTGAACATGCAATCCTCAGCGGCGTCTTATTCGCTCGCCTTTCTTCGACGGCGGATTGGATTGGGTTGTGTGCAGCCCAGCAGCCCGTACTGCGACCCCATATCGACAATCCACCCAACGACGACAACCCAATCACGGCGCGCATCTGCACAGCTGGCGGTTGTTTCCCTCCCCGCATTTCCCGTAGCATTAAAGAAGAGCTCGGCGATCAATCTTCTTCAAAGATTACCACCAACTGTGACAAGCATATCGGGGGTCCGGCATTGCCTGCATCACTTGTGCACGTTGCATTCAAAAGGTTGCGATCGTCAAGTCAAATACCCATAGCACACACAGTACCGTACAGTTTGTGACAGGTGAGAAAAGAGTTTTCCGATATCCCGTTCTTCATGCGGGGAGGTTTCCATGACAATGCCGTTGCAGTGAGGCGTTTTGCGGCGGTATGCACCTCTTGGCCGCCAGGCCGCCAGCAATCAATAATGCTCCGATGCATGGCGTGGCATCCGGACCCATCAGTGCCGCCGCGGCGGGCGAGACACAAACACCCCCCCCCCCTTTTTTAAATATTGTGAAGCTCCCGCTCTCGGCAGAGACCTCATCCGCGGCCGGCGTTTCGTGGCGTGCCGCTCTATCTCATTTTCACCTTGTTTATTGCTAACCGGTGAGTCGACGTCTGGAACTAGACGAGCTGAACGGGCTGGGCGAGCTGAAGAGACCTGCTTCCAAGGTTGGCGACAATGTGCGGAGCAAGAAGGAGGTGGAGGGGTGTTGCTGTTTCCCTCGTCTCCACGCCCCATCAGGTGCTATTCTACCCTCATTGGGAAAGGCTGGCTGGACTGGGAGGCCAATATGGTTCATGCGGACAGCCGTTCCCTGGAAACTTTCCGGCCTTTCGGGGTCGACGAGGTGTTGATCCCTCGATGGCACTGGCCGACGACCTGGACCAAGGATACCACTGTGACATGATGAGGCGCGTTCGCAGTCGCGAGAGGAGCTGAGCACTCGCTCGTGACTCGGGGGTGACCCACTGTTCATCTATGCACTGCTGGTATGAAGATACAACGCCAGTACAGTATCGATTCGTGCCGCCCGGTCGGCGAGACGATCGTCCTCGATCAAGGCGAACTGATATAGTGTACGGATCCGTACACTACCGGTTCACCACGTGCTCAGGGTTCCGGTCCGCAGAGAGAGGGGCAATTTACATAAGGATCATCTGGGGGCCCCAACTGTCAGCAGGTAATAAGCTTGCAGAACTGCTTTTTGACTAACCCCACAGCCAGTATGCTGGGTCGACTGGCAGTAGACTACCGTACTGGGTGCCGCGATTGCAGCTCGCGAGATGGGGTGGGTTCCTGGGTGGTGGGTGCCGATGTGTGTGGGAATGTGTCAACAGGTACCGTGACAAGCCCCCCACACCTTTAAGCTGCCTGGGTGTGCATACAGGGCGGACGTGGAGTCAGGAGGGAATTTGTCGTGAGATGCTCAAATCGATCTCATCGTAAACTGTCCCAATGTTGGGCGCAGAACATATGGGTCGGTGCTACCCTGGCTCCAAGAAGGAGGAAGCTACAACTGCAGTGTGGTAGCCGCAGCAGAGATTGACCAACAATGCGACACTTTTCCCCAATCACACTACTCATTATTGACCTTTTATGCAGTGTGCAATCGAGCCCTGCCGAGGAAACCCCATATGTACAGTATGTCTCTTTCATGGGTTTGTGCCGCCGGAAGGACCCCATCGGAATCTGGCCCAGAATCAAGCGCCAGCGCCAGAAAGTGGCGTCCTTGGCATCCGATGCATGGTGTACACTAACTACTCAAGTACCTAGGTAGTGCATGCCTCCACGCTATCGACAGGGGCCGACAGCTTCGGGTTGACACATGGCACAGGCTGGGTGGGAAAAGATAACGAAGAGGAGAGGGAAACCAAATGGAGGACGAGAAGAGGCTGGAAGAACAGAACGGGGACTGGAAAGGTTGTGAGTTTGTATTGTATTAGAGTGTGAGAGAGACTGTGGCCATGATTTTGTTCTTGGTCCTCGCCAATTTTCGAGACGGCCTGACGGGATATGAGTTTCAGGGTGCGGATTTTGGTACTGAGAAGAAACCTTGGAACGGTCGAACGAAGCGACATCATCAGCCGGGCCAGTGCGCACTGACCGCATCACGAAACCTGTGTAATCCAATCTCTGTGTCTGTACACCAGTGGAATAGTGTAGACAGCTAGATATACCACATACATGCGGGATATATGGATACCTGGGTATATACCTACCTAGCTAGGCATGCACTGTAACACCCGGGGAGTGGTGCGGCAGCAGGTGATGTCAGGTACCGCAAGGTAACAGTAAGTTGACAACAGTGCCCACCACATCACTGTGTAGGCAGGCCATGTATGTACAGCAGTGACCCCGAAACGCTGTCACCCTGAACCGGGAGGACGTGCTTTGCTTGCCGGCGTGGAACTCTAAATGTTCAAGGTACTTAAGTATGTACACAAGTGCCCTTCAGAAGCTCATATCCATTTGACCTAATTGGCCTTCCCCTGAACAGGACCGCAAAAATACCATGCTGTTCCTGGCAAGATTGGACATTGTGTGTGTGTGAGAGAGAGAGAGAGAGACTGAGAGAGAGAGACCCGTGGACAATAAAGAACACTACGGTGTACGAATACGTAGGAAGTACGTACTACTGTATGGTACAGATTGCCCAGAGCAGGGGGTGAAGCTGCCGTAGGTGCGTCCTGGCGAGGCCCTTGCCCTTGCTTAGTGGGTGTGTGTGCTGGGGGAGTCGACATGGCAGGTCATGGCCATCCCTGCTTTCCAAGCTCCAACGCCGACCGGGATCAGCCCAGGTAGCCCTGTCTGCGGATTCGTACGCGCACAGTGCGCACATTGCGCTACAGTACGTGTGATAGACAGTGATACCGCAGCACTTGAGTAGACAGGCCGGACCAGCGACCCCCGTCATTCCTACCGATCGCCCCTCCCCATATGGGAAAACACTACTATACCACCACGATCCTCCCTCTACTTTACATTCCTGAACACTCTCGCGTTTTGTCCCCTTCCCTTTGCTGCAACAAAACAGCACACGAATTCCGACACCCACTGGACACCAGAGCCCCTGCCCGTGAACTCTCACACTGCTCTTCATACACGGACAGGACAACACATCTTGCAGGTGAACCCGAATCTGGTCACGTTCGCTACAATCTGGGGGAGAATTCCGGCGTCACAGATAAGGACCACGACCCAGGGACACGATTATCGAATCTCACCTTCATTCTATCCCCCCCCGCTCGCCTCGCTGTTACCTTGGCGCCGAACTCTCCTACGGGGTTAAAACGGGGCATTCGAGACGTTGCGCACTGGACTGGACCAAGTGCTTTAACTTTGGGGATCGAGTCTGGTCGCGCCGGCCAACCGACATCATACAGAACCCACCACAGCTCCTCATGAGTCTACACGCCTCATAAAGTTGCCACAGCAATGGTTTTGCTGCGCGAACAACCTTTCCGGTCGAGTTTGCAGGTGGCGCCCCTTACCATACTGAAGAAGAAATCCGGCTCGGTGAACAATGCCTTGACGAGCCAACACGCCTCCACGAATCCTTACTCCCACTCAGAGATGACTCCTCCAACCAGCCCTGAAGGGTCGCAAGAGGACCTCAACTCGCGCTCCCACCCCCCGCCTGTCTTCCACAGCTTCTTGCGGGCCTTCTATCCTTTCCACCCCAGCTATGCTATGACCGGCTCTGCTGTTACGCTGCCATTGAACGAGGGCGATGTCGTACTCGTACACTCGATACACACAAATGGATGGGCAGATGGCACATTGCTTGTGTCGGGCGCAAGGGGCTGGCTACCTACAAATTACTGCTACGCTTACGATCCCGACGAGGCACGAAACCTGCTCAAAGCGCTGCTGAACTTCTGGGACCTGTGTCGCAGCACAGCCGTCAATGACAATGAGATCTTCGGCAACCAGGAGTTCATGAAGGGCATCATTGCCGGTGTGCGATACCTCCTGGTACGTGAATGCGGCTCTCGGCAACTACATGGGGTCATCTCTTAGATGAGGCTAACGATCCCTTAGGAACGAACAAATTGCTTGACGAGAGAATCGTCTGTCATCCAGAGACATGAGGGTCTCCGCAGAGGCAGGAAATCACTACTTTCCGAGCTGTCCTCCTTGGTGAAGACAGCCAAGCGCTTACAAGAGCAGCAGAAAATCTCTAGTCCTACTGACGAGGTGAACAACACAATCGACGAGATGATATTAAAAGCCTTCCGAATCGTCACCAAGGGCGTTCGATTTCTCGATGTTCTGGAAGAAGACAGGCAATCTCGGGCACCGGCGGTGACTTTGATGCCAACTGTCCTGGAGGAAAGCTACGTTCCGCCGACGCCCCCATCAGATCAGACAACTTTTGACGATGCCCGGAATGCCATCAAGTCGGCCGATGCACGCTCCCGTGTGGCTGACTACGGATCCCCTATTTCCGAATCTGGTGACGAAACACAAACAATCAAATCCAACCGTTTGTCGACTGGCCGCTCCACGGGAACAAGCTCGCGGTTGTCTCAGAACAGCCAAAGGACAGTCAACTTCAATCGCCTCTCTTCCAACATCGCCCACAGGGTTTCCCTCGCTGGACCATCGCCGCTGTCTAGGCCCCAGGACCTTGTCTCAGAACGCCTATCTTCCAGCCATGACACCTTCTTGTCACACCTTGGCTCCTTTATCGGTCGATTACACCTCCAATCGCAAGCACGACCACATCTAGCACTTGCTATCAAGCAGTCGGCGACTTCCGGAGGAGAGCTCCTAGTTGTCGTTGATGTGGTTTGTGCTCACAGTTCTCTGACCAAGGAGATTCTAGAACAACCTCGCGCCGCCATGTATGACCGCATTTTGGATCTGGTGCACGCTGCTAGTGACATCTTGCTCTACAAAAATGGTGCCGAGATTGCCGACATCATCTTTCCTCAGGACAACACCAGGTTGTTGTCCGCGGCAACCGGGTGCGTCAGGGCAACTGGCGAATGTGTTGCCAAGACCAAATGGGTCATTGAGAGGATAGGCGACTTTGAGCTTGACTTCGAGGATGGAAGTCTCGGGATCGATCTGGATCTGGGTGCCCTGGATGCTATTGAGCAAGAGAGAGAAAGAGTAGGAAGCGTGGCCAGTATTCCGGAGATGCGAGCATCAAAACCCATCTCGTTCAGCAAGCCACTGCCAAAGGATAAGCCTCTCCCAGAGGTACCCCACAAGACGTCTCCTTCAACCGAAGGATCAGAACCGCTCGCCATCCGTCTTCCACCTCGACGAGACTCTCTCCGTTTCTCTGACGGCAATACCTCCGACAGTGCGACATCGGTTTCTTCTATCCGCCCGAATCTCCCGCCGCTACCGAAACTGTCGACTACTGCTCTACCTGCCGAAGATTACAGCCCATCGGATAATTCTGCAGGCGTCGACTGCGATGGCCGCTCCTCCTTCCAACGTGAAAGCTTGGTTGGACCTAGCTCGGTGGCCAACAGCTCATACTTGAACAGAGACTCTGAGACCAGTCTCCTATCGCAAACGTCCACCCGCGCGACCACACCGGACTTGCATAACGTACCCAAAAACCAACCCTCAATTTCTGATATGAGCGCCACGAGCAACAATGGTGAGGAGGTGGAAGAGGTGGAATCTAAAATCCTGGAGAAGACATATGCGCACGAGCTCATGTTCAACAAGGAGGGTCAAGTGGTTGGTGGCTCTCTGCCAGCTCTGGTGGAGCGTCTGACAACTCACGAGGCGACACCGGACGCATTGTTTGTCTCTACATTCTTCCTCACTTTCCGACTATTCTGCACACCGACGAAGCTCGTCGAAGCTCTGGTGGATCGGTTCGAATATGTCGGCGACGCGCCTCGCATGGCCGGCCCCGTCCGCTTGAGGGTGTACAACGTCTTCAAGCAGTGGTTAGAGTCTCACTGGCGCGATGAGACGGACCAGGACGCACTGCCCTTGATCAATTCATTTGCTGAGGTCAAGCTTGCTGAAGATCTGCCTTCTGCAGGCAAGCGTCTTTTGGACTTGGCGCAGCGTGTATCTGCTACCCATTCCACCTTGGTACCGCGATTTGTCTCGTCGGTGAGCAAGGGCAACACCTCGGTTTCACCCTACGTTGCCGTGGACACCCCCATGCCCGCGCCCGCCCTCACCAAGAGCCAGGCCAACTCTCTGGTCGCTTGGAAGGCTGGCGGCAACTTGCCCGCAATTCTCGACTTCGAACCATTGGAAGTTGCCCGTCAGCTGACCATCAAGCAAATGACCGTCTTCTGCGCCATCTTGCCTGAAGAGCTGCTGGGCTCGGAGTGGATGAAGAACGGCGGTGCCGGTTCCCCTAACGTCAAGGCGATGACCGCCCTGTCCACGGACTTGTCTAACTACGTCGCTGAGACCATCCTACACTACACCGAGGTCAAGAAACGAGCTGCTGTCGTCAAGCAGTGGATCAAGATCGGCCACCAATGCCTGGACCTCCACAATTACGATGCGCTCATGGCCATCATATGCAGTCTCAATAGCTCAACTATCACGCGTATGCGCAAAACCTGGGATGCTGTATCCATTAAGCGCAGGGAGATGCTTAAGACCCTCCAGGCTGTCGTCGAGCCAGCTCAGAACCACAAAGCACTGCGTGCTCAGCTGTCTGAGCATGTCCCTCCGTGCCTTCCATTCCAGGGCATGTTCCTGACTGACCTTACCTTTGTTGACATCGGGAACCCGGCTACCAAGCAGCTTCAGGGCGAAGACGGCAACGACATGACAGTCGTCAACTACGACAAGCACTCGCGCACGGCCAAGATCATTGGCGAGCTTCAGCGGTTCCAGGTCCCCTACAAGATCACCGAGCTTCCCGACATGCAGGACTGGATTCAGGCCGAGCTGGACCGCGTGCGGGAGTCCGACCCGAAGAAGAACGTCCAGGTCAGCTACTACCGCAAGAGTCTGCTGCTCGAGCCGAGGGAGAGCCAGTCGTTGCGGACTCCTGTTGAGGGGCCCGGGTCTGTGAACGCGCAGAACATGTTTTCCTGGAGGAAGACGGGAATCCGATCTGAAAAATCATGAACAACAACGAACGCACTACAGTGCATCCATTTTCCTTGCGCCACATCATCATTATCATCATCATCATCATCATCATCATCATCGTCAAACGTATGGCTGCATCGCCTTATGCACACGTTACCTACTGCACACGACTTTCTCCTTTCTGGTTTCTGGCTTTTCTTGAACTCATTTTTGATACCCCATGTTATCTGTTCTTCTCTAAAGGAATATTTCGCCCCACTCGTGGGTCCGTGGACCTCAACCAGCAAGCGACTGCATTGGACTCATCCACGCCGAACGACCACGCTTACCAGCTTGCTCATTTTAACGACTCGTCCAATGAATGCATAGCATCAATCGCGCTGCGTGCTTCTGAATTTGCTTGTCTTATTCGTACTCGACGATCCCCGCGGCAGCCCAAGCTGGCCAGCCGCCGCGATCCAGGACTCGGAAGCGCTTGGAGCTCTCCTCGAGGTCTTCTACCAATGGACCACAGACAGACACGCGCACTATCTCTTCTTTTTCTTCTTATGTTTTGACGGCCTGGGATTGCGGGGAAATCAAAATGCCGAGCATGAATCAGTGGAAATGGGGGCGCTCTGGGCATCATCATCACACGGAGTTTCTCGGGCGAGGGATCAACCTGTCGTTTTAGTTTCCTTGCTTTTGTGTTTCGTTTCGTTCTGGGTGTCTATTGGGGCTGTGCTCTTTTCTCTCGCTGGGTGGCCTCGAGTTCCAGTATTGGGGCCCGGCATCTGGATTATGTCGGACAAGAGATCACATGACACGACAGAGTGGGACTTTGGTTTGAAGAGCGAGGAGGGGGGTGGTTAACGCCTTCCCACCCCCGGAATGCTTGCCGTGCGTGGCCCATCGGTGTTTCCATTGGGGACACGCCTGGGCATGTCCGAGAAGGGCGACTTGCCTGTTCGGGCAGAAGCAGCAAGCGGATTTGCTGGCGATGACAGTGTTCCCCCTGGGAGCTCATAGCGAGTTTTCGTCTTTTTTTCGATAGTCGCGATGAATTAATGAAAGTGAAGCGCTGAAGAATTTGTGTTATGACTTTGTCCCGTGTTCTTAACACTTGTTGCGTGAAAGTGTCCCTTGGATGTCTACCATGTGATGTTAGACAGTCACATGAACGCCGTTCCCAATTCTCAGGTTGTCTCATGGCTTGAGCGAAGGAGTATTGCTATTTCCTTAAGTTGTACAGAAACATACTTATTCCAAGGTGCATCACGGTTGGACCCCCTCCCCCCCTTCCAGAATCATTTGCTCTACGATGGCTTCAAACATCTCAGCACGCAATGAGGCACAACCCTCCGCCCGCTTGTCTCCCTCTTCCTGTCTCTCTCTCCTCCCCCCCCCCTCTCACAGTGTTATATACCCTTTTGGTCATCATGACTCACACAAACATGGTATAAAGTGTCCTCCGCCAGACAGACATGGCGGCGATGCGCGCCTGAAACTCGTGGATGGCATCCCAATCCAGCTCACGGCGGCCCGCGTCGACGTCAATGTCCCTGGTCCTGAGCCACCCCTTGCGCTTCCAGAGGAAGCCGCAGACCCAGAAGGTCATGACGACGGGGAGGGCGAGGTACGACTTGAAGAAGCCCTCGGCGTTGTTGAAACCGCCACTAGGAGGGCAGATAGCGACAAAGAGCTGATTCGAAATAGAATCCAACGACGGGTTAGCGAGAGGACTGTGGCTGTTGCGTCGGAGAGGCGGTCTAGGGGAGGGACGGGGACAGCTTTGACGTACCTGAGCTAGGAACACAAGCACCACCAGGACCAGCCCGAGCCAGCTCCCGTACACGCCGCCTATCGCCTTGAACGGGATCTCGTCCACGGTATGCCCGTGATACTTCCAGGCTCTCCTGAACCGGATGTGCGCGACACAGATGCTGCCCCACGTGAACAGCGCCGCGAGCCCGGACAGGGCCAATAGCCAGGAGAAGACGGTGGGCCCGTTCGCATTCAGATTGATGTACGCGAGGAGGCTAAAGGCCAGCATGAAGCAGACACTACAGAGGGGCCGGCCGGAGCGGTCGATATACGTGAAGGCCTTTGGGGCGTAGCCCTGCTGCGCGAGGGCGGTGAGCGTTCGACTGCCACCGTACACGCCCGAGACCCCGATGGAGACGACGGAGACGAGGATGATGACGTTCATGAAAGAGTCGAAACCCCTGAGGCCAGCATACTTGCCAACCAGGACAAAAGGCGAGGCGTTGACGTCGGCATAAGCGTTGGCGCCGAGCAGGTTCGGGTCGTTGGAGTCGATCAGGAGACCGACGAAGAACAGGCCGAGGACGTAGAAGAGCGTGATCCGCCAGAAAATCTGCTTGATGGCACCAGGCAAGGTCTTGACGGGGTTGTCCGCCTCGGCGGCTGCCAGGCCGACCAGCTCGGTGCCGCTGAAGGAGAAGGCGGCCGTGACGAAGACGGAGCAGAAGCCACGAAAGCCGTTCTTGAACGCGCCGGGGTCGTGCCAAAGCCGAGCACCCCAGTACTGGTTGTACTGGCCGCTGCTTGGACCGCCGCCGAGGACGAGGACCAAGGCGACGAGCATGAAGATGACCGTGGCGGCGAGCTTGAGGCACGAGGACCAGAACTCCTCCTCGGCGTAGCCTATCGTGCCAAAGACGTTGACGATGATAATCAGGACGAGGAAGACGGAGATCCAGACTGCGACGGAGATGTTGGGGTCCCAGTATTGAACGGTGAGGCCGCAGACGGTGAGTTCGAGGGGGAGGACGATGGCCCATTGAAAGACGTAGTTCCAGCCCTAGTAGGATAACAAATCAGTATCTGTAGAGTTGGCAGTCTTCCGCCTGGAATTGCCGGTGTCATTACTCACCATGGCAAATCCCCAGCTGGGATCGATGAACCTGGTGGAATACGTATAAAACCCACCAGAGACCGGATAGATCACGGCCATCTCGCCCAGCGCGTAGACCACGTTGAACATCATGACTCCGATGAGCAGGAAGTCGACCAGCAACGAGCCGGGACCGCCCGTCGACAAGGCGGCGCCCGAGCCGACGTAGAAACCCGCACCTATCGAGCCGCCGATGGCGATCATGTGCAGGTGTCTCGCCTTCATGGCGCGGTCGAGCTCGACGATGCCGCGCCCATAGTTGCGCGGCTTGAAGCTGTCGAGGCTCAGGCCCAGGCGGGTCATCAGGGGCTCCTCGGCCATGGCATGGGCCGCGGCCTCGTGCTGTTGGGTCGCCGTCGAAGAGCCATTGGCGTTGTCGGCATGGCCCTCTGATTTTGAGGCTGTCAGTGGTGCTGGCGCCGGCGTTGTGTCCTTTTCGGCTGTCGACATCTTGGTCCGTGATGGTAAGGAAGGAGTGTTGTCCTTCCGAGGTAGAGGCTGGGAGAAACAGTTAGTTTCAAAAATTAATGGAATACAGTGGCCCCGGGACGTTTAAGAGAGTAAAGAAAGTTCTTGGAACGCTGGTGCCATCTGGTGGAAGGACTGGTCAAGCCATGTCACCATGGAAAACCTGGGTGACGTTATGAGCTTATAAGTGCAAGCCACGATGGGTTGTTGACTCCTTCCCATAGTGAATCAGTGATGATCCAAGAATTCATACTGTATAGATGGTATTGGGCGAGTTGTCAGTGGATGGGGCCACGATCTAATTGCCATAGCCATGTGTAGGTCGAGGATGAGGTGATGGTGATGGTGATGGTAACCACGGCACTGAGGTGGACATATGAGAAGCGCAGTGCAAGGAACATGGCGTTGGCAAGAGCAGTACCAACAGATATTTAACCTTCTACCCAAGGCATTCTGGGAACTGTGTATGCAATATTGTAGGCCGGAGTAGATACGTGCCTTCCTTGACTTTGGCCTTTTCAGCTTTGTGGGTGGCAAGCCCACGAATCCTGTCTCTCAGCTACCCAGTCATGTAATTATATTGGTTCTCTTCCTACGGTTAGGTTTACTATCTTTCTGTCTATGGATCTGAGTAGCTTCCACTCCGGTATACTTCGAAATCAAAATACAAATAGTTCCAAGGAAGCAGATGACGACTCAAGCCGGGCAACAATACGTCGGACATGTATCACACCACAAGATTCCACCATGCCTGGGAAGAGGCCACCACATGATTTGGCCTCGGAGATTACCTGAAAGCTCGGGAGTACGCTCACTGGAACTTGTCAAGGCAAGCCACGAGGAAGTTATTGCCAGGTGCTTTCAACTGCTCGCAGGACGAGTACATAGTCTGAGTAGCATTGCCTGCTCGGTTAATATTGGCTGAGCTTCTACCGGCGCTCGAATGATCCAAATCAATAGCAAACAATTTCTTTTGTCCGTGAACTGCACAACTATATGCTTCCATCGCCAGCAATTACCCAGGTGCGACTTGATGATGATGGAGGGAGGACGGCACAGCTCCCTGCACCTCCTTGTGGTCCATTGCTAACAGTAACTCTCCAGCTTCAATACCATATAAGCGAGACATGGGTGTACCACCAGTAGTATACGTGACACGGTATGATAATTGGAGCTGATTATCCCGAATTGGTTCGAATAAAATATCCTGGAAGCGTCCGCCAGTCAAACCAGCAGCCATTGTATTATGGTACAGTGGTCAAATCAGAGGAATAATCATTGCGACATGTACCAATGTGCTACCTAGGTAATCACATAGCACTTCTGTAGGTACCGATTGAGATTGGAGGCAAAGGATTCCATGGCTTGCAGTCCTCGCACTTCTAATATTCCCTACCCTAGGGTATGGATTGTGCAGAGCCGGAAGAGACTTCCCGGGCGGTGCTCACCATCACCCAGGTAAGACTTATATATACATTAATCAACTAGCTTTGTATAAATGTGGAATAACGCACCACAGCTTCGGCAAAGCATTATCCATAAATGCTGGCTTCACCCCTTGCTATACACAGCGGAAATACGTCGACTGTTTCCGCTTTCAGGACACATGAATACAGCACATGACGTATCAGCCATAAATCGCATTCAAGTCCAGATTAGAGATATATAACCGTAAATCCCAAAAACAGTTGATCACGGGGATTGATAAGCTCTCTTAGTTGTCTCCAAAATGTCAACTCTTTCCTCGGCTTCTCAACTTCTGGCTGTTCCAGTGGAACTCCCTCTTTGCCAGGCTTAGCTTGCTTGACATGACGATTTCCCGTTCCCGTCGCACGGCTGAGTACTTATGTATGTCGTCTGTAGCCTCAACTAGCATGTCATCAGGCCACATAGAACGCTGGATATCCTCTATGCCGATGTCGATCAAGTAATACTTGGACGACCCCAGGACAACCGCCGTCACTAAGACGCGCACGCTATGGTATACCCGCTCGAACCGCTCGGAAGCAGAGGGCTCGAGTGGCCCACCTTATCCTCCAGGCTCAGGCTCTCAATCCGATCGCACTCCTCAACGTCGAGCTTGCATGCAGCTATTCGTGAGGAAGTTTGCCAAGATACAAAGGTGGAGTGCAAGGGGGTGGATCAATATCACTTTGGCTCAGGAAGGACGGCAAGACAGCAGACCCGCTGTGATATTCTTTGTTTCTTGATTTCAATATTGTTGGGAAATGAAAGAAGGTAGATCCAAGTGCTGCCACTGCGACCACTTACACATACATGTATTATGATGTATGTAATGGGTAGTGAGAAAGATTTCAAGTGACTCCTCGAGTTTTGGACCGTAACAAATGTAGATAACTGGAAAGCCTTTCGCTTTAGCTCTCAGGGTGACGATAGCCCCATGTCTTGCTGGGCTGATCTCAATGGGGAGATGTGCCAGTCAATGACACATGACCTGATTGGTGGTTGCGTGCTGCACTCAACCATCAGCCTGGTGATGGCTTCACAAGTTGTGAACTGTGAAAGGCAACAGCAAGACAGCCCCACTAGATGAGCCTCTAAAGAGAAGAACAAGGACAAAAGATCAGATTGGACCTCCCTGAATCTGAGGTGGAGGGTTTGTACATATACGGATCGACCAGATTTTCCGGTCTCTCAACACATTCCAGCTGCACTCTATCATGTATTACAATCATAGCCGCATCCTTGAAGAAATTACTAATGATGATAGGAAAGCGATGAGTAGGAAGACATGGCACATGGAAGCTAGCTTATACTATCAGCCCGGGCACCCCGGCAACCTCTTCCTTATTGATTTTATATTGTATCCCAGATATACGCAGCCTGAACCTCGCCTTCAAACCTATGGAATCAAATAGTACCAGAGGAGGTCACTCCATGAGAGACACTCCTATCATGCCCTTTTAGTGTTGAGCATAGCACTAGGTAGGCCAAAATGAAGACTTGGACTAATTGAGGTGTCAACGTCGATATGCCTAACTTTAGGAGTGAGCATATTACTGTTGTGCGACCACAGGACGCAGCTGCCGTACTGCCCAAGCTGACAAGGAGGCTTGATATGTGGCTATGTTGCAGGAGCATGCATGCCAGTATGCAGCTGGTCGAGGATCGTATTTGAACTGTGCATGCACATGTGTTTGATGGTAGTGAGGCACAGCCCGCGCACACTTCTCACGGTCTTACTCCTCTTCTCCTCACTTCACAATGCCACTAAGGCTCTACCATCTCACGTTTGTCTTGAGACACTGAAGACTTATAGTGTCATCTATCAATTATTTGAGGGATGATTCCGGCTTCATCCAAATGGCTGATCCATTTTCCCTTGCCACCAGCGTATTCGGTGTGGCCACGGCTGCCTTTGGGATATCCAAGAAGCTCCACGGCTTGGTCCAGGACTTCAGAGAAGCCCCAAAGAAGTTCGAAGTGCTTGCTGACCAAATCGAACGGGATGCGACACTTCTCAAATGCAGTGTTGAGCTCATCCAGGACCACGAGGCTCTTTTCAAACAGGAACTCAAGGATCTAATCAGAGACATTAACGGACAGTTCGCCAATATCAATGGTCTCGTTGGGAAGCTGTTGTTGGGGCCGAGGAATCGAAGACGAGATAAGCTCAAAACCATGATCAATGTTCTGTGGAATAGCAAGAAGCTCGAGGACATCATGGTCCAATTGGAGGCACTGCGCAGCACTCTAGCCCTCATCGTGGGAATAGCGCAGTATGCGGAGACAAGGGCCTCAAGGTGAGTCCATAAAGTCCTTCCCTCCTCACCGGAGGTCTAGTATCGATAACATTGCTTCTGTGTAGGCAATTCAAAGCATCTACAGCTGATCTTTTTCGGGCTGAAGCCTTACACGCTATGGAGGATTGCCTCCGTAACATATGGAACCTTCAGAACCAGGGACATAATCGGCTTCCAAGAGATCAATCGGAGCTTATAGCCTTTGATGAATCACCTGCCGATATGGCTGCTTGGATGGCCGTCAACCTGTCAGCCCCGAACGTACCGACTAAGGCGTTGCCAGACCCCAAGAGCTCTGTCGGCGGTGTCAAGATGGTGAAGGCCCAGCGAAAATCTGGCTTACCGTTTGGGCCAGTTGTAAGAGCCAAGCCCCAGATCCGTGGCATCGAAGGCAAATCCGACTACGAAGTAACATTCCAAGCTGGAGATCTTGATCTCAAGACACTCCGGATATATGGACTGCCATATCGAGAGTCAGTCAGCCCAGATGTAAGTTGAGACCTGAAATCCTGCAACTATTAGATGACCTGGTGTAGCTTACCAACCTGACTACAACCAGGGCACATCCGAGCTAATTATCAGGCCTGCGAAGCCACTGAAACCTCACGAGGTTGACATGATAGTGGGCATGGACTTGATGACGAGGCTCCCTCGTACCAGGGACTGGACGACTGAGCAGACCCCGTTCGTGTACCTTCCCAAGGATATAGTTCTAGGTCGGCTATTAACGGAATGGACAACGATGGACGCTCAACAAATCCAGGAGACAACAAACGTCACACTTGATGTCGAAGACGATCTGGATCTCGATTCAGACTCGGATGGAGGTGCCAGCACGGCCACCTTCTCTGACGACTACGAGGTACCAGTAAGTAACGAGAAGCAAAAACGATCTCGAGGTCCGTCCAAAGACAAGTCACAAGAACAAAGAACCAGGTTCTTGAGTACAGATGGTCTTGCTGAAAGGTTCGAGAGAAAAATATTGTCTGAGGATATACCCACTGGCTTCGTGCAGACGAATCATCCAAACGCTATGCCCGATTTAAGATCTTCGCATAGAGACGTCGGGCCGGGCCGTCGTCCCCTCTCAGGACACGTCCCTCGTTGGTCTAAGCCAGACATAATGCCGTCGAGCCACTATTACGGACAACCGAATCAGAACCATTCCGCTTTTGCTTACAAAAACCCAATACAAAGGCAAGATTTCTGGTCACCACAGCTTCCTCCGCCACCCCGACCTCCTTCACCACCTTGTAGGCCGCCCAGTCGGAAGAATGATCATGGTTCTGAAACGGTCGCAAAGCATGCTGCCAACGACTACCGGTCAGGTACGCCGAGTATGAAGGATAGCACCACAGCTATGATCAACGGGAGATCCGGTGCCACTCGTGAGGAGACAAAGAAGAGGAGAGACAGCGACGAGCCCTTCTACAGGCCTCAGAGCGTAGCGAAGATGGCCAACGAAGGGGGGAATGTTGAGACCGGGAACACATACCCACAAAACGATGCCCAGCAAGCTGAACTAAACAGCAGCCGTCACGTGGATATTTCTGCAGCCAGAAAAGAACTGGCAGAGTGGGAACAAAGACGCATTCAGCAGACCAAGGACATAGACGAAAGATTGGAGAAGGCTCTCCGCCTCGAAGAGGCCGATAAAGAGCAACGAAAGTATCGTGACTACCTTGAAACATACGAGCAAACTGTCGAAAAGGCCTACGCAGAGCTAAAGCGCAGGGAGACAGATAAACAACAAATAATCGACGCCGTCAAGGAACAAGTCACAGCGGAGCTCAAACTAGAACAAAAGGTTGCGGCCATTCAGGCCCGAGAGGAGGAGGTTCGACGGGAACAAGAGAGGCTGGCAAAGACGGAGCGAGAACCCGTTGACATTGGACATCGAGCGCCGCAGCGAGGATCAGATCACTTCGTGCGACAGTTCATGGACCGACCCCGAGGAACCATGGACAACGACGCCACAGAGGATGTTATGATCCAGGACGCAATCCAAAGATTTGCTGGCCCGTATCATACAGACTTCGAAGTCATGTCGTATGCGACGGAGGAAGCAACGAGAGCCCCCGCAAGTTTGTTGGTCGATGGCGATTCATCTGACGACGAGGACTCAGATGAGATGGAAAGTGATGACACCGTTACAAATCATCAGGCTCATGATGACGAGCCTTCGAACAGCGATGTCGAGAGATCCCAGCCGTGGAAGGGCCCCGCCCATGTCGGAAACTGCATAGAGCTCAACCCCTTTTACCTCCGCGGCAGCGACGCCGGACAGACTTGGTACCATGGCGCAAATCCCGTTTACATCGTCGAGTTCGAGGAAGGCTATAATGGCGAAGACTCCTACGAAGAAACGCCTGGGTCTACTTGTAATGGGGAATACTTACTTATTAGCAAACTCTGGGTAGATGCCGAAGTTCTCGATAAATTTGGCCTCAAGCACTCTAGCTGCCCTCCAACTTACTTTTATCTCAACCCTGCTCTGACATGGGAGTCGATAGAGACATTAGTAAACTTCACTTTCTACCTGAGAGAAGTTGAGACCTTCAGGATATTCGGGCAGGCTAAAGATCCGAGTTTTACTGGTGGTAGGCCGCCGCCACCTCCATTGGATTTTTTTGCACATGGGAAATTAGAACGACAGCCGTCGGAGACGGCACCTCCAGAACCGGATGTTGAATACTCGAAGATGGATAAGGCCGAGGAGAAACAGCGGACCTTCGGGAGCAGTCTCGTCTATCCGCTGAGTGTCCTGAATTTTGCCCTACACACAATCTCGTAGCCATTTCCGGAAGTTGGAGCCATGTAAGTCAGATTTATGCACCCAAGGGAAGCCGAAGATATTACGAATCCAATTCCTAGGTTCATGGGTTCTGTCTGAAGGGCACCACCCCTTTATTAATATGTTACTTGTGCAATGCAGAATGCTAACCACTACTGCCAACGCCTTTCAAGTCACAAGAAACCTCCCGAGGTCCACAGCCCCAGCACTGTGCAGCATTCCGGGTCTTTCCCTCTCAATCTTCATGCCTGCCCCCATACCAGACTCCAGCGTCAAACTAGAACTTGGGCCCAGAAACCTCAAACAACAACATCATGCCACAGACCTCGAACCCCACACAATTGAAGTTCTCCCGCAGGACCTCCACAAAGCTCTCGGCGTCATCCTCGTAGTTGGAAAAGATGCCCTTCGAGTTGTTCAGCCACAGCCCAAACCTGGCCAGCAGGTTCTGGCCCGTCCCCTTGCCCAGTATCGTCGCCCCGAACAGGACGCTGTCCGGCCCCCTCAGCAGCCTGCCCATCCTGCACAGCGCCTCGGCCTTCCCGCGCGGCGGGCCGGGGAGGCAGTGCAGCAGGAACATGGTGGAGATGGCGTCAAAGCCGCCCTCGCCGGTCGTCGTCCCCTGCGCGAAGAGCGACAGCGGCTCGTCGCCCGTGGCGAGGAAGTCCCCGACCACGGTCTTGGCCACGCACTCCGGGTGGGCCCTCGTCACGACGGGCAGTGATGCGTCCAGGCAGTTGGGGTTGAGGTCGACCAAGACAACCTCGCCGCCCTTGGCGATGGGCGCCGACGCGAGGAAGTAGCCCGTGCCACAACCAATGTCCATAATCCGCGGGGCGTGGGTTTGCTCGGCTGTCCTGTTGGCCCGCTCAACATTACGGTTGAAGAAGGCGCATAGCTTGGTGGCCTCGCAGCGCCAGGCGTACGGGCTCATGAATCCGTGCACGATGGGGTCGTATAGCTCCAGGCCGCGCTGTGAGTAGATTTTGGCGCCGTGAAGGTGTGACATGTCCTGGGTGCCGATATCCGACTTGTCGATCTCCTTAGCGACGATTTCTGTTATTTGAGACATATTTGCTGTACAGTATTTTCGTTTTCTGTTTGACCAGACTGGAACGAGTTGCGGATTGTATTTAGGCGTGGATCTTAAGATTTGGAGAGGCTGCTTGCTGATGACTGTCGTAAAGGTCGGTCGAAGAAAAGGTATGGAAAACGTGGGAGTTGAGAGCCTTTCAAGTGAAGCCCAACAGTGCCAGTGCCAGTGCCAGTGCCAGTAGATCTCAAGGTCTTGGATAATGTTCATACCCTCACCACGACGCCTCCTCTTTGTTCCTGGGACCTGCAACGCCTTTTATCAACCACCAATTCCTATCAGTCGATGGCAAGCGCCGCCCGGCAACACTCCACCAAGGCCATCGAGTATGTCCAGGGTCATGTCATAACAGGTTACAGTGCCCCAGAAAGCTGATCAACATCGTCTCAGTCAAAGAGCTTCGGTATCCGAACTTCAGACGATAGCCTCTCCCACCTTGGCCAAGGTGAACCCACTCACCGAGAGTTTCATGAGATGTGACGACTCAGCAGGTATATGAAGAACTCAGGCATCCCATGTAGTATCATGTACGGGGCGGGTGTGGATATCAGTGAAGCGATACGTCTGGTTGTCCATTATGCACTAACCGCATACTGTCCCTTGCCTTGCCGTACGGTCCGATCGGCCTCTGGAAGCACCGAGGACAAAGATTTGGTATCAGAGGTTCGAAAATCTGGGGATATGTATGGGGAAAGCATGCCTCAGGGTAACGATAGACTTTGCCAAGCTTTACGCATGTGAGTTCGACCTTCCACATTGAGATTGAGCCACATGGCGGTTGTCCTGGTTTTTGAGTTGCTATGACAGCTCGCTTCCAGGTATCTGGAAATCCTGAGAGCGCGTATAGGACGTCGGTTGCCGAGAGAGGTTATTTTGACTATCTGATAGGCTTGTCACGGGCTGAGAACGGATCCGTACCAAGAGCTGACAGACCACGAGCCTGTGGGTCGAGGCGATCGTGCATCTTGACAGCTGAATGCAGCTAGGCATGCCTGACTGTTACGGTGGCACGGAGAACATCGGCCTCCGAGCACCGAACCCCCCTGGAGTAATAACAGTCTCCTTTACATGAAAGCCGGACCAGATTTCGAGTTTCGACCGGATGTTCGGCCGTGAGCGCCGAAAGCGTAGTCTCAAGCCCGGGGAAACATCTCTATCAGGCAAGCCATCGGTAATTTGCCATTTCTGGAAACCATCACGACACATTTAAGGTTGTTTGGGCATGGATCTGCGAACCATGTTGTTAAAAGCAATGTTAATGCGGAAAGGTGCCGGGTATATTTCGAGAAGGCGATGAGAATCTTGTGGTTTTTCCAGCTAAACATGAGAACTATGGCGAAAAAGCCGAAGACGTTGCGGTAATGATACCCCGGATGTGCGGAGTAAGAGGGAAACGATTGACAACAATGGTTGAGGGGGACGAAACAAGGAATGTAGAAAAAGGAGACATATTATAGGGGAAGACGAAACGAAAAGCGATTGGGGTCGTGTGGCCTGTATCTTAATTATCATAAATAAGGCGGAGAGGGAACAACCATCGCACAACATCTCCCCGTAACCATCTCGACCACTGGGTCACCCCATGAAGCCAGGGCATAAAATACACAACAGGTATGGTATCTCGGGCACTTTTCCTTGCGAGATATCAGCCCCGGCAGCGTCTGAATCCAAATTTCGGATGTGAGAACGGCAAGGCGAGCCCCCTGCCCAGCTCCAGGGCTGTGAAAACTGGCCGAGAAGAACGCCAGCATTTCAAGATGGCCGCTTCCACTACAGGCCAAAAGCCCCAACGATGAAATGACCACCCAATAGCCCAACGAAAGGGATAGTCGACAACGTCGAGAGGTAGGGATGGGTGGGCTAGACGTGGATGACACCTACAGCGTCGGTGAAGACCCTATTGTCAGGTCTGCGGACAGCTGGAGGGGCAAAGATGCTGACACTCAAGCTGATCTGAACCAAAGTCAAGACAGAATCCCAGTATGGCCCCGTGCTCTTCATCCATGGATGTCCTCCATGCTCGCCCACAGTTCGTCTAGCTCAGTGAGACGCAGACCCGAAATCGGTGGGCCCTGGCTGCATCGCTGGCTGCAGGCAGAACGTGAAGAACGAGCCTAATCATTGGGCCAGGACCCAGACGAAAGCCAACATCTCGAGTGAATACTGGCAACACAATGGATGCAATTGGACCCGTTTCCAACATTCGATTGACTTTGTCTGGCTCTACCGGCTGACCGGAAGACCCGCTCGTAAGGCAGCAAGCAGATGTGCAGGCAGGGACCTGAAAAATGGGCCTCTTCGGTGGCCACTCAGTGCCCCAGCGAGCTTGGACTGAGAATGACACGCATGTGGATTCTGGGGAATCAATCTTGATCCCAAAAGGAGGACAGCAAAGGCCCAGAGGCCCCAATTCAGATCGCCAAGATGATGTTCTGTCTCTGGTGGGATGAAAGATCTTCAAGCATACTAAGCCCGTACGGTGAGTGGTGGGCGGGGTGTCAAAAAGTGTTGCGGGCAGAGAAGCAGCAGCAGGGATAGAGAGGAGCAGGTCAACCAATGGCCTCGCAGGTGTGTATGATATCACAGGATTAGAGAAAAGTTTGTTGGAAGGTTGGGCAGCGAATTGTGCAACTATCTTGGAAAGAATGCAGAAGAGGGGAGGTTGGATGGATGGTTGGCTGGACGGATGTGATCCGGCCCATTCGTCCTCAGCCACTCAAAGTGTAATTGGGGATATGGTTGGTACCTACGGAGTACTAAACCCATACCTACGTACTTGAGTAGCTACTTAGTAGGTACATATCTAGTGAGCCTACATTTCCGATCATCACACATCACGTACGTCACTGTCACACAGGCACCACAACACAAGAATAATTGTTAGAATGATCAATTAGGAGACGAGCTTACAATTGATTTGAATAGCCAATTTTGATTAAAATTGAGGATACTGACAGTGAAGTAAAAGCATGTTGTTATAGTACCTGGATAATAGATGATAATATCAACAGTATTCTATACAGAGAGGTGATTGAAATACTTGGGTACACTCTGGGTGGAAGGGTGCACCAGGAAGTACTTAGGTATGCACAGACCACTTCCTTGCTCACCCCTGCTCAAGTCTTCCTTGATCCCTGCCTCTTCCATGCTCCACCCCTGCATGAACCCTGCTTATCCCCCCCATGTCACTTGCAGCTTCCCGTAAAGTGGCTGCAGGGGAAACCGAGAAAGTGCATCAAGCACATCAATGATGTACGTACTACTGCCTGATTGCATACCCAGTACCCTACCTATTAGTACCAACGTATATTCAGGTACCTACACAGTAAGATTGGTAGTACCGTATGTCTACACTGATGGCAAATACCAGGTGGAGATTGGAACAATAGCTGCTCTGAAGTGTTGAAATGTCAGAAGAGTCTGGGACATCTGCTTCGATTCTTACCAAATGGCAGCAAAAGAAAACATCCATCCCGCCACTCCTACGTTCCAGCAGTCGACGCGTATAATCTGTACTCCTGAGACATCCTACGCACTTGAGAGAGACAACGTTACCACTACAAATTCCAATCCTTTTCTTTCCTGCCAGACTCCCTTGGTGGGTTTGACTCTAAGTTCTGGTTGAGCACGTTCAATGTCTGCTTGTGCCCCCTTCGTCCTGTCTCACTGTTGACCCCTCCTCGTCACCCTTTCTTCACTCTGGCTCCACGGTGACCGTGACCGAAGCACCAAGTTCGTCCGATCTTTCTGTTTGCTTTTTTGAACTTGCCTGCTTATTTCACCAATCTAATTCGACTATCGCACCCAGTCTTCAAGTCGCCCGTTTGCATGGATATTCTTGTACCCGCCTCGACGTCCCTCCCGAGTCAACCCTTCGAAGTCTCACACCTAGGAGCCCAATTAACCTCACCATTCTTAACAAACGCGAGGACAACGGCCTACAAATACCCACAGCACTGATAGGTCACAAGGGTCTTCTCCAGTCATACTGAAGGTTACTGAGGCGAGGGTCACCGATCAGGCCACAGGATACGCGGCTTCCCAGACAGGCATCATCATCCCATGTTGCTGCTAGTTTGTCTCAAACTTGCAGCAGTTCATCACCAGTCGAACCTGTCGTTGTCATATCTCAACTGAACCATCTTGGACCCTACACGCTCTGACTGGCTGATCGAACACTTGTGTCGCCTTCTGGTTTGTGCACGTCCAGCCCCAGCCGCCTTTGCCATCTCTCTGCTGTTACAATGGAGGTGTCCACCGCCCAGCGGCCAAGAGGGAACCGTCCTCGACCTTCATTCACCTCCTCTACTAGCTCACGCCCCTACTCACGGTCCAGTACATGCACCTCATCAGCGCGGATGTCCCATCAAAGCAACAATGATTCTTCCTCTAATATTACGTCGTCGCCGAGTCTAAGAAACGGCCAACCACCAAGTAGTTCTCGGCAACCCAACCGCAAAGGCTCCATGTGCTCCAATACCGATCGTCCCCCTACTCCCGTGTCTAAGTCATCGGTAAAGGACTCTCAAACCAGCGCACAACAGGAGCCACAGTCTACCTTGCTTCAAGAGAAGCTCCAGAAGGAACGGAGGTCGGAGATCCAGCGAAATCTCGACAGATTGACTGGCGAGATGAGCAATTCGGGTCCGGCTGATCTAAGAGCTGCAACAGCAACTCCAGTGCGATGCGCAACGGCAGATGGTAGACGCCCGGAGTTGAAGGACCAAAACGGCGGTAATGGAAATAAACGGGGTCCGGCTCTGAAGGAAATGGAACAGGTACGGTCCTAACCTCTGTTGCTCTTACGAGACCACGGAGGCACAATGCTGGCACATACGAATTTCTGACAAATATTTCGCATAGACGATGTCAACTTTGCACAAGCAGAACTTTGATCTGAAGCTGGAGTTGTTCCATCGGAGGGAGCGTCAATCAATTCTCGAGGACAAGATCGAAACCCTGGAGGCAGAGAAGGCCGCAGCACGGGAGACAAACGAGACTCTGGTGGATGAGTTGGAGAGACGAGACAAGGCGGTCGAAGAAGCTGTCCACATGATTGTCTCGCTCGAAGGTCGCATCGAGTTGCTTTTGAGAGAAAGAGAGATGGTCCGACAGATTGAGGCGGATAATAACTGTCCGTCGGGGCTTACCCGGGCCCAGTCAACTTCTCATGGGAATGGCGTCGAGAATTCGAAGCAAACCGACGCTACAGGCGTCACGGAGGCACGGGGTCTTGCTCGCATGCCCAGCTTCCTTTCCGTGCACACAGAGAACACAGAGAACCTTCGGAATGTCTACTTGGGTACCCAAGGCAGCCTTTTGAGTTTATCTAGGACCGACCCTAGACTGGACCATGGGGGCGGCTTTATGAGCCCCAGTATGAGCGTCTTAAGTGAGAGCTCCTTCGTCAGTATCTACGGCAGCAGGGCAGTCCCAGACAGCGATACGAATCGTGCTGATGCCGACGCTCGGCTTATGGAGACACCAACCAGGCCCAGTAGGAAAGAAGAATTCGGCTCCCGAAACGGCGGAAAAGACATCATCGAGAATGGACAGGCTTCTTCGCCACTTCAGAGGCTAGGGGAGTTGGAATCATCTCCTAACATGCACGATGGATTTTCGCCGCCCACACATACAGGTAAGGATATTGAGAGGGTAGCAACTGTCAAGCCACTGAAAACACAGCCGCTGGTAAGGGTCAGGCATAATAAAGAGAACCCGCCTCCCAACCGCAGGGTCATCACCGATGTACCTGCTGCTCGATCCCACGCCCTTCCCCCGACGCCAGATACCATGTCAAGCTCGATGAACCAAAATCACAGTCTTGATGACATCCCGCATCGTGATAAGCGTATCAGCGATGAAGGATACTTGGCTCTTAAGCGGTCCCCGGTGAACCAGGGACATGAGGTGGAGTCCGATCACTGGCGGTTCAAGGATTCTCATGTTGCCCAACCGCCTTCAGTCACGGCGTTTACGGGTCGAAATTCTGCCGGGACATATTTCGAAAACCGCATCTCCGTTCTGCGGCGCCCTCGATCTGCGGATGAGACTACGATCTCACGACATAGAAATGACTGGGATTCAGGAAGTGAGCCGGATGACGGAGCGTCGGAAGTCTCAAGTTTCGACTATTGGATGAGGGAAGGTCTCCGTCCTAGCAATGGTGGCCAGAGAAGGGCGCCACGAAATTCCGGCACATCTCAGAAGGTGCCCAGCCGGGGCAGACCAGACCTATTCGGATTCCCATCCGACTCGAAGGGTTGGAGGACTAGCGGAATGCCTGGAGCTTGGGGTGGGAACGGCTATCTCGAGGCCGGTGCCCCTCTTGCGCCGGCCTTAGACGCCCTCGGAGATTCGCTGCCAGCCCCAGAATCAGGGCTGTTTGGATCAGGAATCGCGGGTCCCAACTCGCCACGACCGACAGGTACCGCTGTCGGCCCGCCTCCTGCGCCATATCGTCGGTCTAGTTTGCAAGCTCGAGGTCTGACGCCTGGGGCACCTATGTTAACACGTGCCCCGAAGGCCTTTAGGGACTCCCACGGATTACAATCAAGCCGGATGAATTCTGCGTACGGGCAAGGACGGGACCTTCCAGGCGGATGGCAGCCATACAACTCTGAGGTTATTACTCCGGCTCCATCGCACCGCCCTCAGGTTCAAGATGAAGAAGGCTCTGCTGCTCCGAAGCGCCATTACCCACCTATTGCCAGCCACCAACAGCAACAGCCTGCAGCCCGGCCCCGTAGTAGGGGACTGACCAGCCTATTCCGTCGGTCACTGGGCCCAAATCATCCCCAGCCCTCCGCTTCCGTGCCGAACAACCACTCACCCTTTCCTCCGCCGGCAGAGAGCAACCAGGTATCCTATGCACCAGTAGGAACACCCACGTGGGAGCGACGAAACCATCATCCCGGTGAGGAGGAATCAGCCACACCACCACCTATCATGCGCAACAGAGCACCTAGCATGGACGTGGGAGCCACTGATGGTGTAGAGTTACACGCAGCAACACGATCTGGACGAGCCGGGAACTCCAAGGGCAATCCCGGCCTGGGTGCGGGTCTCAGTGCTGTCTTGGCCACACATGACGGCGGTGCACCGCTGAACAGTTCATCGCAGGAACAGCAGGAGAATACCCCTACCTCGGCTGGTAATAATCATGGGAGGAGGTGGTTCGGGCTTGGTCGGGTTACTGGCCTCAAACATGGAGGCGGGACCTAGAAGGAGCGCGGTCTGGGGGCTTGCTTCTCCTTCGCTTGGTCTCATCCGCTTTCGGGGGGGTTTTTGCTGTCGGAAGGACTTTTCTTTGACACTCCAGATGTCTGGGATGGAGTCGAAACACTACGCTAGGTCCAAAGGCGCATGTGGCTAGGATGGACCATCCCAACACCGCGTTTCCTTCAGGTCCTGGCTCGGCAGTTGAGGAGCCTGATTTGATCATGGCTTGCAAAGTGTCTGCGGCCACTGTAACACTGAGTTGGGAAAGGAAGGATTGGCACGTTATAAAAAGTTCCAGGTCGTCAGTTTGATGATACGGGGATGCATGGTGATTTTCAATACGATCTAATCGTCATTATTCTCGGGATAACACTATCGATGCAAGATGAAATGGCATAATCCGAATTTGAGCGATACATAGACAGACCGTTCACGTAATATGTATAGAACTGTATCTCATAACCTGTTTGTTCCCAGGAGTTACTCCCTCCCCGGGTAGAAAGGAATGAGAGGCTGCACCCTAACCCTACAGACGTCACTTTCACTTAGGAGACAGGATCATCGTCCACTTCAGCCGATTTAAGTGCAGCATTCAGTGCGGCTATTTTCTCTATGATTATGTTTCTACCTCCCAAAAACCGTGACCGGACCAGATCAGGAGTTCAGCTACACAGATGCAGTAGGAACAAAGGCCACCTCCTCGGTCAACTCGCCGTACATATGGCTCGGTCGCGCCAAATGCCTTGCTCCCCGACGTAAATAGACTGCCTTCACCGTCCGCATCTCCTGCTCAAAGTCTCTATCAGGTTACCGCTGCTGGTAGCCGAGAACATTGGGCCTAGAAGGCCCTGCCTCGTCATCAGGCCAATCAGTCCCAATGACACCGGCATTGACGCTGTCAAGTTAATGATCAATAGCATTCGCCGTCATGGTCGACGAACTCGGGGTCTCAGCGGCACTGTACATCATGGAGTCCATCACGGTCTGCTCAAATGCATAGGTCCAGGCGTTGTGCGTGTGCTGATACAAGTCGTCATCGGCCGATCGAGGAAATGTGTTCGTGTCGTACACTCTCTCGCCGCCCGTGCTCGCCTCGACGGCCCGGTCGCGCGCCGCCATGGCTTGTGGCAGGATCGCCTGCTGCATTTCAAGTACGCGTGCCTCGTAGTCCAATTGCATCTGCTCGCGGTCAAGGCGGATTCCCATTGCCCTCGAGTTGGCCTCCAGTATAAGCCTTGCTCTGTCGTCGGCCCTGAGAGGCAGGTCGTCCACATCGTCGGCAGAACCGTCCTCTGGGACCTGGGCCTGTTGGAAGAGGTATTTGAGCTCGCTATCAAGCATTTCTTCGTAGGCACTGGTATCCACGGTATCATCCGCTTCAGCCTGTTCGATGACTGACGTATGGAGGCCCCAACTGCGCTTCATCTCCTCGATGGCCTCAAGGTACGGCCTTCTATGTAACATCACCCTGACGATGGCTATCCGCTGCAATTCTTGGCGCCGCTCTGAAGCCTCTCGCCGGGCCACACGGAGTTGTCGTATGGATTCCACGAGGTGTTCCTTGGGCATTGGGCAGAGTTCCCAGAAGAAGTCTACAGGAGCATATCGGCCGCTAGGGTCTTGATACCGGAGTTTGCCCTGAACAGGTGGCAGCTCATCACCAACCGCTTCATAATAGTGCACTGTCAGCCTCCTAAGAATTAGATAAATGTCTTGGGCCCCGATTCTATACCAGCAAATATATTAGTATGCAGATTAGTGAAGACACATTTTGAAAGACAGAGACTTACGTGACCGTCTGGTTCAGGTCCTCGCTAGCAAGGCGAATTCGAATCAGCCAGGTCTTGTATGACACAATTGAAATACGATTTTCGTGTCCCGCACTCCAGTCTTGAATGGTCCAGTGTCCAAGTAAGTGACGCCTGGGAGTGTTGTCCCTCAAGAATGTGAGCCAGTTATCAGCAAATTCGATGCAGTCTCTGAGCCGGATCCGAGGGGCTTCTGCATCGCTGACATCTGGGAGCTGAGCTGCAAAGAGTTCGCTGTCGTGACCTTTACAGATAGGCAATTGCCAGAGCTGAGATCCCTCATTCATGCCCCGGAAAGACTGGTGGACGCATGGAGGATAGTTTGTGCGATTGAGTTCTTCCTGGTCATCGGGAGACAATGACTGGATGTATCTCTCCAAGGGGGAGACTCGGTTCTGGCTCCGAGGTGCATACATGTTTATGTGTTCGGGGCTTTCCTGGGAGTAATGAGGCTCTTTATGCAATGTTTTGGACCTGGTAAAGCAGTTTCTGTAATTTGTTCCTGGTATAGTTCGGAAATTCTGGACTTGAATGTTCTGGTGGAGCAGAAGAATACACGAGAGCTGGAAGTAAGAGTCTGGAGTCTTTTATACCCCCTAGCTGCTCCATGAATCACAGTTCTGAGCAAGGATACTTCAGCTCGGAATCATATCCAAGATGTAACAGATGAGCACAAGATTGTCGACAGTTTGTTGTTGTATATGGGCCATACTCCTCACTCTACGGCGTGACTTGTTACGGCCTTCGTCGAAACGACGACACTGTCCCACAACTAAAGACGAGGGGAAACGATTCAATGAAACATCGAAGTCAAGTTTCCATCCATATTCCAGAAAAAAAAATGTTCTAGGCCCGTACCGTCACCCTGAGGATTACTCAGGGCGTGCGGTGAACGCCTTGGTCGGGTGAGTTCAAGTTTAAATGTATAAATAGCTAGTTGTAAAAACGCTTCAGGTAGATTATTTTCTTAGACATCAACTTACCAGTCGATAATAGCTGGCTAGGGCATTTGTTTTTGTCTTTGTAGTCTCATGCTTTTGATAAGTATTCCCGATTATACTAATACTAGCCAGCTGGTGACTAGAACCGTGAACTCGCGATTTCTTGAGACAATTTTTACGACCTTGGCCAGTCAGGGACCAAGCCTTATGGTTTCCTCTTACAATTTCTACCTGCGACCATGCGCGAATTCTCTGTCTCGGTCCTCAGTCTTTCCAGTTCTGGTGAGTTTGGCCCTGCGGATTCGGTTGTGAAAGGGGGAATATCACCCAGAAGATAGTCTGTTGCTGAATTTGCTCAATACGCTCATTTATGGGTCTAGCCTTGATTACAAAGTCTCACTACGGATGGTCTCGAAAGAATAAGAGGTTGTATTGTTCGGTATCCCGATCCGCATGCCAGTAATTCCAAAACACAGCTGAACGGCTGCGGGTTCCAAGGTTTCGGTGGATAACACCGAGCAACCATCAAAATCAGCTTGGAAGGGAGCCAGCCAAAGCAGACTCCACATTGTGCTAACGCATGTGTATTGGCTTGCCTTGGCCTAGATCCCATGAGACATACAACTTGAAACCCATCTGGGCACACTCTCGAGCAGTGCACACTCAAACCCAGCCTAATTCCTAGAGTTGGTGTGGCAACAGGCTTCTTCCATAGCACACAAAACTCTTATGACCATTGAAACAAGAAGGCTTACCATGAGTCCTGTGAACAACTTCTCCGGTTTTAATATGTTGCGAGTCGACTGAACCATAGGATAATGTTTCGTAGACGTGAGGTGGTGATGCCCTTGCTTGTATCCAGATTGATTCTTCCTTTGGCCGCTGCGACAGGGGCCCACTTCACGCAGAAAGTAGAACAACACTGAGTTGATAATGCCTAGTTATTTCTGTTTTACTGATGGACTAAAAGGAATACAATACGGCGATACCATTTCTAGGGGAAAAGTATCCCGCACCACTCTTTCCTCCAACCGAGAACCCCCAAAAGAAACACCATTCTCCTTTGCTAACGGCCCATCATGTAAATGCCTTTTTGACCATTCTGTGCCTCCCAAGCCGCATGGTAACCACCCACCACCAATCATACATCATCCATCATCCAGCGTCATTCACCAGCCCATAGACGGCCGCGCCCCGCGGTTAAATGGATGGAGTCTTCTTCCATCATCAGTCCGTTCCCCTATACCGGCGATTGAATTCCTCCACCGCGACCCCAACCATCTTGTATATGAACGTCCGCCCGCTCTCCTCCCCAATGGGGATGAACGGCCCGTTCGTCCCGCCGCGCAGCGTCAAGCTCAGGCCCGTCCTCTCCTTGGCGATTGTCTGCACGTCTTTGAGCGGCACGTCCCACTCCGTAGTGAGGCGCCGGCTCCTGATCAGCAGGATCCGCGCGTAAGTCACCATTACCACCATGTCCTCGCGGGGGAGCTCCAGGTGCGCGATGTAATTCTCATCGAAGTACTTGCCGTTGTCGATCTGCTTGAGCCAGGACTGGCCAAGTGCCTCGCGCTGGTTGTACGGGCGCACGATCCCGTCTGAGGGAATGAAGCGGGTAAGACGCACGCGGTCGAGTTCGGAACCGTCAAAGACGGTTGTCGTGTTGCGAATGCCCTCCGTGACGTTCGAGGCGGCATCTAGGACGCCAATGAGAGGCTTTGTGCCCAGGCCGAGAACACCTTTGCCGACACCCTTGAAAAAACCTAACGCGCCCTCTGATTCTGCGCCTTCGAGGGGCTTGCGGACCACACCGCCAACTCCGGAGGCCACAGACGTGAGAAAGCTGTTGGCTCCAGTCGTAAACCCGTAGAGAGCATGCTTTGGCCTGTTTCTGGCGCGCGTAATACGTCTTCGGTCCTGGAATTGCTTGTCGAGCGTCGCTGCGGCAAGACCCTTGCTCATGGCACCCGTGAACTTGGAGAACGAGTCTGTAACGCCAAATACAGACTTTTTGAGGAAGGAGGCTGCTCCGCGAGCAACTCCCAACCCAAGATCCTCGGGCCGATCGGACATGATGAGCCCCTGATACGGCTCGTAGAAGACATCTGCAATGCCAGAGCTGATGTTGTTGAACAGTCCAACGGGGTTGCCCAGGAAGTCAGCCGAACCGAGAATCTTGTGGACCTGGTACAGCGCTTCCTGGCTGTAGTGGTTGGATATGTTCTGAATGAGGATGGGCATCGACACCCGGACGTTGTCCAACATGAGAGCATTCATCCGCAGTGGAGCGTCGTTGACATTGCCCATTGCCATGGTCATAATGTTGAAGAAGAACATAAGGGGGTTGCGAGACGATGTCTTGTCCTCCGCATTGATACGCTCTGTCCGTACAAAGGAGAGATCCAGTTGCATCGGCTGGATGTTCAGCAACTCAAAGTAGATGTCTTGACCAGCCTGCGTTTGACTAGGCTCCGGGATGTCGAGGCTGTCGTCGCAAAGCCTGCCCTCGTCTGCGGCCTCGGTCCAGGAAGCACCAGGAACCTTGGAGAAGTCTAGCAATGCGAAAATGAAGTCCTCGTCAAGGTCAACGGTCATCTGCTGAATCAGGATTGTCGCATACTTGATGTACAAGACACCATATGAATCATCCTTGACTCTGGTAATCATGGCATGCACCGACGGATGTGCCTCGGTCTCCTGGGCACGCTTTGGCACGACGCTAGGGTACAGTACCATGGGGAAAATTCCGCCGTACAGCTGGTTGTCGATCTGTATCCATTTCACGGCCAGACTGGCTGTCTGATACAAAGGAGACTCGCTGTATCGGAGGGTGACATCTCTGAAGGTGAGATAGGCGAGCTCCTTCAGCTGGGAGTTGATAAGAGACACGCCAATTCCGGCAAGCTTCAGCTGCGCGCGGAAGGTGGTTCCAGTGTCCTGATCCTTTGCCTCAAAGCCCTGGGATGTGCTCATGTTGCTACTAGAAAGGCTGCCACTAGAACCAAATCCGGTCTTCTGACGGTAAAGACTCTTGGATTGCTTGAAGTTGGAGAGGATCAAAGTTTGTGTAGGACCATCTGCCGCGACATTTATGTCGATGATCTTTTGCCCGCTCGAGCTCGAGTTCAGCCTCATCGGGACGAGGTTGCCAATTTCAGCCAGCTTGACATGTCGCTCCTTGTTATAGGCTGCGATAACAATCTCGCGGTGTTTCGCTGCCGGGAAGTCCCAAGCGTATGGCATGATGCTTCGTGGCGGCAATCGGTATCGAATCGGTCGCCATCCTGAGCGGTCCTCGGCTCCATCGTCGTCTATGTTCGGGTTGGCCTGGTAGAAAGTGAACTCAGTGTCACTCTCGTTTCGCATCGAGAAAGGCCACTGTTTTGTCTCCATGGTCATCTTCAAGAATATAGTTGCATCCTCCATCAAGATCTCCACGCGAATCAGTCGTTGGCGTTGACCCGCTTTAGCGATCTTGATGTGAGTGGTGCCCAGGTCAGATATGTTGAAAGGTGACGTCCACTGGTTATCGACTCCTGGATAGCATAAGCACAGCTGCTTAGCTGCAGTCTTCTGGAGGAAGTGCAGCGGTTGCAGCTGGCCCGCTTTGAGAGTCATCAAGTCAGACGAACTAGGCTCGCGAATGTTGATCTCCTCGCCGATCTTATTCTGGACAATGAATCTGGGTGAGAGCGTAACGACTTTGGTCATCATGTACTTGCCCTCTCCTGATTCCACGGTGAGCCCAATGTGGATTTCCGAATTGCGGTTTGACGACTGCAAGACCGCGTCCGCGGTACTTCCAATGGCATCGAAACTCTGCGGTTTACTCCACTCCGAGTTGCCAACTCTGAGCAAGGCACGGTTGTGATGGTCATCGCTACCAAAAGAGAACATGAGAGGAGCCACCTTGCGCTGATTGTCCGCCACATCAACTAACAACCCAGGTTGTCCAGCCGCCGCCCTGGCTTGTTGCATGAATCCCTTGTGGCGAATTTGTAGGTCAAGTCCAGTCTTGTTGAGGATAACATACGGACTGTACACCGTGACCTTGAAAGCTCCTCCGCTATCTGGAACGCGATGGTAGTGCAGTTTCAGATTGAGTTGGAGGCCTTGGTCATCCTGGCACTTGAGAGTGTGCTCTTTCTTGAAATCCTCGGAGCTACCAGAGTTGATGATGGCGAACTCGCTAGGCTTGAAGACTGTGTCTTGCATATCGACACTGAGCAGGAGGAGATGCGAAAGCTCCGTGGAATGAACAGGGCTGACACCTCCCTTTCGCAGGAAATTCGACCAGTCTTTCTTAGTGTTCTTGTCGTATATACGGTATTTGAAGTCATAAGGCAGGAGATTCTCGAGTGTGACCGGGGCGGAGAGCTTGAGCTTCATGTTGGGATAATTCCTGTAAGTGTGTAAGTAATTTGTTCGAGTCGTATCAGCCTAGGTATCACTTACTTCGTCAAAGCATTTGACCGATCAAAGGTAGCATTCATCTGGAAGTAGAACGGATCGCCATTCTCTCCCTTGCAGACCATCGTCCGAGTCGGTCTCTTGAGAAGATCCCGCCACCACAACGATTCGGTAGACCACGCGTACCCAAAGCCGCTATCAGGCCGGACAAGCAGGCTCTTCAAGTAGACTGCACCAACTGGTGCGGGGCGGGACTCGCCGGGCGCAATTTTCTCGATCTTAAGCAGGTCGCCTTCTTGGGCATCATATACACCAAGTTCGACAGGAATTTGCGTGTCATTCTCAACCAGCAATGGGCTTCGAAGCGTGACATATTTGACGTTGTCACGGCCTAGCTTCACATCGACCATTAGGCGGTGAGAAACTTCGTCCCTCTTCGGTCTCAGGGAGTAGATGAATTCGCCTTCACGATTCACACGGACGTTCTTCAGTGTGTCGAAACCGCTGCCTTCAAGTTGAATTGCAACGGCCGTACTTGCCATGCTGTCGTCCAGCAGGTTCTCACGCATCTTTTCCCAGTGTTCGAAGCTCCAAGGCGCCTCCTGCCCATCATCAAGGCGCACGCTGATGTCTTCCTCGCTATTTGGGTTCTTGCTGCGCACGACAGCCTCGAAGCCAGTGTAGTTCCGAATGCGATATGGCGACTCGGTTCCTCTGGGTTTGGCAAGGACATCTTCATCCTGTGTAAGGAAGTCGAACGATTTCGATGCAAGGGCAATTGTGTTCGTCGTGATCGTGATATCGAAGGTCTTCCTTGATGCTATGTCGACGGAGAGGAGACCTGTATCCTGCTCTCTTGCAACACCGAGGCCGACAGCCCATGGCTCGAGGAGGGGTTCCCATGCCGACTTTGAGAAGTTGTAGACATTAACGTACATCTCTATCGGCACTTCAGCCTTGAGGCTTGACGACCAGTCTTCAGCAGTAGCAGTGAAGTTCTTTATGCTGAGGTCCATAATGGGCAACTCATGCAGGTCCCCGATCAACACAACGCGGATGCCATCGATAGTCGCGGAGAGCTCCTCGCGCCTTTTGGGCGTCTTGGCAATGTCATGCGGTTGACCCCGACCTTCGCCGCTGCGAGCATTTGGCACCACAGTCTGCTTGGCGGTCTTCGCCTTGTGGGCAACAGTCGAAGCTCCTTTGCCACTAGCAGTGCGCTGCTTCAAACCAGCTTTTCCGAGTTCCTTCGCTTTCTGATCTGCGGCACCGGACCTGTTCTGATCTTTTTTGTCGTCGTCATTTCCAGAAAGCTCTGATGCCTTGCTTATGATCTGAAGGGCTAGCAAAATATCTCTCAACGAGAGTCGCAGGATGAGCGGCTCGATATCAATGTGCAAACTGGTAAGATCCGGTCGCGAGCTGTCCATGGACATTTGGATCGAGAAGTCATCAATGATCCGCAACCTTGAGTCCTCAAATCGGTCCATGCGGCATAGGAACATGCCAACTTCCGAGACTTGGAATGTCATCGCATGCTGCTGGGATAGGAGAACCTGCTTAGTCCCCAAGACAATTGCTTCGCTGCTTGAGCTGAGGGGGTTGGCAATAAGGATAACCTGAGCGTCGACAATGTTGACGCGGAAGGCAATGCTCATCTTTGACTCCTCTGGCCCCTTCTGGTCTGACTTTGTCGGTGATTTGGTGCGAATCGACAATGGGGGCGACTTGATGCTGGACTCTCGGCGAGCAATACTGACTTGCATGCTTTCGGCATCGCTTTCCTCGGGTGTCTCCATATCCTCACCGTCCATCGGGCTGGAATCGTCGACGGCGAGGCCTACCATGACGAAGTTCTGCAAAGCGAAGAGGTAGTCCAGAGCAAATATGATCCTGGGTGAATCAATGGCAGCCATTGCGATGAGGCTGCGGTCTGTTCCACCTGTCATGGTCACGCTAGCCATGAACTGCTGTACGCTCTTGTTGCCGCTCGTCATAATCCGACGGAACTTGTTCGTTTCTCCAGGGCGAGAGTCAGAAATTGTGAAGCTCTGAATAACAAATTCCGCCTCTAGGCTACCGTTGGATTGCATCCGGGTCTTGAGGCTACTATCATCCAGGCTGAACCTTCCCAAGCTGGCGTTATCCAGACTCCCAACTGGCTGGCCTTCGGTTGCCTTGATCAGCTCCAGGCCAATGGTTGGCACTTTGAAGGCAAGATCGAGCTTGGTCCAGATATCTTGATGACTTCCTAGCTCAGGCTTCATATCGACCGCCTCATCGCGGCTTGTATCCTGTGATATCGGCAGAGTTCGAGCGCGCTGTAAAGTGCCAGAGTCAACTTCTTGCTCGGCTTGCTCGGCTTGCACATCTGGATCTCCTGAGAATGCAGCGGGGACCGATCTCGAGATGGCAAGCAGGGCCTGCATCTGATACTGGGTGATCTTGAGGTTCAGGTTGGTCATGCTGCCTTCAATTTCTAGCTCAGGCCGCTTGACGCCTTGTTTATGTTCTGCATAGACCATGTTGAAGCCTAGGTCAACGTGGTCGATAAGCTCTAGCTCTTCAAATTGGTCGTTGGCGTAGTGGAACAAGCTAGTGAGTCTGATGTTGCGAATTCCAGCAGACATCTTCGTTGCAATATCTGAGTACTCAGAATCATCAAGTGGAGCAAATTTGTTCTGTGCATAGATCTCTCCGAGGTATGCGGTGACGAGGTCTCGCTTGGGCCTGCCAGGAGCCATGTCACTGGGGAAGACCACAATGGGCGTATTGATGACCACGTCAAGTTTGATGCGGCTGCTGCTCTGCTGCAGTTGCTGGGCTTGATTGGCTGCAGCCTGTCGCGCGGCGTTGTAAATAGCCTGCATCTTGCCAAATTTGACCATGAAGTCGACAATCTTGCGAAAGGGTTCTTCGAGGAAATTGACCTTGATGGACCCAGCGCGCAGGAATATCGAAGAATCATATCCTGGGTAGGACTTCTCATTCTTCGAATCAAATGTTTCATATCTGAAGTCAGCAAGATCATCTCCTTGGATGGTGATCAGTTTGCGAATAGAAGAATCTTCGGGAACGCCCAAGTTTACATCGTCCACAAGGCTGAGGTCTCCCAGCTTTGTGTTGACCCGCATCGTACTGCCGAAAATGAAGACACCAATGTCTGCCTGGTTGAATGAGAGAGTTGCCAGACGTATACCATCGTTATTGAGAACGAGCTGAATACTTTTAAGATCGACTTTGACTCTAATGGCGCCGGCTTGAGTCTGCGGCTCTGGTTCTGCAGGCTCGACCGCAATGTCGACTTCTGACCCATCGTCAGTAATCGCCTTCTTTTTCGCTTGGTTGTTGTCCCCAGGGCTAGTGAAAGTGACCAGGACGAAGTCCAGGAGGGTAAGTAGTGTCTTGCGGGTGACGACGAGGTTGATGGTGGTGACAGCCATGTTTACATTGGTCTCGACACCTTCATAGACCGACATAAACTCAGGAGACTCCTTCTTGACACGAATGACATTGACCTTTACCAGTGCTCGGCGTGCTTTCTTGTCCTCGACGTCGCCTGATGAGACAATTGACTTGAATTCTGCCGAGGGATGAGCGACGAAGTCATCGACGGTGACTGAGCCAAGAGAGACATCGGCAACCATGTCAAACGGTCTCATGAAGAAATTGACCTCAAAGCTTTGCGCGACAAGTTCGACAAGGAGAGCATCTGGCTTTCTCCCATCAGGGTCACTCTTGTACAGCGAACCACGCAACTCGTCCACCGTAAAGTTCAGCTCAAAAGTCTTCTGCTTCACTTTAAGTTGGATCTTGTCAGCCTGGCCGTCATCAGCGTCTTCAAAGTTCTCCTCATCCTCGTCGATATCATCCAAGACAATAGCTTGTTCCTTTGTCGCAGTAAATGGGATCAACTGAGAAGACTCTCGGCGCCATTGCTGGCCGGAGCGACTTGACCGTGCTGACACGTTGCTCTGCAGCCTTGGTCGATTGAACTGCTGTTCTTCCGCTGCAGTGTCATCGCCGAATTTGGGCAGTGCCACGTCAATAAGCTTCATGAGCCTCTTGTATTTGGTATCAGACACCGCCACATGCAGAAGAGGAAGGTGGCCTGAAACGCGAAGCTTGGCAAGGTTTGGAGCTTTCGGTAGGATTGACAGCTGAACGAGAAAGTCGATGTTAATTTTTTCGACAATATGCATTTTGAGCTCCTCGTTCTTGTCTCTGAGCTGTAGCTTCGCTTCCTCGATCGACGGGCCGATGAGCAGCTGCATGGAGGTGAGCTTGACGATGAACTTGTCGTACATGAGGGATTCGAGGCGTTTGAAGTCCTCGTCCTTGTAGGCATCTCTCTCTTTCGATTGCACCTCCTTCATGGTATCCTTGTCTACCAGCTCGGAATTGACACTGATGTGGCCAGCATCAAGAATCAAGCATGTGGATTTGCGGGCCGTGATGTTCTCTGGTATGATTATGAGGGGAGCTTGCAAGTCCAGCATAGCATTGATAGTTTTGTGTTCCTCCAAGGCGAATTCGAGACCTGCTCTTGTCTGCTGCCTTAGGTCCTCGACTGTCGCACCGGCCGTCTCCATGAGCGCATTGATAGACTCCATGTGACGGTCTGGGGGCCGGAAGAAGTCGACGACTCCAACAACAATATTCGGGTTCCACACAATCTCAAGCGGTTTCAGCTTGGCCTTAACGGCAAGATCACCCTGTCCATCTAACGGATTCTGCTCAAACTGCAGCTGGAAGAAAGCTTCTTCACTGGTCTCTTCCAGCTCGACGATTGACAGGCGTCTCTGCTTCTTTGATTTCGGTGCATCCTTGACCCGCACGATCTCCGTGAAAAGGCTGTCCGGCGTGGTACCGTCGTCAACACGGAGGCCACCGAGGCTAACATCAGTCAGGAAAGAGTCCGGCCGTGCGAGGGCTTTAGCCTTGAAGACATCGAAGTGCAGACTAAGCAAGTCTTTGGTATTCTCGTGTGGGCTTTGCCTTAGGGTGAAGCTTCCAGTGCTCAGCGATGCCTCAACCTGGAACTTGATGGCATCCCTTGGCGTTTCGACGGATTCTGCCAGAGCTGCTTTCTCGTCCCAATCGATGGCCTCATACAGCTCCTGTCGCTGCTGCTCTGTCATCTGAGTGTTCTCGTCGGCGGCTGTGCTGTGCTCCTGCGGCTTGGAACCCCACATCCAGGCCACCCACCCTTGCTGCTGTTGTTCTTGTTTGGGCGGCTGGTTCCTCAGGGCTGCGGCATTCTCCTTCTTAAGCTGGTTGCGGGCCAATGACCTCCAGAATCGCAGGTCCTCGTAGTCCAGCTTCCACTCGAGCTTGTTGAGATCCTCATTCTCGCTCGGAGTAAGCTGTTGGTTCTGCTTCTTCTTTCTGAAGAGCTCGATATACCGCACGCGATTATCGCGACGCTCTTTGAAATACTCCCACGACCATCTTCGGTTTCGATCGTGTATCTTGCGAAGAACTGCTTCACCCGCGAACTTGAACCATGCACGTGGGTCTTCTTTCGGAGTGACGCCTTTCGGTTGGTATTTCTTGTACTCTTGATGCCGGATGAAGTAGTGGAACAGATCCACCATCATTAGTGCATCTCGATACTGGTGGTCGTCAAGGACAATACCAATCTCGTCGAACAGTAGGTTTGCCTTCCACTTTGGAGCATGGACGTCCCCTGACTTGTCCATCTCGATCTTGGCTTGCCCACTAACAGGCTTCAATATGAATTGATGATGAGCTCCGCTACCATCATCGGTATTGCCGATCATGGCTTTGAAGGTTTTGATCATCTCGTCATGTTCCATCGGCGGCCCTGCTGACAGGTCGGACTCCCGTCCTGAGCCATACAGACTCGTGTCCGTATTCCAATATACTGACAAGGCACCCAACGTGGCCATCTTGTGTGTAGTCGTAGATGAGTCCTGGATGAAGGTTGGCTTCCAGTTGCCGTCGGTGCTGACGGCACTGAACTCTTCCAGAGTAACTCCAAGGGCAAAGGGGTGTCCTGGAGCGGATAATGAGTCTTCATACCGCACATGAATGTTCTTGACCGTGACTTGCAGGTTGTCGACGATTTTGGTGACAAGACTTTCCGTGAAACTCTGGCTCTTCTTTTGCTCCTCCTGTGTCAGTCCTTCTTGGGAACGTTCCTTCAGTAGCTCAGCCGAGTCCAGCTTCTCCATCTTGATCCTCTGCTTCCTGCGCTCCTCTTCTTCATCATTGTATTGTGCCTCCTCCTTTGGACTCGCGAGTAGGAAGACATCCTCGATAAAGATTTTGACGGGTGCACCACGGAGGTTGGACCAGGGAATAACCAGGGTCAGCTCGCCGAGGTAGCCCTCGGCGACGTTGATTGGGAGCTTAAGCTGATCGAGTGCTTCTTTGCGAAGCTCGAGGTTGCGTAGCTTGACATCTCCGGACCAGATTCCCACTTTGAGCTGTGCTGGGTCGAAGTTCTTGACGTACATGCCCAGAAAGCGGTTGAGCAGACCCGCGACGAGTCCTTCAAGCATGATGGGCGGTTTGTTGGCCGGTTACCCAGGCCCGGGATGAGGAGAATAGTATGTTATGTTAGGGAGGGCATGGGACTCGGCACAAGGCACGGTCGAGGACAGGAAACAGGCACAATGGCAGAATGTCTCGGTCGGGACTAGTCGTGGATATGGTACGGAGAGGGCGAAGGTATGTTACGTCGTTATGCCAAGGACAATGATGTTGCTAAAGCTGCTGTTAATGGAGTCATTGTCAGCCAGGCTACTAACATCAAGTAAGGATCCGTATCATCCATGTTTGAGGAGGGTAGTGGGTATATTCACTCATTCAAAGCAAAGCTGTTGATGTGTAAGTGCCGTCCTCGATACTCTTTAACATCAACTTCAAACTTGTCTTGAACAAGCGATAGTCAACTAACGAAACTTGAGAATAGGGAAAAAGCGGCAAGAAAGGTAGGCGGGCAGAGAGTAGAAATGGAATGTTGTCTGGGTTGAACAGCAAACCAGAGAACCTGGAAACTGGAATCCTTGTCGACGTCAGCCGCTGATGGAGGGGGAAGTGTGGCGTAGATGACGATTTTCAGAACTGCAGTGACCTGTTGCTGGTTGCTTCTGCCAATAGCCATGCTTATCCAACACCAAGGTGCCTCAGGGTGGGGGCACCTGGACACATGCAGGGAGCAGGAGCCCTAGCCTGAGCTGTTCAGGCTGTTCAAATGTTCCACACGTCAACAGTGGAGCTTGGGCCACCATGCAGTTTCCAACATTTGAAGCTTCACTCGCTCCCTCCACTATCGATAGCTACCGGTATATGTGTGCAAGTGTCTCAAATCTCTAACCATAGCTGGGAATATCCTTCCTCATCTCAACCTCAAGGTAAGTACCAATCACCTAGGTACTTACAGTAGCATGCATGAGGGCCTGCAGGCCACCCAGGTACATACAACAATTAGCAACCTCGATTCACTTCAGTCCCACAAGCCGCCTTGAACAATTCTGCAGTTCATTGCCTACCTACTTTACCAGGTAGCTAGCTACCTAGGTAGTCTTACTACAATCTGCAGTCTATCTTCTCTATATGAACTATGCCAGCTCAGGCTAATCCGATGCCATGGCAAGGTGGCCTTGGAGGGTTTCTGGAGACTTATAGGCACCATGCATACACTGCAGACTGTTCAACAATGGGTAAACTTCCATTCTGCTGATGTGCCAAAGCTCTCTCTGCCTAGGGATTGACTGGCTGCCCGAATAGACCTCATCTAGCAACTATCAATATGCCATATCTGGCTACCTGCATACTAAGTGCTGTAGGTGTACCACATCACTATCAGATCACAGTCATGGCCGGTCAAATGCAGACCTGGAACCCACGTGGCTGTTGGTGCGGGCCATGTGTTTATACCTAGGTACGGAGTACAGCCAGCCCCACGAACCCCGTCCTTCCAGTTGCCGGAAGGGCAAAAGAATCGTATTTTCCCCAGGTTATGATTGCTGCTACATAAACAAAATGGGGGGCCATCTACAGACAAGGTGGATTTAGTCCGGCTCGGTTTCCGATCTTCTCTGCCATCAATAACTGAACGGGCCCCCCAAGTATGCAGGCAGTGTGTCTCCGTCCAATCAGAGAGGGTCTCCAGCACCTTTTTTGTTCTTTTAGGATGGTCTCTCAAACTGCACTCTTGACGCTCTTGTCGAACGTCAAGCTTAAGATATTGATCCGCTAGACACAAATGAAGGTATCGCGGGCTTACAGACCAACTCAAACGGGTAAACGGCTAAGATCTACCTGAATATTCCATAATCTGATCAGGGGCTTGGACAGGGGTGGCAGGACGGGTTGGATAGGTGAATGACGCAAACCTAGGGCTGACGTCAATACCGTGTAACACTAACAATAGCCTCTCGCCTTCAACAGAGTGAACACCAAGTTTCGAAGGAAACAAGATGACGGAAAGCTGGGTCTCTTATCCAATTGTTCGGAGATTTCTTGGTTTTTGGGTACAATATAGACTTCCCAACTCCCCCATTTACTCGATACCCGGCGCATCTCGCACCACACCCAACAATTGACCTGTTCGAAACTACCGTGCTGCATACCAATACCATAAACCTTACCTTACCCGTCATATCACACCAATTTCTCCCGTGCCACTCGTAAAGAAACAGCCTGCACCTAGAGGACGCCGGTCAAGATGCTTCGAACCACAAGACCACTGCTGAGCGCATCAGCTCGAGGCCTGCCCAAGACTTCAGCCTCAACTGCCCCCTTCGCAACGTCCCAGGCCCGGAAAGCAACCTCAAACACGGCGTCATGGCGAGCCAGAGTTCCCACTACGGGGCCGTCGACGCAGCTGGTTCCCTTGATACAGCGAGCACAATTCGCCGCCAAAAACAAGCCCGACATCGAGTTCGAAAAGGAGGTGGCTCAGAGGAAGCTGGAAAGCAACCCGGAGGAAGTGACCAGCGAGTCGTCCGTCCGGGCCTCATACGAGGGTCCGCAGCTGAGACCAGAGGACCCAAACACTTCAGAGGGCGTGAAGAAGGACGTTGTACGTACAGGCGCAAAGGAACAGTTGCGAGCACGAGACAGCTAGCTGACATGGGTTACCACTCCAGAACCGGCTTGTAGACACTCTTTCCCTCCAGTCTGTCCCGTCTATGGCCTACAAGCTGGGGCTTGCCGGCACACTTCCTTACCTTGGAACCTCGCTTGCCACGGTCTACTTTAGCTGGGACATGAATACGGAATGGCCTTCTCAGTCGCAGTTTCTCAACCATATCTTGATGAGCCATGAGAACGCCGCGCACTACCTGCACCTCCTCGAGCCGATCCAGGTTGGCTACGGTGCCATAATATTGTCCTTTCTGGGCGCGATCCACTGGGTGAGCAAATTACTAAACCCAGTCACAGTATGTCTGACATGGGCCTGCCGCTGACCAATTTGCCATGCAGGGAATGGAGTTTGCAGAAAAGCACCCCAACCAGGCACGGGCGAAGTTCCGCTACGGACTTGGTGTCTTGGCTCCCGCAATCGCCTGGCCTACGATGCTCATGCCCGTTCAATATGCCCTGACCACTCAGTTCGCCGCTTTCACCTTCATGTACTTCGCCGACTCACGGGCTACCACCCGCGCCTGGACCCCGATGTGGTACGGCAACTACCGGTTCGTGCTCACTGCCATCGTCGGTGTTGCTCTCTTCATCAGCTTGATTGGCCGGGAGAAGATTGGTCCGGACAGGCCGCGCCTCACTGGCTTGAGGGAGAAGTTCCATAAGGAGGGTCACGATACGCTGGCTGAAGGGAAGTGGAAAAAGATGGAGGCCAAGGAGATAGAGAAGAACAAGAAAAAGAAGGAGGAAGAGGAGAAGAAGAAGAAGGAAGAGGAGGCGAAGCAGAAGAAGGAAGAAGAGAAGAAGGGTAAGAAAGGTGGGAAGGAGGAAGGTAAAGACGGTGGCAAGGACAAGAAGGACGAGGACAAGAAGGACGAGGACAAGAAGGACGAGGACAAGAAGGACGCGGACAAGAAGGATGAGAGTAAGGGGGATGAGGGTAAGAAGGATGAGGGTAAGGGGGACGAAGATAAGGAGGATGACAGCAAGAAATCTGATGGCGAAAAGAATGTGGGTGAGAAAAAGGGCGGAGATGAGAAGAAAGAAGGCAGCAGTGACAAGAGAGAGAACGGGGGGATGACAAGGAGGGGGGTGACAAGAAGAAGGTTGACAAGGAGGGGGGTGACAAGAAGAAGGTTGACAAGGAAGGTGATGATAAGAAGGACGACAAGAAGGATGATAAGAAGGACGACAAGTCCGAGTAATTTATTGTCAGGCGGTTTTGGCGGGGCGTTCCGGTTTGCATCATACCTAGATACCTCGACGTATTAGCATTTTGTTCGGAACTCGACTAGCATCTGGGCGGAGTCTCAGACGATATGGCTCGCATTCTCTGGTTAGGGAGAGGTCAATCATAGATGCAAGGTCAGATCCCATTTCAAGACTCAATCTAGATTCTATGCTGCGGTGCTTCAGATGCAGTTGAAGTGGACTCTGGATGGAGTGAGATACCCGCACTTTCTCTCATATGAGTAAGCATACTTAAGTACATAATAACTCGCAGCATACCTACTTGTACAGGTATGTGAAGACAACCACGCCCAAGTCATCTCCACCATGGCCACGCAGCCGCAGACGCAACTGCCATCGCAAGCAGCACCCCCTCCCACCAGCCTCACCATCCGCGACTCGGACCTCGCCCACGCTCTCGGCACCCTGCGCACCACATCCGCCCCTGAACTGTTCGCCGTCCGCACCCTGCGCATCATCCTGACCGAGTCGAACCTACTCCACTGGCACGGGGCCCCCTGGCCCCCCTGGCCCGGGGCGCGCGCCGTCTTCGACGACGACGACCTGGACGAGTACGCACGACTATACCCGGCCCCTGCGTCGTCGTCAACCGCCGGCGGCTCCCCGAGCGAGGCGTTCCGCGCGCTGCTGCGCTTTGTAGCGGAGAGCTTTGAACTCGGAGGGCTCGACCTGGAGGTTGACGCCGGTAGCGAGGCGTGGAGCCTGTTTGAGGACAAGGCCGCGGGGTCGTACGGTGGCGGCAGGGACGAGGTCGATCGGAACTGGGGGTTCGTTTATGATTTTCATATGGATGTCGGAAGGGCGCTCGCCGAAGTGTTTGGCGGTGGGAAGCTGCGGGTGTTGGATATTAAGACGTCGATTTGGGATGGGATTGGCGCGTGGCTGGAGGGGCAGATCAACGGAAGGGGAACTGTCGTGGATAGGGAACTTCCGGGTTATTACGATCCCAGGACACCGCTTCTATCCAGAAAGGGATGGAATGGGCGTGGGGATATAGATAGGGGGAGGCCGACTGAGGGAGGGAATGGACGAGGGAATGCGTTTAATGGTAATCTACGAGGAATACTAGTGAACAGGTGAAGTCACGATAGGGCAATGAATCATAATAACCCCTGTCTGCTTTCACTAGACTTTCTATCTGCAGCTCGCACAGTGAACGTGGAACGCATACATGTTCAGAGCTCCTTATCCTCCTTGTACACCCTCAAGCCCCTGGCCAAGCTGTCGAAGAAGGCAACAATCGCTTGCGCTCGGAACTTTAGACGAGACGGCCTAGATATAATTTTGTGACTGACCCAACTCTGACCCCAGAGAAGGGTACTTCACATCGAAGAGGGTAATATCGTGACCATCAATGGAATCAACCTACCTAGATTATGTATTATAATAGAAAGCGAACCACAGATCTGTTCTGGGCCCGCGCAAATTTGATGCCATCTCGCTCGCGAACTAGTTTTCTACTCCATGTCTGGTCACCCCATGATGGATGCCTCCTCTTCTAATACCAGATTCCTCGACCCCGAAGAGCCTGCTATGAGAACTGCCATTCCCATACCCGATGCCGTTTCGTACGGTTCCATTGGTATCTTCCAATCCGTCCAATTCTCCGGCGTATGGAACAGTCGCTCAGTGCACACTAGAGTCCCTTCGGACTTCGTCTCCTGGGTCGAACTTATCATTGCCACTGGCGGGAGACTCATGAGGGTTCACCGTGGCCGTGGGCTCATACCCCCCTCGTGAGTGGGGAGGTTGGTGAAATTCAGTCCGGTTGCAGTCCATCAAATAGTGGACGGAAGTGTCAGGAGTGACTCCTGCGTTCATTGGCCTTGGGCGCTGTACTCCGTTACCATAGCTAGGTGTCTTCTTTTAATTTCCCCTCAGTACTTTGCTCTTTCCCATAGCCATCCACAATGCTCCTCTCTGGGATGCTTAAAAGTGCATCTGACTTGTAAGCCCGGGTATTTCGCAGGTTCAGACGGGAGTAGTTGCGGTCGTAGGCTGGATTGTCACGCACGCCCTGCAGTGTCAGGTGGTCCAATCTATTTCCAGCTTTGTTGCTGGCAGAGGCACCCATCCCCTCAGCTGAGACCTTCCGTATGGAGGGACCCGTCGCCATCTCGCTCGGGTATGTTCCTCCGTCGGGCGCGCCCATACCAGGATCATCATGGGGAGTGAGTCCACGGGTTTGGTCAGAGCTGTCAGGCAAGTCATTCGACGCTGGGCCTTTCGTGTGTGTACCAGTGGTATCAGTCGGGGAGTGCCTGGGTAACGATGGATCAACCTGGACATGCTCTATGAAACGAGAATCATGACCAGGCTCAATTCCAGAATCTCGTGGCTCGTGGTTTTTGAAAAGCTCAATCTTGTGTACGCCGTTGTGGTCGGCAGGTGTGTCTGATGCATTGGCGGATGCGCCTCTCGAACCATCCTTGGAACGCATTTTGGTCTCGCCGGCCTGCGATTGTCTAGATTTGAGAGTGTCGGGAGTAAACATTTTCTTGATCTTCGTGGCCAAGCCCATTTTCAAGTAACGAAAGTTGCTCTGCTGTGGTAAAGTGTAGCGTTTGCGGTGCTTACTAAATTCGATGAGGATGGAGGCTGGATATGTGGTACACAAAAACGATCGCTAGTGTGTCTACACTAGCTACCCTTATATTTCCACACACCCCCCAGTTTATCGAGGTTACCGAGATGAACTGACCGTCTGTAGTAGGCTTTTAGGCGCGCGTGCCCTGGGCACCTTCTGTTAAGGTCCCTGCTTGCCAGTTGATACAGAGGTATAAACGTTCGAACTCACGATCTCTTAGCTTTTCGTTTTGCTGGATGTGCTGGATAAGGACTAGCGTAGTAGTTCAGGAGAGTGTAACGCTTTGTACATGGGCGAACCGGGCTCATAACTGTGGTACACAAAAACGATCGCTAGTGTGTCTACACTAGCTACCCTTATATTTCCACAGGATAGAGACGTGCGGTATTCTTGGGCGGACTACATGAAACAGCCAGATCTTTGATGGTTTAAATACCATATGGGCCGTTCTCCAATCGCCACAGTTCACCAAAATTCATGTTGGAATATAACGTCACAGAACAGGATCACCGTGGTGGACAGAATGTTCTTTTGAGGTCGCAGCGATGATATCAGGGTGGGTCGACGTTGACGGCACGCACTCGTAAGCCAAATGACAGAACCAACATCTTCATGGATATCACCAGAAGCTTCCGGATAGTCCCGTGACACTACCGGAGAAACGAAGAGCGATCTCCTAAATATATACACTGGGGAAACAATAATTTTCTGGTTCATCATCGCAGTGATTTTGGGGTAGGCTCGGGGGTGACCCAGGGCCAGGTCGGTTCCGAGATCGACGATACCATCTCTGGGAAGGCCTCGCCGAGGAAAAAGGGAAGGGGTTGATGTTTCCGTAAGTGTTGAAATCCAGATATGATAAGTCAATAAACAACCGGTTATTGATCAATGAAACAACGTCCTTTCCCGGTTCAGTAATGGCATTGACATTACCATAAATGAATGTGTTTTGCACCGCCCGGGCGTTGTAGTGCCCTTGTTACTTTCTGGGGACCATGGGACTCTGGCGCCGACAAGGCAACATTTGAGAGTACTTGCCAAGGTATCTGGTTATATAAGACCGGACCCTCATACTACTATTGATTGGCAATACGCTTTTGGAGGCCCCCTAGGTGGCATCGAATGGTTGCGATGTAAATGAGCCTCAAGCTATTATGTTGACCTCAGGAACCTTTCTATCTGACCAGCCTGACGTGACCACTCCGTTAAATTTGGTACCCTCGGCCCTCTGGGGAGGACACCAAATTTCCACGTATATTTATTGTCTGCCAGTGCAAATAGTTCAGAGTGGTCAAAGATTCAGCGGAGGCCCTAGTGCCGTAGCGTTCTTTTAAGGAAATTGTATTTGACCAATCCACGCATCGGGTTTTTTTTCTGGCCAATCCACGCACGAGAAACATGCGGCACAGTTCCAGAGGTATTAAGAACGCTCCGCTCACAGCCCCTTCGCCGCTTCGCGCCTCAGGGCCTGCTCGCTCCGCTGAATGACCAGCCTGGTCGCAGCACGATTTTACCCAACGTTGGCAGGATATTCAGATACTGCGGATAGCCAGCTGTATATCATGACTGGACACGCTGTCACAATTCAATGAGACATACATATGTCTGCTTCCTACACCGGTGATATGCGTGCCTTGTTCGTTCTTTGTTTTATGCCCGTCAAGCGCTCCAGCGTCCGGATGCATGTTCATATGAGCAGGCAATACTCATAGAACACGAAGTCGATTGAACGGATTTATTTCTGGATCACCAGTAAACAGCAATCGAGGTCCACATTGAACATTTCCCAGGGTGGGAGCCGGTACCTGAATTTCAAGTAAATATGCAAGTACGTAGACGGTGAGACTCGCAGTGAAGCAGATGCACATAATAAACAACCCTGAGGGTTCTCCAGTGCACACATACGAAAGACAACAAACCTCGATACGTACGAATGGGCATCGGGAATAGACATTTATGCATACATCTGATAGTTGTGGTACCGAGCATTGAGCCGCAGAGTTGCCTGTTTCGGAAACAGGCGCCGTCACGAAATCGGCGATGCCACCCCCGCGACGGGGCGTTTGTTGACGACCTTGAAACTGCTGCTCACGGTTGTGAAATCCCCCCAAAACAAATTTATCCGGCATACCTCGTCTCAAAAGGGTTCCTTTTCGTTTCCGACCTGGGAATCAATGCTTTACATGACAACCCGCAGGCACACACACTGGGCTCAAGTGCCCCACCATGACTGGGTGACCCACTCAGGGGCTTCGACCTGCGGCCAACGTGCGACGGCGTCCGTAGCAGGCGTTTAAGGCAGGGGGGCTTCAATACGTGTTTTGGAAACCCAAAGCTTATGCTTTAGTATTGTTTAATCTTTGCAAGTCGTATTAATCATCCAAAAGTCGTCATAGTGTATGCCCAGGTGTCGCTGTCAAAGTTAGGGTCGTTTAAACCTTCTTCCAATCTTCAATGTTCTCTTCGTTTTTTTTCCATATTCTTCTTTCTCTCTTGCTCTTCAACAGCAGGTCTGCTCCTATTCATTACCAAGTTTCTATAAGCGCATAATTTCTTTGCGGTTCTTATTATACACTGAAAAAAAAAACCAAGACAAAAAAATGCCTTCCGCAGCTTCCGCCCTCTTCACCTTGGCCATGCTGGCCATGGCCAGCGCCCAGGGCGTGATCCTGAAAGCAGAGGGTGACTCTGGAAAGAGTCTCGGTCTGCAGGGTGAGTGTATAATCGCAAGGCTCAAAGGTGCATATGCCAATGCTCATACATCACAGTGAGCGCCAACGATACCAGCGACGCCAACTTCATTTCGCTTGCGGAACTTTCCGCCAACGTTGTCAACGAGTGTGGGCGGACACTACTGAAGGGAAATATCGACATTGGCGAGAACACCGAGGCTGCTCTGGTCTCTGGGGACGTTACGAAGGTGACCAAGGGCAGCACAGTGAATGTTGTGATCAGCAAGGTCAACGCCAATGGCACCGGGCCCTACACATGTGACATGGACGAGACATCCAACGCGTCTGGTACTACTGGGCAGGTGCCCTTGACCGTGAAGGAAGATGACAGTGGGGGCAACCAGATCAAGCTTGCGGTGACCATGCCAAAAACCATGGCGTGTATTGGGGGTAAGTTCCTCATATCCACTGGTTTCCAGATCAGTATGTCCACGTACTGACAAGACTTCAGCATCGGTTGGAAACGTCTGCACTGTTCGCTGCCGCAACCCTCAAGACTACGGTGGCTGCTTTGCCGTCCAGCAGACAGACACGACAGCCTTGCCGGGAGACAACGCTCCTTCCAACATTACCTCGGCCCAAACTCTGGAAGGCATCCAAGCTCAGATCCAGCAGAACCAAAAGGACCTTCCCGCAGCGATTGCTGGGAACCAACAAGCTGCGACTGTCGATGAACAAGGCGTCGTTATTGCGGACGTTATGCTGAACAAAGATCCATCCATTCAGCAGAGTGTCAACAAAGAGTTGGCCTCGGCTGTTGCGAGCTCCAGTTCACCTTCACCGACCGGTGCAGGCAGGAAGCGGATGACACCAGCAGGGCGACGGGTCATAAGATACCCTGGTGCGAAATATGTCGTGTCTGGGAAGGACTTTGACAAGGAGGACAACTAGTTGAGCATCATCTGGTTTGGCATGGTTCTCGTGTTTGCTGGGGCACATTTCAAGCTGTCGCTATCTTCGAGGTATGGGATGAACCACTTAGATAGCCAATTGCCTCAGAATTGGATCTTCGGGGCTTCTATGGTGCGGGACATCACGAGAGTAATTACTTAGATTAATCCAACTAACGCTCCAAACCTCGGAGCAACTCTCATTAAATCTTCACTCTCCCGATAAACTTCCAAGGCTGTGTGAATTGTGATACGCAGGCATGTGGCCGTCATTGCGCTCCGTATCCTTGAGTGATATTGTGCAGTCACGATAGAGGATAGAATGTGTCAACCCTGGGAACAGTGACTCTACCTAGGTATGGCTGTTGGTCATGGGAGGCCTTGGGACTTCTGTTGTTGCTGACTTACTCGAAGCCAGTAACCTTTGAAATAGCACCCGCTGTGCAATTTGTCCCGTCTCATGTTCTATATAAACCTATGCTCTCTCCGAAGGTGTCAAGGTAATTTAACATCAATTGATCTCTACCAAGGTACACTTCCATATTCAATCCAGAGGAACACCACTTTTTACACTTAAGAAACAGTAGAAACAAATTTTGAAAATTTCAATACCTACAATGTCATATAACTCATACTATTCGTCCTTTGGGGGCTATTACGCACCTAATATCTGGTTGAACAATTGTCGCCATCGACCTCAGCAGTTCAGCAACGTCTACCAAGGCAATAATCGGATCAATCCACAGCAACAGTATTGGGGAAACCGAAACATCATGGCATGGATTCCACCTCCTAATGATCAGTGGTGGCCCATGTACCCCCCGGATTATCGGGGCTGGAGGTAAGGCCTCATATAGGCTGCGTCAGGAAGTTTTTTCCTAGTGAGTATTAGATCTGGCAATTGCCCACAGTATGTAGACAATGATAACAGAGTTGATACTTCCAATGGCTGAAAGTCATGGTTTTACGGTGTTCAGTATCATACTTTAGGCCTTGGGCCCGAAGGGGGGCTGGAGGACACCTAAGTATCTAAGTACTTGAGTAGGTATACAGCATGCATGTATGCTCTTCCTAGATCTACATATGTGTGCGAACATGTGTGCGAATACCCTGCCGCAGCCACAGTACAGTCTGTACAGACCAAGCCGATCTACAAAGCTGCAACCATACCGTGTTGACAGCGATGGTATTGCCTACTGGATAGATTTTGATACCCGAATTGAGGCCGGTATGACAGCACGCTTGCAAGATACGAAACTGAAGAGTACATAGCTTATTACGACTGTGGATAAGGCCACACATATCAATTCCATTTCTAAGCCACCTGGGCAAATTGACCATTCAACAACTATATAATTACACGGCAATTCAATCTTTAGTTGTTTTACGTAGTCATCTGATCTTCAATCATCACTATTCTCATCAAATTATGAACTTGAGGTCTTTTACAAGGCCTCTCGGTGAAAGTTGGCTTGCACGCGACAAAAAGAAAACTACCTACATACCTGAGAACTTGAGTATCTACCTAAACACCTTCTGGGACGCGTAATTCTTACATGGGCTGCTAGCTGTATGATACAGCCTTACAACCTGTGCGACATAACGTTAGGCCGACTGTCCACATGAGCTATTCCCGGTATACAACAATTTCCAAACAAGGCAATGGAAGATCCGTATTATGTTCGGACTTACACTTAGCTCCTCAAGTATCTCCGAAAGTACCACTTTTCAAAAGGGCCATCTCACCCCAGCGGACATCACCCTCTATTTGATTCAGAGACCCCGAGTCAAGATTGCACCCAGAAACACCCGGACTCTAGACCAACAGTTGACCCGCCTAACAGTACAAGTCCAATAGCACAATCATCATGTCCACCAGCGGCCCGATCGTCACGCTAGAGGAGCACTTCATGTCCAAAGCTGCGGAGGCGACATTGGACAAGAAGACTGAAACTCTGAAACAATTTTCCCCGGGCCTCTGGGACAAATTCACAGAACTAGGACCCGTGCGCATCAAGCACATGGACGCCGGCAAGGTCACCTTACAAGTCATCTCCCACGGGCCCGGCGAACTATCGCCAGATCAGTGCCGAGCCGCGAATGACCAGCTCGCTGAGGCGGTCCGGAGCCACCCGGACCGCTTCGCCGGCTTTGCGAGCCTGCCGATGGGACACCCGGAAGAAGCGGCGGGTGAGCTGCAGCGCATGTGCTCTGGGGCCACTGGGGTCAAGTTCGTCGGCGCCCTGGTCGAGAGCCACACAGAAGCGGGGAGATACTATGAGGGCCCAGAGTATGACGTCTTGTGGAGGATCGCGTCGGAGACGCTGGACGTGCCGATTTACATTCACCCAACGTGGCCCTCGGACGATGTCTACGATGCCGGTTTCAGGTCCGCCACCGTCCCTGACGGCATCACTTTGGCGATATCCGCCTATGGGTTCGGTTGGCACAGCGACGTGGCCATGCACATCATCAAGCTGTTCGGCGCTGGCGTTTTCGACCGCTTCCCCAAACTGAAGATCATCATCGGACACTTTGGCGAGATGATACCGTTCATGCTCCAGCGGATAGAGAGGACCTCGGCTCGCTGGGAAATTTCTAGGACATTCCGGCAAGTGTGGGATGAGAACCTTTGGCTGACCACGAGCGGCAACTGGAGCTTGGACCCCTTGGCCACCATCCTGAGGAACACCAAAAAGGATCGAATTTTGTATAGTGTGGACTACCCATTTGCAGCTACCGAGGACGGGCTGAAGTGGTTGGAGGAGCTTGAGGCGAGTGGTCTTGTCAGCACAGAGGAACTGGAGGGGATACGCTGGAAGAATGCGTCGAACTTGTTAAAGCTTGCCGTCAAGCATTGAGGTAGTTTCACTGCGTTTCCATTCTTGTTTGGTGTAATCTACGGCAATCTCTTCTTCGACATAATCGGACACCAATGTGATCTCTGAATGTCTTCTGTTCACGGGTCAAAAAATTCATCTTCCACCCCACCTGTTCACGACATTCTCGCCCTTTCCATCAAGACATGTTCGCCGATTTCCTTTGCCAAAGTACACTCGACACACGCCTCTGGTTCGGTTCCTCTCCAGATTTTCTTGATCTCCAATCCGTTCCTTGCCAGTAGCTGTTGCCACTGACTCTCAGTCCTCTCCATGCCTCCGATGGGAAACAAAGTGAAGTCCCTGATTGCTTCTTGCATTCCTGTGTTTGCCTCGGGAAGCACCAAGTCGGCCAGGAGCAACTTGGTGGCAGGCCTCTCCCTCAGGATCGGCACGAGCTGCTGCAGGATAGCGCCCATCGACTCGTCGTCCCAGTCGTGGACGATGTGGCGCATGTAGTAGACGTGTGCGTTACGGACAGGCTGTGGGGTGAACAGATTGTACGGCATGAACTCGATGCCCTTGGGTGGACCACCAGGAACCGTGTCAAGTACCGCAGGTAGATCCTGAACGATTATGCGACCCTTCAGTCCGGGGTAGCGCTTGCGCACATCCATCATGATGTGTCCTTGTCCACCAGCAATATCAACAATGGCGACCTCGTCTTCCTTGATGTCCAGCTTTCCAAGCTCCTCGCCGAATGGGAACGCAGTGACGGCTAAGCTGCCAGTGCTGAGAGACCTCATGCCCCTTGCCATGTCTCTGGCCCTCTCGGGATCCCGTGCCAGCTTGAACCAGGGTTCCATAGGCGATATCGCAGACCCCATGCTTCGGGTGGATCTGTGCTGGACTACCTTGTGTATATTGGAAATAACGTCGTGGAGGAGGAATCGGTTGAAAGATCGGTGGTTCGGATCCAGATACGGCTTTCCCAGGGACGTGAGTGCGTAGCCTGGACCCCGAGGACCAGATACATCAGCGAGAAGCCCAGCTGCTGTGAGCTGGCGAAGGATTCGGACTTGCAAAACGGTTAGCTGCCATGGATGTTATTTCAGTGTGTGAGCACTTACCTAGAACAGTTCCATCGGCTCCTGTATCCTCAATGATCTCGACGAGCGCAACTGAATCTTGATTGGCAAGCTTGTCCCAGACCCCCAGGTTCCAGGCAATGTCAATTGAAATCTTTGACACCCTCAGTCAGCATGAAAAATACAAAATTATATAAAACTGAGACTCGAACATCTCCTGGTGTGAGACATGGAGGAGACATCTGGAGACACTTACTCCAACATTGACTTGGAATGCTCGAGGCCAGACCTCTGCGTGAGGATCCTCCAAGGCCGCAACCAGCTTCTTGGCTTTCGTAAGCAGAGCCCTTCGAGTCTCAGAAGCTTTGCTGGCATCATCGAGGTCTAGTGACTCTCCTGTGGCAGTGATGCCTTTGATAATGGCAAGGATTTCCTCCTTAGGTGCAGGCACAGCCATGGTAGGTGGAGTGATTGAGAGCAAACAGTCAGCCTCGATGATGTTTTGTGGGGCTGGGAGTCAGGGGGTGCAGCCCAGGTGCAATATTTTGTAGCAGCGGGAGTATCCAGAGGAAAGTTTTGTGGCTGCGACTGAGTAAAAGGGAAAGCTCTCTGTTTAGGTTAAAACCAGCTGGTGCAGGGCAAGCTTCCTGCTAGAAGGTTACCCTCCAATATTGTCTCTGAACGCTCAGTTCACTTCAAAAGTACACAGGTACCTAGTAGTGAATGCCTTTAGAAAGGTGAATTTGTAGGCTTATCTTGCCCTGCCATCATCTAGAGATCCTTTCATGTACAGTCTGAGGGACGGCTGATTCTGTTGATACTACTATCCTTTCCATGGTGCAGCCCGACAGCAGCAAAGACGATAAATCCCCACCCCCACTCCGTCAGGCTCTCCTATTACCTATTACCTGATCCGTAACAAGGAAGGAGTATGTATGAGTCTAGATATCAGAGACATGTGCCACGGGCGTAACCTGTTGTGCCTAGGTTCCCAAGGGTTAGCTGATATCTTCTGGCTCGCGAACAAGATTGGACTGTCCAGTTCCTGTGGTTTCCTCTATCATATGACTGACTGACTGGCTATTGAAAGAACACCAGACTTTCAGATTTGAGTCCTTACTTTACTGGTTCTTCAAGGACTGTGTTCGGTTGGCGAACTTCAATACTTGTGGCAATCACCTGGGTTGGTAGTCACTCACTTGGAATCAGAGGGCATGTAGTCGTCAGGGATGGGGTTAGGGTTTTGAGGCATGAGGGCAAGGGTACGGAGGTACCTAGGTACTCCGGCGAGCTTTCGACGGCGGTGTAAATTGGATCTTGGAGACGGCAGAAAAGCTTAAGCGCATTTGCCTTCGCATCGCATCGCGACTGAATCAAAGAACGAACTTCCATCCCAACGATGAATGAAGACTACTGCTACACAACCTGCTACCAGTTCTCATACCGTCAATCGATTATCCAGTATGTCTCAACCGAGACTCATATGTAACAGGACCTAGCAAGACTTAATTTCCCTCGCCGCGACAAATGCCACCCACGTCCCATTGCATCGCGGTGCCGTGCAACTTAACACGCTCAGCATGGCTTTTTCGACGCTGCCGCCATTCCTTCGCAGCCCCATTTGTTTCCCGACCATATAGTACCACACTTGCGCCGCGAGAGGATCCATTGGAAGTCAGTGAAAACCTGCAAATATTGGAATATGGCTCCAAGGAGCCAACGATAAAACGCGAGGGGCCGGGTTCCAAGGAGGAGCCCGAAGGCAGCACAGCCCAGAGTTCAGACACGACAAAGCAAAAGCAGACAGAGGAGAAGCAAGACCTGTCCACGTGGGATCCAGAGATATTGGCCGAATCTTCGGTAGGCACACGACCAGGTATTGCCCAATTTCTCGAGTTGCGAGAACTCAAGAAGCCGCCAGGATTGACATTCGACGTCTCGACCTTGTCGCTTTCGATGTCCCCTGATTTTATGCGTAATTTGCACTTCCATAAGCCTACCCATCACAAGACCAGGCCATGGATCGAACGCGCGTTTATGCAAAGAGCTGTGAAATGGGCCGCACTCGAGAGAGTGGACGCAGGCCGCGTCAAGAATTTCCAAGATATCAAAAACAGGACCTCGCATCAGCACCGAGGCAACGTTTTCGCACACCCTTTGCTGCTTCATACGGCAGCGAGTCGAGTACAGAAGCATAGGCACGAGCCGTTGTTTGTACGGTGGCTCAAGAACGGGGCTCCTACTCTACCTGCGCGACTTTACGGGCATCTGGACGGTATATTTCCTGAAGATGCGGAAATTTACGTTGAGGACCACAGAAGCTATGTCAAAGGCCACCCTGACCGGATTGTATCTTGTATCTGGGTTGGTATCAATGCATATTGGAGCGTCTCCATGAGAGCGTGCGAGGCACTGGCCATTGGCAACCAGCCACACCCGGATTGGGACGTCTTGACACCAGTCCTGGAGAATTTCTGCAGCTGGCTAAAAGAGACCTATTTTGACCAAAAGGAGGGCGCACATCAGTATAGGCAAAATATCAAACACCACTCCCGACAGTATTGGCCGTTACTCAGAGACATGATGCCCCCAGGGTACGACATACCAGTGGTATTCGCTTTCAGACAGAAGTATCTGCTGTTCATCTTGAAAGGCGGTATCGACGGCGAGCTTGTTGCCCAGTATGCAAGTCACTGGTTGCCAGTAGCCGAATCCTCCACTTGCGACGGGGAGAGGGAAATCAATGAGCTGCAGCTAGCCAGGCTGCGGGTTGGAAAATTCATGGACGCGGTGTCCAAGACTTCGGGTGGCAACGTGGAAGGGGTCAAGGACGACCCGTGGTGGGTGGGTCCGTCTCATCTTGAGGCTTCATTGCCTGACCAACGGCACAAGCGCAACGAGCAAACAATCGGGAGCCGGGGAAGGACACAACCAACTCCACGGAAGGGTGACTTAAGCAGATTGTCGAGCATCGATGAGGAGATCAAGCGTCTGGAGGAGTATCTCAATGAAGGACAAGTGAACGAATCTATGGATGGCGAGCGACCAGCTCAATCTTGAGCAGAAACAAGAGAGAGCGCGAACGCGGGAAAAGTTCACGCGATGAGAGGTGATCAGTCCAGGGTCTGTGAGAGAGACTGGCGACAAGAAGCCAGAGATTCAAAGCGACGGCACAGAAGGGGGAAAGCGCATAGCTTGAACCATCTAGTTGGGTGCCGAGGAGAGCCCTTTTATTGCCCATGGATCACTTCGAGTGCACGCTACGACCAGCAGATCCCCGAATAAGGAGGCGATCGCGGGTATGCTTGGAAAGAGGTGACTCTGTCCGGCACTGGTGGAAGGCAACAAACAGGCAGATCTAACACCCGGGTGTGACGGCCTAGGAGTCTCTCAGCCCTTTTCGTCCTGGTCATCGGGTGTCAGCCCGATGTACCAGTCTCTGCTGGGCATTTAAGGAGATATGATGGTCCGCTACCGTCCAGATGGTTCCCCCAAACGAAGAGCACAGAGACCATTGGCACCGCCTCAGATCTACATTCGTCTTGCCAGGCGTTGTTTCCTACACGTGGAGATATGTTTGATGATTGACGTATCCGTCAGATTGTGAGGCTTTGGGTCAATTCCAATCTTCTCTCCACTCAGACCTATTCTCCGGGCATTTGGTGATGTCTTGTTTTGGTGGATGTATTGTGTTGACGGAAACCACCTCAGCACCCGGATGAGCTTTCAGTTCACAAAACCCACGCACTCCGAGGCAGGGTGTGAACGACTACAGCCACTGGGGTAAAAGCCAGGTTTACGGGCTATAGGGTGTACAGAAAGCGATAGCAGTTGACATGGGCATTTCGCGAGGCTTGACTTGCTCAGCCATATGGCACGCTCCAAATACATTCGAGGTATGTACCCTCAGGAACAGTGGATATATATGCGGTTCCCACATCTTGGATCCCCCCTCCCCAAACAGGAATAACAAACCACTGGTGATTAGCTGAATCAACGACTCCATTGTCGTCAACAAAGGCGCAAGTCCACGGTCGCCAATGTGGATCTTCCTTGAGGCCCGTTCCATGAGGGGTAGAGCTCTGTGGGGTCGTATAAGTCCAGCTTTGGTTCTTGCTTGCATTAGTGAAGAGTATCATGGAAATGAACCAGTGAAAATGCTCATAGCACGGATGTTTACAGGTGATGGCAGATTTCGATCCTGGCTGAGTTGGTTCGCGAGAATGCCGCCGTATGAAAATGCCGTGCAGGGGTGCTAGTGGATGAATGCGGCCGGGCTAGAGGTAGTTATCGCCTCATCAAGCCCCGGATCAGAGGTCTGATCGTGGCCATGATGGTATGGTATGGTATGAGTTGGTGTTGACTAGATTGGGGTTGCAGCTGTAAGGGATATAGATTGCTCAGGTGACCAAGTTCATGGTATATCTGTTCTGGTGACAGCTTAGTTCAAGCTCCAGACCTCCGTGCTACATCTCTGCCAATATATTCCACCTTCAATGCCCATCCCATGAAACATGTGATTTTGAAGTCAGCTTCCAAGATCCCCCCCACATTACAGCTCAACCACTAGTACGGTCCACTCGTGGGGTAATTCCACGTCCCAGGGTGGAATGGGCGAATCTTCTTGCGATATTAAGCTTTGTTACTCCGTCGACCCATTTTCTCCAGGTCTTTGAACAAATCGGTAGGCCTTGCTGCCGTGGACTAAAGTAGTAATATTAATCCCTGAGAACTGCATCCACAGGAGGACCCTGGATCCCCTGAAACATGACGTCTCTTGTGTAAGTGCCAATCTGGCCTGCAAGCTGGAGGCCCGTTTCAACATATTCCGTATATAGATGCCCTCTGCTCGAGACATTGGTTTAGCAATTCCATCCCACTACACTTTCTCATCTACCCTCCTCCGTCTCATACCCCTCCTTTTCAGCATCATACTATTATTTGATTACTCAAAATGGCGCCCCATGATGGTCTTGTTCACCCCGAAGAGTACGACATCAAGGACAGCAACGTGGAGCTCATCGGGAGCGATATCGACCACAAGGTGAAATATAACAGCGCCGCATCGGAGCCAGCCTGGAATGATGGACAGGTAGGCGTCACGCCCGGACTTTTGATATGGCGCATCGAGGACTTCGAGGTCGTCCCGTGGCCCAAGGAGAAGTACGGCCACTTCATGGACGGCGACAGCTACATCATCCTGTACTCGTACAAGATCGGCAAGAAGAACAGCGGCGGCGACGGCGAGGAGGAGCAGAAGCTCGGCCACGACGTCTTCTTCTGGCTGGGGAGCCACACGTCGCAGGACGAGGCCGGGGTCGCCGCGTACAAGACGGTCGAGCTGGACGAGTTCCTGCACGGCGCGGCGACGCAGCACCGCGAGATCCAGGCCAGCCCCAGCGACGCCTTCATGGAGCTGTTCCCCAAGATGCAGATCCGCTCGGGCGGCGTGCGGTCCGGGTTCCGGCACGTCGAGGACCAGCCCAGGGAGGAGGTCCTCACGCTGCTGCGCGTCTTCAAGCACCCCGGCTCCAGGCGCGACTCGGTCGTCGTGCACGAGGTGCCGCCGACCTGGGAGTCCCTGGACGTCGAGGACGTCTTCGTGCTCGACAAGGGCGATAAGATCTTTGTCTGGCAGGGCAAGAGCTGCTCCCCCATGGAGAAGGCAAAGGCCGCGCAGGTCGTGCACGACATGACCATCGCCAAGCACGTCGAAGTCGAGGTCCTCTCGCAGACGGAGTCGCGGTCGAGGCTGATAGTGGAAATGCTCGGCGGGGACAAGGACGCCGCGCCGGTGACTGGGGAGTACCACCGGCCGAGGCCCGTGGGCAGGCCGGCCGAGGGGCGCAGGGAGAAGAAGCTGTTCAGGCTCAGCGACGAGTCTGGCCGGCTGAGTTTCGCGCAGGTGAAGCAGGGAGATTCCATATCCGAGTCTGATCTGGACGGGAACGACGTCTTCATCCTGGATGATGCCGGCAAGGCCATATGGGTGTGGCAAGGCGCCGGCGCGAGCCATGCGGAAAAGACGGCCTGGCTTAAGGCTGCTCAGGCCTACGTCCGGCAGCTGCAGGGTGGTGATGACCAGGCACACCTCACGCCCATTGCGAAGGTCATCCAGGGCAATGAAAGCCCGGCTTTCTTGAGGGCTATTTCGGGCTAGTTACAGTTCTCGTGTCAGAGATCCATCAACAATGTCAAATTCTATAAGTCTCCTGCTCATCATGTTGCTGAATTCCTATGTCATCCTCCTCATGGCAATGCTCATGTCGATGATTCGTGACATTGTTGTTGTAGACAATGGGAATCAAGGGGCAAGTGTACCTCTTCTGAACTTTCGGGTTACCAAATATTGACCTATCCTCACTGCCCGACCTCACACAGTGGAATATAGCTTACAGACTCCCATTAGAATCGACCAATCCTCGTCAAACGTCCTCACCATCTTCCAGCCTTGTCCAGATTCTCTAGGTTCTCCAGATTCTCCTGCGGCTGCTCCTTTCTACTCACCCCGAAAATATCTGCATCCCCTCCCCCGCTCGTCATCAAGCTCCAACTCCACCGTCACCAGTCTCTAGTGCATCAGATACGCATCACTCCAGTACCTCGCCCCGACGACTCAACCCCTGCATGCGCCCGGCGGGGTCCAACCCACCAACCACGCTCGTACGCCGCGATGTCGCGCCGGTGCCGGCTGCCTGTCAGCATGCCCCCGGCGAGCAGGTCTGGATCTGTAGCGCGTAGCCGTCGTGGCTCAGGCAGGGGAAACAGCTTTCCGCCTGGACCATCCGGTGACCGGCCTTGTGCAGCTCGTTGAAGACCTCTATCGTCTCGGCATCAGTGGTCTGGCCCCTGGAGGTACCACATGTCGACTGTTGTCGGTGTGCAGGTCCTACAGGCGGTCTTCTAGGGCGGGCTGGAGGTCCTGCTCTCTTGCGCGTGTAGGTTTTGGCGCCGGGCTGGATGGCGCGCCTGGACGAGAGTTTTGTGTCCGGCGTCTGTGGGGATGTGTGGAAGGATGCGCCAGTGACCAAGTGTAGCGTAATATGAAGTGGGATCTAGGAGGCCCCGATCTTGGTATCAGTATCCGCCCCTCACCGAAGACCAAGCTTGTCCAATGCCATCTTGGCCCGTGATAACAGGTGCATGCTGGGGGTCTCCGTCGATTTTGAGCGACGAGTCTATCACCGATACACCTTGTACAATGCCCGGAGCTTACACCACGCTTGTTCCACTGTGGTAACCTAGCTAAGTTTGCCCCGGTCTTTGGCACGGCGGGTGGGGTGAGCTCTGGCATGTAGATGGGCAGTTGCAGTGTCGTCACGCGGGAACCCGAGTAAAAACTAGTTGATCTTTCGAGCGTCTCTCTTCTTGGGTATCTATCTGATGCACCTCGCGCGTCAAAGCTCCCCTGCGAGAACTTCATCAGCCATCGACCCGATGCCAGAGAGGGGGCGGTAAAGACCTGCCATTAAAAAACTGCCCAGCGTACAGCTGGCGCGGATTCTTGAACTTGTCCTCCTCCTGTTCCCGTGCGCAGCTGCATAGCTTCGTGAAGTGAACGCCCGTGGTAGGTATATACGCCTCCAAGAAACATCCTGAACCCAACGCCGGTGGATTCGCAGCAAATGATCCCGCCGTCAACGCCGTGCTGAAGAGGTCTCATTTGCGACCTTTTTAGTTCGCAAATATCCTCACATTCAAATCCACGCTGCCCGTCGCGATAACACATCGAATCTGGACATCATCTCCTGCGCTCTTCTTGGCCGTCAACAACCCAATCGTGCCATTCTTGTCACCGTTTCCATTGACCGCCGCTGCACCTTTCACGACTCCCGGCGCCCACCTCAGGGCAGTCACAAAGTGCCCATGGACATCCATCAGTGTCTTGACGCATTTGCCATCCTGGCTCAGATCCCAGCATCGCAGCGTCTTGTCGTCACTGGCGGAGAGCAAATATTTCCCTCCAGGGTGGAAAACCAATGCCTTCACCCAGTTGTCGTGGCCCGTTAATACCTTGATACACGTCCCTCTTGCATCCCATAGCCGAATCGTCTTGTCTCTACTGCCAGTTGCCATGAATTCCGCGGTTGAGGATGCTGGTGGTGGCTTCTTCAGACCTGAGAGTGCAGCCAGATGAGGATATGCAGCTGCAGGAGCTAGCGCAACGCACTCCACAACATGTTCATGCCCGATGAAAGCCAGTTTTACTTCTGGGTTGGATAAGGAAATGTCCCAAAGTCGTCCCGTCCGGTCGTCTCCAGCGGATAAAAGGAAGCGTCCGTCAACAGAAGGGCACACGTCGCGAACCCAATCAACGTGGCCGTGGAGGGTCTTGACGCAGTAGCCCGTGGTGATATCCCATATTCGTATTGTTTTGTCTCGGGACGCTGATGCTAGGAGGTTGCCGGAAGCTGGAGCCCCTGCTGCGCCGGAGGGGATAAAGCGGACAGCGGATACACTGTGGTCGTGGCCGGGGAGGGTTCGGATGTTCTTGTACTCGTCTGCAGGGTCCCATAGTTTGATGGTCAAATCGCTTGAGCAGCTTGCCAGCAGTGTGCCTCCTCTTGGTCCTCCGAAGTCCACATCTAACACAGCCCTCGTGTGTCCCTTTACTGTCCTTTCTAGCTCCCCTAATTCCCAGTCCCAAATTTTGATTGTGTTGTCTTCGGAGCCGGACGCCAATGACGAAAATATCGGGTGAAAGGCCACACATGTAATTGGCTCTCGGTGGGACTGTAAGGTATGTCGGGCCGGGGCCTTGGGTAGCCAGCTGGCCGGGTCTTGGATTCGGCTAGAGACTGAGGTTGGTGTTGCGTTGTCGACTTCGGATTGCAGAGCAGCAGTTCGCGACTCGAGGTCCATTATCTGGGCGTTTCGGCCGTGTTAGCAAGGTCGGTCCATGAATGATGGCTCGGCGAGCGGTGGATAAGCTGAGATCATGTATACCTTTTTCTGCAAACGGACGACACTTGTCCATTTCTTCTCAAGAAGACCCTCATATTTCTTGACGGTAGTAGCATCGAGCACATCCTCGTCAATGTCGAGTTCCTGCCGCAACGTTGCAGCAGAGTCTTGTAGGTTGTTTGCGGTGAGATATGCGAGGATAGACTTGTGCCTGCCAGGACCCGTTAGCCCCTTGCTGCAGCAAAAGCACCAACAGCGCGTCGACTATGGTGGACTTGCAGCTCATCAGCCTGTCGGCTGGTCAATATGTGGCTCATTGTGCCGTCTCCTCCCACCCCTTTAACGTCAAGGAAGGAAGAGCTTCGTCAAGGTTTCGACGGGATTGATTGTGCGCGTTGCTGGGTACAGGCGAGGCAGGAAATGGGAGGGAGGTCCAGCCCGCAAGACAGACGGAGTTCCACCGTCGTCTTCGCCAATCGCGGTTGCGCTGCCTGCCGGCCTGGGGAACGGATAGGACAAACGAATCGATTTGCTTGGTGTGGGATTGAGCACGGAAGAGGAGCTGGGGGGGTGTTGTATGTGTGTGTGTGCGTGTTCTGCCAGGGATAGGTTTCGTCGACTGGCGGCCGTTGTCGTCGCAGGAGAAGAAGCTCGGGGCGTATTGGGATATTTGAGGCAACAAGAGCTGCAGTCAATATAGAAATTCGTTGTGGTGTTTTGATGGGGAAACCAGACTGGGCTGCTTTGTTCTGGGTGTGTTTAGAGTGGATCTGTTCTTGTTGACTTGTCAGGTTCAGTTGAGATTTAGCGGGCGGTCTGAAGACAGCCTACAAAATACAAAATAGTAAGTACTATCTAGCTATGGAGTACTGCCCGTATCTACTACTACTACCGTACATTGTACCTAGCACTGATGTATCAACCTGCCCACCTGCCAGTCTGCCTACCTAGGTATGAAGTAGGTACTGTACCTTGAGCTTGACCCAAAAACAAATAAGGCAGAGCAGTGCGCATAACTGACATCCCAGCGTGTTTCAGCAGACCAGATTTACAGGCTGTCATGCTTCCATTGACTCATAGTCCATATGATAACTCGTGAGGGGCTTTTCTTGAGCTTCAAGAAAATCTGGCGGGGCAGCATTTGCATGTGCCTCCCTTGAACATCCTTCTGCTCCTGCTTTTGCTTCTGCCTCTGCAGTGCTGCCGCATCCGGTCAAGTTGGCTGGCTGGGTTGGGTTGGGGTTAGGGTGGTCGGGCTGCATCGCAGGGGTACCGAGGTACATTGATGCCAGCTGGTCGAGCTACCCTCCCGGTCCTCAGGTGGGGAAATATTAGCCGGCCAGCAGCTGGCGGCACGCGACTGGCAGCTGGTCCAAAGCTCGGGCCATCGGGCAGTGACATCACGTTGACCAGGCAATGGAAGGAGCTCCTCATTGGGCAGTAACAGCTGGGAATGGGTGGGTGGATGGATCTCAGCCACCAACCAACCAGCAGCACCCACATGCAGCAGCAGCTATACGGAGTACTGCTACGTACAACTACCTGCCTGTCTGTATCCGTACCTCAGCGATTGATTGTTGCCCTGGCAGCCCTGCACTTGCCGACGAGCCACTGACAGCGACCCACCCCTGAACCACTGGCAACCCCACTGTCGCCCAAGGCCAGTGTGACTGGAGAGAAAGGAACCTGACTGCGGAAACTGCCGTTGCGGTTGACATCCAAGATTTCCACTGCTTGACTGCATCTGTTGGGCAACAAAAACAATTCAGGAACAAAAACACGCACGACGACCGCATCCTTTTCGAGACACAGGAACAAAGCGCCAGACACCGCGCATAATAAACCACCCGGCGCGTCCCTGACTGCCTTTCATAAGAGAAAGGCGCACTGAACAGCGGGTTTACTGTCCCCGATCTTTCGGTGAGGATCCAATATCCACTCACTCGCTCGCCTCTGGCAGCTCCCATGGCCACTGCCTTGTTGAAGACCCCGGGGCCAGGAGTCCACCTCCATCATGTCGTCCTCTCGTTGTCAACATGGCGCGTCAGAAACCCTGGTCAAGATTCAAGAAGCTAACGAGGCGCATAGCTCGAGGCTTCACAGACAACAAGCCAGACCAGGAGGGTAGCTCAGAGAAGCAGTCCTTGCCAGCCCCTTGCTCGCATTCCTCGACCCCTATCGCGAATACACCTGGCTCCACCATTACAACGCCGCCCAATATGGCTGATGCAGAGGAAGACTTCAGCTCGCTACCGCTGACAGATCGTTGGGTACACAAGGTATGCTGTTTTTGAGACGAGACTATATCAGTCGAGGAGACGGGTGGTCGCAGGGCATTGTCCCGTGTTGTCCCATGAAGACGTCACGATGGGGAGTGACCAGCTGCCGGCTTCTGTGTCTACTTGAAGACTAACCTATCGATTCTGACCACAGATCTGGAAAGTGCGTAAACAAGCCTACGAAGAGGCTACGAAACTGTTCGAGGCCACCGCCGACGAAGACGATGCCATATTCCATGATTTCGTCCGAGATTCATCCTTATGGAAGGGTGCTGTGGCCGACAGCAACGTGGCTGCCCAACAAGATGGTATGGCAGCATACTGCGCGTTTCTAAAGTTCGGAGGAAAAGACCACTGCACGAGGTCAAGAGGCGTAACTGTCGGTCCAATCTGCGAAAAGGGCCTCTCCTCCACCCGTGCAGGCACAAAGGCATCCGCCATCGAAGCCTTGCTCCTTCTCTGCGAGCTCGATGTGCCCAACCCTGTCATTGAAGAAATCCTGCCCATCCTATCTGCCAAGCAGCCCAAAACCGTTGCCGCCGCAATCAACGCTCTCACACAAATCTACCATAATTACGGCTGCAAACTTGCCGATCCTAAGCCAGTCCTGAAACTCTTGCCCAAAGCATTCGGCCATGCCGACAAGAATGTGCGAGCCGAGGCAACAAATCTTGCCGTCGAGTTCTACAGGTGGCTGCGGGAGGCTATGAAGCCTATGTTTTGGGGCGACCTGAAACCGTCACAGCAGTCCGACCTCGAGGGTCAGTTCGAGAAGATCAAAGCCGAAGGGGCACCAAAGCAGGAACGTTTGCTACGAACCCAACAAGCCGCGAAAGAAAAGGCGCCGGCGGCTGGTGAAGGGGATGAAGACGGCGAAGAAGAAGAGGAGGGAGAGCCCGAGGAGATTGACGCGTTCGACCTAGCAGAGCCCCAAGACATTATCAAGAACATACCAGCCAACTTTTATGACCAGCTGGCATCGTCAAAGTGGAAGGATCGGAAGGAAGCTGTCGACGCACTCTACGCTGTGGTCAATGTACCAAGAATCAAGGACGGCGACTTTGGCGAGGTCAACCGCTGCCTAGCAAAGTGCATGAAGGACGCCAACATCGCGGTCGTTACACAAGCGGCGCAATGTATCGAGTTGTTGGCCAAGGGTATGCGCAGAGGATATGGCAAATACCGAACAACTGTGATGCAGCCTATCATGGAGCGTCTGAAAGAGAAGAAAGCTTCTGTTTCGGATGCTCTTGGTGCAGCTCTGGACCAGGTTTTCATTTCTACAAGCCTAACAGACTGTCTGGAGGATATTCTTGCATTCTTGGTGAACAAGAACCCGCAAGTCAAGGAGGGCACTATGAAATTCCTCGTGCGCTGTCTACGAGCTACAAGGGACGTGCCAAGTAAGCAGGAGATTGGCCAAATGGTCGACGCGGCAAAGAAGCTTTTGGCTGAATCGAGTCCTGCACTCCGTGATGGCGGTGCTGAAATCTTGGGTACTATCATGAAGATCATTGGCGAACGAGGCATGAATCCGCACATGGAGGGCCTGGATGATATTCGCAAGAGCAAAATCAAGGAGTACTTCGAGACGGCAGAGGTGAAGGCCAAAGAAAAGCCGAAGCCGCCCCCCGCAGCAAAGGCTCCTCCGCCGAAGAAAGTCATGGGCGGCAAGAAGGCTCCCGTCAAGAAGGCCGCCCCAGCAGCCGCTTCACGGGCGGAGTCGCCTCCAATGGCACCGCAACCCACAGCAAAACCGGTGGGATCCAAGCTTGGAATGGCGAAGCCTTCTGGAGTTGGAGGTCTGAAGGTGCCACAAAAGAGGCCGCTCGTATCTCCACGCAAACCAGCTGCCGCAGCTCCACCGTCATATGATGACGAAATGGACATAGATGAGCCCGAACCAGTTGCTTCTCCACCCCGTCAACGACTCGGCATGGCCCGGGGTGGTCTTGCTGGCCGGTCTCTCGCTAAACCTGCGCCTGTTGAGTCTGCTTCCTTTGGAGCACCCGAGCCTGCACCAGCCGTTTCGGGGCTGACAGCCCTAGAGCGGGCCGAACTCGACGAGCTGCGGGCTGCCAATGAGAGTCTCATGCGACAAGTTGAGGAGTCCCGGCATGATCGATCAAAGCTCATGTCGGAAATTCAAGAGTTGAAGAACCAGAATGCACAGCTCATCGAGGACCATACCAGGGACGTCTTGAGCATCAAGGCGAAAGAAACACAACTCGTCCGCGCTCGCAGTGATGCCGAGGCTGCAGAAGGCACGAACGAGAGGCTTCGGAGAGAGCTCGACCGGCTCAAGCGCGCGCTCGGTAAGGCCGAGCAGATTGGATTGCAGCGCGAAGATATGGTCATGAGCCCTACTTTCAGTTCCGTGCATGACGACTCAGGCAGTACATTCAGGGACAGGGAGGGCAGCCTTGGAAGCGGCCTGCATAGAGCTCCCAGCACCGCATCTAGGAACCGCGCCTCTTATGCTAGTAACATGTCGGAGGAGAGAGACAATGGTTACGGGGACCACCAAACAACTTACGCGAGAAACAAGGCGCTGAGTCCGGATCTGGGAAGGTACAACTCGGGCAATGGAGCCAGTTCGGCCAGCAGTGGTCGCGCATCCCCTGCTCGTGGGTATAGGAGGGACGTCTACTCGGGAGACCACTCTTCTGCGGCTGGGGGGGTTGCCAGTAACAATGGTGGCAATGGTGTTGAGAGCTGGAAGAGGGCCGCGGAGGTGACGAGCCAGTTGAAAGCGAGGATTGAGCAGATGAAGGTGAGTCTTAAACGGGGAGCCTCACCAAGTTTATCAGACGCTAACCATTGACTCTTTGGACAGGCTAAACAGGGCTTTGCTCGGCAGTAGGTTCTCAGGCTGAGCCCAGGCCGTCATCGCCGTAGGAAGTTGAGCGGTAACAGGCAGTCGTGTCCGGCACCCTATGGACATGCAGAGGACCCGAAGTCGTTTTGGGAGGTCGATTGAGGGCTTTTCTCTGTTTTTTTTTTCCTTTATTGTGTGTTGTATGGATCAAAGTAGCATTTTCAGGGCGTCCGGTCTTTTGGGTCGGAGAGGTCAGTCAGTCAGGCTGATGACGATTCCTGCTGTCCTATTCTTGACCCCTGTCCGGGATGAGGAGTCGTCTGATTGGGTTCCTGATAAAAATAGATACCACTTGAGTTGGCTTGGCCGCTCACTGTACTGTCACTGTCGATTATGATTTGTATCAGACCTTACTTGGTTGATGCTGTACCGGTACAGCCACGCAATGGAGGATCGACAAGGACTTGGCTGAGGACCGGTCAAATCCGATATGGCCCTTCGACACGTACCTAGCGCGGCGGTCTTGGTCAAGCAATGGTATTGTTAGAGCAGGCATAGAATTCACAGCAGATATGTGTAAAGAAAAAGACTGACTCCACAGAATTGTGTAGTAAATGATGGTTCTGGGTTGACCGGCTATCGAGCTCGCTGCTTGGAAAACCGCCGAATCGGTTCCGAACTTACACGCAAGGCCCCGCTGCATTGCTACTTCATACTTATTTACATAGTACTACTAAGTATAATATGTAAGTGGCATTATAGCTGTGTTCGGATCCGTACTTTTTGCCGATTCAGTATCGGCAATTACATAGTTCCAGAAGCACTCGACAGTCAGACAGGAGGACAATCAATGACGTCTTTGAGGGGAAGTCATTCCACTTATTCAAGCCACAAGAACCTTGGAGCTTTCGACCAACGAGACAAATATCAACGGACAATAATACAACTCACCGCATTGTAAGCTTGTCCAGTTGTGCAAGCACTGCCACGGAAGTCTGAAGCCAATCCAGGAAGAAGATATCTGACCAGCCAACACGAGTATCGCCCAAAATGTCTCAGAACAACCTCAACTTCAAATGCGCCCTCATCACCGGCGGTGGCGGTGGGATCGGCAAGGCGATAGCACAGTACTTCCTATCCAAGGGGAAGAAAGTCATCATCTGCGGCCGAACTGAGGCGAACCTCATCAGCACGCATCAGGAACTCGGGACCGCAGGATACTATGTCATGGACACGGGCGACATCCCCAAGATCCCAGACTTCATCCGCAGGATTACAGCGGAGCACCCGGACCTGGACTGCCTCGTCAACAACGCGGGCGTGCAGCGCCCGCTGCAGGTGCTCAGGGACGACCCGGCCGAGCTCCTGGCCAAGGCGGACAACGAGATCGACATCAACATCCGGGGGCCGATGCACCTGGCCGTGGGGCTCCTCGAGCACCTCCGGGCCAGGCCCGGCGGCGCCCTCATCATCAACGTCTCGTCGGTGCTGGGCTTCGTCCCCTTCAACATCCTCAACCCGGTCTACAACGCCACCAAGGCCTGGCTGCACTCGTGGAGCATGGCGCTGAGGGTGCAGCTCAGGGACACCAACGTGCGGGTCGTCGAGATCGCGCCGCCCCAGGTCGGCACCGACCTCCACCGGGAGAGGGAGGACCCGGACGACAACAAGAAGCACAAGAACCCTACTTCCCTGGAGCTCGACGAGTTCATGGAGGAGGTGGCTGCGAAGCTGGAGAGGGGAGAGGAGACATTTACGGCGGGGCCGGCGCAGGCGGTGTTGGACAAGTGGTATGAGTCTTTTGGTGAGAAGTTTGAGGGGGCTACGAAGAATTGGAAATAGATCTCCCCCCCCCCCGGGGGTCTCACAAGACAGCAGGCAGGTAGGTAGGTCTGGAATATAATAATGTTCATAAACTGTACGCCAAGGCATGGCTTCAAACTCCGACCTACACTACGTGAGGACCTTGCATTGTCGCTCTCCTTTATAGGAAGGCTCATCATGCACTGTGCTGAAGATGGCAACAAGACGTTGTATGATCACAATCACAATTGAATTCGCGCTTCGCAAGATAATGAAGCACAATACACCAACCCCGAACAGGGGGGCAGAGAGGCCGAATAGCTCTGGTGAGTTCAACGCATATGCAACCTTGTCGTGATGATCTAGTTCGGGTTGGAATAACCAGGGTAGCACTACATTCCAGCATGCATAGCCAAGTCAGCCAGGGTAGCACCGGGGGCATAGATGGAAAGACATCAACATATGAAATACAGCACTCACGCAGAGGCTGACCGTGTCATCTCCACAAGCCTCGGCCGTTGTGTCGGCTGTGCAGATATAGGCCAGTCCAGTCGTGGGATCATCATAGCCCCCGACGATCGTGGTGTTCCTATTGCACAGGAAATACCTCGAGACGCAGGGCCCAGGGTCCGTGGCAATTTGGAGGCTCTGGATCTGGTTGCAGCTGGTATCGTAGATTCCGTCTGTAGGTCTGTCAGCGAGGGCCATGGAAGTAAAGCCGCGGGATATCTCTAAACATCAAAGAGAGAATGTGTCGTCCGTTTTGGGAGGGGGGGGTTTGGCAGGGTGCTTGAGGAAAGGGGGGGAGGCTTTACATTTGGTGTTACCAGTTGTAAGGACGTCTGCAGTCCCTACAGCGAGACTGTAGCCTGTGCAGATTGCATGGGCCATCTTGCTGCCGCTTAGAAAGGCAAGAGTGGTGAAAGCGCACGCTGGGAACTTCATCTTGTCTCGTTCCTTAGATGTAGTAAGCAGACATTGACAGTAGATCTTTGTCGAAGTAGGCAAAGCGATCGTCCCGATGGTGGAGGAAATCGTATGCTCCCATCTTCATATATCCTTTGCAAAACCCCCTCGGAATTACTTATCGTACTCATTAATCGGGTTCCCAACCCCAGTGCGTTGTGGCTTCCTGTGGAAGGAGATATATAGGTAGTCGGAGCCCTGGAGTACCATTCTCAATCACCAGAGGCGCATGGGCTGACACATTGAAACTCCTTTTTCCAATAATGCAACCTCGTATCCCATTCCCATCCCTTCCGATCACTTTTGAGCTAAACCGTTAAGGCGGTGTACCGTGATATTTATTGCATAAACTACATGTACACTTCCGGTGATTGGACACCATTTCTGATCCAACGGCTGCGGTGGAACCGTCCCAGAGCTACAACGGCTATGAAGCCACCAAGAAAGCTTGTTCTCCCCGGGTTCTTGGCAGGGTAATGTTGGGGTACGCTTCGTATTACTATAGGCGGCGTCTAAGGCGTTGCCTGGCTGGACCTGGGTAGGTAAGATCCTGATCGACATGGTGAACCATGTTCGATCAGGAGTAGGTACCTAAGTAGGCAGATACAATATGCGCCGTGAAATAACCGGCGGTTCTGGACTGTTGGCTTCCAAGGTTAGCACGTCGCCGGGATGCAAAAATAGGGTATACCTGGGCAATTCTGACCACCAGATATCTTGGCCGAATTCACAACCGCTCTGGCATTAGACCGTTGGAGAGTAGTAGACTGGTAGACTGAGCACCTAGAAAGCGCTGTGAAGCTGTTGCGCTGGAACACTTACAGCCTCGCCTGCCTTACAGCTGGCAGCGGTCCGGCCGCTCTGTGGCGAGTTCCCCCTTTCCGCTGGCAATCATGGGCTCACAAACAGGCCATATCGACCGACTAGAACGAAGAATGTACGGTTCTGGGCTGTGATATACCACATTGTTAACATTGAAGCGCTTGGTAATGCTCTGAGACTGTCTGCTAGTTTTATAAGAACTGGCTGCTGTGTATGCACGCCTTCTCGGATGATCTCCTCAAACTCAATAATTTGAAACAAATTCACATGCTCGCTCTCGTGATCTACGAATGCGACAAAATAACACGGGAATAGGTAGCTACAGCAACTGTGTACAGGATTGGATACTCTAGGCTAACTTCAACTAGTATTTAATTGTCAAAAGCACGCAAGGTGATTATACAACACGACAACTCGACTCCCTGTATACTTGACTACTCTATGAGTCAGCTCAATGTTGAGGTATATACCTTGGTAGCCACAAGGACTCGCTACCCTAGGGTAGTTATATCGATCTCAAAGGTGTTGGGTCAACGTCTCCCAGTTGAGGTCGACCTGCACAGGAAATTCCAAGCAACCTAGGTACTCAGTTTCCGTATGCGCATTCAAAGTGTCTAGGTAATATATCCTTACAGCTTATACGGCGCCGCTTCGATGCCTATATAGTCACACCAGCGAGTTTCATCTTCGCAGTAACGATTACTGAAGAGTATGTTCGTAACTCATTTGGATTCTCCTTGGTATAGTCTAACCCAACAACTCCCCGCGAAACAATCTATAGCAAAACACATGAAGCCGACCAGCATAACAAAGTAAACCGACCCGTTAATATCCGTCTTACACCCGACACAACTTCCCGGCCTGAGATGGCAGATTTTCGAGTATATAGGAGTCCATCGCCCAGTCCTCAGACCCCACAGCATTCTGCGCAAAGAATAGACCATCCGGGTCATACTGCTGCTTGATCTCGTAGAGACGCTCGTAGTTACTCCCCCAGAAGGAGTGCTGAAAGTCAGGCTCAATGTAATCCGACTCGGAGCAGTACGCGCCCGAGCCAGGCGTGAGCTCCCGCCATTTCGCATTCCAGACATATGTCACGTTGTCGCTGCGCTCCTTGATCTCGGCGATTCCTTCTGCACTCCCCCACAGAGCAGGATCCCATTCGGTCGACAACACTGTGATTGAAGGTTAGCACCCGTGAACTCTCTCAACATAGCTCAGGATAGAGGGAAATCCCTGATAGGTTTACGTACTGATATGTCCAACAGCCTCGCGCCAGGCAGGGTTGACCGCATTGTCCGGGTACTCGTGCTGGCCAGGGGCAATATGGAAGCCGTAGACATTGAGATCTTGCTCGAGAAACTCGCGCACGGTGGCGAACGTTTGCGTCTGTATAGTTTCGTTGGCCCAGTTGGCCCTCGGGAAGAGTCGGCTAGCGAACCGACCCGAGTTGATGCCCCAAGGCTCGAGGGGGAAAGCGGCCAGCCATGCATCGTAGAAGTTGTCGTACTCCTGATATACCGGTGTCAATGGGACGCCGAGATCAGACCACTTCTCGAACAGCGGAGCCGTCAGAGCCTCGAGCTCGGCGGCCGTCTTGTTGGGTGCCCACCATGCTTCCATGTAGAAGTTATAGATGCCAGAGCCCTTTGGTGTGAGCCAGAAGTACGAGTAGGTCTCTGCCTCCGTCCAAGTGATGAACCCGTCCCAGTAGGCCTCGATGGCTGACCAGAATGCCTCGGTTGTCACATTGCCGCTGTTATCGATGGTGAAGGTGACGAATGAGACGGGCATTCTTGGGTGCGCTTTCACAGTGACAGAGGTCACAACCCCGAAAGTCCCGCCACCGCCGCCGCGCAGAGCCCAGAAAAGATCGGTGTTATGGGTCTCGTTGGCCGTGACGAAACGGCCGTCTGCTGTGACAAGTTCGAACGCGAGTACCTGGTCAGCCGCCATCCCGTACATGCTGCTCATGGGAGAATGGCCACCGCCCTGGACGTAGCCGCCCATGACGCCCACAGTCTGTGAGAAGATTCAAGATCAGCCTGGATACTTTCTCATTCTTCGTGCTGGAGTCTTAGAGTTTGTTTACTTACCCTAGCCTCGCCGCCGATGCAGGTTAGGTTGTGCTCGTGGCAAGCAGCGTATACCTCGTAAGCCTGGGTACCGGCTCCAACTTTCAGAGCAGGCCCAGTGTAATCTCCGGAGGTGTATGAATAACCCAGAAACTCAATCTCTTTCAGATGATGTGTCCAAATATTGAGACCGCCAGCGCCGGTGGACTTGGCACCAAAGTCGTGGCCAGTGTTCTTGATAACAAGGCGAAGATCCAGATTCCGGGCGAGGTTGATAGCCAGTTGAATCTGAGCCACGTTGGTGACATTGACCGAATATGGAGGGTAAGAGCCCAGAGTGCAGTCTTGGTCGTAGGCCTGAGGCCAGACAGCTGCTGGAAGGCAGGTAGAGTTTTGGTAGAACTCCGCATTAACAGAAGTAGGATCAGCAGTCCTGGTGGTAACTGCGTAAGTGACACTGTGTCTAGCCGGACAGACTGGAAGTTTATGGTTTACTTACTGAAAGTAAGAGTCATTTGACCAGTTGGAGTTCAACCAAGCACACTGCGATTCATTGTAATTCCCAAACTCATCATAACATGGAGAAGCGACCGGCTTGGTCTTGATTAGGGCGCCTCCAAGAAGGAAGTCAAAGATATCCCAGAGATCATCTGATGGCCAAAGAGCGTCTCCAGGGTACGTCTTGCAGGCACCGGAATCAATCGAGCGTCTGCTCGTCGTAGAAGCCGAGTCATCACCAAAGCTAAAGAGTGAGATGTTGGAAAGGTGAAGTGCAGTGAGGTTCGCAAGGACGGCATCAGTCAGTTGAAACTCCTCCGAATGCAGGAGAAATGCGGAAGCTATCTCCTCGACGGCTGGGGAGATGATATCGTATGTAGCGGCTATCAAAGTTATCAGAATCAATGCCTTTTCACTCTTGATTATAGGTTGCAGATGGGTAGAAGGCTGGAGCTGGTTCTGAGTTGGGACGAGAGAAAAGAAGACGCCAATAACATGACACGATTACTTACCGAGGATCTCGTCACCAATTTCGATGGTTTGGGAAGATGTGTTTTGTAGGAAGGACAGCAGCAAAGCCGCAATATGCAAGTTTCGCCTAGCCATGGCGAATACAACGGATTCTGTCGAGTGAATTCTTTTGAAGTCTTTTCTCGGTGAGGTCTCTCTTCAATGTCGGTGAGGTTTGTCTTCGGGGATTTGAAGATGCAGTCTTCTCTACAGATATAGATTAAATATATATATATATATATATATATATATTCATATATTCATACATGAATTCACGTCTGTAGGACATCGGGACACTGAAATGCACCGAATCCCGTCAGCTGTTCCACGCGTTCGTCGAGATTACTCGTCAAGGATTGAAAGTCAGACCCAATTCAACCTCATCAATGCAAGGTGGCAGGTGGCCAAGACTCCAAGACAGCGATTCAGTATGCGCCTCCGTTGGCAGTGAAGGGCCGCCCCCGCTATCACGAAACTTCGATATAAGCCACAACTGATTGGCATGCTAGTGTTGGTCCTAAATTTATCAAAGCTCCGAGCCACATATTTAGGCAGTTGATCATTGAATCCCGCCGGAATATGCTGACAGAAAACAAACCGGGCAAAGTCCTTATGTGATCCGGCCCGCAGCTCCTGGCGGTACTTGACTAACTACTACGCATGATATTACACAATATCAACCTGCCGTAAGGGACAAGATACCTACTTGGTACCCAATAGAACTAGATGCGCAGAGGTCTAGGCTCTGGTATAGCTTGCGATCGCCCTGTCTTGGGAAGTAGGTATATCGCCTGATCAGAAAGCATGCTTTCATCAGTCAATAAGCAGACAAGTATCATGTCAGACGATGCTTCGTACATAGTTATACAACAGCCACACAGAGCCGCCTAACGGAGGTGTTTGCTGGCCTTGGGGGTACTTGTAGAGACGCCGTTTAGCTGCTCCGCCCTTTGAAAGTCTTCACTGAGTACCTACGGTGTATTACTGCGTCTCAATGTGTCAAGGCTTTCAGCAAACTCTATGCCCTGAGAAAACGTTCCTTATTGTACGCTTCAAGGTCCAGATGGACATGTCGCCAAGTCGATGTGGCATGAGCCAAAAGCTATTCCGACCCAAGAACTCGGCTGTGAACCCATCGAGCTGTCTTCGTCGACAGCATCGAGGTCAAAGCAATGCTCACATGTTGGCAGGTGCTGCTGTCAGCAGGATGCTGAATGGAACGTCGGTGGGGTCTCCAACGGCGCATGTACAATGGGCCCCATACATGTTGTATATGCAGCTCCACCCGGAGGAACGGAAGCAGCCCCGACCCTGTATACTAATATTTCCGGGGCCGGTGCCCGATGGGAGCATTGCTTGACGTTGAATGCATGTCTCCACCTCGGATGGTTGAGGAAAAGGAATGGAGTGACGGCACATGCATATGTGTGTCAGGGTAAGGTCGCACTCGCTTCCAGGCCTTGGGATATAACTGTCTGGCTGAGAATAAGCAGGAAGACTGGAGGTTGTTACACTCGCTCGCAGTGGTTCATATATTTAATATGATCTGAAACTCCTAGTATGGGAAGACACGCGCAGTAGCCTGGGAAACTACTTAAGCACACAGGATTCATCATGGTTTCCTCCAATCGGAAGAATGAAAACTGGAAAGGCTTGAAATTGAAAAGGTACTTAGTATATGTACATACTGATAATCTCCAACTGGGGCCAATCTGCATGCATGTGGGCCTCAAGTGCATGTGTATACACTACAGCCCCTGGAGTTACGTGTAATCATACAATGATATGACTGGGAAACCATCAAACATCGGGTAGCTGCAGATTGTTAACAACATTAGAAGTGCAAGGACCGATAGCAGGAAAGGGGCCCCGGGTCCTGACCTCCGAAGGCGGCCAAGAATGACACACCGGTCCCGGAGCTTTGTCAGTATTTTGATGTTGGACTCAGGAAAAGCAACAGCATTCATGGATAGTTTAGATTGATCTTCATCAGTCTTGCGGTCTGACCTTGCATTAGGTTTGGTTCTGATCTACAGCTGGTAGGGAAACATATTGGGAGGGTGATCCCAGGTGATAGACCTCGGGAGTGACCATCATCAACCTCGGATTTGAGTCTAGACATAGTTCACCAGGAACCTGATTCAGGATGGGAGCGACTGAGCTTTGAGTAGACCAAGGAAGTCACCCTCTGTTGTCGCGCGAATCTTGACCTTCGCAGTTTCAACAATCTTATGGCATACCGGGCATCAATGGCTCTCTTGTAGTGCCAACCTTTCAGTTCTGTCGTCCCAACTGATATAGTCGTACCTCCCTTATGCTATCCAACGCTGTCCCTCATCAAACCAAGCTTTTTATGACAGATATTTACAGATCAGCCAGCCAGTGATCTGCATGATCGTTGTTACTGAGTGGGCTTTCGGAACTCATCTCACAATCTGACAGCAGTGATCCGCGTAGATCACCGCCAGGCACGACCCACCGCAAACATGGTTCTCGAGGACTACTCCCTCGACCAGTACCCGCAGTCATATCTCCAAGATGTCGCCGTAGTGATTTTGTTCGCTTCTCCCACTCTCGCACTGATTGTCGTCTGTCTTCGGGTGTATGCGAGAGTGACCAAGAAGCAGTTTGCCATAGGCAAGTCTCCCCCACTTTGGCTCCATATACAGGAAAAAATGCTTACAGAGTGTGCCCGGTCCAAGATGATGTTTTGATATGTATAGCGATGGTAAGAGAAACATGAGGCTGGTTGTCTTTTGTGGTCCCTCCAACGGCAATGAACACTAACCCACGTGCCAAGGTTATCGAGCTCGCAGAGACAGGCGCCTCGTACATGTGTGAGTGACCTGGACCGAAGCTCTTTCTGGGTTACCAAGTATCGTGCATCTTACTGAGAATACAATTTCACACAGGCTTACGCATGATGTTCGTCGGAATCCATTACAGCGACATACCTTCTCACTTGAACTTGGTCAGGGGAGCCATGTGGAGCTACGTGATGATCGTCCTCTACAATCCTACACTCGCCTTGGTCAAATGCTCGGTGCTCTCGTTCCTGTATCGTCTGGCGGGCCACGAAGCATCGACCAAATGGTGGATTATCTCAGTCATTGTCTTTACGGTGTGCCAGGGCATTGCCACGTTGGCGGTCACTGTCTTCCAGTGCAGGCCGATCGAGTACTTCTGGTTATCATATGACCCTGACACCACTGCTAAGGGTCAATGCATTCAAGAGGGGATCTTTTATATTCTGACAGCCGTGCTCACCATCCTTACGGACCTAATTGTTCTCGCCTTGCCGTTTCATATCTTCATGAGGCTTCAGTTGAGGGGCAAGATCAAGCTAATGGTCATTTGCCTATTCATGCTTGGAGGCATGTAAGTCTAACCGGATTCCCGTTGTTGGAGGACCTTCTTCATCACTCCAGAAATTGCCATTGACATATCATATCAATAGTGTCACTATTGTCAGTGTTCTCCGCCTCGTCTGGATAATTGAGGTTGGTGCTGCCGGTCCTCGCGAAGACACTTCCTCAGATCCAACATACGATATCCGTTTCGTCTACTCCGAGATCGAGACATGCCTCGCCATCATCACAGCCTGTGGCCCTTCACTTCGCCCGCTTGCTGCCAAATGGTTCCCCAAGCTCTTCAGCACCCTCGATGCCACGCCGGGGCAGTACAACCAGTTCGACGAGTGCGGCAACAAGCTCACGAGCAAGATCCGGCCAAGATGTGCCCTGAGAAATAAAGGTACAGCTGCAGGCCAGCTGGGTGGCCCATTTCCCCTGAAGGACTTGGCTTCGAGTAATCAGACTGAGGTACGGACGAGCTCCCCCACTGGTAGCGAAGACGAGATTATTAGTTATCATGGCATCATTCGGACGATGGACTTTTCAGTGAGGTATGAACCTTCAGGTGCTGGGTCAAGTACATTCGCGAAGGAGGCAACACACTGTTGAGAGTTTGACTGAGCTCGGGTGGCCGGTGGCCACAGAAGTACCAATTATTTATTCCACGGGGGACCACGGCCCTAATTTCAATCTAAATAATTTGCCGTTCCTATGAGTCCCATCATGTATGCACTTTTGGTGTTCAGAAGCAAGATTTGCAAAGTTGGGGTTTTTCAAAGAGAAGTTAGCAAACGATGAAGATGGAAACTGGAGGGCCGTTCTATATCATTGAACGACATTCGATGTTCATCATTAATTTGATAGATATAATTATCGTTGATACCTCTCCCTTCATCGGCCAAACCACATCAACGATAGAAATGACAGAAACATTGATGACACAATCGAACCGGGGTACATAGTTAGCACATGCTGGTTTATGTCAAGCAACCAAACATATGGCTTGGTAGTTCTGGAAAAATTGACAGAGTATTATATTGCTTCTCGAGTCCATTTGCGGGTTCTTGTAATATGCCGCTGCTGAACAAATGTTTCGTTCGAGAATGAGCAGCCAGACCCTGACCCTGACACTGAGTCTGGGCATACCCTCCCCGCCTCACCTTCGAGGGTTAGGGCTGATATTCAAGCGGCCATGCTGACTCACAAGTGACGCCAGTGATAAGATAACGATTATTGTGAGGCGACAACAAAGCTTCCGTACCTACACTTGCTCTATCGCCAACACAACACTCTCAATCTTTCTCCCTCACCGCCAACGAAAAGTTGTGCCACTTTGCTGCCGCCATGGTTTCGGGACGCGCCTTCGATCCTTCCAAGATGAAGGCCGCGGCGGCAGAGTACTCTTCTTCCGACTCTGGGGATGAGGATGACGAATATCTGATGCCGTCGACCGATCCAAACGCTGACGAGTTTGCCGACTACAATCCCCGAAAGCGCCGCAGGACTGGCCGCGATGCCAAGGAAAGTGCTGCCCTGGGAATATTTGGGTCTGAGAGCGAAGATGAAGGGCCCGGCCGACGATGGAAGAAGAAAACACTACGGACCAAGGGCATGAGGTTCGTGTCGGCCGACCAACCGAAGAGAGGCTCTGAAGATGAGGACATGGAGGACGAATATGGAGAGGACGAGAATGACGAAGACCGACGGCCAATGATAGGGCAGATACGGGGCGATGAAGAAGAAGACGACGAAGAGGAGGAGGAGGCTCCTGGCATCGGGCTCGGATTTGGGAACGCCGTGCTGGGTGGTCTAGGATGGGCACCTGCTTCTCAGCATCAAAAATCAGAGGTCCCGAAAAGATCATTCAAATTCAGCGGCACAGCAGCTCCTCTCGGAAAAGGCTTCGTGCCTTCATCGGCCAACGAGCCGGTCCTGAAGATCCACGATGAAACGCCAACGCGCCCGCAGAAACCGATGCCCAGCGCCTTTTCGTCCAAGGGCGGCAAGACCAAGATCAATGCAAACTCGTTCGGTGCCCGCATGATGGCAAAAATGGGATTCGTTGACGGAAAAGGTCTCGGAAAAGAGGGACAGGGTCGAAATGTCATCATCGAAGCAAACTTGCGCCCACAGGGTGTGGGTCTCGGTGCGGTGAAGGAAAAGACGGAGCAAGAGAGGAAAGAGGAAAAGCGACAGGCAAAATTACGCGGAGAGGTTGTCGTTGACTCGGAGGAGGAAGAGAAGAAGAGGAAGATAGCACGAAAGAAGAAAGCATCGGCTGGAGGCTTCAGGAGTGGCATTGGGAGTGCCGCAAGCACGCCGAAGCGGCAGAAGCCCAAATACATGACGATGGAAGAAATCAAGAAGGCAGCACCAGGCTTGGATATCCCGGATGCATTCACACCAATTCTGGACCTCACGGGACCTGGCAAGAAGATGCTGACGTCCTCGTCTGGCTTGATGACGCCGACTGCTGGTACAACAACAGAAGACGACGACAATTCGAAATCCAAGAAGTTGGTTAGGCTGGCACAAAATGACTTCCTGGCCATCCTAGAGCAGTGGCAGGGTTTGCAAGAACGGAAGGCCTTTGCCGAGCTACAACTGCAGCAAGAGAAGCAGGAGCTGGAGGAACTGGATAAAGCTGTCGAGACTCATCGGGCCACGGCAGCCATTTTTGATGAACTCTCCCATCTCGACGACGACGACCAAGTGCTCCTCAACGGCGGCGATCAGAACACACACCGATGGGACAGAGTTATAGCCCTGCTGCGGAAAGCAGACGAATCGACAATGGAGTTGACTATTCCTGCCGTCAGGGAAGACATGACTTCGATCGCAGTCGCGGCTATTTACCCCATCATGAAGGATGTAGTGGACGGCTGGAATGTTTTGGGGGATCCCCAGGCCCGATATGCGAAGGATTTAGAGTCCATCAAGGGGCTCTTGGGCCTACAGAAATCCGCAGCGATGCCTCAAGCGAGATCGACAGCCACTCCATACGAGAGCATGATGTACAAGCTCTGGCTGCCTCACGTCTCGCGAGCGGTGCGTGAGTGGAACGTACGCGATGCCGAGCCGATGATTGCTGTGTTCGATACCTGGCGCAAGGTTCTTCCTGGATTCCTCACAACGCAGCTTCTCGAACAAGATATTGTCCGAAAGTTGGACGAGGCAATCGCCAAGTGGGAGCCCAAGAGGAAGAAGCAACACAACTTGCCCCACCTTTGGTTGTTTCCGTGGTTCCAATACTTACCTGACCGTCATCTGGATCCCAAGAGCACCACCGGCCTCGTTGCTGATGTGAAGCGGAAATTCAGGCGGCTCATCGACGTCTGGGATTTTGAACAGGGCGTCATCCCCGGCCTGAAGGAGTGGAAGAGCATTCTTCGCACCAAGCACAACGACCAATGGACCTTGCTCGTCATGAACCACGTTCTGCCCAGGATGGCTCGGTACCTACGCGAGCACTTCGACGTCAACCCCGCAGACCAACAACTTGGGGTGCTCCTTGGTGTGTTTGCGTGGCTTGATTTCGTATCACCCACCATGATTGCAGAAGTTATTGTTGCGGAAGTCTTCCCCAAGTGGCATGAAATCTTGTATCAATGGTTGATCATGGACTCTGTCAACTACGAGGATGTGGCCCAGTGGTATGAATGGTGGCATGATGAGGCGCTAGCCGGGTTCGAGGATATCCCATCAGTTGCGTCGGAGTTTGAAAAGGGCCTCCACATGATCGAGCATGCACTGGACCTGTTCGATCAAGGAGAGGACCCGAAGGATGCCCTGCCTCACCCCAAGAAGGGACTTGCCTCTACACCCCGACAACCATCGACGAACGGGCACCATCACCGCGCTCATGCCCGCCAGCACCACCGAGAGCACAAACAGGAAGCCAGTCCGTTCCAACCCACCAAACAAGAACAGGAGCGGTCCTTCCGCCATACCGTAGAGGACTGGTGCCAGATGAACGACCTGCAATTCGTCCCCGAGCGGAAGAAGGTGCACTCCGAGGGTCCGCTGTACAGGATCACAGCCCGCGCGGACGGGAAAGGTGGTGTGCTGGCATACTTCAAGGGGGACACCGTTTGCCTGCAGACCAAGAATGGAGTGGAGGAGTTCAAGGGCGAGCCTGGTAGTGGCGATTGGGATAGGCTGATGGCCTACGTAATGTAAATATTACTATAGGCTGTTTAGCCGGTAGTGGAATGCTATGCAACCACTCTTTCACCCAAATTGATTAGACTGCTTACGGGCGATCTCTCTTTGTGTTCACCTTTGAACGGCCTCCAATGGCCTCTTCCCAAGTTTCGGATGGGTGTCCTCAGTTCCTTCTATCTTTCTCGGTGCCTCGACGTTAGCCACGAAGAAGGCATAGCCCCTCATCGGCAACGCCTGCTGCTGACTGCTGAGCCGGTCTGTTTTGTCGTACAACAGTACGAGTGATCATGGGGGAGGTAGAAGGAAGCATGCTGGTTCGATTCGCGGATCCGGATGTAGTCAGCAGACCGACTTCCGCGTCAGACCAGTGAGCAACTGAGGAGGAAGGGTGGAGGTATGGTGGGATACGAAGCCCCGAAGGGGGGCTCGTTCAGCGTCGACCACCCAGGAATCACCTACTCTCAGCTCCAAGGAAAGAGGGCTGCTGACGATGCCATTCACAGGTGGTCAGCCTCACCAGGTCGAATCGCTGAACGAGCCAGAGCTGAGGTGAGAAGGCATGTTGTATTTATGGACGCACGTATCCACGAGGCGCACGTTCTTCTTACCCCGGATATCAGGTCAATGAAGGTTAAAATAAGCACTACCGGATACGTGGCTTACTTCCGATTCTGGGGGTTGGTGCCCGCTGGTTGGCCCTCTGCTTCGTGGAAGCCGCCTTAGCTCGTGATCCTCCCGCGGCGCGGCGGCTTGTCACGAGGTGACGACTGTGACATGTCAGAGCTGTGGAAGCTGCGGGTTCTGGTGAATTGGTGGGAGGACAGGCCCGGGGGAGGATGGCCCGTTGATATACTGTCAAGTTAGACTTGTACGAAGCTTCGACTGAGTATATGATTTATGTCCCCATTACAAGAAGAAGTTCTGGGACCCCATTTCATGGAATAGTCCCTGGAAATAGGTGCTGCATGAGATGTAAGCTTAGATTAGCGCTTGAACATTGGCACAAGGTTTATTACTTACACTAAGGCCTCCTTCTCAGCCCGAGAGGGACTTGTTTTCACCCTGAGCAGTGTGGGCGTTACTCTACTCTCGTGATGCTCAGCCACGAATGGAACCGGTAAGATGCTACGTATTATGTGGAAAATACACTGGAAGGGCTCTGGGTACGTTCTCTACCAAGGGTTCGGAGACTTGGAAAGCTTCCAAACATAACTTGATCGGTCAGCTGTATGCTCAGTGCATTCGTGTTCGGGCTTGGCTTCCCAGCCTCAACCGACTTCCGTAGCTGGTTCTATTTTGCGAGGCCAGTATCAGAAGATGAATGGAAGAGGAGTCTCACTGAGAATCAGGATATACGAGTATCTCGCTGGATATAAAAAGGACGGCAATGGCACACTCGAGTCCACTACTCGGCCTCAGCAACCCAGCACATCCAGCACAGCATCAAGTACTCACCTTTTCAAGCGAAGCATCAACTTTTCAGTCTTCACAGATTTCAAAATCATATCAAACAAGATGCAGATCACCACTACCATCCTCGCGTTCGCCGCTGCTGCCATGGCAGCTCCCTATGAGTGCACCTTCGGGCAGTACGTCTGCTCCAAGGACGGCCTGTCCATCTCCCAATGTGACATCAGCGGCCACTGGGTTGTAAGTACCCTTCATCAATCATCTAAACACCTACCCCTCTCCCTCTTCCCAAGCCTTACTATGGTCGACTGACACACAATTCCAGGAGATCGGGCCCTGCCCTGATGGCAGCAAGTGCTCCAACATCGGAGACATTCCTTACTGCCAGGCCGTCACCCAGAAGCGAGGCTCTCCTCCTTACTGCTCCACCCCCGGCACTTACACCTGCACTGGTGATTACGAGGGGATCAATGTCTGCAATTCCCAGAACCAGCTGGTGTTCAACGGTGCCTGCCCTGAGAAGACCCACTGTGGGTATCTCAATGGCATTCCATTCTGTGTTGATGATGCTGTCCCGGGGTACTGATGGAATGATTCGTGAAATGAGATGGGTGTTGTCAGTATGGAAAGGTAGATAGTGTGGTTCCAGATCTGTCGAGTTGCCATGTTGTTGTCGTTCGGTGTAGCTAGTCACTCCTTTAATTTGGTCACAGAATAGCATTGTTGGTTTTATTTGTTAAGGGCAAAGTAATTAGTCAGTTCGTCTTCTTGGGCTCTGCCAATGTGAAATATCTCTTGCTAACATCTAGGTTCTCTCTTGTACATCCTAGGCTTTGATCTGTTTATGTGGATTGTGCTATATCAATTAGAAATAGAGCTCACGACCAGGAAGCCTGCAAAGCAACAACCACGGTAGTCTGGGAACTAATTTGTTCTTCCCTGTCTCTGGAATGAGTCAGTGGGGAGACCCACAGAGGAGGATATTGAAAACACTATCAGCCGGTGCATGTTCATACTAACATAGAGGACGCATATTCATCAAGAAGTGGCCCTTACTCATAGAGCATCATATCGGGCCCAGACTCACTGGATAAGTTGTAAGATTCAGTCCGTGTGGAAGTGAGTGGGAAATCTTGTGACACTCAAGTGCTCCGAACATCGGTTTCACCACATGTGCAGTAGCATTCAGTTTCTGGAAAGAATAATTAAACCTTTGGGAAGCAGTGGGTCCATGTATCTTTAGAAGGTCGAATGCCGGTTTTCCTAAGTAGTATTAGTATGTGTGCGTGCGATGCATATGGTCTGGTATCGACCAATGCGAGAGAGAAACCACACACACACCCACACAGTGGTAGTGAGGCAACCGGCCGGGCCATTTTATTGGCCCTGGCCGTATCTATCGTAAGCATTTGATATACGTGCTTCGCCGCTCGCATGCATGGGAAAGCGAAAGAGTCGGACCCCGCTTCTTCTCTGTTCTCTTCGTTTTCTCGTGATATGCTCCCAATCACTCCCTCAGCTTACCGGATCCTTATCAACGACCGCCCGATCAGAAATTCAGATTCTCCTTGAACTCCTCCTGCTGTCTCTCTACGCTAGCGAGATGGCTGAACAGCGACCTACACTGCCTCCCGACGCTTCACGGCAAAGTCTCGGCAGCCTACCGGAAGACGAGGAAGCACTCGTTCGTGCATCGAAGCTGTGCGAGACGTGCCGTCCCATATTTGATAGTTCACTGCCGCGGACCCGGGATAACAGCTTCTATCGAACGTTCAAGCATCACGAGTCTTATAATACTCTGTGCCAATCTGCTGCCGCAGGGTGTCGACTTTGTATGATACTTGACGAGAAGTGGAGACGCCATGCAGCATCTGTATACGAAGCTCCTGAGGATGCATCGTTTCTTTTTTTCGATTTGAGGAAGGGGATAACAGCGACTGGAGTTGATATAGAAGCTGACTACAAATATTCGTCCAAATCTGATGGCGCTATAATGTTGCGGGCTTATACCACCAACTGTAAGACACACACAAATTTCGCGTTTTATTCCCACGGAATGCTAATTCAGGAACTATGGGCAATAGTTCCCGTCATAAAATGGCAAATAAGACCTTACCCAAGTCACTCCATGGAAAATATACTGGACTGGGTGAATAAGTGTCTTAACGATCACCAAATATGCCAGGATGCCAGACGACCTATTCACCTTAAACCAACCCGGCTTCTATACTTGGACCCTAGTCAGCCGGATAAAATAAAACTTATCCAAGTGACTCAGGCATACAACTACCAATATGTCACCCTCAGCCATAGATGGGGGCTCCCTGAGGAGCCACCGAAACTCTCCAGATTCAATAACAACCCGGATCAAGAAAGGAAGATATACGTCGGGTCTCTCGAAGAAGGCAAGCCAATCGCGGACCTACCACGAACGTTCCAAGATGTTATCCATATAGTTGAGAGCTGTAGGCTTAACTATCTTTGGATTGACTCCTTATGCATTTTCCAGGATAAGGATGGTGAGGAAAACCAGGACTGGACAAAAGAGACATTAAAGATGGCCGATATATATGCCGGGGGGGTTTTCAATATAGCCGCTACGCATGGTCGAAACTCAGACGCAGGCCTATTTCCAGTAAAGCCCAACGCATCACTACCAGCATCACATACGATCGGAGGAGAAGTTAAGATCCTATGGGAATATCCCAAAGATAAGTTTCAGCATAGGGTCTTATCCTCCGAGCTCCTATCTCGCGGATGGGTGTACCAGGAGGTCCTCTTTACACCTGCAAATCTCTTCTGTACAGCTGACGAGATATGGTGGTCCTGCTCTAATACTACCTGCTCTGATACGTTTCCTGGAGGGGCTCTAGAGCTCGACCGCGACGGGATGCCGGTCCAATTCAAAGACAATCTCAGAGACAAGAAACAAGCTATAATGCCGGGCAATATCCATTCTGATCCGATAGGAGCTTGGAGAGATATACTTCGTAACTATACTGAGACGTCGGTAACAAATCCTAGCGACCGCCTAGTCGCAATCGCAGGAATTGCCAGTATTTTCAAGGCTCTATACACTAACCAGCTGCGGGATGCCGTTTACCATTCTGGCATATGGCTTTCAAAGGATCTGGACTATCTCTGTCAAATACTATGGACCCCGAACGACCCTTTCAATATCAATACGTTTCCGTCCCACACATATTCAGCCTCAGCTGAATGCAATATACCTTCATGGTCTCCTTTGAGCTTTAAAGGGCTTACTAGGATTAAAGTTGTGGATCCGCTGTCTCCATTGGAGTTCGTACGACTTTGCAACTCCTCTCTGGATACCCTGACTGGCACGGACAACTTCGGGCATGCAGCCGGACAGGATCGGTGCGTATTACATGTCCGCGGTATTCTTGTCAATGTGAGTGGCCGCGGCAAGTACGGTATTGACTGTGAGGCCACTAAGCCATATGCGTTCACCCATGCCAATTGGGATAGCGTCGACATGGCTGTTAAGTTGAGCGCCACCACAGCACTTATTTTCAAGAGCACCTATGGAATAGGCGGGATCCTGTTGAAGCCGGTGAATGGCTCGCCAGACAGGAAAGACCGTTTTGTTTGGGAGCGGTGTGGCTACATCCATTGGAAGTGCCGCGGGATGGACGGTTCGAAGCATTGCTGTAAGACTCTGGGCTTTGAGAGACATGGGCTTACCTGCGGCGACGATGGAGCCTTGAAGAGAAATGGGTCGACGCAGTCCGCACTGGAAGATGTATACATAGTGTAATTACCACCCGCCTATCAAGCTGGGTGCTTGCATTCTTCGTAAATAATTAGGTCTCGCAGTGAGAAGATGCAGATCCATGCATCAAGCCACAAGTCAAGAATCCGACTGTTGCCCACCCAAAGCCGGGTCATAGTTCGCAAGTGCCAAATCAAAAACTTCTGTCGAACAAGCCTTATCCGTTAACCGTTTTGTTTTCATCTTTTTCCCTTCCTGAAATTAACCCATGTTGCCTTCCCATTGGCATATGCACTTGAGTACTCTTGGCGACCTAAGCCCCAGATCAAGGCCTTTTAGTACCCTGTCCGCAGCGTCTGCCTCCCTTTTGATCACAGCTTGGGGCCACCGTCTTGGTCGTCTTTGACAGTCCACCAGATCAGGTCTGTGAGCCACCATAGCCCTTCATGAGACTGGTCCGGAAAGACGGGCTGCGATGGAGCTTCACCAACACCTCCAGCATAGTCTCTCGGGCTTCGTTCAGGCGTTCCTCTCTGGTCTTCTTCTTTGCCTCTCGGGTCTTCTCGTCGTCCTCGGTAGTTGGCTTGAGGCCTTCGGTGAGTTTAGAGGAGGCAGCCCTCTCGAAAGCCTGATCAGGCATCTTGACCAATGCACCCAGCTCCTCGGCAGCCTCCTCCAGCTCTTTGTTATCGCTCTTCTCCATCCAAGGAACGAGCATTGGGTAGCCGTATCGGTACAGGACCGCCGCGCAAGACCTGCCGATGGTGCAGGCCAGCGTCTCGCCTTGTTCAGCAGGCAACAGCTTCCTGTGGTCTGTGAGCCCACCTTCAAGGATATGAATTGGAAAATGGAACTCCTCAAGCTTCTTTGCTCCGCGGAGCAAAGCAAACGTTGGCGTCAACATGACGTCTAGCTGCTGGGGGTGCTGCCAGTTTTCCAACCCTATGCGGCGGATGTAGCACAGAGTCTGAGCTGGAACGCGGATCAAGAAGGTTTGCAGGGTGCGGGGGTCCTTGAACTGGAACGTTTTGGCGTATAAGATCTCTGCAGCTTCACAGTTCACCTTCTTGTTCACCTGGAGCAACTTCAAGAAGTGAGCAGCGCCTTGGGGAATGGCAAATGTCTGGAAGAATGGAGTCGTCTGCGATCTCTTTCTGAACCTGATGTTGATGACACCCTCTTCGCCATTGTCTTCGTAAAGGACTTCTTTGTAGATGAGGATGCGCAGTTCGGTTGGCAAACTCCTTTTCGTAAAGGTCAGCGGGAGCAAACATCAGCAGCTAGAGCCTGGTGGGAACATTGGCTTAACCCCATACTAGAGGAGAGCCAATTTCAATAAAGAAGGGAAGGGGAGAGTGTGGAGCAGGCTTGGGAAGGTTGGCTAAGTGTGAGGTATTCCAGATATCTGGAGGTTAGGGAAGAGACAGCTTACATGAGGCCAACGGGTTCCTCCTTCTCGCGACGCGCGTGACGCGTCTCGACAGCCTTGCAAGGCTTCTTTGCAGGTTTCTCCTGCGCCGAACCAAGCTTGCGCTTCGATTGAGAGGGCATAGTCGCGATGTTCAGGATTTCTTGTTGGATAGTCGCTTTGTGGAGTGCAGGTTTTGTGGAGTGCAGGTTACGTCGAATACAGGCTTAGGGACAAGTGATACACTCTGTTCACTTGCAAGATTCCCTTAGCACGATAAGACTCTAGGCGAATTGTCGGCGAGCCCCTGGCAGAAAAGATCGATGACGGTGATTGTGGAAGAGGTGTAGGGGTCAAAGGCAAGTAGTCCTCGACGGAAGAGTGGTAATGCCAAGGCAGCTGTGGTTAAAGAGTACGGTAGTGGTCAAGGTACCAAAGCAAGGTTATCGACGATAGTGCCACAGGTATCTTCACAGCGTTCTAGCAGCTGTTTTGATATATGCCTAGGTACCTAGGTACCTAAGTATCTTGACCTATACAGCTGCCAGGTGCCTTTCAGGGCTGTCAGGTTCTTCTATAGCATTGTGTACCTACCTACCTCTTCTACTTAGGCAGACACTTTGTGTTGTATCGCTGCCCCTGATTGAGGAGGTCGTCTACTATAAACAGGGCTGTTTGCCACTTGGGGCAGTAGTCATTGCAATCACAGTGGCTGACAGTGAGACCTTGACTAGAGGAAACATATTATGCCAAATTTGTATTTGTATCAATATCAGCAGCATATTGGTAAGTATATATCTTCAAAGTACAGGCCTAGAGCCCTGTAATCATGGGAGTCATGTTTATGATGATACCTAGGCACAGCACAGGTGATAGTCTTGAACTCATTCCGCACTTATAGCCAAGGATAAGGAGACAAAGTGAGATATTACGGACATCCTAGAGCTGATTGAGTAAAGGGAATAGGTCAGGCTGGACTGGATAACATCGACTTCAATGTTTGATCCGTGATCTGCGATAGAGACAAACATGAAAGCTGTCTCTAACTGTTATCTATATCAGGGAAAAGATACTCTTGATTCCAAAAAACACAAACATTGGCAAGCCAAACACACACAGTTTGTTAGCGGCTTGTTCTTGGTTCATACAGCCCGGAGTGGCTGGGAGGTCAAATGATGCCGCAAATATGGTCAGAAATATATATCTCTTGGATCATGCGAAATTAGTCATCAAGTCCTTTGTCATTATTTACCCAGGCAATGAGTCTACCCATAGTTTGAGTTTGGTGAGAAACGTCTAGTGATGTTTCCTCAAGAGATATCATATATGTGCCTTCATCGGTGTCACCATCACCAGGCCCGCTATTTTCCCGGAATGGCAATCTGGTTCTTGAGGGGCTGCCCGGCCAAGAACTTCCTCAGGTTCTCTGCAATGAGGGCCTCTGCCCCTTGTGGCCTTCCACCAGCAGCGTGTGGGCTGATAACGCAGTTTTCGACCTTCCACAGCTTGGAATCGCTCGGCAGTGGCTCCTTCTCAAACACATCGAGTGAGGCACCCCCGATATCCTTGCTGACCAGCGCATCGTACAGGGCGTCCTCGTCGATACACGTGCCGCGGCCCACGTTGACCACCCACGCGTGTTTGGGCAGCAGGCCCAGCTTCTCCTTGTTCAGGACGTGCTTGGTGCTCTCGTCGCCGGGCAGGATCATGACCAGTGCGTCGGTGGTCTTGAACACGTCGGCGATCTGGTCCTCGCCGACGACCTCGAACCCGTCCCGGATGCCCGCCTTCCTCGCGACACCCTTGACGGTCGCGCCCAGGGAGACGAGCCAGGGCGCCAGCTTCTTGGCGATGTTGCCGAACCCCCAGATGGTGACGTTGGCGTCCCGCAGGGTGGTGAACCTGTCCTTGGGCCTGTCGGGCTGGGGCCCGCCGAGGTGCTGCGGCCACTTGGACTGGGCCTGGAAGTCGCGCATCTCGTAGAACCTCCGGGCCGAGTTGAGCAGCATGCCCAGGGTGTGCTCGGCGACGGTGTGGTCGTGCAGGCCGGACCCGGTGCACAGGGTGATGGAGGGGTCGAAGCCGGCGGCGAAGACGTCGTTGGGGCCGGCGGCGCAGGACTGGATCCACTTGAGGTTCTTCATGCGCTTGGCGGCATCTTGTAGATTGGCGGCGGAGTTGGTCCAGACGATCAGGAACTCGGCGTCGATGAGGTCCTCGGGAATGGTCTCCTTGACGTTGTAGTGGTGGATTGTGACGGGGAAGCCCTCGATGGATTTGATGTCGAGGATGAGGGAGGAGTTGGTGGACTTGGGTTCTGGAACGAGGAGCTTCATGTTGGATGGTGTCGGGAGAACTGATGAAGGGAGATTTGAGGTTGAAGTTGAAGTTGAGAAGAAGGTTGAGGATGAGTATGACCAAGACTTGGCGAAACTAAAGAGAGGGGAAAGGCTTTGAACAGGATACTGGAGAGATGTTCGTCCCTTTCCTATATACAGTGTCTTTGAGCCCAAGGGAGTGTGTTTTGCAGAGAATTGTCGACAGAGAATTGAGCTGGCACGTGAGGTCATCGCAGCGAGGTTGACGATGCGACTGAGTGCGAATGACGCGGGGTCGACGTGGGGGTTTCGGGCAGTTCTGCGACTTCGGAGAGTCCCGAGTAGAGGGTTAGGGGTAATTCCTCCCCAAGCAGGTCATATTCGGCGAAAACACCCAATGTTGGCGTGTATACTAAGATTGGATCCATCCGTCCTACCTACTTAGTACTTAAGTAAGTACATAATAATGGTTAGCCTGGACAGAGTGGGCATGCGCAGGCTGGCGGTCTTCAAGTTCATCAGACACCTGGATTCAATCAATGGAGTCAAGCTCTTGTTCATTGGCACTAGCTACTCAACCATGGCTGAGCATCATGAGAAGGACTGTCATGACTGAGGCAGCGTCTTCGGTTTCAAACCGTCAATGCGTTGACCAGAACAAATCGTAAGACCCAGATTCCCCCGGTTTTCCTCACGATGTAGCTGGGGCTGGATTGGTAAAAACGGTGTTTGAAGGCAACTCATAGCCCTTGACCTTTTGGTTAAAGATGATGACATTCTGGTAAACCGTCAGTCAGCTAGTCGCAGCACATCTCGCAGCAATCATGGTCTTCTCTCCTAGCGACACTTACGCTGTCGAGATCCTCCACAGTCAAGTCTCTCAGGCCCCATGGCCTCGTCTCTACATCTCCCAGTACCTTTGCCTTGTTCGCCTTGAACTTTTCCGCCAGCTTCTCAAGCTCGTCGTCGTCTCCGTCGATGCGGATATAGACCTTGCCAAACTGGACATCATTGGGGATGTTTGGGAACCCTCGACCTGCACACACACGCACCACAGACTTGCCATCAGTGTCTTGTCTTGGTTTGGTGCTATCTGGCTGGGGCCGCCCCGGGAGGAGAGTCATTGCTAGATCAACCACTCTTGGGCAGACTTACGGCGCAGGTAGATGTTCACTGGAGCATCCCATTTCGACACGCTCTCGTCGTTCACAAGCTGTACCCAGCAGTGGTCATCGCGGTCTCGGCCCGCAAGACGGAACCCGAGGCTGCCGGTATAGTAGTCGATGGCATCCTGGATGGATGAGACGGGCAATGACGGCTGGATCTTGATATAATTTGGAGCCATGATACCTACTCAAGCAGGTAATGAGGTGCTGTATCCTTTTTGCTTTACCCACGAATATTCAGATGTCAGCCCTGCGCTTACTGAACACTGAAGCGACGTTGAAGTGGGGGAGTTCAGTGGGCCTTTTGGAGTTGATGTCGCTCCAGCTGCAATGGCACGTCACTGTTGACCTCCCCCCACCTGTTCCCCCCCTCCCCCGCGGGGGTGGCAGCCACAGCTAGGCCCTGGAACCCTGGACTGAACCCTGAGCTTGATTCTACAAGTAATAGTACCTACTTAGTAGGTAGACAAGGATGAGTAACCTCATACAACGAACCTTTGTCACACGACAGACTGCATTCTGCACTCCGCATTCCAGAACATATTAGTATACTCACAGGTCGCCTCACATCAACTAAGGCGGTGAATCAATTGGCCAATGGCACCAACGCGGGGCCCCATGTTTGCCTGTAGGGGCAGGAAGTCGGGGAAAGCCTCGGTTGACGGCAGGGCCAAATTCCACCACACAGCTTTCACGGACTTGGTGTTAGCAGTGGCCACTGCAGCGGCTGCCCGGGGCGTCCACCCGTAAGTTCAATCACATGGCTCATTACCAATGCTATTCATTTCCATACGAGACGTCAACCGGCATAGTAAAGGCCCCGAGGGCTTGGCCTGGATCGTGGCAACGGCGCATGGGTGACGTGACGGTGGTATTATAAGGCAATGGGGGGTCGACGCGTGCTGTCAGGTCATCAACGATCCTCCTCCTTGATTATGCCCATTGAATCAATGTGTAAGAGGCTGTCTTATCCAAGATGGTGTCATTATACTGGTTTGCGGCCGCATTGGCTTCCCTAGGCTGTGTGCAAACAGGGGCAGCAAGCAGACAGCCCACGATCAATGACAATGGAAAACGAGATGCGCTCCAAGATCTGGTATTCTACCCTCATCTGGTAACAAACCCGTGTCTCAAGACTCTGACCATGGTATACAGGTGATATGGGACTCGCACTCCGTATTTGTGAGGGGTGAACGCATCATGTTCTACTCAGGCGAATTCCATCCCTTTCGCCTTCCCGTCCCAGGCCTCTGGCTCGACATCTTCCAGAAGATCAAGGCCCTTGGCTACACTGGCGTGTCCTTCTACATCGACTGGCGACTCCTAGAAGGGAACCCAGGCCACTTCACCGCCGATGGCGTATTTGCCTTTGAGCCTTTCTTCGAAGCAGCTGCCGAAGCTGGGCTCTACCTCCTGGCGCGTCCAGGGCCGTACATCAATGCCGAAGTCGCCGGTGGTGGCTTTTCCGGGTGGCTGCAAAGGGACTCGGCAATCCTGAGGACAAATGAGAGCGGTTACGTCGATGCAACGAGGAACTATGTGGAAAACATCGGCAGAATCATCGCTGCTGCCCAGATTACGAATGGGGGGCCCGTCATAGCTTTCCAACCGGAGAACGAGTACACCTACGGTGCGAGTTGGGTCGAGTGGCCTGACGTGGAGTACATTGAAACCGTGAACGAGCTGTATCGTGAAGCGGGGATAGTAGTGCCGTTCATCAACAACGAAGCCTCTCCCATCGGTTTGTTCACACCTGGCGAGCCAGGTGGACCAGACATCTACGGCCATGACAGCTATCCGATCGGTTGGACATGTAGCGATCATGACACCTGGAGCGCTGGAGCGCTGCCGACCAACTTCTGGGAGCTACATCTCGAGCAGAGCCTGGACACCCCATACGCGATCCCGGAGTTCCAGGGTGGTGCGATCGCCTACTGGGGCGGTTCATGGGATCTTGAAGATTGTGCAGCTTTGATCGGTCCAGAGGCTGAGCGTATGTTCTACAAGAACAATTTCAGCTTCGGCATTACTATCTTCAATATCTACATGGTACGTGATCACGACCACCTGAGACTTGCAGGTCGATCTGACATGTCTCCTTTAGACCTACGGGGGAACGAACTGGGGTAATCTGGGACAACCAGGCGCCTATACTTCATACGATTATGGTGCTGCTATCAAGGAAGATAGGACACTGTTCAGAGAGAAGTATCCGGAGGCGAAGCTCATGGCTCAATTCCTGAAGGCGTCCCCTGCGTACCTTGACGCTACCCCTGGCAACCTTACGAACACGACTTATGTGAGCACATCGGAGATATCGACAACACCGCTCTTCGGCAAGACTACAAACTTCTACGTGACCCGGCATTCTGACTACACTTCCCTCGACTCCACGCCATACACATTGACTGTCCCGACGAGCATTGGCAATGTGACCATCCCACAGCTCGGTGGCACTCTGACGCTAAATGGCAGGGACTCGAAAGTTCATGTCACTGATTACGACGTCGGTGGCTTAAATCTGATCTACTCGTCTGCCGATGTATACACCCACGGAGCTAGCGGGGAGAAACGCGTCCTCATACTATATGGCGCGGCCGGTGAGACCCATGAGCTTGCATTCCCCTCAGATATGGGCAAGCCAACAGTTGAAGGTGACAGCAGTACCGTCACTGTAAAGACTGTCGGCTCTGCCGTTGTTGTCCAGTGGAACGTCACCAAGGATAGGAAGGTGTTGCACTACGGAAACAAGCTCGACGTGTATCTCCTGTGGAGAAACGACGCATTCGACTACTGGGCTCTGGAACTTGAAGCCGCATCTCCCATCGGGAACTACACCTCTCCAAAGAAAGACACCGTGATCGCGAAAGGAGGCTACCTTTTGAGGACGGCCGCCAAGATCGGTACCTCGCTCTTTATAACTGGCGATCTGAATGCTACCAGCACACTGGAAATCGTTGCAGGCCTTCCTGGTTCCAACAACATCTACTTCAACGATGTCAAGGTTCAAGGCGTCAAGTCTGCCAATGGCCGGCTATCGGCAACACTGACTTACTCGCCTCCAAGTTTCGACATCCCCGACCTGTCGACCTTGGAGTGGAAGTATATTGATTCGCTCCCCGAGATCCAGTCATCATATGACGACTCTGCATGGACAAAGGCCAGTCATGGCAACACCACCAACAATTTTCGAGACGACGAGGGCACTGTCGTCGGCCTGAAGACACCCTCGTCACTGATCGCTGGTGATTATGGCTACCATACCGGTTCGCTGATCTACCGCGGGCACTTTGTCGCAAACGGGAATGAGTCGTCTCTCTATCTCTCCACACAAGGAGGGTCAGGCTTTGGCCACTCTGTCTGGATCAACTCGACCTACCTTGGCTCTTTTGACGGTGCGGGCGTGCCGGGTGGATTCAACGAGACGCTGAGCATCCCCTCCGGCACGCTGACGAGGGGGAAGAACCACGTGATCACCGTTGTAATGGACCATATGGGCGAGGAGACCAACTGGACGCCCGGCTACGACACGATGAAGACCCCCAGGGGCATCCTCGACTACGACCTCGCCGGACATGTGCAAAGCGACGTCACCTGGAAGGTCACGGGTAACCTGGGCGGGGAGCAGTATGTGGACCAGACGCGCGGGCCGCTGAATGAGGGTGCGATGTACGCCGAGAGACAGGGCTACCACCTGCCTCAGCCGCCGAGCGAGGGATGGGTGACCAGGAGCCCGATCGGTGATGGGGTTGATGGTGTGGGGATCGGGTTCTTCGCTACGAGCTTTGACTTGGATATACCCAAGGGGTTGGATGTACCCATGGACTTTGTTTTCACCAACGTCACGGCTGTGGGTGGTCGGCCTGCGGCTTTCAGAGTGCAGCTGTTTGTTAATGGGTATCAGTTCGGAAAGTACAGTAAGTACCACCCGCCCTCTCGAGGAAAGGACTGTCAAGTGTGGGCCGTTGAGACCTGACCATGGAGGTCATCCATGAAATTTTGTTGCTCGTTGCTGACTTCGCTATCTAGTTAACAATCTCGGCCCTCAAACGAGCTTCCCCGTCCCTCAGGGTATCCTCAATTACAGTGGCACCAACTATATCGCAATTACTCTGTGGTCTCAGGAGGAAGAGGGTGCCAATCTAGCAGACCTACAGCTCGTTGCTGACGCGGTGATACAGTCGGGCATGAGTGACCCGGGGTTGAGTCCCATGCCTGCATGGGAGAAGAGGGAAGGAGCATATTGATAATGCCCACAATAGCTACTGAAGTACTGAACTCTGTGTCCGTTCTGTGTGTCAACGTGGCTATTGTGACTATGAGGCTTAAGCCGGTGTTCTGCCCAGATACTTAGTACGGAAGCCAAATGCAAGGGAGGTCCTTCAATACCGAAGTACAGAGTGCGGGAACAGGGATAAAGAGCTACTTATATAGTGGCAGGTAGAAGGGAAGAACATCTGGGATTCCTAGGTATAGTTTGGAGACTCAAAGAGAATATAGAACTCCGAAGTAAGTTGAACTGTATGTACCTGGGCAGATTCGGGTCTAACGGCTAGGGAGGGGACGAGCACTGGAAGCCCTATTGGCACTATGACTGGGGAACTTAAGATATTTGGTCATTATTCGTGTGAGTAACAAAGTAACAGAGTTTTCCTGGCAGGGATCAAGGAGAACTCTGAAATAAAGGCACAAGACAGTTGTTTTCTGGTGATGAACTCTAAAGGCACACATTGTTGAAGCCCGTGCAATTTATGCACACCTGTGCAGATAATCCATCAGGGGGCCGTGCAAATATGGGAATGCCACCTGCCGCAGCCACTAGAAACACCATGGGCATATAGTATCCAACTTGTAAGATGTTAGTTGGTACTTAAGTATGGACTAGACACTGCCATGACTGTGTCTTGATATTCAAACTTGCATAGTATTGCTTGGTGCATTTATTGAGGACACTCACACCAACATAGTTACTTTGTTAAACAAAATTAGCAACTGTCATATCATTGGAAGCAGTCCTGTCTTTGCAGATATGGCGGGCATACTCCTTATTCTTTCCACTTCTTCAAGTGACTGCCTCCTCCCCTCAAGTGAGAGTGAATCATATGGATAGACTTCTTGATAGGGAAAGTGGCTCCAGGGCTCTGCCGGATATGGCCAACTTCCTATTTTGCTGTGAATCTCCCATTGCTGCGAGTATCCCATTATGCGCATACTTAGGTATCCTATTGCTGCGCATACCCCTTTGCTGCGAATACTCCTTTGATGCGAATAGTCTCTAGTGCCCTCTTGATCCTTCTCCTTCTTAAATTGTGGTCCCCATTTCTTTCCTTCAAACCTACAGCGCCCTCCCACTCAGAACAACCATCTCAACGGAGCACCTTCAGATCCGTTTTCGATACATCACCACCGTCGAGTACACAAGATGGAGCTCAACTCTGGACTCCGCGAGATGATGACGGTCCTGCGGGCTACAGAGCCTAAGATGGGCTTGAAGAACTTTACGAAGCTTGTGAGTACAAAGTTTGCAACTGTCCTGCCGACGTGGTCAGTATCTAACTTCGACACCGTTCGGCCAGGTCAACTCCTGCCTCCCCTCTGACATGCAGGTTGAGAAGTACATCGTTCGGGACTTCATTCGAGGCCTCGAGGCGACCCAGAACCAGGGAACTGCCGCCAATGAGGCCACCGCCAATGAGGCCCTCGCCAACACCACCACCGAGGACATTGCTACCCAGCAGGTCACCGCCCCCGACGTTGCCCTCAAGCCCCGCGACGAAACCTTCAAGGAGGCCACCAAGCAGCTGTTCGTCGCCTTCCAGACCTGGGAGCGAGAGTACCTGCTGGGCCTGGACAGCGAGATGAACGAGAAGGTTCGGACCGGCGCGAACGGCAAGCTGATCGACAGCAGCACCACCTTCCCCCTGGCGCACCTGCGCCACCACGTCGAGGTGCTCCTCACCCTCAAGGGCGTCAACCCGTCGGCGGTCCTCTGCAAGTCGCACCACGACGACTCGCTGACCAACGTCAACACCGGCGTCGTCCTCAAGTGCCTGGTACCCCTCCTCGACGCCCTCGCCATCGAGTCCTACGGCTTCCGCCTGCGCTACCTGCCCGCCGACGTCCTGACCGCGGGGCCCCGCGCCCGCGCCCGCAAGGGCAACTGGGTCCTGGCCGACACCCTCTCGCCCAAGTGGCCCCTCGTGCGCGACCTCTTCTTCAAGGACGACCGCCCCGCCGGCCGCCGCGTGCCCGCCCGCCTCGTCGCTGCCGCCCTCGGATACCCGGTCGACCTGCGCGGCGGCCGTGCGCAGTGCGAGGTCAAGCTCTACGACGACACGGAGGAGCGCATCCTCAAGGGCATGGTCGAGGAGAAGGTCTGCTGCGTTGAGGCGTTGCACTTCCCTTGTGGCCCTGGAGGTGAGTAGTTTCACTGGATCTCCAATTCAAACACCTAACCCGTATCTGGTGCACTCCGGTTCCTTTCCATTCCCTCACCCTTTGCGATCCCATAAGCAAACAAACGACTAACATGCGTGCTCTCTTCCAGATGTTGCTGAGTGGGAGGCGATCTGGTCGTACTTCAAGAAGTGTCGAGCCGCTGCCGCAGAGGTTGGAACGGCCATCGGCATCAATCTGTGTGAACACATGCCCATGGCACTGTGGGTGAAGAGCCTCAAGGAGAAGTGATCGGCACGTGGAGTACAAGCCATCACTGCTCATGGTGTCGAGTCGCAGGAGCATTGAATGGGAGTACACCGACAGCGAAGACGTTGTCTACCGGGTGGCCAAGGCGGAGAGAGTAGATGGAATTGATGAGGCATGAAGTGAGCTGATTTATGCTGGAGTTGATGGAGGTTACTTCCAAGGTTGCGGTACCTGGTCAGATTGGAGAGGTGGTAATCGGAGCAAGCATATCATCCTGCTACTGAAGCGCTACCTCCTCTGGGCAGCGGTTTCCGTGGCTCAACCTCGTATTACTTCGATTTGATGCCAGAGATCATCATCATATGAAATAAAATGCGCACACCAATTGTGGTTTCGTTTTCCCTAATGCTGCAGTCATATGTTCCTCATCATCCCTTCTTCATATCCGCTGGCAGGTCAAACACCTTACCCGGATTCATAATCCACTTTGGATCGACAGACCTCTTCAGCCCTTTCATAACCCCAATGGTTCCCTCTCCCAACTCATCCAAGAGACATTCCTTCTTCCCAATACCAATGGCATGCTCCCCAGAGACAGTCCCCTCCATCTCCAGAGCCATAGTCGTCATATTATGAACCACGTCCTCCACTCTTTTCCTTATCACCTCGTCTTTGGGATCGTACGTCATGGTCACATGGAAGTTACCATCCCCTACATGGCCCATGACACTAGCAAATATCCCCAGGGAGCCACACTCCCTCTTGGAGACGTCGATGATCTCGGCCAGCCTGGACAGCGGCACCGCGACATCCGTCGAATAGGCCTCGGTGCCCGGCGGGCGGGTGCTCACCATGGTGAAGAGGGCCTCCTTCCTCGCGGCCCAGAGGTCGTGCTCGTCCTGCTTGGTCCTGGCAAAGTGGAAGGGGACCTTGCCCGCCACGGCCCTGACGATCTCGCCGGCCCGCCTCGCGTCGCTCCTGATGCCGTCCGTCGTGCCCGAGAACCTGAGGAAGAGCGTCGGCGCCTCGGCCCACCTCCGCGCGCGCACCCTCTCGCTGCCGTGCCGGTTGAGGATCTGCATCTGCACGTCGTCCATCAGCTCCAGCGCGGCGAGCTGGATGCCGCTCCGCATCAGGGCCGAGGCGGCCTCGGCCGCCGACGCGATCGAGGGGAACGACACGACTGCCACGGAGGTGTCCGCCGGCGTCGGGGCGAGCTTCAGCGTGATCTCCGTGACGATCCCCAGGGTTCCCTCGGACCCGACGAACAGAGATGTCAGGTTGTAGCCCGCTGATGATTTCCTTGGTCTCCTCCGTGTCTTGATCACGTTTCCGTCTGCCAATACCACCGTCAGGTTCACCACCCAGTCCTTCATAGTACCATAACGCATAGCATTCGTCCCACTGCAGTTCGTAGACACCATCCCCCCGATTGTGGCAGTCGGCGAAGGGTCCATGGGGAAGAACAGCCCCGACTCGGCGTTCTCGGCGTTCAAATCCATCCAATTCACACCAGGCTGAACCGTAACATCCATATCCTCCGGCCTGAAAGCAATGATGCGGTCCATACGGGTGCAGTCGATGCATATGCCAGAGTAGGGCTGTGAGAAATTGCCCTCGACAGAGGATCCCGCGCCGTAAGGGACCATGGGTACGTTGCGAGCGTTGCAGACCTTCGCGATGGCGACGACGTTGTCTGTGGACCGGGGATAAGCGACTGCCACTGCGCGTCCTGGGCTGTTAGAGGTGGACCAGTCTGAGTGTCCATGGTGGTCGAGTACATCCTCGTCGTAGCTCACATTATCGACACCTATGGCAGCTGAGATCTCTGCCGCGGCCTGGAGCATTTCCTGCCGGTTGGCATATGTTGACGAGTTGGAGCTTGCAGCCTGATAAGACCTGATCTTGGCCGCAATGAGGAGGATCACTGCAAAGGCGGCTGGTAAGGCAAGATAATAAGGGATAGCAAGCCGTCCGCCCCGTCCTCCCGTCCCGCCCCCTTCAACACCATTGATTGATCTCGAGGCCTCGGGTTGGGACGGTGTCCTGGGCTGTGCTGGGCGGCTTGGCGGAATAGGAGGCCCCTTTTCTACCTTTATTGGGGTGAATCTTTGTTTGCTACTCGACGTTGACTTCCATTGCCGGAGGTGTATCATATGTGTGTGGGCTGCCCTGGCGAGTGTTGCCCTGACGGCGAGGCTTGGCAACGAGCAACATGTTGAGCTTCGAGCAAATGAATGCAGCATGCAGCGGCCGCTGCGCCTAAACGAGTCGAGTTGGCGACATCGTGACATATTTGGCAACAGATATGTGGAAGCTACACACACTTGAATGCTTATGAGTTTCTCCCGAAGCGATATAATACAACACAGATGCGGGGATAATTATATCACAGGTGCCGGGTCCGAACCCTAACCCGCATGCGGATTACATTACTCTATATACCTAAGTACCTACTGAACTACTAAGTACTTAAGTATGTACTTAATATGTAGGAGGACGTTAGTGTCTGGTGGCTGTAAGTAGAGCCATTCATTCAATACATCCTTATTACCTACACACCACAACCACGTCGTAACCACGCTACGTTCATACCCTACCTGAGACCACAGTTGGACTTCCCCGTCTCGGTTGAGGGATCTTGTAACACGACGGGGCGCATGAGTGTATTTGGCGTTGGGGGGGGGCTCTTGAGGTTGAGGGTGCGAGGCTTGGTGGGTTGAGGCTGGAGGCCAGGATATCCGTAATGAGTACCATCAGGAGGCCAGCACTGGCACCGCAGCCGGATTGGATGTTCACGGCACACAGTCGGGTCAAACTGAGGTACTGCAAATACTAAGCGGAGTTCTGTTGTGCGAGATGCTCAGTAAGACTTGTGAGACAAGGCCTGGGGGCAAGCCATTAGATAGTTGCCCCTAGGTGCCTCTATAATCTCTGTCGAGACACTGTCCGGTGATTACAAAGTATGTAGATAACCTCTCTTAGCATCCATGGATAGCGTGCCGTGCGAGGCTCTCAGGGCTTCAGGATCCAGGATACGCAGAGCGGGGCATTCTTAGATAGTAGCTGGATTATTTTCGTATAATAATTCGCATCTCCATTCTCCATTCTTCAATTTGGCTAGTCGAAGCCTCGTTACCCCCAAGAAAGGTCTACCTAGGTTTGCTAAAGGCTGGAGGTATGCCCACTCAAGATTTTATCACACATCATCTACTCAGTCCGCGCTCGTAACCTACTCGGTGTGCCCGAACGCCTTCCACAAGCATATCTTCCACTCGAACTCATCCGGGACAACCGAATTGTCACCGTCCAGGTACGCCTGGTTCACCCAGAAAGCCTTTTCAGACAGCAGCGTAGTAGCTTCGGAGGCCAGAGCACTGGCATCGAAAAGGTTGTACCCCAGCACATTGGGAAATCCGCACCGCCAAACCTTGTTGTTTCTCATATGGAGGTACCGGTACTTCTCCATGATGGTCTCCTTCTCCTCCACACGCTCTAGGACCCTGTCCTTGTCCCGGACGGCGTGGTACATGGTACCGATCTGGTCGCGGACGAAGCAGATGCGCTCCAGGCTGGGGATAGCCGTGAAGAAGAGGGTTGCGGCCTCGATGCGGTCCATGTTGGCAGGGTGCTCACGGATCAGCTTGCTGTTGCACATCGCCTTGTCGATGCGCTCATAAGGGTGCAGCATCTGCCGGACGTCAGTGATCTGCTGGAGAGTCACAGGCTGCTGGTCGGTAATGTCGAGCTGCTCGAGTGACTTCATGGGCGTGAGCAGGGATACAATGTTCCTGATGGGGCCGTTGAGCAGGCCGCACATGGCGAAGTGCTTGAGGTGGGGTAGGGTTTGTGCGAGCTGGCCAAGGTTGGGCTTGTCGCCTTGCTCGCTGAAGCCTTGATAGCGCAAGTCGCTGTTGTCACAAAGGGGGCTGTTGGGATATGCTCGAATCATGACATACTTCAGGTGTGCGAAGCGGGAGAGATTGAGACTGTGGGGCCTCAGCCACTCCGGGTCGAAGTCGAGCCAGAGACGTTCCATGTGGATATAGGGGTGGGCGAGGAATTGGAAATCGAAGCGATGGCCACGAGGGGCGCTCAATTCCAGCTGCGTGGTGTTCAAGATGTAGTGAGGCGCGCCATTGCTCTGCCACTTGTTCCAGATTTTCCTGACTTTTTGCAGAAAAGGCCATGGCGTGGTCTCTTTCTCAAGGACGAAGCGCTGAGTTGGCGGACGGATGTAGTCTAGGGTGCTGATGAACTCGTCCTCAATGTAGGCATGGTTGGGCTGAGGGGTTCGGCCAATGGAAATGGTGAACTTCTGAGTCTTCTTCAGCAGAAGGGAGGTGGAAAGTTTGTGCATCAACTTCATACTGTCCAACAGAAGATCCTGGCAGGTGGCCTCACTCATGTCGTTGATGCAGATCCTCTTGAACAGGTACGGTGCAGTGAGCCGGCGAAAATAGCGGTTGACCAGAGTCAAGTCACGCACGGCGCCACCGATTAGCTTCTTGTTCTGTGGAGTCCATTGGTCTCTTCGAGCCGGGACGAGAAGTCCAAACTCGACGAATTCGAGGTGTAGCTCGGTGGGGAGGTCCATCAAGTTCAGAGGTGGCTTGTTGACAGACTTGTTGGCAGACTCGCAAGGAGTGATGACGGCGAGGCTGTTGTTGTTGTCCATTGCGAGGTCGTCGTTGTTGCTTGCTGAATGTAAGTCTAAAGTCGGGCTGCTGCTTGTCTTGAAGGCTACCAGCAACTACTACAGCGAGAACGTTGACCAGTTGGTAAGAAAGGGATTTCTGAGACTGTTAAAGCGGTATGTGTGGATTGGAGATGCCCAAGGTGAGGAGAGATGGAATCCAACTGATCAAACCGCAGAGGTCGTGCGAAGTAGATTTTGTTGACTGAGGAAGATGCGAGGTCGAGCTTGGAAGAGATCAGTCTTTAGGACAAACATTGGAATATGTGAGTTCATAATTAATTAAGTAAAACTACGTACTAAAAACCAATTTGTGATTTGCTCGAGCCACACGGTCCTTTTAGAGCCAGGTACTAAGTACTCACCATTGTCGTGGTTGGCTGAACCGTCCGATATCTGATGATACAATGTTAGCCTCGCCCATTGTGCCCATTGTGCCTTCCATTGAACTCGAAATATTGCAGTTCCATAACGGAAGCTGAACAAGATCCAGCGGAGGCCTGGAAACTTCAGGCTACCGGGTACATAGGTACCTACTTAAGTAAGTACCTAGGTAATTACTTTCCCTCGGCCCCTCCACACCTGTACTGCACTCCTGATGATGCCGCAGCATCGTAGTCACTAGTCAACAGCAGCAGGCCACATTCAATACTACTACGTCGAATTGTGGTTTCACTTTCATTCTTCCAACTGGTCTTGAGACTTGAGTGCCTCCAAGCTGGGGGCGGGTGGATGTCGGTAAAGGTCGAACCAGAAAGGTCAACTTGAGACCTCAACCTTGGAAGGCACAGCCACCCGAGGTCTGATATGGAGGGACTGTAATCTAGATTAATATACTGAGGTACTGCGCAGATCACAAGCTCGAGGGAAATATCGTTGTCAACCAAATCATTGGGGGGCCTCGGATGGCATCCAGAACAGACAATCACCTTGGGATGCATGCCAACATTTGGACAAGAAACAGTCCCACTGGAAACATGCCACCAAAACTGCGACAGAAGTGACTGTGAATCCCCTTCAGAGACCACACATAAAATCCAAGAGAACGTATCAAAAAATACTCAGGGAATACTAAGAGGCATAGACACCCCAATCGTCATGCAAGATTCCATCTGGGAATCAGACGGGCTGCTGGGTCCAAGGGACGAAACACCCAAAGCGCGTCTGGAGTGTGGATATATAATTAGTCTCTTGTCACTATAGTATTTCTACCCTTTTGATGGTGAGGATCCTGTGTTGGGAGTGTGTCAAATTACTTATACTGTAGGAGGACTTGAGACGGCACATGTGCTTGCATGTGGGCAACCACAGCACTTCTCAGACACTCCGCTCCATAAAGGGCCAATACGTCAAGTGGTTTTCGATAACATATCGGCAGTAGAGTGATACAGGGAGGCAGGAAAATCTGAGGGCTATGAAAATTGACATAAAATATTTCAAATGGGTCAAAGACTTGAGTTGCATCACGGAATATTCAACTTGTAGCAATGCAGCTTGAAATCGCTTAAGTGTTCAGGCTTGTTTTTTTACACTCAATCAATATAATCACCCCATTGACTCATGTTACAACATTACAACAGGGCATATGGTCTAGGGGTATGATATCTGCTTCGCAACTATCGCACTTGCAGAGGGTCCCCGGTTCAAATCCGGGTATGTCCACAACTTTTTGCATTTTGCTCAGACCCTTCGTAAATTGCATACTTGGATTCTGGCATATCCTTTTGTGGTATTCGATGTTGTCAAACATATCGCAGTTGTTGACTTGACTTGACCTTTTTGAGTTGTATTTGTCGATTATTGGTTCTATGCCTACCTATGGCTAGGAGAGTTTCCAACATGACCTGAATGACTTGTATAGCATCAGAACGGCGATGTTCTGAGAAGCCCAAGTCCCGATATGAGAACGCGATTCCTAGGCGCCACTGGGCTTCGCAGCGAAATTGGCTTGTATGTCATTAAGTTTTCTTCATTTTCCGCATCTACAATGATGCATCGCCCAAAAACACACGTCCCGGGTATCGAAAAGAACCGTTTCTCCCTCACCCCCACCTCACAGTATATCCATCCCTCTCACCCAACACCAACACCAATACCAATACCCTCCCTGACCTCATACACCCCGATACCCCCATCGGCACCCCCAACAAATAGCTGGCCCCCGTCCCCCGAGAACGCCAGCTCCGTCACCCTGCCCAGGTCCCCGCCCAGGCCCTCAAGCCCCCAGCCCCCAGCGCGGCCGGCATCGCTCCCCTCGGACGACCACCCGCTCTTGAGCGACGACCGCCCGCTCCGCCTGCCCGACCCGCCGTCCGAGGAGGGCGCCATGCCGCCCAGCCGCCACAGCTCCCGCCCGCTCGTGGCGTCCAGCACCACCAGCCCGCCGGCCGGGCCCTTTCCGCCCGCGCCCCCGGGGTCGCAGTACGCCACGAAGCGGCAGTCCGGGCTGACGCAGCACAGTACGTCCGGGATCCGGTACGTGGTGACGTCCTCGTCGCCGCCAAAGTCCCACACCAGCACCACCCGCTCCGTGACGGCCACCGGCTCGACCTGCCACGTGCCGGGCCCCCCGATCGTCCGGAACCGCGCCGCCGCCCACACCGACACGGCCACGCTGCCGTACGTCGCGAGGCACAGCGGGAGCGAGTCCTCCAGCTCCGGGTACCGGGACCGGTCCGGCACGAGGGACTTGTACGGCCTGTGCTGCTGCTGGTGCGCCGGCGCCCCCGTGCTGTCAGCGAGCTGCCACACCATGAGAAGCGCCGCGTGCTCGGCGGGCGGGGCGTCCGGCCGCGGGGGCCGCGGGCCGGCGGCGGCCACGAGGAGCGGTCCTGTCGCCGAGTATGCTAGCTCGGGAAGCTTGGGTGTGTGGGGCAGGCCTGTCTTCCTGAGGTTGATGGAGCGCGGTTTGCCAAAGGGCTTCTTGGATGTCGTCGAGGGGGACGCGGGATAGAGGTCGATGGTATCTGTGTCCTCGCGGTATGCGGCGAGTGGGTATGGCCCGGCCTGTGCCTGTCGTGCGTATGCCCATCGGTACGCATCGTTGATACTCTGTACTTTCTTACGTTTCGCCCAGTTCCAGATCTCGAGGGTGTGGCCAAATCCCGAGGCGATGGCAATGAGGTTGAGGGCTTCCGAGAGGATAGCGTGACTGCGGATGAAGTTCTCCCTGCTTCGGGGCTGAGCCTGGACATAAAAGGGCACCTTGATGGTCGACATGAGGACATATCCAGACTGGATGTCCCATACATTTATACAGGACTTGCCATGGCGGCTTGCTAGGTTAGTGGATGTGGGAGATGTGATGATGGAGTAGACGCCATGAGCGCTGTCCTTGTCTATAGGATCGAGTCGTCTTAGTGGGGCGACATCAAGTCCAACGTCTTCAGAGGCTGTGGAAATGGTATGCTTTAGGCTGGGCAGTGAGAGCTTATCGGCGTACGAGCTTGATGGTGGTGGTAACTTGGTTAGCGACAAGTTGGAAGTAACAGAGAATCGGTTGGTGGCCGGTTCACTCAATGTGGATGACCTTGAGTCACGAATGGTGTCGGACACTGCTCTTGCCCTTGATCTGACTGGAAGATACGGTGCAATGTTTGTTGGTGATGTCGGAGGTTTCTGTCTCAGGTGAGACTTCGGAGGAGGGAGTGGTGGTAAGCTCTTAGCTGGGGGAGGAGTAGGGAAAAGGCTGTAAGTTGGTGAAGGGCGGACATCTCCAGCTTTCGGCAAAGACCGTCTCTGGATCAGCGGCCAGTCTGCAGGCTTCGTATCCCCTATTTCAGAACCGGGCTCCTTGAAAAGCTCCTCGTCCGGTATGGTTGCGAGTGGTGAGTGAGTAGAAGTCTCAGAGACAGACTCAAGTTCAGCACTTGTTGTTGAAGAAGATGACAATCTGGCCTGTTTGGATGGCTTTGAGCCTCCGGCCAGTCTCCTCCAAGACACCATCATGGATTGGACGGACGGTGTAGTTGGTGAGTTGGCCAGCGGCAGATGTGATTGAGTTTCAAGCTGAACAGAGATATTACTGCTCTCAATAATCAAATTTTGGACTTCATCTAGACAATCGCCGAGTTGCACACCCAGACGGGTAAGTCGCAAACTCCCAGTGGTCAGCTGTTGCCGCAAGTGGTCTATATCGGCCACCGTTGGCTGGTTTGATTTGCTTCCGGGTGTCAGTAACAGTAACAGTGACAGTGGCTCAGTCCAGATGTCATGCGATACCAAGCAGACAATGAGTCGACTTACAGGTCTACGGCTTCAAAGGCCAACTGCGCCGTCATCCGACAGAACCCCAACACCCTACCGAGCGCCCGAATCTCAACTGACGCCTCCGTGACAGCCCAGCGTCCAGATCTCAGCGGCCCATCCCCACACTGGGAGAAGACACCGTCGACGCGGCTGCAGACATCGGTGCAACCACGGATGACGCCCACCAGGGGGGCAAACAACGGCACCGGCAGCACGACATCCCGCAGGCGCTCGAGGGTGCGCTGGAGGTCAAAAAGCTCGACGAGCAAAGGCTTGAGCTCGCGGTGTGCCGCTGGGACGTCGCCCAGGAAATCGGTTGCGGCTTGTGCGCTCTGGGAGGCCGCGATGAGGGCAGCGGTACTCGCTGCGGCGAGGGGGCCGTCCATACGCTGCGGGCGTGTTACCAGGAGGAATGCGCTTAGAATTGGCGGATGATACACCCGAATTCCTCTGGTTACTGTGGCTCATATGGACCGTTAAAGGTAGGAGAGCCTCAGTCGACCATCCGGAAAATTGATTAATCAATCTCGAGTAGTACTTTGTGGTTCTGACAGTGCCCGGCGTGAGATGGATGGCTTCAAAGTCTCGGAGGGAAGGAGGAGCAAGAGAGATGCGGCATACGAACAATCCCTGAGCAGGCAGCCTTGGGGTCTTTCATCCGTCCTATGCACGCTTGCATGCATGCATGTGCCGTACCGTATTTCCAAAGTAAGAGTGAGACATTTTTGATGAGCCTATAGCAATGATGAAAGCTCGCGGGTGATGGGCGGTGCGCTTCTGGAAATCCGCCTTGGACCGGGCCAATCTGCTGCCGTTTCCTTGATATGGGCGATCCCCCATGGGGAAGTGATCCCCCTGAAGGACGCTCCCCAGCATGCCCAAGTACTCTGCCTTAGCGCTTTCTGGGGAAAAACGGGTCAACTGGTGTCTTGGGAAATTCCAACGTTTAACGGAGGTCCACTGGGGGTCCAGGCACGCTGCACATGTGGCACGCCGAGGTCAATTCCGCCGCCGCCTCGAACCTTATCGAAACCTTTTACATTTGAGAATCTTCGCGTCACGAACCTACTCCTAGTTAACCTTTTGGGTTGCTGTATGGAAATGTCACCGATTCCTCCCCTGGCCTGCCCTGCTCTGATGATGAAGGACGACTACCTATCACCTCATCGAGACAAATGAATGGCTGCTTACTGGTGGCGCCAGGGTGAGGTGACTGGTCGTCACCAACCGCAGGATCACGCGAAAACCGCCCGGGTGGGCGAATAGCGTGCGCAATCATCAATCATGGTTTCCCCTCTTTTGACTCTGACATGGATGAGAATGTCTCGTGGGAGACCAACGGCTGAGAGGGGCGGGCTGGTTGGTAGCTCGCCGAGCCGACGCCAAGGAGTGCAACACCTTAGGCAGCCTAAGGTAGGTACCTAGAGTAGGTAACCGCAGGTACTTATAGGTAATAGCCTGCTCTGGCTGGTAGGTAGCAGCAGCACCTAATAATTATCAAGGCCGGAATATAGCGACAGACCCGGCTAGTTGGGCCGACACGTCCGTGGGCTGAGCTTCCAGAGGGCTGGAACCGCTCGTCGCCCGGCAAGGATTTCCGCAAAGAGCAGGTGAAAGACCCTTGATGCAGGAATCCCCATTGACGCACGTCGCCTTGCGTCTTGTCTTTTCAAGGGATGTTACCTTCGGCAGCTCGGCAGCCACTGGGCCAGGCTGGCTTCCCGGTTGCCATTCTACTATATGCAGGCCCTGATGCATATCTGAGAATGTCTCTCCTTCTCAATAACCATAGAGCCAACGTGTCAATGGTATGTATCCCTTCTGGTGGTCCACAGAGTGGAGACAACAATCATTGCGACGGAGAGTCAATGAGTAACCACACTCTTGTTGCTACACTTGCCACACAAATTTGCCTGGCATGCCCTGGCATTCGCGATCCTTGCGTGGAAAATCTCGGACGACGTCGAGCCGCCTCGGCATGGTCCCTGCTCGAGCTGGATCGGCCCTCGCCCGGTCTACATACTTTGCAACGCTGCTGCTGCTGGAGCAGTAAAGGAACGTCTCTGTATGTTGTGCAACCCGGATTGTGCACATCTAGCTGTATGTGGCTTGGTCACATGTCATTGTGTTTCAGTATTGCGCGGCTTCGGTAGCTATCGTAGGTGCATGTCTCATACGTTCTGTATGCGAAGGAACCTCGTAAGCCGCAAAGACTGTGTTGAATCCATTTGTGTCCCCACAGAGGGCACTCGATGTTCGAAGATTACGAAGCCCTACCAAGCCGAGCCGAGAACGGCTATTGCCTGATCGGACGAAACGTGACAACGAGCTTGGTAGCGATGGCTGGAAGCGTGGCACCTCCCGCCCGCCCACCGCCTCCCTCGTGGCCCTCGTTGAAGAGGGTCAACACAAGCTCCAGGGACTCGTCCCCGAAGACCCATACCTTGCGCACGACGGGTCCGAGGCCGGGCCTCGTAACCTTCACCTCCTCTGTCGCCAACTCCATGGCCGCCCCGCCCAGCCGGAACCGCTTCTTTGCCGTCGCCTCGTCCGACGGCCAGGCAGGTAGACGTCCCGCTTGGAGCCGGCCGGTGAACTGGTGAAACATGAAGCAGCAGTTCAGGCGTATGACAGTGTGCAGAACACCCTTCGTGTGCGAAGTTGACAGCAGATATTCCCGCACAGACCCTACCTCATGGCACTCCACGAGGCGCGTCTCGCAGTCCCCTTTGCTGATGGAGAGGCCGCGATAGTTACAAGTGTGGGCTTCCAGGCGCGGCGCGTTCCGGATCAGACATGAGGTAAGCTTCCAGGATCTCGACACCTCGTCGATGCTGACCCGGACGTAAAGGGCCGGCTTCCGGTAGAACACCCCCGGGCCCACCTCCCTGGGCTGCCAGAGGACCATCGCGACGACGCTCTCTCCCTCGGCAGGCCCGAATGGCAATAGCTTCTTCATGCTGGTGGCCTCGAGCTGGCAACACAGAGCTGCGAGCTGTACGCTGCGTGGCGAGAGGGGGTTGGCCAGCCCGTCCTCCTCGACCGGCGCCTCGAGGCCGAAACGCATCCACGACTCTTGGGGCACCGCCTTCAGGTGGAATCGGATCTGAACACCGCGGTTGCTGACGAGGGGCCATGGGCTTTCTGGTGGGATCTTTCGGGTGTTCATGCCGGGGCACGTTGAGAAGCTTCGTGGACTTCTGGCCAACAGTCCATTGTAGTCGCTGACAAGCTCAGACCCTGAGTGGGAAGGCAGGTCCCACAAGAAGAGCGTGTGATCGTCCTGGTGCTTCATTATCTCCTCCTGGAGGCGCATAAAGGCCTTGGGGCCCTCGCCATAAAGCAAAGGCATATTGATATCAAAGATGCCCAGAAGACAGTACGCCATGTCCTCCTCCCGTGTGGTTTCGCGGTCGAACGCCCAGTTCATCCTTAGGCCCACGGGGATCTCCCTTATCGCGGCCGCATTACGAAGCACCTCTCTGGGGATCCGGGTCGTTACTTGGAGGAATGAGGTCCATGATGATTTAGAGCCTAGGAACTCCCAGTTCTTATCGAAGAACTCGACTTCGATCGGCGCGATCAGCTCCTGGAGCGTCCAGCCCCTCTTGAACCATCGCGACTGCCCGATCAGATGGAACAGGCTTTGCTCTCCATCGTCCTCCTTGCTCCCATCGCCAGGCAATTCGACGTCGATGAGGTAGGCGTAGCAAATCATAGCGCGCGAATACCACTGGAACATAGAGTTAATAGCCTCGGAGAGCTCCGCGCTTGACCTCTTATCGATGCAGCAGGTGTCGACCCAGGCCCAGTCCCAGCCGTCTTGTTTCGCCTGCTTGCAGCAGAACTCAATCTTGGCAAACCCCCGTCTCTTATATGCCTTGTGCTTCTTCTTGCTCTTCATATCGGAGAGTAGGACTTCATCATCTCCCCAGGTGTGCGATAGAATAGTGTAGGCTGGGATGTTATGCCCGTAGAACTCCTTCATAGAAAGGTCGTGAACGTTGATGAGCCTCATGGTGTGTGATGGCGTCCGACATCAGTTAAGATGCAGATGGCGACAGGTATCGCCAATTATATTGTAGGCTAGGCATTCTGGTGAACGGGAAAGGGGACCTTGGTGGACTGACTGTAGGGCGTCATCTCATCCGGAGGCCGACGAGGTTGACAGTTGGTAGGAGGTTTGGTCATTTCAGGAATAGTTTCTGCTGCATGCAGAAGCACATCGCGATGGGGCATGGCGCAGCAGTGGCTGTGGTTTGCATCCAGAGGGGCCCCATAATCTACAAGTGACTGCTCTCGGGCTGTGTATCAATTCAGAGCCACAATGTTATAATGTACAGTATTTGAGGAGGGATAAACAAGTCAATTGGGGGTGTATGGAAAGATTAAAGAAGTCCAGGGCGGAGTTTACTGGAAGGTTGGCCTTAGGGTTGTGTAGAGGGAAGGGGAAGGAGAGGGGGGGGGAGGAAATGGGGAGGAAGAAACCAGGTAGGAAGGGTTGAAGGGGGGGGGGGGATATAGCGCAACATCAACAACAGGAGCAATAGTAGGTGTCTTTTATGATCTAGACCTTAACTGGCATTACCTACTATGCCAACCTCGTGTATGCTACCTTAATCGCGAGGAACCCAGCTATCATGCCCTCTCAACCCGCACCTGGACGCTCATTATCGCATCACATTGCAGAGACAGGGTGGATATTCCTGAGGTTCATTTCTCAACGCTCTTCAACAGCCCAGCCCAGCCCACCCAATCCCAACCGATGAACAGCCCTAGTCCTCGTAGTTCTCCTCATACTCCTCCTGGTACTCCTCCTGAGCCTCCTGGGCCTCCTCCCAGTCACTGCGGTCACCCGACTCCTCCGCATCCGCCAGCTTGTCCTCGTACTCGTCACGGGCCTCCTGGACAGACTCGCGGTCGCTCGACGAGACGGAGTCGCCATCTGCATCGGTAGGAGGGAGCACAGCAGGGGGCTGGTCCTCGTAGCCGCCGCCGTAGCCGCCGCCCTCCATCGGGGCAGGAGGTGGCGGGGCTCCCCGGTGCTCGTCGTCGTCGTCGTCGACCGCCTCGGCAATCAGCGCACCGCCGACGGCGCCGACGGCCAGCCCGCCCGCCGCGGCGATCATCATGTTCCTCTTGTCGTTGTCCTTGTCTTTCTGCTCCTGCATTACGACAACCTGCTCGCCGCTGCGGTACTCCCCGCCTGGAGGTGGACCGGCAGGGGCGCCGTATGCTGGTTCAACACTCCGCGATACGTACTCGCCGTAGGCGGGCATGGGTGCCTGAGGGGGCACGTAGGCAGGGGCTTCCCACAGGGAGCGGCCAGTCGTCTCGACAAAGTACCATCGCTGTAGCTGCTCGGACCAGACTGGGAGCCACTGGTTGGGGACGGGAGGCCGGTCGGCGGACTGGTAAGGACGGGACTCCAGCGGTGGTGCGGGAGGAGCACCGTACGGAGCCGGACTGCCGCCGTAGGCTGGCTGTGGTTGTTGCGACCCGTAGGGGTTGGATTGGGCGTAAGGATCACGAGATCCGTATGGAGGCTGCGGAGGTTGGCCATAAGAGGACTGGGCGTACGGTGGTTGGCCTTGGCCGTAAGGGGAGTGCGATGGGGGTGGTTGGTTGTAAGGGTCCTGGCCGGGGTAACCGCCGTAGTGGCTCTGAGGAGGGGCCGAGCCGTAGCCTGAATATTTGGTCAGCTTGTATCAGGAAAGAGAAGAAGTGTAAGGAAATACACGGGGGATAGAAGGCTTGTACTAACCTTGCCCGTACTGTTGCTGCTGCTGCTGGCTCGATCCAGCGTCACGATCCTTATCCTTGGTCGAGAGACCCTCGAACTCGGAGGCGAGCTTCTTGAAGAAGGACATTTTGGGTGTAATTATCGTGGGGGTAAACAGACTTGTCTGTTTCTTGTTTCTTTGTTTTCTGTAGAACCTTTACTTTGTAATATACCTGAGTAGAAGATATCACATCTAGATTCCAGTCTGCAAAACCACAGCTCAGGGTGACGGAGGGGTAGCTTTTAAGGTTGCAGCTGCAGAGGTGGGTGACAAGCTGGCATCATCATATCCACTGACTAACATTTGGGAGCATATAAGGAGGCCTCAAGTCAACATCTGGCTTGTGTGCCACTGGGAACTGCTCGATACGGGAGGTGCAATCTCGTCCAAAACGGTCTGATGGGTCCTGGCAGTGCACCGAATGAGCTGGTTGTGCAGCGTAAGTGCTGCACAGACCGACAGAGTGGATGTTGGCGGTGCAACTAGCAAGAGAATTGCCCGGATGCATATCTACTTGGGTACACAATAGTATGTCTACATAGTAGGCTGTGCTGCGCCTTTCACTGTGTGCAGCTCACTAATTTGAAACCACTGTCAGAGCTAAAGCAAACCTGACATGCACGCCTGCACGCATGCAGGGGAACGAACAAACAGAGGGCACGATACCACCATACACAGACTGACCGTACAAACGACCTCAGCTTGGGGCAACCTGAAGCAAGTTGTGTAGAGTGTGGCTCATCAGCATCTTGTGTTGCCGCTCGGAATTTCCGGGTAAATGTGCCTGTGAATCAGCGGGCTAAAAAGCCATAGATAGATCAGGTACTGATTGGTTAAACGCAGAATACGGGGAAAGTACAGACTGTATTCAATACATGGCGAAGATCCCGACCTCCTGATCTTCATCGTGGCTGCCATATCTTGAGAATCTACTGTTGTATGTACAGTAAATGCTTGGTTCATCTTGCTCAGTAGATGGACAATTTCAGCAGCACAAAACCCTCATCGCATGTCATTCCTCCTATGTGAAACCACGTAACCGAAGACCTTGCAATACAAGGCAGACGACCATCGATATATCAATATATCCAAATATCCATACATCAACCCAGTCGACCTAGAACGAACAATTCCCTCCCTGGAGCAACGAGACTTCGTGGGTCCATCACCTCCGTCGACCTACCGGGTCTTCCGGAGTGCCATCTTCTTGCCATGATTCCAAGTCCGATCTGCCTTGAGGATTTTGGACCTCAATTTCCCGAGAAGTGCGATTTCATTGCCAATTCTTGTCCCTGGTCCACTCTTTCTGTGAAGCTAACACCCCAGGCAGTGTCCACAAGGCACGATCCCCTCCACCGAGCTATACACTCATGCCCGAGTCAGACTGTCCTCTTCCTTACGCAGCTAACCCTCCGATGTCCTATGATCCTCCAGATCCATAGGCAAGAGGGGGGAGACATTGGGACAGACGTCAGAGAGGACCTCGACCGGTAGAGACGCCCTCGGACGTTCATCGACTGCGCATGGAAGCAGGACCAGCAGCACGACCTCGACAGATACAGAAGAAGGCCAAAGCAGGAGGAAGAATAAAAGGCTGCATGGACTGCTGGTAAGAGGCCCATCACTCGATGGCGTCGGCCGCAATACTACAGCGGGGGGAACTGTTGAAACTAACCTCATAGCTGGGCTACAGGTAGGACTCGTGCGGCTGTTGACTTGACCATGTCAGGTCTTCAATGCTGCCTTATCTGCTCTTGATGGTTCACTCAATAACAAAACGGGGTTCGATAATGGAGGGCGTAGACACGTGGGTGTCGAACGGGCAGAAGCATCAAATGTGCCTCCAAAGCACGAGACATAAGGATTCAAGGAACAAGAGCGTCAACCCTCCAAGTCCTTCTGAAGGTATTACCCGGAATGTGCAATATCCGTAGACCTGGGCCACAACATGACAAGATTGCGATTGCCATACAATATTGTTTGTACAGTGTGTCTCGGCAGCCATGCCGTTGGAGTGAGGGTTGATGTTATTCATAGATTGTCCAAATCACATGTGTAGACGGTCATCACTCCGGGTCGACGTTCCAGAATTGCCTAAAGATGTACAGAAGAGGGGGACCTGGGGTTAGATCCCGCTTCTTACTTTGGCCCTGAGACCGCTTCTGTTAGAGGGGCCTTTAGCGACCTTCTACACCGTTGCAGTGCTAATGATCCGCGAGCTAACAGCGGGGATCAGCCCAGCCAGGCGGTCAGGCGGTCTTGTACGGATCGTGGGCCGGGCAAACCCTGACTGCCTGAATGCGATCGCTGTGTCTGACCCCTCAATGGAGCTAGAGTCCCATGTTCCCATGCTGCTTAGCCGCGGCGCCGCATCGTCAGCGTCAGCGTCAGCCATTCCTTTCAAACCTGCACAAACCAACCCACGGCTCAACTTGTATCCTAGACGCCCACTAACACCTCATTGTCATTTCCTCCCCCATCAATTGATACCTCCTACCAAAAAAGAATTCAGTACGAGCTTCGATACCACCCACACACTCCACAAGCAAGAGCAGACATGGCATTTCCAGGCCAAGGTTACGGTCCTGGTGGCGGTGGTCCTGGTGGTGGCTGGAATCATCAACAAGGGCCTCCTCCTCCTGCTGGACATTGGGGCCACCCCCCTCCTCCTCCCCAGCAAGGCTACGGCTATCCCCAAGGACCGCCTCAACACCAGCAAGGCCAACACTATCCTCCGCAACAGCAGCACTACCCTCCCCAGCAAGGCTATGGCTATGGCGGCCCCCCTCCGCAGCAACAACACCAATACCAGTCTCCCAGCCCCTATCAACAGCCCGGCTACGGTCCTCCGCGCGGGTCAGGCCCTCCTCTGCCACAAGGAGCACAACAGTTCGGACATGGAGCACCACAAGGCTATACGTTCCAGTACAGTAACTGTACCGGAAAGCGGAAGGCGCTGCTGATCGGCATCAACTACATCGGGTCGAGCGCGGCGCTCAGGGGTTGCATCAATGATACCCAGAATGTGTCCAAGTTCTTGATGGAGAGCTACAACTACAAGAGGGAGGACATGGTCATCCTCACGGACGACCAGGCGAACCCGGTGCTGCAGCCGACCAAGCAGAACATCCTGCGCGCCATGAACTGGTTGGTCAACGGGGCGCAGCCGAACGACTCGCTCTTCTTGCATTATTCCGGTGCGTACCCCTGTCTCGAGTGATTGCACGAATACTTATCTATATGCTAACGGGATCAACCGCACAGGACACGGCGGCCAGACCAAGGACCTAGACGGCGACGAGGAGGACGGATACGACGAGGTCATCTACCCGGTGGACTTCAAGGAGCGCGGGCACATCGTCGACGACGAGATCCACGCCATCGTCGTGAACCCCCTGCAGGCGGGCGTCCGGCTCACCGCCATCTTCGACAGCTGCCACTCGGGGTCGGTCATGGACCTGCCGTACCTGTACTCGACCAAGGGCGTGCTGAAGGAGCCCAACCTCGCCAAGGAGGCGGGCCAGGGGCTCCTCTCGGCCCTCACGTCGTACGCGCGGGGCGACATGAGCGGGGTCACGAGCTCCTTCATGAGCTTTGCCAAGAGCGCCATGGGCGGCGGCGACAAGGCGTACGAGAAGACGATCCGGACAAAGACCAGCTCCGCCGACGTCATCCTCTGGAGCGGCAGCAAGGACGACCAGACCAGCGCCGACGCCACCATCGCGTCGCAGGCCACGGGCGCCATGTCCTGGGCCTTCATCACGGCCATCAAGGCGAACCGGAACCAGACGTACCTGCAGCTGCTCAACTCGGTCCGGGACGTGCTCCAGACCAAATATACCCAGAAGCCGCAGCTGAGCTGCAGTCATCCTCTCGGTGAGTCGTGCTCCCCCCTCCCCCCTCCCCCCTCCCCCCTCCCCCTCCTTTTTGAGCTTCCCGGGCTGTGGTGTCGATTCAGTGTCAGCTAACTCTGTGTGATCTACCAGACGTCAACTTGCCGTTTATCATGTGAGCGAGTTGAGCTGTCCAATGTCGTAGATCATGCGTGTGGAAAAGGGGGGGTGGTTGGGAACTGGCAAATGGGAGGGGAATACTTGGCGGCTGACTGTTTATACGCCGGCATTGGGCGCACTCCTGGGCAAATCACCACGGGATCACAGGTTACTGGGACTGGATATTGCACGGATATGAGGTAATGACTGTATTGAATTAAGGACTTTCTGTTCACTGCCAATCTGATGGTCAAGACTGTCAACCCGGCATTCTACCTTGCCTCCCCACATGAGCATTGCGCAATAGCCCTCTTTGACTGGGGCGGCACATGCCCTGCTGACCCAACAGCGACTGCCATGGGGAGGCTCAGCTTCCTCCTCTATGGTAACCTCGCATCCCATAATCATCGTCATCGTCGTCGTTGGCGAGCTATGTCTGCTCTATCCCAGACTTTGGTGATCCAGACCAAAAACCGGTCACCGGATTTCTCCTCTCTCTCTTTCTCTCTCCCCCAGCGGCTGCTGCTGCTCAGTAGCGAGGGCGGCCCCCACGGAAGACCTTCTTGACGCCCCTCCTGATGGACTCCTTGACGGCGACGGAGCCGAAGAGCCAGTCGTTGGAGTGGCGCCCGTAGGGCGTGACGTTGCGCAGGGGCCGGCCGGTGCGGGGGTTGAGGTTGTTGGACAGGCGGGTGGCTTGGCTGTCGTCTCCTGCTGCGGAGGAAGCGGAGTGGCTGGAGTAGGTGCGGGTGGTCTCGAAGCTCGTCATGGGGCGGTTGTTGGTGTTGTTGGTGTTGTTGGTGTTGAAGTTGATGTTGAAGTTGATGTTGTAATGGGTCGGTGAGGCTCCGTCTTGTGGTACTGGAGCCAGCCTTGTTGGGGTTTTGTTTTGGGTGTGGTGGGATGGCGTGGACTGTTTATTGTTGTGGTGTTGTTTCAAGATTGTGGTGTTGGGCTTCTTGGGTGTATTATATATACACTGAGCAAGTATCTTAAAGAAGCTGAGGTTGTGGATCGGATGTTCGACTGTTCGATAATAGGGAGACTCCAAGCTGATGCAAACCGGGGGACAGCCTCATCATTTATGCTTTCTTGTGAAACTGAACTGAACCAGTCAGTCCTACATATGGTACACTAATAGCATTATATTAGTCCTGCGACGGAGGTCCATTGCTGCCCCCGGGATTAACACTCGGTCGTCGTCCTAGACACATGCCGTGGTCGTCACACCCGAGGATCCCATTCCCAGAAACTCCCCCTCCCCCCAAACCGGACCAACCAGGAACAAAAAAAGAGAAGACCAGTCTTCAATTCGTGATGCTGATTCGGCCCCCCAGACGAGAAGGATTCAGTCACACGGGCACAAGGTTGCAGCTGCCAAGAACTGCCCAGGTGATGACTGCTTTTGTCTTCGCAAGGCACCCAATGATTGCATGATGCATGTTGTTTCGTTTCTCTGGTCGAGCTGAGGTTTGGGGTTATTCTCGGAAATAGACAGGACAGACATCATGCTCACTCAGGTGGATGGATGCCTGGCGTGCCGGAGCGGGCACTCAGTCAAAAACTGATGCCTGGCACTGCAGACTTGCAGGCTCCAAGGCTATCATGACAAATTATCATTGTCGGTACCGGCATGTACACTGCGAGGTAATGTATATGTAAGTAACTCCCTAGGTTGGTCAGTACATACATAGTAAGTACGACTTTTCCCTTCCTTGTAGATCACAGGGCCGTGGGGATCCGTAGACGTCGCCGTCCGCCCGTCTCCGGTTGGGTGTGGTGCCGAACTGCTGGGAGCTGGATCGCCCGCCGAGGTGGACCCCCCCTCGCGGACTTACATCTGACATCTGGAGGATCGTTGTATATTGTGGGGCAAAGATCAACTTACTTACTGTCTGACTGACTGTCTGCTGGTATGCATACTTAACATACATAGGTAGGTACCGGTAGGTGCCACCACTTGAGATCGTCGACTGGTGCCGTATTCCCGACTGTGGGGCGTGTTGTTCCGGGCTGACTCACACACACACAGCAATTGTCCGTATACATACTTACATGTGCTGTTCCAGGTCAACTTGTTGTTGTATCAGTCAGCCACGACAGCCTCACTTCAATGCCAGCATCCACTTTGCCTGATAATGGCTCACGTGAACGAGTGTGGACGGGGAATGGGCCCATTGTTTGTTCATGGGTTACATCATCGAGTACTGGACTCTGGCATACTCGGCTCCAGCGTATCGGTTCGAAGATGCATACATATACATACATACATACATACACCCATGGACACAACAGTTTTCATGTGCTCGAGTAGTTGACGGATCCATAGTTGGCATGTGCTTCCATGCAGGGGCTGAAGGGGGACCTACGAATGATTGGACCTGTACGTACGGGATACTACTATCATTGACCAGTCAGGTGAGAGACAAGAATAGGAAGACGAGATCCTTCTGCCAGTTGGCGTGCTATAAAAGGAAATACGAGAAAGAGGGAGACAGAGAGAGAGAGGAGAGAGTCCTCACCGTATTATCATCATCCGGCGTTGTCCACAGAGATTGGGCAGAACACTGGCTTAGTCATAAACCTGGACGATGCGTCCTTACAAGGTTTAGAGATTGCTAACGACGACGACTCAACACACCTGGGCAACGGCATTGCGTTGTCGTGAAGCCAAGCCTCGTGCGCGGTGCATCTGGGCTTCCTTATCGCGACACGAAAACAACTTGATCAAAGCCCACGATACATGCACGGCAGCATACATGGCAGCATACATGTAGACTACTTACTCGAGTACTTTACCTGCATTGTGTATGAACTGTGAACAATGCCTGCACTCCCGCCTTCAAACCGGGGACAGGACAATGTCCATCCGGATCTTATGATCGACCTCAGCCGCCGGCTGGCACGCAATGCCTACGACAGGAAGTCAAACCCGTCCGGCATTGTCGACCTGGGCTCTGCGACCAACGAGTTGATGCTCGGTGAGCTCCAGAAGTGGTATAGCAAGTACAAGAGGACCGACGACAAGGCGAGGTGTAAGCCCCCTCCTCATCTCAATGCCCGCCCGCTCCGGCCGAGACATAAAGAGCACAGTAGAGAGGCCCAGTGAACCAAGCCACCTGCTAAGACTTTGATCCTCCCCTTCTTTCTGCCATCTAGATCTCAGGTACAATGACACGCAGTGCGCCCCCGGGCTGCCGACAGCAGCGGCCGAGTTCATGAACAAGCACTTCCACCCGCGGGTCCTCCTGACCTCGTCCAACATCCTCGCCGCCAACGGCGCCACCGCCCTCCTGGACACGGTCTTCTTCAACGTCGCCGACGGGGGCGACGTCGTGCTGGTCCCGACCCCGACCTACGGCATGTTCCTGCACGACGTGGCCGCCCGCAACGGCCTGCGCCTCATCGGCGTGCCCTGCGACGACATCACCGAGGCCCGCTTCCGCCAGCACGTCCGGCCCGGCAGGCCGCAGCCCGAGCTCGTCGCCCGCCTCGAGCTCGCCGCCGCCGAGCAGCGCCGCATGGGCAGGCGCGTCGCCGCCCTGCTGATCGCGAACCCGGAGAACCCGCTCGGCAGGTGCTACACCGGCGAGGTCCTCTGGTACCTCGTCGAGTTCTGCCGGCGGGAGGGGCTGCACTTCGTGGTGGACGAGATCTACGCCCTGAGCGCCGGGCCCAGCTTCACCAGCGTCTTGAGCCTGGACCTGAAGGATGGCCTGGAGAACGTCCATGTGGTGTGGGGCATGAGCAAGGACTTTGGCTTGGGCGGCTGCCGGGTGGGCTTCCTCGCCACGTACAATCAGCGTCTATATGAGACGATGCGGACGCTCAGGTAAGGTGTTTTGTCCTCGACCGTAAAGGCCTGCCATTACCCCCTTTCCCCCCCTCTTCTTCCCCTTGGCCTTTCTTCCACTTGGACGTGCGACGGACTGATACACACGCCCATCTAGTATGTTCACCTGGATCTCAGCCTTCGGCGGCATCCTCTCCACAAGGCTATTGACGGACCGCAAGTTCGTCACGAACAGGTATCTGCCCATGCTCCACAAGACGCTGAACAAACGGAGACAGCAGCTTGACAAGTTCCTGTCAGCCAACCTTATCGGGTACATTGTTCCTGAGGCCGCCTTCTTCGTGTTTATCGACCTGTCCAGCTGGCTAGGCGACGTGGAAGGCAACAACGACAAGGAGCGAGAGATCGCCCTGTCAGAGTTTCTGATGGACTATGGGGTGTTCCTGGAACCTGGCCAGGCATTCTTCTCAAAGTATCCTGGCCGTTTCCGCCTGAACTATGGCACGGAGGAGGCCGTGTTCAATCTTGGACTGAGCAGGCTGGCCATGGCTCTGAGGAAGTTGGATGGGGCGGATAAGGTGGCTGTCAAGAAGAAAAGGGCCAAGATCACAAAGAAGTCACCTTGGCGCTCTAAATTATGATTCTTGCTCTCTCGGTCTTTAATTGTCGACTTCGACGTCCCTTCACTGCTACGGAAAAGAAAGAAAAGGGGGGGGGGGCGTCCTCCATACACACTTGCGTCTCTAAACCTTCTTGCCCAAACGTCAATGGATAGGGCAACGGAGAAGGCAACAAATCTCTCCTTCTGCACATCTTTTCACCCAGCAGGGTGCGGAATGTCAGTATCGATTCGGCTTCTACGCTGCCCATATGGAAGGGTGCCAAGGGGTTTCTCTACCCAGGACAACACACTCCCGGGCTTTACCTCTACCTAGGTACTTAAGTACTAAGATGCCTCCAGCTTTGGTCGAAAATCATACATCCTACATCCCCAGTCTCCCTGTCCTATCAAGGCCTCGACCCTCCTTCGAACACGGTTTCAGCAGCTATCACTCTTCCCAGCGCTGTCTTCATCCACTTCGACGACATTCTTGGTAAAGCCGAGATGTTGTCACACCACAGGCCAGAATGCCATGTTCACCTGCAGCAACCGGAACCGAACTCTTGAAAAGCCGATATACCCCTGGGGAGCAGGCAGAAGTTATGGTGCTTCTGATGAAGGGCAACCAGGCGCATGTCCAGGCCAAGCGCCCGGTCAAGTGAGGCGTCGACTAGAAATACTATTTCCACGTCAAAGAAGACAAGAGCTTCCACCAACGCAGACCAATACACGACCAGCCGCCCTCGGAGATGTGATCGAGGAGGTTGCGAATACAAACTCTTCTATTACCTCATCGTATACCACCTCGTATCGCAGCGACAATGCCTCGACTCCAGAACGAAGCACGTCGCACGTCGCAAGCGTAACCCAACCAACGTATGGTACCCCTTGCCGCATCAAAAATAGTGGCCGCTTCAACGGGTTGTGCTGTCTCCCTGCCGGTGTCTAATTCAAGTGAATCTTCCACGAAAGCAAAATACCGAGGGGAAAGAGCCAGGTTTGAAGTAGCGCGGGCAATGTTCTGGGCCAACTCTCTCCCAACACCATCTGAATACGTACTACTAGGATGCACACCCCTTCCTGGACAATTGCCTGGGTGGTAGGATCAAAGGGCCGCATCGTAGTTGACAAGGCCACAGCCTTCCAAGCGAACTCTACCTTCGGTCACAGAGACTCTCAAACGCGACAGGGGTGAATTCCAAATCGCCGAGAGAGTGTGGGCAACCGTGCACTTCTCGTTGGCTACCGCGAGGGTTCTTGGAGGTACAACAGATTCGACACATTGAAGCTCTGTCAAGGAGATGAGTGGTACATATGCGCAGCCCTTTCTGACAGCTCGGGCTGTGAAGATGGCATCGATGTCAACGTTGATATTGGACATCTGGAAACCCCTCGAACTCACCAGCCCCTTTTGACAATGAGGGCGGTGGACGATAATGCGGCGTGTCGCTTCAGGATCGGCGTTCCCGATGCTCGAGACATCAACACCGATGCCAATGCCCCAGAGGAATTCGAATGGTATACCGTACCTATCGATTCTTCCGCTTGAAAGGTCAGAACAGGACGCTGAAATCCTTCTTGGTCCGGAAGTCAAGACGAAAATTCTTTGGCCCACCTAGTGCTCGGCCTCTGGAAGTGCGATTCAGTCGTCAGGGGAGACTTGACAGCTTCCTCATTGGGAAGTAGCCAGAAGTACGCGGATTGTGGAAGACCATCGTGTTTGTCACCGGCTGCTGCGCGCATTACATAAAGACAAGCAGCACGGGCCGTCGACAAGAACCCGGCTCCGTGGTTCTCATCTATGTACGGATTACGGATCCGCACCCTAGTTGCGGCTGATACCCCTTATTACATGCCTATGCTGCGTCTCGAAGAAAGATGGCCCCATTCAGCCCCTTCCCCTATCGTGCGAAACCCTTCAATAACCCGCCGCAAACTCAATTTGGGATCTAGACTCTTGGCCACCCTCCTGTCTTGCAAGTGCCTAGATGCATTAAGCAATGTAGACAGCTTGAACCCCTGCCCTTGAATCGAACCAAACTTGCCCCGAAACGGAAATTTCGGCACTCCCTCCGAGCTGGCGTGACGCTGGGCAACGACAGACTGCCACGATCATCGCCGTCTCTAGCAGAGTCTGCTTTTTACGTCCCGGCTATGCGAAGTGGTGTCTCCTTTCATTTATCCAGCACGCGTTCTTATTCGTGCTGAAATTGTGCCAACCCGGGAACCATGGTACCTTTTGCCCCAAGAGGACAGGCGTGATACACCATCTGGCGGAACCGAACCTGTCATGCCATCTGGTCATCTCTTCCACACGGACGCTAGCTACTACTCCGTAAAACCTTAATGGGAGTTTACACAATACCTTTGTGTAGCCTATACCTATGTGTGGTATAAAATAGTATTATCTCCCGGGCACTGGGCTTGTTGATGAAGTCGTTGCTCACCTCAGCTCACCCAAACCAATCTTCTACCACTCAGTCCCTTCTCCCTTCCTGCCGAGACTTACCATGAAGTCCATCGGCGTTGCTGCTCTGGCGGCGAGCCTCGCTACCGTCAATGCAGGCACCATCCTCTGGGACGGTCGGTTCAATGATATGGCCTCCTCGACGGACCTGAACGACTGGTCGTGGTCCAACGAAGTCGGGTCCTTCCAGTACTACATCCACGGCTCAGGCAACGTAACCGACTACGTGAACCTGTCCCCATCGTACAAGAACCCGGCCGACACCGGGTCCACCCAAGGCGTCAAGATCACCATCGATGACACCGCCTACTGGAACGGCCAAAACATGAGGCGCACAGAGCTCATCCCGCAGACCTCGGCCGCCATCAACAAGGGCAAGGTCTGGTACCACTTCTCGATGAAGGCCCTCGAGAAAAACTTCCCCTCGGTGTACCGCGAGCACCAGATCGTCTTCTTCGAGTCGCACTTCACCGAGATGAAGTCGGGCTGGATCTCGGGCGAGTCGGGCACGAGCAACACCAACCTGCAGTGGATGGTCGGCGGCGTCAGCCAGTGGGCGACCAACTTCACCGCCGACGTGTGGCACAACGTCGCCTACGAGATCGACTTTGACGCCGGCACCGTCGGCTTCTGGCACTCGACCGGGGGCGACGACCTCGTGCTGACGGTGGAGCCCGTGGCGGCCACCACGAGCTCCGACGGCGCCGACTGGCACCTGGGCGTGCTGGAGCTGCCGAGGGACGGGTACGAGGACACGGACGAGGACCTGTACTTCTCGGGCGTGTACATCGAGAGCGGGAGCCTGACGACCAGTGTGTCCGGCCCCGCTGGTGGTTAGTCGTGTTCATTCGCATGTCTATTTTACTTGTCTATCTTGTTTGTCTATCTGTCTGTCGGGTCTTGCTGGCCGAGACCCCCTCCGCAACGAGGCTGACGGGCTTCATCAGGTTCGTCCGGGAGTGGCTCTTCATCATCATCTTCCTCCTCCTCGGCGGCGGCATCCAGCACTACCCTCTCCACCTCCACTGTGTCCACCGCCTCAAAGTCGGCAAGCAGCAGCAGCAGCGCCACCGTGTCCTCCGCCACGGCGACGGCGTCGGCCTGTTCTGCGGCAAAGTACAGCCAGTGCGGCGGTGCTGGCTGGACTGGGTGCGCGGTCTGTGCCTCTGGGAATAAGTGTTCGGTTTTGAACGACTACTATTCCCAGTGCCTCTAGGGAAATCAGGCTTGCCTGGCAGCCAGTGGGGTCTAGGGGGACGGGGGGTGGGGGGAGCTCTAAGAGGGAGGAGGGTGCATGTTGGGCTTTTTCTGTGGGAACCTTCTACCTGGGTACCTAGGTAGCCACGCTCGTATATATACGGCCCGTGCATAACAGTCTAGAACAATGACTTGGGCATTTTCAAAACTTCCTCTGTTCACTTGTGCAGTTACGTTTCGACAGCCTGTGTGGGGATAGTCACCGATTGTTGTGATACGCACATCTGGTGATTATAATGGCCTGCATACAACTTCGGCCAAGCTCCCGTGATTCCGAAAAAGGTCCTACTCTCAACCCGCAAAGTTGCTCTGAGGTCGTCAAAATAATGACGAACTTGATTCGAATGCTGGATGATGATAGCTGAGTGTGCATGTGCTTTCAAGCGAGGCCGCCTTGGAGAGCCGGGTGATTCTTGTTCCAGAGTGAGTTGCTATATCTGCAGTAACGAATACTCGCTAAGTCTCTACATGTATGTTATCATGATCAACTCGAGCTTGTGATTCTCGGAGCTGATAGTCCTTATATATTCTCCGCGGATGAGCCTGGGAGGCTCCAGAGTTTCCTTCTGCCCTGAGCCTGCCAACAATTCCAAAGCCTTGCCGACTAGTATCACTTACACACTCAATCCAGCTGCAGTTCACCATTGCACACCCCCTTATCCACCATCGAAGACACAGACAAAACCCCATACCCCTTGCCAAAGGCTCCAGCTCCACACCGACCATGTACTCCTCAAAGTCCTGGCTCTCGGCTCTCCCGGCTCTCTACCTCGCCGTTGCTCCCGCAGCCGGGAAAGACATCGATGCCAAAGCGGTCACACACCTCGGAAGCACCACGGGAAAGATGATCCGGAACGCTGACACGCCGAAAGCCTCCATAACATGCGGTCCTTACCTCGGCACCCCCTGCCCCATCTACGAGACCCTCACGGGCATCACCGTGACGTGGACCACCCGCGTCAAGGCCAACGGGACTGCCACGGTGTGGCTGAGCACGAACTCGACCACGCCGGCGGCCGCGGAGCCCACGCTGACGGTGACTGTGACGGTGGTACCGGCGGATCTGGCGAATATGACGATGGCGACGATGACATTCACTGCTGTGACTCTGTCCACTGCGTTGACTTCGAGCTCCCAGGCCTCAGTCTAGTCCCTGGAATAGGCGGTGGGGGGGGGGGGGGCATATCAGGATGGACTGCCGGGCGTCTTCGTTTCTGAACAGTGCAGTACTTTGGCTGGGAGACATTGAGTCGAGCAAGTCCCAAGCGCAGTCCATACTTGGACTATAGAGAAAAAACCCTAGACTTGCTCACTGGCTTTCGTGAAGACCAAGCTGCTTCCCAGCGGCGACGAGAGGCGCTCTACGGGGCAAGCGGAGGCGTGGCGTTGCATGGGTGGATTGTCGACGCGGTTCTGATACCGTTACTCAGACTTTGGCATTGGCTGAGGGGGGAAAAATTACGAAATAATCTACATGTGAGTGCACCTATGTGAATGCGTGCAAGCTACCGTGAACCATGCGGGCTGGTATCGACATCTGGAAAGGGACTGAGGCGGCACGTACCGCTCGTGCTCGATAAGTAAACTAAATAATAGAAGCGCAGCCAGCCCTATAACAAATGCACCGTAGAGCAATCAGCCGAGAAAGTAAGTAAACAAGACAGGACACCCGGAGGGTACCCTCCGCCGGAGAATGCAAAGATCAGTATTACCATACAGATCACAGATATTGCGCTAGGAGAGAGACTCCAGCCACGGAGCTTTGATGAGCGACTGGGACATGCTCATCTCGAGGAGGTGGTTGGGTAAGCCGAGATGTTGGGCCAGAACAGAATCTGTGGGTCGTTGTGGCGGTCATCGTACTGCTTAACATTGCATTGCTTTTCTCCAGGTGTCGATTCGAGATGAGAAAAGGTGAGGATAGATTGAGTGAGTATATTCTGGAGGACAATCGGTGACCCCGTCGAGGCATGTCTCATACACACACACATATATGTACATGACAACTCCTGGAACGGCCACCACAATCTAACCAACCCCAAAATCTCAACATCTAACTCCTCCATACCTACCTACATCCATCATCATATCCGGAAACCAACATAGCCAGTATAGCTCGCCGTCCGTGGTGGAAGGCCAAGTGCCAGGCGGATGATGGATGTTTCCCGGATCACCACACAAAAACCCTTTGGAAGCGGCACGCCAATCTGCACACATACCAACCCCAAATTACCACAGCCTTGCGCCGGACCTTTCAAGTCTCAACTGGAATGCTCATTGCGGTCATTGACCATCATGCCGACGAATCGCGACACCATGTTGTACGCCCGAAAATAAACAAACACAATATTGTACCCCGAAAGAAAAAAAACACAAAAGTCCAGACCATATTTTGTGCTGTGCCTGTGTCTATGTGATATCACAATGATTTGATTCTACCCTCCCAAATCAGCAACAGACAATCTTGACATGCAGTTACTATGAACTGAGCACTCCAACCCCCACCCATCCCCTCCCTCCCCCTTCCGGACCCTGCTGGCTTCGCAAATCCCACCCACCCATTGCGTCGTACCGCCAGTTACAACCACCACCAACACTACCCCGTCCCGGTAAGCCATAACCGCCATCGCGAGATGCCGGAGCCCCTCACCGCACACATGGACGACAACAACAACAACAACAACAGGTCCCAGCCCGGCCACCCACCACCCAGGCACAGGGCCCCTCAGCCGCGTGGCGCGGCTGCACCGCGGGGCCTGCAGGCGAGCATCCACAACCCCGTCGCTCCCCTCACGCCCATCACGCCCAACAACAGCCTGAGAGTCAGCAACGACGAACAACACGGCAGCAAGGCGCGGCGGGCCCAAGACTCGGACCACCACCACCACCACCACCACCACCATGCCCGAGGATCCAGCGAGCTGCACCACCGCACGAGCGCCAGCTCCGACGCCCCCACCACCAGGTCCTTCGTGTCGTCCACGTCCGGCGCCGACACCATCATCAACATCTCCCGGGACGACAGCACCAACCGGGCCGTAGGCAGCGGCACCACAGCCAGGAGCAGCCTGAACGGTGGTGTCAGCGGCGGTGGCGGCGTCGGCAGCGGCAAGGACGAGCAGCCGTGCCGGAGGAACACGCGCGGCAGCACCAGAAGCAACAACAGCAGCCTCAGCATCGGCCCCAACCCGGGCTACCAGGCAAGGCTGGAGCCCACGCGGGCCACGAACGCGCAGCAGCAGCAGCAGCGCAAGCAGCCGCCGCAGCTCTTCCTCCTCCCCCACCACGCGTCGTACCCCTCGCCCGCGCCGTCCGGCGGGACGCCGACGTCGCCGTCGTCCCCCCTCTTCGACTCGCAGCCGGCCTCGCAGGCCTTGCTCGGCCAGTTCCACGAGCTCCAGCGGCAGGTCCAGGCCCTGAGGGCCAGGAACATGAAGCTGGGGGCCGAGGTGGCGAGCCTGTCGGCGGCCCGGGCGGCCCGCGAGGCGACCATCGACGGCCTCCGTGGCCAGCTCCGGGCCAAGGAGGGCGAGCAGGCGCGGCTGGTGGAGCGGTTCTGCGCCGAGGTGTCGCTGCGGACGGACGAGCTGGGCCGCGTGCGGGAAAAGGTGTCGGCGCTGGAGGGGGAGAAGCAGTCGCTGGAGGGGCAGAAGCAGTCGCTGGAGGGGCAGAAGCAAGCGCTGGAGGGAGAGAAGCAAGCTCTCGAGGGAGAGAAGCAAGCTCTCGAGGGCCGCGTCGCGGAGCTGGAACTGGACCTAGAAACCGAGCGGAAGCGACAGGACTCACAAGCAGCGCAGCGCAAACAGATGCCCGTCATCGTCGACTGCTCCGGGCCCTGTTCGCTATCATCGCCCAGGCCGTCGACATATCGCGGCAGCGAATCACCCAGCGAGTCAGGCCGCCACGGGGCGAGTTCTTCGCCGCTGGTGAGGAGCAGCAGCAACAACAACTCACCCTCCTTCTGCACGCCCTTTTCGTCCCAGACCAGGGACGAGTCCGCAGCAGCGCGCCTGTGCACTGAGACGCCGAGTCCCAGCGTCCGGGTCCAATGGAGACAACGGCACCCGAGCCTCGACGAGTCACAGATGACCAGCCCGTCGTTCGTCGAGGACGAGCTGTTCGCGCTGTCTGACCAGCTTGCCGTGCACTACGAGAGGTATAGCAAGGAATACCAGGCGATGACGGCGCAGCTGGCTGTGTTGGCGGAGGACAAGGCGCAGTTGGAGAAGGATCTGATTGTTGCACGAGAGCAGCAGGTTGCCGTCGCTGGCCGTAATCGCGAGCTTGAGGCCAAATTGGAGTCGCAGTTGTCTTTGGTCCAGTGTTCGATGGCCCCGATCCCAGAGCTGCCAGTGCTCACATACGCCAAACCCGGAGCCGTGTGGTTCGACAGGGTCACGAGCTCGTTCAAGTACTGGGGCCTCTTCGAGTTCATCTCTCAGCCAGACGTCGTCACCTCGCCATCAGATCCAACTCGGGATGCCAAGCGGCTACGAGCCGCAGTCCTCCTCAAGCAGGCCATAGAAGACGACATTCTGGAGGATGTGATATACCTACGTCCTCAGAGGTCAATCACCTCCGGCCCCGGCGGCGGCAGCAGCAGCACTACCTCTTCTCCACACGCAACCCAGACTACTGAGTGTGAATCGCCTTACCTTCTCTTCCGGACCATCTCCATGCTAAAACGAACCGTGCCCACGTCATCCATGGATCTCAAGTGGCTTGACCGCATCAGCGACACCGACTTCGAGGACATCGAGGGGTTTGCCAGTCTGGTGCTGTGCCTGGACAGGAGGCACAGCAAATTGTACGGAACGAGCGTGGAACATTACGAAGCGCTGGTCCCGAAGATACAGGAGAATATGAGCAGACGGTTTCCAGATTTGGAGAAACCGTTGGCGGATCTGGCACCGACTCCAAAGAAGTGGTGGCATTTGAGCTTGTGGATGTCGAGGATTGTGAAGAGGCGACAGGGGAGGATCGCCGGTGATGATTAGCGAGCGGGGTGCTGGCTCTCCTTGCATCATTTGAAGCGCGGTATTTTCACGTTCTTGTATGGCGTTGAGGCTACTTGCTTGCCTCCCTCCTCGGGAAAGCTTTCCCTTTGGTCTGAACTCGTTCTGGTGTCGTAATGGGTAGATGATCTGATTAGATTTTATTGTTTGTGCCTGAACCCGTCTCTCCGGGTATTATATGCCAGCCTCTTGATATATCGCAACGTCTTGAAGAAAGGTTCTGCCCTCTTGAAACGAGGTTTTGCTTCGCGTCATCATCTCATCTCTGTTGCTTCCTTTCTTCTCAAGCCAATCCTGACCGAGCGCAGCCTTCTGGTCGTCCTTGGCCCCAGCGCGGCTCGTCTTTCTCCTTGGCAAGTCATGAACCTGTAATGGAAGGCGCAGGTATGTATAACTGAGGCGCACCCGGTGGTACTTAGAACGCTAGACAGTTGTCGTTCTCCTTTTTCACTTGCGCATCCTCTAAATCGCAGTACATTTAACGTACTGCTCGACACGGGCTAATCCATATCGCAGAGAACCAACAACTGATGGTCTTGCATAGCGTGATCAGTTCCGAGGCTCGCCAGGCCAGTGAGTCGTTTGGCCATGAAAACATTGATCCCGGTGTGTCTGTTAGGCCTTTCATCCTGCTGGCCCTGCGCCACCAGGCCGCGTCCTTTGCTGCCTCAGCGTTATCATATCTGCCAATAAGAATTTCTGCTCCTCTATCTCGAGCCCATTTGGCGGTGCGTTCCTTGATGGTGGCGCCTGATGCGGTGCAGGCAGCTCCTGTTCATCTCCATACCCATGGTATTCTTCTCTGGCCGGCAGTTCGGCCTGAGGTTTCAGTTCCGGTAAGATGGCGGGCAAAGCCTCGATTGGATGGGCCGCTCCGATGTCTCGACGCGTCGAAGGGTGAGATTGGTGTGGTTCCGCGTGATAGAAATCGCCCTCGGGGTGGGCACTCCAACCAGACGATGATGGATGGTCCTCGTAGTCGGGTGGAGACCACGGGTGCCTTGCAAGACCGGACCAAGCAGAGTAGTCATTCGTTACTGCAGGCTGTGGGGGAGCAGCGACTGGCTGTATCGGGGGAGCAGTCTGGTGTTGCACAGGCGCAGGGGCGTAATACTGTTGCTGTTGTTGCTGCTGCTGCTGTTGTTGCTGCTGTTGTTGCTGCTGTTGTTGCTGCTCGTAGTAAGTCGACGACGAGGCGTTGGTGGAGGGAGAAATGGTAGATTGGCTAGAGGCACCAAGATATGGGTCGTAATAAGCCTCTGGTGGCTCCATTCGCTTCTCGAATCGGCCTCCGTCCATCAGGTTGACGATATCCCCGTCCACGAAGTTGACCATGTCCTTGGCGACCTCCCGCCTCTGCCGCCGACGCCACCACAGCCAAAATGCGGCTGCCGATAACGAAACTATGCCCAATGCCACGGTTATAGCAATTCCAGCTTTTGCGCCGGGGCTGATGCCATGGCTGTGGTCTGGTTGTGATGCCTGGTCTGTCGCCTTGCCGGATGTGACGGAGGCCATGGTGACAGAACTCGACGACGGCGTCGGTGTGGCTGCTGCGGTGGCACTCCACGTACTCTGCCCTCGGGATCTTGCCAGGACGGTCCACTTGCCAGTAGTTGCCGACTTGCCAGCGCCCTGGCCCGGACTCAGTGTGAACCAGCAGGGAACGTTAGTGGTGACATTCAGATGGACGAGGACCGATCCGGTGTTGGGTTCGGCGTCTTGGGCTTGCGCTGGAGCACAGGTTATGGTGGTTAGTAGTTTGGTAGTGAGTGACTGGCTGAGGGCACGACGACGACTTGTACATACCCTGGTGGGTGACGCCGTTGATGCTGCAGAAAGTATACAGCGTAGGAGAGGTGAAGGTCGATTGGTATGTGACGTTGACGTAATCAAGGCTATAAAAAGATTCGCCGCCGGTTGGATATACAAAGGTAGCGCTGGTGTCGCTTGCCACGGCGAAAGGGAAGGAAAGGAAGAGAAGAGTGGCTGCAAGGAACAGACGAGATGGAGAGAGGAACGGAGAGGCGGCGCGGGGCGGCCGGTCTAGGACAGTCGCAGCGAGATGGAGTCGGCGCGACGTGCCCATTCCCAGCATGGTGGAAACGAGCAAGGTGGTCGCGAAGGATTCATGGACGACGACGACAATGTGGAGATGCGCAATGACGAGCAGGTGTGTTAATCAGGGGGGGCAAGAGACATGCGGGTATAGAAAAAGGAAGGACGGTTAAAGTGGAGAAGGGAACCGAGCAATTGCAGGCGACGAGTACCTGAAGAAAGCAAGGCAGCAAGGTTCATCAACGTCTTGTGTGTTGGTTGACGAGAAAGAGACTGTGTGTCTGTGTGTCTGTGTAAGAGATTGAGTGAATGAGAGAGAGGAAGGAAGTGGGAATCGAGCTGATCGGGAGGATCAAGTTGGACCCATCGTCCCGTCGACCCCATGTACATAAATACGATCCGTATAGACTACGGTACACTACAAATACCTAAACTACCTAAACTATACATAGAGAGACCCACACTGCCGCAGTCGGTCCCACGGTGCTGTAATGGCTAAGATACGTCCCAAATCAGCGAATCCCAAGAAGTAGTGGGCCTTCCACTCCGCAGCTAATAACAAGACGATGGGACGACGAGACGACGAGAAGATGAAACGATAGAGACGGTTGAGGTACATCTCCGTACACAGCGCAGTGAAGAGAGATTTGATTGAGTTTGGGGGCCGGCTCGGGGACTTCTATGAGCCCGGACAGTGGCTGCACACCTAATACCAGACACCTGACGCCCTGCCAAGGTGAACCGCCACAGCATACATACAGTAAGCCCAGGCCCAAGCCCGCACCGGTTTACACAGTACCTAATTCCGTCCGGCCAGCCACCATAGCTCCACACATCTCCGCATCCCTAACCCCCAGCATGCATCACAAGCAAAGCCACCCTCGGAGGATGTAGGTTTGCATCGTCACATCATACTGTTTTCCAGAGAACTGTTTGCTGCAATTTCTTGAGTCCCTAAATCTTAATAAATTTTGTTCCTCTTCCGGCCATGGACGAAATCCAGCATTTGTGTGAGCAGCTGGGCATCTGGACGGCAGAGAAAGCACTGGGCAGCAGTACATGGAGAAGGAAGAGGACAAGGATCTGTATTATAACATATTCTCTTTTTATTCTATTTTTTGATCCTGAATCTCGCTACTCGTACACACATCATGTCCTGTCCGTTCAATCTCTCAAGGCTTTAATGCCCGCCGTGAATCACCCTTCAAATGCTTTGGATGAACCGCAAAACACCGTGGTGCTCCTATCTGCAACCAATACACCTGGCCCAATTCGCCTAAGCTTGGAAATGCTGACTGGAAAGAAGACCAGATATACAACATAAAGTACTCAGCAACGACATGAAGCACAGAGACCGTTTAATTTTTCAACGTGACGAAACCTCCTCCTCAGCGACCACTACCGCGATGTACCCGTTCATTCTCCATGAGGGTCTCAAGTCGCGGCACAACCGCCCCCGGCCCCATGTACAGTTGGTGTACGGCTTGCAACAAAATAGTCGTGGCTCGAGCGAGGTCGTCCCTGGCCTTCTTGATCTCGTCGACGTCGTGCCACGCGTACTCCACAGCCTTCTCCACGACCTCGGGTCTGAACACCAGCCAGTCCTCAGACACGACCACATGAGGCGCCTGGCGCTGGATAGCCAGGTCCCTATCGACAGTCGACGCCGTGCCGAGCTCTCGCACGTAGTTGAGGATGTCGATGAGGTCCGCGTTGATGCAGAGCACCGGTGCTGAGAGTTCCCGCCGATCATCTTCGCCTGCACCGCGAGGTGGCAGGGTGGGCGACCCCTTGCAGGCTTTGCAGGAGTGCAGGAGCCACACAACGACCGCCGGCACTAGCGATGGCCCAAGCTACGGCGTCGTAGTGTTGCTCCTCCGGTCCACGACGCCCGTGGGTCTCGATCAGACACGTGAAAGAATGATCGATGCTTGCCTCGGTCAGTTCCAGGGCCGTCCTGACCTTCTCGTCCGAGAGATCTGCATATGGCTTGCATAGCTCGAGAATAATCCTCCGCCCTGCGAGCCAGTAGGTTTCGCGGATGTATCTACTCGAGACACCCGGCGCGGAGAACTGGGGACGTGTGAATGTCCATGGGCTTTCCGGGTGGCTGATAAGGTGCAAGGCCGTCAGGCAGATCGAGACGCCGCAGTCGACGCTGTTGTCCTGCTGAGGGCATGGAACACTATGCCACACCAAGGGAATATCGACCGAAATCTCCCTTGGCTCGAAATCGAAGACCCACGCCACCCTCTCTCTCACAAATCTCTCGAGAATTTCCTTGTAGTCGGCAACAAGGTTGTTGTTCTCGTCTGTTTCCCTCGTGGAGTCGTATATATAGATGGCTCTTTCCGCGAGCCGAACGGCCACCAGTATAAAGTGATTACCGTTGATGTTGAAGGGCATGAGCACGGTGCCCTTGGTGCTCGTTAGCATGGCCACATCTGTCTTCACAGGCCGGGTAAACTCGTCGTGGGCCTCCTCTGGCAGGCTATCGAGCATCTCGGCCATAGTACTCATGGAGGTGGTGTCGATGGCGTAGAATTTCCCCGGCCGCAATAGGGTCAGCCTCCGAAACACGGTCTGAACGACTTTATCGCTCAGCCACTGGCCGGGTTTGATTTCAGCTATATCGGCGGCAGAGAGCTTGTAGTGCTCATCCAGAACTCTATCCGCAGGAGGAGTACTCTCACCAGTCCGTCGGAGAAGAGAGATCTTCTCCTCCAGAGTTAGGGCTTCTGGGTGGAAATCATCAAAGCCCACGTTGTTGGGCGTCATGGACTCCATTGTGCTGTGTTACAGTTTGTTTTTTTCGAATGTGAAGTTGAAATTGAATAGTAATCTGGAGAATTTTTGAAGTTGCCCAGAGGAAACAAATCCTGTTTGTATCAGAGGCTCGTCGGATAGCTGGCAAAGACTTCTGAATAAAAGGTAAGTCGCAAGGTCCAAATTTGGATTGCTGGAAAACTTGGATGGAAATGAATGCACAATATATATCTTCTTTGGGAACCTTGGAAGGTAGAACCAGTGGGCAACTTAGAGTTGAAGCCGGTCTCTAGCGTCTGGCAGCTATGGCAGTTCAATAGTCGTTCCTGCACACTACCAGGACTTTGACGATATTACTAAGGTATTTCGTCAATTCTCCTCGAGGCTAGATTAGTGATATTTGCCAATGTTCAGTCATTTTTCTCAAAAACAATCGGGTGCTGCCTGAGGATCGCAGATGGCAAATACATCGACCGGATCCCGTAAATGTTCATGAAGGTTCTCACTGAGATACTGCTCGGTGTGGTCATTAAAAGCGTAGCAGTAGAGAAAGCCTTGAACATGTTTTCCTATCAGATATTTGGGACCCTTGGAATTCAGAATATAAATTTCTCACAGGTCTTTATATACAGATGCCCTGACTGGACTAGTCATCACTAGCAATTATGAATGCCCTATATACTCATGTAAACATAGCTATAGAATCCTAAGCCCCAAAACAAGACTAGGACTTGTTAAATCCTCCCTTTTATATCTCTTTTGCTAGTACTGCTCCGACATCGATGTACTCTGAGACGAGGGAAGGCCAGCTTGCATCCACTGGCACCGCCTGAAGCGAGAGAACCCCCCTCCGACATAAGTAGCAGTATACACAGCAATACCTAGGTACCCAGGCACTCAAAGTACTTAAGTACCTGGTTGACTTTCTTCCCAACCAGCCAAAGCTAAGGTGGCGTTGTCGACGATTTCCGACCAGAACAAACACAACCACAACCCACCTCAGTTCACTCCTCACCCATTTCCCACCAACAACTATTTACGATGTCTCCTATCGAACCTGATATCGACTATAAGCGCTACTACTCATACCATAACCGCCTCGCATCATACATGCGCTGGCCGCTTAACTGGGAAATGGACAACGAAAAGCCAACACCAGAGGCCCTCGCTCGTGCGGGCTTTCTCTACTACGCCGAACCCCCGTGTCTGTCCGACAACGTCATCTGCCCTTTCTGTCTCATCTTCGTAGATGAGTGGGACCCCAACGACGACCCGATGCACGAGCACAGAGTCAGATCCCCAGACTGCCCCTATGTCAATCGCTACCTGCCCGTGGGCAAGGTGCACGACAAACAGGAACCGCGCCTAGCTCAAGACACTATGCAACTCGACGACAAGACTCCAGGCAAAGGCAACCAAGACCCCCCGAGCATTTACAGGCCTCGAAAGCATCAGGAGATCCTCGCTGGCAGTCCCCGACAGACAAAGCCCAGCAAGAAGCGTGCCGACCCTCCTCTTGCAAAGGCCAAGGAGCTGGGACCGAAGGAGAACAAGCGCAGAAAGAATGATGGAAATTAAAGACCCTCTGGCTTTGTCGGATGTTGTGGCTGTACCGAAGACACACTTGGATATGATGGCAGTATCAAGTGGCTCTTACGAGGTCAATGTTATAAGTGAGTCACTGGCTCCGATTACTCGATCTGTCGATCATCATCCCTCAACTTGCGGCCTTGAGCTCTTTGTTAGGTCATACACTAACAGTAATTTGACTTTGTAGGAAACACTGCCTGCATATGCGGGCCGAGCATAAGCAATTCCAGTCAAGCCAGGTCACAAGAGCAGATTTCGGTGCATACAACCAGCTACACTTTCCCTTTCCTCAAGCCGACTCAAGAACTTGACCGGTTCAGTCGAGGGTCTGCTGCCAAGAGCAGATGCAATATAAGTGATAACCTAGCCTTGATTCTAGGCGGGCATGAGCGAATCTCCGGTGGATTTTGGGGAGCTATTCTGGATGGTCACTGGTTTCGCAGCATGACGGGTCAGCTGATGAGAATTGTGTTGCTTTACTGGACTTGAATGTGGTCAATCGTCATCAATCCGGAAACTTTGTCTTCCGCCCATATTTCCCATATTGATAATACAAGTCGAAGGATCTCCGGGGGAAGTACTGGCCTTCCTATCAATTGACGAGTGACCTAGGCATATTCCCCTGCGTGACTCGTTGAACCTCACCTTATCCAGCTGGAGACCCTCGGGGAACTTGATATCGAGACCCAATGCAGCAATGGGACACACATTACGTTGTTAGTGCTTTCCTAGGCTTTTCGCTACCTACATCTATCTCTCTGATATCCCTACTACTGTATTGCCGGATACTCTGAAGAGCCGTAGCTCCTTGAATTATGTATATTGGAAGGTGAACTAAGGTGACATTCAGACATAGACCGATGATTCCACTTCTGGTAGCTGCCTCTCCAATGGGACGTATTAGGTACTCCGTTCTTCTGTGCTTTCCGTTTGTGGTGTTTACGAATTACATCTATCGTAGCATCCTCTCTGGGCATATTACCTGGCTTGCTTTGAGTACGAAACTCACAAAAGTTATTTATGTGCTCAGGCTTTCTGGGAACAGTTCCCAAGGTTCTCGACATGTTCAACGGAACAAGTTTGCCTTCGTCCAAACGCAGAAAGCATTATCTTTACCAATCTTTCTCGATACCTTCTCAACCGAACCCTTTCTATTGCTCTTCGTTCTCAACTGATACCTCTTCAACTGAACCTCCTTCCTATCACCTTTCAACACTTAACTGATACCTTCTCAACCGAAATTCCTTCCATCACTCTTGGTTCTCAACACTTAGCCAATACATTGCAATTCAATCCAGCGCTTCAAGATTATCATACTCGGAGCACAAGTATTACCCATACACCTTTACTTTAGTCGAAGTTGCAAGCCTCAGCCGATCATCTTCAACCCTCTCGAAGAAATGGAGTCGTCAGGAGACCCTTTGGGAGGCGGGGAACTACGAGAAGGGTAAGGTCACTAAATTTACGCTCTCCTCTCCCAAATTAGAGTTCTGAAAACTGACCGTCTACAAGCTACGCCACTATCGACTTCGGAAGCACTGCGACACGGACATGCGTCGCCATCACTCGGACCGACCTTGCGACCGGCACACGAAGCTCACCCGAGGTCCTCCAAATCCAGGAGCACAGGGCGAAGAGAGACCCGGAAACCCGATTTGAGCGTGGCGAGTACCCCTCGGTGGGTTGCCCGTTTGATGGACCACCTTACTACATCGGCTTCGATGCGGCCAGCCAGTCGGCCAAGAGGGTTATTTCACTGAAAGGGATACCCTACTTTCGGACCCTGGACGACGATGAGCATCCCTTTACGAAGGCTCTCTACACATACTACGATTCCCTACCGTGTGATGATGCGAAGGTAGAGTTCGCAAAAGTCTTGGACGATATGCTTCTGGCTTTCTTGTCAGACCTCCCCTCCCCTTGTCCTCACTCCTCTTAGCTCTTCCCCCCTGAAGCAAAGAGCCTAGCACTCTTTGAAATATGAATTCAACGCTGATCAGTAATACCAGCACCTCTGTCGTGAACCGCATTATCGAGAGATCCGAATTAGAGGTCGGTGGGTTCACACTCCGAAAAATTGCGCTATGCGTGCCGAACACATGGTCCGCACGAGAAAACGACATCCAAGAATATCTAAGCCCGATACTTGACAAGACGGTTGCTGGTCGCAACATCGAAACAATGTTCATGTTCGAGGCCCAGGCCCAGGCGCAGTTTATGGTCCATCGCTACCCAGAGGTGTTGCGGCCTTACGAGTACCTGATGGTCCTCGACTTCGGTGGCCACTCGATGGGCGGCTCCGACGGAGAGCTCAAATGGGGAAGCAGTGATAGGCCTAGGTTCTTCTCGCCCGACGACAGTGATTTTGGAACCAGAGGTGGGTATGAGCTATGGGAGCTCCTGATCGGCCACGGCTTAGACGAGGTCAGGAAGACTCGCAAGGGGAAGCAGAGGTTCCCCGATAAGGACTGGCACCTCGTCAAGGCAGCTCTACTGAAGCAGTTCTTCCTCAAGAAGACGAACACAGACTACAACAGCGATCGTCGGCTGAAGGTCGAACTGGACGAGATTCTGGATCCTTCCAGTATTCAGGCCGAAACTACGTATATGGTCCGCTTGCCTGGCGATCAGGTGCTGAATGCTTGGAACCTAGCATTCCGCGACGTGATTGATATGGCCAAGAAGAACATCATCCGTATGGCACAAAGGAACAAGAGGATGTTGATCCTCCTTTCGGGGGGCAGCATTGAGAATCTCAAGGCCAAAGAGGAGATTGAGGGCTATTGTGCCAAGCTCCGTCTCCGAGCTATCGGCGCCAATATCGAGTGCACCCATATCTCGGATAAGATAGACGTGGTGGCGAGCAAGTGGCTTATTGCAGAGGGAGGGGCTCGCTGTCTTGCCGCTACGATGGACGTGGAGGAATTCTTCGATCGAGGAGGTGCCTTGGCCTTGCGAATGAGCACCAAGGTAGGAAAGTGGACGAGCAATCATGGAAAGCTACTTTTCTGCAAGGTATGTTTTCTACGCCTCATCATCTCCAAATGAAGTACCTATCTAATTGTTTTCGTGGTCTTGTAGGAAGACGGAGCCGAGCAATCAAGCTCTGTTGAAATCGAAATCACCGATGACAAAAAGTGCAGACTCATCGCTGACCCCTTATACCGTCGACCGCAAGAGGGGGGACTCAAGCTATTCACAAGGGATTGCTACGACATCTGGGACATGAGCCTTGAGTACGAGGCTACAGCAGGGGCCGAGTTCCCCTCTCGCATCCCGAACGGCAAGTACATACTCGAAGTGGCGGAGATGTTCTACGCCCGTACCGACGCTGAGATCATCCTACGCTTGCGGCCGAAAGCAACTCGCGCTCGGAAAGCCAAAGGGTCTCGCCCACCCCAGAAAGGCGGCAACAACCCACCGGCCTTGGATAAGGGACAAAGTCTTATTTTCCAAGTTCCCTTGGCATCGGAAGGCTCAAACAACCTTGTCGAGCTTGACAGGGATCTTGTACAAGGTCGGGTCTGGAGATTCGAGGACAACTTGAAGGCCTCAGCCGCCGAAGAGCAGGACGAAGCCAACGCCGAAGATGGCGAGCTGGAAGCTCCGCCCGCCAAACGTTTCAAGGCTGGAGGAGCACCTCCAGGTGTGTAGTTGGCAAACTTTGCTGGCTGAGGTCTGTCGATCATTGGGAACAGGGAGATTTGGGACGGGTTGGGGCGTTGCACTTTTGGTGTTCCAGTAATTATTTATCGAAGCCTTTCTACATAAATTCCATCGATGCTTTTGTGCTTACTTTGCAAGACACAAGCCGACTTTGAATCGAAGCAAATCCATTGGCCAAATTAGTCGCATATGTACATTCAACTGCAGTCCGACCTACTTGTTGAAGGACTAAGGGGGTTGTGAAGTAAAGCGAGAAACCCCATTTGTTTACCTACAAGTTTTGGGAAAGTCCTCGGCATGTTCGATTGAACCTTATGCCCCCAGCCTTACCCATGCTCCAGTGCGAGACAACATTGCCTTCCAACATGATGATTGTTATCATGCTGAACACATGGATGGAGAGTGGCAACAAGTTCTGTGTTAGTAATCTTTCTTGCAATCTAGAAGAGTCAACAGGTCAGGCTGAATACTTTGTCATGGGAATGTAGACATTCGAGTTCCTATGCTAGACATTCTATCCTAACTACACAAATTCTCACAAAAATGATGAGATACGAATTTACAGTAGATCCAAGAACCCAATGTTCTCAATGGAATACAACTCTACCTCTCTATCTTGTAAGGAGAATATCTACGGATAAGTGTATGGCCTGCTACAGACTTCGTGAAGTGTCTACTTCGTGAATTGTACCTCGAATCTGCCTCAGCCTCCCTCCAAGGCTTAGCATACTTAATGAGGAGGTATCCCTTTGCCCAGTACACATGTGTCTAGAGACTCAAAGGCACAGATCTAGTATCACAAGATGGAGGAAGTGGGACAGGCTGTAGGCTATCTTCGACAACAGACTCAAGAGTGATCAGATTAAAAAGTTTTTGGGAGGGTAGAAGCTAAAATTGGAACAAACACAAAATCAATAACGGAAGAGACTGGGACTCGAACTGGGACCTGGGGACTGCAGAAAACCTGATGCCAGCTATTCATAACATGTACATATCCTCATGCCAGTATCGAGGCTTCTTGTAACGTGACTTGATCACTACTGTTCAGACGACAAGTTTACTTCCACGGGATGAAGCCTTGAAGAGGCTGCTGTGAAAGTGAGTAAAGCTCCCCTCGCAAGTCTTCGACTATGCCTACCACGGCCTGGAAACTTTTCATCTTAACTCGTCTAGTTGGAGCGCGTCTCTGTTTGCAACCACGCGCCGCGTCGCCAGTGACCTCGACCTCAGAAATCTATTTCACGTAGCTAGGTAATTAAAACTTCTGCCGTCGACTTCCTACACACACTTCCTCTCTACCCTCCTCACCTCACCTCACCTCACCTTCTCACCTCACCTCTTCACCTCACCTCATCTCACTTCGATACACAATCTGATTTGTGTATTCTCGCTCACTTTCCGCTCACTATTAACAGTCATATCGACCTCTATCTATCGCGAAGCTTCACAGATCTTTCCTGTCGCTTTCGCAGGTATGGCTGGCGAGCAAGCTTCAGACGGTCGGGCATACCGACCCATCCTCCCTCAACCTCCTGCCCTCGACAACCCCTCCGCTGTCGTCGACCCCCGTCTTATCGACCCCTGTCTTGTCGACCCCCGTCTTCAACAGCCTGGACCTGTGATCTTCGGGCAACAAAACGCAGGAGTGGTTCCTAACCAATTCAACCCTCCAGTCACCATGGGTGACCAACCCTACCGCACTATCAGCTATATTCAGCAAGATTCGAACCCGTCTGCGTCCTTGACAACAGAGCAATACATGGACCTCCGCCTTTGCATCAGCGCACTGAGCGCAGACCAGTGTCGTAAAGTCATTAATGGGCTCGAAGACTATCAAATTAAGAATGCAGTATACGACCGAGTCCTCTGCTACCCCAATGATGAGTTCACCAATGGCCTTCGAAAGGGATTTGTCCAGAGGGTGAATGCCGTCAATCAGGTTGTCATCAACTTCGTCGGGCACCTCAATCATGTCAAACAAACCCTTGAAAAATGGAAGAATGTAGCCTTCTTGGTACAAGGAGCCTATGAGCAATTGGAGACTGACATCAAGTGCTACCTCGGCCCTTCTATTGACAGCATTGGTGTGCACAGCACACGCTCAGACTACATCTTGACCAAGCGCAACGGTCTCGACACCCTGGCTGATATCGGCTTTATCATGCTCGACATTCCCGCCTTCAACACCGCAATAGGAAGATCCGCCTTGAAGTACGACGGCTTGAGTCGTGCTGTGGGCAATATCCTGCACTCTGCTGCCAACCCTCAGCAGCGCCAACAATTACTTGAGCACGGCATCGAGGAGTCTCTCACGCGCCTCGAGCAGCATGCAAAAGAGGTTGGCATATTCCCCAATCTATCAAAGGCTCTCTCCACAGATCCAGCTCTCCTCTCTGATCCAGCTCTCAAACCGTACTGGTTTCCAGAGATTCAGCCTGAGCCTCAGCCTCAGCCTCAGCCTCGCCAGCCTGGCAACAAGAGAAAGGCCAAGGCTAAGAATGCCGAGCCAGCCAAGAAGAGGAAGAGGACTACTAAGGCCCAGCAGGGTAACAACAACCTCCAGCAAGCTATCGTCAACTCGCATCAGGAGAACGTCCACCCCTATCAGGGAATCGTCAACCCCCAGCAAGGTGTCTACAACCCACAGCAAGGCATTATCAACCCCCAGCAGGGTATTGTCAGCCATCAACAACATAACTTCAACCTTCAGCAAGGTGTCTACAACCCACAGCAAGGCATTATCAACCCCCAGCAGGTTATTGTCAGCCACCAGCAGCATAACTTCAACCCTCAGCAGGGTGCCTTCAACCAACAGCAAGGCATTGTCAACCCAGAGCAAGGTATCGTCAACCCCCAGCAAGGTATTTTCCATCAGCACGAGGGCAATGGACACTCCCAGCAGGGCACCAATGACCACCAGCAAGGTTTCACCGTTCCCGCGCAAGACAATGCCAGCTTTCAGCATGGTATCACTGAGCCTCAGCAAAATACTGCTACTTCCCAGCATGGTATCACCGAGCCCCAGCAAGATACTACCAACTGCCAACAAGGCAATGTCAATCTTCCAGAGGGCACGATCTATGCCCAAGATGGCACCACTGTTCTCGATTCCACTCAAATTCCAGTCGAGAGTCTAAGCGATCCTAGCATGTGGGACACTTGGTGGCCCCGTCCTGAGCAGTCGTCAGGAGAGGAGCCCAGCACTGGATTCGATGCCAATTACGCTGCCGGTCTCCTGACCGAGCTCTACAACGGATCACAAAACACCCTTTCGTCTGCAAACTCTACTACCAACACTCTTTCGTCTGCAACCCCTACTACCCACACCCTTTCGTCTGCGACCCCTACTACCAACACCTTGTCGTCTGCAACCTCTACCACTGGACAGGCCAATGACCACTTCCTAGACACTTGTCAACAGCCAGGCCCTTCCGGCAGTGGCACGGTGCAGGAGGCGGGACAAGCAGATGGAACTCAGCAGCAGGAGGAGTTCAGCCAGGAGAAGCTCTTGGCTGAAGAGCTTCGGGCGGCAGCTGCCCGGTTCGAGCAAGATCTGGGCCTTGAGCAAATGATCCTCGCACAGCAGATGGGAGCTCAGCTGGCTCCTGCTACGGCTCCGCAGGTCCAGCAGCACCAGGGATTCGAGCAGAACATGCCCGCACAGCCCATGGTAGCGGCTCAGAATTACGAGCAGCACCAGAGCACGGATCAAAACGCATACATACAGTATGCAGGGTACCAAGTTCAGCGAAACCAGGGAAACCAGCAGAACATGCCTGTGCAGTATGCTGCCCAGCAAGGCCAGCCTCACCAAGGCTTGCAGCAGAACGTTCCTGCGCAGTCCCCATATCAGCAAGTTCAACCTCAACAGGGCTTGCAACAGAATATGACTGCTCAGCCCCCATACCAGCAAGTTCAACCTCAACAGGGCTTGCAGCAGAACATGGCCGCCCAGCCCGCAGCAGCTAAGAAGACCAGAAAGCCCCGGGCTTCGAGGAAGAAGAACAACCAGGCCACCCAGGACAAGCCGGTCGTCGAACCAGGCCGAGAAAATGTCGAGTTGTCGCTGTACAACCACACGCCTGCCAGTTTCGAAGACATTACCCGCGAGATCTTCGATCAGATGTCTCGCGAGCATGTCGGCAAGACCCCACAGACGCAGGTCTACATGGCACCGGTCGTGGCTAAACGCATTGAGAATGGGGTCACGCAGATCCAGAATAGGATTGAGAAGGTTGTCAAGCACTACAAGAACAAGGAGGTCCTCCTTAAATCCCAGGAGTATGCGCTGGGGGCTTTGTTGTGGATTGTCCAGGCCTGTGCTATTGACCAGGGGGGCACGGCTCTATCGGCCGAGGTTGCTCGTCAGCTCCGTCGGGACCACGTAGTCCATGCTATATGGTCTTGTGTGAGGATCGCGTCAGCTCCTGAGGAAATGAAGAGACTGGTAAGTCACACACACCTAGCTAGATGTTAGCTACGATTTCACTTGAAGACAAAGTGCTAACCACAACCCCTGTCTATAGCTCCACTATTGCGAACCCGAGAGCGATGTTACTGCTGAGGTCAAGCTGGACGCCATCATCAAGACGATGAAGAATGTCAACGTCACCGGATGGGAGAAACTGCAGTACATCTTGGACGAGATGCGCAAGATCGCCGGCATGGCTTGACTGGGGCACGTTCATCGGCATGTTCATTCGATATGAATCACAGAACATCGGATGGGTATCAGATGGCTACAGCAGACGAAGCTCTCAACTCCACAAAGTCGAAGGGAGATACAAGCAGTCTTTCGAAAGTCATCGATGGAGGATGGATAAGACATTGAGATCTGTGCTTTGCCTGCATAGCAAGGAGTTTTTTGGCCGGCAGGGAAAAGGTTGGGCCTAGTCATCACTGGTCCGGGCGAAATGGTTCACTATCAAGACTTCTCTGGATACTGTCCTTTGGAACAGAGGTCACAACACAACGAACCCCGAGCACAGGAAACAACACCACAAGCAAACAAAGACAGAAAAAAGGCACAAAAAAAGGAAGGAGGAAAATCAGGGGCGGGATACGAAAGAGTGGTGTTGAATTTGGTTTGGTTTCGGGTTCCTGAGCAACTGCTTGGGAAGACTTTGGCTGGTATGGGTGCAGCTTAACCATGCATCCCGTTGGGACTTGGTAGCAAAGGAGTGCTCATGAGGGTTCTCTGCAGCCTACAAGGTATCCAGCAGTGCATTTTCATCGACGGTTTATCGATGCATGAAGGGAAAGAAAAAAAGAATTCGGAGACAGCCACCACGCGTCAGATATTTGCATCCCTTGGAATTTGATTCCTCCTAGGGTACGAGCAGTAGAGACTCAGGTTGGTCTCTGACAAGTTGGTTGGTTGGTTGTCGATAGACGGTCTGTATGTAATATTAGAAAAGGTTCAGGAAACTCGGAATTGAGAATACAAATATCCATAAAAAAGAAAACCCCTTCCCTCTCTTCTAGAGCCATGATGGTTTGTTGGTCATGTCATGAATGATGTGACCCAGATATCAGCCTGTGAGAGCTCACAGTAAATACAGTATGAAGTTGAAATAAAGTTCTGCCCTACTGCAGTTGGTGGGTCATGGGGGTTCAGAGGCACATGGCGCCCCTGTAGCTTGGGGGAGCCCAGGGTCTTTGCAGGGGGGGTTGAACCAGCTGTCAACCCTCAAAACCCAGAACCCCACTCTTTCCAAGACTCACCAACCAAACATTTACTTTCACATTCACATTCAAACATTCACTTACTCACTCACTTATACATTCCCCCCTCAGCAATAACCCTCGACATATCAAATATACACCCATACCTCAGACAAACTCTTACCCCACAATAATATCGCATACAGTAACAACAAAGACCTATACGTACGGCGGCCGGTCTAGGGAACTGGCGATCAGTCAGTCAGTCAGTCCAAACCCAATTGGCAGTCGGCTGCGGACAGCCAGCCAGATCAAGCTGGGACGACCGGTTTACACGCGGTACACACGCTCACCAAACACGTCACCTGGGCAGTCAGGATGTACGAGCTATTCATGACAGCCTTCGTCAATGACGTCGACTTCGACAGGGCAAGGTCTCTGCTGAGCGGATACTGCTGGGGCGAGCCCAACACCCGCTTCTACCGTGTCATCCACTACAACGGTCCCAACCCGCCCAAACCCTTGACCAAGACGGCCAGCATTCGAGGCATCCCTCCCCAGCCAGACCCCTTCATGTACGGCCTGCCCGGCGCCGAGCCCCTCCAGCCCCAGGTCGGCCCCTACATCGACCCGGACTGGAAGGCCCTCAGCGACATCCTGAGGAAACAGTCCTACATCGTCACCGGCCGGTGGGAACTCTCCCCCAAGACGGACTTTGGTGGTGGTGGTGACGGAGGCACCGAGCCCGCCCCGTCCTCCTCAGCCCCTCCAGCCACCCCTTCGCCTTCGGCCCAGGCCCACCCCCTCAACGCGAGGCCGGGCGCCCTCTTCTGGGCCGAGATCCCCGACCCGGCCAGCACGGCGGGCGGCCAGTCCCTCGTGATGCAGCGCAACAAGATCGAGATCTGGGAGCAGCTGAACCTGCCCGCCGTGCTGGCCGAGAACGGCTTCCGCGTCAAGGCCGAGTCGGTCGAGGAGACGCACGACATCTACCACCGCGACGACCCCACGCTGGAGTTCAACCTGGTGCGGCACTACAGGCTGCCACCGAGCCCGGACGCGTCCGCGCCCATGCCCATGCCCCTGCCCATGCCCATGCCCGCGCCGCTCCCGGCGCGCCCCGACGCGCTGGAGAGGGCGGACCCGGCGGGCAAGTGGGTCCTCTGGGCGAGGGTGCACGTGCTGGGCGACGACAAGTCGCCCGAGCGGGTCAAGGCGGCGCGGGACACGCTGGCGCGGGTGCGCGACGAGCTGCGGCCCGCGGGCGTCGAGTTCCGGGTGCTGGACCGCCGCGCGCACGACACGCAGCTCGCCGTGCTCAAGGGCCCCGCCACCCAGACGCTCGGCAAGACGCAGAGCCTGTCCGGTTCGAGGTAGGACCCCGGACCGCGGGCCTGGACGCCGCCGCCGCCGCCGTCGCTGCCGTTTGTGAAGAAGGTGGGGGATGGTGGGGATGAGGATGAGGACGACGAGGATATCTACTCTGAGAATGAAGAGGATGAGGAGGATGTTGACGAGATGGTGCTGGTGTCGCGGCACAACGTCGGTCATTAGCGTGGTCCACGGTGGCGCAAAGCCAAGAGACGAAGGGAGCTCATCAGGGATCTGGGCCAGGAGGGGAGTAGCGGTCTGGATTCTAGGGCCGGCGACGCATATGGGCCTCGCTCCGGTAGAGCTCGAGGGGATCACGGAGCAGTGAGGGTACTTCGGAGGAGCAAGGCGGTACCTAATCGAGAGAGACAGAGAAGGCCCCGGCTGCAGGGGATAACACGGCGGGGAATTCCGAGGAGGTCAGGATATCGAGAATCGTGCCGAGGGTAGGTATCTACAAGTACCTATAGTATTGAGAACGCGAGTCTAGGTCATTCCCATGTGGCATCCCCTGGACGTCGACCAACACGAGAGCCCGGGCAATGGCAACATTAAACTCTACATGATGCCGGATGTCCCCAATAAGATTGGATGTCCCCAGTAGATGAATCTGAAGGCCTGTCACATGTAGGCGTTGCAATCATGGCATCTCGTGATGATGAGCGCACCGCCGCCTACCAGTCAGCCTACCAGCAGACTTCCTCGCCAGGACCCAAGCAAGGGTGGGATGGTGGGAAGAGGAGGCCGGGGGGGCGGCTGGGCGAGTGGGGTGTTTAGCTAGCATTTCGGTTCCGGGGCAAATGTTTCTTCTCCCACACTTGCGGGAGCCGCATGGCTGCTGTATTGCTTACTTCAACACATTGCGAGGTTAGCCCACATTGAGCATTAACTGCCTGCCTGCCTGCCTGCCTTCTCGATGCAGGAAGTTTGCCCCAGCCACAGGAACATCCCCTGTCCTACCAGCAACAAAACCACCCACATGTTTACCTTGAAGCTATCAATCGATGCAAAGCTCGAGCACACAGTTCACCACGTAGACCCCGACCTCCGGATATCATTCTGAACTCCAATTGTTTTGAACTGGTTTTGTATTGTATTGTATTTGATCCAAGCGTTGGTTTCGATCGCTCCGCTCCGCTCTAATCTCTCTCCAGATGTCCACCACAGCCGCGCTGTCGCAGCCTTCCTACATCATCCCCCGTCCTGTCAATGCTTCGTTTTTTTTCGCTTTCTTTCATTTTCTTTTCTTTTGACATGTTTATTATTTTTTATTTGATTTGATTCCATCTCTTCTCGTCATGTCCCATTCTTCCCCGCGGTGACCTCTTCACTTCCACTCGACCTTGGCCATGCTGCCCTGCTCGACCAGAGCCTTGTGCATGTCGAACGTGTTCCACAGCAGGTGCGGCTCGTGGCCCATGCCCTTGCGCAGGCACTCCCACTCGGCCTTCTCGAAGTACTCCTTGAGGATGGGCTTGTAGACGTCGTGCGCGCACTTGTCGATGATGACGCGCGCCCTCTCGCGCGGGCTCATGCCCCGCACGTCCGCCAGGCCCTGCTCCGTCACCACCACGTCCAGGTCGTGCTCCGTCTGGTCCACGTGCGTGCACATGGGCACGATGCAGCTCACGCCGTGCGGGTCCGTCTTGGACGGCCGCGTCGACGGCGTGTGCATGATGGAGTACTTGGAGTTGCGCAGGAAGTCGGCGGACCCGCCCAGGCCGTTCAGCATGCGGGAACCCATGACACAGGTCGAGTTGGCGTGCGCGTAGATGTCCACCTCGACGGGCGTGTTCATGCCGATCACGCCGAGCCGGCGGATAATCTCGGGCGAGTTGGACACCTGCTGCGAGCGGAGCAGCAGCTTGTCGTAGTAGCGGTCCCAGCCGTCGTAGAACCTCTTGAACCCGTCGGGGGAGAAGCGCACCGAGGTGGCCGTCGCGAAGTCCAGCTTGCCAGAGTCGAAGAGGTCGAGGAAGGTGTCCTGGATGACCTCGGTCCAGACCTTCAGGTTCTTGAACTTGGAGTCGCTGAGGCCTCCGATGACAGCGTTCGCAATGTTGCCAATTCCGGACTGCAATGGCAGCAGGTTCTCGGGCAGCCGGCCGCGGCTGACCTCGTGTGTCCAGAACTCAATCAGGTGGTTGGCAATCTGGAAGGAACCCTCGTCTGCCGCCGAGTTGGGCAGAGTCTGGTCGCGGTAGTCGGAGTGGAGTACACCGACGACCTTCTCGGGGTCGATGGGGATCGAAGTAGTGCCAATGCGGTCCTCAACACCCATGATGAGGTACGGCTTTCGTCGAGGTGGGAGGTCACACATGGTGATGTCGTGCAGGCCTTCAAAACTAGGGATGGCCGTGTTGACTTCGATAATGATCTTGTCGGCCATCTGGACGAGTTCAGGGGTGGCACCCACGGATGCGCCGGGGACGATGCTGCCGTCTTCCAGGATATCAGTCGCCTCGACAACGGCCACGTCGATGTTGCTGTTTGGCCTGTCTTTCGTGTAGAAACCCTGCAAAAAGTGTGTATGTAAGCTCTCTGCCTGCCATGACCTGTTGCGCCTGCCTTTGCCTCGGCCCGGTAATGCCTTCAGCTCTCTTGAGGCGTAGACTCGGGGGGTCACGTACGTATACCAAGTCCGAGGGGAACATGGACAGATGCTTGTCAAAGAAGTTGATCCTGCCCTCGTTGATACCCTTGGCAATGGCCTTGCCGACCTGATGCGGAGCTCTCTTCTGGATCATGTCCAACCCAGCCCACCTGTTCTCTGTCTCGGCCCCGGACGACGCGCCCACCAACAGGTTATATTTGAGCTGACCCTGTAGGTTGTTCTTCTCGACGTGGTCGGCAAGGAAGGTAGGCATTTTCCTGTTTGACAAAAGAACAAATGGCGCAGGTCAGTAACTCGTCCCCCAAGCTCCAAGGTAGGGAGGGAGGGTCAATTGGACCCATGGCGCCGTGGGCAAGCACTCACTTGGGATATCCAACACCCGTGAAGCCACTCCAGCCGATGTAAGCCCCATTGGGGAAGTGCTTGAGCAGGTCTTCCGGGTGGCACAGCTTGTTCAGCATGGTGGGGCGGCGGATTCGCGCCTTGAGGGCGGCGGAAGCTATAGGGCTCGCCATGGTGGTCCCCGAATCGTAAGGCAAGCTCGAGCCTTGCTAACGTGTGTGTGATTGTGGTTTTTATGTGTTGCCGCCCGGGCTTTGCGTTTGGTCGAGCTCAAGGTAGAGAGCTGTGTCGAGGTCGAGGAGGAGAGAGAGGAAAGGAGAGGAGGGGAGAGGATGAATGGCAAGAAGGAAGGGGTGGAGAGTGACTGTCTACCAGCAAAGATAGCAAAATATAGGCAGTCTACCGCACAGTAGGTATAGCCGACTCGGAAAAGGGAGCGACAGAGAAGAGAGGGTCTCTTTCTTGAAGAAGGTGAAGAGGATGGGGCGTCACCCCCACGAGATATATAAATGGGCCGTACATAGCACACTTGAGCACTTGAGCAGAGTTATTGTGGGGACTTTTCATCAGACCATCACGCTACGTCTACTGCAATGTTAGGTGTACTGTACGGTACTGTACGGTACGTACCTACGTATGCAGCAAGGATGACATCGCGCAACCCCAGGAAATCGGACGCGCTGCGAGGTCGGGGTTAGTTAGCCTAGGCGGGCATTCCGTGTACATGCCTTAGTCTGCGGGCAGGCTGCATGGTGCTGTTGCTCCAGGGCCTACAGGGGCACTAACAGCACTGAAACGGGGAACAAACCACAGAGTGGCCGCTAAGCTGTTGGGGGGCTCGATAGTGACGTACGTACGCACACCACAACGGACTGTCTCTCTCTCGATCCCAGATCCTCCGTGTGCCTCGCTGATACTTTACACGGTAATCAACATCAACGCCATCTCATTATGAAGATATCAGAAACATTGTGGGGGAAATGATTGACCCCCCTCCGCCCCCCTCTCCGCACGATTGACAAACACGGACAACTTTATTTGTCCAATCTGACAGCAGCGGTGAATATGCTGTCTGGCAAAGATTGCCACCTCACAGCAGCAGCAGCAAGAGGAACAGCAACAGCCATGGGGAGACGGAGATACGGGCAGACGGGCGGGCTGTGTATCATCAGTGAGAGAGACAGAGAGGGTTGGCCGCACTGACTTACATACACTACCACCTTTTACTGGACCTGTCACTGGGGGCGAGAGGAACAAAGGCCCACCAAACCGGCACAAAGCTCGGTCTCTTCCGAGCGCTCCCCTTCAGCGGTCCCGTTCGTCCGCCCGGCCCTTCGTGATGCCCTCGGTTAACCTCATGCATGGTAACCCATGGATGATGCGCGGCTGCGGTGGCTTCCACATCGGGCAGCTCTTATTATTGGGCGCACGTCTCACGCCATGTGGTATGTCGACCATGTACCGTAGCATTGTATACAGCTTTCTTCTATCGATCTGCAGTGTGACGGCCGACTGGTTGCTTCGTTGTTGTTGTTGGTTTTATTTACCGGTATCACAGTACCGGTAGTACTCGACACCGGCTCGCCCCTTGACAGATCGTCGCGGATGCCGAGCCCGAGCCAAGACACGCACGACACGGGTTTATGTACATAGAGGATGATGTTTCATGTCAGAAATATCATTCATTACTACCTAGGTATGTATCGCTGCTGCATGGTAAATTAATTCACCTCGTGGTATCATTAAAAACAGCTTATTCCTCGTCGCCCATTGTCCTCGTCCACCCTCTTCCTCCAACAATGTTTCAATTTTGCAATTGCCCGTCACCAACGCTCAACTGTCCCAAATCCCATATTTTGTCTTCACTCCCACACAAGCTCTTCTTGCCCCCTTTCCAGGATTATTTACTTGCTCAGACCTCGCCAGTCTTCTCGTTCTCTTTAGCAACAACAGCGTCCGCGGCGACGACGTCTGCCGCAGTCTCGTCGGAAAACTTCAGGTCCTCCTCGAGGGGCACCGTGTCCTTGATCCGGGTCCAGATGATGGGCGCCGCGAACACCAGCGCCCCCGCGATGACCCCCCACGTCGCGCCGAACATGGTGTCGTACGGCTTCTTGAGGCCGTCCAGCCTCCAGAAGATGGCCGCCCCGGCCGATTGGATCCCCTTGTAGAAGCCGGCCATGTTGGCCGTCTTGCGCGACGAGTTGGAAAGCGCGCCCATGTACCTGATGTCGAGCGGGCACGTTGTCAGTTTGCTTCCTTTTTCTCTTTTGGTCTTATTTTCTGTCTTGAGCTTGAACAGGAAAGAATGGACAGGAAAGGAAAGAAACAGAGTATGCACAGGGAGGACTTGACTGCTTACCAGTAGATGCTCGTCTGCCACGCGGCGTCAAAGAAGCCGTAGAATATGTACAGGAACATAGGGCCGATGTACTTTCGGCCGCCGTCCGTCCAGTCGACACGGCCGTCGTACGTCGAGTTCCCGTCGGCATCGACCGCCTCGACCACCTCGCGGGGCGCCTGCTTCTCCTGCCAGGCGTAGCCGCCGCCCCAGATGACGAAGCAGAGCACGCACAGGGCTACAAAGTCGGCCTTGGCGCGGACGCTCCGCCTGACCTTGGGGAAGTCGAGGGCGTACCCGAAGATGATGGCGCCAAATATCTGCGCCAGCCAGTAGAGCAGGTTGTTCAGGGCCCGGGTCCGGGTGTTGAAGTGCGCCCCGTTCATGTCGTTGGTCTGGTACGTGTAGAAGGTGTTGCTCGAGAAGAACATGGGGAAGAGCAGGATGATCCACGGGTCGAGGTAGAGGGTCTCCCAGAGGCCCTTGATCTCCGAGGTCCAGCTTGGGTTCTTCATGAGGATGACGTGCGAGCCGTCCTCCCGCTCGATCTTGTCGGCGTTGCACAGGAAGAGGGCCAGGATGGCGCCCACGAACATCAGCACGATGAAGGCGGCATATGTCCCGTCTGTGACGGGGCCGCTGATCTTGTTGATGTTCTGGCCGAGGGGGATCAGCGAGCCGATGACGGCGCCCAGGTTGAAGATGATCCAGAACCACGAGATGTAGCGGCCCTTGGACTCCTCGGGGGGGTACGACATCATGATGGCGCCCTGGCCGGTCCAGAGCAGCCCGGCGCAGACACCAAGCAGTGCACCAGCAAAGACGACGAAGCCGTGGTTCTCAGTGTGGGAGTAGCAGAGGTAAGAGGCGGCGTAGATGCAGTATCCCAGACCACCGAGCGACAGCGTCAGCTTGATACCGAGCCGATTGGCAAAGGTGCCCGAGAAGAAGCCGACGACGGCGAAGGTCGAGTTCAGAGCCGTGTTCGCATCGTCCTGAACCCGGGTGTCGACTTGGCCTCCACCGCCCATGCCGGTGAGGGCGTTGTACATTCCGGGGCACAGGAAGCACACCATGGCAACCATAAAGAGCTGCATCTTGGGAGAGGCGTACCACACCTCGGTCTTGCCAACCTTGAAGCTCCTGTACATCCAGCCGGCAGGTCGGTGGATAGGCCCGTTGGTGGTGGGAGAATGAATCTCTGGGGCTGTGTCAGCCGCCGCCTCCTTGTTATCTGCCATGTTGAAGGTCGTCGTCCAGATAGTGCGACAATTGGGTTATCCCAAGACTTGTTGTTCTGTTGATGATACTCGCTGTCCACCGATCTGGGTTTGGCACCGCCAATTGGCTGGGACAGGTGAGCAAGGCGGGGTATTCCTTAGCTGGTGGTGATCTTCCGGGGAGTGAGACGGTCAGCAAGACACGTTGTCACCGTCTATGCCACACTAATTCGAGGGATGAAAGGGAAGAGGGGACAAGAAAGAAAGGGAAAAGGAAAGAGGGTCGTGAAGCTGGCAAAGGTGAGACTAAAGTAAGTAATTGGCATGCGCTGCTCGGTATCACGAAGGATCAGACGTGTGCTGGGTTGTCAACCTAAGCTGCATGCGAGATAACGACTAAGGATGCCCCGTACAGCTCGATCTGCCGTCGTTGTTGGCGCTTATCAGGTAGTTACAGATCAGAAGATTTCAGTAGGATACGTGCATACATACACCGTGCTGTGTTGGTGTGTATCTGTACTGCGTATGCACAGGTAACCTGGTCTCTGGGAGTTGGATCTTCGTGATGGTGGGTAGCAAACAGCAAGCCACAGTTCTGGGCAGTTGGTACGTAGCAGTATGAATTCTGATGTCGTATAACGCTACTCGTTTCGTTTGTGATATTTGACTGAGTGGCCCGGAACTGTGTCTCTCGACTGCATAAGCCTTCGTCCCGCGCACTCGGTTGTCAAGGTTACCTTGTCTGCTTGTCAGCTTATGAGGTGACAATATAATGAAAGGAAGGCCGGCCAAGGATTGATCCAGCTGGCAGCTGTGGTGTACGAGGTACAGTATGTACCATTCATTGTACAGTACATCTATCAGTAGGGAGACTCACATACCAGTATACGGATCTGTACATATCCGCTCGCACCTTTGCAGCTGGGGCACACTGACGACACCAAGGTCAAAGGTGCTTCAAGGCGATAAGGCAGTTACTACTGTGACAAGCCCTACTATGCATCCGTACCTACCTCGTGTTGGACTCGACGGTCAGGCCACATCTGGCCGTGTCTGCACAGTATTAAGACGGTTGACCGTGACCGTCTAAAAGTCCCGTGTGGAAAGCACCACCGTTCCGTTTCAAGTAGCTGCGGATTCTCCAAACCCCAAATTCGACATCAATTGATCCTCAGAATCCGGGGTCAACTTCATGCATTCTGAATACACAATAACAAACTTGAATCATTGACCGACAAAACTCACGTTACTTCACCATCCTCACAGATGATCATATTCAGAACAGAGTGACACAGTTGCTTTCATTTCACACTAAAGTACCCCTTGCTTACCACTGAGCCCACCGCGGCATGGCGGCACCCCCCAGAGGGTAGCATGCATGCTGATAAGGCGCGGTCCGATTCCCGCCAGAAAACGCCATTGGATCAGTCTCTCGGGTTTGTGAGGCCGGATTTGATCCTCCATGGGCTGATTGGATGTCTCCATTCCATCAAAAGGACGTCAAGTCAGCTGCCCAGAAATGGTGCGCACTCAAAACGCTGCAGCACCCCGTGTGGCGCCGCCGCCTCTTCTATGTTGCTGTTCTGACTGCCCAAGTGTACCAACGCCCTCTGCAGCCCCATGTAACGTTCCTCAGCTGCGGCATCTACCTCTTTCATGTTGAAAAGACATTTTGGAAAGAGATGGGATACGCAGGGACAGCTCCACGCCCCACCCCCCTCCCCTTCCCAGCTCCCACGTGTTTCTAGACAGCCCGACGGTAACCTGACAGCTTGGACGCAGACCAGCCTATGCCACTGCAATTTGACCACCTCAAGATAAGTTCTGCCCATACTGTGTACAACAGCGGTGGTTCTATTACTCCTAACAATCAAACGGAGGAATAGTGAGTAAGCATCTCACTTTCAATGCTTCATGTATACCTCAATATGTTGATGTAAGGCATTTCTTGGCTGCATCAACCAGACTGATCTGATCATCGAGTCCTCTAAACTTCAAGTCTCTCTTTAATGCTGTGTTTGGTGTCACATCCCATTCATAGAATTGGTGACGTGAAACTTCATAGCTATCTGATTATTCTTGATTCCATGTACTCTGGAATTGGGTGGAGCAACTAAGGATGGTGCATGTCAGTCAATTGGAAATAGTTCATGAAGTCAAAAAGGGAAGGTGTGCGTGCAGAGGGTGAGAGCAAAACAGATGACTTCGCGTCCACATGAGGCGGGTGCAAAGAAGGTGACTTCGCGTCCACATAAGGCGGGAGCAAAGGAGATGACTTCGCGTCCATATAGGGCGGGAGCAAAGATGAGGGTCTATATGAGGCGGGAGCAAAGATGACTTCGCGTCCACAAGAGGCGGGAGCAATTGAGAGGATGGCTTCATGTGCAATCAGGGCGAGAGCAAGTGGCCTAGTGATAAGGAGCACTGTTCCCGCTAATTTGGTCAATCAAGGCAGCAATTCGGGTAAGCAAAGGTTGTTTCCAGATGTCCTTCAATTCTTTGCAAGCACCAGTGCAGGCTTTGGTGTTCATGATGACCGAGATGCCCACGTCTCCATGGATACTTGGGCATCTAGCACTAGGTAGCCCAATGGACTCTCTGGCAGAATTTTGTGGCACAGTATTTTGTGATAAAAGCAGAATGTGTCTCGAGGACATCCATTCTTGCCTCCTGGCTTAAATTGCCTTGGGAAAACATCACACTCGAGACTGATTTGTAGTTCAGCGGGGTGGTCCAATTTTCCCAATTTCTACACATAACAAAGCTAGGTGATGCTTTTCCTGATTTGGAACACAGAAGAGACTGTGCAGCTGCACACCATTAAAATATAGCAGGTGTTTCTATTTGACACTCCCTAGAGTAGCCATTGCCTCATTTGGAAGATGCTCATCCCAGATACAACAACACATTTGATCAACGAGCATATACCAAGTAGATAGTTCTGATATCCTCCAATAGTTCGAATTGGTCCAGAAAACAGCAGTTGAGGGTTCTTACACCCTTGGGAACTGCCAGTGGTTTGGACAGGCCAGGTCAAGCTTCTCAATGTCTGTAGCTACTGTCTTACTGTGAAAAGTGGCCATCCTCGACGCGAAGACACTGTTGATTTCGGGTATAGCTCTGACATCCTCCGAGATTTGAATGGTCCCAGTGGACAGCTGGGAAGTAGCAATTCACAACATACATGCTTTCAGGGCAGCCAAACTGTTTGGTTTGCTCCAGTCACAGGATAGATGTATATAGTAGCCATCATCCTAGAGTGACCATCCCGGATGCTCCATGTACCTATGTATCACAGCTATCAAGCCAGCTAGAAACCTGATGTCCCTGATGTCCCACAATACCTTCAATGGTCCCAATGAACAGAAGGTGAGCATTGATGTGCCTCTAAGGGTAAATATTCTCAATCTTATGCCACAGGCAGGCTGGGTTCGCGAAGTTCTCTACAATGGCATACACAATGCCCTCCACCGAGTAGTGTGCATCATGTCCTGTCAGTGTTCTTTATGATGGTGTTTACAATGCTATTGGGAGGATATGCTCTATCATAAGTTTAGAGTACAAACCTCACTGTCTCCGCAAAAATTTGTGCAGTGAAGCAGTCCATTATTGGTTATTTAGAGGGTGTACTGGTTGAATACTTCAGGCCACAGACCAGAGCATTCACTAGCTGCCCCACGATACCTTCCTGTTTGTATATCAGGGATCCGCATTTATTTCTGCTTGCCTTCTTAGGCCTCTCACTTCTTCAGTGGCCTTTTGTTTCTGCTGATACTTCCCACCTTTCCATCACCCACAAAGTCTTTCTTCCTGAAGTCTTCTTTCTGACCTCAGGAACCAAGGCATTGTGTGCCATATCATTGAGTATCCCAGAACCACACATACCCACACACACACCCATTACTCCTACTCATACTCTCAAGAACCCATCAACCCGTTTTGCCCATCATGTCTCACCCCAAATTCACCATCTTCTCTGACCTCCAGGGCGAACTCCAGCTCATGATCTGGGACCATGCCGCCCTCGAGGCCTACGGTGGACCGCGCGTGTACTCCTTCAACCTGGTGTCCGAGACCAACCAGCTCGTGGAGGCTGATCTGGTTCGAGACAACGTCAACTACACCGAGGTTCACGGCCCCATCCTCTCTCCCGGTGCTGAGCTCCGTGCCGAGTAAGTTCATTTCCTGCATCCTACCTGTTTTCCCTTCGCAAAGAGCACGTTTTTCTCCCTCATCCCCGTCCCCGTCCCCGAAACCACCTGGGCGAGCCATCTGCGCGTTGAAAGATCTCGCGATAGTGGCAAGCTTCCTTGAAGTGCTTCAGGTGGTCAACATTGGAAAACTTCCCGCCTTGCCTCCTCCTCCCACTGTCTCATCGTTTCTCTTGTGGGGGCGCATCTTTCCCATGACTTCAACCCTTCAGGCAATAGTCACCGAAGCAACAGTCATGAATTGTTTTTGGGTCCCAAGTCACCAACATCTGAGAAGTCCTAAACCTCCTCTTCCCTTCATCCTATCGTTTCGTTGTTACCAACATCTGAGAAGTCCGAAACCTCATCTTCCCCTCATCCTCTCGTTTCGTCGTTACCAACATCTGAAAAGTCCTACACCTCCTCTTCCCTTCATCCTCTCGTTTTGTTCTTGCAGACACATCTCCCCCTCCCCCCGAAATCACTTGATTATACCTTCCCATCACATGTGGAGTAATCTCGCCAAAATGGCATGTTCTCTTGCATATGGGAGGTCTGAAAATGCCCAAGGCTGTGGAATCTTGACCTCTTGCCCCCTTCAACCATTCCATTCCACTGTCTTCGTGGGGTTGAAACCAAAGCACTCTTGCCACTCAAGCGAGAGACAAGATGTCTGGTAGAGGTGACCACAGAGCACAACCCCTCCAGACTGCCCCAACCTCGAAAAATATTGGCCCTCATTTCATATTATCATATAAACGGGGAAAGAAGAAGTCATCGATAACTGACGATGGAAACAAAAACCCACCAGCACCAAGGACCAGCGCGCCCTCCTCATGGCCTGCTACGATTCCCGTGAGGCGATGCTCAAGTACCTTCCCGACCGCATCAACTTCACTCGTTCGCGCCAGCCTCACGAGCCCGCCAACTACTTCGACCCGGGATGCCAGTACCCCCTCTTCTTCAATGCCACCGTCGACATCATCTGCCTGCCCGCCGACCAGGTCCGTGACTGCCACGAGGCTGCCCGCTACCAGGTCGTCGCCCACCCTCAGGCGGACAAGCAGGTCTGGTTCCACAGCGAGAACGAGACTGACACCAACTGGCCCATCTGGTAAGCAAACCCAACAGACACCTGACCAAGACTGCCGCCAGGGTAGATACAGGACTGACAGGGTGGTGAAACCAAACCAAAAACAAACAGGCGCCAGCTGGAGAACATCGCCATCGATGTCACCAACATCAATGTCTCCCTCCACGTGAGCCGCAAGGCCCTGGAGCCGACCCTCTACCGGGCCATCAGCAACATCCTCTACCACCCCGACTCGATGGCGTCCAACCTCCGCCTGTTCCTGGCCAACTTTGGCCCGGTCCAGTACGGTGACGATGGCCACCCGATTGACATGGCAATCGATCAAGCCCAGCCCGAGCGGTACTCGGGCTTGGTTACCAAGTACGCGCCCACCTGGTTCGGAATGTCCATCGAGGACATGTGGGTCGTCCTCGACGAGGGCGCATGCTTGCGATGCCCCGACTGGGCTCGCGAGCGCGTTGGCCGTCCGATGGGACGCCCCTCCCGCCTGCTCGTCCCGTCTGAGGACGGCAACCGCATCGTGGTCGTTGGCTCCGTCACGGAGCCTGCTGATGATGACGACGACGACTCCTACAAGGACGAGGACGAGGACGACAACGACGTCGACGACTCCGACAACGACTCGGACGACGAGGAGGAATTCGTCGCTGATTTCGGTCAGATGTTCGGCGATGCCTTTTGAGTTTCTGGTTGACGAGGCCAAGTGCGTGAAGGAGTGAAGAAGCTCAGTGGTGGGATGATATGCAAAGTATGGATCACACCGTACACATGCAAGGATCCCCGGAACACGGCACACATGAACATTTCTTATGACACCCGATGATGATGGGTTTGATGCACTCGATGCGCAACAAAAAGTCGACTACGAGATACTTCATAGCTGCAGTCGTATCAATTCAGTCAGTCCTGCGCAAGATTGCTCTGCTCTGGGTGCATGTGAGGTGTATTATCACGTGCCTCGATTGGGCTTACTCTCCTCCCTCGTTGTGATGACCATGCTTTGCCACAATGTGTTCTCTCTAATTATTTCTAAGGGTCTCTGTGTATCCCTTCAAGTACATAGGTAGGTCATTTAACTTTCATTTGAGTCTCATGCTTACCGCTGGTCTCGTGATGTTGGTCGCTGTTCGTGTCACCTTATCGAGCACGTTTCATGTGTCCATCCCAGGTTTCCGAACAAACTTGGTCTGGTGCTGGAGTAATCAGCACTATTCGTGGATTGGAAGAGCAATATGAAACCGTAATTACATAGTACACCCAGATATTAAGTTGTATAGCAACAGACAAACTGCAGTGTGTACAATTGATACACTGATGACATATAGTAGCAGGTAGAGAAGTTGAAACACATCCTTGACCATGCTCACTCACCGCCCGGGTGAAGCACCTACTCGAGTATCCAGCCCGCACTGATAGCTGAAGACACTACGGTACATATTGACTATCGTCAGTCTGTGCAGAGGGCGGGAATGCCTATCCAATACGACGACGTGATCTCGCAGCCTTCCCTGAACAGCAAGCTCGAGATTAGGTGCGGCTCTATCGGCCGTCGCCATAACAGTACAGGCAGCTCCCAGGCACATCTGCCAGCTGCTCGTATGCGACCTTCCCTGGACATGGCGAGATCTACAACCACGGCTGCGCGCATGAAGACATCTACTGGTCCAGCTTCCCGATCGGGCAACTCATTGTGGCCCCGGAAACTGCGCGATGCCACGTCGGGGGTCGCCAGGCCCTGGCCAAACCCCCTCTTTAAGTGGACTTGGGTGCCATTTTGCCGGCCCACGCATGGATGCTTCGTTGATAACGGACGCATGTCGCGAAGCTGAACAGCTGATGTCGCGATCGCTACTCTCCCTGCGTTTCTGTCTGGTCTGTTGTCTCTGTATGTCTTTGTGTCTGTGTGTCAAATAAATGTATATATAATGCCGTCCCCCCCCTTCCTCTGACTTGACAAGGGAGAGCAGCTCCCTCCCCTCCTACTCCTCTTGCCTATCCATCCTTTCTTCTTCTTCTTCTTCTCCTCCCCACAGAGGAACAGAAGAGAGAAAGCTCTCATCGGCATCATGGGGTTCCTGAAGGCGGCTTCAGTGCTGTTGGCACTCGCCTCCACGGCCACATCCTTCCCAGCATGGGGCACCAACCCCTTTAGCCAGGACGTCTACAAGAACAGGGTCGTCGAGAGCCTGACGGCCCCTCCCAGGGGCTGGGTCAAGGACGAGTCGGCCTATGTCGACAAGGACGCAGCCAAGATCCGCCTGCGCATGCACCTCGTCAACCAGGACATGGACAAGTTCCACGAGCTTGCCCTCAGCGTAAGTGAAGACCACCAACAAGGGAACGGCGACGAGGACGGGTGACGAGAAGGGCGAGAAGGGCGAGAAGGGCGAGAACTAACAGGAAACATCCACAGATCGCAACGCCCGGCCACCACAAGTACGGCTCCCACATGTCCCAGCAGGCCATCGACGCCATCATCGCGCCCAAGGACGAGTCGGGCGAGCTGGTCATGTCGTGGCTCGAGAGCGCGGGCCTGCGCGGGCACGCGTCGTACTCTGCGCGCGGCGACTCGATCGTGGTCGAGGCCAGCGTGGCCCAGGTCGAGGCGCTGCTCGACGCCACGTACGAGCCGTTTGTCAACGGCGAGACGGGCGAGTCGGTGCTGCGCACGCTCGAGTTCAGCCTGCCGTCCGTGCTGCGCGGCCACGTCGACACGGTGCAGCCGACGACCTTCTTCGGCTTCCGTGCGTACCGGTCCGCCATCTCGGGCGTGCGCCCGCTCAACGCCACGACGGCCGCCGCCTCCGCCATGGCCAAGACGCCCGCCGCCCAGGCCGTCAAGGGCTGCTCGTCGTACGTCACGCCCACGTGCCTGTCCAACCTGTACTCGTTCGGCAGCGCGTCCGACTACGACTCGGGCCTGTTCGGCATCGCCGGCTTCCTCGAGGAGTACGCCATCGCGTCGGACCTGTCGACCTTCCTGACCAAGTACGCCGTCGAGGGCAACTCGGACGAGTCCTTCACGTGCGTGGCCGTCAACGACGGCGAGTGCCCCACGTCCGCGTCCGAGGCCGGCACCGAGGCCAACCTGGACGTGCAGTACGGCCGCGGCATCGCCGAGTCCATCCCCATCAACTACTACAGCGTCGGCGGCCGCGGCGAGTGGGTCGGCTCCGGCACCAACACCAACGAGCCCTACAGCGAGTTCCTCGAGTACCTCCTGGCCCTCGACGACGCCGACCTGCCCAACACCCTCTCCATCTCGTACGGCGACGACGAGGCCACCGTGCCCGACGACTACGCCACCAACGCCTGCGACCTCTTCTCGCAGCTGGGCGCCCGCGGCGTCTCGGTGCTCGTGGCCTCGGGCGACTCGGGCGTCGGCGGCACCGGCGACTGCACCCTCGACGGCGAGGCCCAGTTCGCCACCTCGTTCCCGGCCTCGTGCCCCTGGGTCACCACCGTGGGCGGCACGACGGGCCAGTCGCCCGAGTCTGCCTGGACCGACTCCGGCGGCGGCTTCTCGGAGCTCTTCGCCCAGCCCAGCTACCAGTCCGACGCCGTCGCCACCTTCCTGGCCTCGGGCTCCGCCGACGCCGTCTCCGACTACTTCAACTCGTCCGGCCGCGGCTACCCGGACGTCGCCGCCCAGTCGACCGACTTCATCATCGTCGTCGACGGCTCCTCGCTCCTGGTCGACGGCACCTCGTGCGCCACCCCGACCTTCGCCGCCGTCATCCAGCTCGTCAACAGCGACCGCATCGCCAACGGCAAGGCCGGCCTGGGCTTCCTGAACCCGTGGCTGTACTCCAACGCCACCTCCGGCCTGACCGACATCACGTCCGGGAGCAACTCTGGTTGCCCTCGCATCTCGGGTGCTGGTTTCGACGCTGTTACGGGTTGGGACCCAGCCACTGGTCTCGGAACGCCAATCTTCACGTCGCTGCTTGCATTGGCCAGCGATGCTTAAGAGTTGGATGCCTGTCAAGATCACTGGGTAACAAACAACGGGGCAGCCAGCAGCGAGCAAGACCAAGGATAACATGTATATAGCTTGCTAGGTCAAATTGGGGGTCATCTTACCTCCCGTACATAAAATGTCCACTTCCAGAGCATCTGAACATGTAGAGCCTGTCTAAACTCACAGCATGAACCTAACATCCCTTGATTGATATACGCACCAAAAACAAAACAAGATCCTCTACGAGCTTCTCTTCCCAAACGGCTCGAATGGGAACAAGGCACTGACCGCCGCCATGGCGACGAAGAGCGCCGCGCAGAGGTAAATCGGCACGGGCGTGCTCGTGTCCGCAAAGGTGGCGATGACGGCGCTCAGGATCCCCATGACCCTGTTGCACGCCACCGCGATGCCGTTCCCGGTCGCCCGGTGCGCGCTCGGCAGAACCTCCGGGGTATAGGCGTAGAGCGTCCCGTAGTAGATGTTGAGACAGAAGCCGATGACGCACGAGAAGGCCACGTTCTGGGCCTCGGAGCGTACCGCCGTGTATGCGAAGAAGAAGACCATGGTCGCCAGCGCCCCGATGACCATGGTGTATTTGCGGCCGAGGACCTTCAGGTTGCACATCCACCCTGCCAGCATGGGCCCGAAGATGCCTGATATGTTGACCAGGGCGTAGTTGCGCCAAGTCTCGTATGTTGTCTCGTTGAGGTTGGCGCCGCGGGTCGCGAGATAGGTGCTGCAACAGGATTAGCCATGTAGCATGGTGACTATAATCTATATAGCTGGTGGTACACCTACGGCAGGAAGACGTAGAACAGGGGATATACAAGCCCGATGAGAGTCCAAGACAGCCAGATCAGGAGCGTCGAGATGGCCATACTCCGCGTCGCAAACAGACCCCTGAGGTGGACAAGCGACTCGCCCAGAGAAAAGCGGTTTCTGCTGTGGGTGCCCCTGACTTCGCCGCATGCCTCGAGCTTGTCCACCGTCAACGAGCAGGGACGCTTATGCTTGGAAGCCAGGGACTGAAGTGTTTCGACCAGTTTGGCATCTTCGCCCAGGCCAAGCAAGTACTTGGGCGTCTCCTTCAGGCGCACGATGGTGATACGCAGAACTGACATCACGAAGACCAGAGCTCCGGCAGTAAACATGGTGTCTGAGAGGTGGTCAACCAACGAGGCACAATGCATGATTCGTTCTCGAGGGCAGACTCACATCTCCAGCCCATGTTGTTCTCTCGGGTACACGTATCGACAGACACACAATTCCACCTTGCTGGCGCTGTCGTGTGATATCAGCTGTCCGGTCACAGGTATCACACATTGGACAAGCATCAATCAATCCAATCATCAAGACTCACCCATAAAGCCCCAAGCAATAAAGCCAGTGATGGCCTGGCCAAATCCCCACCAACAGGCCAGAAACGTCAAGACCCACTGCTTGTTGCTGGGCAGGTACTCCAAGAAGACGGTAGTATCCAGGATCAGGTTCCCGCCGGCCCCAAAGCCGACCAGGGCGATGAAGAAGCCCAGCGAGGCCCAGCCCGGCATCGCGCCCGCGACGACGGCGCTCGCGGAGCAGACGAACAGCGAGATGTTGAAGGCGTACCGGCGGCCCACGATGTCGGCAGACAGGCCCCAGAACACGGCGCCCACCAGCATGCCCACGTAGACGGCGATGGTGAGCCCGCGCGCGTAGCCGTCCTCGCCAAACTCCATAAAGGCCTGCGTGGCGATGATGGATTGCAGGAGAAGGACGAGCGAGTCCACGGCGTAGCCGAAGCCGTTGAGGCCGAACAGCTTCCAGTGGTAGCCCGTCCAGCCGATCTCGTCGATGGTGTTGTTGACCAGGTGCATCTTCATGTTGAGGGCCGAGTCGAGGTCCTGCAGGGCGAGGACATCCTTACCGTTGTCGAGCGGGCTGCTCTCTGCAGCGTGGATGTCTGTCAAGACCTTTTCGTCCTCGAGACGCGATTTCTCAAGAGCTGCTGCCGCCTCCAGCCTCGGACTGGGGCTCTCAGAGATGTGTCCTGCCATGGCTTGTGAAATGATGGATGAGTGGTAGGGGTCCGGGGGTGAGTAACAAAGAGGACAAGACTAGACGTCGAGTCGCAAGTTATTGTTCTCGGGAGCTCAGCTGAGGAAGCGAGGCGTGCAGCACCGTATTGTATTGTATAGTATAGTATAGTCTGTATTGTACCTACTTAGGTTCCTTCAAGGCCAGATACAAGTGCAGAAACACAGGGACGTGCGATGTGCGACCATCCAGTCCGCCGTTCATGTTATTGAGGGCCGGGTGTTCTCTGTGCTTAAGTATATCACTGTCCCGGCCAAGAGGAACCTTTCCAATAGCCGATCACTGCAAGCTTGTAACCCAAGACATACGCCATTGGCAGACGTTCAGACTTGTTTCCCAAGCAAACAAGATCATTGGCGGGAAGGTCCGAGGGTACGATGGGAGACGAGAGGAATGAGAGTTTGATAAGGGCAGCCGTAACCATGGAGGCGGCTCCCCATTGTTACCAGTAGTACTACCTTGTACCTAGGTAGGTATGCACTCATTGGTACTCATAATTGGTACTAATCATTGGATACTGCTATCATTGGGCACTCTTGATAGGTTGTTGGTTCCAAGATTGGACAGGCCAAAGTGCGGTCGTTGCTGAGCACCTGGGTGGGCATGGGCAATCACATGCACGTATCTTCGTGCGGGAGATAAGTAAAGACAGGTCCGACCGTTAGGCCTTAGACTGACTCTGACCCTTGATGAATGTCTGGAAAGTCGGTCTGGTATCATGGTCAAGACTGACTGCATGATGGTAGTGATGGATCGTCGATCCGGCGATAAAGATCGAGGTGATCGAGGTGATACTTATTGATCCAGGGTTAGGGCTATTGGGACGCTGTTCAATAGAGGCAAGGAGTGGGGGGATAGTGATAAGGGGGGGGGGGCGACATCGAATACCCACTTGAGCACAAAAAGGTGGAACACACACTCAAGCAACAGTGTCGTCGTCGTCGTCGTTCACATAAGACCAGAGTTTCTTCAGTACATATTTATATTTTCCCCAATTCTGCCTCACTTACATACACACCATAAATAACATAAACAATCATGTCCTCCACAACCTCCATCCCGACCCTGACACTCGCCGCGGCCAAGGTGGCAGCACAGGCCTGCGAGGCCAAGGCCAACGAGATCGGTGTGCCCAGTGAGTTCATACCCCTACCTTCCTACCTATCAATATACATGGATACACACATATATACATACATACATACATACATACAAGAAGGAGGACCAGAAAACAAAGGCCCCGGAGAATCTCTCTCTCTCTGTCTCTCTCTCTCTCACACACACACACACACACATATATATACCCATATATCATATCACAAGTGATCTAACAACCTCCCCCTCCCCCCTCCCGCCCCCCACCCAAAACAGTGAACATAGCGATAGTGGACAGCACCACACACCTGCTCCACTTCCAGCGCATGCCCGGCGCCAAGCTGACGTCCATCCCCATCGCCATGGACAAGGCCTTCACGGCCGCCGGCCACCGCCTGCCCACCTCGGCCTACCGCGAGGCCGTCTGGCCCGGCGGCCCGGCCTACGGCATCAACGGCACCCACGGCGGCCGCTTCAGCGTCATCGGCGGCGGCGTGCCCGTCCGGGGCCTTGGCCCGGGCGGGAACGGCGGCGGGAACGGCGGGGCGGAGTCGTCGTCCTCGGCGCCGTGGGCTGCAGCACGGGCACCCCGGCCCAGGACGAGGAGGTCGCCATGGCCGGCGTCGAGGCTGTGGAGAGGATGGTCAGGGAGGAGGAGGAGGGGGGGAAGGCGGAGGGCAGTGTCAAGGCGAAGTTGTAGGGAGGGGGAAATCGATCGACCGGCTGGGAGAACGAGCAAGGAAGCAGTGCGTCACATATAGCATCACATCTTGTCATATCTCATCACATCACACACAGCAAAGAGTGTGTTCGGCCAAAACAAGGCATCATCTCAAGTTTCAATTGTCCATTCCATTCCGTTGCATTACATTTTACAGGTTACAAATGGCATACCCACCCCCTTTTTCGCCTTCATGCCCCTGAGTTTTCATTTCCATAACCTTGACCACCTAAACCAGAAAGAGCGGCCTTATCCTGTCCAGGACCACCACTCATTATAGTCAGTATGCTATAGATAGCTGAGAAGAGGAGAGAGTCGTCATGGTCGTCGTGACATGCAACGTTAATGTGCAGTAGTGCAGTGCAGGCTAGAATGCATCTATGGCCAGCAAAGAGGCTGTGATGCTCCTCTTTTTTCCTTTCTCCCGTAGACGCTTCCGGCGCCCTGGGTTTCAAAAGCATCTCATGAAATTCGGGCCATCATCGATCATGAAAGTCAGATGCAAGGCTTACTTGAATGTCAAGTGGCAGAGCATAAGTGACGGGTACTGAAGAGATGAACCGCATCTCCGGGATCATTACTTCTCGTGCAGGGTAGCAGCAGGAAATATCCCAGAGGTGAGGAGCAGTGGCCTTAAGAACGAGCAGCAGTCAAGCGGCGATATCATCAAAGTAGAAGGTAGCCTCGTGGAATCCAGGCATCCAGAGACTGTTCAGACGAGGTACACAATGTCTCAGGTTCTCGCGGAAGACAGCGATCCCAAAGCCAAAGGACATTCAGGTCGGTAGTGGGTGACTACGATCGATCAAATGGCATCTCATGAAAGAAGTGTCAAGTCAATCGAGGTCGAGAGTGCAATACCAGACGCCTCACCGACGTTGCTTGTAGTCGACGAAAAAGTGCCAACTGGGCCTCAATGGATGAAGGCCCTGTCTTCTTAAAAGATGTCCAAGGGGACTGCGGTGTGAATGATGATGTACTCAAGCAATCAAACGGCGAAGAAAAAGGTCGGGGCATAGAGATGGAGCCAGGGATATCTCAAAGGACGCATCCTGGGATGTCATAGCTTCATCATGATGCGGAAGGACGGACAGCCGCCATGTCAGTCAACAGCGATGCAGTGGTTCAGTCGAGTAGTCAAGCTTTGTGCAGCAGACGTCACGCAGTAGGCCGCGGGTTCGGGCGCATGACCGGTTACAATGTGCCGGGTGGCTTGGAACCGTCACCTTGACCGCCAGCAGCCTGTTGCTGTGCGGCCAAAGATTGATACCAAAGGGCCAGGTAGTTCTGGTAGCCGCCATCTGTCATTACTCGTTAGTATGATGGTCACCAAAGACGGATATATATGGGGCTTTTGCTTACAGGCTGCATACGGGTCAGCTTGCCCATCAGCGCCTGCTTGGGCTGCAGGTGCTACTGATTGCTGGGGGTTAGAAGGCTGTTGTTGTCCATAGTTGGGGTTGTCGTAGTCGCGGTGGTGCCCACGACCGCGAGCTCCTGCACCGCCACCACCACCGCCGCCGCCGCCGCCGTTGCTCTTCTGTCTCTGCAAAACACCTGTTAGTACTTGACCTAGGAGATGTTTCTGGTAAAAACGACTTACAACTGCCTCCACTTTGTCTTCGATGGACTGCTTGGCCCGGTTGATGGCGTCTCGGGTGCCAACGAGTTCGATTTCCCTCTCGTGCTCACCGGGTCGGGGCTGCTGTGACACGTTGATCTTGCACCCAGTGGTGTTTTGCATCTCACGGATGGTCTCGCCACCCTTGCCAATGATCATACCAACTGCTTCATTAGGGACGAAGATGGCGTCGTTGACCTTGTCAAGACCACCGTTGTCTCGCGGGTTGCCACGGCCCTGTTGTGGGGGGTTGGCGGCGTTGGTGCTTCGGCTGTCACTATCGACAATCTCCATGATGAGGTCCTTGGCCTGAGCAGTCGCAGCATAAGGCCCAATAAGGTTGACCGGGCGAAGACCGTTGACGCTCTTGGACTCGCCGACGATGTTGATGTGGCAACCACTTCGCTCCTGTAAGTCGCGGATGGTCTCGCCACCCCGCCCGATGATAAGACCCACGGTACGGTCGGGAACCATGATCTGCAGGCAGTCTTCCCCATCCTTGAGGTTTATGACCGCCGGGACAACGCGCTCCGGGGGAGGACGGCTGCCGCGGTCCAAGCCAGCCCGGGCAATAGCACCCATACCACTGTCGTCGATGATGCGGTTGATGGCAGCCTTGGCTTCCGCTCGTCTAGCGCGTGGGCCCGTGACCTTGCACTGCCGGAACTTCTCGTCGCCGGTGCTAGGGGCCAGAAACTGGACCCTGCACTTCGTCTCTCCCTCGACACGGCGCAAGTTCTCTCCCTGTCTGCCTATGATGAGGCCCACGAGACTCGCCTCGATCTGCATGGTCTCGGAAGCATTGTCGTCGTCGCCTCTAAGCGGCGAGCGTTGTCGTGCAGAGTTGGCAGCTCGAGGGGAGAATGCACCGCCGCTGCCCTGGCGACCACGCGGACCAGGAGAGTAGGATCGATCGCGTCCGTAGCCGCGAGGGGGGCGGTCGTCACTGCGTCGCTCATCTCTATAAGGGTTGTAATTTTCGTGGAAAGCTTCGCGACGGTGAGTGGGCGATCTGGACCCAGAGTGGCGATGTCCATCGCTTCCGCCGAGGGATTGGAGTCGCTCGTAAGGAGCGAGGTTGTTGGCGGCGGCGACAGCCTTAGCCTTGGCTATGGCATCTTGGAGACTCACGGAGCCGGATGAAACGGGCTTGATGGCACTCAGGTCGACGGTACCGCTCGATGAGGGCTGTGGGTACTGGTATTGCCCAGCAGGTGGATAGTTGGCGGCTTGGGTAGGCGCCGCGCCCATAGGGGGCATAGCATAGCTTTGTTGGGAGTAAGCTGGAGCTGGGAGGCCAGGCTGGCCTTGGGTCGGGGTGGTGGTGGAAGGCCGAGACTGCGTGGCTACATGGCGAAGGGAGGGTTTAGTTAGTTCAAGAAGCCAAAAAGATGAGTTGGAGGGAGGAGAGCGGGGAGAAGAAGGTCCCTTACCACGCAGCTGCTCGAGGATTGCCTGGATATCTGGAGTCGCACCCGCCATCTTGCTTAGGAGGGGGGGGATTTCTTTGTTTTTTGGAAGATGTGGTGGGAGTACACAGGTTTCGACGGTAGGCAAGTCTCAGATTTTCCGTCGCGGCGATTGAGGGCAGATTTGCAGATTCAGGTACCTTGAGGACACTCTGTAGGAAGGGTGTTCTCGCAAGTCCTTGAGAGTGAATAGGCCAATCAAAACAATGAAAGGTCAATGGCACAGACGGTATTGTATCAGTCGACGCGAGGATTGACTTGATGAACCAAAGGTGCAGTGCAGATGCAAGTCGACGGCCGTGATGAAGCTGGTGCTGCTGCTGCTGGAGGAAGTCATCAGTCGTCAGTCGCAAAAAGAAATGCAGGTTCGGGAGTTGATGCGCTGCCCCACTGCTGCAGGTGCTCCAGAAGGTCGTTCAGGTGCATGTGGTTGGTCTGGAGTCTAGAATTCAGTGGGGTCAGGTCCACTCAATCACAAGGTTATTTTTGCGATTCACGCTGGGCGGCCCCGAACCGTTAAAACGCACAATCAACTTGAGGTCAAACCAGTGGGAAACAGGAGTGAAGCAGGAGTGAAGCCAACAGTTGTTCACAACGAAGGAGCCTGTACGCGTTTAGGTAGATATTTAGGTGGTATCATGAGACAAAACAGACCGTTGAGCTGCCCATCCACACGTGCCATACATACCAGTTGACCTGCCTAGGTGAGTACTTAGGTACCTAGGTACCTTAATTACCTGGGTACGAAGAAGGTAGGTACTTACCTAATACGGGATCCGGAGGTAGCGGAAGTGCGAAGGACACTTGATGCACAGACCACCCATCCATACAGGGTCCTGGTCTGATTACCTACTTAGGGTACCTAGGTACCTAGGTACCTACTAAGTGCGGACACTACCCCAGGTAAGTACTCAAGTACCTACCTAGCTTAAGTAGGCAGGTACTTATATGAGCTCAACTCACTTACATAAGCCACAATGTGTTGGTGGTGATGCTTCAAGGTTAAACAATAACGCTTCCATATCACACACACAATGCACCTCCGAACAATTCTGATTAGCTGAGTATAGCTATGAGTGATTCCCCCTTACAACAAACTTCGTAATTGAAGACCTTGCACCTGAGCCCCAACGAAGAGAGTGTATATTCATCAAGAACCAGCCGTAACTCAAGATCTGGGGGCCGTTGACCATGCCGCAGGGCAGCATTACCAACGGTATCAACAGTCAGCTCATTCTGTTGTTCTTCCAAGCTACTCAGTACTAGGTACGTCAAACCAACTCGGGCAGTAGAATCGCTTACTAACCTTCTGACCTGGCAGCCAACATTGGCCACTGTCTCAACCATGTGGCCCCCAACAGCCTCGAGCCCAGACAGTCATCAACATCATCATACTGCCTGCCTTCTTTGCATACCGCCGTCCCAGAGGTTTCGTCTCACTGCCAACCTGGTCTTCCTCGCTTGCGTGAACCCAATGAACAGGCCTGCATGCGTTCATGTTGGTCTTGCCGTTTTACCGTGAAGCGAGCCAGAACTTCCGAGCCACTCATACCACAGTAAGCTGTTCGTTGGAGGATGCTGATGAGGGTGTAATCCCCCGGGTCTCGGGTCCCCCCCCCCCTTGAAGCCATCATGGCTGGGCCCAGGGGGAGGCCGACCTGGAGAAACTCCCCCGGTAGAGCAGAACGACAGGCTTGGGGACTTCAGAACGACATGTCAAGACATCTCAGGTATGATCACCGAGTGTCGCATCACGGTGGTACGGTCCGGCCCGTCGTCATCAGGCTGGGACGGACGACGCCATTCACACAGATCGTAGGCGGACATTGCTCACTCATACCAAGGTAAGTTCTGCTATATAACGATGATGGTATCTCTGTCCTGGGATCAAAAGTTGCAGGCTCTTCAGCATTCACCAAAGACCAAATACAAAGACACTCTCAGGGCAGGATTCCCTCTGCAGCAAAACAGCTTTCATCATCCACACTTAGCCACCATATCTCTCCCAAAGACCCAACAGTCCAATCCACTCCACTCCACAATGATGTCCCTCCAGGCTCTCCTCGCCTTCACCCTCTCCCTGTCCCCAGCCCTCGCCCTCAACATCCCCCGGCAGGACAACGGCTCGACCGCGGTGCCGACCATGGGCTCCACTGAGACCTACGCGGGCCAGATAACCTGGTACAACACGGCCGGCGGCACCGGGGCCTGCGGAACCACCCTGTCCGACTCGATGGCCATCGTCGCCGTGAGCACGACCCTCTACGACTCGTACACCCAGGGCGGCAACCCCAACAACAACCCGCTCTGCGGCCAGAAGATCGAGATCACCTACACGGACGAGGCGTCGCAGGCGACGGCCACGGCCACAGTGACCGTGGCAGACCGGTGCGGCGCCTGTGCGCCCACCGACCTCGACCTGACGCCTACCACCTTCCAGCAGCTGGTCCCGGAGGGCCTGGGCGTGGGCAGGACCTCGGCTAGCTGGAAGTTCGTGTAGTGAGGTGCGAGACTGGGTTTTGTTTTGGAGGGGGCTGGGGGCAGGTCAGGATGCTGCTGGGCTGCTTCCTGTATGTATTATAAGGGCGCGGGACTATTGAAAGGCACTGGGAGATGGGAAGGTCTGGGAACACGGTGCACTGGCTTTGCGTTGATTCACGGGACAGGGTCTCATAGGGAGACTCTAATACAAAAGGCCAGGTTTGCATTTCTCAAGCCACGTCGATGTTCGTGATCCATACTGTCCTGTCTGAAATTTGGTGCTATCAAATTTTGTTCTCTACGCTTCCAACGCCGTGGTGCAGTGATAACAAGCCAAATTCAAAACGGACTCATCAAGACGGACCAGCATGGCATTGGGCCAGAGACTCGCATGTGTGTCATACACCGGGAGATACACCATAGTGGGCACTTGACAGTAAAAGAGAAGAGAGTACAAGCTCAGCTTGATCAACCCCGAAAGCCGGGATTCACCGCACGCAGGCCAGACCCAAAGCTTAGCCATCCTGATCAAATCGAAACAAAACAAAGCAGTAGGTGGCCCGCCTCCTCCGTCCTATGTACCCTCGGGCTGCTCCTCTCCTCCCCGGCCCGGCCCGGGGCTGCGACCACCCGGCCCACCATGCTCAGCCACCTGTTTGTTCGAGAGGTTTCTCTCTAATTACCTACTCCCCCGTCTCTACTCCCCCCGTCGTCGCCGCCCACACCTGGCCCGAGTACCTCGAGAGGCACGGCCACTCCCCCATACCCAACAGCAGGGCCAACATGGCACGGCACACCCCAGGGTCTGTTGGTCGGCCTGTTCTCATGGGAAGGAAGTTACCCGACAAGGCTCGAGTGGAGGTAATTTCGCACTGCGTGTTCCCAGAGAAGGCCGCCTCTCCCCCTCCCAAACAAAGAAGGAAAAAACCCAGACCAAACCCAAAACCAACAGCCTCCACCAACAAGGTCGAGCGTGCAAATCAGACCATGCCCTTCACGGGTAGTACGGCGGTGCTGGTCTGCGGTTGCTAGATTCAGGCTGTCTCCTTTTTCCTTGCGACAAAAAAGGAGAAGAAAAAGGCCGGGGAGGGGGAGCAAAAGATATACATTAAAAAAAAGGAGGGGGGGGGGGGCAAAAAAAAAACCATTGAAACATGCTGTCATCGGGCTGGTTGCTGCCTATATTTATTTATTCGCCCCCGACCACCCCTGGCTGGCATGACGAAGCTCCAAAGCCTGGCTGCGCTGCACGTGCGGCGCCCGTGGTAGGTAGGTAAACGCCGTCGTTCAGGCAGTGAGTGACCCGGTGATATACAGACAGAACATAAAGACAGACAGACACACAGAACATAAAGACAAACAGACAGACAGACAGACACATGGGAGCAACATAGCATCAAGAAGACGACAGGTTCTCGATCACGGCTCAGATTACCGTCCGCGTGGTATATGATTCATTTGGGAATTGGGCAGGTTATCCAAAGTGGCTGCTGGCCCATCTAGCTAAGCCAAAAACGACCCAATGAAGACGTTTACACCCAACATCAGAGGTATCATCATGAATCCAAACAATCCATGCCCGGTCAAATAATCAGAAAAAATTGGCTCTTGAAGCACACGAGACGGGCGCATTGACCTGCTGCTCTTGCTTGCCTGGGAAGCAATGGAGAAACACACAAAACACGCGAAAGCCAGACCCGGACCTAGAAACTCCATGCGAACTCCAATCGCAAATGCAGCGACGTGCAAGACCGGCCAACGATCTCGGACCTCAGCCGATGGAACCTCATCCAAATACAAGAAGCCAAAAGTGATGGATGCATGTAGTGACTAACTTTTCTGTCCTTGTCACTTTTCGACTCATCAAATCCCAAGATGACGCCTTTGCTGATGCAGAGTAGACCGGCCCTTCTGGCATTGGTCTCTTGGACCGTGTGCATCCAGGTGCCTAACACGGACACAAAGCAGCTCGCTGCCACGGACAGCTCGACAGAGACGTGGCTCCTCATAACGTATCCCCAGCAAGTTTTCCCAATAAAAGTGAGCGACAGTAAAGGATTACAGCCAAGGTCGATATACCAAACGCCAGCACACCACAAGGTGAAGTAATGATTTTAGGAAGTACCCGAGAAACATACGTAAATCGTAACAACACTCAGCGCTGGAAGATGGAGCGAAATTGTGCAAGTTAATGACAGCATGCATGTGCGACCTAGAGATGGGTCTAACACCCCTCATTCATACCAAATACCATGCTGAACTCCAAGTCACCGATGGCATCATGGATTGGTTGGCTCATCGCCAAGTTCGTGGCCTGGCCTGGCCCTTGCGAGAATTGCTGTGGGCCCATGATGTTGTTGTACGCCGTGAGCGTCGCAGAGGATGAGACGTCGGGGCTGTGATAAGCGTTCGGGCCGACCGACATGCCCTGGTTGAGATCATTCGAGATTGAGGATTTGAAGTCGAAGTTCGCTGAACCTATTGATGGCATCATGCCCATCGTGTCCAACTGCACTGGGGACCCGCCAAAATGATCATGCATACCCAGCATACTGTGGTAGACGTCGGCGTTGTCGATGGGAAGGTTGCTGCCGACTCCGTAGAAAGTTGCGTCTCCAGCCGGTAAGCTATAGGCAGCGGGAAGAGCACCATCGAAACCCTCGTCATAGTTCTGCATCTCTTCCTCATCCGGGACGGTACCCTCATCAAGGGCCCCTTTGTCGTTCATCGACACACTTCTTTCCTCCATCCACTTCTTCAGCTCAGCCATAGGCGGCCAATCACCACCGCCCTTCCCGCCTCGCCTCTCTGAAGCCTCGGTATCATTCGAATTTCCGGTCTTGGGGCCCTTCGCTCTGGGAAGCTTCTTGCAGAAGTGTGCGCGTCGAAGGTGAGCGGCTGCGTTATAATAGGCACCGTACTCCTTAGCACCTTTGCAGTGTTTGCACTTGTCAAGCGGCGTGAATGGCTTGTAGTCTGTTTTGATGCCTAGAACAGCGGGGTCGACGCAAACAAATTTCTTGACAACGCTTCCATGCTTGGCTTCGGTATGACGGCGAAGCTCATGTTCGCCCCGGAACCCTTCAGGATACTCGTCACACTGCCCACACTTGACCTTGGGGTGCTTAGGCCGTTCATACTTGGCTTTGGTGACGGCAACCTTACCATCCTTACCAGACTTGGTGCCCTGTTGAGAGTCCGATTCTGGCTTGTTAGGATCAGCGGCAGGCTTTGGTGCTAATAGTTGAGTCCCCGCAGCAATCTGGCGCTGCAAGGAATCCTTGGCCCGCAGTCGTTGGGAATGAGTAGACTTGGCGCTGCTTGCAGAGATCGACCGCTCCATTGCTGCTCCTTGGTCGAAATGCAACCCGAAATTCAGGCTACCGTAAGACTGAGATGATGACCTGTGAGTCTCTGAAGTCTGAGCTCTCTGCATAGGAATGGCGAATATGGTATTCTGGCTGTTATCGGTAGCCCCGGTAGTCTGAGGTGGTGAGTAGTTGCCAAAGCCCATAGATCTCCGACTGTCAACGGAGATAGATCGATTCATGTTTGCCGAGTACCCAGCTGGCGCCAAAGACCCATCACCGAGACCATTGCCGCTGCCGATCTGAAGCAGATCGTCGTCCGGTGCATTCCGTTTGTTACTGGAGGGGAAATGCTGCCCAGGGTGGCCAAAGCTGCCGTAGTCGGGACTGGGGTAGCTATCGTTCATAGATGACTGAGAATTTAGCCTCATCATCTGCATTGGCCCAGAGACTGACTGGTTGGCGTTGCTGTTTGTCCGGGTCATGAGAGTCTCCATGGTAGGACCTGAGGTCAGGGATCCACACTGCGAGGTAGGGAGGCCCTGTGGCTGGTATGGCTCAAATGCACCAGGCGCAGAGAAGGGCTGAAAGGCTGGCACTGTACCTGCACCGATGTGAGAGTCCGTTGTCGAGCCATCCATTCCTCCTCCGTTTCTCATAAGCCACATGCCTGGGTCCTCCATGGTGCCACCCTCAGCCACCGTCGGCAGTCCCGACTTGTGCGGCTGGGGCATCATTGGGTTACTCATTGAGTGAGCGAGCACATAGATGTTCGCAGGTTGCTGCTGTTCGGATTCGTGAAGGAAGTTGTCCATCATGTCCATGTTCGGGGGTTGCGATGACTGGAGAGGTGAGATTGGTTTTACCCGACCCGATCCACCTGTGAAGGGGTTTGGCGCGGCTGAGCTAGATTTGGAGCGCACCATGTTGGTAGTTAAACTCATCGTCGATTGCTGTGGCTGGGCATGAGTAGTCTTGGTTCGCTTCATAGGGTGGTGTGGGTTTTGCTGATACCGGGCCTGTGTGACTTGTTAGGGGCCGATTGACCGACACATATCGTAAGCGAGCTCATACCATCTGAGGCTGAGATCCAGTCTGAGCCATAGGGCCATTGCGAGGTATAGACCTGGGCCTGACATCTTGCGGGGCCGACGGAGGCGACGACGAAAGTTGAAAATGACTTTGTGGCCGTGGCTGGGGCAGGAACTCTGGGACAATGGCTGTCGATGCAGTCGACCTCTGGCTCTGGAGTGCGGCAGCGAGCCGTGCCCTAGCCTGGATGGCCTCTTGTTCCTTCAACGCCGTTTCTGCTTCCAGTCGCTGTAGGTCGTCGACAGAATATTCGAAACATGTCTGACTCATCTTGATGTCGACACTATATCGTGGCTCAAGACGTTGAGTGGGCTTGCTGCTGGGGGGTTTGTAATAGGAAGAGGCAAGGCGGGACAAGCGCGGTAGTGCTCAGTGCGGCGGCAGCCTTGGAAATGGTGCGAGCTGGGATAGATGCTGTATGGCCAGCTCACTAGACGGCCTCACTGTCAACGATAAGAGAATACTGGGAGTGGTTCCAAGTGATCGACGCAATATAGTTTGGAGCAAACAGAGAAATAGTTCTCGAGGCTGTAGACGAGTCGGGGGGGATGGCGGTTTATGAAAGCCACCTGCGAACTGAGGCTTGAAGAAAGTCAAGTACGACGTCTTCGGTGGTACACAAGCAGATTGCGGACTTGGGCATGTAAATCCCGCCAAGGGCACCTGGGCATGGCATGCATCCCTGGGGGTGTGTGGGTAAATGACGATTGGCCCTGGCAGTGGGGATTCCGGAGGTGTGGGAGGATCGAGAGCCAAGGATCACTGTCGATGGTGGGGTGGTGGTGTGTTTTCCCTGTCCTCATACACACTACTGTGTAAGCATTACCATAGCAGCGTCGGTTAGTCAGTCTCTAAACGCACGGATACAGTGAAGGACAATGCGTGGGTGAGTTTCTGGGCGACCAATATCATTGGGCTCTGGCGTATGTGAGCCAGGATTTGATATTGGGTGCAGTTGTGAGATGCATGTTGCCGTAAATTCCATATGATCCGGGTGGTGTACATAAGTCTCCAGGTATCCTGCACTGTCTTTGATGCACCAAGACGACATATGCGCAGCCAAAGACAAAGCTTCGATGCAGGAATGGGTGCAGAAGGCTCCGTTACCGAAGGCATCAGAACGCTGGGACACGTCACTGATCACGAAGGTCGTTGTGAGTGATGCCTTGGGTGCCAGCCAACCAGCCAGCCAGCACAAGGGTTTCTAGAACCTGTGCTGTTGAGGCAACCCGTATGCGTACCAGGGCACAGGGTGTTGCTGTCGGTGAGAGCCCGGGGGAGCTGGCTGCTGGGGGATGGAGGGGACAAACATTATCGTCTTAACAAGACTGCGGTATGTCCTTGATGGGGCGTCTTTTTTTTTCTTTCTTTTCTTCTCCCAATCTACCGGTCAGGCGAGGGTGGAAACGGGGCATACTGTAGTCCGCGGAGATCCTGTCAAAATGACTGGCTCAAAAGTAAGGATGGTCTGGCTTGGTCTGTTGTGACACGCATCGATATCAAAACGTCCCGAACTACATACTGACCGATGTAGCATGGTCGTCTAGGGCTCCGATTTGTTAGTTATGGCGTGGTGGAAGGTCTGACGGCTTCGACGGTTGGATACATAATGGGATTGGCCTGCTGGCCTACTGCTGCTGCTGCTGCTGCAGGGCAACTGCTGACAGTCCAGCATTGATTGCCCGGTTGTAGAAGGCACCTCGACTTGGAATCGATTGGGCAGCCCTTTTCTGCACCTTAGCAGTCCAAGGTGAGCCGCGCACAGCCCTTTCAACTGGGGAATTGGGCATCGATCAGAAAAAGTCCAAGGAGCTTCGAGAACCCAAAAATCAATGGTGACGTGAAACGGCGTCAGGCGGTGTGTGCCGGCATAACGGCGCTTGCCCTACATAGGTAGGCACGTAGTTGAAGCCCCAGGGCCTGGCAAGCCGGCTACTTTGGTGGTGTACCTGACGATAATGAAACCTAGATCCTACCAACTACCTAGGTAACCGTTGGCCACCCATCTCATCTGGCATGGCATGGCATAGCATAGCATGCTAGCACTACCCAGGTAGTAGGTAGACTTGGCTGGTTGGGGGGTTAGGTGACTTCCTGCGCATTTTAGGGTTGGTAACGTTTCCTTGTCAAGCAGGCTGGCAGGCTAATAAGGAACGACCGGAGAATATTGACAACTCAACACATTGAACTCGAACTAGGGTGGGCGCGTGGGTGCGTGGGTGTTGATGAGCTGGCAAGCGCCGTTACGGAAATGAAGAAGGAGGGGGGCGCTCGTCACGGTCACATGAACCCAACATCTATGTACTCAAGACAGGCAAGGAAGGCAGGCAAGATTGAGGAAGGATCGGGAAAAGTGTAAAATCAACCTTGATAGGTACCTAAGATCGTACAGAGTGAAATTGATAAAAAGTGATCCAGAAGGCTTCGATTGCAAGGGCTGCCAGGGGACGAGCGGAAGCGGAAGTAGAAGCAAATGCAGGAGGAGGATGATTGATTAATGATGACTGCAGGAACCTTTTGGGGACGACACAATTGCATTGTTTCTATTCCTTCCTTCCGCTCACTCCTGCCGTGGCTGTTGAGCCGCTTATGTAAGTCAATGCCTACCACAGTACTGTACTGTCAGACTGCAACCATTGAGTGCCCAGCATATCGCATGGCCTGCCCACCCGGGTACCTTCCGGCTGTGCATACCTACAAAGTAAGTAAACACATACGTACCAACCCCCCCCCCCAATTCCCAGTCAACACGATCATGACATCATTACATTGAAACAAAATGAAACTCAACCCATCCTGTTCTTCGCAATGACCGAAAGTGTCAAAAGAGTTGTAAGACATCGTTCTGCAATTTCAAAAGAAAGCATACTATGGACCCGTAGAGTATCACCCGTGGAGCGTAGTACTGTGTAGGTACTAGTGATACCCCAGTACCCCATGCAACGTCTAAGCCACAGGCACCACTGGGTGTGCTTTGGGCTGTGTGGACGCAGGACTGATTGGCTGTCAGCACCCAGAACAAAGTGAGGCGGCCAGCCTTGCCAGGCCTGAGTGGCCAGAAACCGCAGAGTGCCAGGTGCTAGTAACAGGGGCGCCCCCCTCCTGCAGTGGCCGACGGACTGCATTACGACGTGGCTTGTTAGTGGTGGTTGCGCTGGAAGTCTGGAAGTTTTGGAAGCAAAGCCCAGCTAATTGAGAGCAATCCTTCGAGGAGAGATCGATCCATTGGCATTCTATCTACTCTATGTACTAATCAATCGACTTTTTCTCCATGATGCCCCTGTGCATTGATAAACGGCTAGCTTGACTTCCTACATACCTAGGTACCTAGGTAGGTACTGAGGTACTAAGGTACTAGGACACCTAGGCATGTACTTACCGTCTTAGGTACGTACCCACCTATCTACCCACCCACATCAACCTCCCAGGCCAATCCGACCACCCGTCTGGCCTGGGCATGTACTGTACAAGGCCTCACACCTAACGTCACACCCAGATGCAAGTACCTCGCTCAACATCTTGTACCTAGGCATGTACACACACCTGGGCAACCACCCACACCATCAGACTGTATCCCTCGCTCCCAACACCACCATTGTAGCGCGCATCAATAAGTCTTTCTTTAGTGCGATGGACAGCAAGCTTCACGCCCAAGAATGATGACCTGGCAATGGCTGGGATTCATCGATTTATACATACCTAGGTAGTACCTACCCACATACTGTCTGCAACTGCGGTATATCTTGAATGTTTGATGTGCAGATGATCCGTATACTAGAGCAACCATTGAAGTGGTCGAGGTCGAGGCCCACATAGTCAAATTGGCGCTTCCAGTGCATCACAGTATCAAGTCAGTATACTCCGTACATAATTCGGTCTCGTTGATCTCATGACGACACTGTGATTAGGCGGCGCCTGTGAGGAAACCCGACATCTGGAGCTGCTTTGGCTGATGAACTGCATCTGTACGTACGTACATACATACATACCTAAGGTCGTATCTATCGCACCACATGCATGTCCGTATTGGCAAGTGTCATTTACATATGCGGCTCAAGGCACACACACACACACACACACACACACACACACACACACACATATACATACACATATACACACACACACACATATACACACACCTAGGTAGCAGTTGACGATGCAACAGTCTTCTGCAAAACGCCATGCTTCGTTGGCAAAAAGTTTGCAGTGACTGAGTGACTGAGTCGCACACATTTGAGTGCTGGTGGTTGCAGCCCGCCCGATATCACCGATCGCGATGTTGCCCCTAGAGCCTGATGACGACCCAATTCGGACCCAACAACAACAATAGCTACAACAACATCAGCCATGCCGAGCCCTAGGTCCCCTGCCTCATATACGGACTACTCAACTGCTGTGCATGTATGTGTGTATGTATATATGTAGGTACTATATATACTATATGAACTATACGACTGTATGTAATACCCCGGAACAGTCACACACACCATCCCACCCACCTGATGAGATGCAGCCGTCGTTATCGTCCCCGGGGATCTCTCCGCGGGCGGTGGCTTGTCTCACAAGGGAGAGAGCATGACTTGTCCCTTACTTTGTACGGAAGTGCCGTACACTGGGCGGATGGATGTACCGACATGATGTATGTATGTTTTAGGTACCAGAAGTGATCAAGAAGCTGGAGAGTAGTATGTAAGCGGCCGACCCTGCCGATCACCCTTCGGAGTTGACCGGCTTCACTCTCGGCTGACCCACGTCCCGGCCCTCTCGGCCGCCGCAGGGAGAAGGGCTGAAGACGTCCAGTGGCGCCGTCAAAGATCGGCGTGTTTCTTCATCCCAGGCATCCCCAACGACCACTTTTGATTTAGCGCGTTAATTGGTACTGTACCTACCTATATCTCTCAAATGAGGTGTTTGCAACTTCCTGGGGCTCACCGCCGGCTCGCCGAAGAGGAGGGGAGGGGAGACAATGAGGATTTATTTCCAGCCGCTCTGGCTCATCTCTTTTCTGTCAGTCACTCAGTTCACTCAGCCAGTCAGCCATCGATCGCCAGTTGCACCCCTCTTCCCCCTCTATCTCGGCCGTTCTTGACGATGGGGCCATATATGCCTGCGGGCGGAGCCCGAGTCCCCGACAACACGGACGAACACCAGGCTTCGAAAGCAGCTGGAGCCGTGGATCACGAAACCTTGGTGGGGCAACCCCGCGCTGTTTCACAAAACTTGATGTCTCTTCTGCTTCTTCCCTTTTTTTTCCCTCTCCTTTGTCTTCATGAGATGTTAATTTTGCTCTTCCCTGTCTCTGCCAGTTGTCAGTTCCTTTTTTCGACCGCTGCACGGTTGCCGGCTGCCGGTCTCCGGTCAAAACCTGTAGACCCTCATACATATACCACAGTAACCGCCGGGGAAAATGGGCCCCACGGTTACAGCCACACGTCATTGTCTCTCATTATCGATCCATCACAGGCTCACGACAACCATGTTTGCAGCTTTACAATGGAGTCCGCAGATCTCTTTTATTCCACCTCTTGGCTGACCGTGGCCTCTGGTGAGTGGGGGCGGGCTCCAGATGTCAGATGTCTCATCATGTCCTGGGCGGCGGACGGACTGACAGACAGTAGTGTATGGAGTGCAGTATGGGCGATAAGAGAGTCTGGTCACCTGCAGTAAATAAGCCACCCCATTGATATGTTGATTCGACGACCACCGGCCAAGTCAGAGGACGCAGTGTCTATTTTGGTCCTCGCTCGCATACTACCGGCACATGGCGGGCACCATCTATAGCGCTCCGCCAGATTTGCAATCGAGGCTCCCGGTCTGCGGGCAAACATTGAACTTGTAAACCATGGGTTGTTTCCCTTCGGGGCTTCTTTGTTCCTGTACATAGTCAGTGATCAAAGGCACCCACGTCGAGGCACGGGAAGGAGTCAACTGGTCACGTATACCCTTTTTGCATCCTGATGCTCCTTCACTGGGCAGTGCCTTGGCTGGTTCTAGGCGGGAACCACATTGGACGTGCTTGGTCCAATCAGATCTTAGGGATGTAACATGAGCATTTACCGACTCCTCGTTGATGTCGTCCCGAGTTCCGTCGGTTGTCCCTTGGCGCCTGGGCAGTAGGTGCTTAAGACGTTATATGGTTCGCGAGATCTTCAGCGTTTGTGAGGGCTACGGCCAAGGATTTCTGTTTCTGGCAAGCCGTGGCCAACCGGTGAGGAATCTAGCGTGCACGGTAGAAGGAAATAGGCGAAACTCTGCTCAATGTTGCATTGTGTAGTTTAATCCTCAGCGAAGCTTGGATCTTCTATGGCACGCCAAGATGAAACCCACATGTGAGTTGATGATAGTCCAACTGCGTATGTATTTAGGGATGGATCAACCTTCCAGTTAACACTTCCAGTTCAAAAAGGAAGGTGTTGAACCTTAAGCATTGCAGTAGATCTATGCCCAACTAGGCTTGTTAGACCAGCATAAACGCTCCAGTAAGCATGATGAGTTCTTTCACTACGCAAGCGTCTAATAATTCTAGTGTTCATCGTCATGGTATCAGTTAGAGTAATCAAATTATGGTGTTCCAAGGCTGTGTTTTTACGTATACATCATGCCCCCACTCGGTACATGTACTCTTCACGAAATGACTGGTCCTCTTGAGTGGGTTTCCTTTGTGTATTGTATTAATAGACTAAGGGGACAACCGGACAGTCCCTATTTCTCCAAAGGGAAGCAAGCATCTTGGAATATGGATACACTTCTCAACAATATGGAAAGTAGACTATTCTCTGCATGAAAACTAGCCTCTGCGCTACAGTGTCACGCCTCTCCAGATAGCTCATTGTCGACATCCACCCCGAAATTTGAAGAATCTGAAGACCCTCCTGGAGTCATAATGAGTTGCTGGCGATCGCTATCCAGCCCTTCCCGCTGCTCTTCATAGCTGTTAGACAGGTTTCTCTGGATGTTCTGCTTCGTCTTCTGCCCGTCCTTATCCCTCATAAGCGCGGACCAAGCCACACAACTCTCGCATATCCTCTTTTCGATCCTCCTGCCATCCTCACCCTCATTCGTGAGCATCTCAATTCTGCCACAGAATCCCAGAACGCACTCGGACCCTGGACAGTGTATTTCCACAGAGGTGAAAGGGTAAATCTTCAAGCACCCGGCAGGAACATCTGCCTTGGGATATGGGCAGGTGTTATCGCATAGGGCTAGTGAAATAATGATGGCGCACATTGTGACTGTTTGTTTCGTCTTCTGTTTGAGAACAGAATGTATTGTAACTGAGATGCAATGGAGTGCAAGACGGTCAACTCTATGAACCAGAATAGACCGGCCGATGATTCCCATGAAATTCTCCGGCTCGAACAACATTTATGTCGACATACATGTCGCTACAACAAAGAGATTGAATTGAGACATGTTGCTTGGGTATCGCCGTATTTGACAATGACCTTTGTTCAACAACTTTGTCTTCTGCTTATTGTGAGATGACGGATGGCATCTTTCATAACGAAGCATCCAGACGACACCGATATGAACTGCGAGGCCATCATTGCAGGTGTGAAAGAACAGTGACGGCCAGACCCTCCCTGAACCTTCCCTGAGTCCCAGCCACTTGACGCTTATGATCACGAAAGTGCTGGCACCTGACCAGCTTGATTAGGTGGAAAACCACCCCCCTCCCAAACACGGTGCTACAGCACCTTTATCGGGCCAATGAGTCTGCTGAACCAGAGCCTCACCAATGAAGCTGGAGCGCTCCACACCCATCCCCATCCAGAGAGGGAACGGAGTGTAGACGTCCAAGTGTAGTCCCTCTACACCATGTGCAAGTAGCTTCCTGTGCTGAGTAAGGCGACTTGGAATTCGTGGAACATTGCATGCCTCATTCATAAGATCAGCGAGGGCTCTGGCCGAGATGTCTTACGAAATTCTTCGATCCCTGTGTGTTATCCCACCTTACCCTTTTTTGGCAGTCCAGTTGGAAGTAGCAATAACTATACCTGCATATCAACGGAGTCGATACTTACGTAGCCGATCTAACAACACCTCCTTCGCGAACGAAGCCGGTTAATGCCACCCGCCTTGCCAGAAGATGGTATTCTCATCCCAGGCGTTTGATCGGACGGAAAGATTGATAAGGACCAATACCCCCTCCGCCTCCGGGCCTCTTCACCAGTTCACTTGGTTCATGGCTCTTGATGTTTGCCAGGTCGCTTGGCAGTCATGACCGCCAGGGCCTCTTGGATCTACTCGTTCGTGCTAGCTATGAGCTTCTGAGACTCCTTAAGAGAATGCCATGCTTCACCGGTCCCACATTCACAGATGTTCCCTCGAGTATCGTTGTATACCATCAGATCTTACTGGACTTTCAGCTGCTGACAATGGGACTCTCCGACCGAATGTTTTTGCAAAGGATGGAAGAGATCAGGGGACTCTTCCTTTCAATGCGACTTTTCTTTGTGCTGCCTAGGAGGTTCTGGTGGGCCTTGTTCTGGGGATGGCACTTCATCAGCAGCAAAGCCCCCGAGTTCCATCAAGATTTTCTCGAAGTCTGGCAGAGATGGCTGCAGAGTAAGGTACCGCCCAACTCGCCACAGCAAGAACCTTGCTCCCTTGTTATATTCCTAGACAACGAGTCCATGATGGAAGTCCCCTGGTTTTATAACATTGGAGATAAAGATCTCCTCGCATATCTGCAAGGCTTACATGAGCTCGCAAGGGCGGAGAAACATACCCTGTTCAAATTCAGCCTTCAAGTCCTAGGACAAGTTGATGTGGCAGAGGTCCGTTCAAGATTTCACCCACTTGACCCGTAGGCTGCTACCCCCCGACCGAGGTTTCAAGCTGACATATTCAAGGTCACCGGCAACATGGCAGTTGGCGAGCGCATACGAACCTTAGACCTCGGTCGCACCACAAGTAATCGGCAAACCTACCTACTGAGCCACCATGAGCACCTCGAAGGTAACGACATCGTGACGGCTCTTCTCGACGACGGGGTCATCAGGGTAAAGGACGCAGCGAAGACGCACTGTCTGAACTTCACTAGCACATGGAGTACCGAGGCTATAGGATCTATCGTTGGCACGCCGCTGCTTCTGAGCATTCTGTCATGCATAGTCTGGCCGATCGTGGCCGTCCTAAAGTATGGCGCAGACATGCAGACAAGCGTCCAAACCGGCGTGTCCATTGCGGGCTTCATCGTTACGGCGAGTGAGTCCGGCCCTTGGGCTCATCATGGCGGGAAGTCTGGCTAAGAACTGACTGCTGCCAGGTGCCTTGCTGATCGCACTTGTTGCTTTTCTGGATACCATGGGGAGCAGGGAAACAGACAACAGCTCTCGAAAACGAGCAAGCAGGGGGCGCCCCTCTCGAGGAAAGCCGGGCAACCTCAGGGCACTAAGAAGCGGCAAGGGTGGGTTTAGAGTGGTTCGCCGCAGCAAGTTCTGAAGCTGATCAGAGCCCAAAGTTACCAACTCATGGATACTGTGTATCTCCTTCTGCTTCCACGTACTACTCAAATTCATATGTAACTCAGGCAGCGTTCGCACGGCCGGCTATATATGAAGACCTGAGGCAATGGGAGGTGGTCTTGACCAGTATATCCATTCTGATGGGACAGATGCCGACTTTCAGAAGATGAGAAGCTGCCCCAGATCTGATAAGAACCTGTATAGTACTACTACGTTGAAATTGGTGTTGCATGATGTCTCTGTCAGCATCACAAACTGAGCGCCGGGCGCCGGAACTGCAGCCTTAACCTTAGGAGTCCTAGGTTAGGACAAACGACCGAGCATATTCAGCGCTTGGCAGAAGCAGGAAAAACTTGGAGCGTACGTACGTGCGTATTCATATATATATGTTCAGGTTGACTCCTCTCATTATATACCTAGGTAGTCGACGGGCCATTGTACATCATGCCCAGCTCTCCTCCATCATCCAGTCATGGCACCATTAGATATATCCAAGTACTGAGCCCCCCAATAAAGGCCCCGTTTTGTCGCCGTAGCATGATTCTCTCTATAACCTGAAGCATGAACGCCTGATTCCCATATTAACCCATTCCTCCAAAAGACCCCAATGGCCGCCGACCCAATTCCATACGATGCTTCCACCGAACCGGTGCTGAAGCTAAATACTACCACCCGTGACCACCTCGCGACCCAGGATCTCAATCTCCCCACTCTCCGCCGTCCGCCTCCTCTCCATTACCCATCGTGTCCCCCCACTGCTCTTGTCCTCATCCTTACAGTAGGAAATGCTCTCGGCGGAGCCCTGACTGCGATGGCCCAGCCCGGGCCGTTTGGACGGGGACGAGACGGTTGTGTTGGGAGGAGGCGGCGGTGATTTGACAGGTGCCGGGGGTGGGGCAGGTGACTGCGGAGGTTCGGCCTCTATCGGGCTTGCGACGGCGTCAATTTGGGCGTTGGCGTCGTAAGCCTCGTCATTTGCCTGGTCGATATCCTTTGTTGGGCTTTTGCTCGGGCTCGAAGCCTCCTCCTCATCTTCCATCACAGGCGGACACTGTAGTGGCCCAGGCGAAGGCTGGGGGATGGGCGGAGGCGGTGGCGGTGGGAATATCGGCTGAGCCGGCATCGTGAGAGTCGGGCTTCCCGCGCCACTAGCAGCGTCGGAGTTACTCCAGAGCGAATGCGTCGAGTTCTTCCGTGCATGTGGACGGCTCCCGCCTACTCCGATGTGCGTATTGGGCCTCCCTATCTCCCACGGCGCGGGACTCGTCGTCCCTTCGAACCTGTCACCTGCAGGCGCCCGCTCTGACCGGGGACTGCCCTCTTTTGATGAGCTCAGGCTGATCTGGCTGCCGCCCCAAGCCTTGTTACGCAGGCGGAGCAGTGACTCGAGGTTCATGTGGCCGTCGTCGGCCATCATGGCTAGCTGAGCCAGGCCGGGGCTTTGGAGAGAGTTCCGGCCTTCTGACGGGCCCAAAGCCGCCCCAGGGTTGGCAAGACTCATGATAGAGTTGCGATTGGAATACTCAGACCTCTCTGTAATTGGCGTGAGGTTTGGTTCACGGCTGACCACACGGCCGCTCTTGGTACGATTGACACCGGATGGGCCGAAGTAGCCACCATATAGAGTCTCGTCGCCAGATGATGGACCACCATTGGACTTGGAAGCCCCATGGTATCCTTGCGATATTGGTGCTGAGTAGAATCCGAACTCCTGGCCATAGAAGCCATCTGAGTCGTAGGCCAGGGCCTCCGCATTTGCCTCTGCGATGAAGTCATCATCAAAGAACTCGTCGCCGAATTCGTCATCAAATCCTCCACCAAACCCATCATCATCATAGTCGTGATAGGCAGCATCGATGATTTTCTGGCCACCGCTGCTTGGTTGAGAGCCCGTTGTAGGCGACGTGATGGTGACATCGGGTTCAACTGGTGGCGGTGACGATTCAGACTGCTCTTCCCACTTGAATTTCCAGCCAGACACAGCTGCCTTGTGAGCAGCTTCTGCGAGTGCAGCCTGGTAAGCGGCAACCTTGTCTTCGGATGTAAGGTCGGATGGGCAGAGCGTTGGCGGCATGTCCTTGTTGAGTGACTCCCGTACACCCTTTTCCGTCATCGACGGCATTGGATGCAGGCCCATGCTGACTGATGTGTGTGCCGTGGAGCCAGAGATTGCTCCAGATGGAGGTGTAATATCGGTATCACGTTTCTCGGGTTCTTGCCCCTGAACTGATCTCATGGCCTGAGCCTGTGCAAAAGCGCCAGGTATTGGGCGCCCAAATTCGTCAGTGTCCTCGACGTCGAAAATGGACTCATCAAAGGTCGACTGTTGAATTTCGTCCGCTTCCATCCTGAGTTCCTCTAACAAGCCTTCATCGAAGTATAATTCTTTGTCTTGTATGTCTGCCGAGCGTGGATTACCATCATCAATGGGCATGTTTCGTCTTTCTTGGAAGACTGTGGGGTCATATTGCGACTTGGGTGGGTGATGGAGTCCCTGAATGCCGAGACCAGCAACATCTGAGGCATCCTCTGGAGTTGGAGAAACCTCGTCCGTGATCGTTGGTTCAGGATCCGCATATTGTAAGTTTGGCGTGATATCTTCGGTAATAGCACACCCAATCACCATTCCTGTTGCGTCCCGCGGAGTGGGCACCAGGCCTGTCGCGGCGGGAGTTGGTAGGGACGACTGGGGGCCTGACCTTTGGAAGACGAAGCCAGCGAAATTCTCTTGGTCATTATCAGGATCATCCTCCTCCTCGTTTACTGTATCGTCACCAACCATAGGAACTTCCTCCTCGAAATAAGAACCCTCATTGACCACGTCGTCGTCACCGATCATCGGGATTTCCTCCTCGAATCCATCGTCAGCCATAGCAGCGTCATAGTCAAAGCCATCGTCGTCAAAATCGTCGAACCTTGAATCGCTAGTGGGATCAGTCGCTTTCCTTTCCAACTCCTTCTGCCTGTGCCTTTCTTCAAGCAGCTTCTCCGCCCTAGCAGCCCCGATCATGTCGAAACTGAAGCGCGAAGATGTGCTCTTCATATGTTTTGGAAGAGCTGCTACCATTCCATCCTTAATGGAGCCGTCAGATAAAGAGATATGACGAGACCTGTTCGTCCGGATGGATGGATTGGCTTTGCTTATCAGATTCAACTCGTCAGTTGGAATCGGTTTCGACTTGCTTGACATGGAGCGAGATGCTTCCGCGCCAGCATCTGGGAATGGGTCTGGTTTCGCAGGAAGTGGGTTCTCTTCAAGTGAAATCCGCTTCGGTTCGTTAACAGACTTTTTGGACGGCTCTTTGGAGAGCTCGACAGGTCCTTGTGAGTCGGCGTCTGAGGCCCCTGTCTGCGTGTTTTCCGACACGGCACTGCTACTCCTGCCCGTCTGTGCCCGTAGTGGAAGGTCTGAATTGACAGACTGTGACTGTGACTGTGATCCGCCACGAACCTTGTCAAAACCGCTCCATACCTCGGCTCCTGGTACGGTAGGTTTTCTGGTTGGTACCATCCGCTGCCTCGGAGCACTGAAATCATGAACCCTCGTGCCTTTTATGCGAGGGTCGTAGGTCGCTTCAGCGTTATTCTGAGGTAGCGGGAGAGGGTGAAGATCCGGAACGATTTGGGAAGCTTTGCGACGCATCAAGAGACCGGACATTGGGTTCTTCAAAAATGGGAGGCCCTTTTTCCCCTTCTGCACCTCTGAAGTAGATTGGGATCCGGCCAGCATGGGGGGCTCGGAACTGAGCCTCGTCCCGGTTGGTCTTCTGCCAGTTGCACCAGCATTATTGTGCAGTTCCGTCGGAGGCACGAAGAATGAAGCCGATTTCACTTCCTTTATAGGGTTCGAAGGAGGACGAGCCGGAGACAGGTTCGTGTTTATGGGCGGAGGTAGAGGTTTATTTCGTGGTGCTTCTTTGCCTGCTGAAGACTGACTGGCACTTCCCGTGGAGTCCTGGCGCCTCGATTCAAAGGCGCGACGGTAATTCTCGAGTGCAACCCCACCCATGAAGTTCGATTCCGTCCCATTGTATGACGACTTGAAGGAAGAGGACGTTGTGTCCTTCAGGGACTGCTCCGAGGGTTTTCGGTTGGGTGCAGGCTCGGCGTCCGGCCGGGTGCTCGAGGGATGAACGGGCGGGGTGTTGGATGAATTGGAGAGCCTGGGAAGGAAGTCGGGACGAGACGAGATGTCCTGGACGTTCTGTGGATGCTCTGCATGATCGAAAGGGCTTAGTTGATCTGGAATTGGCGAGGAAGGGTTCGACGGGCCGCGTCGATGGATTCGAAAATGGGACAGCATCTCGTCGGTTTTTCCCAGGCGTATCTGCGTGTGTGTATGTGTGCGTGCGCACGCGCTAGAGTCAGATAGATAGATGCCTTATAGCAGCTCCCCGTAGCATAAGCTTGGCCGGATGCCAGAGCAAGAGCGGCCGGAGGCCAGATCACGGCCACAGGGCCGTCCAAGTACGGTCGAAGTGCAATTGCGAATTGGCGGAGTTGTGTGAGGTTGAGGCAACCATTGCTTCCTGTCCTGTGCACAGCGCAGATCTTTGAGAGGGGGACGGACGGCGGATGAAGGGAAAAAGTAGCCTGTGTCTCCGGTGGTGCCGCAGTAAGGCCGCGACTGTTGCAAGATGCAGGCTTGTGCGACCGTGATAAGAAGTCCCGAGTGGTTGTTGGAGGTATTAGACAGAGCAGCGAGGCAGGGTGCAAAAGCTTCTTATGTGCGACAGGTCGTCTGGCCGTCTGGTCGTCTTGTCGTCTTGTCGTCTCTTGTTGTCAGGTCTGCAGTCGCAGCCGAGCGCAGCCTAAGTGGATGCGGATTGCCTGTCATCCGCTAGCTGGGATTCGGTCATCTTCTGGCTCGTGCATCGTCTTCAACGTCTCTATTCTTGTCCGTCTCGACAAAAGATGGTATCTCTGACATTTGGTTAAAGCTCGGCAAAATGGATCAGCAAGTGAGCAATGTCTGCTATTACCGCTGCACCAACCATCAGTTTGACCTACAACCTAGAGACACGCCTGAGTTGTTAGGCCGTTAGGACTGGGGATGGGTAGCCTCACTACCTACTAAGTGTGTGTCCATAGATAACACCAAGTCACATACTAAGTAGGGTACTTGGGCCAGCATTCACCGGAGAAGACGACCACGAGTCCAGTCTGGATGAGCTGTCAATACTGTGTAGGCCACCAGGCGGCCTCATCCATCAGGGTGATTGAAGGGAGGTTGTCAAGAAGGCAGATCCATCTCGAAGAGTGGGTAGGTGGATTGACTGACTGGCTTGGCCTGGACTGGAGCAAGTCAGTGTCCTTACTCAGTACTTACATGCCTAACTTACTTGCCCACCAATACGTAAGAAGTAGGTACTTTACTTGGTAGTAGGTACTCAGGTGGTATGTCCTTGCCTGATCAATTTGTCAATGTCGGTCGTCCATTTCAGGGTTGTCAGTGACTCCTTCCCTTGTTCCATCATACATGAAACCTCCTGATCGAGTCTGCTTATGTAAGACACGTGCCCCAAGACACCCATGGACACTTTCAGGCATCAAGTTTGGACACTGCACACAGCACACATAGCACAGATGGACACCAACTTGGGCACTCACTCGTTTATATGCAGTTACCCAGTGACTTGTATTCTCCCCTGACTGATTGAACGGTCAAAGTCCAATACAACAATCTGTGTCTCATAAAGTATCCCGTCACCAGGGCATCAATCCGCCATCTCCCCCCTGAACTTCCCCTTCATGTCGTCCAGCATTGGCCCAGAAACAGGAGACATCAGCTACCATTGAAGCCATGCGCGACGTGTATTTCGGGGCTGAGAGCGTGTGGGGATAAGTGAGTATGCGTCAAAGGCCCGAAACTGACGCGATGCTTGCGGGAAACCGTCACGCCCGTGACGACGATGTCGATGAACTATACTATCTGGACAGTGGCAGTGACGATGACGATGATGAAGACAGCGATGAGAAATCCCATCCCGATTCCATAACCGAATCTGAGTCTGGGGCCTGACTTCAGCAGCCCGGAACACGATGCCGATGGTAAAGTCGCCGATAACTAACTATGGACGCCGCTTCACATCGCTGCTCGTTGGGGCCTCTACGGCATCATAGAATTGGTGTGCTATGTCATGGCACAACAGTCAGCAAGTTGTCGAGAGGATCTTGCGACTGTGGCTTCGCTAATTATTCGACAATGAAGGAAATCACAGGCGTAGAGCATTCGATTCCCCGTTGGATACACTCCATAATGCGAGCTGTTACGGTCACGAATCCACTGCGCTACTGTTGTTATCCCGTAGTGCCTCGGCAGTTGTCACCAGGGGACTATACATGGACACGAGAGCAGAAGCAACAAGCAGGAGCAGTGTCGGTAGCTCGCTTCGCTGGTAGAGAACCACCAGCCAGACGTGGAAGTGTAAGACCACCACGGCCAGACATTATTGAGTTGGGCCTGTTCCACAGGCATGTGGGAAACCATCGACCTCTTGGTTGAGATAGTGCCACGCTCAACGCACGTCTTGGACAGTGGTCTCTTCTCAAACACGATTGCGTGGAGCTCCATTGTGCCGAGGCACTTCTCTTCATCAACCTTGGTGTTGATGTCTACGCAGCCCCCCTCCTCCAACAACCGCCCCCCCCCCAAAGAGAGAGAGAGAGTGTGTGTGTGTGAGAGACCCAACGGCAGAAGCCTCGTTACGGCTGTCAGGTGCTGTTGCCTACGATAGGTCTGGGGCGAAGAGACCAAGCATATGGACTTGCATGTCGTAATTCGAACGAAACGACAGAAACATATTCGGGAATAAGTTGTCAAGCTGCTTCTTGACTCGGACCTGCAAAATGTCAAGCGGATCCTCAAGAAACACTGGGATCAGCCTCAATCATTTGCCGACGGTGGTCACGCTGCTGCTTGAAACATTGCAGGAAGGGGATATTCCGTATACGACGGCTTGGCTATTTCCTATTCTCCAATGCGCGCTGGAACCGCACGCTGAATCTCCCAGAGGTGGAATGCTGGAAACCGCCAAGGTGATCTTGGCTTTCATGCCAGAACACCTGATCAAAGGCGATGCCCTTCAGGTCATTGCAACCATGTGTTGCAACGGCAACAAATAGAGAGACAGGGGAACGGTGGTACGGCTGCTCAGCAAACAGGGAGTTGATATCGCTCTCAATACGAAGACGGTGCTAGAACTATGATGCAAGGCTATCGGAAATGGCAACATCAACCTTTGCCAAATACTTTTGGACATAGGTCTCACACCACCTCCGCGAAAGGAGTTTGATTAATTTTGTTCCCCTGGGCTCTCGACGCCGACAGTGTTGCTGCTCTCGAATATTTGTCCACGCTGCAAGGGTGCACCGGAGATTATCCTGACGGGCCATTGGCTGTGCAAAGCAATATGCGAGCAAACGATACGCTGCGCCGTGTTTCTCAGGGGCGCACCTGTTGATTATTTGTCGCCGATGGGGGAGACAGGCTTGCTTCAGGCATCGGAATCCAGAACAAATGCTCCTGCCCGCAAGTTGCTTGACAAGGGTGCTGATCCGAATATTTGACCGATTCTACCGACACTCCTCTCATACTAGCTAATATCAAGAGGGACAACGAGCTCGTTGAGGACCCTTCTTACTACGGCGCCAATGTCCACTGTCATGAGGGACACGCAGGTGTCCTCTCGTATGCCATGTACACGAGCTTCATTGACAGCGTAAGGCCTATGGTCGACAGTGCATCTGTTGCAGAAGTCATTGTGGACAAGAGGAACAGTTATGTCGCCATAGCCCTCACGTTTTCAAGTGACGCGTGGGGCCTGGCCGCTACACTCGAATACATTCTCAAAGGATATGGCGTGTGTCTACCGGGATATGGAGCCAGTCACGCTCCTGCATCTTACTGTCATCAAACCACGGCCGCTTGCACTCACACTGCTACGAAGACATGGCGTCGGCATGCATAAGAGACCGAGTATTGATTCTTTAGGGCGCGGGGGCGGTCCCTGGTATGCCAACAACCACACCTCTTGGGTTCGCAATACGTTTTGCCGACCCCTTCATCGTCCGCGGAATGGGCAGTAAGCTTTCTTTGCCCCGAAGACGCAGATTCAGAATTTCTCACCATCCCTTGGCTGGCGGACGAGCTGCGAGAAATGATCACGACGTAGCTCACCGATTACGGTCGCGCTGCGTGAGCCAGGATGCGAAGCCTATCATGTTCGTGATGCTACTCGATCTCAAACTTGACTTCGCCATGTGGGATCTTCAAGATAGAGATACGGCACTGCATATGATTTGCGAGGACGTGAAGGAATACACAAAGGAGCCTGTTCGGGAGCCCGGCAGGGTCGGCTAAGGGGCGGCGGCGTCTATTCTGATACTTTTTGAGGAGGTAAGGTTTGACGTGGATCCCAGGATCGAAAATAATGAAAGCATCCAGGTTCTGCAACCCGTGCGGCAAACGATGGACTACAGCGGCGGCGATTACCTTTGGAAGGAGGTGGCCGAGGCTTGGAGACTGATGTTGCTTGTGAACGACGATGGGATCCGCGAGAGACCGAAGGGGCGCGCAGTGACGCGGGCCAAATTTGGTGTCGCCCGAGATTGAAGGTTCCGGACTCTTCAAGGTTAAACCGTGATTGACCGATGATTGCTAGGTCTAACACAGGAGAGGGCGGAAGAGAAAATGTTTTCCGCATTTACACCCTCCTGTGATCACTATTTGCCGGCATACTCTGGCATCAGTTGTTGTTTCCTGGTTTCGTCAGCCTATCTTGACCCGGCGCGATTCAGCGCGAGGTGAAGAAATATAGAACCCTGTAGGTAACGTTGCGACCAAAGTTTGCAGCTATCTCGTCCTCGGCCAGTGGATTCAGGGTGCAATAGTGGGATATCTCCACAAGCCATGCCCCTGCAAGATGCAGGAACAGGCCTGATCAGTTCGTCTTGTTCGGCACCTTATCGATCCTCGATTGCCATGTCCCCATCTTCAACCCTTGACGAGGATACCACGGCGGACCGCCATTGATACAGACTCCGGCACCGCGATCATCATGGAGCCAGAATATGAATACGACGCCATGTCCCAGAAGACTGGTAACAAGCGTGGTCTCTCAGCCTCTCCAGCACTTCCAGCGTCTCAGCACCTACTGGATATCAAACGGAAACAAGTTTCCGGGAGACTGAATAGAGACGGTCAACATGAAGGCAAGCTTCACGACCAGGCTGCCCCATACACTCGCAGGCCTCCTCTGGCTGAGCGCATCAGCTCTCGGGGCCCATTCTGTGCCGGTCGAACTCACCTCTTACTTCAACCACAAAGCCTTCGGCACGTACCCCAATGAGACGACGTTCGACACCACGTACCGGTCATATCCGCCCCTGAATGACCTCGCACCTGGCGGTATTTATACTTCAAAGGCTACCGGCATCCAGTACAGCTTCCCTAGCTATACGGGGCCACTACTGCCAGACAACTTCATCTGTGAGAACCAGACGATCCCGATCCCCAGCAATGGCACAACAGGCAAGCCCTTCTCCCTCAACATGCTGGTTGCCAACGACCTGCGTGACGCCATTGTCTCGCACAACCTGACATACATCTACACCGATGGGACCACGGCCTTGGCTGAGCTTCGTGCTCTTTCATTCTTCACTTTCTTGACCATCACCCACGGCGAGATCATCAGCCCCTTTACCTGGACAGAGACTGGGAAGGACTGGAATACCAGCCAGATCTTCGAGTTCACAGGCAGTTTAGACCCGACAAAGACATTGGCTGCGGTGCAGCTGCCGATGGCGAACAATGCCACAGTAGGCAGGGTCCACGTGTTCTCCATGTCTCTGTGGTCGGCCGAGGCCACGGGGCCGGCGGTCGAGGTCCAGAGCGTGCGTCCGACGCAGAAGTGGACTGAAGATGGAAACCAAGTCGTCGAGATTACCGTCAACAATGTTGGAGATGAGTGTGTTTCTGGCGCGGGCCTGACGGTGTCGATGAGAGGGCTGGGAGTTAGGACGGTCGAGGCGGGATCTATCAAGAGGATCTGCCCAGGTGATCAGAAGCGTATTGACATTGGTGTTGCTGGCGCAGCCAACGGCACGACTGTGGCCGTCACATTGGCCGGCGCAAGTTCCAACCAGACCTTCAAATTCTCTGGCGTCGACATCGGCTTCGAGACCTACTCTACAGACCTTAACAGTATCGGCAAGCATGAGTCTCCAGACTGGTTCGACGACGCAAAGTATGGTATCATGATTCACTGGGGTCCTTACGCGGTGACGGGGTATGGTGGCGTGGCCCCTAATGAAACTTACGCGGAATGGTTCTGGTGGTACTCCAACAACCACTTTGTCGGAGCTGACAAGTCGGATTGCTACGGGTATCGCCTCGAGACTTTCGGGCCCGACTGGAACTATGATGACACATTTCCCAACTTCACAGCGTGCTCGTGGGATCCCAAGGAATGGGTAGACCTGTTTGCGGACGCAGGCGCGAAGTACTTTGTCCTGACGACCAAGCACCACGACGGATTCGCCCTGTTCGACACCGGCCTGACCACGAACCGGTCCTCAATCAACTACGGCCCCCAGCGGGACATCGTCCAGGGGCTTTTCGATGCGGCGTCGACCTACCAGCCGTCTCTGAAACGCGGCACGTACTTCTCACTCCCGGAATGGTACAACACCGACTATGGCATATACGGCTTCGCGCAGACCGATGCTGTTGGGTCGACCAACTGGCTTGGCATGGCGGCGACAAACCCGTTCACCAATCTGACGGAGCCGTACACCGGGCAGCTGCCCATCGGTGATTACATTCAAGACCTTCAGTACCCACAGATGGAGACCCTCGCATACAAGTACGGGTCGGACATCATGTGGTGCGACTGCGGCACTGCGAACAAGACAGCCGAGTTTGCATCCAACTGGTGGAACTGGGCGCGCGGCCAAGACAAGCAGGTGGTCATGAACAGCCGCTGCGGCGTCGCCCAGGCCGCCGACTTCGAGACCCCCGAGTACACGACGTACTCGTCGGCGCAGAGGCACAAGTGGGAATCGAACCAGGGCATGGACCCCTACAGCTACGGCTACAACGCCAAGACGCCTGCCGAGTCCTACATGAACGCCTCGACCATCGTCTACTCCCTCGTCGACATGGTGGCCAAGAACGGCAACTTCCTCCTCGACATCGGGCCGCGGCCGGACGGGACCATCGTCGAGGCCGAGGCCGCGAACCTGCGCGCCGCCGGCAGGTGGATCCACGCCCACGCCGAGGCCGTCTTCAACACGACGTACTGGTTCGTGCAGACGCAGATCGCGAGCCCCCAGGAGGTTCGCTTCACGCAGACGGACGACGCATTCTACGTGCTGTTCCTGGAGGTCCCGGAGATCGCCGAAGACGGGTACGTGTGGGTAAACGCCACGGTGCCCGTGTTGGAGGGCGATGTCGTCTCCATGTTGGGCGTCAACGCGACGGGGGCGGATGGTCTGGCCTGGAAGACCTCGGATGAGGGCTACCTCGCCATCAATGTCTCGGAAGAGGCCCTGGCGGCGGAGGAGTACTGCTGGGTGTTCAAGATCGCGTATGCTGCATGATTGATTGTTGCTGTCGCCCCGTCGGACGCATGGCGGCCCTCCCCTTTTTGCCATGCGACCAGGACCCACCACTTGTACATTAATATTCATTTACTACCTGGCGGCCTGTAATGTTTTGGGGGCGAGGCGTCGTGGAAGCTTGCGAGCCGAGCTAGAACACAATCGAGACAGCCTCGCATTAAACTATTGCCTTACACAACCGTCGATCGACAAATCGCAATACGCCATGTACCACAACGCCCTGCAGCCCCGTGGCGTCCTCGAGAGTGAATGAGCATTCCGCGCTGGCTTCCGCACTAGAGACGCCTGGTTTTGTGATGTACGTATGCATACCATGTGATCTCAATCCTTCTTCCCGGCCTCTCAGGCCATGGCGTGCGCCCACGAGGCGCCGCTTCCAGAGACTCGGGTCGTTGGCGCTCTGGACTAAGTAAGCGGTGGCTGGCTTACGTGGACTGGGTAGAGAACGACGGACGTCAAGCCTTACACAGTATGTAGAAGGCGAGCTTAAATAATGGGGAGCGAAGGATCCGCCCCCTCAGCAGGGCGGACATACAGTAGGTATGGGCTGTCCCGGAAGCCGTGATGGTATTCTTCCCGGATGACACCTCGGCCATCAGGCTTGCTGCGGGCAATCTGATCGATCGAAGTATATACCGTCATCCCGTCCCATCCCGTCGGGCTGCGACATGGGAACAGCTGTCCGTCCAGCCACAGCGAGTTAGTCCGCAGGCGAAGTGACGGCGTGCCGTCCTCACAGCTCCTCCCGGGCGAGAGGTTGCCGCCAATCAGGACGCAACACCTCCTCTTGTCCCTGTCGGCAGTGTCTGTCTGGATAGGCCATGATGCGAGATGGACAGAGGGGGAAAACCGGTCGATCGCGTGGCCCCCCTGCGGGCCGAGGCTCCACCACGTCTGATATGTGTTTGACGCCGTCTGCCTACTGCAGTAGCAGGATGGCGACATGATGGGACCCTTCTGGCTGGCAGGAAAGGGAGAAGGAGAAGGCGAAGAAGGAGGAAAAACAAAAGGGACCATACTTTGCTTCTCTTCATGCGGCCCTCGATCGGGTAATGCGAAGGGCCCATCATGGCCTCACACTCGCGTGCCGTGTGCGTTCCAGACCACCCGCCCGGAATCAGGTTTGGTCGTCCCTGAGGCATTGAGCCGTGGAACCGATGGCACTCTACTTACATACATACATACATGCAAGGAGGTGGTTGCGCATGTACCCCTCCCTCCCTTTCGCCTCGCGAGGTATACGCCAAGGCGGGACGGGGCAAGAGACAGACACTAACTACTGGCGTTACGTTGACGATACCTACCTACATCATGACGGGAGCACAAGCAGGCGAGGGCAAGATCTCCGGGCCCAGCCTCGCAGTGCCAGACCGGGACAAAACCCCCGCTCTCTTTCCCCCCCGGCGGTGAACGGCCCTGCCAGTAACATTGTCTCTTCTTGATGTGGAAGATGCACTTGATGGCACACCAAGAGAAGGGGGAAGATAAAAAAAGAGGAGCAACAATTTATGGGCTCCCGTTGTGGAAACCGCCAGCCTCCGATACCCGTAGTACCGTCCCGAGGTTGTCTTCTCTGGAATTCCCCCCCCCCCCAACCAAGGATCGAAACCTTATCATCGTGAAGCCAAGAAAGGGGAAGAAAAGAAAGGTACATAGAAAGGGAAAAGGTTCCAATAGGCGGGAAGAGGCATGCGGGTGGCATCGGCCGAAATGGCGGTAGGATTCGGGGCAGGGAAGGACCCGAGGCAGAGGGAACCAAGGAAAAAAAAAGGAAAAGGGTGGAAAGGAAAAAGAAAGGGCTAAGGGAATCCTACCCAGACTGCCGGGAATGTAACACAAGATGGGAAAGATGACTGGTGGCTGTGACGTTGCCTCCCTCCCTGCATCTTGTGTTATGTGTATGTGTATGCGTGTGTATGTGTGTGTGTGTGTGTGTCTTAGCGGCATATGCAAGGCATTGCTGGCCCCAGTGCGGTGGGAGAGGAGGGGGAAGAGATGTATGTAGGCAGGCATGTCTCTCCTTGTTTTCCTTCTTTTCCTTTTCCCTCCCCCTTCCAAACGCCACTGACTTGCAGACAGATGTATGTATGCACTAATTATGTATGCAAAGGGGTGAATCGAGGGGGGCATATGCAAGAAGAAAAGAGACCGAGGCGAAGGTGAGGGCTCTGAGTGGCCACGGAGACCAGATAACCATCGGCATCTCTCTGGACTCCTGCACCTTGCCGTCCTCGCGTATAGCAGCAGCCAGAAGTTTGGGACCTTTTTTTTTTTCTTTTTCTGGTGGAAAACAAACTCCCTCTTCCTTCTCCCCGCCCGCCCACACACCTCTACCCACACACACACACACACACACACCCACACCATGCACACGCACAACACGCACATACATACAGAATCGTAACACCAGTCCTTCCCAATGTTTCACCGTCAATGGGGATTTCCGCCCCCAAAACAGAACCCAATTTCGTTTCAACCACACGCAGCACCTCCCCACCTCTCCACGTCCCCACCTCCCTGTCCCCGGTGACGCTGTACCATGGGGGCGGCGCCAGGACTTACACAGTATCCAGAGGACTGGGCCCGGCTGAGACAGAAAAACAAAAAAACCGAAATCATCTGCCGTCAGGGCGACGACATCTCTTGGGGTCGTGCAAGAGTACGTACTGCACAGTACTGTACGGTATACTCCCGTTATACCCATCACCCGTCCCTCCATCCATCCATGTATTCATCCATCCATCCCATGCGTACCTAAGTAGGTAAGTACAGTCAGTACCTTAACTGCCCTCGGCTTGCTTCCTGGTTTATCGAGCTACTAAAACCTGCGGAACCAGACTATGTAGACGCTGATGACACTTGGGCTGTTTGCCACGGCAGTTGCTGTGTCCCTGCCAGACAACCAGGACGGGAAATGCCCAGATGCAGAATAGTCCGGGCCCAGTTGCTGTCGTCGTCGCCATGCTTATCACTACCAGCCCCGGAGCTAGGAGGTCGTCCAGGAAGGCGGTCGACACTTTGGGCCGAGTGGGTATACGGCCTTCTCTCTCTCACTCTCCGGCGTTCTCCTACCCCCCTCCCCCTTTATGCTTAAGCTATTGACATGATACTCTCTACTCCTTGTACTTTCCCTCCCTTCGTAATACTTAAATCCATGCTCATTCCCATGGGGGGGGGGAAACAAGCACTCACCTCACGTCGTTAAGCATCTCGATTCCAACTTGACAGATGACACTTTGTTGTCGTCAAAATACTACTACTACTGTATATAATAAATTTACAAAAGGCCCCAGGTTTCTGTCTCCCTCCTGAAACTCCTCTCTTACCCGTCAGCCTGTCAGCCCGTCCCAGCTCTCTGGTAAACCCCACCAGCCCAACCCACACGAGCGCGTCCATCCTCGGCGCACCGACCCTCGACCCAGACAGTCGGTAATCGACCCCAGAAGCAAGGGAACGGCGGCAAATCAGCCTGGGTCCCGTCATCTTGGATCGTCACCACAGCCCAACATTCCCCGACCTGTAAGCTGACACTACTATACTATTGCCCGTAGCTCTGGTGGGGGGAGAGGGGGGAGAGAGTTTTTTACTTTTTTTTTATATAAAAAAAAAGAAAGAAGAAGAAGAAAAGGGCGGGGCAGGAACTAATCATTGGAATAGAGAGTGATCCTCCTCTGTAGGCCTTCTCATCATCCTTGACCCTTTTTCAAGGACAGAAACAAAACCAAACACAAGAAAAAAAACCAAGGAAAAAAGGAAAAAAGAATAAAAAAGAAAAGAAAAGGAGAAGGAATAAGAGGGTGTATCTTGGGAGGATCCTAGAATTCCTACCACACCACCACCACCACCACCACCACACACCCACACCATCATCAGACCAAAACACCACAACCAAACTACCCATACCACCCATAAGCACAACCAACAAACAACACAACACCCCGCTCTTATCAAGCCACCATGTGCCGCATGGTGATATTCTCGGGCAAGTGCATCCGCTGCGGCCAGCCCTACACGCTCCCGGAGCTGGAGCAGAGCGTGTCGTGCCTCGAGGCCAAGAACAACGGCGGCTTCGGCGGCTGCCGGCGGGGCGTCAACATGGACCAGCACGACCCGGCCATCGAGTGCTCGTCGTGCAGCTACGCGCTGAGCATGACCGAGGCCTACGCCGACAGCGACGACCTGGTGCCGGCCAGCGCGGGGTGCTCGGCCGGCGGGGCGGGCGGCGGGGGCGGCGGCGGCGGTGGTGGGGGGTCGAGCAGGGGCGGTGGGCATGCGCATTCGCGTTCGAGTTACGATGCGACCAAGAGGAGGAGGGTGCGATGATGGGGCTGGTGTGGGCGGGAGGAGATGGAGTGCGTTGTTTTCTTTGTTTGCGGTCTGGTGATGGCTGTCTCACGACGGGGTTCCTGCGTTTTTATTGCATGGCGTGTGGTGGTGATGTCTCAAAACATGATTGATGACCGTTATGAAGATGACTATCATGAGATTCCTGGTGTGTTTTATTTTTCTTCTCTTCTTTTTCTTTCCTTCGTCTTTCTGCATTTGCATCTTTGTCAGGTCTAGAGGCGTGAGTAAGGTTTGATGGTTGATGGCTAGAACTGGTCCTGGATGGAACGCCATGCTCGCACCCGTGGACCCGGGGAAATCAATGAAGAGCACAAGGGCCGGTGATGGAAATCATTTGGCCCCGTCTATCGCACCAGATCCCGCAGGCTCGTCCTCCCAAGTCCCCCTCACAACGCCCCAATACCTCTGCTCATCGACCCTGACGTGGGCAACGTGCTGGCCGCCGCTGAACTTCTCGAGCCTCGGCACGTACCCATTGGCTGCAGCGGCCGCCGCGTGCTCCTCGACGTGTCTGTAGTCGACGAGCTTGTCCTCCTCGCTGTAGATATACGTCCGCCTGCACTCGGACCTGTTCTCGGCCCTGTCGTTGTGCACCAGCCACGACTGGCCGAGGTACCCTGGCCTGCCCCAGGGGACGTGAGTAAGCCAGTAGAAGGCGCACATGAGGTGAAGAAGGGGTCGCATGATGAGCCTGATGGCCCAGTTCATGCCTGCCAGTGACGCCATGAAGGCAGTCACGCTTCTCCTCCACTGCCATCGCCCCGGTGCGGAGTCGAAGATGGTGACGTGGGCCGGGAGCCTGTCCGGCTCGCCTGGCCTGGCTGACTTGGCGTATAGGCGATACAGGTGCCTCAGGGTGGTCGAGCCCCCATTCGAGAAGACATGGATGAGCATATCCGGTTCCTGTTGTCCGTCCCCACCACCACCACCAACAGCAGCCTCGGCAAGGATGGACCGGATGACGGGTACGGCAGGCTCTATCTCCTTTGGGTGGAGGCGGACCTTGGTGGTGAAGTGGTGAGAGAAACAACGGACGAGCAGCAAGGGTGAGTCCGGGTAGAGCGCCTGGAGCCTGGTGGTGTACTTTGCGATATGTGGCTCTCGTGCGTCCATCCAGCTGGCCACCAGGATGAGTCTCGGCGCCCTGTTCACGACCGAGGTCAAGGCAGGGGTGCCCGGCGAGGCCGATGGTTTTCGGCCATTGCTGGGACCGGGACGGTAAAGGTACACCAGTCTCGATATCCTGTCGAAGCTAGAGAGGGGACCCTCCTTGGTGGAGGGGCCTGGGGTCGGCGTGCTAGTATTGGATGCCATCCTCTTGGAAGCAGTCTTGGGCGGTAATCGAGTTCGTGAGATGTTGACAACGGGCTGCTTGTTGCATTCAAATGCTGTCCAGTCAAGTGATCATGCAGCGTATGCGGAATAGTCAGTCAGCCACAGAATAACGCCATTCCATGGTCCTACTTGAGCCTCTTGAGAGAGTACTGGGTAAGTAGTGATTGCATTGAGGTGTTGTTCATTTCTTGAGAAAGAATTACAAGTGGATGGCGACGTCCGGAAAAGACACGAGGCCGCTCGGCGGCGACGGAGGAATCCCGTTCCGGGCTCAGCTCTGCACCCCATATATACTTAACTCAAGTAAGTACTTGAGTATATACATATACCAATCAAGACAAATCCTTGCAACGCATTGATCTTTCTGACTCCTCGTCTAATCATAGGCAATCATGTGAGAAACCCTGGATTGCTAATCCACGTTCGCTTGTTTCCTAAACAACATCCTCTATGTCTTTCGTCACAGTATGCTACCGGCATATACAGTTCTGGGAATTCCGCCATCAACCCAGCCGAGACACCAAGAGACTGGGAGACGGAGTGATTGAAAATTCAGGGTACCGTCTGTACATACCTGTATATATATGGCAGGCAGTACCAGATGTATGTCTTGCCATCTGGGATCCAATCTCCTCGCCAACATAGGACACGCAGGGGACCCGCTGTTGCTGGTTACGACCATCGCCTCAATTGCCCGTTCTCGGTCATCACAACAGGAGCTGGATCCGAGACCCATCGAGAAACGGCAGATACCAGTCGCACAGGAGGAGGGGCGAGAGGGTCATCTCCGCGGTGTGACATCTGTCCTGTTTGTGCAAGTGCTGGTTACATGACATATGTCGCCTGTATATCTGGCAGCTCTGTGTGCCCCTGCATCTTTCCAAGAGGGTGTAATAAGCTGATCATTCTAGCTCTTGGGTACCACGGCCTCAGTCCACGGCCCATGAGGGTGGTCCAAATTTACATGTTGACTTGAGACTGCAGAATACTGGGGAGGTGGTATTACAAGTGTGGTACGGACAGGACACGAAAGTCGTTGTGCTCTGAAAGAGCCGGAGGTTTGACTACATATGAAAACACTCGAGTGCTTGTGAAATGTCCATATCGAGATCTATGCTATTATGTGTCACTCATGAGAAGCTGCCTTCTGGGATGTGTGGAACCAGCTTTCACGAGGGCCAACGAGAACATATGTTCGTCCACACCGGTGGTCCCAAAAGACTATAGGATGAGCCAGCACTGGCCTTCTGATTCATCTGGAGAGCTACTTCGTATCCTTGTCTCCTTTTCCAGGCTGTCCTTCCAAGGGGGCCCCTCCTAGAATAGTTGTAGCCCGAACAGTTCAAAGAATAATGTGAACAGGTAAACCTGACGCTGTACAATACTGCTATGTGCCGAAGAGCAGAGCCTGGGTACATGGCACAAGATCAATCCATCCAGATTAGTTCCACGATTCTTCATTCTGTTTGCTTGTATACGGGATGCGTTCGCTAACGGCTCCAGATCTTGACTTCGTGTTGCTTGTCACAGCCTGGAGTGCAACCTAGCCGGCTGGTTAGAGGCTCACAAGATACAGCCTTCACCAATTACCGTTGACCCATGAGTGGACAGCTCTTTGGAAATCCACGAAGAAATATTGCACTGCCAACGCACATTCGTCTTGCTATCAAGACAAGATGTTGGGCCTGAGAGCTGGTTACAATGTCTGTACACCGCCGAATATTGGCAATTCATATTGTCTTTGAGCAATCCGCCTCGGAGAATTGATTCGCAGGCTACTCATACACGTTCTGGCTACAATACCGTCCTCACCTTGTTTGGATACTTGCGGTCTTGCTGAGTTCTCGGTGACAGCAGCTGAAGATCACCCACTAGTATACGAATTACCCGTACTCTCCTCCTTCAGGACATTGAATTCTTATTACTCCTCTGGGCGATTTCATTAGTCCTTGGTGTCCTGATACTCGCTTTCCACCACCATCCTTCACGAGAATGTTAGTAAGTCTATGCAAAGGATTGCTGGCAGCGGCCCTCGCCATCTCATCATGCCTGGCCGCCGCAAGACCAGCAACGCCGTCCTTGAAACCCCTGACGGGGGAAGCACGCGATGCCGCCCTGGCCCCTCTCCCAGGAGTCACCTTCAGATACGGCCCGCCAGCCTCCCAGCGGGGTAGCAAGAGGAACGCGATGGACCGCTTCACGAAGACCAAGAACTACTCCCACCTGCACGCCTACCCGGGCCAGCGGACGGGCCAGCTGTCCGCGACGAGGCGGCTCGGCGCCGCCCAGCGCGCGCACGGCGGCGGCAGCGGGACCGGCTACGCCAACATCACGGCGACCAACGCCTTCGGGACGCAGTACGGCCTGGGCGTCACGCTGGGGCGTCAGGAGCTCCTCCTGGACCTCGACACCGGGAGCAGCGACACGTGGGCCTTCTCGACGGGGACCAACTGCACCGACGGGGCCGGCGAGGTGGTCGCGGCGCGGTACTGCCGGTTCGGCCCCCGGTACCGGGGCAACCTCACGACGGGCGGGCCCGTCGCCGGCGAGCACCTGTACGTCGCGTACGGGGACGGCGAGACGATCCAGGGCCCGCTGGGGTACGTCGACGTCACGGTCGGGGGCGTCCGCGTCAGGAACCAGACCGTCGGCCTGGCCGGCGAGGCCATGTGGCGGGGCAACAACGTCAGCAGCGGCGTGCTGGGGCTGGCGTATCCCGCGCTCACCAACGCCTTTTATGGACACGAGGGCCACGAGGACCCGTACTATGCTGTGCAGTACTCGCCTGTCTTCTCCAGCATGGTCGACCAGGGCCTGGTGGACGCCTTCTTCAGTGTTGCTATCAACAGGGCGGGCGGGAACTCCTCGGCCGGGACCATTGGGTTTGGGGGAATCCCGGAGGAGATCGATGGGATTGACTATGGAACTGTTGGGCAGAGTGACATTATTGTTGTAAGTAACCTCTTCGGACCTGAACGCTCAGGAAGGGGAGGGAAGGAGGCACATCTTCTGTTCTGGAGGAAGAACCCATGCTAAAGCTCTGTCGTCTTCCCAACACCACAGGCCGATGTCGCCAATAATAAGCACTCGGCGACAGACTACTCATTCTATACCATCATCCCAGACGGCTGGTATTTCGGATCCAGCACCGATGACAAGAAGATGCCGTTCATCGTCGACACTGGGACAACCCTCATCTATCTCCCAACAGGCAAGTGGACTTCCACCTTCGATACAATCTATATATATACACTCCTCCCCCATCATCCACCCCCAATCCTTCATGAAACAAAACGGACAGCTTCCCATTGCTGACGCACCAAAATAACAAACAAACAGCACTCTCCCAGTCCATCAACAACATGTTCTACCCCCCAGCCGTGTACTCCTTCATGAACGGCGGCTACCTGACGACCTGCGACGCCGTGACGCCCCGCGTGGCCGTGGTCATCGGCGGCACCCCCTTCTATCTCAACCCGAAGGACCTCCTCTTCCGGTCGATGCCGGACAAGATCACCGGGCTGTGCATGACGGCCTTCAACGACGGCGCCACGGGCCCGTTTGTCCTGGGCGATGTGTTCCTGAAGAATGTGCTGGCCGTGTTTGACGTCGGCGAGAATGTGTTGCAGCTTGCTAGTCGCCTGCACTACTGAGGTGGTTTAGTAGTGTCTTCAAGAGACCGTCGATCGATATCGTAACGGATGGATGTATGGTGATGGGTGGACGAGGACCCTGGATGCCAGATGGTGTGAGGATCAAAAGAACCATTTCCTATGTAAGAGTAGAAGCCTGGATTATGTCGAATCAAGATGTGTCTTTCTGTCCCATACTCCTATTTGGTCCTCCTGCCTTCTGCCAAACATCCTCAGGTTTGTGCAGTCGCCCCTATATTTCAGCCTAATATACCTATGTCCGCTCAAGATTATCTCCAGTCGTGCCATAACCTCTCTGTATTGCCACACACTCCCAGGACAAGTACCCGGAATGGCTGAGCATGGGTTACGACTGTCCATCCATCCAGGAACTGTGTATGGCTGATATCTGTCGTCCTCTTCGAGACTGCTTACTTGAGTACTTACTTGATTACTTAACAAGTGACCATCTGGGTGTCAGTCAGCCTTCAGTACCACAGTTCCTGCTTCCTTTTCTTTTTTTTTTTTTTGGGTGAGAAGGTGGGGGGATTGAAAATATTTGACATGCATATTCAGCCACTGCGTTTACTGCAGCGCACATGCATCCAGACTCAAGCCTCATGTTCCACAAGATTCCATCCACAAGGTTTGTGTTGCAAGAGAGGTAGGTTCGCATGCTCTCAGGCCCTCAAGCTATCAGGCTCTCAGACCCCGGGGCTTATCGTGCACGGCTTATCGCTAGTGCCGTAGCCTGCGACATGCCAATGCCACATGCCACATGCAGTGACATGCCACAGAGTGTCAGGAGGTGCGAGCGAGGAGGTACTGTAGCAACCCACCAAAAAGCCTGAATCAGCCCAACAACTTCTGTTGCCGCCGCAGGGCTCGCTACCTGACAAGACAACCCTTGGCAGGTTCCATTCTGATCGAGGCAGAGAGAATACACCTCATGCGCAAGACGGTCCGAAACTGTCCTTATTGTGCCGTCGGAATCTCCAGTGGAAGAGAACGATCCCCGGACAACCAGGCAGATCTCTCACCTTTTGTTCTCCTCATCCAGCACCAGCACCAGCAACACCCCAATTCATCAGCAGGTCAGACAGACCTGGAGCAGAACCCCGCCGTGGACTTTAAGGCATTTGCTGACGCTGGTCTGCCTGCACACCAGTCAAACCCCACCAGATTCCCCAACAAGAACACCCAAGCAGAGAGGCAAATATGAGGCATATCGCTCCTGGGCCTCCAACACCACCGGCAGGTCGGCCTCGAGCCAAGACCTGGTCGTTTGGAAAGGTACGTCAAAGAGCTTTCTTTTCCGCTTCTTCATCATCAAAACCCATTTCCTGTGCTGCTGCTGTGGTCTTGCTCAATTACGTGCCCAACACCACCTGGGCCCTGCATTGCATTGCAATCATCAAAGCTATGCGGCTGTCCCTAGGAGGACAGGGCTGCTGCTGAACAGATGCTGCAACCCGCAAGCCCGTTAATCCGCCTCGCACCTGATCTGGCCTTTTCCGTCTTTTTGTTTTTATGTGTCGTCGTCGCCGCATTGGGGAGAATTTGGGGGGGGGGAGGGTGGCAAGATGGCAAGATGTTCATATCCACCTTGGCGGTGAACCCTAGTCAGGGGTATCAATCGATGGGACCCCAGTGGGTAGACCCTGCTTTTTGGGCCCCCGTACACACCCGTATGGGTGACAGTCGCCCACGTGAAAGACCAGGTGATGACTGGACAAAGCCCATGGCATTGACTATGGTCCAACCTGGACTGAGAGCTCATGGCAAAAACGCGGGCAAGAAGCGCATCATGGGATGGACATCATGTCATGGCGGCTTGCGGGGGAGGGGGACCTGGCATGCCAGGTTTGCACCGGCCACATGTTTGGTATAAGTGCGCCAAACTCTGGTAGAGGCAAAGCTGCCCCGGGGTGAGCCTGTCCGTCTGCTGCGGTATCCAAGTGGTTTTGAATCCAAAATAGAGAGGCATGATGAGGGAGAGGGCGCAATATCGGAGAAATATGTGAAAAGGGAACGGACACAAGAAACAGACACGAGATGGCCCTTGAGCACAGCAACGGCCCAGGGGTTACCATTGGGTCGCTTGGCGAAAACGCGGGGAGACTGGCGTAATGCAGTCCTCAATCTGGGGAAGAACGTCAGTAGGACGAGAAAACAGCAAGACTCGTGAGGCGAATCGGATCGAAAACATACGATTATAAGGCCTGGTGATCATAGCTGGCGTGGAGAGTGGCATGGGGCTCCGGGGTCAGAACACGGGGAAACTCGGGGTACTCACGGCGGCACTGGGACTGCATCATGCCGCCGTGATCCGACTCGCTGCACCATTCCAACCAATCCTGTCTGTTCTGTTTTGTGTGTGTGTCTATCTGTCTGTTCTGTCTGCTGTCTTCTGTCTTCCTCTCTCCTGCCTGTCCTTTCCCAGTGGGTGCCGGGTTTGAGATCCAATATGCACACAGTACGGATACTCCCTCGGCCTCGGCAGTGGTGAAAGAGCCTCAACTTTTTATTGTTAATCCCGACCCGGAGAGTCCGAGAAGTCGGAGGGGACAAGAGTCGTGCATGGCACACCCTAATTCGGCAAGTGTGCAGAAAACGGGTCCTAAATTCGAGAAGAACCTTGGAAGCAAAAGGCTGAAAAGCGGATGCTCCACGCGGGGTGTGTGCTGGGCTGCTGCTGGGCTGCTGGGCCCTAGTCCCAGCTCCGCCCAGGGCCCCCCAGGGCCCCCCAGGGCCCCAGGGCGTGCCTAGCAGCCCGGCAACAAGGCAGCCACTGAACTGTGGACGAATAGGTAGAGGGAGCTACGGGCCAGTAATCCGTACTGTCCCTGGAATTCCCGATCGTGGCCTTGGGGATCCCGGCTGCCCGGCTAGATCAAGACAAAGCATCGACTTCACCCATGTCGTCACCTGGCCAGGTGGGAAATGTGAACACTACCCACCCCACCCCCAAATCCGCAGCGCCTCCTCAGCACTGAGCACTCAGTAGGTGTGCCTTTTGCCCGTGGGGCCGCCCCCCAGGAGCCGCCCCCCCCCAGGCCAAAAAGCTCCATCTTCGTTTGCCCTGCTTGGTAAGTACCATGGCAGGATTTCACGAGAGCTTTTCCGGTCCTGGATTCTTCTCCACCGGGTGCTTTATCACGACGTTTCTATTTCCCTACGTACATTCTCGTTCCTAGCTCTTCTTTTATATTCCTGCCAGTCGTCCGTCCAATTCCACTCCTACTTCTGCTGTTGTGTATAGAACGGCGCCAGTGGCTTCTTCCTCAACACCCGTTCCCGCAGGCCATCGATCAATCACATCATCTTCGTCATTATCGATACCGAGCAATTCAGCCCTGTGACTGCCACACGACCTCTTACCCCAGAAGTCCATCAACGTCACTCCACACTGCACAACCTTATACATACCTACCGAGACCGCTGCACCCCACCATACCTGCCGCTCAAGTGCTCCAGACCCAATACACCTTCTTGGCTTCGCAACACGCAGCACACCAAAAAAAGCTACTACTGCTGATTGCTACTGCTACTGCTACTGGCGCTGTCGCTGCTGCTTTGGCTGTAGCTGCATCTTGGGCCAAACCGCACGCTATCATCATACATTTCACCTACGAATTCCGCCCGCATTTCTGCTTTAAATCATTCAATCGCACCGCAGTCTTTCAGCCTTCAGTCAACTAGACACATATGATTTCTCGAAAACAAGCAACACAGCCTAGCAGTCAGAAATTATAGCCAGACATGGCCCCCAAGGCTAATGGAAGAGGAGTCCAGGTGGAGGACACCCGTATCTGCGTGGTCATGGTGGGCTTGCCGGCCCGAGGTAAAAGCTATATAGCACAAAAGGGTACGTGGGATTATTTGCTTTCTCCCCTGCCCCTCCCCCTCTTCTTCAATCCCTCGCAAATATTGCCCTGCGCTGTTGTTGACATAGTCTGTTCGCTTCATGTTATAGGTGCACCATCCTCCCCAGACCCGATTTCCCCATCCGATACTTTCGAGAGTAATCTAACACCTGTTGCTGCTGCAGCTCAGAGATACCTCCAATGGCTGTCCGTACCGTCCCAGACTTTCAATGTCGGCAGTTACCGGCGAAAGGCTGCAGCGCAACCCACCGCCGATTTCTTCGACACGGGCAATGCCGAAGGAGAACGTCAGAGGAGGGTTGCCGCTGAGGCGGCCGTCGCAGATATGCTGAAGTGGTTCCGCGACGAGAAGGGAGTCGTTGCTATACTGGACGCTACAAATTCTACAAAGGAACGTCGCAAGTGGATATACGAGATCTGCAACAACGCTGGCATCGAGGTCTTGTACGTCGAGTCCAAGTGTGACGACGAGAACTTGATCATGGCAAACATAAGAGATGTTAAGACAACCAGTCCGGACTACAAGGGACAAGACCCTGAACAAGCTGCCCTGGACTTCAAAAACCGCATTCAAAACTACAGCAAAGTGTACAAGACACTGAATGGGGACGGAGACGAGGACCATCTGACATATCTCAAAATCCTGGACGTTGGCAAGCAGGTCATCATCAACCGCATCCAGGACTACCTACAAAGCCGTGTTGTTTACTACCTTATGAACCTGCACATTCGGCCCAGATCCGTCTGGCTTTCACGGGTATGTCTCCTGTCCTCAACCGAGGGGCTTGTCTTGGCGTGACTAATTGTTTCCACAGCATGGCGAATCCGAGTACAATCTCGAGGGACGAATTGGAGGTGATGCACTACTTTCCCCGCGTGGCGAGCAGTATGCACGCAAACTTCCCGAACTGGTGCGCGAATCAGTAGGCGTATGCATCCCCCTTATCTCCAAGATCGCCCTTTAGCGCCAAGCTGACTTGTCACCTTAGGACGACCGTCCACTCACGGTCTGGACGTCCACCTTGAAGCGAACCATTGCAACATCGCGCTTCCTCCCCAAACACTACAACCAGCTCCAATGGAAGGCATTGGACGAGCTGGACGCTGGCGTCTGCGATGGCATGACGTATCAGGAGATCAAAGACCAGTACCCGGAGGACTTTGAGGCACGTGATGAGGACAAATACAACTACCGATACCGGGGCGGCGAGTCGTATAGGGACGTGGTCATCCGCCTCGAGCCCATCATCATGGAGCTGGAACGCTCCGAGGACATCCTGATTGTTACGCACCAGGCAGTGCTGCGCTGCATCTACGCCTACTTTATGAAAAGGGATCAGGAGAAGAGCCCGTGGATGCACGTGCCGCTGCACACGCTGATCAAGCTCACGCCGCGCGCGTACGGGACAGACGAGCAGAGGTGGGACGCCCAGATCGCGGCCGTCAGCACCTGGAGAGGAAAGGGAAGCACGGCGAAGCACGAGGAGCCAATCCCCGCCGCCATGCATTGATCGACGACCCTGATGGGCCTGTCAGGGAGGGACCGCATATGAATGTCCCTACCCGCGTTGTCGTTTGTCGCAATGCATCAACCATTGTCATTATTATCCTATGGTACGGAGTATCTTTTTGTGTTATCCCGCCGTGGTCGGGATTTTGGCTGGAAATGTATTCTTTTTGCCCAAAACGGGAAGGAAAGGAAAGGCTTGGTTCCTTTTTTTGTAAAACTTATCTTGGCATCGGGGGTTGTTACTTGGGAACGGTAGTCAATGAGGCATCCTGGACATACTAACATTGATAGCAATCATGAGAGTGAGAGTGAGAGTGAGAGTGAGAGCGCAAGAGACAGAGCAATGATACAGCATGGTCTAAACACTTCCAAAGATTGTCCCGGCGGCTCGTTTCTGCTGTGCATGCGGTTGCCATCTACAACATCGATTGAAATGCTTCCGTAGGTACCTACTAGAGGACTTGAAGCACATACTTGAGTACTAAGTAGGTACTTACTTGAGTAGGCAGTGCTCAGCGACTTTAAGGGATCGATCGACTGATGGCTTAGCGACACTGTTGCTAACAGTTGATCGGGCATTTTGTGTGTCATGTTGTTAATGCCCTTATATTTGCGGCAGTTGTTTTTCGACATGCTCTGGACTGTTTAGGTCCAGCCAACATGTCTAAATTCACCCCTATTCTTCTTCTGAACTGTATACTGCGACTGTGCAGACTTCAAAGTCATGCTAGTCGAGCTGTCAATCAGTCAAGTAGTAGTTAAGTAGAGTAGTCGAGTGATGGATTTGCAGTATTGGTAGTGTAGTAGCTGGGTAGCAGAGTTGGGTTTGCGGCCTAGTACACAGTCGCATAGAATAGGGGCGTGAGGTCTCGATAATTGGGGGTCGCTTCAGAAGGGTCACACTAAAGCTGCCCCCACTCAATCTTCCGACCGCCTTCTTATCGAAGTGGACTAGCGGCAGAAAAAAAGTTACGACTATCCGTCCCTCCTGCCTTCGTTTTCCCCCAGCCGATGGCCCCATTTGCGCAAGTCCTGCAGATTTCACCGTTGAACCAACCACCACACCAAACCACACAAGCCACATTGTACCGTCAAAATGGCTTCAGAAACTAGCAAGAAGAGGAAGTTGAAGGACGCATCTGCGCCCAAGGCTTCTCCTGCAGAGAAGGCAGAGAGAAAGTCCAAGAAGGTCAAGAAGACTAAGGCTGCCGAGCCCGAGGCTGAGGAGGTCGAGGAGGAAGTCGCTGCACCTAACGAGGAGGAGGAGGATGTCTCAGAGGCAAGCGAGGGGGCCATAAACAAGCAGCTGAAGGAGGCAACAAAGCAATCAAAAACCAACGACGACGACGACGACGACAAAGAAGCGACCAATAACGATGAGCTCCCATCGCAAACACACCTCCCGGAGGAGGCCGGCGCCGAGCTCCAGGAATTCCGCGAGCTGAAACTCTCAGAAAAGACGATCCAGGCGATAGACGAGATGGGCTTCACCAAGATGACTGAGATACAAAGGCGTGGCATACCACCGCTGCTGGCGGGCAAGGATGTCCTCGGCGCGGCCAAGACAGGCAGCGGCAAGACGCTCGCCTTCCTGATCCCGGCCATCGAGATGCTGCACGCGCTGCGCTTCAAGCCCCGCAACGGCACCGGCGTCATTGTCGTGTCGCCGACGAGAGAGCTGGCGCTGCAGATCTTCTCTGTCGCGCGGGACCTGCTGAAGCACCACAGCCAGACGTACGGCATCGTCATCGGGGGTGCGAACAGGCGGGCCGAGGCGGACAAGCTGTCCAAGGGTGTCAACCTGATCATTGCGACCCCCGGAAGGCTGCTGGATCACCTGCAGAACACGCCGTTCGTGTTCAAGAACCTGCGGTCGTTGATCATCGACGAGGCGGATCGTATCCTGGAGATCGGTTTCGAGGACGAGATGAGGCAGATCATCAAGATCCTGCCCAAGGACGAGAGGCAGACGATGCTGTTCTCTGCGACACAGACTACGAAGGTCGAGGATCTCGCGAGGATATCGCTGCGGCCGGGACCATTGTACATCAACGTGGACGAGGAGAAGCAGTTCGCGACTGTGGAGGGTGTCGAACAGGGTTACTGCATCGTGGACTCTGACAAGCGGTTCCTGCTCCTGTTCAGCTTCTTGAGGAAACTGTCCAAGAAGAAGATCATTGTCTTCTTCTCCAGCTGCAACTCAGTCAAGTACTTCGCCGAGCTCCTGAACTTCATCGACCTCCCCGTCCTCCACCTACACGGCAAGATGAAGCAACAGGCCCGGACCAACACCTTCTTCGAGTTCTGCAACGCCACGCAGGGGACGCTCATCTGCACCGACGTTGCGGCTCGTGGTCTCGATGTAAGCCAACAGCATCCCATCCTCCCCTACCCTACCGCGCGTGTGTGTGACTAACAATGACTGTAGATCCCCGCCGTGGACTGGATCGTCCAGTTCGACCCCCCAGATGACCCCCGCGACTACATCCACCGCGTGGGACGGACGGCGCGGGGCTCCAACGCCAAGGGCCGCTCGCTCATGTTCCTGCAGCCCAGCGAGGTGGGCTTCCTCTCGCACCTCAAGGCGGCGCGCGTGCCCGTCGTCGAGTTCGACTTCCCGGCCAGCAAGATCATGAACATCCAGTCGCAGCTCGAGAAGCTGATCGGCAAGAACTACTACCTGAACCAGAGCGCCAAGGACGGGTACCGCTCGTACCTGCACGCGTACGCGAGCCACTCGCTCCGCAGCGTCTTCGACGTCAACAAGCTCGACCTCGTCAAGGTCGCCAAGAGCTTCGGCTTCGCCACCCCGCCGAGGGTCGACATCCAGCTCGGCGCCAGCATGAGCAAGGACAAAAAGGTGCAGGGCAGGAGGCCGTATGGCACCCAGCCGAAGCAGCAGTATACCGGGTTCAAGAAGCAGAGATAGAACAGAAAGAAAGAAAGAAAGGCCGGGAGGGGGGAATGTTCGTAAATCGCGAAAAAAGAAGGGAAATGCTGGCGGGTGTTCTCTGGCGTTTGTTGGGCAAAAGCAAAACCGTTCATGGGCGACAGCAACTTACTTCCTTGGCTTTTGAAGGTATTGGGTTTTCATACAGTAGATAGGCAAGCCCGAGGGGGTTTTGTTCCGGCTGTGTCGGGGGGCATGTAATGGAATCCCTTGAAAACAGTCTCATTACACTTATCTTTGAGATCTCGCAGAACTTCTGTGTAGTGACAGCTGGAAAGTAACTACATATGTAACGTGACTGTTGTCCGATCAAAACCAGAACCCCCTGAAATACGCCGGTAGATATATATATATGTACGCCCTGGACGCCAGCACAATGCAGAAGCGCAGATTTACGCTCGGGGGGGGAAAAGCATCCCCCACCCACTAGGGGAAAACAAAAAACAGACAACCGACCTATCCATCCCATCCCATCCCAACCTATCCCATTCCCATGCCCTCCCTTCCCAACGTCCCTAACTTCCCGACCAGCAAGAAAACCAGAAGAAACAAAGGAGAGTGAGGGAAAAGAAAGGAGAGAGAGAGAGAGATATAGAGAGAAAAGACCACCACAAAGGACGTGGGATCACTTCAGCACGGCGATCAGGAGCACCAGGATGACAATGAGCAGGACGATGGCGACGGTCTGCTTGTTGTCGCCGGCGGAGCGGGCGAGCCTGCCGACCTGGCGGCGGGCGCGGTCGAGGCGCGTCTGGTGGCGGTCCACGAGGGCCTCCTGGTCGTCGAGCATGGCGACGTGGTCGTCGAGCTCGTCGCCGATCTGCATGCTCAGCTCGCGCTGCCGCGAGATGCTCTCGCCCAGCCGGTCCAGCTGCTCGTCCTGCTCCCGCAGCACCCGGCTGTGGTACGCGTGCACCTGCGCGTTGTCCGCCATGGCCGCCGCCGCGTCGCGGTAGCCCGCCGGGGCGTCCGGGTCGTCGCGGTAGGGCTGCTGGTGGCTGTTGAAGAGCGCGGCCGAGGCGGCGGCCGCCTGGCCCTCCGGGTCGTCGTCCACGCCGAGGGCGTCGGGGCCGGGGCCGGGGGCGTTGTCCTGGAACCGCACCGTCTTGTTGTTGTGGTTGTTGCTGCTGCTGTTTGTCCTGGGCGGGGCGGTGCCGCGGAGGGACTTCTTGGCTGGCGGGTGGAGGGTGGCCGAGGAGGGGAGCGGGGGGCTGGTCGGGGCCTTGGTGGCGGCTGTGGTGCTGTTCGCGTGGGCGAAGTCTGCGGCGAGGGCCGGGTCGTTGGGGTGTGTGAGGGTGTTTGTGGTGGCCGGGGTGGAGAAGCCGTGGAACTGGGAGGTCAGGTCGTCGAACTGCTTCTGCAGGGTGGGGAGGGAGTCGTTGATGAATGCGGCTTTTCTGTTTGACTTTGTCAGCTGCCTATCTGCCTATGTACTTGTGCGTGAGTGAGTCGGGAGACGAGGGGAGGGGATGGGAGGGTGTGTGTCTGTGTCTGTGTCTTGTGCTGTGTGCTGTCGTACGTCTCGTCGCCTGCTTCCTCCAGACGTTGCTGCTCCTTTTGTAGTGCTTCTAGTCCGTCGCGGAACTGGTCTAGTGATCGTGATATATGGCCATCTTGCGAGTCGCTCTGTAGGTTTAATGCCTGGGCCCTCTTGCGCTCTAGCAGTGATAATTTGACGTGGTCGGCGAGGAGGAACAGGGCGTTGGGATTCGACATTGTTGCGACGGGAGTTTGCGACGCCACCAGTGGGGAAGAGCGTGCTGATTATCTGTGTGAACCGCCAGAAGAACAGAAAGAAACACCAATAATCAATCAATTCAGATGCGAACAGACAGGGAGGGAGGAAGGACAAAGATGCAAGTGTTTGATAGTAAAGGTCGAGGACGAAGTCGAGGTTGAAACACGGCTGTTATTACGGAGTAAGCTACGAGTCCGTCAAAGTTAAAGGTGAAGGCGGCAGCGTGGTGAGGTGACTGGCTGAGTGACTGGGTGAGGGTTAGGGCTGTCTCGGTTACGCCTCGGCCGAGCCGGCCCCGCATCTATAGGAGGCGCTGTAATCGATAATAGCTAATATTATGATATATAACAGGGATGGATCAAGCATGATCAAGCAGGACATTACTACTGCAACTATAATTCACTGCTGTGTCAAGTAGTCGATTTGAGAGATGGCCGGATAGTTGAGTTATCCGATTATATACTTAGTATATATGTACGGATCCGTATTTAGTAGTCAAGTTCCGTAGTAGTGTAATACAGGCCTGAGGTGATGTTGAAGTCTCATGTCTCTCTAGTCATTAAACTAAAGTTTCTTTTACTCAACTGGTCAAGTTTCCTTTCCGTCACATTACTTCTCAGGTTTCATAGTAAGTATTATGGTCATTAGTGGGTATATTTATATGTGCGCCTAGTTATAATTAGACTATAGATATAACTTCGTATAGATATATAAGCGAGTTGCTAGTTGGTTCAGCTAGTCCTAGATCCCCTTACTGTACCCTCCTTGTTATTGTTAGCTTTCTTCTAAGTCAGAGGTGGAGAGAGTGCAGCCCAGTTTGAACATTGAATAAGTCGAAAGGGGTAGATTAATCAGACATCTAGAGCCGCTATTAACGAGAACGAACTCACCAGTTTGCCTTATTTTCTTGATGCGTTAGACAGCAATGTGAGGTTATACTTTGCTGAAACATTATGAATGCTTTAGGAAGCAGGTAATAGCTGGACTATCTGATGCTTTACACCGGCCAGTATTCCCGCTGCTCGAGTTCAATGTTGGGAACGAAATCAAGGGGTTGTAAGAGCTCCACTAGACATATTGTCTGGATATCTAGAGTTACAACTGCGGCTGTGAATATCAATGCATCACCAAGTGTTTTAGGCCAACATCTATGTAACCACCCTGAAAGTATAGTGCCAGTTGGGCTTTTATACGGTTGGCTAAAAGACATATCAATTTAATCTCTCGCCATTCGTCCAATGCATCCTATATGCCCCAGGATGAGGTGTCTCACTGCCTGGAGATGGTGAGGGTTTGGCGTGGTGAGAGGGAGGTGGCAGTTAAGGATCGTGAGCCTGCGCTGACATTAACACATGTACTTGTGCAGCACCGTGACGAGTCATCAGAGAGAGAGAGTGAGGCATATTGATTATTGTTATCAAGTCGATTCTGGTGCATCGAGGCTGCAACGGCCAACTCCAATGCCCTGAGATAATTACAGCCACCTGATCTAGAAGCCATTTTATCATCAAGACTATATACAGTATTGATCGACCGCCGGATATCGACTAACATTCCTATGTCATGTGTATATCCAGTTGGAGGCTTCTTGTAAGGGGCAGGCGCTATCCAAGAGAAAAAGTTGTAGACGATACTTGAGAAGACATGTTATGATAAGGCTGATGCAGTCTGCTGGGAAGTTGCCTCGCTAATTCACTCGTTGTCAATTGTGAAGAATTTACCCCCAGATTTGTCTCCCACATTTGGGCAAGCTCCACAGATCCAAGACAGCTACCCAAGGGTAAGCAAGAAGGATGCCATGCTACGTTTCAAGTTATTTTTACTTGTACCAATAGGATTGCTTCAAGGTTGGGCCCAGAAACCTTCCAGGAGCGCACCCAACACTGACAAACTGTCGGTGTGTGTGAGCCTGCTCCATGATGTCCTCATCCACGCCAACCCCGTTCTCAGTCATGGCGACAGACTACTTATATCTCTGTATCCTCTGCCGGGCGCCTGGCCACAAGACAGCCGACTGCCCAGGCTGGGATGAGGAATCATGGAAGTTTACCGGGTCCAATGATCTGCAATGGAGAGACGAGAGCGTCTTACGCAGCGCAGCCCATGGCGCAAGCGAGGTGTGCTCCAGGTGCGCAACCTTCGACATAATCGGCCTTTTCAAGACGAACGCCCGCATCGACCTGGGCCCATCGAACCCAGATCACTTCGACCGCTGGGGCGAGAAGCTGTACCACCGCCCGCTGGGCCCTTTCCGCGACATTGTCCTGCGCGCGTCATGCCCCGTCTGCCGCCTCATCTTCCGCGTCTTCCCCCGGGACGGCGACAGGGCCCCGGACACCGAGTTCCACCTGCGCCCGATGCGGACCTGCTTCCGCTTCGGGAACATCGACGACGCCCGCCTGGAGGGTGATGGCCAGGCGCAGTACGCCGTGTACGTGACGGTGGAGAGCCACGACCAGGTCGCGGGGGTGCTCGCGCGGAACCTGGGGGACAACCACGGGATCGTCAGAGACATGACCTATTACGCTCTTGCGCTCTCCAGCAAGACCCCGGCTCCTGGCCAGGCTGCTCTCTCTGCCCGGAGGGTTGGTGATGCCGTCGACTTTGGCCTGGTGAGGTCATGGCTGAGAAAATGTGAGGCGACGCACGGCGCTCATTGCGATGGAGGCTGGAACGACGTGTTGCTGGATGCACATATGATCGATGTGTCCACACGAGAAGTTGTGCCCTGTCCTCCACGGTGTAAATACATTGCCCTGAGTTATGTATGGGGTGGTATTGGACCGAGAGAAGGGGATCTGGCGAGAGGCACCCTCCCGAAGACCATTGAGGATTCGATAACCGTGACCAAGCAACTGGGGCTAAGATATCTTTGGGTATGGAGTTCAGACTACCTATGTGCTACCCAACCAGCCTAATAGACTGCTGACTTCTTGGGCATCGCAGGTAGACGCGCTTTGTGTTGACCAGAAACCCTCACCACAACAGGCCAAGCAGCTCGCCATGATGGACCGGATCTACTACGCAGCTTGGGCCACCATCATTGCCGTCTCCAGCCAAACTTCAGATTCGGGTCTATACGGTGTCCGCCCAGAGATGAAGAGGCTGCCACAAGGTTGCGAGGTTGTCGACGACCACGAGATACTGACACTCCCTCCGATTGCAGAACAGATTCTCGAAACCTCAACGTACCAGACGCGTGCTTGGACGATGCAGGAAGGCATATTCAGCCATCGCCGCATCATGTTCAGTGACCACGAGGTCAACTTTTGGTGCAACGCTGCCAAGCTAAGCGAGTCCATCGACAACACCTCGGATCCCCTCGAGACGATGGAGAGCTATCATGGCGCTGATGAGATCTCATTCTTCTCGGATGTAAGTTGGAGTTCGCCCTATCCCGCCACGCAGTTTTCTGTTTCCAAGGGTTCCAAGTTGTACTCATGACCAGCAGACCTCTGGAGCCGTGGCCCAGACGGACGAAGTGTATCGCCTCAGCGCTGTCGAGGAGGGCTGGCGTACCGCGCTCGAGATGTATACCGCGCGGTCCATGACTAGCGATCACGATTCCATCAACGCCTTCCTGGGGATCCAGAGCCACATGGAGCGCTGCATCGCCGACCCGGTAGACAGCAGCTTCGTCTGGGGCCTCCCACTGCGCCACTTCCCCCAGTCACTGCGCTGGTTCCACAGGGGCAAGGGCAAGCCGCGCCGCCGCAAGGACTTCCCCAGTTGGAGCTGGGCCGGCTGGGAGGGCATCGTGACCTATTCGGGCTCGCTGGACCTGATGAAGGACGCGCGGCACTACCGATTTGCAAGCAGGAGGAACGTGGGAGTCGACATGGTGGCCAGGTTCAAGGGCATCGAAGGCCAAGTCTTGACGCTCGAGGCGTGGGTGGTCAAGCTCGAGATCCGAGGGGAGCCATTCCCCGAGGCATACATCCCCGAGACTGACATACTGCTGGGTGCCATCAAGGAGGGGAGCTTCGCGCACCCCGTCACAGTTCCTGCGGGCGTGTACCAGTTTCTAGTAGTGGAGAGGATGCGCTACCAGCCTGCAGAGGGGCGGCCTTTCCGTGATGAAGTCTATATGCTCATGTTGGACTTGACAGAAGACATTGCGATGCGGCGGACAAAGGTGCGGTTGTTCACGGAGTTTGGTCTCCAGTTGGATCAGGCTATGCCTGAGTTAAAAATTGTTCAGCTGAAATAGGAGTTCAGATTTGATCAGCCTGGAAATATTGGAAGAGATCCATTATTCGTGGAGAAAAACAATAAATACTATACCAACATATCTTTGCTGCTCGAACTATACTAAAATGACTTTGTAATTTACTGCGCATCACCACGTAGAGATATCACGTAACGTCTAACAAAAAATCAGTGCAAACTGGTTCCTAACACGATTCAATGGATGAGAAGAGTGTGACTTTCCTAATAGCCCTTTCCATAATACTGCACCATCCAAGTACCCCCGGACATCTCATCCAACAGAACGCCCAACTTACGACTCAGAAAACGTAGCATCTACCACATTCGACAACGATCATCGGCTGCTCCTAGTAGTATAAGTGCCATCTGCCTTAATAATACACATCAAAATACTAGAATATCAAGAAAGAGCAAGAAATACTTGACAACATCAAAGTCGAACGCCATGTCGCAGGTTTCATTGGCATCTTCGAGGACATACTGCGTCATAAGGTAGTACACCTCCGTAGCACCAGAGATACATAGTAGTCACAGAGCGGGAGGACAGTGCCGCGGAACCCCTACCGGATTACATGACGACCATAGAGGAGCGTGCCATCGACGTGGACTTTGGTAGCGAGGGAGGAACTCCAGTCTCCCCTGCAACAGACACAAGACGAGTTGAAGGATGGACTTACTTTTTGGAATTTGGCTCAAGCAAGTAGCTGAACGGCTAAGGTGTGAAGATATTGAAATTATATAAGGAAGGACGGTCGTCAGCACGGCCTGGCTTGTTACTACTTACATGTGACTATGTACAGTGAGTAGGTAGCTAAGTACTCACTCCACTAAGGTTTAAAGTTTAGCCCGTGGCCCGCTGTCACCTTGCCATGTCCCGTCACCCCGCCCCTGGGCACGGGTGGGGCTACTGTGGGCTACACATACACAGTGTCTCCCCGATCCTCGACTTACATACTCTCTGAGTATATAAGTTTCACATGCCTCCGTTGACACAACTCTGGAGCCCATCAACTCAAACCTCAAGGCAACTTCCAGCAGAGGACGGCCCCATTTCTCCCATTCTCAAGCAAAGCCTCACATCAAGACTTCAGAGATCGCATCAAAGAGAAGCCAAAACGTTGCTCAACATGGCCTGTGGGTCTGGATGCTGCGCGCCCGCACAAAGTAGTCCTGCTACTGCTGCTACCGCCGCTCCTCAGGAGGGAGGACCAGCGCAGGCGGGTGCCAGTAGCAACACCGCTCCGGTTGTCGAGGAGCCGGCTCCATTAGCCAAGGGCTGCTGCAGCAGCAGCAACGACGACGACAACGGTGAAGGTGAAGATGAAGACAAGGACGAGCCTTCCGGAAATACCTGCAGGGACAACTGCTGTGCTGACACGGAGAGGCTCAAGACTGAGCCTGTAGCTGCCGCCGGTGAAGACTCCTGCAAGGATGCCTGTTGCAGTGAGAACAAGCCGGCCGTGGATGCATGCTGCAGTGAGAAGGAGACAGCTTGTTGCAGCGAGAAGAAACCAGCCGTGGAAAAATGTTGCAGTGAGGAAACACCTGCAGTGGACGCTTGTTGCAGCGAGAAGAAACCTGCAGTGGATGCTTGTTGCAGCGAGAAGAAACCTGCAGTGGATGCTTGTTGCAGCGAGAAGATACCAGCCGTGGAAGATCCAAACAACCCGAGCTGTTGCGAGGGCAAGCCTTCTCCTTGCTGCGACGTCTCATGCCTTGACCGCCTCGCAGCTCGCGAGTGCAAGGAGGATGCCGGCACCACGCCGCTGACGACGACATCGAAGACGTCGTCCAAGAACATCTGCGACCAGTACGAAGACGGAAAGCCATGCAAGAAGCACACTCGTTCTATCCGTGAGAAGTACGCGGCCAAGTTGGAGGCCCTGGGCTGTCTCTGCCGGGTCCTGCTGGCAATGGGCCAGGAGTCTTGCTGCCCGCCACAGCCGAGGTCATCCCTCGAACGGAAGTCGTGCTCCAGGAGGTCGACGTCTGTGTCCCGCAGATCTGTTGATTCTTCCTTCGGCAGGCGGGCTGGAGGCAAGGGCAAAGGGTGCTGTGCTAAGAATAAGAAGGCAACGGCCCAGAAAGATGTCTGCGCAAAGGGCTGCTGTGCTGATTCCAGGTCTATTGGCCGGGTTTCTGTTGACTCTTGCTGCAACACGGGTAAGATGGCCGACAAAGTCTCCCCGGTTGTTCAAGTTGTCCCGCAAGATGCAGCCATCGGTGTTGACCTTGAGAGTGGTCTCTCTGGCAAGGAACACGTCGTCCTCTCCGTTTCCGGCATGACCTGCACCGGATGCGAGACTCAGCTGAAGCGCACCCTGGCCGGTCTCAATCCCGTCAAGAACCTCAAGACAAGCCTTGTCCTTTCCCGGGCCGAGTTCGACCTGGACCTAAGCTCCGGGTCTGTGGCAGAAGTGATGAGGCACCTCGAGCGAACCACAGGCTTCAAGTGCGAGACGATCACTGAACGCGGTTCCAATATTGATATCGTCACGCCTGGCGATGCGCTTGACTTCGTTCAAGGAAACTGGCCCCTTGGTGTCAGTGCTATGACGGTGGTGGATAAGAACACTGTCAATGTTGCCTTCGACGCAAAGGCCATAGGGCCTCGAGACCTGCTCGAAAGGGGTTGGGATACGCCAATGGCCCTGGCACCTCCCCGAGGAGACCCGACTATCAATGCTGGCAGTAGACATGTCCGCAATATCGGATTGTTGACGATCCTCTCCGCTGCCCTGACAATTCCAGTGCTGGTGATGGTCTGGGCCCCCCTTCCGGAGAGGGCAATCGCATACGACTGTGCGTCTTTTGCGTTGGCAACGCTCGTTCAATTCCTGATTGCCGGTCCGTTCTATCCCAAGGCCTTGAAGGCTCTGTTGTTTTCGGGGATGATTGAGATGGACCTGCTCATCGTCCTCAGTACGACTGCGGCCTACGTCTTCTCGGTCGTCTCGTTTGGCTACCTTGTTGCTGGAAGGCCACTGTCCACTGGCGAGTTCTTCGAGACGAGCACTCTCCTCGTGACCCTAATCATGGTCGGCAGATACGTAGCTGCACTCGCCCGCCAGAAGGCTATCGAGTCTATCTCTATCCGGTCCTTACAGGCACCCACTGCAATTCTCGTTGAAGAGGGCGGGGAGAGAGAGATCGATGTCAGGCTTCTCCAGCATGGAGACATCTTCAAGGTCCTTCCCGACTCGAAGATTCCCACCGATGGCACCGTCATCTCTGGGTCGTCTGAGGTCGACGAGTCGATGGTCACCGGAGAGTCGATACCGGTCGAGAAATATGTCAAGTCAGCCGTCATTGCTGGTTCGATCAACGGTAACGGAACCTTGGTAGTCAGACTCGACCGTCTTCCAGGGGACAACACCATCAGTGGCATTGCTGACATGGTCGACAAAGCCAAGTTGTCAAAGCCAAAGTTGCAGGACATCGCCGACCGGGTGGCCTCTTACTTCGTCCCCGTCGTTGTTGCCATCACTGTCATTGTCTTCTGCGTCTGGATTGCTGTGGGCATTTCCATACAAGGCAAGTCCGCTTCGGAAGCTGCAATGCGGGCCGTCACATTCGCCATCACCGTCCTCATTGTCTCCTGTCCATGCGCTATTGGCCTTGCGGTCCCTATGGTGATTGTCATTGGCAGTGGCATCGCTGCTGGGCGCGGAGTGATCATCAGGGACGCCGCCGTGATCGAGGTTGCCTACAAAACGTCCCACGTCGTCCTGGACAAGACCGGGACCCTGACCGAAGGGCGTCTCGCCATCGCGAGAGAGCTATATCTTGACAGTGGCCGGGACACCGAACAGTCGAAGTCGATGCTCCTGGCTCTTCTCGCCAGCAACAAACACCCAGTATCTGCGGCAGTGGCGGCGCACCTCAAAGCAAATGGCGTCACGCCAGCCGCAGATGTGTCCGACCCCAAGTCATTGACGGGGAAGGGCGTTGAGGCATCCACCAGCTCGGGTCTCAAGCTCCGCGCGGGCAACTCCAGGTGGCTCGAACTTTCTGCCAATGCCGACGTCCAGTCCGTCCTCAACGCCGGCTACACGACCTTCTGCTTCACCGTCGACGGGTCGCCCGTAGCCGTGTTCGGCCTGCAGGACTCACTCCGCCCCGACGCGCACTCCACCGTGGACCAGCTCCAGAGGCAGGGGGTTGCGGTTCACATCATCTCGGGCGATGACGACGCCGCCGTCCGGGCAGTGGCGAGTCAGCTCGGCATCCCCGACAGCCATGTCCGTTCGCGCTGCACGCCCGTTGACAAGCAGGCCTACATCAAGGAGCTCATGTCGGCCACCGGCCCCGGGCCAGACAACAACAACAACAACAACAACAACAACAACAACAAGAAGACGAAGAAGAAGGCCGGCCCCACCGTCATCTTCTGCGGCGACGGCACCAACGACGCGGTGGCGCTGGCCCAGGCCACGGTGGGCGTGCACGTGAACCACTCGGGCGGCGGCACCGACGTGGCCCGGTCGGCGGCCGACGTGGTGCTCATGCGGCCGAGCCTCGCGGGGATCCCGACGCTGATGCGCGTCAGCCGCAGGTGCGTGGGCCGCATCGCCTTCAACTTCGGCTGGAGCGCCGTCTACAACCTGTTCGCGGTGCTGCTGGGCGCCGGGGCCTTCTCCGGCCTGGGCGGCGTGAGGATCCCGCCCGAGTTCGCGGGCCTGGGCGAGCTCGCCAGCGTGCTGCCCGTCGTGCTTGCGGCGGTGCTCCTGCGCTGGGAGAGGATCTAGCCATGTGTGATGTGGGCGTGGGCGTGTGTGTGTATCTGGGCCTGAGGAGGGAGGGGATGTGGATGACACCCGTGGGATCCCTCGGTGAGAAGGGGACTGGGCTGCCATGGTGCGAGATCACTCTTTGTGTGGTTTGCTATTTTCTACAGGATGATTCAACACTCCTTCCATCGGTGTGTGTGTGTGTGCTTTCTCTCTTGCCTTGCTCAACCTTGGCATCGAGTAGCTCAACGTCTGAACGGTTTAGGTATCGACTATCTTGATTTTGAGGCCCTCGTTTTGAGATGACGGACAACAATGATTATCATCACCAGAGATAATCAAGATACTGCCAGAATAGGTGCAGTACATTCAAGCCATGCCTGTACGGTCCAGGTTTGTGTCTACAAGTATTTACACGACTATGGTAGCACACAGAATCGATGTTACGCACAACATAGACTGTGCTACGACTAACACCTAAGGGGTATCCCCCTTGCCATCCGGGGCACTGGTGGGAGAAAGGCTATGAATGTACATCTAGACAGGAAGAGTTGGCCACCGTAGGTACTACGTAGCAGAGAAACAGGGTAGCTCAGACACAGTCTCCATGGGGGGTCTCATAATAGGGACTTTGGAGCAAGTCTCCAGCTTCTTATGTTAATAGGCCCAAGGGTGTATGGACCAAGCATTATACGTATCTAGCTAGACGTAGAATTGTCACACTTGTCCACAACCAAGCTCGCATTAACCCCGACAAGCCCGTCAAAGTACCTAAACACATCAGATGATTAGCATCGTGTCCCGGAGACAACACAAGTTCAGAATAGAGGGGCGAGGGTAACTCACGCCAGCAACGTCTCGACCGGCACCATGTCCAGCGTGCCCAGGCTCGGGTTCGACGACGTCAAGACCTTCCCGCCAAACAGGACACGCACGTAATACCCGCCGCCGGCAGCGGCACCCTCCTCCTCGTCCCGCGTCCCCCCCCTCCTCCTCCACAGCTCAAACACGACCTCGCTCCCCATCCCGGGCCACACCATGACGTCCACCTGCAGGATGCCCAGGACCCGGCTCACGGACCCGTCGTGCGCGACGTTGTGGAACCAGAGCGTCCCGCCGCCGCCGCCGTTGGTGCCGTCGACCACGCCGCGCAGGTGCGCCGCCAGCTCCGCCGTCCACACCCCGAACGACCCCGCGCTCGCGGCGAGCGACCCGGCCCCGGAGCCCCGGTACACGTGCGAGTACTCCCAGTTGCCGAGGCGGTACGCCTCGTCCGCCATGGCCTGCGTGATGCAGGAGCCCGTGTCGTTGACCAGCACCGCGGGGGAGGAGGCGGAGGTGGAGGTGCCGGTGGCGTTGACCAGCTTGCAGGGCAGCGGCTTGCCGTGGCACTGCCGCGCCGACAGGTTGTCGTAGTAGTGGTCGAGGCTGGCGTGGAACCCCTCGTCGTCGGCGTCGACGCCCGAGATGTCGTCCAGCGCGGCGTACAGGCCGCGCGCGGCCTCGAGGTGCGCCGCCCACGCCGCGTCGGCGCCGGACCGGCTGGAGTCGTACAGGTCCGAGGCCGCCGCGCACGTGTAGCTCGGCTCGAGCGAGTCCACGCCGTCGGGCTGCACGAGAAGCGGCGTGGACCCCGTCGTGGTGGTGGTGGTGCTGTCGCCCCGCATGGCGTTGACCACCATGCCGGCCACCTCGCTGGTGATGACGTTGTTGGTGACGCGGAACTTGACCTTCTGCGCCCAGCTTTCATCGTCGTCGTTGTCGTCGCCGTCACGGTCGGGGAGGAACCCCAGGAGGTCGTGGTACACGGCGTACAGGTCGGCGCCGTGCTGCCAGGCGTCGTCGAGGCCCTCGGACGTGATCTGCGGGAACTGGCAGGTGCCCTTCCAGCCCGGGGCGAGGGCCTCGAAGGGGTTGATGCCCGAGAAGACCTCCCAGTATGCTAGGGCGGACGAGTTCCTGCCTGCTCCTGGGTCTGAGGCCGGGGCGTCTTCTGAGAAGGGCTGGGCGAAGTAGTACAGCCCTTCATCATCACAGTCCCAGTTGTAGGACTCGACTGGGAATGAGTTGGCAGCATAAGGCGTGCGCTTGTGATGACGGTGGATCTAGTTGAGTGAGAGAGTGAGTGAGTGACCATGTTAACCATCCGGCACTTGGTTGTTCATCTTCTGTCCAATGTCCAATGTTGGGTTCCCTTTCCACACCAGCAAGACTCACAAGTTCCACATATGCAAGCTCATACTCCTCAGATGGCCTCACATACTCCCGGGGACGCACATGAGGCATGTTACACCAGTTGTACGTGCCGTACTGATCGTCGGGAGTGTGCGAGGAGTTGAATATGAAGCCGTACACGCCCGTGGTATCGTTGCTCACAACATGGGTGAGGTTGTTGATCACAGTCTGCGACGGCGGGTACCACCCCAGGTCGACGACGGCTGTCGAGTCTGCCATGCCGTCGTGGGCTGGTGCTGTTGAGGCCGGAAAGAGAGGGCTTGTTGGTGGTGTTCTTGCGGCCCGGAGCAGGCTGGTGTGGCCCTGAGCGATGGCGAGGGCGAGGATGGCACCGCAGACAAAGGCGACGAGTAGCTTCGCCGTCGAGGGCGGAGGTCTAATGAGGGAATACATCCATTCTTATGTATATATATATATTTATATATATATAAGGGTGGTAGTATTTGTCTTCACACGTGGACGTGTCGGTGGCTGAGATGATCCCATCGAGCACTCGGCAATGGTCATCTAGCGTTGCAACCCGCGGCTCGAGTGCCGATTTGCAGCACATGTATGCGAAGATTGTTGCATGGAGAAAGAATAAGAATTGTAGCAGTAGTCGTGATAAGTCGTGATAAGGTTCGTTAAGGGAGGAGAGGACACGGGAGATAACCCACACGTTGCATGCAGCTCCCGCACGTGTTGCCCTAGTTCGAATACTCGTATCATTCATTATTGCCGGAACATTGCGCGGGGTTGATCCTGATCCTGCTACTATACAGATTCACATACCAAAGCAGAGCAGCAGCAATGCCCACTCGTAACCAACTGACTAGTTAGGATTCAATACCTAACTTATTAAGTCACTAACGAGCTGGGGACTTCCTCGCAGGCCAGCCGGTGTTGAGGCAATTCGAAGAAGAGAGAAGAAGCCAAGACACGATATGGCTAGCATCAGCAGCGAAGCGACGGAGAACATTAATCTGCACACTCATGCACCAACAACCGGCAGGCCGGATTGGGTGTGCCGGCTAGAGCCGCGGAGCGACACTGACGACAACGACAAGGGATATATCGGGTATGGGCAGACGCTTTACTGGCTTCCCAGTGCTGGGGTCTTGAATTATTCTGTCGGCGGGAGAGATGGCATGGCTAGGTCATGATGGGGACATAGCATCCAGTCTCGCTTGATATCGCTGATATCACGACTAAGTGCTGACTTCCCTCAGCACTACGAACACACAATGTCTAGGCCTCTGCAAGCACCTGTTCCATCCCATTTTATCTCCTTGATTTGCCCCCCCTCCTGAACTTAGAATACCTACTGCTCAAGACCCTCCCACTCCCCACCCCTGCCTTCGCCCCAGCTCTGGCCCTCTTGTACCAGTACCAAGCAAGGTCCTTCTCCTCCTTGGCGCTCTCGCTCAGCGTGCTCCTGTCCACCCTCCTGTACCGAACATCGCACCGGATCCAATTCGTCAGCCCCGGCCTGGCGATGCCCAGCGTCGGCAGCGCAACCAGCACCTTGTTCTCCTCAGTCGGGGTCTCCACCACCACCTTGTCGCCGTCTCCCTTCCCCCGCGCCGCCGCCTGTCCCAGCTCCCAGTCCCTGGTCTTGTAGTACTCCTCCCGCTGGGCAGTCATGCCCATCTCCTGCCACTGCTCCTTGATCTCCGCCTCGTCCAGCATCTGCGCCTTCTCCACGTCCGAGGACCGCTCGTGGTCCCGTATGGCCACCTCATGGTCGCCCCAGGTGTATACCGCAGGCAGTGTGTACCGGACCTTCCCTGGGGCATGATGCTTGAGCAGGGCCATCAATTCATCACGGGCCCGGCCATCGGGCAGGGAGTCTCGAAAAGCCTTGGCATATCTGACATCGAAGGGCGCGACCAAGGCGTGAACGTTGGTACGGTTGTAGATGCGAATCCAGAACCTGCCGTCCCATAGCTGCCATGCCTTCGGGGAAGGCCACCGCCACAATTCGGGGCGGCGACGCCAGCGTAGACGGAGAGGGAGCCTGGGGAATTCGCAGATTGGAACTGGCCGTCCCGAAACATATGGCTCGCGTGTGAGATACCAGTTCATGGGAGCCTTGGGGTCCGAGGACGTCCGTACAGGGTGAAAGTGGACATTAGAAATATTGAAGGCCTTGGGGTGCTCTGGGTAGGTCGATGGATCATCGTTGAGGGAGGGAAAGAGACGGATGACTTGGTTCTGGAGGTTGGCTGCGGCCGGGCCTTGCAAATCTGGCGTGACGATAGCAAGGAGCCTCTTGACGAGGAGGGCGGCAATGTAGCGATAGTGCTCGAGGCGCTTGGCGTGCCGGGCGTCTTTGCTCTGCCGTTTCCATAGCCGAGGAATACAGAACGACGGTAGTTGCACAACGACAGTCCCGGCGGTGGACTCAAAGTCTCGGACGATGGTTCGACCCAGGAGCCTGGACACCTCGCCCTCGTCGAGCTGAGCCTGTTCCCGGAGGCGACGCGACATGGCCAATACCGCGGGTTTCTGGAGAGCAAGTGGCAGAGTATGGTTCTTGCTGAGATACCTCACGGCATTCCTCATCGTGAGGGTCGCATCGTGGTTGGTAGCGTCCTCGAACCATGGGATGCCATTGGCCTCGCAGGTTGCAGTGAGCCTGTCCTTGCTGAACTCGAGCAAGGGCCGGTACACCATGCAACCGCCGTCTTCTATCTCAGGAGGGGCTGCGGGGAGCATCATCTTAGCCTTGGGCACATACTGGTCCAGCTCATCCTCGAGGTAAGTAGTAGCAGGCGTACCCTGCAGTAGCTCCCTGGCCACGAGCGCGGGATCCAAGTCGGCCATGATCTGGGCCTTTATGGATCTCAGGTCATACTTGGTGGGGCGGTAGTTGATCATAGGCGACTTTGACGCCTGATCATCGACCATGCCACTCTGGTAGGCGCCGTGGATGTCATGGCTTTCGGGTATGTCAGTAGCGGCGCGCATGCCCAAGAGGCCGGCGGCACGGTGGCCCGAGATGAGCCGCATCAGCACGGTCTCGTACTGATCGTCCTCGTGGTGTGCGAGGAACAATGAGGCCATCTTGCTGTGGGCCACCTGTGCGGCAATCCTGCGGTAGCGTTGGCGACGAGCCACGGTCTCGAAGTTGGGAAGCTCCTTGGGATGTGAATACTTGGTTCCTCCCAAGACACTGCTCCAGGCGATGGCCAACTGATGGGTCCTGAGTCCCAGGCGTTCCATGAGGATTCTCTTTACAGCGAAAGCTTCCTCGTCGCTTCCCTCACGCATGCGGTGGTCGACTATGATGCAATGAAAACAGGCGACAGGATTGTCAGCCACCTTCATCCCTAGGTGATATCGATGTGCGCGCGAGCAGAGGTAGGCCAGGGCCATGGAGTCTACCCCTCCACTGATGGCAAGGCCTGAGAGGGAGTGTCATTAATATTCATATCCATACCCATACTCATGTATATATGGCACGGCACGATCATCATCACAACACTTACCAACAGCGCGTTCCTGGCGGCCCCGAGCGCCTGGGAATCGAGGACGGCATATTGCCTGCACAGCATCGACGAACTCGGCGGTAGAGACTGGCTTGGCAGTGCGATGGAGCACCTGTGGTATGGAGATCATGTCACCATCACACGCGATGGCACATGTCTGGGCATCTCGGGGTTGAGTGAGACTGAGCCTGCTGAGATGTTTTGTTGTTGTGGTGAGGTTCAGTTTCCCGTTACAATCTACCTAGGTAATTACCTGGGTGCTCAGTACCTATAGTGTCAACGAGTAGGCGGGTACTGTACCTACTGTACCTGCTGTACTATACTGTGTAGATGCTTTTTTAGTGGAGCGGGGTGGTGCCTGCCTGGTGCCTGCCTGGTGCCTGCCTGGTGCCTGGAGCTTGGGCCACCAGCTTGCAGCAGCCTGCAGCTTCAGAGCTTGTAGCTGATGACTGTACCTCCTTATTGTAAGCACCTGGGCAGCCTGTGGCGGGTAGCGTAGCCTGTAGCGCAGCTTGTAGCCTGTACCTATAGCCTGTAGCTTCTACCTAGCTTCCGAGCGTCGGCGGACAGGGATCATGACGACTGCCTCACACAGCGCTGACTCCGACTCGGAGGGAGAGAGACCCTCTGAATTTCCAGCTCTTCAACCACCACCAACACCACCAACACCACCAACACAAACAATTGGCTGTATATATAATACCAAAGACCGACATGCCGTAACGCAATATACACTCCAACCCACACACGGCCCCGACCTCTCGATCCAGCCAAACCTCCCCCTCCTCCCTCCTCCACCACCACTTCTCTGCCTCACGACACAGAGAAGAGAAAAGACAGGCAAAAACAATGTCCTCCCCAAACCCCCCCTTCACAACAGCCCTCCTCGCCGGCGGCATAGCCGGCACGACGGTAGACCTGACCCTCTTCCCCCTCGACACCCTCAAGACCCGCCTCCAGTCGTCCGAGGGCTTCTTCGCCTCGGGCGGCTTCCGCGGCACATACAGGGGCATCGGGTCCGCGGCCCTGGGGTCCGCCCCGGGCGCCGCCTTCTTCTTCTGCACCTACGAGGCGACCAAGACCGCGCTGGCCGAAGCCCGGACGGGATCCAGGCGAGGAGGAGGAGGATCGTCATCGTCGTCATCGTCGTCATCGTCGTCATCGTCAGCCGGCGGCGCCGGCGGCGGCAGCCCCGTCGACCACATGCTGGCCGCCAGCCTGGGCGAGGTGGCCGCGTGCGCCGTGCGCGTGCCCACCGAGGTGGTCAAGCAGCGCGCCCAGGCGGGCCAGCACGGCGGGTCGTCGCTGTCGTCGCTGCGCGCCATCCTGGACCGGCGCGCCGCCGTCGGCCTGGCCGGCGTCGCCCGCGAGCTGTACCGCGGCTGGGGCATCACCGTCATGCGCGAGGTGCCCTTCACCGTCATCCAGTTCCCGCTCTGGGAGGCCCTCAAGTCGTACTCGCGGGAGAGGAGGCGGCAGCGGTCGGGGTCTGCATCGGCCGCCGACGTCTCGGCCGGCGAGAGCGCCCTGTACGGCAGCCTGGCCGGCGGCGTGGCGGCCGCCTTCACGACGCCGCTGGACGTCATCAAGACGAGGGTCATGCTCAGCCCCGAGAGGGTGAGGGTCTGGGACGTCGTGGCCGGCATACTGAGGCAGCACGGGGTCCGGCCCTTCTTCGCCGGCATAGGCCCGCGCGTCATGTGGATCAGCATCGGGGGCGCCGTCTTCCTCGGGAGCTATCAGTGGGTTGTGAACGCGCTCGAGGCGGGGAGGGCGAACAAGCCAGCAGCCGCCTCGGGTCTGCCGTGATGCGCATCGGTGGCATCGATTGGAATTGGGAACATTTTTACTCCGTGGCCATAGGGAGCCTCACACCTTGCGGGTATTAAGTTTACCGCGTGCCTCGACTGGGGATGTAATGGGGTGAAGGCCCATCAACCAGCCCTCTCCCTCCGTGTACCCAGGGTGGCTTCAGTGTCGACAGTCTCCTCCTCCTTTCCAGCAGGCTGCCTTCATGTCGACATACCCAGTCCTGTCCTGGGTCAGGTTGTCTGGCCTTCCACTATTGCGCAATGGAGACTCCGCCTGGAGTCGAACGAGGCCAGTGTCCCCCGGGCCATCCATTTACACGGCCAAGGACACCATGAAAACAAGGCTGAGAACTGAGAGGGCATCAACATTCAAAAATCGAGTCAGATGTCTCGAGATATTATTCCGCGATGTACATAATGTACTAACTCGACCACGAGGCCCTGTAAATATTGTCCCTTGGACAAGCCAGAGAAGCATAGACCAGAGAAAGCTGCCCTTTTTGTGAAGACCCCCTGCTGTTTTCAAGTACCGTTCCCGATGCCCAACAAAACTATCAACGCTCGAAACACTTCAAAAGGTAAATGCGGACCTACGCCGCCACCGCAGTAGCTGGCCCAGCTGCTTCAAGCCCCTCGACGGCAGGGCCAGTAGTGGAAGCATCCTGATCAGGCGCTACCGCCTGCTCGGGGAGCGACAGCGGGATCTCCTTCTTTCCATTGGCCTTGTAATGTAGAACGACGTCGTTACCGCCTTTCCATATATAGGCACGTAGGGTCGCGAGGGTCATGTCGATGGGCAGCAGCTAGACACGTGTTAGCCCGGGACCTTGGCTATTCACACAAGCAAAGAAAACTGCATCTTAGCTTACCTGCTCATTACAGTAGAGATCCAAGTACTCTTCCGGTTTCATCGCATTGGGATTCTTCTCTGGATCGTTCTCGGGGTCTTCCAATGTCGGATCAATCCTCTCGGCCACGTACGCGAGTATCTTCTTGACACGCAGCATCTTGTTCGCGTTCAACCGGGTGTTACCATCTGAAGAGGCGAGGCTAGGAAGTCCGGAGTCGGGCCAAGGGTTTAGCACAAACGAGACCTTGACCGGCTCCTTCTGTGGGATTGTGTTGAGAAGCAGTACATCGCCGAGCCATTGCGGCGCGCACTTCTCAATGATGTCTGCGTCGGCACCAACCGTTTCGACCGTCCCACGGTACAGCTCTGCGCTGCCTCCGGACGTCTCCTCTTGGATGATGACCTTGGTCCCTGGTGGAAGCTTGAGGACCGGGGTCTCATTGGGTAGGCTGGGGGCAATCTTGGTCTCAACAGGCTTTTGAGGATTTTCTGCCAGCTGCTTCTCGTATTCGTCTTGTATCTTCTGGATGACGCCGAGAAAGCTGTCGTCAAACTCCTTCTCTGGCTCGTGATTTGATGACGATTCGGATTCTGCCGTCTTCTCCTCTGCGACCGCCGGCTTCTCTGTGGCGGTTGACGAAGCCGAACGGCTAAGCTTTCTGGTTCCAAAGGACATGCCCATCCGGAACTTCTTTCCGAACGGCGTGCTTGGAGACTTCGGGTCCCCTTTGTCCTTGTCTTTTTCCTTTTCCTTCTCTTTCTCCTTCCCATTCTCACTCTTGGCTGCGCTATCGTCAACTTGCTCAGCTGATGTCGTTGCCTGTTTTGGATTGCCATCGGCGGATCTGATTGCATTGTTGAAGTAGTCGTCCCTGTCCTGAGACGGTCGGCTTGCTTGAGACGTCTTCTTATCAAGTGGGTTCGTCTCCTCCTTCAATCCAGATAGTCCAGGAGTGGCGAGTCCTATGCCCATGGTGGGCGTCATTGGTGGATATTGAGAGCCATTAGCTCTGGGCGTCATCGGCGACCCGACTGCTTGTTCCCATCTAGAGGCGGGTATCTTGATACTGATCTGAGGTTTAGGATGGGCCACGGATATACGCTGTTCTAACGTTTCGTTCAGCCTCTGCCGATGGGCCTCGTCGCGCTTGATCTCTTCATCTATCAAGTTGGCGAAGAGATATCTCAACACCCATTTCCCATGATTTACTTGTAGCTGTAGTTAGCAATATGCAGACGTGCTCAGCAGCTGGATTGTTGATGCTCACTTCTTTGATCTTCCCGGAATTCAAGAGGCTTGTCCAGAACGAGTTCATCGGCATACAGTTCTGCGTCAAAGCAGTTGAAAGGCTCCAGCACAACTGTGAGGTTACCAGAGCTCGTGTCGACCGAGCACCACGGTGACACATTTTCGAGTGTATTCACCAATGGTTCGACATCCTCAAGGTGTTTTTTGCCAAAGCTCTCGATCGGTTTGCACTACAGAAATTACCCGTCAGTATTGGCTATCCATTGGCAATCGCAGCTGTCTCACCTGTATTAGATCCCACATGAGAACGTCACCAGCTGTGTCTACAGTAAGCACCCGTCGCTTGTCAGCCAAGAGCCGGTGCTTGACGAGACCAAATTGGCCTTCGATAGTCTCCTCTGGCACATGTTGTATCGGTTCTATAACATTAATAATTGGCTCGCTCGTCTCCGTGTCAGTTTCGGATCCGGGTGCTATCTCAGGAGGCGCGGGAAACCTCGCGGTGTTCGAGATCCTCAGGATGGATCTGGCAGGAATATCCTTCAACCTGTCGCTGACCGCTGGAGGGGCCGCTGAGGGTGCCAAGTTGCTGCCAACGGAAGCGCGATGTGACTTCAACGTTTCAGAAGGTTGGATGTCGGCGCCAGTGTCAACGTTACGCCACCTGTTTATTGATGATCTTTGGGTTGCCGTCCAGATATAATCACCAGCAGCAACAACCCGGTAAACCATGTCATGCTCTTGTGCGACCGCGAGACACAAGCCGTCGTCCATCTCTCCCATTGTCCCACGCACGTCGGTCTTGACGACCAAGCCGGAGCGGTCGCTACTGTAGAAGACATTCAGCCCGGGATCCTCAGAGTACATAGACCAGACGCTGTCGTTATGCATGGTGAGAGTATGCATGCAACGTCCTGCCGTCACGCTCCAAACCTTGACCGTCTGATCCGAACTGGCCGTCATGACCATATCACCCGCGGCACTGAGCAGTATGGATCGGATGTTGGATGTGTGGCCACGGAACTTGGTAATGCGCTTCCCTGACCTGGGATCCCAGAGGTGGAGGATGGATTCGGGACCACCATAAGCCAGCATGTTTTCTGTTGTGCTGAGCGAGTACACGGAGCCCTTTTCTGGAACCTCCTCCCCTATGGTGTCGATCTCGAGCTTCTTGCCGGCGCCATTGAGGTCCCAGAGATATACCTTGCGATCAAAGCCACCGGTCGCTACCCATGTGGCCGACTGGCCCGGCGAGGCAACACACTTGACATAGTCGGCATGCTCCCCAATCTTGTGGGGTTCCTCGTTCTGGCTCGCGTGGGGTCTCCAGAGCTTGACAAGCTGGTCTTGTGAGGCGGTGACCACGGCATTGTTGTTCTGCGTCAGCGCAATATCGCATATCCAATTAGTATGAGCGAGGCTTTGTGTGCGGAACTTCGTGGTGTTTCTGGATCTGGCAGCGGCGTCGGTCGAAGTCGAGTCGGTCGTGGAGGAGGAAGACCTAGTGGCAAGATCGAGGTTCAAATCCCAGGCACATACTATCCCGTCGCGACCACCTGAGTAGCTATAGACCAACCACATACATGTCAGCAGTAGTCACGATACCATGACCCATGTAAATGCAGCAAGTCTGGGGGGCGTTGGGCGCAAGAGTATGACCTACAGTATAGACTGGTCACGGTCGATAGCGAGGCCATTGACACCGAGTTTGTGGCCTCCAGCTTGCTTATCAGCTCGTTCGAGGACTATACAGGAGAGCACAGCATGTTAGATATAATGACGTAGCAGGGTGGACCGGTCGTATGGCCTCATGCTGCTCGCATTTGTGCGGGGTCCGTGGTCGCGGCCAAGGCTGATAAAGGCGTCAAAGGGGGGATTTCCCGTACCATAACTGATTCTTTGGCGCGCCTTCTTAGCCATCACGCCTGGTTGATATTGGCGGTGCCGGCCAGGCCAGCGAGATCAGAAGGGAGCTTTGTCTCGCTTGACTGGTCTCGGCGGGTTTCTGCTGGATCCAGGCTCGCGGTGGTCTGCGATCAGGTCGATGTGGATGGACTGGGGATGTCCTATGCGGCGAGTATTGGGCTATCACACCTGCTCCAGGGGTTCAAGGGTTGGCCGTTAGGGAAGATATATACACAAGATGCCGGGCAGGCCGGAGGGCCCCTGATCATTCCCGGGGTCTCTTCCAATTGAATTGCAGTAGAGCTCGACTCCAGCCATGCGAATAAAGCGTGCTTGCAACAAACAAAGTGTGAGCTATACCAGCACTGGCGAGGACAGGATCATCGACGACTATCAAAAGAGTGAATCACCCAACGGTGTATATTATGTGTACGGGTAAAGATGGGTAGATGATGGGTTGACGGGTAGATGAAGAGAGAAGATCACCACGAGCCAGAGACAGAGATGCTGGAGATGGAGCCTTAGTGGTTTGCCGATCTCTCATTATTACATAGCACCTGCAGCGTAACTCCACTCCACCGGCCTGTCGCGTGGGGAAGAGGCGCTACCGCTCCGTGATCAGACGGGCCATCTACCGTACCTAGGTAAGTGTCCAGGCTACTCCGTTAGCCCGTATCTCGTAAGTACTTCATACTTGTAGGCAACCTTCGTCCATGTCGGTGCCCTTATCAAGCAGGTGACATTGCCGCCCAGCTGGGAGCCCTGAATCTGTCAAACTTCTTGGGACATGGCATGCCAGCCCTTGCCCTACTGCACGTCACCACACCTCCTGTTCTCAATGACAACCACTGCGATGCAGGGGAGTCGCATTGCCAGGATTGCTTTCCACTCCAGGGCTGCCCAGGGTGTCATATAAGTATGTAACGTCCCCGGTTTACCAGGTCACTGGGTCACTGGGCCTGCTGGGCCTGCTCTCCGCTGTCAGTCGCTTCAGGGATTCCCCAGGCCTTGGAGCTTCTCTATGTACGTAATCAAAATGGTCTCGCGGGCCTGGGTATATTGTACATGCTTGGCTACTTCGCTTGCAATGCGGGCGGACTGAGCTGCCTTGCACCGCAAGTTGAACCCGAAACATCTGCCCAAGTGAACACTTACTTACTACACCTAAGTACCTAGGTAAGTAATGGTAAGTATTGATTCAGAGGGGACAGTTTACGTACCTAGCTAAGCCAGGTATCCAATGCGCAACCAATGAGTAGGCAGGTAGAGAGGTACGCAGAGACTGTTGCCCTCGGAAGTTCAACCACGCAGACATCACATCGCCGGAACACGCCATTCAGAGAATCTGTATAGAAAAGAGCATCAAGCGGCGCAACAACTAGAATGACTGTACGTGTAGCCCAACTGAAGCTTTGCGTGTCTTCATCGGCGCTCTCAAATTCCTCGACGCCGTCGCTCGTAATTCAAAATGCAAAGCATAGTCATGACGCCACCCGTGGACATCCAAGGGCCCAGTGTGGTCACCACAAGTATTTTTCAGTATTTGTCCCTTCCCTGGCGTTCCGTTTTCCCCTTTTGTTTCCCCGTCACTCCTCCACTCGCAACTACCCCCCAGGCATTCAGGCCTCACAGCCTCATACGATCTCGACCGGGTTCGCAAGTTTCCAAAACGATCTGGGCGTCGACGCGCCTAGTCAAACCACGTCAGCATCTTTCCTCCCATACCAGGCCACCCCAGGGACACACAAACATACCTGAAGCGGTCGTCATGCCAGAGGAGCTGCTCCCACTCGCCGGCACCAGTCCGACAGACGACCCCAAGCTCTGACCACCGTCACTACTGCTACTCTCCACGAGCACATCCAGCCGCTGCCGCTGTCCGTCAACCGTATTGATCTTGGCGGCCCCCGCCTGCTCCTCTAGGCATCGCGCACACATGGTCGGGACAGGTCGGATGGCCTTGCGCTTCTTGCAGGGGAACCGGGCTCTGTAGTAGGCGGGCGTCTTGGACCCGCTCTTGCTCGTGTCGAAGAGGAACTTGGGCTCCGCGAGCGTCAGGGACTTGGTCTCGGTCTCGAAGGTCCCTCGGGCCAGTGCGCACTCGCAGACATTCTGGAATTGCGGGTGGCAGCAGAGCTGAGGCAGCGTGTAGATGAAGACGCACATGCTGGCTTTTGAGGGTTGCTTTTCCTATTCGCCGTTGGCTTGCTTCGTGCAGGTCCGTGGTGAGTTCGATCCGAGCAGGGGCAAGTCAGAGGGTGTGGTGAGAGAGGGTAAGGCTTTGCGAAGGAAGGTAAAGTTGAAGAGAAGGTCGAAGAGAAGGTCGAAGTAGTTGGTGCTTGTAGCTTGGAGTCTTTGCGAGACCATTATTCACCCAGACCTCTTGGTCGTCCCAAGTACACTCGCTTTGCCAAAGCAACAATAGTCACAATAGCTCCCTTGTAAGGTGCCTGTGTGGGGCCTCCTTTGTTTGCCAAATGCAAAGGTTCACTTTGGATGGGCTTAAAATAGGCATCCCAAGACAGCCACTTGCGTATGTTTTCATTGTTTCGAAATATTCGAAATATTCGGAAGTCCAAAAGATCAGGAAGTTGCGATACTGAGTCGGGCTGGCAAGACTGGCGGCAGCGCTGAGCACTTGCAACACAAGCACAGCCGAGAATTACATCATTTACCACCCAAAATAGTTGTTTGTTTGCTTCCCTGGAGTTGCTCGAGTACGGCAGACAAGCCGGAGGTACCTAGGTAACCTCTCGGACCATTAGGAATGCCGTCTGGGTTTCTCACAAGCCCTGGGAATTGGACAAGCTTCAGCAGTCATAGAGCATCCCAGAAGTATGCAGAGGAGAGAACTGGGGACAGGCGATGTGCTGTTCGTTGTAGCATTGCCAATTGTTCTGTCGTCAAACAGCTCTCGAGGTCTGGTACCCGATCACAGGAACTTGTAATGGAGCAAAAGGTGGTCAGCAGTCTCGGTGGACTGGGTTAAATCCATAGAGACATACATACCAGTTCCTCATCAAACAAGGACGGCCATTTCTTTCTCCATGTCATTCCAGCGCCCTTTCCTCATCGGATCCAGATTTTTCAGTTTAGATAGCCATTCTCTCATGTCGTCAGCCAGCTCTTCGTCCTCAGACGGCTTTCGGTTCTTCAATGCCGATAAGGCTAACGTGTACTCGATGAGAGCCTCGTAAACCAACTTGCTGTCGTCATAGTCCTCAAGTAGATCTTTGATATCCACAATCTCTTGCTCTACATATGTCACTCTTTCTTCCACCGAGAAGGCGGCGGTGATAGTCAGGCGGTTGGCATATTCGAAGAGATCCAGCATCAAAAACTGATGGTAGTACCAAAGTGACTGATCATCAGGCCCAACATTTAGGCCCTCTTTGATCAAGGCCAGTTCTTCCTTATTGTTAGCATAAGCATCGACTGTACTTGGTGCATGGTCTGGCGTTACCTTGGTCGAAGAACTTCTTCCTAGCAACGGCATCAGCTCCCCGCTCATCCAGCAGCCTCGGGATCAGTTTGCTCCGGTTGTGCCATGCAGAGAAATTGGATAAGTCGACGCGGATCATCTTTGTGGTGAACTCGAATTCCGATTCAAGCATGCTTTTGCCGTTCAAGGCCGCGCTTTCGAGGTGTTTGACCACATTCCGCCGATAGCCCCAAGCATGGAAATTCCGGCGGTCCTTTGTGAGCATCTTGGTGTCAAGGCCCAGCTCTTCCTCCCATATCCGCCGTGCGACGACCGGGTCCAGCCTCTCGATGGCTTGTTGCAACAGCCATGACCTATACTTCCAGATCCAGTAACATTTCGGAAACTCCATCAACAGGGGAACCGTAAAGCCCAGCTCAGATTTGATCACCCCCAGGTCGTTCTGTTGTGCCTTTGCCTTCTCATCTACCACGAGCACATCCTCGCCAGCCGACGTGGGCGCAGCAGTGCCGTCAGCTGTAGTACCACTCCTCCCAGTTGTCTGGGACTCTGGGTTTGGCTGGGTCGCGGTCGACGAAGAGGAGGATGATTCGGCGGAACAAGTTGTGGTAGTGGCGGTCTGAGAAGAACTCTGCAACGCCGTCGAGGGCGAGGACCCAGGCGACGGTTTGCATGATAATCCAGAGGTTAGCAAGTGTTGTCTGCGGACGTTCCATATCGTGTAGTATTCAGGGTTCAGCCGGAGCAGCTTGGTGGTGAGCTGAAAGAGTTCGGGCGAGTGGTCGTTGTTTGCGACGTGTGACCGGACCTGGCCTTCGAGGTCGCGGTATTTCTGGATCTTCTCGAGCTCTTGTTGCCTCTGTTCTTCAGTGCGGGAGCGGTTGGTTCGGGCTACGCCATGCTGGTGTCCTTCGCATCAGTCGAGTCAACTTCTCATGGCCGTATCTGGGCGGTGTTCTGGGGATGTTGAACATACACTGGCCATCTCGAACCGCTTGTACCAGAAACGGGAGTTCAGAGAGGTTGTATTGCTTTGATATAAGGTGGCTTGGCGATGATGAAATGACGTTGTTCCTGGACGTCGCTCTCGAAGCTTGATCACAGTCAACACTCGCAAGGATACTTGAGTATGGAAGGGTTCAGAGTGGGGGAGGGGGGTCACATCAGCTGTCAGACAATACCCTAACCCTGTTCTCCTTCTTTCTCATCACTCGTGAGGTTCCAAGCTTGTGATATCTACGTAGTATTCATAGATGTCAAAATGAACATACACACACAGTACATCAGCACCAAGCAGATGGCGAGGACGTACCACACTGATGTTGCTTCAACAACACCTTGCTCCTTCCCTTTCAGCGTTTCTAGCAAGACCTCCATGTGACCTCGGGAGCATTTTCCATGCTGCAGAAGGCCTGTAATTCTCCCCTTGCTCCTGTCTTCTGGATGCTGAATTGGACCGTAGCTTCTTGCTATCCACTCACCTCTCATTTTCCCTTATGTCCTTCCATGTCTGCGTGTTATTCAATAAGTATCGATTACCTACATATCCTTTTCGCCTTACCTAGGACGATGTGTCCTTCCTCCTATTTCGACCTTGTGCTGAACAGTGTTATGAGAGCCCCAATCGACAACGGCATCGTCCTTCTGGGCAACACGAGTTCATACGGATGATCTGAACCTAGCTCCAGCTGGATCATGCCCCTTTGGCCTCCATCGTTTGACTGTGTTCTTGTCATATTGATGTCCAGCTTGGGTAGCTCACCTCGTCCGCCATCCGCTCGCTTTCCCCAGTGGGTCAACTTCTTCCCGGGCTGTATCTCGAACACTCTTAATTATCATCACTTCTTTGGCCCCATTCGTCGTTTCTTTTGTCCCTACTTGATCCATCTTGCTTCTTGGTATTGGGACTCTGCAAGTCTAGGCTGGTTCTGCCAGGTACAAGTACCATACACACCTTAGGGCCGCCATCACAAGATGATTCCTCCCACCACTCCACTCACCTCGCGGATGCGACAGCTAGGTCTCGATGCCCTGCCTCGGACTGGCCGCTCTGCAGACTCTGGCTACGGCTCTGTCGAGACTTCTCCTACCAAGCCACCTCCAAAGAGACGTTCGAACCGGAAGTCTCTGTCTTTGGCTGCCAGTCTTGGTAGCGAAAGCCTGCAATCGTACGATGGGACCGGCTCCGAAGTATCAGACTCCGAAAGATCCGACACCAGATTTGGGCCCGAGATCTTTCGATCCCCAAGTGTTGGCCCCGAGAGGTTCGCTACACTCCCACGGGCAGCACGGAGGAGAATCTCACGGACGGACTCGTATCCTGCGCAACAGTTCGACCGTCCGACCTACCATCACCCTCGCCACGGCTCTGACACAAATATTTCGTCAAGCAGAGCCAGCTCCTTGAGGGCCCTTGATCGCTTCGTGCCCCTGAGGGATCACTCCACACCAGGTTCAGCGAAGTTGCGCACAACAAGGCCCCTGGAAGAACTGACACCTTCTGAACGCCTTGTTCGGCATAATCAAGATGCCCCTGACCCCTTTTGCTTCAGACGAAGACCTTTGCCACCTTCTCCAACCGAAACTCGGAAGTCAAGAAGGCCTAGTCAGGGTAGGACCGTCCTTGATTCGGCGTCACGTAATCAATCTGATAGAAGAGTGAGTCGTCGCCATGTTCAGACATATCAAAGCTTATATTGAGGCACCCTGTACCACATTCTACACTAGTACTATCACATCAGGAAAGCTAACCAGACTTCTATCAGGTAAGCAATAGCATCTGGTCTGTAGGGGGCATGGCTCCTAATCAAGGGGCTGTTGATGATGGCCGAGGCGGTCGCGTCCAAAGCGGCACAAATGCACCAATGTTCCATAGCTTGTTCCCGCCCTCGAAACCCAGAGCTCAGGAAGACGTCGAGAAACACGAGGCTCGTCTCGCGTCAGCTTTCGATATCGACTAGTCGTCGAGGATTCTCGGCTGTGACCACGTGTCAATACCGTTGGAAAGCCAACCGAAGAAATCCCGTGAAACTTCGAAGCGAAAAACGTATTGGGAAGGCACCCAGCTGGTCAAGGAGGACCATCCTGGACGGACTACGCCCAAATCAACGACTGAGATGCGAGCGCTGCCAGTGGCCCCGTTCAAGGTCCTTGACGCACCAAATCTCAGGGATGATTACTACTGCTCTATCCTAGCATTCTCTCCTGTATGTCAGACTCTAGCTGTTGGCTTGGGCACCAGACTCTATAGTTGGTCAGAAGACACCGGCGTCCAGACGCTGGAGGACAATGGGCCTCATGACCTATCCTGGTTGACAACCCTCGATTTTTCTTCGACTCAAGGGAAGAAATGCATCCTGGCCTACGGTCGGTCAAATGGGCTCCTGAACCTCATGTCTCTATGGGATGCCCCCACTCTCTACGACCGCCAGTATCCTCGCTTCCGTTTTGCTCCGCACGTTGAAGAGGCACCCGTCGCCTGTGTGAGCTAGAAGCCAACGGTGACGGTTCGTCCGTCCCTGAATCCTCACAATCCCGGGCCGCTGGTTGAGAATGAGGATCTACTTGTTGGAGACGAACAGGGCAGTGTCTTTTACTACGCCATCGAATGGCCCCTGACGTACGAGACATTCCGTCACAATTGGAGGGGCAGTGTTCAGTGTCTCGCCTATATCTCAGCCCACAGTCAACAGATATGCGGACTGTCATGGTCACCAAGCGGAAACTTGTTCGCGACAGGAGGCAATGACAATCAATGCTTTCTATTCGAGACTGAAAAGGTCACGGCGGACCATGAAGAAGAGAACGATCGTGACCAGGCGATCAAGCAACTATTCTCTGCCTTCCGCGAGCCCATTCCGCCCCAAGACTTTGATCTCAGACGATTCTTGGGAGGACTGGTCACTGGAGCAGGTCCATCAACGTCATGGCCGTCACCAACGCTTCCTGGCAACTCGTCCTCCAGTCAACAAGTTGCATCGGACTCCTCATCACGCAGGACCAGTAACCATCCTAGAGAAATCGGCTCTATCGACGACCAGCTCACACGGATGCCCGTAGCATTGCCCTTTGCCCGCTTCTTCCGTCCCAACACAACCACGCGCTTCTGGGATCTCAATCGCCTCGTCAGCGAGCGTGTCGAACCTCGCTATCCCCCATCCCTCCCCACCAACGTACGCGCCGCGTCAGACCTGTTCCGCAACCCAGTCTCCAACACGTCAGGCGAGCCTCGCACAATCGAGGAGCGACACGCCAAGCATCGGTGGGAGCACAGCGCAGCGGTCAAGGCCATCGCGTTCTGTCCGTGGCGCGACGGCCTTGTGGCCACGGGCGGCGGGTCCCACGACAAGTGCATCCACTTCTACCACACGACGTCCGGGGTGGCGCTGGCCACCATCGCCGTGCACGCACAGGTGACGAGCCTCATCTGGAGCACGACACGCCGGGAGATAGCTGCGACGTTCGGGTACGCGCAGCCGGACCACCCCTACCGCATCGCCGTCTTCTCATGGCCCGAGTGCCGCCAGGTGGCAGCCATCCCTTGGGAGGGCGAGCACAGGGCCCTGTATGCGATCCCGTACCCCCGGGGGCCGCCGGACTACAGGGCTGCGAGGGATGCGACGGGCAGGGCGAGGAATAGGAGTGATAATAGGGACAAGAGGCGGAACCGGACTGCGATGGAGGGGTGTATTGTTGTTGCGGCGAGTGATGAGAGTATTAAGTTCCATGAAGTGTGGTCTGGGGGAAAGAAGGCTACGGTTGGCGGTTCGGGGCTGTTGGGAGGGAGTGATATCCTTGAGGACCTTGAGGGTATCGATAAGGATGGGGAAGTTATCCGCTGACTGGTTTGGCTTGGCTGGTGAGGGAGACTACCTTGGATGGTAGCGAGGCAGGACGGACAGGGGGAAAGACTGTGGTTGCAAGGAGGGGGGCCTGACGGCGCGAGATTTACAAGGTGAAGACTCTCGAGTGAACTCCTTGTTGCCCCTGGTCATCGAAGGATGGAGAACAAGGAAAGGTAAGTCAACAGCGTGTTGGCGTTCTCGTGGGGAAAGGCTTGTCGTTAGCAGCACAACGGTAACTAGATTGATCGAGTAGGCAGTGATGTGATCCTAGGGAGGCGTGCTTTCGGTCGGTCGATGGCCGTCATGACCCCTTGGACTGTTCATTCCACTTAATAGCATCTCTTGACCGTACCTTTAGCCTCTCCGAGCCTCCATAGGGTTGTTGGTATGCTTTCACGTGTGAACATGTTGATATCTAGTCGCATGTTGTTGGCCTGGTTCTGGACGCACTACTCGGTGGATTCCAGGTTTGCCAGCAGTCAAGATAGCCTCAAAGACGGTCTGCTTCGCATAACTGTTGTGTCCTAGATGGGCCACGGGAATCGTATTCATGTTCCTGTGGCGTTGTTCTGAATAGTTCGAGAGAGATAAAGCATACTCCCTTCGCGTGTCACCTTAGCAATCATACGTAAGAACCAAACCAACCCGCCAATGCCAATGAATGATCTTCAAGTACACCAAAGTCAAGATCAGGCCTCCCAAACTCCGCGTTCCAAACATCATCGCCCATGATAATCCCCGTGTCTGCCAATCTTTCCACGACCCCGCCAGCAAGACCTTGTTGTCGTTTTCCCCACCCGCTCATGTCTCCCGACACACACCTCCCCAAGGGACAAATCAGCAAACAACTCCTATGAACCGACCTCGACGGTGATGCTCCCGGACATGGTATTGCACGCCAGGCTCCCGCCGGCGCCGTCCCGGCCCTTGCGCGCGAGGACGTGCTTCTTGTACCCGGGGAACCCCTCGTCGAGGCGGATGATCTCGACCCCGCGGCCCGAGACGTCCAGCCCGCCCGTCAGGGTGTCGGCCTCGATGCTGCCCTCCCACGAGGGCGGGTACGACAGCCGGATGGAGGCGCTGGTGGTGGCGTGGCGGGAGTCGAGGACGCGGATGGCTGGGGTCGAGGACGACGAGATGGAGCCTTCTTCTTGTTGTTGTTGTTGTTGTCCTCTTCGGCGGGGAGGCGCCGGTGCCTCGTACGACTCCGTCTGGACGTGCCTCCACAGCGCGTCCAGGACGCGGATCACCGTCGTGCCGCTGGTCGTGGCCGTCTCGAGGGCGGAGGAGGACGACCCCCCGCCCCCTCCTCCCCCGGACGCCAGGGCGGTGGCGGCCTGGGACCTGTCCAGCACGGGGAGCAGGGTGAGGTCGATGTTTCCCGAGGTGGTGTGGACCTTGCACGAGGTACCAAACGCGAGGGAGCCCCTGACGGTGCCGCTCATGGTGTGCAAGTCTACCTCGTACCGGCGCGGGGGGATCGCCTCGCTCAGCCTGGCGGCCAGGGCGGGCCCGACGGTGCGCGCCGTCTGCATGGCCCATGACGCCGCCGCCGCGCCCGCCGCCTCGGCGACGGGCTCGTGCACCTCGACCGACCCGGACGTCGTGTGCACGTACAGCACGGCGGGCCGGGGGTCGCCCCTCAGCGCCGCCTTGGGCTGGACGCCGGCGCGCACGGGGCCCGACATGGTCTGCAGGCCGAGGTAGTCGTAGAGCGGCCAGGAGCCGGCGATGGGGCTGGACACGGTCCTGACCTCGATGCGGCGCGAGTCGAGGCCGAACGAGGCGGGCGCGCCCCCGTGCATGAGCTGCCCGGCGTCCTTCTCGCCGTCCGTGGCGGCCACGACGGGCCCGACGGTGCTGGAGATGCGCGCGGGGCCGGCCACCCGGAGCGACAGGTTGTCGAGCAGCTGCACGCCCAGGTGGACGGTCTCGATGCTCAGGCTGTTCAGGGCGCTGCCTGCTGGTGCCCAGACGGTCGCGCGGATCTGGAGGCACGGGAGGGTCCCGCCGTTCCTGGGCCATGGGACCGACGGCGGCGTGCGGATCTGGAGCTCTTGCTCGGCGTGGTCCCAGTCTATGTCGAGCTGGATCTGGTCGTCGTTTGACGCTACCTCCAGGGTGATGGAGGGCCCAGGGGTTCCTCTGCCAGAGCGGCGGACCACAACGTCGCCGCTTACATGGACTTCCTGGCCGTTCTGGGCATTGTTCTTCTTCATGTCCTGGACAAATGAGAGACTGTGGGCGTCAGAAAAGTCGAGATTGAAAGTCTGAGTTGGGTATATGGTCTGGTTGCTATCGCAGAGACGGCCTTCCGCCCAGGGCATCTCGCCATCAAAGGCTGGGTAGGCGAGTCTTATTCCGTGGCCGTCTTGGATAGGCATCTTTCCGATTGGCGATTTTCCAGGACCGTCGTGTCCCGAGCCACCACCACCAGGTATATGTGTCTTCTTCTGTGAATATGGTCAGCTCGGTGGCTTTGGGATGAGGGACGAGGTGAGTGTGAGAACGAGTTCAATGAAGCAGGGAGCTCTGTGTACGTCACAGGGTGACAACAGGATTGGTTCAAATAACATGTCAAGCGGCCCAAAGAGTGGCCCAAGCAAGCAAGCTAGCTGCGCTTCCCACTGGAGGAACCAAACAAGGCATGATACGTATTGCGTGACGTGTTACGAGGCCGTCCAACGCTGGAGTCGTAAACAAAACATCGCTACTCACCTCATCCTCCACGCTGACGAACGAGCTGACGAGGAACCCGACCGCCACGAAGAGCAGCACCAGACCCAGCACAATCATCCTGCAGGTCTTCCCGGTGAAGTGCGGCACGCACCTCCTCGCCCGGTCCCTCCATTCCCCGGCGCGCGAGACAGTGCTGTAGCCATCTCCCGCCGGATCTCCTCCCATATCCTGAAGACTCCGGTACTGGCGGTGACCGGCCAGGAGGCCCTGCGACTCTCGATCGGATGTGACGCGGCCCATGCTGGAGGGCGAGAAGGTCTGATAGTTGTTGGAGACGACACTGGTGGGCGACGTGGGCGAAGGGGTGTAGGCGGGCGGGGCCTCGCTAAAGAGCGACGAGCGCTCGGAGTAGGTTGTCCCGCTGCGCTGCGGGCGTGACAGCAGGGCCGTCGAGGACGGCGGCGTGTACCTGAGGCCAGGGCCGTAGCCGTACCTCGGATGTCCTGAACCAGAAGAGGCTGACGACTGCGAGCTTGGGTGAGGGGGGGATGTGGAGGAGCCGCCGCCTGCCCCAGCATGTGAGGCGGGAGTTCGGCCTGAAGGGTTAGTATCTACTCGCCCGTCTCGGCGCCTGGAGTTCAGCTCGCGCTCCTCCTGGGCTTCCCTTGCCTTGCTCTCAGCGGTGCTTCCTTGCTCTATGGTTGGGTCAGACACCCAGACATCTGGCACATGTGGTACCCGGGACGAAAACGCTGCTGCCACGGCGTAACCTGATGTCAACGGGCTGGTCCCACCACCACCACCAACACCACCACCGGCATGTATCCGTGCGTCCTGGTCCTGCGACGAGGGCGAGTAGGGGACGCCCGGGTAAGCAGAGCTGGTGGCAGAGGGGCCGGAACCAGAGCGGCCGAAATATCCATCCGTTGGCGACAGCACCTCGTCGTCATCGTGTTGGTCGTGGTGGTATTCATCACCGTCCCCCACAGCTGCTAGACCAGATCCATATCCCTGCCCGTGCTCAGGCGTGTGCTCCTCGACATCTGAGTCCTCGAGTCCCGAGTACAGGTTGTCTGAATAGGGATAGTCCGGCATGGTGGCCGCACACTGCCCCGGCGTGCTTGGAGTGCTGAGACTATTGACAAGCGCAGAGGCCAAAACCTTGGACGCGCAAGCAACGGCTGACCCGCTTTGCTTACTTTGTGTCGCAAGCGATGTCGTGTGTAAGTAAGGGTGGATCGGTATGGCGGAAAGGGAATCACAAAGCAGAGAGACCTGAAGTCATCACCAAATGGAGTACTAAGTAGGTATGTAAGAAAGACGGACGAGGAGCATGACAATGGACAGCTTAATTACATGTACCTCGACTTCGTCCCCATGAAGGATTAACAGCTACATACAAATCAGGTTAGTAGTGTGACGAGGCCTCCCAATTCTCTGCGCAGCTTTACTCATACGCAACGAGTTCGTTGCACAATCCTCGATAGCAGTCAGATACTGTATCTTGCCTGGGACGGGTAAATCCCGACATTTGCGTTCCTGCGCCGTGCCGAACTCCGCAGTTGGGATCGTCTATACCAAAAGAGGAAGCTGATAAGGAACTGTGCCCCTCGACATGATAGCCATGTAAGAGCCTCTGCTCTCGTCTTGCGGTGTGAGTGGCGCAAGTAAGAAGTAAGCAAGGGGCAAAATCCATCCGCGAGCAGAACATTGTACTTCGTAAGTAGGCTCTGGTAACATCACCTACCGCATTAACAACCCACTTCTTAGCCTCAACTCTACATATGTAGACGCAACGGTTTAGTCCGGATCGAGTCTAACGTCACTGCAGGTCAGCATCTAGACAAAAGAGGGTTAGAAAGCTGATCTGGCATGATCCATCTGGCCATCTGGCCATTGGCCAATTCGCGGGGGCGGGATGGGATGGGATCAGTAAAGGCATGGGCATCCCGCATGCGAGGCGTACACGATGACGAGTCCCTCGAGTTTCTTCATGAGACCCCTTCAACCCCTCGTGAGTTTAACATTGATGACGGTAGTTGATCAAGCTTGACGCGTCTGGCACCTCCCTGCCCATAGGACCGCCCAGGATCATGAAAGATTGATGAACACAGGGATCCTCAGGTCCGGGGAGCCGGAACGGCACCGGGGCAGTCAATCCTAGTAGAACCAACCATCTTTAATTTTGACGTCGCTGACGAGACGGACTCCTCTGAGCTGCTCGTGCTTCTTGCTCTATCGAGTATGTTGTGCGAGGGAGGGCCATGGTGTGTCCCGGCCTCTCCTGGTATCACCTGGAAGTCACCTCGCTTCTCTCCTTGCTCTCTCCATCTCCCCCTCTCAACGCCAGTGGCATAGATCAAGTCATATGCGGATTCCAAATCAGTGCTCAAGTCATTTTCCACCTCTACTAAACGCCTTTGTAGATGCCGCCGTCGTGCGTTCTGCTTTGCAGTCGCTGGTAATGCCTTCCGTCTGATGGGTATCGTCCCACCAGCCACTTCTGTTCTCCCCGAGGACTGAACGTGTCCTCTCCGACTCTTCCAACAGATGAGTACTCTTTCCAACACTGTCTCATCCCATATGATTGGTATCTTTCTTTTGGGTGGCCTCGCTGTGCCGTCGTTGTTTCAGTGGAGACCTAGAACCGTCTTCGAATTCTCGTAGACGATCCAGGTGATGCTCAGGGCCGGGGCGACCTTGAGCAGGTTTGGCGTCAAGCCCTTGTACATTCCCCGCATTCCCTCGTTTCTGTACGTCTTCTGTGCCACATCCCAGATGCCCGTGTACGTGGGCGGGTGCATGAACGTTCCCTGGGTTTGGAGTCGTGTTCGGAGGACGTTGAGAGGGTAGACGACAGTGGCACCAAAAGCACCCGAAGTCGCACCGATAAAGCCGGTCACAACGTTTCCTGGCGCAGCGTCCTCCTCGTGGATGCCGTAATATTTGGCCTTTTGCCGTGTGAAGGTTTTCTTGAGGAATTCGAAGGTTCCCATGTCAATCGCGCTGTAAGGGAACATACCGACCAAGCCCATGGTGATGCCTCGATATGCAGATCGGAAACCGCCCTCGGCAAACATCTTCTTTGCGGTTTGCACAAGGAGAGCGTTGCCACTTAGACCGCCTTCGACTGTCTCGCACTGCAGGCGGAACTTGAGGGTATCGAGGGGGTAGACACAGAATCTAAAGAAAAAGTGTTAACGGTGAATCATGGGTGACGGGGGATCAAGGGCAGAGGCTCACTGTGCCGTCATTCCCGCGACACCGCCAGCGGCAAATTTGGAATAGGGATTGATCTGTGTTGGATCGCCATGTCCCTCCAGGTTCGCCAGAGTGCGCTTGGCGGCTTCGTACGAGCCGAACTGAGGGCGTCGAGTTAGCATGCATCAATCTTTTGGGGGAGGGCGGAGGGAGGCAATTAAGGCTGAAATACCTTGATGGCCGTCTCAGGCATGATCTTGATGACATTCAATCCATTTCCTAACACACAAGGTTCTCAGCATCTTCACGTCACAAAATCACCAAGGCCCCCCTCGCTGTCATGCGCGACGACAAGGATGGGTGGCCGTAGTGGAAAAGGTAGTTGGGTGGATCAGTGGTGCTCACCAGCAAAGAAGGTTCGGATACCGCCAGCCCTCCACAGTTCGTGGACAGCATTTCTGATAGGTTTGCCGGCCGTGCGAACTGCTGAGATTGGTTGTCCGGTTTTCGCAGTATCGAGGGCTGCTCCTGCCTTGGTCTTTGTGTTGACGAGCAGGTAGACCTTGAGACGGTCGAGGGGCGCGGTGGCCGTACGCGAGATTCCACCTGCGAGAGCTCCGGCAATGAAGTAACCTGGTTCAGGCAGGTATTGCGTCAGTCTCGATATCCCAAGCTTAGTATCGCACTCTTCCTCTTCCTCTTCTTCGACATCAACGTCGCGAAATTGCAGCTGGGAGTGGTGGTCGTGGATATCGTAATAATCGCGATCGCGGCTGTCATTCTCAAGCGAGGCACCTGAGGTAGTCAAGACTTGAAAGCCCTTGACAGCAGCTCCAGTGGCCTGCTGGATCGGGGCGGTTTTGCTGCCGGCAGCGGATTGAGAGTGAGATGCGTGAGCTGCTGCCATGTTGTCGTTGGTCGCAGTGTCGTCTCCGAGTGGTGGTTTGAGTTGTGAGGATATGGGTGCTTTCCTCGACGGAGGTCGTTGTGAAGAATCGGCTGAAGCTCCAGCTCCAGTTGCGGTGGTGTGTTTGGTGGTGGCAGCAGTGGCCGGTGGGGTTGTGGTTGCGTTGACGGAAGGAGACTGATCAAGAGGGGCAGGTTGTGCAAGCCTGAGGATGGAACCAAAAAGTGTGTTAAGAAGGAAGCCGGTCGTACCTAAACCCTCGAGAGTCTCATCCGCGACCATTGAATCGCCCTCGGCGTTCAGAGTAACAATTGAAGAATAATACGATAGTGCCGCCACTAGGGGAGAGTCGTGCGCGTGCGCAGGCATAAATAGCAGAAAGTCACTTTGGCCGCAAAACCTTATTAGCAAATATTCCCATTACTTTGCTTTCTTGGGGCGAGGCGAGTCTGAGAGCAGGAAGGCTTTCTTTCCAAAGGGGGAGAGAGCCATATTTCTTTTCTCATAGTCCTTCGGGTCTCGAGGTTGGCAGGCAAGCCGACCCGATTCTTATTCCACGGAGCTTTGACAAGCGACTTCAAGACCCAACAGGTCTCCATCTGGGAGGGGGAAGGGGATTTTTCAAGCCTTGAGGCAGCGTACAGGTTTGATATCACGACATCAAGGGCAGAGAAGATGCTGAGCAGTGAAAGGGGGATCTTGGCCGGAAATACAACAAGAGTTGGTACTTACCGCCATTCTTCAAAAGTGATGTAGCCATCGTGGTTCATGTCGATTTCGTCAAAGAAGCCAGTGAGTCTCCTCTTGGGCACAGTGAGCCCAGCCTTGTGGAAAGCCGAGCTCAGCTCCTCATGTCCCACCCTGCCGTCGTGGTTTCGATCAATCGAGTCGAAGAGCAGCCGCAGTTGGCGCTCAGCAGCCTCGACGAAGACGCGGAACTCTACACAGAAAGCCATCGCATATCAGCAAAGGGCCTTGCCCCGGGTCGAATGCTTGTTACATAAGCAGTGTCGACGACAAGACTCGGAAGATCCCCTACCTTCGTACTGGATCTTCCCATCCCTGTTTGTATCGACCACCTTGACCACCTCCCGCAGCATGTCGTCGGCATTCTGCAAGGGGTGGTCTATCCTCCGCAACCCCTTCTGCAGGCCCTTGATATCAAGCTCCCCCGTGGCCTGGGGATCCAGCTTCTTCCACAGCTCCTCGACCCTCCTGTCGTGCTGGTTCTGCGACTCCTTCATCTCCATCTCGACATCCGTGACCACTTTGGTGATCTTCATCCTGCTACTGGGGGTATCATCGCAGGGAGAGTCGTCGGCGGGGAGACAGCATAAACAGGCCCGTGTGGGAAAGGCGGGCGCCAGAGACAACAAGCCCCAAAGGACAGGCAGAGCTTGGCGCTACGGTCGGAAGTGTCGCCCGCGATTGCTATATTCCTATCATGGCTCGGTGTTGTCGCGTGGTTGGTTGTTGGGTTTCTCCTATCTTCCAGGCTCGCCGTTCGGTGTTCAGAAATCAATGAATCAAAGTCTGCGGGACTTATGGCTGGGAACAAAACAGAAAGCAAGTAAAATCAATATGCGCGATGAATTCGTGTGGATTGAGGTCGTGAACGAGGTTGTACAGTTTATGTAACCGTACCTTTTTTGCGAGGTCGACGACGAGATCTTGGACTGGTTGAACGAGAGAGCTCTTTGCTGATGACATGCCAGTCAGTGGAGACCCTGTAGGCGATAGCTGCTATAGGCTGCTATAAGCTGCTGTAGGCTTTGGCCCCCCCCCCCACCTTGGCAATCCGGAATTAGGAACTGACGTTCCTGAAACTCCCGTTTCACTTCCCTCCTTTTTCGGGCCGAGGCGCCTGTGTCACTGGACCAGCTCGAGTGGCCCCCAATTCGTGGGGGCCGTTCCAATTGGCCAGTCAGAGCTTCTTGGTTGTCACCGGCATGGCCAACTCGCCGAAATGCTGCCGATACGCCGACGTCCTGGGGCTCTGTTGACCTTCCACCAGACAAATGCTACATACTCCGTACTTCACAACCATCATAGCTACGGCCATTGTGCCGTGAGCATACCTCTTTGTTTGCCCACCACACCACCATGATATGGCTGCCAACTATTGGGACTCGACCCAGAGGAAGAACTGGCAGTTCACCAAGGAGCAGCTGGCCTCGATGCGCCAGAAGCTCGAGGATGAGGATCCGGGCCTGGTCCAGAGCTTCGGCTTGCCACAGCTGCCACACCTCAACATCTTCTTCAACCAACGTGAGCACCATGTGGCCCTGGAAGAGAAAGAGGCCTTCAAAGACTGCCTGGCTGACTTAAACATGACCCTTGACATACAACAGAGATAAATCGACTGGGAAAACGACTTGGGGTCCGGCAACAGGCCATGGCTACTGCCCAGGTCTACATCAAGCGCTTCTACACCAAAGTCGAAATCAGGAGAACGAACCCCTTCCTCGTCATCACCACCGCGTTATACCTGGCATGCAAGATGGAAGAATGTCCCCAGCACATCAGGTTGATGAACCAGGAAGCGAGGAGCCTCTGGACTGGTGCGTCACGGCCTCCCCAACAACGCTTGGTGCCAGAGCGAGAACGAGAAACACTGACAGGCGACGGACAGATATGCAACTCTTCCACGACCCGTCCAAGATAGGCGAATGCGAGTTCTGGCTCATCTCCGAGATGAGCTCCAACCTGATCGTCCACCAGCCCTACCGCACCCTCACCAGCCTCCAGTCCAACCTCGGCCTGACCCAGGACGAGATGGCCCTCTCGTGGTCCATAATCAACGACCACTACATGACCGACCTGCCGCTCATCTACCCGCCCCACACCATAGCCCTCATGGCAGTCCTCCTCGCCATCGTCTTCCGGCCCTCGCAGAACGCCAGCCAGGGCGCCGGCGCCGGCACCCAGGGAGCGGCAGGCGCCATGGCACAGGCCAGCATGTCGGGCATCAACGCCGTCACGGCGGCCCTCGCCCAGGCCCACGTGAGGCAGCCCCCGACGCCGGGCGCGCCGCCCGGGCAGACGCCGGCCGACGGCCTCAGCGCCGCCCAGGCGGCGGCCATGACCAAGGAGAAGGGGGAGCGGTACTCCAAGATGCAGCGGTTCGGCCTGTGGCTCGCCGAGAGCAACATCGACATCGAGGCCATGGTGGACTGCACGCAGGAGCTGATCTCGTTCTACGACTTCCAGGAGCAGTATAACGACAAGTTGACGCGCGAGCAGATCGTGCGCTTCATCAAGGCGAGAGGGCTGGACAAGGGCTGAAATTCATGACGTGGTACGCCCAGACGTGGTCAGATTATTCATGTGAGAGCGGCACCTCCAAGGGTGAGAGACCCCTGGAGGGAAGCACCTTGTACCGCTCAAGATAACGCTGGCTTCAAGTTGGTCTTTGTTACGGATGGCCCTTCAAGGAACCAGTCTGTCTATACGCCCACCACGGAGCAAAGTTGTTGGGGCCGTGTCAGATAGACCAAGCCGACAGATAGCCTTGGCTGCTGTGCCCGGGAACTCGGGCCCATGGCCACCATGTTACGAATCAGCCGAGTTTTCGGACTGCTAGGCTCGGTGGAGAATATTGGATCAGCAACTAGAATGCGTTGCACGGGGCTTGCAGGCAAAACTAAGGTTGAAGAGGGGGTTGGTTATCCAAGGGGGTGATGGGTCGTTGATTTCAAGCCACCGTTATCTCTAGCTCTGGTTATGTTCTCCCGCGCTCATGGTAGAGCGGAAGTGTAATATTTGCACAGATTGCCCACAATTTGTACATTTCCCAGTGACAGAAAGCCCCCCAACACCGGTCATCGGACCTCATACCTCATACCACGGTAACAAGCTGCAGGTATGCTTGAAAGGGCTGGCAGCTGGATAGTCCCTTGAGGGCGAGAGCGCGGCGGCTGCAGGTGATGTCTGCGTGTGCCGCCGTCGTCTGGCCACGCTTGTCCTCCGTGAAGCCTATGAGGCCCTCTCCGTTCTCGCCTCCTCTAGAACGCTTTGACTGGCTAAGCAGTAGTCTCCGTCGGCTCCTCGTCCGTCCATAGGTCACGAAATCACCAACTGCCTCGTAGGTTTTGGGGAATTATAATTTACGGTCGAGGTTGCTTCTCTTCATAATGTCACACCCCATCTTCCTCAGCCATACCGACGGGTCCAGTGTGGTATCAACGGCTGGATATATATAAATTTGCCGGTGGGAGTGTCAGGATACTCTCTTCTAGTATATGGCTTCTGAAATGGAGTACATGCTATGTCTCCCCCTTACAAGTGGGACCCAGTATAGGCCAAGGTCCAGGCTTGTGACATTCCAGATGCCGTAAAGGTCAACACCGTTATCACAAATTAGGGTATGCTCCGAGCCAATCCAGTGGATGCTTATTCCAATAAAGGAGTCAAGACCTCGAATATTGACGGCCTAATGTGGTCCACCACTCTTGACCCTCAAAGGCAGGCCGAGCCATCTTCGGCTGGCCCATGTTGATGAACGTAACGAATAAAACTAATTATGAATATACAATGCCTCGTATCCATCATCAACGAACGTCCCAAACGTTCTATAGTAGAACGATCCAATCCCAACCTTGAAACGCCTTGCCTAAAACCACCCGCCATGTCATTGCCCGTCATGGTCTTCCGTCACGTACGTTGCGTGGTCGTAGAAGGGTAGTGCCACCTCGATGGCTTCCCGGCCGTCCGCACACCCGGAGACTCTTGAGCGGTAGTAGTCGTAGCAGTCGTAGCAGCAGCAGCAGTAGTAGTAATGGCAGCAGTAGTATCAGAGGTCGGAAACCTCCGCCTGGCCAACTGCCACTGCCTTTTGACCTCGGCCCTGAACCCCTCCTCCTTCTCCTTCTCCTGCACCACCCCCGGCCCCATGGCACCACTCGAGGTGCCCGTGTCACGGTCCTACATAACGACACACTCCCTATCCCTGCTGCTGCTAGCGCTCCCGCCACCGGCCGCCGCGGGCGGCACGCCCTGCCTGTACCCGTTCGCCCTGCGGAACCCCTGCGGCGACGGCTGCTGGTGTCGCATGACGGGGCTATGGCCGGCCGAGAGGCCCGGCGGGCGCGGCGCAGGAAGCCTCGACGTGCTGCTCGACGGCGTCGGGCTGCCCACAGAAGGGCTCGGGCTGCTCTGTGGGTGGCTCGGGTGACCGGCCGGCGGGACGTATGGGGTCTGCCGGGCAGCATCTTCGTATGACGGCGGTGCGTCGTCGAGGCCGTCGTCGGCGGGCCGGCTGACACCCTGAGAGCGGAGGACGGGGGGCACGAGGGGCCGCACCTGCTGCTGTGCAGGTCGTGAGGTGCCTCCTTGTGCGCCTCCTTGTGCGCCCCCTCGTGCTCCCCCGCGCCCGCGCCCGCTATTCGCACCCCCGCTGACACTCGAAGCCCGCTGTCCTGGCGGGACTGACGCGTTGTTGCTGGACTGGCGCGGGTTAGCAGAACCACGTCGCCCGGCTTGCTGCTCGATGAATTGTTCGGAGAGTTGCGCCTCCCTGCGTCGTTGGGCTTGCTCGGCACGATGACGCTGGTCTTCTTCCTCTTGGAGCTGAAGGGCTAGAGCCAAATCGCGGTCCTCCTGCTCCTTAGGCGACGTAGGTGCCGCTTCCACCTGACCCTTGTTCTTCCCTTTGCTGCTCTGGACTGTTGTCCATTCTTGTCCGTTGGATGCTGACGCGCTTCCCGATGCATGGTCATCACTGCCCTGAGAAGGTCCGCCGATAACAAGGAAATCGCCCGAAAAGAATTCCGAGCGCTCGCCATTGACATCTACCAGAGATTCCCATACGATTTCATCATGCCCTGCATAGCCCGCATCGGTAACAAGAGCGAAAAGCTGAAGGGTTTGTGGGTGCCGATACAGGGTGGAGAAATGGTCGTTCCTGAACAGTATAGCCACGGAGCCGGGGCGGATCGCCTTAGTGATGACCTCCAAACCCCATGGCGTCAGTTGCGTTGCGAATGTCTGAAGAAATGATTTGATGGTCATGATGTCCTGGTAAATGCCCTGCTCTTCCTCGGACAAACCTTCACCTGTTGGACTGCTCAGCTTGTCATCTAGCTCCTCTTCCCTGAATAAGATGTTCTGGGCATCCTCATATGATTCTGCCTGGCGTTGCATAGCTCCATATACAGGCTCATCCCGTGGAGGCAGCCATCCATGGATGAGGGGTACTTGGAAGATCCTGTAGTATGCCATCTCCTTTGTATCTTCAAAGGTGCCAGGGATTAGGTTCCCCCTTTCGGTAGGATGGAGATGGGTTAGTGATGTTCGTTTGAAGCTCATTTCGGTTTCTTCTGTTGGGATAAACCTTGGATTCACGTTCATTCCGGTGTGCAGCCCTTTCAGAAATGCATAGAGCTCGGTGATGTCCGGTAAAGCTTGGTCAGGGGTTGTCCTCCGTTCAGACATGAGCTCGTCAAAGACAGCATCCAGTAGCAAGTCTAGAGAGATTTGTTCCCGGGTTTTCAGGGTATTGACGAGGACCGCGTCCTGTGCACTTGCAGGCGTCGTCAATGTCAGCGCATTGACGAGCGCCATCAGCGGACAAGGGCCATTCGCGTTCTGGATAAGTATTGGCGACTTCCGCACGTCTTTGGCGGCTATCGCATCGTGCCAGTGGATATTTTTGACCTGGTAGGTTTCTGTCTTTCCAGCCGCTGTCGGTCTCGGTGGTGGTGGCGGTGGTTTCTCGACATCTCGTAGTGGCAGGTCCGGGGTTTGGCCCTCGGTTACTATGGTATCCTGAAGGGGCTCTCCTAAAGAATCAGGAGCTGTCCCGTTACGGGTATCGGCTGAGCTCTCTCCCCATTCGTGCGCGTCGTTGGCGGCCGTACCAGGAACAGGAGGAGGCTTCATAGGTGCCTTGCCCTTTCCTGACACTGTCATGTCATCCCAAGCATGGCTGCCTTCTTCTAGCTTTTGGTCTTCCAGCGAAGTTCGAAAAGACGGGGGCACTGCGATGGAGGACTTCTCGGGAAGGTCATCTCCCCAGCCAGCCTTTTCCTCCGGGGCGAAGGTCTGCACCACGGGCGGATCCGAGGAGGGACCTGCCGATTCTGCTCTCGAGGGTACTTGAGACGCCCATATATCCTGTGCTGGCTCCTGATCTGCCGGAGTCGAAAGAGTTGAAGGCGCTAACGAGTTCTTCTCATCCAGCGCCGGTTGCCAGGGGTTCTTGCTTCCCTCGTTCAGAGTCAACATAGAAAAGTCCTCAGATGGGGGTAATGGTGGTAGTGACGGTGGTGGCGCGGTGGGCATCGGTGGCACGGTGGCATTGTTCAATCCACTTGACTGTGACATCTTCCTCCTGAAGGGGTTCGTTTCTGTTCCGGGGACCGACATGGCAGAGCTTGGTATCTGGCTTAGATACTCGTCCGACCCTGCAGCCACAGCCGGCTGCGGTACACTGATTCCTCCATTGCCCGTGCCCGCTGTCGACGAGCCATCTTGCTTTCCGTTTGTAGCCTGGTTCTCCCCCGCTCCGTGATGATACGTAGCCGAGGTTTCCTCGCCTTCTTCTTCACTGTCAAAGCCTCGCTCCCAGCTGTCCGCGTCCGAGTCCGCGGCATCATCCAGCTGCTGCTCTGGGGTGACCTCGGGCGTCGCAGTGGTAGGGAGTGTTCCGCTCGTGCCCTCCATGTTCAAACGTGGCGAAATGCTCGGATGGACGGTAGCATTTGTGGGCAGTGGCTTTCGGGTAACCATTATAGGCGGCAATGTAGCGCGGCGAGAGGCGCATCGAAAGGAAGCCTGCCTCGGCTATCAGACAGCTGAGGGAACGCCGGGTTTGCAGGCAATCGATGAATAGGTGTATCGTATTGAATTAATTATAGGAGGCAGCTAGTAGATCGGAATGGTCTTCCCCGGCTGATGATTCAGAGAGACAGGCAATGGCCAGCCTGACGTCGGTGTCGAACGGCTACCCAGTGTCGGGGGCCTTCCTGGATGTCTTGGAGGACCTGCAGCAAATGGAGGATGCGTGGGATAGATTGAGGAGAGTTCTAGTTATGGGCTTAAATGCAACCCAGGGCTGAATGTTCTCGAAGGTGCTTTAGCAAGCCCGATACGGAAATGGACTAATAGGGCTTGGCTGGAAAGGTGACCAGAAGTTTTGAAATGGGTGAAGTTAATGTTGACTTGCATAAACCACGAGAATTAGCAATTGCTCCTGTAGTATGTACCTTATTGACGATGGCCTTGGAAACAGGCAGCCCGCAACGTGCTGTGGTGGAGCTGGGGGTACAGTGTGGCTGAGTGACAGGTACCTTGTCATGTTCCCGACCACCACCATGAATCATGTATTCTCGCACTAAGTTGGAAGTACCCTTCATATCGATAAGGCTGTGGTGGCCATGCCTCCGGAAACGCCCACTCACTCCAAATCGTATTAATGGCATTGTCTCCAGCAGCCTTTCCACCAAGACACCAGACTTTCACATACGCCAATCCCAATACTCCAAGATGCTTATCATTCCAAATGCAACAAGTGATTGCGTGTCTCCAACAACTGCGGCGCGTGTATTGCCTCTTCCAAGGCCTCCCAGCCACACACGATCGGCATGACGCAGCCTGCAGGGGAAAGCTTCCCGGAATGCCGGATTCCCCTGATATCCCGATTCCTACTACGGTGGGCCATACGGAACGGGCAGCTAAAGGCATCGAACGGTCTCAGATGACCTTCTGATGTCAGCCTTGTTGAGTCGTGATATCGAAGGGTAAGTAGAAGGATCACCCACCTAAGTGACTAATACGACTCTGTACACCTGGACAGCTTTTGAATGGTGACAGAAAGAGCGGCTTGTTTCAACTAGGTAACTGATAACTGCAGCCTCGTGAGATAGACTGCTCGGCCAGGGCGAGTTTGACCCGGACGATTTCATAGCTCAGCATATTGCCATACAATGAAGATGAATTGGGGCAATACCATCATGTTTGATTTCACTTGCTTAAACACTCCAAGCTATGTAGATCCGTTGAAAAGACGACTTGAGTAATATACCTTCTCGAAACTCCCCGTCTCTAATATGTCAAGCACCACCCAGCACACCCACATACCCGTGTGAAGCAGGCGGCGGACAGTCAAGAATCGCCTCATTTTCTCACCCAACTCTATGGTTTAGTCCTACACAGACACCCTACATACAAGGTGACACATCCGGATGTAGCCCGTGGCCAACGTAGCCCATCGCCTCGCTGGCAACGGACGGACAAGCATCCAACTTCCCTTCATCACCCCCACCCAACTCAACGTCACGGCAACCGCTATGTCTTTGCTTCCAAACCAACGCCGGCCAGGACGACAAGTGTTCCAGGAAGAGGAAGAAAAATCCTAATTCAGAAGGAGAAAAAAAAAGACGTCCATTACAGTCAGAGGGTCTCTCATCCTCTTAAGATCACAACCTCCATTCTATATTCACTGGCCTAACACCTCCCCCCCCAAAGTCCAAGTTTCTTCCCAGTAAACCAGATTAACCCGTAATGTCCAAGACCCTAACGTCACCTCGAGACGTGGAGCGAGTCCAGCCTCCGACAGCTCGCCGTCTCGAACCGCTCCGCGACCGCCATCTTGGCCGGGTCCTGCTTGAACCACCCCTGGGCCTCGTCGTACAGCCGCTGCTTGTGGAGCATCTCGTTCTCGCACTCGGCGCGGAGGTGCCGCACCAGCCCTATCTCGGCCGTGTTGTCCATGCGCGCCATCTGCGACTTGGTGTACGTCTTGATGTCGCTCGGGTTGACGTAGTACCGGACGTTGAGCTTGGGCGTTACCCGCTCGTGCACGTACGGGTACTCGGGCACGTCGAAGACCATCCGCGGGCCCGAGGGCGTCGTGCTGCCACCGGAGAAGAGAGAGGAGAGGAGCGGGAAGAGGAAGAGGAAGATGATGGGTAGCAGGCCCATGAGCGTGTTGAAGAGGCTGTTGTCAGGGGCTGCTTGGTCGGGATCGCGGGGTCGCCTGCGTGGCCGTCCTCCACCGAATTGGTGTACTCTGATGCCTGGGCCACCACCAAAGTTGAAGACGAATTGAGGACCTGTATCAAAGCCTTATTCGTCAGCATGACTGTTCCCAAAGATGCAGTACAGAGGTCATCGTGTGCATGTGTTTACTCACCGCCGAATGGACCACCACCACCACCACCAAACCCGCCGCCGCCAAAGAACCGCTGGAACATCTCCTCAGGACTCAGCTCATCCTCCCACATGCCCCCTCCCATGGGCCCACCGCCGCCCGCATTCCTCGCCGCGAAGCCACTGAACGGATTCTGTGCCTGTGCCTGGCCGAACCTGCTGTCCGGGTCGCCGCCGAACCTGTCGAACTTGTCCCTCTTCTCCTTATCGCCCAGCACGCTGAAGGCCCTCGCCACCATCTTGAAGGCCTCGTCGGCGTGCTCATGTCCGTTCTTGTCCGGGTGCGTCAGGAGCGACTGCTTGCGGTAGGCCTTCTTGATGTCGGCCTCGGTGCACGTCGTCTTGACCGTCTCGAGCCCCAGGATGTCGTAGAAGTCCGTTGCCTTGCACCGCCGGATCCGCAGCACCGCTGCCTTCTGCTCGACCGTGTACTTGCGCTCCTGGTTGCCCTGGTTGTGGTCGCGGCTCCGGGCGGATGAGGAGTCGTTGGAGGCGTCCGCCCCGGAGGCGGTTGCGCTGGACGGCATGGCGGCCGGCGTTGAGACGTGTGTGTATCGGATTACGGAAGCAGCGGGTGAGATGCCGGCTCTTAGCTATCGTCAAGGTGTGGTATGATTGAATGGTCAGGTAGTCATCGGCTGCCGTTGTAGAGCAACGAGATATCGCAATCGTGCTAGCGGCTGTGGCAGCGGGGACACTTGGACAGGTGGTCGTAAATATTGCAAGCTTGCCGGGTGCAAGCAGTGGATGATCAACCTCGACAGTAGCGGGACCGGTAGGTACCACTGTGCTAATTATTCGATAGGTCGTCCTCCGCTGAAAAACCACTGGCTGTCTGTTTATCCGGTCTGTTGATGTTGCCCCGCAGGGTTGACGATAGTTCTTCCCTTGGATGAAGGAGTCGTGGTGGGAAGGTGGCTTCTTCCAGAGGCTGGAATATCGATGGCTGATGGTTGATGGCGGTATTGACAGGCAGCTGCAGCAACTTTGTATGTGAATATCAACAACTCAAAAGTGCCAAATGCAGCCTTATCCGGTCGGTGGTCTTGCAAATGTTAGTCCTCGCTGCAAAGAATTCACAAGTGGCCGGCCGTACGTATCATTCAAGACTGCAACGGCAGCCAACATTTGGAAAAAGCACCCACCCATGCTGGCTGGCTGCTCTGCTTTACCTGCGGCTGCCGGACCACCTGACGGGCCTGACAACAGAGGCTTACGTAACTCGTGTGCGCTGGGTCCATCCCCCTAGCACCCCCTGTCGCCCTGGGTTCTAGAAGCTCTCTGCAGCTGCATTATGTCACTGGCCACCCAAAAAAAGAGAGCTGCGGGAAAACAAAAGGCAAGAAAAAAAGAAAGAAGTTGCAATTCTGAACATCGCTCGAGTCTGAAAGAAGGGCCAAGCCTCTACGCAATACACACCATCGTCATCACCATGGCAACACCGGAGACTGAGCCGTCCAGGTCACTTATATCCCGCCTCAATGCCTGGGGCCGTACGTCTTTCGCCCCCCTCCTCCCTTCCCCCCGGGCCCTCCCTCTGCTCGCGTACCCCGTCGTTACCCCGTTGCCCTCGTCACCCCGTTGCCCCGTGCCCTCCCTTCCTGCTCACCCCCCAGATCCCAGGAAGAAAAGCTGACCCCCTCGATCGGCAGTATCCTCCATGCCGCCCATGGGCATGGCGACCCTGATCACGGCGCTGCACTACCGGCCCTTCCAAAAGCTGCCCATGCTGGTCTTCACGCCCATGCTCGTCATCGGCAGCTACCTCAACGTCGCCGGGTACAAGATCGACAGCGCCGGGCTGACGGCGGCCTGGTCGGGCCTGTACGTGCTCCTCGCCGCCAGGAGGCGGCCCGCGTCCCTGAGGCAGCGCTTCACGGCGAGGGGCGCGACAAGGGTCGCCGCCATGGGCCTGGGGACGATCAATGCCGTGGCCGGTGGGTATGCGTACGGGACTGGGGATAGGGAGGCGGAGAAGCAGGAGAGGAAGGAGAGGAACAGGTGGGGCATCGAGAAGGACTGAGGGAGGGTGGACTGAAGCTGGGAGCGGGTACGGGTACGGGTACGAGAGAAATGCGTGAGTGACCTGGATAAGGTCAGGAATCTATGCCAATCCATTAGGGGCGCTGAGGGAACGGCAGATCCCTACATGTGTGGCATTGTTGATCTGCTAAGGCATGCTCAGACTCCCGAAAGGATGAAAACGACAGTGACTGGTGATATTGGTCTAGAGGAAAGACTCCTCGACCACTTTATTCCAGTAAGGTTGTACATATCCTAACTTAAGAGTCCACACTTGTTTCCAAGCGATAGGTCTCCATGTGGGCTGAGAAGAGTATCGCTCTCTCTGTGGGGATTGAGCCTCTAACCAGAACCATACCACAAACGCTCCTGTAACTTTTTATGTATCATACAGTAGCTCTTTAACAAAAGAAATGAAAAACCAATCAGACTGCCAGCCCTGCCCTAAAACGCCAGGAGGTCCTCTCAGCGCTTGATAGCCTCCTAAGATACCCTGTCCAATTCCCTGGAGGAATGACAAAACATACGCAAGTTATTGCTCTAGACCGCAAAAGAAAAACCTGAATGAAACACCGCTCTCCCGCAGACCTGATCCCACTGAAGACCATTCAAGGCCGATAGAGAGTCTCATTGTGGAATGTGGTGAGGTGATCTCTCGAGGATCAGCTCGTCATCTGTGGGCAAGCTACAGTGACGAGAGAGCCCCGTGTTGAGGAGCCTGCTTGCCTAGCTGCCGAAAGACTCTGAAGGTGTTCCAGCAGATGAAAATGAAGAAGAATGAGACGACGAGAAACCGAGTCCGACGCGATCCGACCGGATGCTGAGCCGGGATGGTCTCAGCAAGCGGGGCCAGCGACAGGTGCTTGATGTCGGCAACCTGGAATTTGGTGACATACTCGACATCACAGTCTCGTGGCTTTGGTGAGGCAAAGATCTTGTACTCGTCCAGGATCCGCTCCAGATCCCAGTTCTGCATCTTGCGTATAAGGGCAACCACACAGCCAGTTCGGTGCTTTGTAAATGTTAGGTTCATGGTCTTCCAAATTTGGACTTTTGAGCTTGGAAAGACGACTTACTCGACCCTGATTACAATGAATCAGCAGAGGGTGGTTGCGCTTGTCATGCACCACCTCGAGAATGGATGCCATTGTCTCGACGGGAATAGCTTCCTTCTTGGTGCCAGCCATGGTGATATGGCGATGCTGAATGCCGTTGGCCTGCATGAAGGGAAGGAAGGTCTCTGGGAATTCCTTGTCGACGAGGGTGACGATGGTCTTGAGCTTCAGCTTCTGTATGAAAGCATAGTCTGCCTCCTGAGGATAGCTGCTGCGGTACACACCAGGGACAACAACGCCAAAGTTGGCAGGCTGGCCAGGAATGGCGTCTTCCTCGAAGGGCTCATTCGACAAACTGGTCTCTGTAGTCATGGAAGAGTTGGAGTTCCAGGACCTGAGTGAAGTATGGCCAGAACTTGATCTCTGCATCTCCACGCTCTGGGCAGCCACACCTTCTACCACCTCTGCATCTGCGACCCCATCGTGATCCATCATGTTGGGAAAAGACCTGCGCTGCTGTAGCCCCTTATGGCTAACAGCAGACTGTCTGGTGTTTGTCGAGTCCATGATCTTGAATCCCTTGACTTTGATGTCTTTGCCTGTGCTGACCCCACTGTATTTTGTCGACCCCTTCTGAAGACGATACTCTGCCTGACTCTGAAACCAAATAATATGCGCGACCACCAAGGTGATAGCGACAGCCGTGTTTGCAAAAAACTGTATGAGGACGAAGTTCATGCTCTGGGGGTGTCGTAAGGATCCCTAAGGTCAACTGGTAGGGGACCAACAAGGAGGAACGTCGAGTGATCTTGGTGATAGAGGGTGATATCGAGCCAAAGAAAATGGGTTTGCTGTGGTGGGATTGAATGGTCTTGTGAGGGACTTTGGAGGTCCAGTCGGGCCCAGGGCTCTCTAATTAAAGAGCGATGGTATCAAAACCGCGCGAAAGTTGGATGTCCATTTTGTTGGTCGGTGATGGTTGGTAGGAAAGGAAGTGACAGAAGACTCGAGAGTTGGTAATCCTCAAGTCAAGAAATATGATTGCAGTCCATTCCAAAAGTTGGGTTTGAAGAAAATGGGAATTAATCAGTGGAATTATATGTATGCAGGAGGGAAGAAGGTTTTGACTGGGAACGTCTGTGGGATCCGTCCAAAGTAGCCTGATGTAAGGTCATGTTAGTACGGATGTGATGAAGTTGGAAAGCTTGGAAACTAAGGACCTTGGAAAGTGGCAGGCGAGGCTTGAGGGTAGCCTGTTCAGGGGTGCAACACGCTAGCGAGGGGTCCCTAGGAGGGTCCTTGGGGGGTCCTTGGGGGTCCTTGGGGGGGGGCGTGTGTGGGGTGGCGTGCACGGGCGTGCTCGTTTGTTGCTAAGTTTCGGTGGACAGAACCAGCTACGATAGTAAAGTCCGAGCCAATAGTATGGGGTTCAGGAGGCGTGTACATGAGAAACAATTTTCTTCAAGGAAGGCAGCATGAGAAGCACAGACGGAGGAACAGCCCTTTGGGGGTACGATACCACTATGAAAGGTCCACAAAATTGTACCTACATACATGTACGTCCATGTCTTCAAGGCCCTTGAGTTGAGCTGATTGTACGGATCCATGGATATCCCAGCATGCCACACTGTTCTCCGTACCTACTTGAGTACGTACTTAAGTACCCAAGTACACATACCTGCTAACCTACCAGGATACAGTAGCAAGGTAGGTACCTGCATACATACAAAATGATACAATTCCGACTCCCGAGGTATAAGCGGGCATATCCAATGTTCTAGCAAGCTGCCGGTTGCCACGGCCTGATGTGATTCCTAAGCTTTGGGTCTAATGAACAGGCTAGACAGGTTGCAGTGCTATCAGGCCCAGCAAGCAGCGCTGAGAAATCACTCAACGCCAAAGGTCTGGTGTGATACACAATGTCCATGGGCATACTGATTGTACTCGGGGCATGACAACACCGTTGCTTACTTCACAGTGCTTTTACATAATTCCCTACTTGCTATAATATAACTATGGATCCGTGCTCGGCCGCCGGGATTAGCATGAACATGGCACGGACTTAAGCAGCAGAAGCAGTCAAGAATTGCTGTTTATTGGAGCAAACCATCCGCCTCATGGGGGTTTCGGATCAGCCTCAGATCTTCAAGGCCAGCTCAGCGTCAAAGGCTAGGGAATTTCCCGCCAGACCAATTGCCCGTTCCCATCCGGCGCCATTTGCGGCATAAAACACCCTCACCAGCCCTTTCGCTCCCCCCATTCGTCCCACCAGCCGCTCCCCGCGCCTTTCCTTTCTTCTTTTTTCTCCCTCTCTGAGTTGTCCTCACGGACGACTTCCCTGACTGTGTACTGTGTGAGTGTAGGTACTATGACTGTTCCGGCTCGTCACGCGACGACAATCCATAGGTACTCAGATCAGCGCATCACTGCCGACGTCACACCTCTCCTGGGCGTGCTGCCACTGCAACACCCCGGATTCTGGATATCAATGTACTCTAAATATGTATGTGAGACGTTGATTGAACAGTCGCCCGTGTCGATCACCCTTTGCTGCGTGTTCGCCTTGCTGGTGAAGGGCCAAACCTTGTCTGCCCCCACAGCTTGATGCTGTAAGCAGGTTGATCAATTGACATGACTGGACGGCCGGACCCCATAGTTCTTCTGTGTGTTATTTTTACCCGAGTACAACATTGAATCTGTACCTGCCCAGGCATTGCAATCTCTCTACCTCTGACACTGAGATGAGATGGTGGATGGCGTGTGACTTGTCCAGATTGTCTCCCACGTCCTGCTCAGACCGGACCACTTTTCTTCGCAACGCACAGCAGGGCACCCAGTAGTAGGGCCCCTCCTGTGCCGGATTCGGATCCTCCAGCATGGCTCCCATCCGCCTTGCTTCTCGTACCCCAGAAAGCACGCCCGCACGCGTGGCGTCCCTCCAGGCCACTCACCCGTCATGTTGGAGGGGGGGGGGGAGGTGGGCATGCCGCTAGAGTGAGGTCGATCGCGGCCCTCCAGCACGTAATTTGTCGAGCTCTGGCACAGGACGGGGTGGATAGGCATGATAGCTGGCGGAGCCGACTGTCGTGTTTGGGGATCGCCTTTGTAGGGCCAGCTGCCCGGGGGATCACCTGGGAGGATCCGACTGCCGGCAGATGGTACGCGGCCGCGTGAGGGCCTGGTTGCGTGGGTGAAAGGGCATGAGGATTGGTTGACCAAGTAGGTGCCTTTGCCCATCAGATATCAGGGGCCTTTGCAAAGGCTGTGCGTCCACCGAGCCAATGATGAGTACGACGGGGTATATGCCTCGCTCCCCTTCGCCATGTTTATGCTACTCCCGGGCTGCAAGGGCCTTGAGGAATGCCGTGTACACTTATTGATGGCTGGGGAATAGCTGTGCTTCGCCCGGGGGGGAGGGGGGCGATTCGCGTCGTATACCACTTCCCACCTACTCATCATCACCACCCATGGCGCAGCGGCGTGGGCATCCACACTGTATCTGCGCAGTAAAGACATTCAACTGGCCTTGAGCGACTTCGAGACTATCGAGCCGGCAGGTAGACCAGTGCCACAACGTCGACACGAACATTGTGCGCACCACGCGGCGTTTGTCCCCAGGAGCATATCGCGAACGGGTACATGTGATCACGGGGCATGTGTGCACACCCCCACGCTCACATTTCTAGAACTCCCCTTTCAGCTGACCGTTCCTAGCCGAGTCCTCTCCTGCCTAGGCAGCATGTTCTAGACATGGCCTCTCGTGATGGTGTCACGCCGGAGCCGCCCGGTACGCCGTCACACCACGGCCGCCGCACTCGTGGAGCCTCGTGCATGCCAAGGATGAAGGAGCACCAGCATGAGTCCCTGATAACAGATGGACTACGCTGTGTTACCTTACCCACCATTACATCCAAGGCCCGATCATAGCCTAGAAGAGGGTTTGTATACATTCCTGTTTGGTTTTTGTTCGCATCGAGTTTCCCTCCCGGATGCACTGGTCACATCCCAAAGACGTGGGTCGATAGAACGGCCCGTCCCGAGCCTTCTTTCCCAATATCGCATCTACAAGCGACGAGACCGGTCCGCTTTCACTATACGTACAAGAGGGCCTCCACGACAATATATCCTGATTTACTCCCTGCTGACGTAGGTTACAGTAGGGTATCTTTCTCATTTCTCACGTGTGATTCATATCTAATGCTGCTATGCTTCCCTTATCCTGATGCCCCTTGCCCTCCTGATACAAAAAAGCACCCATAACGCCAAGCAATGACCTTCCGAAACTGCACAATTTATGCATCTCCTCTGCTCTTAGATGGTACATAATGCCGGCCTATCCTTTCTTCTGGGATCAAAAAGTTTCTTCTCTCCGTACCCTGCTCATTGGATAATCTATGCTCTACCGTCGCCGCCCTCCTGAGGGCCATGTGGATGTCCCCTTGTAGCTGCCGCCCCATTTTCAGCATCTCCATCTAAAGCACATCTGACTCGAGCAGACCATGGGAGACGGCATACTGGCAGGCCCAAGCCAACGCCACAACGAAGAGACCACAGGCCATATACTTGAGGCCAGTAGTGAGTATGTGAACGCTACGGTGGGCCCTGGCTGCCAGCTGGTCCAGTTGTTGCTGGCGACCCCCCGCAGCATTGTCCTTGGGGTTCTGATCGAGCGTGAAGCTTTTCGTAAACATTTCTGACAACGAATCTCGCTCGTCCTGGGGCTGAGGAGGTCGGAACGTCGGGTTCGCGAAGATGGTCGTAGGGAGGGCATTGGCCGGTGGCTGACTGAACACGGGCGTCTTGCTCTCCTGAAAGCTGACCGGGTTCTTCGCCGTCCGAGGACTTTTGCGGATGCGTGGCGCGTTTAGTGGATTGAAAATCCGTTGCGCAGGATTGGTAGGCGCGGGTGGGACCTTGGCCCAGAATGCTCCCGCTCTCTCGTGTGTAGGAGTCTCACCGAATGTCCTCGATTCGGGTTGACCAGGCTTATAGGTGCTGAAAGCTCGATACTGTGATTGAGTAGGCGTCCATTCCATACTCGGTGAATAATCAATCATTTGCTGGGTTTGCGGACTAGGAGAATCTGAAAGGCTGAGGCCGCCAAGGCCAATACCAGAGGTCTGAGGTCGCTTGCTGGGCAGGTTCTTGAAGGGATTGGGACCCACGAGGGTCGTGTCGGGGTTGTAGGAGCTTCTCTGTGTGGTGGACGGCGTGTAGTCTGGGCGGTCGGGGGTGGAGAACTTCGACATGAAGATGTCGGGCTGAGGCTGTACCTGGAACTGGCGTTGAGACTGGGGATTCGTCGCAGGGCCGTTCATGATCTCGTCAAGGATATCGGCCATGCTCTTCGTGCTGTCTTCTCGCGACTCGGGTGTTTCGGGCTGAGCGCCATGTAGAGGTGCTGGAGTGGCACCGATGGTACTGGGTTTCAGTGTCCACAGAGGCGTGTGATCGACTCGTATAGATCTCCGAGTCGCACGATAGAGCCATAGCATGAGGACCGCCATGGAGACATTGGCAGTAATCTGGACCACAAGTAGCAACTCGTGGGTGCCCGGGAGAAGTCGAATATTGAGGAATCCCGGCAGCTTCAGGAACAAGATCAAGAATTGGAGGCGGTAGTAACTGGCAAATCCGACCAAATGTTTATGAAACCCCCTCCAGGTCTCGACCCATTTGGGATTCCACCAGAAGCTGAGCAAAGATGACCAGAAACTCCACCTCACGATTCGATACGGTGCCGGGAGATGGGTGAAGAAAAGGCCGAAAGTTCGTGCCAGGAGCAATTTCCATGACGTTTGATTTTTGCCTTCATATTTCTCAACAACTTTTTGGTGTATGAGACACATGTGCCACAGTAGTTGAAGCAGGAGAGAGATAACCCATAGCCACTTGCCGGCTGCATGTATGTAGTTGACTGCAGACTTTGTGGTGAGTATGCGGGTTTCCGCACTTCGATCGAGCATGCGACGCAGATGGTCCGTCTTCGCGGTGTAGGCCGCCTTGTTGAGCTGCTCCCGGACCTTGGGCTCACACTCGGCGCAGACTTGAGGGTATCGCCTCATAAGGCCCCTGTAGAACTTGTGGTACCCTTTCTCGCGTTCGATATACTCTGGGTCGTTCGGATCCTCGGGTAGGTATTGGGCCAAAGAGGAGATGAAAAGGTGCTGGTTCTGTAAACATTTGTTGCAGAAGACAGTACTGGCAAAGGGCGTTGGGGATGAAGTTGGATCGGTGGCGTATTTGGTGGCTGCACCAGTCTCTCGCGTCGTCGTCGTCTTCGCGACAGGAGGATCGGTGATATGGCCTTTCTACAACCCTAGATTAGAGATTCAGGTTCATGAGACGACATACAAGCTTGTTTACTTACAGTATCAAGATGGTTGGTGGCTTGGCAGGTTTGACAGTCAAACTGTCGCATGCGGCCGTCATAACGAGTTGAGGACTTGCGGTTGCAGTAGAAGCAAGTCAAGTACGTGTTGGTCTTTCTTTTTGCAGGCGCCATTGTGATGGTTGTGGCACCGCAATTGTTGTTGTATTGTATCGAGCATTTGGGAAAAGTCGAATATCTGGATCAAGCAGAAGTCGCGTCTTGCAGAAACATTTTGTTGACTTTGCCGTGCTTTGTTGGCGAGGGAAAACACCGGAGAGCTCGAGCTTTAGAACCTCGAAAGCTCAGAAGGTTCCAAGGTTTGTTGGAGGCAGCCTAGGTTCATCAAGGTCCTCGAAATTTAGAGCCCACAATGAACACTGGCCCACCGGCAGGCACCGGTTAGCGGCATCAAGGCCACGGTACGCGTGGGTATCACAGCACCAAACGGAATGCTCCTTGCAGGGATCTCGACAGCTCCGTCCGCGTCTTGCAGTTAGGTACGCAGTACATTCTAACACAGTACAATAGATGCAAAAGAGGTCTGGTGTCTTACAGCAATTCGACTCCTTTCAGCAGTCATCCCAGCCTTTCACAGCTGGATGGGAAAGGCTTGAGATGTACAAGTACATATCTCAAATCTAAGATCAAGACAATCACCTTATGCCCTCGAAGAAATCCACCTTGCTACCTAAGTAGTTCACAGAAGTGGCAGTATATTAGGTCAGTGATAGTTGACTCTGCTTCGAAATGGTGCATGTAGAACTTAACTCATATTTTATCACTGCAGACTGTCAACTTCCCTTGGATTCTCTGGGTTGCAAGGCGCCGTTGACAACGCGTTGACCTTGGAATAAATTGAGATTCCAACTTCATCGAGATGGCACCACTATTGCTTCCAGCCAACAGGAGCAGTGATGGCGAGAAGGACAAGCTTGATCGGTTTGTCGCCCCAAATGACAGTAAACCAGGTCCAGAAGAGCCGCACTTGGCTGATACCTCCAATGCCGCCACTCTCTATGGTCTTTGCGTTGCATTCACCGCGTTGCTGTTGGCAGTGGGCGCGACCCTGTGTCTCTACGGCCTGGGCATTGCCACGACTTTGAGTGCATTTACCACTCTTGGCCTTTTGATTGTGGTAAGTCCACCTTTGACATATATCCAAAGCGGCATGCCTCTGACCCATCTTCTCAACTAGAGTCGCCACTTCTACATACTGAGAAGGCGCAAATCGGTGGATGTTGAAGCTGGTATGCAGAGACCTGGACCAGATCTCTCACATCACCCCGCCCTGTCCTACCTTTACGTTATGGGCTCAGGAGGCCACACCACTGAAATGGTGTCCTTGATCAAGTTGAGTTTCAAAGCCAATCACAATCAACATCGCCGGTACATCATCACCCATGGAGACCACCACTCCCAGGAACGTGAGAGAGTTATGGAAAGCGCGTTCCACAAGTCTTGCCCCGATGGCAGTGCTGGCACATACGACACCTTCCTAGTCACCCGAGCTCGAGAGGTCCACCAATCCTATCTCACATCAGTCTACTCCTCCCTGAGGTGTGCCCTGGATATCCTGGCTGCCTTGACCAAGATACCTGCTCAGCGAATTGGCCAGCCAAATGCTACCGATTTCAAATATCCCCATGTCATTGTCACTAATGGGCCAGGAACAGGCTTCATTGTTGGCCTGATGGCCCATATCCTTAAGATCCTGTATCTTGTTCCACAGGACAGACTCAAGATCATCTTCGTTGAGACATGGGCTCGAAGTCACAACCTTGGACTTACCGGAAAGCTATTTTACTGGACTGGTATTGCTGATCTCTTTGTAGTGCAGTCCAAGCAACTGTCCAAGATTGTGGACAAGCCTAACATTGGCAATCTCAACAACAGATTGGCTAAGGTCACCAGACGGAGGCCCAGGGCTAATCAGGAGGAGTATTGGCAAAAGGGATGATGGCAAAATCAATACCCAGGAGTACTGCATCATGTCTCCATCTGCTCATCATCCTCCCCAGGAGCACATGCAAGTGGGTTACAAGAACAGAGACAATCCTGTTCCTTGAAATAGAGAGTAATTTGTACAATTCAACCTTCTGAGCTTAATGTATACGCTCGACCTCGTCGTTACCAACGGAAGCAGCGTTCACGTTATCTTCGTTGCCAAAGTTGGCATATGCCGACTCACGCTCAGCTTGGAGCTTGAGAGCCTCACCCTCGGCCCACTTCTTCCACTTCTCGTACATGGCATCCTCAAGCTCCATGCTGACCTGTAGCCTTGTCTTGCCGAAGTATCCTCCCACCATCCGGGCCTCTTCCTGGGCAATCCTCCTCTGGATCTCCTCTTGTTGCCGTATATTGTAGAACTCTTTACGCGCTATGTCGTAGGCCTGCTCCTTGGTCATGTTTTCCGTGTTCTCCATCAGCCACAGCTGTCGCTGGACAACGCTGTCACACAGTTAGCTCCGTACTTGGCCCGCGACGACCCCCCTCCGGTACGGCACTCACGATTCACCCGACACCGTCATGCCCGGCTGCCTCAGGCCCTTGCTCCAATCCACATATCTCCCGTCCTTTCCATCCAGCTCAACCACCACCCTTGGCCGCGCCAGCTCCCAAGGGTGGTCCTTGAAGAAGGTGGTCCGCAGGTCGTCTTCTGGGTATGTGATGCGCTGGGGCTTGAATATGTTTCTTGGGTTCCGCTGCCTCGGGTCCGGCTCGTGGTGGGATATGGGCTTGGGGCGCGTCAGGATCTCGGATGGTGGTATCCTCTCGATGACCTTGAGCCATACTGGGGGGACAGCTCGAGGACCTTCGTTGCGCGGGATGGAGAGGTTGATCTTGGCCCTTTGGAAGACCCGTTGGGGCCGGAAGGAACGGCCCATCTCGGGCGCTGCAGATGGAAGGGAGCTTGGGTGCGTGCTCAGCTGTCCAATTGGGTCGTTGTTGGGTCGTTATTGGGTCACGATCATGTGGACGATACCCCGTTGCAGGCACTTGGGCGATTGTGTGAGTGCTCGCCGTGCTTTGGTTGATGTTCAGAGGACCAAAAATTCGGTGCCATGATCGGCTGTGCCTTATCGGACAGCTCCCGGCAGCGATAAGCCCAGGTGCCCACCGTAAGCTCCACCTCAGGCCTGCCCCAGCACGCGGGCGTCTGAAGAGCTTTGCAATTTCTAAGCTTCCCGTTTCCCCAGATCCAAAAACCTCCCCTTCCCCATACTGTACTCGTACTATAGCTCCCGTTCCCTCTAATAATTCCCTCTCCTCCACCTTTTCCCATTTACGCACGACTCGCACGACGCGCACTGCCACTCTCGTTTTCAGGGACCGACAACACAGGTAGCGGAGTCATGATGTGGGACAGCTCATGAAAATCCCCAGTCGAATTGAATGGTCCTTCCGCGACGCAATAATTTCAAACAGACGAGGCGTCTGGTCTAATACACAACTCGGAAAGGGAGCGAGGCCCGCAAATGGACATCAATCGCGACCATGCCTGGTCCAGCAGCGCGGTCAACGCCGAGCTGGCCCACACCACGCCTCAGCCGAGTCTCAGTTCTTCTCTTCGTGGACTCCGCCCCGAGTTCCACTGGACCCCTTCCGCTATACTACAAGGACCGGTGAAGGGAAATTCAGGCTCTTGGTGTCCTCGGCGACGAAGAGATGGGCTCACTCGAGTGGTGAAGAGGAGGTGGGGCAAGATACCAACAACAGCCTTGGCTTGAACAACCAAAGTCTACTGTCCTTGGTTGAACAAAGCGAGACCGCCTCGCTCGACGAACATCTCCAGCTCATGAGAGACCCATACATGCGAGGCTATGCGCAAGCAGATGGACCCGACCTGACTGTCTCGGACCATGCAGAAGATAAGGAGTTCCCTTCATTCTATGAGGTCAGGGAAGGAGGGGATCACGAGCAGCAAACGCTGGCCAAGCTCTGGCGTGCAATCCAGCGTCGCTTAAGGAACCCGTACAAGACAGATATCGAACATGTCTATCAGCTTTACCAGCAACTGCCCGAGCCGCGCATGCCCTACCTCCATGCAAAAATACGTCACGGTCTTATGAGATGCCTCGGACGGGAGGAAAAAAACTCAAAGTCAATGCTGCGATATTTTGCTGTGGTCGCCGACATAAAGAATAGTGGTCTCAGCCTTACTCTGCCGGAATGGAATGCTGCCTTGTCTTTTGCGGCCAGGTATGTTGGATACTCGACAAAAACCGAGGCAGCAGCAACCTTAGAGCTGTGGAAGGAAATGGAGCAGGAAGCTGGCATCAGAGGCAATGCTGTCACCTTCAATATCTTGTTTGATGTCGCGTCTAAGGCTGGGAACTTCGTACTGTCGGAAATGCTTTACAATGAGATGGCTAAGCGCGGTCTGAGGTTCAACAGGTACCATCACGTCAGCCTGATCCATTTCTTTGGATTGAGGATGGATAGTGATGGCATCCGTGCCGCCTACAGAGAAATGGTCGAAGACGGTGAGATGATCGATACGACAGTGCTAAACTGCGTCATTGCAGGCTTCTTCCGCTGCGGAGAAGAGTACGCCGCGGAAAGCGTCTACCAGCGCATGAAGGCAGCGCACGAGCGTGCTCCCGCCATGCCATTTCGAAACCAAATGAACGACAGAGTCATCACCAAGGTGCTGATGGTCTTCGCGAAGATCTCCAGGAAGGACTCACACCTGCGACGCCAGTTGCAAAAACTATCGCCCATCGTGCCTGACATCCAGACATATCGCATACTCATAAACCACTATGCGGTCAAGATGTCCGCGCTAGACAAGGTTGCACACTACCTCAACGACTTGAACTGGTTCCACATCCCATTACACGGCTCTATCTTCCTTGCTCTTTTCAAGGGATTCGCTCTCCACGGCGGGCCCAGGGGTCTGGCTTGGAGCCCGGAGCGGCTCGAGAACGTATGGAAGGCCTTCACCCAGGCTCTCGATGAGAACGCGTATGGGCTCTATGTCGACGTCTGGATGGCGAAGTGGATCCTCCGGGCGTTTCGAACGTGCAGCACCGACGACAGGGTGTGGGAGGTGTGGACTCAGCTCAAGCCTAGGTGCGAGGTGGACTTTGAGCCGGAGGATTTTGAGCACTTCGAGGACTTCCTGGTCGAGTTCTTCAAGGTTGACAAGCATAACCAGCCCAGGATGTATAGAGGTGTAGGCAGGTTTGCGAGAGCGAGGCCAGTGTGAGCGAGCCTGCCTGCTGTAATCTATGTGTCCATACTGTAATGATACCACTTGAGCACACATTTAGGCCAATCATATGAGCACTAGTTGGCTGTCTCACACTGCATTTCAATACACTCCAACGTCCGTCATGGCCATATGCTCGAGAGCCTGGTACCTGTCGGCGCGCGCACACACAGTGGCAGTATCAACCGTACATGAAGATGCCGTCTTGTACCAGAGGATGAAGTACAGGATCTACCACTAATAGCTTATCTGTTTGTTTTCCAGGTCCCATCGCCCAACGTTTTGATTTTGACTCGTTTCAAAGAAGAAGAGAAGGAAGACAAGAAAAAAGAATGCAAAATATGCAAAAAACATACAACACCGGGTATTCGCTGGTCGTCACCGACCCAACTACTAATCCAGCGGTCAGAAGCTTGACTATGGGAGAGCGGACGGGATCCCGTATTTTCTTCTACCTATGGTCGTATGTGATTGTTTTTGACTTCTAGGAGCTTATATGCCAAGGACGCCATACCTGCTGGGAGATTCTTTGCCACCAACACCATGGCTTTTACTGTGGTATGCTGTCCAGGAATGGCGAGTAGCCAACATCTCAAGAAGAGGGGAGGAAGAGTAGGAGGTAAAGAAAGGATTGATCCGGTAGGATCAACTGCCGGATGATAAAGATTAGGGAAATTAATGGATCATTCATAGTCAAACTCAGAACTGTAGCATGTGCTTCCCCAGCGTAATATTCTCACCTGAGCAACATTGGTCCCACGATCGCATGCACATACTCCCAACCAACCACCTTGGTTTCCAAGGTTCTCAGCAGCCCCCAGTGCTGCACCTGCCCCAAGTCTATTGCATGATCATGCCTCTAAGATGGTCTTACTTACAACCAGGCCGCATATTCTCGAGACGTCGACACCGCATTTGATCGGATTCTCGGCAACTACTCCGTCCAGGTGGTCACGAAAGGGAGGCCGTTCTGGCAGGCCTAGACGTGCAACGGATTGAAGACCCAAGGAAACTCGATTGCTGACAATGTCTATCGTGGTATCCATCCCTGTACCAGCACCTCGTAGCCCCGGTCCAAATTCCACCTCGCCATCATTATTTACAAGCCCACAACGGCAAGACCATATCGGGTCGCAATTTACGTTCGGGGCTTGTAGGTTTGCCAAGCTACGAGAAGAAACTGTCAGCCAACGCACTGCTCTTCCAACTTCCATGCTCGAATTTGACGCACCGGCGATGCCGAAGGGGAGGAAGAATCCAGTGATGGAGTAGCCCCAGAACAGGACTGGGAAACCCTTCTTCTTGGGGTTGAAGGGCAGGTTGGAGTAAGGGCCCTCGGGATAGTGGTAGGGCGAGGACATCTGCGATCGGGTCGAGTGGAAGCCCCGGCGGCCAGCGGCCTGGGTGGCAGTGCGGATAGCGGCGCGGGAGAGCATCTGAGAGGGGACAGTCAGTTCATGTCAGATCATGCCAATTGAGAACTTCCTTCTGAAAGACTCACCTTGACTGTGCTGTTGCGTTGTCTGGGGGGTGATGTATCGAAGCTGTGACGTTGGGAGGTGGGAAACGTCGGATTCACGTGGTACGAGAAAGCTCCAAGCTGCGGGAGGGATTGTAATTTGAAGCCTGAGATCTAAGGCGCTGCCTATATTTCCTAGTGTACGGGAACCAATCCCTGCCTTCGAGTTACTTCTAGGACCCCACCCCCCTGTAATCGGCTTCTTATCGACAAGTCCACTGAAAAAGTTGAGGATCTCGCCTCCTTAGAGCGATCGATTTTCGCAGTGTTTGTCGTTTGTCGTTCGCTGCTAGGCCAACTTCCAGACCTGCCCCCCCTCCAACCGAGCTCACCACGCCCCAGAGCTGTCTTCGATTGCAGTCGCATCGAAAATCTGACAAACTGGCTTGATCAAATAACAGTGTCTAGTACTGTTTCGGTTTGTTGTTTTCTGAGCGGGAGGCCAAAGCTGGTAGCGCCCATCGACAGACGCAACAGGAAGAGTACTCACTACGACCCCAGTCCACCGCCAAATAACACCCCACCCGCTGTCCAATATGGACGAGCTCTTTGATGTTTTCGACGCACCTGCTGGTGCTGCGGCCCCAAGGGAGGCTGAGCCCACTCAGGTGACCCCAAAGAAAGAGACGAAGGAAAAGACGGACAAGAGCAAGAAGCGCAAGGCAGATGGTCACATGAAGAATGGCACAGATGCCGATGTCGACATGGCAGACGGTGACGAGCCCTCAGGCGATGACGAAGGCTCGGAGCAGAACGCGGAGACCCCCCAGGACTCGAAACGACGAAAGAAGCAGAACGAGGCAGACCCCGTAATGGCCGACACATTCACCACCGCCGAGTCGAGGCAGGTCGCCGCTGCCGCTGGTTTTGCGGCCACAAAGGGCGATGAGGCTCTGACCCTTGCACACAACATCCAGCATCAGGTCGCATTGCCACCAGACCTGGACACCGAATACGTTCCCCTGTCTCAGCACAAGCCCCCCAAGGAGCCCGCGAGGACCTACAGCTTCAAGCTTGACCCGTTCCAGAGCTTGTCTGTAGCCTCCATCGAGAGGGATGAGTCTGTACTGGTCTCGGCACACACCAGTGCTGGAAAGACGGTGGTTGCAGAATATGCGATTGCCCAGTGTCTGAAGAACAAACAGAGGGTCATCTACACGAGTCCTATCAAGGCATTGAGCAACCAAAAATACCGAGATTTCCAGGCCGAGTTTGGAGATGTGGGCCTGATGACTGGAGATGTCACCATCAACCCTACTGCGAGTTGTCTGGTCATGACGACGGAGATTCTGCGATCCATGTTGTACCGTGGCTCCGAGATCATGCGTGAGGTGGCGTGGGTCGTTTTCGACGAGATTCATTACTTACGAGACAAGAGCAGAGGTGTCGTTTGGGAGGAGACCATCATTTTGCTGCCAGACAAGGTTCGCTATGTCTTCTTGTCCGCGACGATTCCCAACGCATTCCAGTTCGCCGAATGGATCGCGAAGATACATCGCCAGGCCTGCCACGTTGTCTACACCGACTTTCGACCGACGCCTCTACAGAATTACTTCTTCCCAGCTGGCGGCGAGGGCATTTTCCTCATTGTCGACGAGAAGGGCAACTTCAAGGAGCATAATTTCAACACGGCCATGACTCTGATCGAGAACAAGAAGGGTGCGGATCCATCAGACCCCACCGCGGCGAGGAAGGGCACGGGCAAGAACAAGAAAACAAACAAGGGTGGAAAGGCAGCAGATTCACAATCGGACATCTCCAAGATCGTCAAGATGATCATGAAGAAGATGTTCCACCCCGTCATTATTTTCAACTTCAGCAAGCGCGACTGTGAGGCTATGGCCCTGGCTATTTCTCACATGACGTTCAATAACGCCTCTGAGAAGCAGCTGGTCCGAGAGGTGTTCACCAGCGCCATCAACCAGTTGTCAGAGGAGGACCGGACGCTACCACAGATAACGCACATCCTTCCACTGTTGGAGAAGGGTATTGGTGTCCATCACTCGGGCTTGCTGCCTATACTGAAGGAGACTATTGAGATTCTGTTCCAGGAAGGTCTGATCAAGGCTCTCTTTGCTACCGAAACCTTCTCGATCGGATTGAACATGCCTGCCAGAACAGTTGTTTTCACATCAGTGATGAAGTTCGACGGAACAAGACAACGTCCACTGACTACGGGTGAGTACATTCAGATGTCTGGTCGTGCTGGACGTCGAGGTCTCGATGACCGGGGTATTGTCATTATGATGGTCGATGACAAGCTGGAGCCGGATACGGCGAAGAATATTGTGTCTGGCCCGCAAGACAAGCTCAACTCGGCCTTCTACTTGGGATACAACATGGTGCTGAATTTGCAGCGTATCGAGACGATATCCCCAGAGTTTATGCTCGAAAGGTGCTTCTACCAGTTCCAGAATGCGGCCAGTGTCCCAGGATTGGAGAAAGACCTCATTGCATTGCAGCAGGAGAGGGACAACATGGTCATTCCCGACGAGAATACCGTCAAGGAATACTACAACCTTCGTAACCAGATTGAGGATTACACGAAGGACATGGTTTCGGTCATACAGCACCCGAACTATTGTACCGAGTTCCTGCAGCCTGGCCGGCTCGTCCAGATCAAGACACCAAGCGGAGAGGACTTTGACTGGGGTGTTATTATCAACTTTATCCCTCGCCGCTCACCCAAGGTCGGCGAGCCACCACATGCTCCTCAAGAGTCCATCTTCATCGATGTTCTACTGCGCTTGGACGGAGACAGCGATAATGTCAAGCGCATCCAGCCCACCAGCGGCGTCATGCCACCCGGTATTCGCCCATTCGTGGAGAGCAAGTCCAAGTTTTGCAGGTACGAAGTCGTGCCCGTGCTCCTCAACTGTGTCAAGGCGTTTGGTCAGCTTCGGCTCTTTGTTAAGGGAGACCTCAGGTCTGAGCAGGAGATGGGTCACTGCGGCAAGAACTTGGAGGAGGCCAAGCGTCGCTTCCCTGATGGGATCCCCATCCTCGATCCCATCGAGAACATGGGCATCACGGACGAGTCGTTCAAGAAGCTCATGCGTAAGATTGAGGTCCTCGAGTCGCGCCTCCTGTCAAACCCCCTGCACGGCTCCCCGCTGCTCCCGGAGCTGTGGGATCAGTACTCAAAGAAGGTTGCCCTGGCCGACCAGATCAAGGAGAAGAAGAAGGCCATCGCCAAGGCGCACACCATCGCCCAGCTCGACGAGCTCAAGTCACGCAAGCGTGTCCTCCGCCGCCTCGGGTTCATCAACGATGCCGAGGTGGTGCAAATGAAGGCGCGTGTGGCGTGCGAGATCTCGTCGACCGAGGGCCACGAGCTTGTCCTGTCGGAGCTGCTGTTCAACCGCTTCTTCAACGAGCTGTCCCCGGAACTGTGCGCCGCGGTGCTCAGTGTCTTCATCTTCGACGAGAAGGTGGAGACCCAGGAGCTCAAGGAGGAGCTGGCCAAGCCGTACCGCGAGATCCAGCGCCAGGCGCGGGTCATTGCCAAGGTCAGCCAGGAGAGCAAGCTGGACGTCAACGAGGAGGAGTACGTCCAGAGCCTCAAGTGGCAGCTTATGGAGACGGTGTATGCCTGGGCTCAGGGAAGGCCTTTTGCAGAGATTTGGTCAGTATTATTTTTCTATTCCAGGTCCTGGGCTCTAAAACACAAAGATCCAGATCGCGAACCCCCTCCCCCCCTAAAGATTTCACTTTGCGCTAACTGTCGGCTGCAACAGCAAAATGACAAATGCCTACGAGGGCTCGCTCATCCGTCTCTTCCGCCGCCTGGAAGAGCTCCTGCGGCAGATGGCCGAGGCAGGCAAGGTCATGGGCAGCGAGGAGCTGAGCAAGAAGTTCACCGAGTCTCTCGGAAAGGTCAAGAGGGACATTGTCGCCGCCCAGAGCTTGTATCTCTAAATGAGAGGAGGGCCACCCTTTTCCTGTTTTTGGGGTCCGCCGTTCCGTCTTCTGTGGCGGTGGTATACCTGCATCGCGCCAGTTTTTGGCTAGGGTAAACGGAGTTACGGATATGGAAAATACCATGGTGGCGTAGGTTAGCATGTATAATATCACGGTAGCAAGGACGGAATGTAAATAGTATGGGACGCCAGCTGCGTCCCGCTTTCCCCCCCAAACTCATACATATTTATCCTATACCGATCGTAGATAAGTGAGATCTTGGGACCGATACGAAGCCTCGCAAGAATGATGTGTAGGAGGTCGGGAGAGCATAGCATATATCAGGATTGTACTCAACGTCCATTGGAAACGGCACCGCAAGAGAGGGGTATCTAAAAGTCAAATTAAAGGGGGACGCCCACGCAAGAGACGATTCACCCTAGAGCCCGGATAGTCCCAACAACAAGGCTCAGGACGAATCCAAGATACATAAACACCCTCATGCGCTTGGATATCTTCTCCTCGTCCCGCACCAGCCAGCCGACAGCGCCCAGCGGCCACACGAACCCGACGAGCATGCCGACGAGCAGCAGGTCCAGCACGCCGGCGATGCCGAACTCCTCCCCGGCTGCCACCGCGGCGTCCCCGACCCCACCACCATCACCAGCAGGACCGGGCCCCCCTCCGGCGGTGTCCGGCGCCCCGCCGCCGCCGCCGCCGTGGTTGTTGTCGATCCACGCGTCCTCCAGCCCCCGCAGCGTGTCCGGGCTCGGCATCGTGTCCGCCGTGTGCCGCGCCTCCTGGATCGACCGGAACTGCAGCCGCAGCTGGTTCACCTCGCCGGCCGTGAACCCCGCCGAGAGGAGCCTGTCGAAGCCGCGCGGCGTGCGGTGGTCCCCGGGCGACGAGAGGTGCCGGCCGGCCCCGGGCTGCTGATGGAACGGGCCCGAGAGCGGCGGCCTTGTCCCTGTCCCTGTCCCTGTTCCTGCTGCTGCGGTGCCGGGCGCGGGTGGCGGCCCTCCCTGCTGTGGTTGTTCCGGCGCCGGCTCCTCCGCCTTCCTCCTCTCCTCGTCCAGCTCCGCGTCCGTGAGGAGGTCGCCTATGCTGCAGTTCACGTAGACCCTCTGCTGGCCTGCGCCACCTGCACCGCCGCCGGCCCCCTCCACGGCCTTCCCCTTGCCCTTGCCCTTGCCTTTGGACTCCCGGTGGCGATGGGCATCGTCCCTGGTGGTGGAGGACGACGCGTGGGCGGGCGACGGGGGCGGCGGCAGGGCCTTGAGGACGGCGGACAGGGCGGCATGGTCCGGCAGGATCTTGCCGCCGTGGATGAAGCGCAGGCGGCGCTGGGAGTTGGGCTGCTCCAGGCGCGAGCGGATCAGGTGCTTGAGGGCGGCGACGGTGGTGGTCCTCGGGCGCGGGATGTCCAGGAGGAGGTCGGGGATGGAGGAGGAAAAGCGGACTGTCAGGAGGAGGGGAGGGGTGTTGTCGTATTGTTGTTGTTGTTGTGGTGGTGGTGGTTTGGGTACTGCTGCTGCTGCTGGGTGGCCATTGTGGGTGGAAGATGGGATGTTCAAGGGCGGTGGGTGGAAGTGGTGGCGTGGGTTTGTAGGAGGTGAGGACGAGGAGGACGAGGAACTGCCGCCTCCAGTCATCTTGAGATTATATCATCGGACGCAGTCCTTCAACCGCTGAGGGATGTTTCGTCGTGGAGGTGGGTGTCTTTGTTTCCAGTGGATGGAGGTGTGTGTGTGTGTGTGTGATATGCTGCTTACTGGGATGTCGAGGTCAGCGATGACGCTTATCGTCCAACTGCGCTGATAAGATAAGGCTGATATGCACGTAGCGGTGCCTGAGTATCGAGTTTACGGGACGACGTCCTTGAACACACATCAAAGTCAGGAACGATACTACTTACTTACTTTACATAGTCCAACAACATTTGTGGTCATCTTGTCAACTAGGGCATTTCACCCATCATCAGTCCTGAGAACAGCTTTTGCAATCCCATATTTAATTTCACTTTATTTCATTCCTCAAGTCGATGGCCATCTCGACGTTTCAGATGAGCCACTGCTGTAAGATGTGGGAGAGACACCACATCCTGCAAGTGATATGAGCGACGAAGGACAACACCAGCAGCCAGCCCCAAATATTCGCCATTGCCGTCTGTCCCTTACCAACAAGACGACCAATATTATCCCCATATCCTTGCATGTCCCTAACTCCCGGATGCCAAATCTGCAATCCTTTGAGCAACTCATACAAGCAGTCGACTACCCAAGCCTGTGTATTAGTGGCAAGGCGAAGTATGCTCTAGCTCCTGGCCCCGGTGTTACGTGCCCAAGTGGGTGTCTCTTAGTGGTCTCTTACCAAATCGGCATTTCGTTTCCATAGCTCCACCAATCCAGATCTCATGTTCATCCGAAAGCAAAATGCCCAATCGTCCGTGGCAAGTCAAGAATGTTGCAAGCTCTCAGCCGTGGCTAGCTGCCAAAGCAGAGAGCGCCATCGACTACTTCTTGCGGAAGAAGTTGGACACCTTGCGGGTGTTCTTGGCCTTAGCCTTGTTGTTCCGGGCCTCGACGCCATTGACGCAGATGCGGATTAGGGACTCGAGGAAGTCCGCCACGCCCTCTCCGGTCTTGGCCGAGCACTCGAAGTAGGCAGCCGCCTTGATCGACTGCGCAGTGATCTCGCCCTGCGCCGGATTAGCTCGGTTTCCTCCTCCACCCGGCGTCGCAAGCGCGTCTTGACGTACCTGGCCAACGGTGGCAGCAGGTGGCTCGTCCTCCTCCAGGAAACGAAGCTTGAGGGTAGGGTATGTGGGACGAAGGTCGGCCTTCAGTCCTAGAAGGATGACGGGGATCTTGGGAGTGAACACATTGGCTTCGTGGCGCCACTATCCCCAAGAGGTCAGTATCTCTTGTAGTCACCATTCTCTCATGCCGAGCTGTCTCACAACGTACCTTGTCGACGACGGACTTCAGGTTGGCCTCGTCCTTGATGTCGAAGCAGATCACGATAGCATCGAAATAGGACAACGTGAGAGGGTTGGTCTGGAAGGGGGTAAGGTGGGCCGAGATATCCCACGTCTCCAGAATGGCCTGGTAGTCGTCGATCTCCACAGGACCTGTGAACTGTTTGGTGTAGATCAATCCCTCGTCGACAGTGTCCTGCTTGAGTTGAGAGTTAGCTTTCTTTTCTTGGTTTCTTCAGCTTTGAGCTCAGAAGACCTACGCCCAGGAAAATTCCTGCGGACATGCGACTGCACATGTTAGCCTCTCATGTCTAGCCCAGAAGACGGTTTCGAGTGAACGTACTGGAGCAGATTGGTCTTGCCGCAATTGCCGTCACCGATGAAAGCCACGCGAATCTTGTAGTCCTCTGCACCATTGATTAGTATGGGAGTCAAAGCAGAGACAATATCGCGAATGACGTTACTAGGTGACATACTCTTGGATTTTTGGATGACCAGCTTTCCAAGGAAGCCCTTGGATGCTTGGCCAAGATCGCGGATCATGGTCGAGGCACTGCTCTTGCGTCCATCCTGGGCACTGTCGAGAACTGGGGTGCCGACGACGGAGAGTCGGTTGCGAATGGATCCAAATCGGCCTCTCTGGCGCTTCGGGGGCGGCTGGCTGTCAGCCACGGTGGTGCTCTGCGTGGTGCCGATCAGGCCGTGGTCAGTTTCCCATGCACAGTATCATGCTCTCTTTCTACTCGCCGTAGGTCATCACAGATTCACTCACCTCCGAACGATCATGCTTCTTGGCATTGTCTACTGGGACATGCCCCTTGAGACCATCTAGAATCTCTCCAAACTGAATGGTGTGACGCTTAGCCGAGCTTACGGAGCGACGATCGCTCGAGGTTTGCTGGAGGTCAGCCATCTCGAGGTCGTTGCAAAGCTGGGTGGTGTCGGTGCCTTTGTCTACTGAGTCCTCAAGCTTCCTTGTTCCTCTGAATGGCACCTGGTCTCCAATCTGGATCTGCTGGATGCCTTGGACGAGGTCGCTTTGTTGGTGGCCTGAGGTGTATGGGGGAGGGCTCAGCTGCGAAGCTCTCAGGCTGTGCTGAAGGGAAGACTTCCTCTGGGGGATCTTGAAAGGTGGTGGAAGCTCCTCCAGCTCCAGCTGTATAGGGTGCTGGGCTAGTGGGTTGGGATGGTGGCTCCGCCTGATTGGTGATTTGTTGGCTACTCCGGGGGTGGGAGAAGCAGCAGGGCGCGGGGTGGCAGCAGGCTGGGGGGTGGGAGCAGACAATGACCCCGGTCTGGTGTTTTGGACCACACTCTCTGGCTTTTGAGTTCCTGGCTCAGGCTCTGGCAGCTCATGCAGCCATTGCTGCATCCTATGGGTGGTGTTTATCTGGCCTTGTGTATTGACGCGTGCCTGGTACATGCATGAGGTTGCTGGGCGGTTGGCATCCCAGAATGGATCTGCTGTCCTCATGTACCCCTCCCAGTTGATGTATATGTAGTCTGGGAAGACACGACCTGGGCGTGATGTTTGGGTGGCCATATGCTGGATCACACGGTGATAGTTTCTTCTATCTTCTCTGGAGGAATTCATGTTGAAGGCTTAAATGCGTTCTCAATGGCGAGATGGTGGGTTATGTTGCTCAACAATATGACTGCAAGAAACTGTTACAATTATGAGCTCCAGTGTCCAATGTTCTCGAAGGGTAGGAGAAAGAGAGAGTGAGAGAGGGGGGGGGGGATGACGACGACTGTACAGATACAGATGGATATTCAATGGGAGGGCGTCGTGTCAGGGCACATAAACAAACAAGCAAACATATAGATGGAGGCTATATGAGCGGAAATGGTCGTCGTTGTTAGAGATGTCGACAGTATAGGTTTCTGATAGACTGGAAGCTCACAGCGGTCGCCGCCATATCAGTGGCAGGTTGTTCTGTGTTGTGCTGTGGTCGAAGTTGGTTGTTGTCGACGGCAGAAAGCAGGTCGAAGGTTGCTGTAGCCTTGAGTGTGGTCGACGTCTAGGTAAGGGTGGCGCTGCAGCTGGGTCGACCTTCACTTCAGGGACAACCAGAGGGGCCAACTCCCCATACTTCCGCCTAGATATCACACAGCCTCTCATCTTTACTGTGTCCATCTGTTCTTGAAGGGGGTATCAAGTCTGGCCTCCTCGACTTGAGTGTCCTGTCCCAAAAGTCCACTTCCCAATACTTGACCTTCAAAACAACCCCCAATCCCCCCGGCCACGGCCTCGTACACACTCTCATTTCGAAATCAAATATTGTCAAACACCTCATTGCGCATATAAGGTGGCAAGTGAAGGAGAATGGACACCTTCCAGGCTGCCTGAAACAATCACTAGGACGATAAGAAGTAGGCATCCTTGCCCTGAATAGGGTCCAAGACAAAAGGTCTCATCATCCACCTCCAGGGACTGGTTTCTTGCTTATCACAGCTTCCATAATCTTAATAACATCACTGCCGAGTTATACTAAGGGGTCTATAGACCAAAGGGGGCCGTCCATTGACTTGAGAAACTGCAGAAGACAGCTAAAAGTGCAACAAGCGTGTGTGGTGAATATCTAAGTAAGTTGAGTATGGTGTGTACTCTTGGAGTCGGGCTTACTACTGCAACTGTATTACTGGTAGGGTTGAAAGGTGGTAAGACGGCAGGGGGCCTTCCTCTACAGTCGCTATTGCATATATGAAGTAGGATCAACTGCTGACAGAAATCCACTTTTGCCTCATTAGCTCCTTTATCTGCATGCCACACATTTCGTTTAAAAAGAACCAACACCTCTCTTCTCCAGGCTCTTGTCTGGGCCACAGCTCTCTTGACCTTTTCATTTGTCCCAACAAACCAAAATCATGACTGATCTCTGCGAAAACTGCAGGCAGATCCCTTTCTCTGCGCTGGCCTGTCCAACAGCATCGGACATACACAAAGCACGACAAGCAGCCGAGAACAGGCGATTTGACACGGCTTTACCCTTTAATGAGACGTCAGATGCGGATCGGCAACATATCGCTACAAAAGATGTTCCCCTTGGGTTCCTGTCCAGAATCCGCAGAGACAAGGACCACTGCGCCCTGTGCGGGCTCTTCTACCACGTTATTCAGAAACGCCAGCAAAAGGAACCGCCAGGTATCAACAGGACAGTATATTTCGACGATGATGATAACGTCTTCTGTTCTGTCGGGGTTGGGCCATTCGCCTGGGTTGCCGGGCCGCATGGCGACAGCATAGACTCTGACCCCGACGTGTTTTTCCCTATGAGCCGACTCTTTTTACAGATGCACTTGAGGGAGGATGACAATATAGACGATACGCGTATCCCAAGCAGTATCCAAATAAGGGGATTATATTGGAATGTTGCCCAAGCCTGTCATATGGATGAGTTTGAGCACAAAAATCAATCCACTCTAGAGGCCAGAGCTGATGGCCAGCGGATGTTGTGCAGCGGCAGGAAACGCCCAGACATCATCGACCTGGATCTTTTACGGTCTTGGATCACAATCTGTACGACGGATCATGAGAATACCTGCTGCTATGACGAGAATCCGTCGGGGTCTAGCCAATCATACTCTTATGATTCGTGAGTGTCTGTCTCTATAGCTCAAGGTTGCTAGGTACAAAACGGATACTTACTTACATCTGCCAGGAATCCACCTTCAGAAACAAGTATTCGATTTATTGACGTGAAAAGGAACAACTTGACCGATCTCAGATCGGTGAATCTGAGCCTAGTCAAATATGCAGCTCTGAGCTATACCTGGGGTGCTGCTAAACAAGTCAAGCTGGAAAGAGACAACAATGGTCAAGACAACGAAGCGGAACTGCGAATCGAAGATGCACTGAAACGCGTGAAGCTACCGCAGACCATCGCGGATGCTATATATGTAGCCCGAGAGCTGGGATTCGAGTATCTCTGGGTTGATGCTCTGTGCGTTCGACAGGGCCAGCACCCAAGTGACCAGGAAGATAGGGTGTACCAACTCAGCAACATGGGAACGATATACCGGCAAGCTTTCCTCACCATTGTCGCAGCATCCGGCCAAGATGCTAATGCTGGTTTGATGGGTCTCCGGCCCGATTCTCGGCCAAAACAGCGAGTGGTGGAAGTCATTCCCAGGAACGGTGACAACGACCTGGGCATGGCATTGGTTACGACATGCGACTCCCCACCCGTTTATTATGAAATGGACAAAAGCTCGGTTCGGCATGACAACGAGCTTGAAGCCAGCTATTGGAATGAGAGAGGGTGGACGTTCCAGGAGCGGGCCCTGTCCCGTCGCTCTCTCGTCTTTACAAAAGAGCAGGTATCTTGGGTCTGCGATGGGGCTATCTTCTGCGAGGAGTCTCGGTTCGAACATCCAGAACGTCTATGCGAGCCTAAAGGCTTGGACACGCCTCTCCGGATTGAACTATGGAAATTATCCGGGAGCCCAATGTCATGGAAGACCATCGATGGGCCACTAGCCCGGGCCACTTTCAACCAGCAAGACCTCTGGACCAAGTATCAAGATGCAATCTTGGCATTCACCAGGCGTAATTTTAGTTTCCAGGGAGACGTTTATGATGCCTTCCGGGGTATAACGGGGGCACTTGAGCGGATGTACGGCGAAACCTTCCATTTGGGTCTCCTCCGGTCTCGTTTTGAATGGTCCTTTTTGTGGTATCCCGACCGTTATCGACGGGCTGGTATATACCGTCTCACGGACAAAGAAAGCGGTAAAATGGCTTCAGTCAACCAGCAGACCATATTGCCAAGCTGGTCGTGGATGGGATGGGTTGGAGCTGTCCGTTTGAGGAGCGTCGAGACTGGCGCTGGCGCTGGCGTCGTAAAGTGAGTCGAGGATTGGATCACGCCCCCCCTCCCAACCGACCAGCGAGTGAGACGAGATTGCTAATGCGTAATACAGAACCAATATTGAGATCTGCTGCTATGAGATTCGAGGCTCAGATCTTGCACTTCGCCCGGTCCATGACGCCGACCTTGAAGGCCGCGTGGACTCTGGAGAGTTGACAGACCCCAAAAGGCCGCAAGCCGTCAAAGATCTCGCAACGCCTGATCAGCGCAGCCTCTGGCGAGGCGTGGTGACTTGGAGCGACGTCGAAAAGGAACGTCCCGCTCTGACAGCATCCAGGGTGCGAGGCATCCCAGACGGCCACCTCCTCTTCTTCTGGGCGTCTACGGCCACCTTTGTCGTCGAGAACCTACTGGAGCCGCCGGGCGCGATGGCCCCTAGAATAAGGAACCTTAAGAATCAAAAAGTGGGGAACCTGAACATGGAACCAAGACCCACGCCCTTCCTGCCGAGGTGTGCCCAGGTTGTGTGGCGCAAGGGTACAGACCTCCTGCGCCGCCTACACCGGGAACCCACCTCTGCCCTGGGGAGGTGCGTAGCTGCTACATGGACGGTGGCGGACTTTTTCCAGCACCGCGGGCCCTGGAGGGCCTCTCGGGCCGGCTATGGCCCACACGAGTTTGTGGTTATTGGCAGCGAGCAGTACCCAGGGCGGTCACACGTCCTGGTGCTGCAGATCCGTTGGGAAGATGGCATTGCGTATCGTGTGAACATTGGCAAGATCCTCACGCAGTCCTGGCTAGAAGCGAACCCGGTCTGGAAGTTGGTTCCGCTCATGTAGGCAAGACGATGGCATAGAAACTGCTCCCGGAAAGGCCCCTGTGAGGTATTGTGGGAACATATACGCGTTTGCAAGTGTTTCTCTTGGTCATTTGATTGTTGTCTTATGTCTCCCACCCCCGCCGCCCAACCCCCAGAAACAATACAAGGCACAAAACTCACTCCTGGATATACTTCCTCAGCCCCCTCAGCCTCTCCTTGGCCGTCTCCAGCACGTCGTCGGGCTTGCAGACGGCGAAGCGCAGGTAGTCCTCTGCGATGCGGCAGTTGGCGTCGGTGTAGAACTCGGTCGGCGGGATGGCGGCCACGCCGACCTCGTGGATCAGGAACCAGGCGAGCTTGAAGTCGCGGGGCCGGCTGGCCACGTGCGGCGGGAAGGGGTAGTCCTCGGGCAGCTTGACCTTGGCCATGTTGGCCATGACGAAGTAGCCACCCTCGGGCTCCGAGTAGGGCAGGCCGAGCTCGTCGAAGACGGCGTTGAACCGCGCCATCCGGCCCTTCATGTCGGCCACGCAGTCGTCCCAGAAGCCCTCGGCCTCGGCCTTTTCGAACCCTGTTGTCGTGGGAAAGAAGAAAACAATGTCAGCGAACGGGGTAGCCGTGACATATGGTGGTTATCGCTTACCAACTGCGCAGGCCTCCTGCAGCGGCGACACGGAGGAGTAACATATCCGCGTGTGCGCGGCAGAGACGTACTGGATCAGCTCGGCGGGCCCCATGAGCCAGCCGACGCGCCAGCCGGTGGCGTAGAAGTTCTTGCCGGCGGACCCGACGGTGAGGGTGATGCTCTCGACCTCGGGCGAGAGGGTGGCGATGCGGGTGAAGGGCACGTAGTAGAGGCGGTCGTAGACCTCGTCGGACAGGATGATGACGCCGTTGCGCAGGCAGATGTCGGCGATGCGCTCGAGCTCGGCGCGCGAGAAGACCTTGCCGACGGGGTTGTGCGGCGTGTTGATGACCATCATCTTGGTGCGGGGCGTGACGGCCCTCTCGAGCTCGTCAAAGTCGACGGTCCACTCGGCGGCCGAGCAGGTCCTGGAGGCGCCCTCGGCCGGCGGGTGCATGGGCACGTAGACGACCTTGCCGCCGGGCATCTCGATGTTGCTGATGTACTGGTCGAAGAAGGGCTCGAAGATGATGACCTCGTCGCCCGGCTCGATGAAGGCCATGAAGGCGCTCAGCATGCCCTCGTTGGCGCCCGTCGTGATGGTCACCTCCGTCTCCGGGTCCAGCCGCCGGCCCCAGTGCGGCGCGTAGGCGTCGGCGATGGCCTGCTTGAGCCGCGGGCGGCCCTTGGTCGGCGAGTACTGGTTGCAGTCGACGCGGTCCAGCGCCTCCTTGGCCGCGTCCAGGATGAACTTGGGCGGGTTGTAGCCGAAGAAGCCCTGGCCCATGTTCACGATGGGCTGCACCGGAGACGCGGCGGCGGCCTCGTTGATGATGGACCTTTTGGCAGAACCGTGTTAGTGAGAATGGGTAAACTCCCCCGATATATCGTAGCCGCTCACCAGACATCTTGTCTCCGGCCTGCGACACGAGCCGCGGGCTTCATCTTCTCGCTCAGAGGCATTGCTGTATGAAATGCACACGATATTGTCGTCGTCGTCGTCGTCGGCTTGCGGATTGTCTGTGTGATGCGTCTACCAAGTAAGCTGCCGGTTGATCCAACAAGCGGCCGCATGAGGGTCTCTGATACGATCAAGTATTGTGTCTTGGTTGATATCCGGAAGCACCTGAACTAGAAGGTGAAGGTGAAGGTGATAGATATCCCGTCGCTCAGACCCTTCTCTTCCCTTCTTATCACTGACAGTGACTGACTGACTGACTGACTGACTTCGGACATTGGGTCACGGAGCTACATGCTTCAAAACTACCTACTTAAGTGCATAATGATGCGCGGGTGTGGGTCCGCCCCGGCATCGGCAATGGAACAAGCGAGTCGCGGGATGGCGACATATACCCTTTAGTAGAATACGTACGTTATATAACGGTAATTTTGAGCTGGTGATATGCAACAATTGAAGCCTACACTTGGGGCCTACCCATACATACTAACTACACATATACTATGCTATTGCTTCTCCCGTCTGATTCATTCCAATCATGCTGCCGCAGTCTGTATCTCCTCAGTCAGAGCCAGGGGCCAGATATTCCAATTAGGACCGAGACGTGGGAGCGGCCGGCGATCCATCTACTATGTGATGGACACTTGCATGTCGAGGAAAGGTACAAACTAATTATACACACACACACACAGAGAGAGAGAGAGAGAGAGAGATGACCACATACTATGAATGTAACGGAAGCATCTCCCAGGTAGCATGAGGCACGGCTACGGCTCAGGGATATCGTCTGCGAAAAGAAGACCTAACATGTATAAACACCTCCTGTACATTAGTCTCAGTCTCAGCCTCAATTACATACCCCTCCCTCCACGTATAACCAGCAACATCTGGCTACCCCTGGAGATACATAGCCAGGGCCAATGCTCATCAAGAAAGCCATTGAAGATCTCCGTCCACGATCCCCCTCCCTAGTCGTCCGTGGAATCAAGCCTCAGCTGGGCATACTTGTCCCGCAGGACCGCTTCCAGGTGTCCCCCATCATCGCAGTGGTGAGCGAGACTCATCGCCTTCTGCGCCCACCACCTGCAGCTCTCATTGTCGTTCCTGCCCCACAGGTCAATGGAGTGGTTGTATGCCGCCGAGGCGAACCACTCCAGCTCCTCAGTCGGCCAGGCTGATGGTGTCTGTTTGTGTTTGAATCAAGGGCAGTCAGCAGCAACACTCTCTGGGTTCCGACCCAATCCTTGGGCATTGTGTAACGGAAGAGCCAGTCACTCACCCCGTGAGCTTCACTCGCCATCTGACAGGCCTCGTCGAGCAGACGTCCTCCGAGCTCCTCGTTCGAGGCCGTGATGGTCTGGAAGAGGCATCTCGTGTACTTGGCAAGCCGTGCTGGGTCTGAGTCCTCTAGAGCCGAGATCTCATTGATAATCTTGCGGAGGACGCTGAAAAGCTCTATAAGGGGGGTGTTAGCACTGGCATAGCCGGGGCCAAGTCTGTCTTTACCTTCGGGAGGTGCGTGAGCCCGCAAAATGCAGTCTGCCATCATCTTGAAGGCCTCCAGATCATGACAGGTACTCGCCTTCAAGACGATTTCACTGAGCTGATGCCACTGCTTCAACGCCACGGCGGCTTCGAAGTCAAACGCCAGAAGAAGTGCAAGCTTGCCGACCAGATCCGTCGATGATACCTCATCAAGGGTCTTGCTCTCCAGCCGTCTTTGAACCTCGCTGTCGGCTTCTGCGACATACCTTCGCAAGACCAGGTACTTCTGTAGCTGTTCCTCCAGATTGTCCTGGGAACGAGCCAGGGAGACCAAGGCTGAAGAGATAAGGAAGTTGCAGAAGATCGACTTCAGGGATAGATCCGCCGCCATTTCTATAGGGATGTCGTCTGGAAACTGCCGGATGATACTCACACAGGCCGTTAAGATATGGACAACACTGCAAAGGTCCCAGTCGCTAGCATGTTTGAGACCGAGATTGTACGAGTTCCTACAGAACCACTCTAGCTCTCTGGCGTTGAAGAGTCTGTTCCCATTCTCATCCTTCGGGGCCTTTTGTGCGGCTGTAACAACTGGATAGGGTGTCAGCGCACATGCTTTTAGACACGAAGTCAATGGACCTACCTGCGTCGAAGATAGAACATAGACTGGCGGTGACCGAATCTTTCTCCTCGCCACTCTCCAGGATTGTGTGCAACAACATGACTGTGCAGCGTAGAAGAGCTGGCAGGTGGACTTGGCCAGGATGTTCGAAATCGTATATATCGGCAAGCTTCCTCAGCGCATCGACAGCAACAAACTTGTCTCCAGAACGCTGTCCGTCCGCGACGCATGCGTAGAGGAATACCATTTGCTTTGGAGATGCCCGCGCGACTGCCTCCAAACACTCAGCTGCCATTTCCCGATCACCACTCCGCACTGCCGCTTTGTACATCAAATATTGGGTGTTAGCATCCCTCTGGGTGTCCTCAGACATAACGTAGTAGACTGATCTTGCAGTGTCGATATCGTTCCGTGCTATTGCACAGAGCAAGAGCTTCCGCTGTATTTTCCCAATGTTCAGCGGCCCAGAGGCAACAAAAGCCGGGCTGAGTGCTAGTCGACACCATCTCTCTGCCAGATCATACTGGCCCTGGCTGTAGTTGGACTCGATCTTCTTCCAGATCAGTACGCAAGCTGATATACTCGCATCAGAGCTCACTGGTTGCTCTAGTCGTGACAAGGCTTTCAAGGCGTCTTCAATGGTTCCCGCGTGATCTCGGTGGCTTACAGCCATATGCATCCGGGTAACAACCACTATATCAATCCAGCTGCTCTGAGCGCTCTTTACAAGTGCAACGAGAAACTCGTCCAGGACGGAGCATCCAATGGTAGGGCTCTTCGTATGCAATTTACGAATATGGTGAACAAGTAGCTTGAAACTGGAGTCCTTCGATCGAAAACTCCGTATCATCCGCCGGAGGATATTCGCATAAGCGTCGCTGTCGAAAGCCTCCGCGGGTGATCGACTCAAGATCTCCAAACTCAGGAGTAATATGACCGGTTGATCGCCAATCTCAGACTCCATGTACTTGACGAGGTTGTGTGCCTTCTCGATGCTGTCAGTTGTTTCAAGGGACAACAGAGCGCCAACCAGGCTTTGCAGTATCGCCATACGAAGTTCCACAGCATCCCGAGACATCTCTTGGAGTTGCTGGCTGTTGATGGTTTCCCAAGCGCGCTGCAGCCACTTCTCGGCCATTTGATAGTCTGATCTTAGTAGCATTCCTTTACCAATCTGGAAGAAAACATCGACTATGCTCTCTGCCGACGCCGGTTTCACTTTTTCCAGAAGTTCTTCCACTGTTCGGATAAACACATGCTCGGCGACGTCGAGCTGGTCATCTTGCCAGGCCTGACATGCGGTTAGTCCCCTTACTGAATAGTCAGGCATACAATCAGCAGTTTGTGATTACCAAGGCGATTCGTAACACAGTCCATTCGGCCTCAAATTCAATGTAATCGTCGGAATCGTGTTCACCTCGAGACAAATCATGAAGTCGGCCGCGATATTCCACAGCTCTTTCCAAAAGTAGTCTAGCAGTCTGAGCGTCGTGATCATCTGAGACGCAAGTCGAACGGGGTTAGCAATACAATGTTTCTGATGGGTAGCAGATATAGTAGCCACAAACCTATGCAGAGCCTCGCAACCTTTAGTGCCAGTCGTAGAAGGTGACAGGTTATTGCCGACGTGCTCTTAGAAGACCACTGGCAGAGGTGCAGGATCTGGAATGCCAACACTCGGCCCCAGAGGACAAGCCTCGATCCAGCCGGGGGTTTCACGGGCGCGGACTTGTCCGCATCTGCGCGTTTCAACCTGGCACAGAGATTCCAGAGGCTGGTCCCCTCCCTCTCAAGGTCCTCGTCCCCCAGCATGTCGTGGTGCGCCTTCTCCGCATACCTCTCGACGGTCTGGGCCTGCTTCTGCACCTGGCTGAGCAGCGTGGCGGCCGCGGTTGAGTCATTCTTGTCAGCGGGGAGACGTCTCTGGAGGTCCGAGGCAAACGCTGTAGGCGGGACGTCAATGCAAGCAGGTCCCAAGCAGGCAGGCCCGAGCCAGCGAGGCACGGATGAACAGGTGTGCGTGTGTCTCACCGATGATAGCTTCTTTCTTTCTAGACCTGGTGCTGGAGGCGGCGTCGCCGCCGTTCACGGCATCTGAGACCTTGACCATATCGATCGGAGCCTTCTTCCTCGTGTCGAGTACTGCCGGGTCAGTCCTCTCAAGCTTCTCAAGTCACACTGCCTTCGAGACCGTCAACGTCGTGACACCGTGGTCTCTCTCAACGTGCACGCTCGCAATATATCTCGCGTTGTCGTGTCTTGCCGATCCAGCCGCTTCGCATTGACCAGAGTGGACGGACGGATGGCAGACAGCAGACAGCTGACAGCAGGTAAGGTTGCAAAGGAGGTGGTGGTCGAGCGACTGGACTGGGTGGTGTAGGGAGAGAAGAAGGATATTAGTTGGCGAAAGAAAGGGGTCCAAGAATAGGAAGAGAAAAAGAGTCTGCTCTTCGAAAAATAGATCACGGGGACGTGATGCATATGTCTGAAATTTGTGGTCTACCAAACAGGGCAACCACGGTCTATCTGTCTTCCAGTGGAGGAAGGTGTGAGTGACTGACTACCTCGACCACCCTGATGCCGGCCCAACAATATGCCTCGGCCTCCTCAAACCGTCCATATTGTGATCCTGAACCTGAGAACTCTATCATGGTACAACAGGCGAAACGATTGATGCATGCCTCCCGTATATATATATATATATATATGATACGTGAACTACAAACGCATTAAGTGTGTACGAGACTGGCCGTGTGCTGTGATGGCACCATCACGAGAGTCCGGCACACCCGGATGAGCAGCACGGCAGTATTGACTGATGGCAGATGCATGCATGTATGTATGTATGTATGTATGTAGTTGGTAGCGAAATATCAGCGTGCCGGATCGTGCGGCAGGAAGTTTGCAACAATCAGATTCGGACTAATCATTGATAAAACCAGATTAGTCGATCAGTCAGTATGAACCAGTATGATGACAACGCAGCACATCGCAGCGGGCACGCAGGGGCCAAAGAGGACAGACGGTCAAGAGAGGAAGGAAACTCACATCTTGGCATCATCCCGGCGGATCTTCAACGAGAAGCAGCACTTGATCTCCTTTGGCTTCTCGTTCGTCGCCCTGCCGTCGTCGATGGGGGTCTTGAGTACGCATGCCGTCAGGAGGGTGTCGTGTACCGGGTCGAAGGCGATCGTGCCAAACTCCTCCCAGTACCGCACCATCGACGCTTCCGTGAGTATCTGGTGTAATGAGATTTTGCCCTGGGGTTTCGAGGTCAGTCAGGCTCGCACTTGCAGGTAGGTGGGTGATGCATGGGCAAGTAAAGTAAAGTAGCCCGCCCGGCAGGGAGCCACGAGCCAGGCCAACAACCACCAAGAGGAGACACAAAAAAAGGGACTCACATCTCGCAGGTCCTCGACCTGCACCCCAAGCAGCTCGGCCATCTCCTTGTTCCCCCGGAAGATCTCGCCCGTCCGCCTCCAGCAGCACGCCGGCACCGCCATGCTCGCAAACACCCGGTCGTACTCCATCAGCGTCTTCTCGAACCACATCTCGACGTACACCAGCTGGATGTCCGTCAGCTTCTGCACCTTCTCGCGGAACTTGGGCCGGAACCGGTTGATCTGCGTGAGGATCTTCTGCTTGGACGTCGGCGCGATGTGCGACTCGATGTAGTCCTGCAGCCGCTTGTACCCCTGCACGTAGTTGAAGGGCCTCAGCAGCCCCGCGTCGTACTTGGCCCGCAGCACCCGCTCCATGCGCGCCTCGGGCGTGTCGTTGCCCGACGGGTCCGCCACCTGGAGGTAGAACTCTGCCGCCTCGCGGCGCTTCTTGTCCTCTGGGCTGGCCGTTGCCGGCTGGGCGGTGGGGATCTTTTGTTGCTCGGGGTTGTTTGGGGGCCGCATTGACTGCTGCTGCCCTCCAGAGACCGCGTTCGGTGGGAGGAGCGTGTGTTGGTTTTGGTGCTGGTGAGGGTAGCCTGGTAACATGTCGTTCTCCTTATTAAGTGAGTGATGCTCAGATTCTCCGGGTAGTAGACCGCCGTCATCAAGGAGGCTGCTATTGAGAAACTCGTTAAGGAGGGTAAACTCGTTGCTGACTTCTGGTGCGATCAAGTAGTTGGACTGATAGTTCTGCATGTCCTGGTTCTGGGCAGTCAACCACGCATCCGAGAATCCAAAGACTATAGACAGGAGCACGGTTCAGCTTTTTGCGACATGGTACGGAGAGAGACATGTTGGCAATTATAATTACAAGACCTACATTGATTCATGTTATTGTTGCCCGAACCGCTGGCCTGTATCCCAGGATGCTGCGTCGGTCGCACAAGCTGTACGGAGCTGCCCCGGCCCAGTGAGCCCGCAGGCCCAGCAGTGATACCGCCACCGGCACCTCCGTCAAAAGAGGGGGGTCTCATGGGCTCGGTAGCAACGGCGACACTGGCCGTGCGGTCGATGGACCTGCGGGCCATGTCTGACTGGGACTGGGTGTCCGATTCGTCCACGGTTGAGCCGGGGACGGTACTGCTGCCCCTCGCCTTCTTGTTGTCATGCTCTCGAGGCTCGTCATGGCAGAGGTGACCAATGTTGCGCTTGATGCATCTCGTACAGGGTCTCTCCTATCCCAAGCAAAGCGACATGCAGTGGTCAATTCTCTGTTCGGCCTCAACCCGTGCAGGTGACTGTTGCAGCTGCAGCAGGACACGACAGCTCCCTTGACGAGGATACAAAGTAAAGGGGAGGGGGGAGGGGGGAGGGGGGAGGGCATGAAGAGGGGGATCAGGGTCTTACATACGAGGTCGCATGTCATATGCTGCAGGCGTTCAGAAAACCAAACCGTGTTAGCCATGGGTATCTCACCCCCGAAGAGACAAGGCAGGTCTTGTGGCATGTGCAAGCAGGTCGCTCGCTGAACATATCAACTGCTGCAGCCTTTCGGCCAGGGCAGGGCAATAGTCTGCGGCCACACGGGCGGACAGGAGCCAATTGGCTGTCCCGGCTCGGAAGGTTTCTCGACTTACAGATCGACGGCAATATACGCATGCTGTAGGAACGCGAGGGCACAGGGTTAGCGCGCGAAGAGAACGAGGCGGTTTGGGGTGTGGTGCCATGGGGGACAACGACAGTCTGTCTGTCTGCCTGTCTTTCATGCTCTCTCTCCCCCCCATCTCTCTCTCTGCCAAGGGTATAAGGGCCGTACCATGAGTCACCTTGCGCCTCTTCTTCTGGGGGCCTTGCTTGTTGGCGTCGTCTGGCGCATGGGAATGGGAATGGGCATGATGGGCCTTGGTGCTGCCGTCCTTGTCACTGCTCGTGCTTGTGCCGGCCCTCGGCGTGTCGTTATCCGCCGGCCCTGTCTGCGCCGGCCTGGGCTTGGAGTCGTTTCCGGGCTTTCGGTCTTGGTCCTGGTCATGGTCCTCCTCACTGCTGCCGCTGGGGCCATTTTTCTTCTTTTTGTCCATAATTCCCAGGTTCCCCTTATTATCTTGCCCGGGCCTTTCTTCCCAGACCCTTCCCTCCTCTTCTTCCTTCCAAGGTTCCAGTTTCCGGCTCCCAGGTTACTCAATGCGCTCCGCTCCCATTGGGCCTGTATGTTACGCAATGGGCGTCGAGTTCGTGGCTCATCTGAGCAAGGTATGCGGCTCTCTGCAGCTCCAGCAGGTCGATACGACCACAGATGTTCCGAGGCTCGCGTCCCCCCTTCACAAGAATGACGAAAGGGTCGCTGGCTGTTCGTGGTGGTAGTGGTGGTGGTCTCTCTGCTGGGGCTTCCGGTCGCGCAGCACTTATCAGGGACGGGCACAGGTCAATGGTTATCCGGTCGCAAAGCACTCTGGTCATGGATGGGCGTGGTGAGGTTGTTGGAAATGATGTATGGCGGCTGTGCGACACCAATCGCGTCGGTTGGTAGTAAGGCGAGGTCAAGAGAGAAAGGGCCCGACAGGTAGGGGAGGGTCGGCGCGAAAAACAAGAGGCAGATGGAGATTCTTTTGACTGACTTATTCTTTTGCCCTCCGACTCACCCGCGCGAGCGGAACCTCCTCGGAGGGCGGCAAGTATACCGTACTTGGGCAAGCCTGGCAAGGATGTCGGGGCTGGATTGTGGTGGGATTTGAGTGGACGCGGGCGACGGCGGGAGGGGCGCTGTTGGGCTGAGACCACGTCCACTGAAGAAAAGCCCTGTGGGTGAGTGAGCAGCAGTGATGGTACAGTACTGCCAGCAAAACCTCTCTGCCTGGAGCAGCTCTGAGCTCACTACACTACACTAGCAGACTAGGCAGTGACGGACGGACGACTCGCTGGATAATTAATTCCTTGGAGAACTGTGACCATGAAAATGACGACCATGAAAGGACGGACCATGACCGCTTTCAGCCATCCATGAGTCCCGCTATGCCATGACAGCGCTGACTGAGTGAGTGAGTGACTGACTGACTGAGTAACTTGAAAACCTACTTACCTTGTTGATACACACGCTTTGCCTTTTGTGCAGGCGGGTTAATAACCTTCCCTTCCCCCCCTCTCTCCAAGCCTTTGCTGCAGCCCAACCCAAGACAAGGTATATATGCCGTGAGACCTCGACTCTGCCAGGTAACAACAACCATGCTGTCAGTCAGTCTTCTGCCCCTCGACCCCTGTTCGATGGTCCTTCAGCTGTCAGAAGCTTTGTTGGGGGAGGGGAAGGGGGGGGAGGAGGAGGAGGATGGTTGGCTGGTTGGCCTGCTTGGTTGGTTGGGATGCTTGTCATTGCAGATCTGGAATTGCGTGGACCCGAGGCTTTGGCAACTGGAGACGGCGGCACGGGACGTCAAAACGTTCGAGCAGGCAAAGAAGCAAAGAAAATGAAACCCGCGCACATGATCCATCAGATCGTGCAGCTTGGCTTGGCTCTGCTCGTGCTCGTGCTAGTGCTGGGGCCTCCCCTGCTTCCATGCACATTATACATAGTAGTGTAGTAGTATAAGGTGCCACCCCCGTGCGTGACAAGCGTATCATGTCTTCGTGTTTACATACACAAGAGGCTTGCATCTACATAGGTGTGATGGAGGCTTCAGTCAACATCGTCAGTGGTCCCTCCCTTGCCTGGTAGCTCACGACAAGACTTGCAGGGGACCGCCAAGCTCGAGGCTCGTGTCCAGAAGCATACTTAGTACATATGTGGAAAACCAAGCCTATACTGGTCATGTGCAACAGAGCATCCAGGCCACAACAAAAGGCCATCGATAGCTACTTGCTAGGAAGTATCATATGCTTTCTTCTCGAAGCTGCAAGTCGGGCTTGGCCTGCATTAGTCCAGCGTGATGCTGTCGAATTTGCCGACGGACGTTGCGATGAGCAGACGATATTCCCCTTTGAGATGGGATGATGTTGCATCAGGATATAGCACGGCTGATATGTTTCATGTTTCACTGCCTTTGCTCTATAATATCTTCCGGGGAAAAGAACCCAAAAACCACGCATGCTAGTAACCTCAGAGTATGAATCAACACGACCAGACCGACATATACATCCGCCACGCCACCGCTCAGATAGCAACAAAGAAGCTCTTCTCATCCTCCTTGGGCAACACCCTCGCCCTCTCCATGATAGGGTCCACACAGGCCAGCCGGATCCTCTCCGTCGTCGCCGGGCTCTCGAGCCTCAACAGCCCGTCATCCACGACATCGACATCGCCACCACCCTCCCCGCCCCCGTCGGCCCCCAACACCGTCCTCGCCCTGACGCCATACTGCTCCCTGGCGGCCTTCAGCGCGTCCCGGATGGCGAAGAAGACGGCGCTGCCCATGAAGAGCGGCGGCTCGCCCACCCCGCGGCTCCGCTGGATCGTCCGCAGGTCCTCCCACTCCACGCCCTTCAGCAGGCTCACGTTGAACACCTGCGGCACGTCCCGGAACCCGGGGATCTTGTAGTTGCCCGGCCCGCGCGTGAACAGGTTCCCCGCCTGCGGCCCGTTGCGCAGCCACAGGCTCTCCTCCATGGTGAAGAGCCCCATCCCCTGGACGAAGGCCCCCTGGATCTGCCCGTAGTCGATGGACGGGTTGATGGACCGCCCCACGTCCATCTTGACGTCCGCCCGGAGGCACGTCCACGAGCCCGTCAGCGTGTCCACCTCCACCTCGGCCGCCGCCACCCCCTGCGTGAAGTAGAAGAACATCTTGCCCTTGTTCTCCCCCCACGTGTACCCGATCTCGGGCGTCTTGTAGAACCCCTGCGCCGACAGGTTCACACGGTCAAAGTACGCCGCGTGGGCAAGCTCCTTCATCGTGGCCGCCGGGCCCAGCTTCTCCCGGTAGGGCGCGAGCCGCTCGTTGAGCTGCTGGCAGGCGTTGTAGATCGCGTAGCCGTTGAGGTCTGAGGAGGCGGATGCCGCCGTCGCGCTTGCGTTGGCCACGGTGTTGGTTGCCGTCTCGGAGATGAAGACGTTCTCCAGGGGCACTTTGAGTGCCTCCGCCGCGATCATCGTCATCTTGGTGTGGAGACCCTGACCCATCTCTGTGCCACCGTGGGCTACGAGGACGGACCCATCATGGTAGATATGCACCAGAGCACCTGCCTGGTTGAACCAGAGCGCCGTGAAGGAAATGCCGAACTTGGTAGGGATGATGGCCTTTGCACGGAAGGTCAGTCTGCGCTCGCCGGGAATGATTGGGAATAGGTAGGAACAACTTACCAAACCTCGTTTCCGCCACTTATGGTCCTTGTTGAATGCCGCTATGGCCTCCCTTCTCTCCGCGTACTTGGTCTCCTCCTGTACCTGGTCATACATAAGCGGGACATGCCAATCCGTCAGCTTCTGGTTGAAATGTGTCTCCTCGAGCGCCTTGTACATGTTAATTGCCCTGAACTCCTCGACTGGAATACCCAAGCGATCGGCAACCTCGCTCATGTACGATTCGGCAATAAACAGGCCTTGCGGCCCACCAAACCCACGGAAGGCCGTGTTCGACATGGTGTTCGTCTTGCATATGCGGCCTCGCACATGAACGTTTGGGATCCGGTAGCACCCATCACTGTGGGTCATGGCGCGCTCGCACACGGCAGCGGACAGGTCCCAGCTCCAGCCGCCGTTGTTGAAGATGTCCAGGTCGAGCGCCTGGATCTTCCCGTCCTTGTTGACGCCGATTTTCCATCTACCTAAGAAGGGATGCCGCTGCCCGCTGGTTACCATGTCCTCCTCGCGTGTGAGCATGCAACGGACGGGCTTGCGTGTTTTCTGGGCGGCCAGGGCGAGGATGGTGCTCAGTTGGACACACCGCGTTTCCTTGCCACCGAAGCCGCCCCCAAGTCGCTTGACCCTGACGACGACTTTGTTCGCCGAAACCTCAAGGACCCTTGCGGCATACGCTTGGGATTCGTTAGGGTTCTGTGTACTAGACCAGATCTCCATCTCACCATCCTCAGGTTTCGGTATCGCAATGCAGGCATTCGTCTCCAGGTAGAAGTGTTCCTGACCGCCCATCCGAGCCACGCCAGTGAATGTGTAATCGCAGTTTTTGAAGGCAGCTTCTGGGTCTCCCTTCTTGATTTGCTGGAAGTACTCGAACATACTGTCCTTCTCGATAGCCTCTTCCATGGTGAAAATGGCCGGAAGGTCTTCATAATCCACCTTGACCGCCCTGGCTCCTTCCGCCGCTTTCTGCTGCGAAGTGGCCAGTATCAGAGCAATGGGCTGGCCCGCGGTGAAGACCTCGTCTTCGGCCAGGAAGACTTCTTGGAAATGTGGTGCGCCCCAATGATTGGCTGCCTTGTTGGGCATGTCATTATGGTCAATATAGTCAACCACGCCGGGTATGTCCAACGCAGCTGAGAAGTCCACAGACTTGACCTTGGCATGTGCCTTGGTCGACAGGACAAGACAGCCGTAAAGCTCGTTTGCAAGCTTTGGTGTGTCGTCGGTGTATTGAGCCTCGCCTGTAGTCTGCTTCAGGGCAGCAAGGTGGGGATTGGCCTTGCCCATGATGGTCTGCTGATATGCTAGGGTAGCATTGTCATCCGTCGCTCCGGTTGAGATCTCCCTTTCAATTTCCTCCACAGCTTCCTCGTCACTGTTCTTCTTCTCGCCCAATGCGAGCATGATCTCATGATAGAAGCGATAGAAGAAGCTCAATGCCAGTGCTTTCCTGTAAGAGGCCATGCCACCCGGTACGCCGAATTGAAGGTTGAAGTCCTGCTCCAGGGCATTCATGGCTCCCTCGAGGGTCTCCAGCTCCGCAAACTTCTTGCCGACCAGAAACTCATTCGCTTGCTTGGCAGCTGTCGTCCATGCCGCCATACCTCCAAAACAAAGGTTGGCTTGCTCCACAACGCCATTGTCGTCAAGTCTAATCCTAAGTGCGCCGGTGACAATGGCAATGTCGTCGTCTTTCCTCTTGGCCTGCTTATAAGCTCTGAAAAACTCGCGGTCGGGCCGTGTAAGGGGTATGCGAATCGACGCAAGTATGTCATCTGGTGCCAATGCTGTCCGCCTATAACCCTTGAAGAACCCAGACATGGGGATCTCAGTCGTTTTGCTTGCGGACCTGGCGATCAAGACGGAGTCCGATGCCATGAAGACAGGATTAAGGTCAGAGATAGGGGAGGCCGTGGCCAGGTTACCGGCTGGTGTGCCAACGTTTCTGATCTGACGACCAGCAAAGTACTTCAACTGCTTGTGCATCGCAGAAAATACCTGGCCCTTGTCCTTGCCGTAGTGTTTTATGGCCTCCAGACATATGTCCTCCAGGTCGGTTAAGATGATGTTTCCGCCAATCTCAACGTGATCATCCTTAAAAGAGTATTGTCTCAGTTCAGCGATATCCCCGACAAAGACCGAGACTGGGTACTTCATGGCCTTGAACTTGATCTCGATCTGCGTCTCTGTGCTTCCACCAATAATCTTGGCTTCTGGATAGACACTCTTGATCTCCAGCAACTGGTCAAGAGTAACAGGTCGATACCACTTCTTGCGCTTGTTTCCAAAGGCCAGAGGTTTGAAGTCGTGCTTCTTCAGGGCTGGCGGGAAGATAAGTTCGGTATCTGGATTGTACTCGATGAATCCGGGCGGGGTGAACCTCTTGATCGGCTGGTCATCTCCATCCGTGCCGTTACCCTTACCTTTGCAGCAACCGCCCCCGTCACCGTTTTCCTTGTCCATGCAGCAACCGCCCCCGCCATTGGCCTTTGATTTCCCACAGCCTGCTGTTATGCTGAAGGTCTTGGCCGAGTCCAAGATGGGCCTATACCCTGTACAGCGGCACAGGTTCCCGTCAAAAGCCTCCTCGATATCATGGTCTGAAGGAGCCTCATTATTCCGCAGAAGGGCATACAAACTCATGACAATGCCCGGGGTGCAAAATCCGCACTGGGAGCCGTTTCCTTTGGCGATTCTCTCCTGGGCTGGATGCGGCGACTTGACGTTGCCGATACCCTCAATAGTGATGACATGTTTACCGTCTACACTTGCTAACGGTGCAAGGCAGGCGTTGACACTGGCGTGGTAGATGGTCTTGGTGGTCGGGTTGTACTGGCTCACCACCACTGTGCAGGCACCACAACCTCCTTCTGAGCAGCCGCTACAGAAAAAGAAAGAGAGTTAGTACGAATGTTGGGCAGGAACAGAACAGTCAACAGAACAGTCTTTTAGCAAAGACGTGGATAGAGTCTCATCAGAACCGGGTAGTTCGAGACTCGACTGTGTCCTGGCACAAGACTCGGTCGTATTTAAAACATACAGTTTCGTGCCCGTGAGCCCGATGCCTCTGAGATATTCCAGCAGGGTGACCTCGGGGTCGATCTCATCCAGTACGACGCGGGTGCCATTCAGATAAAAACGAATGGTGTCGTCGAAGTCGGCTGTCAAAGAAGCCAGCTGCGGGGCATCTGGCTGGGGTGAGATAGCGATCGGAGCCATGGTGGGTGTGGGTGTGGGTGTGTGTGTGTGTGATGGTTGCCACCCTTGATTGCTTCAGTCTATCGGGACATAGATGTGGTGGAACCAGGATAATGATATGGCAGGACAAGCAAGAGCAAGAGGACACAGGGAAGAAGAGAAAGATGGATGAACAGTTCGACAACAGACAAGAAACAGACGGGCAGAGAAGAGAGAAATGGGAGAGAGAGGGTGAGTGAGAGAGAGATAGAGAGAGGCGACATGAGCAGGAGGCTAAGTAAGGTAGGACGGCTTTGATGATATCAAACAAGACTAACGGGATTGGTCGCCGTTGCTTGTTACTCCCCCGGGCGTGGTAAGCTAGGAGGGCGGATTGCCTCGCCGCGGGGACGACTAACAGCAACTAACAGCATGGTAACTGCACGGTACTCAAGTACTGTCTATCGCTTGGCAGATGCTGCTTCAGCCAACGACAGCAACAACCAGCAATCACGTGTGTGCGTGTGTGTGTGTCAGTTATATATCGGTGAAGACATATATACTCACTCATACTCATATTCATACTCATACATACTAAAGAGCATCCCTCACTTATGACACCTTCATGTTCCTTACAGAAGAACCTACCTCGATCCTCCTACACGGTACTACTCTACCAGTCCCACCCTCTTATCAGTCGCTAGCACTAGCGGACGTACCCCGTACATACATACTTACATAACTAACATACTTAGTACACATCAATTATGATACTGGTTAGTATACATAGCAGATGGATCCACTGTAGCCCGAGGTCCGCATACCAGTGACGGTCCAAAAGCCCCGCACTCCGGCCGGAAGCGACCCCGGAGCCCGGAAGCCACCGTCCTACTTTACCTACTTACCTACTTGCTTTACATAAGTCCATGTGCACTAACAGGCCTTCGACAGATATATATATATAATATAACACCTACCGTCCTCGTCTCCTCGAGGGGCCAGAGCCTGTCTCAAAGACACGGCCCCCAACATTAACGGCCCTTTTAAGGCTCAAGCCTGTCACTTATCACCCGTCGAGCCGTGGGGGGACATCAACATGGCCAGCCCATGTTCAGCTGAACCATTATGGTGATGGGTCAACTGGTGGGCACCGGGGTGCCAGACGGCGATCAAAAAGGGTCCTCGAACTGGCATTCGTGGAAATGTGGAAATCATTGATACGGCCTCGCATCATCAAACTCTATGGCCTGTCCTGATGGCCCGGCGCTGTCAAAGGGCCGGTACGGTGTTCCCAAGCTTTGTATGGCGAAATAGGTCCCGCGCAAGCCAGTACTACGGTAACATATCCGGTGGACCGACCCACCTTTGAATGCTAGCATCATCGATTTGGACTATCTATACCATGTACGAGTCATCTGGTGAAGATCCAAACTACCATGACAGGAGGCGCGTTACAGACGGGAGTTGGTACTTGAAGAGAGGAACATGCCCTTTTGCGTCTCACCTCGCTCCCTCTCCCACCAGACTAGGCAATTCTATTATATCTATCAATACCTGTGACTCGACAGAAGAATCTTCGAATCTCTGAGAGAACTTGTCAGGAAACATCCGCACAGCATCGTGTTTTTCTTTCCCTATATCCCATTTCAAGATGGGAAGCGTCGAGGAACACAAGCCCTACAAGTTCTACAACATCATCAACGGCGAGAAGCGCACCGCTTCCGAATGGCACCAGGTCACTGACCCGCGGACGGAGCAGCCGCTCTGGGACGCCCCCGTAGCCACCCCCGAGGACCTCGAGGAGGCCATCGTCGCGGCCAACAAGGCCTTCAAGACATGGGGCAAGACGACAGTCCCTGAGCGCCAGGCGGCGCTCCGGAAGATGGTCGACATCGTCAACGACAACGCCCCGGAGATCGCAGAGCTCGCCATGAGGGAGACGGGCAAGTCGAGGCTGATGGGCCAGATCGAAATCGGCAACACGGGCAGACAGATCCTGAACATCGGTTTGTTTCACTCTACCCCCACTCTCCTCCTCCCTTACGGAGAAAAAACAAAAGTCCCTTCTCATCTTATCCACTCTCCACCTCCAGTACTAACACCCCCCAAACAGCAAACGCCGCCCTGGAGGATCACGTCCAGCACGAGGACGAGAACGTCAAGATCGTGGCGACGCACCAGCCCCTGGGCGTCGTGGGCGCCATCTGCCCGTGGAACTTCCCCGTGATCCTGGCCACGCTGAAGATGGCGAGCGCCCTGATCACGGGCAACTGCGTGATCGTGAAGCCGTCGCCGTTCACGCCCTACGCCGTGCTGCGCCTCGTGGAGCTGTGCATCCCGGCCTTCCCCGCGGGCGTCGTGCAGGCCGTCAACGGCGGCGCCGCCCTGGGCGCCATGATGACCACGCACGCCGGCATCCACAAGATCTCCTTCACGGGCCAGACGTCGACGGGCACAAAGGTCATGGCCGGCTGCGCGCTGACCCTCAAGAGCGTCACCCTCGAGCTGGCCGGCAACGACGCCGCCATCGTGTGCCCGGACGTCGACGTCGGCGAGGCCGTGCGCAAGACGGCCACCGGCGCCTTCTTCAACGCCGGCCAGATGTGCGTCGCCACCAAGCGCATCTACGTGCACGAGGACGTCTACGACGAGTTCCTGGCCCGGTTCCTGGACGAGGTGAGGGACAAGTACAGGATCGTCGAGGACGGGGGCGTGCCGACCCTGTTCGGGCCCGTGTCCAACAAGCTCCAGTTCGACACCGTCACGAGGATCATCGACGACGCCAAGAAGAGGGACGTCAAGATGGAGGTCTTTGACGCCGATAGGGTCCCGGCAAAGGGTTTCTGGGTCCCCGCTACCGTAGTAGTCAACCCCCCGGAGGATGCGCTGGTCGTGCAGGAGGAGCAGTTCGGTAAGCCCAGCCACACTGAAAACTTGGTCTCCCGTGACCGCTTCTTCTTCTTCTTCTTCTTCTTCTTATCTTATTCTTCAAGTCTCAAACGGCGCCTTGTTTGTTTCTAACATGCATCTCAAACAGGTCCCGTGATCCCCATCCTCAAGTGGCGCACCGAGGAGGACGTCCTCGCCCGCGCGAACCTGGACAACGCAGGGCTCGCGGCTGCGGTGTACTCCAAGGACCTCGCCCGCGCCGAGAGCCTCGCGAGGAGGATCGAGGCCGGTTCCGTGTACATCAACACGTTCGAACTGCCGAACGAGAACGCCTACTTCTCGGGTATGAAGAGCAGCGGTATTGGCGGTGAGATGGGGAAGCAAGGGCTGCTGAGTTACTGTCACACCCAGAGTCTTCATTTCTCCAAGGTTTGAGAGGCGAATCCTTGGCGACTTCGGGAGTTGTGAATGGGAGCGGCCAAGTGAGACCGCATCTGGTTATACAATCTGGTGTTATAGATTGTATAGGTCGGGTAGACCGATAGAGCTTGGATAGATAACGCCATCTGGGAAGCGAGTTACTAGCATTTGATTACAGACCTGACTGAACGTGGAATAGTTTGGAGGCAGCACGGTCCCCCAATAGAATCATTATACCTCTCTTTATGCATTTGGTGCACTTGGCTGGCTTCTTTTAGCTGCCAACACCAAAGAGTTATGAACTTATGACTTGTGAACAACAGACCATTGCTCTTGTATATCGTCTCGTATCCCCCAAGTCATCTCGTTTCCGGGTCTGAGACCAAAAGTTTATTTCATTTTGCCCAAAAACAAAACCCTGCCCCCAAAGCGCCATCAAATCGCAACTCCCGCTGTCATCAAGTCAAAGGGGGTACAGCTTGCCTGGTCGTCGAGAGGCCTGTCTTCTCGTTCGCGCCGGTTGCATGTACCATGAATCACAAAAGCTCGGAAGCCATCAAAAGACACATTTCGGTCACACCTCAAACCATTCATGTAACGTATCAAGACCCCTTCGGGTCAACCAAGTGCAGGGTATGGGTTGGCCACTTGCCATCCCGGTCAAGATTGTCCTGGCACAGAGACAGCAGCATGAGGAATAATCGACTTCCAAGACGCCCACCCGGACCACAGGGGGGGGTTGGAGCAAACCATCCCAAGCGAACTCACAAGCTGGGGCGCACCGGACTAGTCCGATCGCTCACCCTCCTCAACACCCCAGGCAGGTTATCGTCCGAGCCACCCGCGCGCCGAGCGTCCCTACTGCCCACGCTCGCCTGTCTCGAGTCCGACTGCACGTCGCTGCCAGTCGTGGTAGCAGACCCGGCGGAGCCCGAACCTGAGCCCGAGCCCGAGCCCCCGGTGAGCCCGCTGACGACCTCGGCGATCTGCCTCTGCCTAGACCGCTGGAGGTCCATCAGCCAGCGGACATGCATGCCCATGACGCCCAGCTGGCTGCGCGCCTCAACCAGCTGCTCCTTCACAGGCATAAGCTCGTTGAGCAGCATCACGGAGTGCCGGGCGTCCTGGTCGATCAGCGCCTTGGAGATCTCGGACATGCGCGTGTCCAGCTCGTCAAACATCCGGAACATGTATTCGGCCTGCTCGTAGTCGGAGCTCACTGGGATGGGGAGTGGCAGGCGGCTGAGTTCGTGCGAACCATCGTCGGCTGTCGCGTTGCCACCCACTGGACCCCTGTATCGTAATATGCTGGACAGGCTAAGGGCGAGTTCCTCTCGTTGCCTTCGCTCTCCTTGAAGTGCTTCTCGAAGCTCTTCTCGGATCTCCCGAAAGCTGGTTTCCATGCAATGTCTCTCACGCTGTAGTATCTGCTCCAACTGCCTCGTCAGGTCCACCTTCACTAGGCCGATTCGGGCCTTGAGCTGCTCCTCAAGAATTTCGTCGATGAAATTTCTGACCGAGCCAAATTTGCAAACCTTCTCGTGTGCCAGGAGATCCTTTCGTGTAGACATGAGTGAGCAACCTAGTTTCTCGTGCGTGCAGGTTGTCTCCTCGTCCAGACATGCTTCTCCATGCGCGGCAAGCTGTTCCCGGACAACTAGCGTTCCGCAATAGCCACAAAGCGCCAGGTATCCCCTACATGAGGTCAATAGGTGTTGATCTTGTGTGGACATATCGATCATCTCATTGCAATGGCGGCATGACCAAACATAGTGTTGACAGAGTGGCTGCCCCTCGACCGGCCCATCGCCCCGGCTCTTGCGGATGATCATCTTGTCGCAGCTGCCCGATAAACAGGGAAGCATGGTGTATTCGCACACGTTCCGCACATGATCCTCCAGGCTTGACCGTTGGCCTGTCCACTTGCAAAGCTGCGCATTGTTGGGACACTTGACCTCCAGCCGGTCGAGCTGGGCGCCCATTTCGACGACGCGGACAAACCTGTTTGAACCTCTGTCGCAGCCGGTGCTTAGCTCGGTCCGACACAAGGGACAGGGGACTCGGTTTCGGGCCCGACCTCTCGCCTCCTCCAGCGCCTGGTCGATGCAGGCCTCGCAGAAGGTGTGACCGCATGCTTTTGTTGTCAAGGGCTTGTGGAACGGCGCCTTGCAGATTGCACAGATAAGGTTCTCGTCCACTTGGCTGATGTAGTCCAAGCACTGCCAATCTATGCTCGGTTCGAAGGGCAGCTGGATCCTCACGTGCTGGGTATTCCTGACAGGAGACGGGGATTCGGACCGGGATGGAGACCATATTGACATATGAACTGCTTCTACGTAATCGAAGTCTGGCTCTATTGGCAGGTCAGGCCGTGGTGCAGACGTTGTATGAGGCGATGGCCGCCGCTCTTCTAGATTTGTGCGCCCCTGTGTACTGTGATTCGTGTCAACGGCCATGGCCGGCATGGTCGAGACTGTCGGGCTTGTCGGGCTTGTCGGTACCAGCATGTTACTACGCGTGGAGGCCATCTCGTCCGGAAGCCGCTGTGCACTAGAGTTCTCGCCGAGAGGTGTACTGGGTACCGTGACCACAGGTGGAGTTGCCGAGACAGAGCTGTTCTGGGTAGGAGTAGGAGTGCCGGCGAAAAGGATCGTGTGAAGGTCCCGGACGAGACTTTCTGATGAGGATGCTTGGATCGGAGAGGCGGTCTGCTCTGAACTGCGGCGTGCATGGCGGGTCGAAGTGGGCGAGCTTGAGCCCGAGGCATCATTAGGAGTGTTTGGAGGAGGCATATTTCACCCGGTTGCAAAGTGACGAGAACATCTGATTTGTGTCAAGAGGCTCTGAGTTGGAGGGTGGCCTCTAGATATTGGGCAATGGCGCGACACTGGATGTGAGAGCAGGTGATCGGAAGCCCAAGTCTGGCCAGTAAGACCGACTGGTGGTGTGTGTGTGGAATGTGTTGTCTTCGTTGCCGGTGATGTCGTCGGCTCAGCGGCTCAAGCAGCAGCCGAGGCATCGTCACGGTTATCGATAAGCCCTGATCAATGGCTTATGTAAACAAGTAAGAACTACGTATAATACGGGCACAGAGTACGTACCGTTCTGTATTAACTCCATGGTAAGTACCTGCTCAAGCACCTATAGACAGACAGACCTACCTTGGTACAGGTAATACAGGATGGTGATGGTGTGTTGCATTGTCACATTGTGTCACTGTCACTTTTGACCAAGACAGCATTGCCTCTCCTGTGCATGCTGAGGGTGCATTGCAGGGAGGATTGATTAAACTCAGATGCCTGCAACCTCAGCCACATATCGTCAATAACGTGCAGCCAGGGACCAAACCCCATACGTCGTCAAGCTTGACTTATGGATGGCCAGACTATGAAGGCGTGTGGGTGTCTTCGCAAGGAACAGACAACAGCTGGGAGATACGAAGAAAGTTTGTTGTTGATGCCACGACATGGTCAGATGCAAGGCTCCGTTTTACATATCAGTTCCTTCAACAATCATGGTCTGTCCCTATTAACTATATGTAACTGACCTAGGGGTACCCCCCTCCCATTTGAAAAGCATTGGTACACCCCATGCCACTCCCCTTTCTGCGTATCCCTCGTCCAGAACCATCACCCTAGTGCGCAAACCTGAAGTCCAGCCTCTTGTTGCCCTTGTCCGTGGTGGTGCTCAGGTACTCATCCCTCTCCTCCGTCGTCATGACGCTCCATATCTTGTCCCTGCTCGCATTCCGCCACATATAATACACCTTGATGGCCACGATCAGGCACATCGACCAGGCGACAACACCGAGGATGACCTTGTTGCCCGTCCGGTAGTCAGGGGCGTCGGAAGTGCGGTAAATCTGGGTTCGATACAGTGTCAGGATAACGGGCGAGCTGAGTGAGCAGGACAAGGCTATGGGAACGAGACTCACGTTCGACGAGATGATGTTGCTCGCCTGTACGCACATGTTGTACAGAGCACTGCCCACAGTCCTCGTCCGGACCGAGCCGGCATTTCGCGAAGTAATGCCCACTTTATAGCACGTCAGCAGATTTCACAGATGTCCCATGGTTGACACACCTCGGCGCGAGGGGGAGGAGTTACGACATACCAAGGATAGCATGGACATAAGGATATCCGACCAGCATTATGGAACAGGTATACCACGCCCAAGGGCTCGCGCCCGACGGCATAAGCTCCAGCCCCAGCACCAGCGGCAGACACCAGATCTGGCTCACCAGCACGATGGCGAACCTGTTGTTCCACCTCTCCGAGACCCAGGTCCACCACAGGAGCTGTATCAGGAACAGCACGTACGCGGGGATCGTCAACAGGTTCGTCTCAAAGGTGCTGAAGCCGAGCTCCTTGAGGTTCAGCGTCAGATAGGCCGTGACCGGGGTCGCGGGTATGGTCCACGTCAGGCCGAGGAGGTAGATGGGCCACAGGTCGTAGTCGCAGAGCGCTTCCCACAGCAGGGACAGGGTGAGGCCTTGGCGGTTGTGCATGTCACCCTTGGCCGGGTCGTCACGCAGGATGCGGTTGACCATGATCATCTCCTCGCGTTCATTAAACCAGCCCTTGGCGCCTCTGAACCACCCCGCTGTTTGGGTTGGTGATGGAGGCAGGTAGACCGCGGAGAACAGGCCAATGAGACAGGTCACTGCCCCCTCGATCGCAAAGAGCCAGCGCCACTATTTGGAGTCGTCCGTCAGTGTCTGTCTGCCGATATCAAGGAGGCTTTCAATATAGAGCAAGTAAAGGAAGAACTCACCCCTTCCCATCCACCGGCGTCGCGCATGTGCAGAATGCCGTATGCAAGCAGAGCCGAGATGATCTGTGTCGATATGTACGCGCCCCAGAAGAAGCTCAGCCGGATCGGCAGTTCCTTGCTCTTGTAGAAGAAGCTAAGGTAGAGCACAACATCGGGGATAAAGCCTCCCTCGAGGAGCCCCAAGAGGCATCGAGTAGCATAGTACGTCTTCACTCCTGTCAGGCGGCATTGGCATATCGCAATGACAGACCAGAGCGTTATCTGTATCGGAATCCCTGCGGTTCGCCGGTGAGTGGCTGCGCACATAGCAGTGTAGATGTTCGAGTGAGTGACTTACATCGATCTGGCCCAAGTTTCTTCGAGAGCATCTGGGATGGCAGCTCGGCACACAAGAAGGATAGGTAGAAGATGGTCATCCCATAGTTGTACTGGTTCGTCGTCATGCCAAGATCTTCTAGCATGTTGTCCGAGAGAGCCTGGGTGATGTTGCCACGATCCAGCTGCAGGGCGAAGAACATCAAGCAACAGAAAGAACAAATCTTGTAGTCAAGCTACATCATCCGGCCGAGAGTCAGCTTCCAGTGCCCACTACAGAACTTCGTTTTGGGTGTATATACGCCCAGTGTGCCGAGCAGACTCATTTAGCAGACACCAAGAGGAGCGTATGCTTTCTCCAGTTCGTCCCGAGGTCTGTAGAAATGGTGCGATGGCGGTCCGCATATCAAACTCACCCTTCGAATCAGTCTCGTCTCCTCCTTCTCTGTCCACTCGAACGAGGGATCCCATCGATGGGCTCCTTCATACTTGGCGATTGGCTTGTAAGAATCAATGTTCCCGCCAGTTGCCCAGGCTCCGCCCTCACTCTCTCCAAGCCTATACGATCCAGACTTTTCCGAGTCCGACACATCGATGGCTCCCTTGGAGATATCGAGGTCACTGCGTTCGGAGCCATCAGGGGCCTTGGGCGACGTGATGGACATGGTGACGGCCGAGGTCCTCTCTCTTCAACCTACTTCAGTAGATACATGTAACAAGGCGGAATGGGGGTCAACGAAGGACGCAACAGTCGAGACCAAGTAGCGAGAGGTGAGATGGATGAAGTAGGGTCGCAAGGAATACGAGAAGCAGGCAAAATTATATACATATATAACCATGTGTCTGCAGCTTGTAGATCTTCTTTGGCATTCATGCGAAGCAGTGGGACGCCCATGCGACTATTCCCTGCCAGTACTACCCATCTGGATACCCATCTTGCATTGCAGTGTTTTCTTTCTCTTCTGTGCTATTCTCCCCTTCGAGAGAAAGCGAGGTGTGATAATGCAAGGGTGCGGGCACGCAAGTATGAGATGGTGTGATCCGGACTAAGGTGACATACTGACCCAGAGGTGACGAAGACTAACGGGAACAGCGTTACAATTGGATTAAAGACAACAATACAGCATGACAGGCTCCATACGCTCATGTCGTATCTCACCTTATTGGAAGCTTTCTGGTGAACGTGCTAAAGATCCTCGACACATCGAGTGGGAGAATAGTGCTCATGGAGAGAGATACTAGTTGCTAAGAGCTTGATACGTAAGAAAACGGTACCAAGAGATCAGTCCAAGCCAAATGACACCCACGGTGTTTAAATGCCCAGTATATCAAGATGACGATAATTATTCTTTCAATACGGTAGTAGCGGTAGGTTGCACCTGTGAGCCACGCTCGAGATAGGAAGTCCCAGATTGCGTACTTGAGTATATTTCATTGTACCGGTAGCATAACAATATCCCGAAGCTGCGGCAGCCGGGCGACAACCTAGTGATGGCCCGACAAGACGTAATCTTTTACATATAGAGCAGACCTGTATGAGGATGCAAGATACAGAGGAACCAACATACATATTGCAAGGGGCCCGCCCAATGAAGGCTGAGGTCGCCGCAGTGATTCGATGTGGAAAGCTCGACGAGGGACGAGAGCATGAGGGTGGGAAGAAACCTTGCTTCCCCGGTATTGTGCGACAAGGTGCGATATGGCATCAACACCAGGGGCGGGCCAATGGAGAAACACGCATCTGCTAATGAGAATGGTCAGGATGGGTTCGCAGACTGGCAGACTGGAGAACGCGGGCTGGGCGGGGACGGGATCATTTGCTGGATCGTCTTGACGTAGGAGAGGGGAGGAGAATTGCGTGCTCATGCTCGGGAATGCCAACATCGATAAGGGCGGCTCTGACCTATCCTTATGTAGCAAATATTCTCGGCCAAGCAACTCGGCCAGAACCCGCCAGGAAACTAACTGAATGCCCAGGTGAGAAGAGCATGAATATGAAAAGAAGATTTACGCTTGTGGAGGAGATTGTACTCTACCAGCACACGAAGAGATCATCACCGAGTCAAGCAAATGCATTGAATTGTGCAGGCTTCTCGATAGCTATGAAGAAAACGCAACACGGGGGATAGGGTATCTTGTATGATGGACATGATTCCCAACCTCTAGAGACAGCCCTCGCAAATCGGGTGGGAAAGCACAACTGGATCTTTTCGTGTCGTGCCCAAGAGATACTCCAAGTCGATAAAAACCCAAGACGAAACAACGCTGTTGGAAGACAACCCTTGCGGGCGGAAACTTTTCGACGTTCTCAATCAGACCCCTTCCCCGACCGGGGCAGACTCCTGGCGAGTCAAGTCGTCCTCGGCCGAAGTTACAGCAGTCACGGTGCCCTCACTTCCCGAGGCCGCCACCTGCGAATCCCCAAGGGTCGCATCAACGGCCGTCTTGGACCCTTCCTCCTCCTCTACGACAATCGTAGGGGCTGACAAGGCCGCAGCCGCCGCAGCCGCCGCCGCCGCCGCCGCCTTCCTCTTTTTGTAAGCCCTCAGCCTCTCCTCCCTCTGCCTGACCAGCTCCCTCTCCGCCTCGATCGCCTTCTCCCTCCGGGCCTCGACGTCCTCGCGCTTGACCACCCTCTTCAGGCCCTCGCTGGCCTGTATCAGCCCGTCGATGCTGATGGCGTGGTTCGTCATCTGGTGGTTGATGTACGTGTACACCGCCGCGGGCGTGATGCACCCCAGGAGCTGCTGCTCGTTGAGCTTGAGCAGCGCCAGCGCGACCTGGAAGAGGAACGTGCTCCCGTCCCCGAAGCAGAACACGACGTCCCACACGCGGAAGAGCGCCTCGGCCGACAGGCAGTCGGTGAACACGGAGAGGAACCACTGGAACGTCATCGTCTCGAGCGCGATGCCCAGCTCGTCGAAGTGGGCCGAGAGACGGGGGAGGACCTGCGCGACGTAGCCGCGTAGGACCTGTTGGTCGGCGCGGGAGGCTAGGAGGCTGTGGTCATAGTATCCCGTGGGTAGGATCTTCTCGATGATGCAGGCTAGGATCCAGAAAGCATCTTCGGCGGACGGCATGATCAAGAGGAGGTTGGCGGTAATCAGGTTCATGCCTTGGCAGTATCCGACCTCAGTGTTGCGGCGCGAATATGCTAGCAGCACCTCGTTGAGCTTTTGCACACCCGGTCCCTTGCGGAAGAAGATATTGTCCGTCAGCGTCCGGTTGATGTCGGCACGGATCTGCTGGGCCACCTCTGGGTTGTCTTGCGACTCGGGCCGGTTGACAAGGTCGTCGTAGTAGCCTGGTACGCGCAAGTTGATCGCGCCAGAGCACTCGGCCCAGGTCTTAGATCTCATAGGGACGGGGATGCCAGCGAGCACCAGGCGGTTGAACTCGTTCCATTTCGCCCGGCCGACCTTGCCCTTGTTGGCCCAGTTGGCTACACCAATTTGTTCGCCATCCCCGACACGCGCCTCAGGCATCATGGCCGTTACTCTTTGGAAACGTGCGGCTGCTGCCTCCGCGGCGGATGCATTGGCCGCCTCGCCCTCGCGCCGTCGCTCAGCTCTGACCTTTCGCAGGAACTCGTTCCACCGAATTGTCTTCTCTCGCTGGAGGCCATCGTGCACCTCGCTAAGCTGCTGGAGTAGGATCCTGACCGGCTCGACGTCCTCCTTGACGAGAGTGCCGGAAGACGTCTCTTCCGTGGTGGTAGCCGGCTGTTCACTCACAGCTGCCGTAGGCGTGTCCGCAGGCGGTATGAAGCCGCGATCATCTTCAGCCGGGATAAGGCCCGGGGACTTGGGCACTTCAGTCCCTTCCAAAACCTCAATCGTAGGAGCACTGATGGATGGCGTATGCGATAGCAGCTCTGTAGGGAACGTCGCGATCTTCAAGTAGTCCTGCCACCTCTTAGGCTTGCTCTCATCTCGGACTTCTTCCAGGGAAGAAGGCGTCCCTGGTCGGTCTTCGCTGCCGACATCCCCCTTGGTACTGCCGCTATCTTCCGTGGACACAGGAGACAAGTCGACTCTGCCATTCATGAGCATTTCTGTACGACTCCCTCTTTTAAATTTCTTGGCCATCTGCTGCGCGTCCCGTTGCCTCTTCTTCCGTCGCTGGTCATAGATGAACCCAAAACGATCCGTCAGATATTCTGAGCCGTTGTAGTTATTGTAGAGACGCGTGAGCGTCGGGGGCTGGTCCTCAAGCGGCAGTATACTGTCCATCTCAACGGGCCCATAACTTTCTGGACGGGCATCAAGCTCATTAGGCGGGTCTGCTTCCATTGTGTCCCACCTAGCCTGTGGCCGAGGCCGTGACGAAGACGATACGGTCTGTATGTTGTGCTGGGTCGCCGTGCGGCGCATGGCCGCTAGCGCCCCCTTAGGGCCTGCCTGCATGGATACCGCTCGAGCTGAGGCATTCGTCCTGGCGCTTGAAGCCGATGGTGTTCGCAGCGAGCCTGTGGCAGTTGAACTGCTGGCGCGCCCTCTAGACTCGCCATCTCGTCCACTGGAAGCCCCGCCTCCAGCTACCATTCTAAGCACTGAGGTTGCCAGGGATGGCTTCCTGTTCGCGTTCACAGAATGAACACTAGACGCACGGCTAGAGCTTCGTGCAGAGCCCTGCTCTGGCGGATTGAACAAATTCTCTTGTATCACCGGTCTCCGATCTGGCACAGACTTGATAATCGTCTGCTTCCCAGTATCACCATTGAGGCTGCTTGTCCTGCTGGATGGCTTGCTTGTCCCCCAGAGGTAGTCCTTCCAGCCTCTCGTCGTACCCCTATTCTCCCCATTGCTGGCTGCCGGGTTCGACGCGTTCCTAGCCCTGACCGTCGCGTCATTTTCTCCGTAGATATTCAAGCGAGGCACAAAATCTTCCGACATGGCGTCCTCCACCATATCCTCCACGCCTCCCTTCCTTCGCCCCGAGATTCTTGCTTCCCGCTCGATTGCCCGCAATCTCGTCTCCAGGTCCAGATTCGAAAGCCCACACTCCAGGATGATCTTGCGCAGCGCCCTCTCGCGCTCATCAGCCCGGCGACGCAGCGCGGCTATCTGCGCGTCGCGCGTAGCCAGATCCTCCGCTATGGAGCGTACCAGCCCCACGGCGCCGTGCCGGGCGATGAGTCGTTCTATGTGCGCGTCATCCGCGATGTGCAGCGCGCCGGGGATGCTTTGTTGGAAAACTGGTGTATCGTCCTCGAAGAGTGCGGTGCGGGGCTGATCTGACGAGGGCTGGGGAGGGGTCGCCATCGTGAGCAGTGTCTGGACGGTGGACGGTGCCCGGTTGCGCGACTCTTTCTGTGGAGTCTGGGGGGGTTCTACAGCAGCGCTGGGCGTTCCATCACGGGCGCCATCATCGGCGAAGATAGGCGATGGCGACTTCGGTGTCGATGGCCTGTCGTCGTGCGGTGACTCGGGGGAGAAGCTCGGAAACGAGGTGAGCGACTTGTCGGATTCGGCGATCGAAGCTGCAGAGCTGGACGGCTGCGAGGTCAGTCTCGCCCTCTTCTTGCTGCTGGCCCGCGCGGTTGTCGATCTCTCTGATTTGGTCGAGTGGACAGAGACCTGCGAGACGGATCGCTCAAGCTCAAGTGGGGGTGTTGAAGCTTCGGCGTCCATCTTGATGACTCTGGTTGAGCATCTTCTGTGTGTTTCTGACTGAAATTGATGGCCCAGCTTGTCCCAACAAGGCTTCAGTCAGGTTGGCATGATTGTAGTGTGTAAAAGAGCAAGACTTGAGACCACAGTATCCAAAATTGCATCAAGGGATGAGGGGGTTCAGGCATGAAGGAAGTATTGACTAGGTGACTAAGTAGGTACGATTGATGGTTAATGACGATATCGATTTATGCATGTGGGCGCCTGTCTATTTATAGCAATATTCATACTTGAGTATTCATACACCGGGGCTGCATCCGCACCCGCACCCGCACCGGGACGAACCTTAATGTTACATCAGCCTTTTTTGAAACGACGATCGTCAATGCTTGCGATTTCGAGCATACGGTTCACGATATCTACAGTAGTGAGGCTGTCATGAAGTCAAGCTCTAGAATCATCAAACAAATGGAGCTGCGAACAGCTAACCCTCACGAAGATCCTCCGTTGCATTCTTCGGAGCAAGGTCAGAGACCACCAAGGGAGAGATCTGTCAAGGGAGGATTCCATGCCTCCAGCCCGGATGTTCATGCCATTCATCAATAATATACCTCATAACAGCTGTATACTGTACGTAAAAACCCTACACAAGCGCCCAATCTCCCAACTCCTTTGTTTTAGGAGTAGATCTGCTAGCCCTGCCAAACACTCAAAGCTGGCTTACCAATCAACCTTCAGTAGTATCCATGGGATCAGTAGCAGCAGCCTTTGCTTTCGCTGCTGCCAACTTCTCGGCCTTCCAAGCGTCAATTTGATGCCGCAGATCATCCGCTGGAACAACATCATCGATGGTCATCGGCTGCCGGGTGAAGGGGTCCTTCTCATCTGAGAGAAGGTGCTGGACGATCGTGGATCTATCCACAATGTTCTGAGAAGGCAGGATGACCGGGTCCTTCATCAAATCACCAATGAGAGGGTCCTCAAAGTCAGGCGGGATCTCGCCAAAGTCCAACTCGGCTTGATCCAATACTTCCTTCGCCTTCGCGAACCGGGCCTTTAGATCGTTCCAAGCCGCCAATTCTTCTGGCGCCTTCAAGCCCTTCTTGGACATGATGTCTGTGGCCCGGTCGAATGTCGACGCCTTGTATGAGCGACCATCCCCTGCCACGGCTTCCACAAAGCTTTGCGCACTCCCGAGGTTGAGGAAGATCTCCACAATATCAGGAAGGAGCGTCTTGGCGTTGAAGTGATACTTCTCTGGGTTGTCCACCCTCAAATTCAGACTCTTGGTGCTCACGAGAGTGTCGAGGTTGTAGTCGAGCATACCGGCGAGACGTGCCACGATCTCAGGCATCGTGAAAGCATCGCATAGGGCCTTGGTAAAGAGCTTCATCATTGCAATAGTTTCGTTGGCAAGTTGCATGTATGAGGTCGCTTGACCCTCGACGGTATGTAGCTCTTCCTCCTTTTTCTGGCGGTCCTCCTGCGACAAGCTGTGGTTGTCCCGCAGTTCAATCTCCAAATCATGAATTTTGGGGAACTTGGACAAGGCTTCATCCATCACGTACGTCGCATCGTTGAGCAGGAGGTTGACGAATCGGATGAAGAACTGGCGGTCCGTCCGGCTCTGTTTGGCAAGCTGATCTTTGTAGAAGTCGTTGGACCAGACACACTTGATTATCTGGAAAATCTCGTAGCGAATGTTGAATTTGTCGTAGAACTGGGTATGAGCCCCGGTAGACTCCGCCTCAATGTAAAACTTCATGACTGCGTGCAGTAGGTGATCGTTGGCAAACTTCAGGTTGGTCAAGGCATCACCCAGAACGCCCTTGCCGAGATGGTAGGTGGGCCAGGTGCCCGAATAGAGAAGAGTGACCAAGGTAGACTTCAGATAAGGGTTCCGTATGTAATCAGAGGACTCGAGGAACGCAATACACAGAGCAATCATCTCATCGCCGACAGCGGATAAAATGATCTGTGGAACATACCGGAAAACAAATTTGAAGTTGTCCACAACATCCTGGAGAGCATACTCCGGTAGGCACTGGAAGGCTTCCGGCTGCTCCTTTGGGAGCGGCAGCTCCAGTGTGCGATCTGGTTTGTAGTCCGATTGGCTTGCAACGCGCAGCAGCCACACAGCCACGTACCTCATGAACTGCAAAGATCTTCCCTGCATCTTCTCATCCAGCAGTACGCCTTCAATAGCATACTTCAAGGACATCGACTTTTCCAGTACGTCCGTGTGCCGCTTCAGGGTGACCTCGAAAAGCTGCAGTTGGTGAGGCGAGTTCACAAACTTGACGCGCTCAGCCTCCATAGTTCTGAGATGCTTTTCATAGAACTTGATGTCCTTGTCCAACGACTTCAGCTTGGCGTTTGTGGCCTCGCTGCCATAGTGATGGGCGGCTAGAGTAAGGAAGAAGACTTCGGAGATGAAGTTGGATTCGCCGTCCAGCTTCTGTGAATAAAATTCGTCTGACTGCGATTGATCGGCGTTCAATTTGGTCTCCTCCTTGATGTCAATACGAGGATTGCGTCTGAAGTACCCAACATCGATTCTGTCCACTTTTGAAAAAGTGGTGTCCATGAACGGCTCGCAAAGATGGTCGAGCACCACAGTAACATTGACCATGAACCCGTCTGAAGCGACCTGCTTAGGGTCAACTTGCATGGCTCGTCTCTTGTGGTTACTGTTCATGATATAAGCAAACCAGTCAAGCAGCTTGTGCCGAGTACCAAGGCTTGCGCGGATGAAGGCGTTTACGATGTCCCGAAGGTCAAACTGATGTGCGGTGAGTGTGAGTTGTAGAGCGCTTTGCGCGTTCTTGATGGCGCCCCGGTCGAGAGTTCGTGGGCCCGCAAAGTAAGTCTTGGTAACCTCGGTCTGAAGGGGCGATATTCGGAAGAATGGTCCAAGCAGTGTGTTTTTCTCAATACCAGGCGCTGATTGAGCCATCATGAATGTTGGATGGTTGGCCAGTGCGTCAAGCAACGGAGGGAACTTTGAGTAGAGTTTGAGGGCCTGGATCCAGAATTAGCAGTGGTACGAGTGGAAGCCACCGAGGCATGATCCGTATGGACTTTACATTGACATGGCTCTTGTAGCCATCATTCATTGTCAGTTTCGACAGCTGTGTGCTGATCTCAACCATCGCTTTGACGAAAATCTCTAATATCGACTCATCCTCGGCGATGCGGGATACGGCCTCCTGTAGGAAATCAAGGCAGATGCCATTGTCGTGGTCGATGTCTCGTAGAAGATACGGCACAAGGGTGTCGTGCTGAGGATTTGGCTCGCGACTGTCGAAGTATAAGTTAGCTTCTGAGCACCCGTCGGGGTTGATATCAAGTACCTGAAAAGGTCTGGCAAGGTCACAGCAAATATGCAATAGCTCATGCACAACCGCTTTGCCTCCGAGATGACTGCCTCCTTTTCCGGTGTTGGGGTCCGGAGACTCTTCTTCGCTCGCACCACCCGTTTCCAACATGGCAGCATGTAGTCCATCAGGGGTTTGTCATGCGGAAACGCATTCGCCGCTTCGAGGATCGCTTGTTCGATATTGTCAGACGAGAGCCGAGGGGGGCTGTCAGGATTCTGTTCCTGCAGTTCTGCGCTCAGATCAGGTAGGAAGGTTAATTTGTGCCCGTGGACATCCGTCTGCCGCTTCTCATCGGTTGAGACTCGGAAGATCTGGCTGATGGTCTTGTCAGACCAGTCTTCGAAAGTCTCGGGTGCATGGCGCTTGGTTGGGGGTGGCGCGGATCCTGAAGGACGATTAACGTCTGCAGCTGGAAAGGGCCGCTTCTTGTCGAGGTTGATACCTGTTTCCGGCGCTGATCCTTCTGTCGAGCCAACACCTGGCTGTGCAAACGGGGTCTCCCCGGCCGGCGACGAGGGTGCCGGCGTTATGTTTATCTTCGACCGGTTGACCACCGCATTCTCTTTCGCATCTCTGGAGGAACTACCAGAGGGAGCACCCTGAGGTGAGGGTGGTTTGCTTTCGGTCGGGGTGGCTGGGGGAGTGTTTGTTGAACCGAGCTTCTCCAGACGGCGTCGCCGGATCTATGTCACAAAAGGTCAGCCTGTCTCGATTATCCGCCGAAGCATCGCTACTGCAGCCAACTCGGGGTAGTGAATGTCAAGCTCACCTGCTCCATCTTCTCCTTATCAGGAGCATCTGGCATGCTAGGAGGCTGCTCGTTGGGATCCATCTTGCGTACTCTCACAACAGGACAGGATCCAACAAAAGGGTTGTGGATGGAGTGGCTGTTGTTTAACGTGCGCCTCGAGCGTCAGGTCGTCGGAGTTGGAGGCTGATAAATGCAAGTTCAGGTTGACAACGGAATTGTATTTGCTTAGTAGGTAATGGTAGATAGTAGCTAGATGCCTGCCGAGCTGTTAGGCAATGACGGGATGACACAAGGGTCCAAAGAATGCGGGGGTTTACTAAGCAGTTCGAGGCTCTACTAATGGAAGGCACCCTGGTGGGTATCGTGGTTACTTGCATGAATACAACCCCCCAAGGCAGGGAGGGTGGCAGAACCTTTTTCCACTTTTTATTCTTGATGTTTTTGCAGCCATAAGAGAACAAGGATGATACGTCGTCGATGCCTTAGAATCAAAACAATGCCTGTTATATAACCCTCTTTGACTCCAGAACACATAATTCGGTCAATACCAGGGCAGCCGCCCAAGAATTCCTCGTTGCATCAAATTAAGACATAATGCTGCCTTCATTACTTGATCTTTCCCATGATCGTCTCCACCCCTCGCTCGACACTGATGGATGCCGCCCTGCTCTTAACAGAGTTCAACATGCTCCTCTCATAGTCGTCCCTCGACCTCAACACCGCTTCCACCCAACCAAGCTGCAGGTCCCAGTATGTCTGCTTGAAGGCCTCGAAAACATCCGGAATGGCCTCCTTAGGTTGCGTTAAGAGCTCCAGGAAGTTTTCCGTCACCCGCCAGGTCTGCTTGATCACCTCGCCGACTTCCGGCCTCTCCAGCTGGTCGAAGAAGTCAAAGGCTGCGGAGAGGTCGTCAAAGAGCTTATCGCTGAACATGTCCGCCCGCTTGAACTTTGCGCCTTTGTTCCTCACGGATGATAGGTATTTGATGAGCAGCTCGTCTGCGAAGATCTCGACGAAGATGTCCACGATGCTGTGGTGCAGCACCAATTTGTAGTCCTCAACGTAGTCCTGGAAGGTGACAATGATCTGCTTCATCGCCTGGCTGGTGTACCATTTCGGAGTGAAGAAGTCTGACATGACAGCCTTGAAATCGACGGCAAATATGAGCTGAGAGAATTTCGTGATGCACCAGGTGCTGAAATCGACGTAGCCGTCGCGTAGGGCGGCGACTTCTGCCTCGGCACGCTCCATGTATTGTGGCGATACGAGAGGCTCGAACTTCTGCTTGAAGCTGGTCAGGTATCCAAAACGGTTCTCTTCCTCGTTGTCATCGATGCAGGCAATCTGGTCGTTGGCGGTAGCAACAAGCCAATCGTGAAGGGTCTGGAAACCGTCGAGCTCAGGTTCCTTTCCAGACTCGTAGCGTGACGCCTCCTCTTCCAGCATTTCCTGCCATGCTTGTTGCCTTTGCCGTAGTCTCATGAACATAGCATCGACGACACCTTCGACAACATCGGCCCGCTGGGAACCGGCAGCTCCATCGAGCTGCTCCTTTAGCATCCTCCACATGTCCACGAGATTCTTTGTGCGGAAATATCCGTATTCGTCCGCGTCCAGATTTGAGCCCTCCACATTGCGATTGGCGAAGTCCTTCTTCTCTTGCAGGAATATTCGGTCCATCCATTCGTCCAAGAATTTGATAATGACCGATCGGAATTCCCTCACAAGTTCAGCTTCCCTGTTGTCAATGACATGAGGTGTCAGCTGATCTTGGGTGAATCCCAACTTCTTCATCTTCTTGTAATACTTCTCTGGCCAGTTGATGATCTCGAGGGTATTTGCGGAGCTGCTCTCGGGATCATCTACTATGCCGAGAAGGAAATCGTGCATCAAGCCATGGTATATGTCGGTGTAGGTTTTGAATATTTTCCACTTCTTGGGCATCAACGGAACCATGCCTATCCTAACGGCATTTAAATCATTGAAGAACCACTTCATGATCTTGTCCAGTTTTGTCGGGTCGTCCAGAAACTCTTCTCGTGCCTGAGTGAACTGCGCCTCGGCATATGCCTTGATTGCTTGCATGAATTTGTCCTTGTACCCTCGCACCGTCTTGGCCCCATCGGTGATACTCTGGAACCGCGCCGCCATCTCCTTGTGGTCCTTCAGTGCCTCTTGTAGGGCCAGCACCCTCTGGTCACTCTTCTCCTCGGCCTCGATAACGACGGCAAACCGTACAATGAGTCCGTTATTTTCGGCAGTAACAAGGTTAATGAGACTCGTTGCGATGAGGCCGACATGCTCGTCAAACCAGTCGATTGCCGCATCCAGCCTCTCGAAGTAGTCTTCCAGTGTCGACTGTAAATCCTGTTCTCCAGACCTCTGTATCTGTTCTATCGCGTCGTCTCTTATGTTCCGCAGTTGCGTCAGTTCGTAGTGTATCGGTAACAGGTTCGGCATGTTCTCCTGGTCCGCCTCATCCTCCCGCAGCATGTTCTCGACGCCCGCCAGCCTGTCGTTGAAGGTTTCGAGGTTCTTCCGCATCTCCTCCACGGCTCCAAAGTTCCTATGGGCTTGTGACACGAGGTTTATGGTGGCGAAGTCCTTGATCATGTTCTGCGACTCCGAGCACAGCTTGTCGATCTTCATCATCTCCTCCTTGATCTGTTGCACTGCCTTTTGCCCGTCCGAGAGGCCATTTATGCCCGACTGTGTGGTCTCGAGCTGCTCTCGAAGCCCGCTCCGCAGTTGCGCATCGACGGCGCCCTTCTTGCGCGAGAATTCCTGCTTCATCGCGGTGACCTTGTCGAGATCGTCAGGGATTCGGAGGAGCTCCGAGAGCTTGACCTGGGGGGCATCCATTGCCATTCTGGAGGAATAGATGCCGAACTGGCAAGGAGGCAGTTACAAAATCACACCATTGCTCGATTCCAGGGGTAAGAGGGTTGCGGTCCAGGGAGGGTCGTGTTCACGTGGATGGTAGGCGGTTTGTCCCTGATGGATTGACGTCTAAAATGGACTTGTCTGTGTCCCTTGATGCCCCCTGACCCCGGCTCCGGGTTCCCCACACTAAGCGGAGCCTCATGCGTTTGGCGAGTTCAACAGTTCCCCGTTAATCCAATATTGCTTCTAATGTTGACTCCAACTTTCTATTTCCAGCCAATCTGTATCTGCAACACCCATAATTAACGGTATGGGCACGTCTTCTCGAAGCCAAAAGATAGTTTCCTTGAGCGTCTTGGGCTGTGTCTGATAACAGCTATTATTATGGCACGAAGTGCAAGTAAAACAAGAGCCCAACTTTCTTCCTGGTCCCAGATTCCACTTGAGTTGCGAAAACCTGGACACGGAATTGAGTACTTAGTACTGAGGTAGATGTCGACCGGCGTTGGGCGCTTGATACTGTACACAACCCCCAAAGTCCAGGAGCAAAAAGATGGCAAAAACATACAACACCGGGTATTCGCTGGTCGTCACCGACCCAACTACTAATCCAGCGGTCAGAAGCTTGACTATGGGAGAGCGGACGGGATCCCGTATTTTCTTCTACCTATGGTCGTATGTGCTTGTAAGTTTGTTTGGGGGCATTATATACACTGACTCACGATCCGTCCACGCAAACCTCAATGTTTGGCATGCCTCTTCCCCATCTACCAAGAGTACTCCACAGAGGCTACGGGCGGACAAGCGTTGAAACACATGTAGATTGTAAGTGACACATGACTGGCAATTTGTCACATCGCCAATATTTTGTATATACATTGTGTATCTAGGTAGGTGTTCTACAGTTCCCTGGGTGTAATACGCACAGATGTCTACTTGGAATGCATTAATTGAAGAAAACTGTGTAAAGCCACATGCCCGGGAGTAGCACCAAATCTGAGCCAGCGAATTGGCGATTTGATTCCAATCCTTCATAAATATCCAGGAATATATGAAGAGGTAACAACACTCAAAGTGTGCTCGTGTGTTTTCAGATGTCGTACGTGGAGGAGTCACTCCGTTTCCTTCTCAACAACAGACGAAAGATGCTGAAATTCTACAGCGGGACAACACTTCCTTCCATTTCCAATTGTAATTTCTACTACCTACCACCCCAACATACCAATTTAGGGTGTACAAGATGGCCATTCCCAACTTGCGCCCCCCGAGCCGGCAACCCTCAACAACAATATGCGGAGCCCAGGTTTGGTACACTCCCCGGACCTAGTCATGAAGCAAGGCAATAGTGGGACGATTTAACAGAGACATGAGAGCATGGGAGATGGGAGATGGACAATGCTGAGACTGTAGGGGCAGGGAAGAGAATGTGGCCAAAACATTAGGCAAGTGACACACATCAAATGCCTGAATGGATAGTGTGCTCGATTGATCTGCAACTCACTAGGAACAACGACGCTATGAGTAAGAGCGAGGTTGTCAAATGTCGAGGAGTCGTTGGGGTATGTTTTTCGTTTTTGAGGCACAAGGAGAAGAAATCAGAATACCTCCAGGCAGCGGGAGAAGGTCTTATTATGTCCTGCGAAGTATCTACAACATCTGGAAGGGACAGATGAAACATCCAAGTCTTCATGTCAACACAACATACAACGTGGGCTGCGGCTGTAAGGGTCAAGCAGGTGCGCCTGCTTGACCTATCGAGGAATCACGAGGGATCTGAATGAGTACGAGCGGGTCTCAGTCCCCGGACGAGAAACATCGTGCTCCAAACCGGAATGTTCTGGGGGAGATACCTCGTGTGGATGATGACATTTGCTCGGGACTAAGCATCTCGGGCTGGGAGGCATGACCGGGGCTTCGCCTCAAGAGTTCGCTGACCAACAAGTCTGACACCATGTCGAGATTATATATGGGAAGAGTAGTATCAAGTTCGTCGTGAGCATATTGTTTATACTGGCAAGAGCGAGATGCCTTTGTTGGTGGAACATCGAACAGTGTCCAAGTGGTCCACATGTCCATCATGATGCTTTCTCTCGTGAGTCTCTCCCCCCGGGTTCTTGAGGTCTTGAAATTGTTTATTGAGGGAAGAATAAGAGATGTCCGGCTTAAAGGGATAGCTTAGGCAAGTGACGAGCGTTGAAACACCCATGCTAATATGAAAGTTGTAACCTTGCTCATGGCACCTTCATGGTCTTTTTAAGGTGTTCCTGGCAGGCCCGAACATATCAATTCAACGCCGGCCGGAAGGAATCATTGTCGAACAACAGCCTTACATATGTGCTAAGTAGCTACCTGAGCGGATATGTAGACTTCTGCTGGATGCAATAGGTGTTTCAAGTGCCAAGGGGCCTAGCGGAACTTGGATGGCTATTGATCACATGTGAAATACGAGTTCAAATGTCAACGATTTGCTCGGCAGTGTCTACATTACATATACATACTTATGAAGCAATGGACTTAGTTAAAGAGGTAGGTATGCATCTATGATACTGCTTGTGTAATTATCATGTTGAAATTTTAAGGCTAGATTGTACACCTGAAGACAACGCAGAGTTTTAGCCGATCTGCTTGTCTTGTTGCATCAAGAAGGATATCTGCCAGCAAGGACGGTCTACGCCCCAGTTTCAGCTATAGGGGGCTCCTTTCACGCCTCCCGCGATACATGCACACAACTTACAGACCCAGGTCAGCGTCGGCAGCGGCAGGACCGGCCCTGCTCCACCTGATAATGTCTACTGATATATAGGCAATAGCGGCGTAGGTGCTATAATGCATAGTGGTACGTTTTCATTCTCATATCGGTGCAACTCTGTTTTTCTGATCAACTTGTGAAATAGGATATGAGGAAGTAAGAGACAAGCGCTCAAAGGTGCTGCGTGTGCTCGACTTCGTTGAAAGATGCGTCGATGCCACCGAAAGTCCGTATCGCATAGCTTTCGGCAGATAGCAAAGGAATTAGAGGGCATTAGGTACTTGAGGAGAGAGTTGGTTGAGGATAGTACTATAATATGTTTACACTCTCGCACCAAATCTCGAGAAGTTCAATCACGCCTACATATATCGATAATTAGACCGGAATATAGCCTGGAACGAGCACAGCAACAGACTGGACAACCCTCATCATGGTTAGGAAGTCCGAACCCAAGCGGTTGGGCCCAAACTTGCTGGGGCCGGCTCGAGACGGAGCAAAGCGAGACCTACAAAATACGCGCTTATCTTCTTTTCAGTAGGTAGCAGGACCCGCGTGTACGAGCGAGGACATGTCATTATTTAGCACATGAGTGTTTCCAACATGTATTGACAGAGAAGTGTAGTTCTACTCAGAAACTCCGGCCGGCCCCAGGAATAAACCCCGATGCCGTTCGGCTTTGGTGTTTTCGCCGTCTTTGGTCAGCCGCGGATGCTCCGCGGATGCCCCAGCCCATACAGCTCCCTCCTCCTGGAGTGAGAGAATGATGTTATCGCAGGATGAGCATGGCCTTTGCCTGCTCTTCTATTCTGTGGGACGAGGTTCACTGCCCACTTCTCACGAGCTCATGGCGAGTATAAATCACGACGTCTGCCTGCCTCAGCTCTTTGCAGATGTTCGTCCCACAAGAGCCATCTATCACCTGCTCACAGAGGTTCCAAGTCGCCTACATCCCCAAACAGTTCTCAAGATCCTCTCGTGAGCCATGCCATTCCCAAAGATAGCCATCGTCGGCGCCGGACCCGTGGGCACCACTCTCGCCCGCCTGCTCCTCCTCCAGGCCCCTTCTTCTTCAGTCACCGTCTTCGAGGGCGAGCCCTCCCCAGACTACCGCAGCCAGGGCGGCACTTTAGACCTCCACACCGAGACAGGCCTCGCAGCACTCAAGGAGGCCGGACTATGGGACGAGTTCCTGAAGCACGCCCGCTATGACGGCGAGGCCTTGCTCATAACAGACAAGAACCTCAAGCCATATGTCCAAGTGAAGCCAAGCCGACCGACAGAGCAGAGGAGTGCCCTCCTCGGCGGCCAACGACCCGAGATCGACCGCGCCGCCCTACGACAGATGCTCACCGAGAGCCTGCCACCGGGGATGATCAAGTGGGGCCACCGGCTCGTGGAGGTCCGCCACGGCGCCTCGCCTCAGGACAACGAGCTCGTCTTCACCCTCGCGGCCGGCGGCACAGCCTCCCTGTCCGGGTTCGACCTCGTCGTCGGCGCCGACGGCGCATGGAGCCGGGTCCGCAGCGCGCTCGCCGACGTCAGGCCACAGCACGCGGGCGTCAGCATCCAGACCTTTGAGATCCCCGACGCGGCCGCCACCGCGCCCGACGTCTACCGCGCCGTCAACCGCGGCAGCCTCTTCAGCCACGCCGACGGGCTCAGGGCGAGCCTGCACCAGATGGGCGACGGCAGCCTGCTGGTGGCCGTCAGCTTCCGGACCGACGGCGACGACGACGACGACAAGCTCCGGCCCCGCAGCGGCGCCCTCGACCTGGAGCGGAACAGGGCGGCCGCGCTGGCCCGCCTGGACGGCTGGCACCCGCTCATCAGGGAGGCCGTGTCGCGCGCGGGCGGCGGCACCGCCGCACGGGGCCTGTACATGCTGCCTGTGGGGTTCCGGTTCGCGCACGCGCGGGGCGTCACGGTGGTCGGGGACGCGGCGCACCTCATGACGCCGTTCGCGGGCGAGGGCGTCAACGTCGGCATGGAGGACGCGAGGCGGCTGGCCGGGGCCATCGTCGCCGCCGCGGCCGCGGGCGAGGACGGCCCTGTCGCGCTGGACGGCGGCGTCGCGGCGTTCGAGGCCGACATGTTCGCGCGGGCTGCCGGGTTTGCCGCGCTCACCGAGGCCATGCTGCGGCACTGGTTCTTCTCTGAGGACTGCCCGCGGTCTGTGGTTCCCAGTGCCATGGCGACGCAGGCCAGGTTTCATGCGCCGAAGCCCCTGGGGCCGCTTCTGGGCGGGCTGACGTATGGGTATTTTGCCCTGAGGAACTTGGTATGGTGAGGAGAAGCCCCGGATATGAAGTACTTTCTGGTTGGGCTGTGTTGGTTGGGAAATTTGGAAGTATAATGGGAATAGGCGTTGGGGCTTGGGCAGTAAGACTTTCTGTGCTTCTTCCCATATAAAATTATACTTAGTTGTCATCTATCTTGCTATGTACAAGCTCTCACAGAAAGACGCCCTGCAAGGGCGTCTCTGAGAGACTTCCCCGAGTATGTCAGTGAGGGTCCAGTGATCTATCTATGTACAAGAATGCGATATGCGGCTCCAGGCTTCCCATGCTGCTTGGTTATCTGGGACTACAGTTCCTTTACCAGCCACCGAAGCCACCGAAGCCACCAGCCTGGCCGTGTCCAGGAGGACCCCAGGCGCTAGAGCCTCCAGTGGGGAAAGCCGCGGGGGCGGCAGACGAGGCCGCGTAGCCTGAGGGCGCAACGGCAGCTGAGGCCTGGGGGGCCGAAGAGGCAAGGCCAGAGGGGCTCGACGAGACTGCGGCGACAACAGCGGAGTTGGAGCTGGAAGAGCTCTCCATGGCAGGGATGGTGATCTTCTCGATGAACCACTGGCGGAAGAAAACGCATTAGTCATTACTCAGCCCCCTGTGCATTTTCATAGCTCTCAAGGGTAGTACTCACAGTCTTGCCACCGTCAGTTGTAGTCATGTCGGTAGAAGAGGCGCCAGACTCGGTGTACATCGAAGTGCCATACGACTCATCAGCTGCGTCCAGGTAGATGGTGGTGTTCACATAGTACTGCGGCTCGATAGTACCGCTGGCGGCGACGCCGTTGTTGTCCTGGAGCTCGATGGCGGTGTTCCACAGGTTCATGGGGCCAGACTTCTTCTGGTAGGTAGCCAGGAGGTCACCGGTGACGGCGTCGGTCATGGTCTGCTCCCAGGTGTAGGTCGACTTGTCGATGAGGGTGTAGTTGAAGATGATGCCGTTCTCGTAGTTTACGTCGGCCGTCCTCTTGTCTCCCACGAACTGCACCGTCGCGCCGGTGTCGTCCAGGCCGTACACCTCGGACGAGATGCACCAGGTGGTGTCGGCGTTGGCGCCGGTACACTCGCTCATGCCCGGGGGGTAGGAGCCGACGATGCTCTGGACCAGGTCGCCAGTGCCGTTGCCGAGGCCGATCCAGGCGAACATGTAGGCCTGTTGGTCCTGGGGCATCTGGCCGGGATAGATGGTGCTGGTGGTGCTGATGATGTTGGACGTGGTGGCGTACATGCCGACGAGGGGACCCCATGTGACATCGCGCTTGGCGAACATATGGGTGGCTGTCGCCGTCGAGGCTGACAGCACGAGGCCGGCAAGGTGAGACTTGGTGAAGTGCATAGTGACAGACCGGGGGGGGAAAGTGTTGTGTGTTGTGGTTGGAAGCGAATGTGTATAAGGCTGGTTGTGCCGATATGGGATGTTCTAGGTATAGTCTGGTAGCGAACAGGACCTGCCTCAAGTGGAAGTGAATGTCTTGTTTGTGTATGTTGAATAATGTTTCACTGGTTTCTCTTGGGGAACATATGCCCAGATGGCTTTATATGTCCATCGTGGTATGCTGTTCCCCTGTCCTCATTGGTGACCCCTGTATAATGTGAGGCGTGCCGGGCACCCTTTCATTTACACATACGGGCCCCATGGTTACTTGGCCGGTGGAGCCATGAGCCCATGAGCCCATAAGGCGTGAGCCTTGCACCTGCCATCCTGACAGGAGAAACTTAGTTTTACTATATTTCAACGTTTGACTCCATCGTGTGCAAATCGTGCAAGCATTGGCTTGCGGGTTCGGCCGTACCGAGATTGTGATGATATTCCAGAGGCATCAAATCACTCATTCAAAGAATCTGCTTGTCCTCGACGGAGAGAAGCATCATCAACGTCCAGCACAGTAGGACGCAAAGGATCAGTTTCTTCCCATGTACTCGAGGGCGAAGCCAGGTGGGTGGCATAGGATTTTTCCGTGTCGTGATACACCCTTCTCCGTAGGCGCGCAGATATCACACGGCTGCAGTGTGCATGTCAGAACCCCTGGCACGTGCAAGCAAGCCGGTTTGGATAAATGGCCCATCAGATGCTGTGACCTGGATGTAGTGTAATAATTCAGGTTTCGATTCTATTTGGCGTTCGGCTTGTTGCTCCGTCTTCCGGGTTCCCACCTGCTGTTGGGGTGGCAGCTCGCGGGCGGCGGCGTATGATGAGATGTTTGCGAGTGCGAGCGAGAGAAGTTAGGAGGGGGGAAGAGAGAGACAGAGAGATGGAAAGCCAGAGAGGCAAAAAGACAGAGAGACAGAAAGACACAGAGGCAGAGAAAGAGGGATTGGCAATTGAGGATCAGCCTGGATGGAAGATCTGTCGCGACATGTGTGTTTCTGAGAATAGGATTAATCGTATAGTACGGCACCCAGCCCGCCTGCTTGAAGTCGACGACGACATGTGATGTGAGTTCAGGGATCATGTTGATCTCCCGTTTACGTGACATAGTGTACCAGTAGTAGCATGGTCGACCAATCCGTACTAATTCCAAGTACGTACATTGCCAGGACGGCTAGAATTGTCCAATGGCGCTCTGGACTTGGCAGCCAAATCGTATATCGTCATCCATGGATTGTCGTGGGTATAACAACGGGGAGAGCAAGCTGTCCTCGTGGCGGTTGATTGGGCTGTACCTGGCAAATTGTATGTACAAGAGGAAGATGGGACAGAAGATGGTTACTGTCTGTCTACATACTTGATAAGCACTCCATATTACCTACCGTATCTCCCTGGTATTCGTCCTATATCTCGACAGCAACATGTTGAGCCAAGACAAAGATCGCATGTTCCCCGCTTGAGCTGTGAGACAAGATCGAAAAGGGAAAAGAAGCTAGACTGATATGGAACAGGACGTGAAAATGCCAATCAGCCTTGATTGTGAGGAATGGAAGAATCATCTGTGGTGGTGTAGATTGGTCGAGGGGAGGGGTAGACTCGTGCTTATGTATGCAAGTACTTACATTGAAGTATGTACTGTAGGTAGGAAAATACGGTACTACCCAGGTAGTACCGGTAGAGGGGGGACGTGATTGAAAGGGGGACGTGCATATACAGTGTGTAGAAGCCCCAGAGACAGCAAGCCGTCCAACATCTGACACTGTGGCTCTGCCCCACACCTGGGCGCTCCAGTCAATGGAGCTGGAGCTGGGAGCTGCAGCTGGACTGACTGGCTGGCTGGCAGGACGGTACCTAAGTAGTCAGGTTGCTGTCAGGCCTGTCAGGGTAGTGTACTTACAAGCTACTGTATCCGGTGCCTTCCCCAAACAGGCCAGCCGCTTTTCTATATTGGTTATACTGTGCACGCTACTCAGTAGTCAGGCTTGTCCAGGCCCATATTATTGGCCCAATTCGTCCCTCCACTGGTCCCTCCCGCCGGGAGAGCTCGAGACCTTTCAGGGCTGTCAACCCTGACCACGCAGCTTCCAAGGTTGTCAATACAGTATGTACATTCATGCCTACTACACCAGCTTGAGGTAGCCTCCACCTCCACTGTTTTTGTTCCCCTTCCATCATCACCACCAAACCATCGGGTCTATGAGAAACAGTAGAGACTCTCTTCAGTCTCTCTCTGTCTCTCTGTCTTCTTTCTCTCTCCCATCCCCACCCCGCCGTCCCATCCCATCCTACACTCTCGTCCTCTTTCTCCTGCTTTGATTCCTTGGTCAAACAGGAGACGAAAGACGACAACACAGGGAGCCAAGTTAGTTGGAGTGTTGACCGTTCCAGGTTCCGTTCTCTTCTTTCCCCTCCCTCGAACTTTTGCGACATACGTCCAGTCCACGCCTACATTCACGACCAATCTTTGCCCATACTTGTTTGTGTCTCCCCCACAAGCAACAAGACGAACCGAACGAAGTGCGACAAGACAAGTTCCGAGTCCCCTTTCCACCCCGCCTCGCGCCCGCACGAATGCGATTGTTGATATTCAGACCCGCACCTCTCTATCTCGACATAACTGCCCCTCGAAATTGGTTGTCGGTATATCCTCCCTTCGACCTCTCTTGACTAGATCAAATACATACGAGCCCACCATCCCTCCATAATTCCGCGAAGAAACGACGACGACCATCACCACCCACCCCCGTCTCTCTCCCGAGTCGCATAGCTTTGTTACTGCAGCAGCTATATGCACGAACACAATAAGTCTGGTGTCTCAGACGGCTAGGCGCGAGACCGCTTTCGTTGGCACAGAGAGACCCTGAGAGAGAGTACCTTTGCTGTGTCACCTCGGCCACTTCTGCGAACCTTGGGGAGCTCCTGGCAACAGCACCCAAAGCATTGAAGAAACAGTGCACAGCCCATTGGACACACCATTCCATCTGGTTCTGTCTGTTGTGGTAGCAAATCTTGGAATCGGTGAGGGTTGCGCACCACCAAACCGGTCGACCTAATTGAGCCACTGAAGGCCTTCACACATTGTACTGCACCACCGCATTTCGCACCGCAACTTGACTCTATCACCCCCAAATCCTCCGCCCTCCGCCCTCCCACCCCCCAACAACCATAATCCGGGCCACACCGTTCACAGGCCACACCACCACTACCGAGTACTGTACCGTGCTGTACCGTACTGTACTCTGGCATCCATCCACTCACGCCACTCCATTTGCGCCCTTCTTCTCACCTACCACCGCTCAATCGAGCCTAGCCCTGCAAGTCGTTTCGACAGGGTTCATCGAGACACGACGACCGCGCAGTGTAGACTCGTGGGAATAGTAATGGACGAAAAAGGGTCGACGACAACTTCAACCAACTCACCTGCCATCTCCCCTTTCATTGCACAGTCTGGTGTCCCCGATTCCAAGGGACCTACCACTGCTATTACCGGTACACGGCCATTGTACAGCAGCAAACTCGGCAGTACAAAAGAAAAAGCTCCCGAGAGCAGTTCTTCCAGTCCGACCACGAGGTGAGACACCACAACCTGCTCTGCCCTGCCCCCCCCCCCAAATCCTCTTTTTTTTTTGTTCTCCGTCTATCTTTTTATCGTATTCCCCTTTTCTTGCTCCCGACAACAAGTGCCAGAGAGCGCGTACTTTTTCTTCTCCCAATCCCATTCTTCACTTCTCTTGTCATTCCTGCTGCATGCATGTGCTGCACCCGGGGTCTTCGGCGACGACAACCAATTCCTTCCCGTTGACCGTTCCATCATCGACCCTGGTTGGCGACCGTACTGATAGATCCCAAAAAGACAGTCTCCGGTGCCTCAGCAGAGAGCCTGGACTACAGCCAATCCCAAGATCACGGGTCGCTCCAACAGTCCCCAGCAACGGAGCAGCTTCAATTCGCCGGCGAACAAGCCAGCCCTGAGCAGCTTCTTTGATCGCGTCAAGGAGGTAAGTTCCTATTCCCCCATCGCGTTAAGCCAGCATACTCCTTGCGCCCTTGCTTCTTTGCCTTGCGCCGACCCACATGGTCCCACTTTCTTCTAGCTGTGTTGTCACACTTCAGCCTTCGCTTCAATTCCACCATGACTTCACACCACATTGTTTCTCTCCTTTTCCAGCCACAATAGGCAATTGGATTTCAATCCTGCACCCCGTAGCCTCCTCCTTGTAGGATCGGATGCTCACAAAACTCCACTGACAGGGTCAACGCATCCAAATTACTGTCGACACCGGCGCCGAGTTCGAGGGCATTTATGCCAACAATCTAGCCAACTCGCCCAGCTGCCAGTTGAGGATGGTCCAGCAGAAGAAGACCGGCTCTGCTGACGCGATGAACGGTTCCAACAAGAGACCTCAGTCTACCATGTCGTTCGCCCGGAGTAGCATCACGGACGCTCGCGTTCTTGGTGGAAACCAGAACAATCGCAATGGTAAGTCCAAGTCCAGTCATCCGCCTGTCCACAACCATTCGCTAATGTCCCCCAAGGCAACAGAGCAAGCTTCCAGACAGACAGCAGTATCTCAGGCAACCGATTTGGCGAACAGCGCGAGCTTAAGCGGTGGCAGCCCGACGCCCCGGAGGAAGTTGATGGGAGCTTGGAGAAGTCCTCAGACAACAGGCCTTGGGACCAGTTCGCTGTCAACGAGGAAAAGTTCGGACTCAAGACAGACTACGATGAAAACATCTACACAACCGCGATTGACCGGAGTGCGCCGAGCTACAAGGCCAGAATGGCAAATGCTGACCGGCTGGCTCGCCAGATCGAGCGCAGCGCCCCGGCCTCATCCCATGTCGCTGAGGAGCGTGTCATGGATTACATTGGAGGAGCCGACGGTGGTTTGGATGAAGAGGACAAGTTCGTTTGACCGGTCTCTTTCTCTTGGCCCCGCTAACAGCCCTACAGATACAGCGGTGTCAAGCGACAGGACTTCCCACCCCTTAGCGGCCAGAACCCGAACAAGTACACGCCGCCAGCGAGACGGGCGCCTGCTGCGCACGCGACTGTCAAGGGGGCACCAGTCGACCCTGCAATCATCTCATCCCAATTGAGAGCCCAACCAAACAAGCAGACCACACCCAAGCCCGACGAAGCCAAGGGTGTCCCTTCTAGCTCATCCAAGAGCCCTGCACCTGGAAACAATGAGCCAAAGGCTGCTGCTGATTCAAAGCTGGATGCTGGCAAGGAGGAAGCCAAGCCAGCAGAGAGCACAGAGAAGAATTCATCTGACTCTAAGCCGGCTGAGAAGCCTGCTTCGGCTCTGCGGCCTGCTGCTGCTGCTGCTGCTGGACGTACGGTTTCGCCCACAACGAAGGAGAATACCAAGCCAACGTCTACCACAATAGAGCAGAACGTCCTGCTGTCTTTCAAGAACTTCGCATCCAAGGAACGTCAGGTTGCGGAGAAGGCCCGCAGCAGCAAGGCGAAAGCAGACAAGGAGGTCAAGCTGATAGAGCTGAAGAAATTCGCCGACAGCTTCAAGTTGGGGACTCCTGTTCCTAGTGACCTGATCGGCATCATTGCCAAGGACCCGAAAAAGCAACAGGAGATCCAGGCCAAGGCTATGAAGAACGCCGAGGAGATGCGACGCACCAAGGACGAGCAAAAGGTTGCGGCGACTGTGGCGAAAGAGAAGGAGACGGTGACGGCCAAGATTGGTCAATCTAAGCCGTCTGCAGAGCAAGCCACCACATCGACAACCTCGGGTCCCTCCACGACCACTGCCGGCGGTCCCTCGCGTGCTGGGACCGCACCACAACACACCAATGCTGCCGCAGGAAACCACAACCGCCATCCTGGTAACAGACAGTCCTACGCTCCAGGGTACCAGCAGCAGTTCCGCGGTGATCGCTCAGGCGGCCAGAACATGCCCCGTCACGGCCAACAGCCTGGCCATTTGTCGCAGCGTCTCCGCAGTGCTGAACAGCAGAGGATGTCGCAGCCGCCACCTCACCACATGCCGCCAGACCTGCGCATGCCGCCGACCGGTCCGGCGAACGCCATGGGCCCGGCTTTTGCCGCCCGTCACGGCGGCATGCCGCCAAATCACATGGGTCCCGGCCCAAGATTGAACCCAAACACGCAGGAGTTCAGGCCGAATGCGCAGCCCTTCTATCCTACTGGCCCTAGTGCGGCCTCTAGCCCGCGCTCAGCCTTAAACAATGTCGAGAGCCAAGGTACATCCACACCGGTCAACGTTCCTGTGGTCAAGCGCAAGGTCAAGACGGTTGATGTCAAGAAGTGCTTCATCCTGAGCCACGTGCAGTCGCTCAAGGCGCCCCAGACGGGTCATCGCTCTTGGGAGGAGAACGGGGGGTTGCGCCCCGCCTTTGACACCCTGCCCACGTGGAATCAAGTCGGGGAAGACAAACAGGATAAGATGACTTACAAGCAGCTGTTCGAACGACCGCCACCGTACGCTGGTGCCATGGCAACCCCGAACACTGCTCCGGTAGTTCCTCACATGCCACATCAGCACCAACTCCCCTTCCACCTACAACAGGGAGCTCACAACGTCGGGCCTCGACAGTCGCCGCACATGCCGCCCATGCAGATGCATGCCGGTCAGCCGGGCCATGTTCCTCATATGCCGTTTAACAACGGGGATGATGCTACTAGGATGATGCACTCGAATTCGGCACAGTCGTATGCATCTCCCCGGCCCGGGCAAGTTCCCATGGCATACCCCAATGCCATGAACTCGCCGGCTCACATGCAGTACTCCCAGCCCATCATGCCCGGATACATGGGCCCCGGGGCGCCCCAGATGACGCCGCAGATGCGCAACTTCCCACAGAACCCACAATACATGACACAGCAACACGGTCAGATGGGAGGACCCATGATGATGGGACCGCAGTACATGACGGCCCCTTCACCCCTCATGCAAGGAGCCCCCCAGATGCAGATGTATTCTGGTGCCCACCCTCAATTCGTGCCCCCGGGGCCGGTCCCTCCACAGGCGATGCCCGGGCCTAATGGATACTCGAGCCCGGGAAGGCCAGCTGCACCGATGATGGCCCATCAAGGATCCCAACAAGGCCAGAACATGTACGGCATGAGCCCTGGCACAATGCCTCAATTCCAGCAGCCCGTTTTTGCGCCGCAGCAGCCTGGCCAAAGTAAGTTCAGCAACAATAACAACAACAGACGATACAGCTCCTCGGGACGTCAGTACTAACGGCGTTTCGAAGTGGGCAACTTGAGAGTACATGGCAATCCTGGACCACAACAGCTCGGCACCAGCCCCCAACAGATGCATCACTACGGGCCTCCGCAGCACCGAGGCAACGGCTATGGCGGCAAGAACTTTCAGGGGCCGCATCAAGGACCATCGGCGAACCAAGGCGTCCCCGCGGGTCCCCAGAGCAGAACGGCTGAGCCTCAGGAGGAATCCAAATGAGTCTCTGGTCTTGATCCAGGTGTTTCCTGATTGAGGTCGCTCTGAAAAACCGCTTGGGGACCATTATAGCATTGTTTCAAGGTCCCGCATGGGTACCTGGCCATATCGTCCCCCAGCGTTGTCAATTTCAAGATTTTATTAAAGACCATGGCGGAGGTATTGCAATTTCCATTATCTACTCTCCTCCGCCGCAGCGTGATTAAGGGTGTCCACCGACGATATGGCAACGGACTCGGCGATTGTGGGCCATGCTACGAGGTCCCAAGGTTGCTCAATGATTGCCCCCCTTCCCCACGGCCTCCGTGTCAAGAAAACGTGGCAGCCTGCTCCCGGCTTGACCACTTGGTCGATTGCACGTCGGCGCCAGGTCGTAGTGCCAGCCAGCGCATGGGGAACAGGGGCCTTGGCTTGGAGGTGAGCCATGCTTAGACGACGGCGTTTGAGCATAGTGGTGGCGGGAGGGAGGAATCGCTGAGGACTTAGTCGGGATCGATGGCCAGGGCAGAATATGGCGGAAGCACTACAGGATACCATTGCCAAGTATCGGGTTTTGCTGAAGTGGCGATGGCCTTGGGTGACGGGCAGTCGGGCATGTTGGCGACAACACGACAAGACGAGACAAGGCGTGCGTGGCCATAGAGATGACCGGCCGGCACAGTCGCCCAAAGCTGTGGGGGCTTCAGTGATGCGGTGTTTATGATGTCGTCCAAGACATGGAGAGATATTGAGGTAGCGAGGGTAGATGAATTCATTGTGATGGTTAGCATGAAGCTCCGTGTTCGTGTTGGTGTGTATGTGTCCGAGCGTGCAGGTCTGGGGGTCAAGTTCGGGCTGCCTTGACACGATGGATGCTCTCAGACATTGAGGATTGGGTCAGTGTGTCAACTAAGCATGCCGGTGGCGGCGGTGGCATATGTGGAAGCCCCTTTGTTTCAACTGAAGGTCGTCGTCCTCGGTCCTCAATTCTTCAGTTTTCTACTAGGCCAACTCAAATCCGAGGCGGGTCAACAACAGACCAACCCAAGGTGGGTAGATGGAAGATGGGTCCCCCCTCCCACGTTCCCCCGTCGTCAGCCCTGTCCAGACCCAACAAAGCCTCCACACACAGCCAACAGTGGCCGATTGACTTTACTGATAAGCATTCTAGTGCTGTGTTTTGAGTTTCTCGTGCCGCTTCCTGTATGCATGCTTAATCGCAGACCTGCATGACAAGTTCAGGCACGGCCCGGTGCTCATTGGATGCAAGGTTGTGTGGACCTTGTGTTGGTTTCGGGGGGTGTTTTTTTTTTCTTTCCTTTTTTTGGCCTCTTGTGTTTTCCTCAAGCAACCAACCAACCAGCCAGCCAGCCAGCCAGCCAACTTAACCTACCCGACCTGCCAACTCCATCTGAAGGTTTTCAAGGTGCCGGGAACGATCGATCGACCGGCTGGCTGGCTGCCTGCCTGCGGGTTAGGATCCGGACGGCGCATTGTCGCATTGTCATCTGGTTTGTATATCGGCTGGCTTGTATGTATACCGATCGATCGATCGGAGGTTTTGTCTTGGTAAAAATAAATAACCAGAGCAAAGCACAACTGGCCTATGGACAGACAAAGCCTTTGCCCGCCACCGAGTGTATCTTCTCTGCTCTGTGCAGCTTGATATGAAGCTTTGGGAAAAGGAGATCTTCGGTCGGTGGGCATAGGGTTGTCTCTAGACTTCGAGTCTATTTTACTTCCCATACTATACACACCTTGATGTGCCAAGTTCAGATGGCTTGCCCACCCTGCTACATATCTCGTCAAATAAAATACAGACCATGGATAGCATCATCATCATGAGATAATTCTGCTACTCTCTCTCCTTTCGTTTTCCCTACCATATTTATCTGTTTCCAATTTGGGTTTCGCGCCTTAACCTACTCGTCGAGGGTCTTGACATCTCCTGTCTTCTTCCTTAGTGTGTCCTCTCCACCCATAACTCTTTCTCTTAGTCTAATAGGAAGAGGATGAAGTAATGAATGGAACGAGGAAGAACTATCACTGAATCATAAACAGGCCGGTCCAAGTGCTATCTCGGGCTTTTTGTACAGACCGTCTCTCTCACGGCCTCACCAGTAAGGGACTGACTCTCATACCCCTTTCTACTACCTCGTCTTCTCTCCACATATATACATATATTCCATTACCAATAGTTCAGATCTTGATCAGATCCTGACATGAGATCGGCCTGGTGCCATCTGAATTCCATCGACGGACCGTGCTATCAATTCCTGCTTACTTATGTAATTTCTGGACTCGTATTCTTGCTATAAAGCCGTAACGTTCCAGAAGAACAACATCTTGTTGCTCGACTGGTCCATCTCTGTCTACGTTTATTCCTTGGGGTGTGTAGTCTTTTATTTGTCCCCATCCCTCCCATCAAGGACATATCACATATCACCGCCTGATTACCACAGGCCTGCTCTCGTACATACATACTCAATCAAGTATCCAAGGCAACATAGATATCTCTGATCAGTGGAAAACACTTATTCCTTCCTTCCCTAGTTTCCCACCACACACACATCCGTGTTGTAAAGCAAGGTCTAAACAAGCACCACAAAGAGAAGAAGAAAGAAAGAAAGAAAAGGAAAAGAAATGCACAAGCCCGCCGCCCTCGTCGCCGCCCTCACCGCCACCGCGGCGGCACACATGGAGATGCGCTCCCCCGCGCCGCTGAACAGCAAGCACAACCCGCACACGGACCCGTCGAGCATCGACTACTCCATGACGAGCCCGCTGGCCCGGGACGGCTCCGACTACCCGTGCAAGGGCTACCACTCGCTGCTGGGCACCCCCGCCGGCGCGCCCACGGCCTCGCTCGAGGCCGGCGCCGCCGCCCGCGTCGCCCTCGCGGGCGGTGCCGTCCACGGCGGCGGGTCCTGCCAGGTCTCGCTGTCGACCGACGGCGCCGCCACCTTCCGCGTGCTCAAGAGCGTCGTCGGCGGCTGCCCTGCCGCCACGGACGGCGACGGGATCGACTTCCGCGTGCCCAATGACGTGCCACCCGGCGAAGCCGTGCTCGCGTGGTCGTGGCACAACCGCATCGGGAACAGGGAGATGTACATGAACTGCGCCGCCGTCACCGTGACGCGCCGCCGTGGTGGTGGTGGTGGTGGTGGTGGTGGTGGTTCTTCGAGGCAGATGATGCAAGGGGGCGGCGGCGGCGTGTCGTACTCGTCTCTCCCGGGCATCTTTGTCGCCAACGTCGGGAACGGGTGCAGCGTGGCTGAGGGCGGGGACGTGGTGTACCCGGACCCGGGCGTGGACGTCGTGGAGCAGAGCACGAACCCGCTGGCGCCGGATGGAGAGTGTGGCTCTTCGCCGTCGTCGTCGGCGCCACCGTCTTCACCTCCAGGTCACAAGGGGAGGAAGGGGTATAAGAACAAGGGGGCGGCCGAGGGGACTAAGGCGGGCAAGGCGGGCAAGGAGGGCAAGGGGCGGTATAACCCAGCAGGCCCACGCCGGCCCAGCACGGCCATGGCCGGCCATCAACGCCCCAACACCCTCCCAAAGGCCGCCACGGGGCCCCCAGCCTCCGGACCGCACCTGAGACCGAACCCGGGACCGGGATCATCATCGCCAGGGCCAGGGCCAGGATCAGGATCAGGTTCAGGATCCACGCCACCCAGCACCGGCGGGGAACAACACGGTGGCAGCGACCACTCGGCCGCCGGCACGGCCTGCGCCGACGAGGGGGCCTGGGACTGCCTCCCCGGCGGGGGATCCTTCCTCCGCTGCGCCTCGGGGCGGTGGTCCGTCGTCATGTCCATGCCTGCTGGCACCGTCTGCGTTCCTGGCGTGGCGGGTACACTGGACATGCAAGATGCCCGCTACTGAGTGTAAGACGAAGAAGAAAGAGAGAGGGGGGGGGGGAAGAAGAAAACATAAGGGAGGAAAAGGGGGGAGGGGTGGGATTAACGGTTTCTAGAAGCAGCAGTTGACAGGATACATCGAGGGAGGGGGAGCGGGAAGTAAGTCCTTGTGGTGCCGGCTCGATGGGCTTTGAGAACATAAAAGGGGTTTGGTCTGTGTATGCTTGGGTCGGGACAGGAGTAGATATCGTTTAATGCTCTCGACTTCTTCCTCAGGTTGGGCTGTCTATATATATAGTATGATGTTGTGTCTGATCAACTGTTTTCATTTATACACACGCACACGCACACCACACACACACACATATATATACTGGAATACGAACTACACATGGGTCAGTATAACTCTCGTCATGGATAGGGTAGTGAGAACGTACACACAAATAAGTAGCATGAACAACGGCGAGCCTCGTCCATGGCCATCGATCCGCCCAAGCCTCGACCATGATATGATGATGGGCAAGCAGACTTTGACGTCTGCCGGCGGGACATACACACACAAACAGATCAACCAAAGACAGACTTCAACAAACACAGAACACAGGCGGTGGCCGGCAGTAAGTGTTGAGAACTTCATTCACAATCAAGGCCGCCGAGAAAAAAACACCTTCCCAAGGTCCAGGAGCGTGAGCCCTTTCTTGAATCATTCAAATATTCAGCCAAAAAACATCATAAAACGACAAACCACAACTCCGTCTTCTGTTTTTACCCAGCCCATCCCCCTCCCCCCTTCCACCCCTTCCACCCCTTCCATCCTCCCATCCTCCCAACCTCCCATCCATCCTTTCTTCCCTTCCCCCACCATCCAAGCCACACATACAAGACACCAGAACCAAGAAGCAGACACCCACACCATGCGTAATACGTACGTACATACACATACATACATACATGCATACATACATACACTAACAGGAGAAAACACAATCATCATCACATGTTGCCTTCTTGCCTGTCGCTGCTGCTGCTGCTCGCACCACCACCACCACCACCACCACCACCACCCCCACATACTCTCCTGCACACTCTTTTCGTTTCTTTGGTTGTCTACATCCACATTTTTGAACTTCTTTTTGACTCGCACTCCATGCAGCCTACCGGACTCAGAGGTTCATCTTATTTGGGTAGCCTCAAGACCTTGAGACGGCCCCATAACTCCTTTGACGTCCCTACCGGCATGCATGTGAACAGTCTGCCCATCCCCTAGTACCTCCTATCCCCCGGTCCAGGGGAATACGCCTCGTGTGGCCTCAGCTGCCGGCGCAGGGGGTCCACCCTGGGGTCCGCTTGCTGCTGCTGCTGCTGCGGCGGCGGGCCCGGCCCCGGCCCGCCCCTCAGCTCCCCGCGGAACTCAGCGCCCCCGAACTCGGGTCGCAGCTCCACCACCGGGTGGCCGCGCCCTCGGGGGTCCATAGGCGGGTACTCGTCGCCCCGGTGGCCCCCGGGCCGCATCCCCTCCCGCATGGCCCGCAGGTCCTCGGCCGCCCTCATCTCCCTCTCCCGCATGTCCCTGTCGCGCATCTGATTTTCGCGCATCTGGCTTTCCCGCATCTGGTTCTCGCGCATCTGATTCTCGCGCATCTGGTTCTCGCGCATTTGGTTCTCACGCATCTGGTTTTCGCGCATCTGGTTCTCGCGCATCTGGCTCTCCCGAATCTGGCTCTCCCTAATCTGGCTCTCTCGGATCTGGCTCTCGCGCATGATCTGCAGCTGTTCGGAATAAGCCGCGTGCTGGACCGCCTGCTGCGCTGACGGTGCCGGGGTGAAGCTCCTGGACGGCGGCATATCGCGTGGGCCGGGCGTGGCGTACCGTGGGTACACCGGGGTCTGTGGTTGCGGCGGCCCTGGTGGTGGACCACCGATGACCTCTCGTGGTGCTGGGGACGCGATGTACATGCGGCCCGACATGGAACCTGAATGAGAGTGTTGATGGTGCGGGTGGCCCATGATGCGCGGGTCACGAGGGTCAACAGACATGCGGGGATCGCCCGACATTCTGGGGTCAGCAGTAGGCCGCTGGGGCTCGAGCATGGCGGCGTAGCGCTCCTCGCGCGGGTCTCGTGGAGGAACACTTTCCCGCAGCCCAGCGCGCATGGCATAGGGGTCATCTCTCGGGTCTCTTGCGACGCTATCCCGGAGGCTCATCTGGGGTGGAGGCGCAGACCAGGATGGCTGGGCTGTCTCTCTGACCTGCTGCAGCTTGCTGGGTGCACCATGCTGAGAACCCCAGGGTGATTGCGCAGGAAGAGGTGCCTGGGACGCCTTTGGTGGAGGCCAGGAAGTCTCCTGTTGAAGCTTCATCCCGCTCGGTGGCTGACCCTGAGGTGCTGGCCATGCGGTCTCACGGCTTGGTGGGACAGATTCTCTCATATCGCGATAATCACGAGGATCGCGAGGATCACGGGGGTCGCGGGGATCGCGGGGATCACGAGGATCACGAGTAGGCTCCCTGCCCCTGGGAGCTGCGTACTGCATCGAGGGGGACGAAGACATGTGGGACTGGGAAACTGGCGCTCCGAAAGGATACGAGGTCGGCTGCTGAGCCTGATATACCATCGGCGACTGCTGGCTTGGCGAGTGATAGTGAGGCGGCGGTTGGTGAGGTGAACCGGAAGAGGTAACCTGGTGCTGAGGCCTGTACGACATGCGATCGTAGTATGGTTCCTCCCGACCGGGAGGATAATCGATGGGAGACACGATTGTCGACCTAGGAATGCTGACGTGCTGCGGCTGTGGGGACTGGTTGTGGGGTGTACTGTATGGCTTCAGCGGCGGCATGGCCGACTGCACTGGCGTGCGTGAATAAGAAGAGTAGGTCGGCGTGCCCTCTCGCCGCATATATGATGGACCGGCCGATGCCGGCTGACCACGTCCTGACATTGCTTGAGGGGGGGGACTAGACGACGTCTTGGCACCCCGGACCACCTCGTCGACTCTCTTTGGAGCAGGCGGAGGAGACGGCGCTGGTGAGTCATCGTTGTTAAGCAAAGCCATCAGGCTCGACTTCTTAGGTTCGGATTGTTTGCTCGGAGGCCCAGTGAGGGATGGCGTGGGCGAAGGTCGAGAAGGCGAAGCGCTATACGCGTTGTCGAAGATGTTGGCCCCGGGCCCACGCGTTGGGGTGTCTGCGTTCGGGTTCGGGACACGAGGTGGAGCAGCAGTGTCTAGCATGCCTGGATTCGGCACACGAGCTGGAACGGCATCGTAGTTGCTGTTCGACACGCGAGGCGGTTCCATGTTTTGATTCGCCATGCGGCGCGAGTCCTCCATCTGGCTCGGATTGGGACCACGGGCGTCCGCGAAGTTGGGGTTTGGCACGCGGCCCGGCATAATCGAGATCCGGCGATCATCAGCAGGGTGAGCCATCATCTGCTGCTCTCTCAGAGCCTCCCTCATCGGTTCGCGCTGCTGCATCATCTGGTGGGAAGGCACAGGGGCATAAGCCTGCGGGTGCGCCTGAGGGGGAGCTGTACTGCGCGGGGGTTCGGGTCTCCGATCAAGAGGCACAGGCTTTGTTGACATGGGCCGTGGTGTCTGTGTTGGAACAAATGGCTCAAAGTGTGGACCCTGATCAGGCTCCTGCTTGAGGCGTGGGGCCTGTCTCTCGATGAGACGCGGTTCCTCCTTGGGCTGCAGGTCGGCTGGTGGCCTGCGTTGTCTCGCAGCGGCGCCCAGTATGTTCAGGTGCGCATCATAATCAGGAGCAGCGAACCCAGCACGGGCAGGACCTGCTTGGGATGGCAGCACCGGCTGCTCTGGGGCTTGGGATGTAGGAGCCGACTTCAGAGAGTGGCGCATGGCTTGCTGCTGTTGGGAAACAAGGGGCTCTGGTTCTCTCTCAGAAGGATATGCCGATGAGGCCCTGACATGTCGACCAACAGGTTCTATGGGCTGTGTCGTTGGTTGCGACGAGACCAATGGCTTTCGCTCCGACTGCTCCACGCGTTCCAACCTTTCCGCCAATGGCAGCTGGCCCATGACGGCCTGTTGCCGCAACTGTTGTGGAACGGGCGCCTGAGCGATCGGCACTGGAACACGGCCATTGAAGACACTCGATTGCTCTCGCTGAGCATTTTGCTTCTCGCCCTTGGAAACGGCGACGTCATCTGCGGTGTCCACCGAAGGGGCACGCCGATGCGTGCCAAAGTCGGATCTCTTGTTCCTTGGCCCAGCGGTAGGCGTTGGTGGGGCGGGCAGCTTCTCCCCTCTTGACAACTTCTCGTCCGCTTCAGACACGATCTGCGACCATTCTGGATTTTCCCGCTCCTTACGCGTGTAAAAGTTCTTAACCTATAGTCATGTTTTAGCAGACACACCTCAATAAACAGCATCCGGCAAGGGACAAGGACAGGGAGGGGGGAGTGCTCACCATTACGGCCGTCTTCGTAGTCATATGCTGCGCGATACTATGCCAATTCGTGCCAAAACTCCTGAGCAGCTGCGGGAAATCTGACAGCTCCGCGACACTCCAGTAGCTCGTTGCCTGCGTCACAGGGGTCGCTCGACCGCCCCGCTCTGGTGGTTCGACTGTGCTACGCGCTGAGTTGGTAGGATGACCAAACTCAAAGGTAGCGACTTGCGACTGCGGCGGCATCACAGGCTCAGGTCGTAGCGATGGAGGTGCCATGACGTCTACGAGGGGGTTATTCGCAGACAAGGGCTTCTCGGCCGGGCTTACGACGTGCCCTGGCGCGGGTACTATTGATGGCGGGAGAGCGGGCATCGGCGACGCACGCGCTGTATCAAAGGAGAGGGGTGTCCGGCCCATATCAGCAGGGGGGTGCTGCGAAGGTAAGAGCTCGGGTATCGGGACCTTGGAGCTGGACCGGGACCGGGCTCCCTTGGCCACCCCGTGTGGTGTCGGGGCCAGAACCTGTGGTGTTTTGGGATGTTTCGGTTCCTTGTCCTTTGGGACACGTTTCCTGCGCGGCTTGTCCACCTTCTCTGCACCACTATCCGCTTTGGACCCAGCGCCTCTCCGCCCACTTGGCGTGGCTACCGGTGTACCCTCCGCAGACTCAGCCTGAGGCCTCTCGAAGTCCCAAGTAGGGGCAGCCGCACGGCGTGGTCGGCGTCTCTCGCCATTCTCCCCGGTCTCCGTGGGCTCCTCCTGCGTCTCATCAGGGTTTCCAAGCTCCGAGACGAGGGCACTGGACCGCGCCTTGGTTTTCCTGCTCTTCTTCTTCTTGGGTTGCCTCTTGAGCTTCTCCTTGAGCTTGAGCTCTTTCTTCTTGATGTAGTAGTATTGGATACACGAGTGGAAATCACGACCGGGGATCTTGTCCGCAATCTTGCCCCACTGCTTAGGAAACTCGAGGTAAGCTTTCTCGAACAGCTCGGCCTCTTCCGGGGTGAAGTTGGCCGTGGGTGGCAGGACCTGCCAGTTTGCAATGAGCTTCTCTGGGTTGAGGAAGCCAGAGCGGTCGATGAAGAGCTCCTTGTCACGGTCCTCCTTCGTCCAGTACATGTCCGGTATGACGGCCTCGCAAGAGCCAGGATGTTTTAGCTTCTCAGCCCTCGTCTCCCGCTCTTCTTTCTCTTTAGCCTCGAGTAGCGACTGTGCCATGATGCGCTCCATGTCGCGCTCCGTTGCGAATCTGCCGGCACGGCGGCCCTCTGGCTTTGCTTCGGGACCGATGACCAGACTTCCGTACCCATCGGCCGGTATATTGGCCTTGTTGAACGCGTCGCGGCTCTTGATGGCGACAGGATCGTTGGACAGGGTGAAGCGCAAGTAGTCCTCATAGTTTCCGGCATACTCCTGCTGCTTCAGCTGTTGCTCGGACTTCACAAACATGCTATTCTCCTGGAGTATGCGCGAGATGAAAGCCTCGACCTCAGGGTTGTGTTCCATAGAGGACATTGCTTGCCTGCTCTTCGTCCAGGGGTTTGTATCGTAGTATGGCAGATCCTCGATGGGCGGTGTTTGGATGGAGGGGCGAACGAGCTCCAGCGCCACAGAATCCACCTCGAAATCGGTCTCATCCTCTTCCTCCTCGATCGGAGTAGGGCTGTTGTCGGCCGTGGCGGGTGGCCCAACTCGAGATGGTAACAGGTGTTGTGGGTGTTCACCGTGGGCCGGCGCGCCGTTGGGCACGAGAGGCTCGGCCTCGGACATGACTGCGTCGAACCCATTCATCGGCGCGTCTTCCATCATGACGTCGCCTTGCTCTTCGTGAGGCTCAGGATGCTCGACGGTCGGTATCGGCACGTGAGCGGTGTCCACATCCATCTCCTCTACCTTGGGCTGAGGCTCGGGCATGGCGGTTTCTGCCGGTAGAGCAGGCTCGGTCACCTCATCATCAAGATCACCCTCAGCATCCTGGTTTTCATCATGAACGGGTCGGGCCGGAGGAGCCAGTTCCGTTTCAGCCTTCACTGTCTCGACAGCAGCCATCTTCTGAGGCTCCGGGGTGGCCTCCTTTGGCGGTGGCAACATCAGTCCCTCCGGAATCGAGCCAAGAATATTCGCCCAGCCTTCCTTGCCCGTCACGACCGTCACCATAGCCTCGTGCTTCATGTTCGCATACCGAATCATTATGTCCGTCGGCACGGCATTGTTCGCGTTGTCCAGTTTCCGCAGCTCGGAGTCTGCCTTTGTGATCTCTGAGTCGAAATAGTCGTTCATCTCTTCGTCATCGTCCGAGTCGGACGACTGGTCCACGGTGGGTATCGCCGTGACCTTGGGCGGGAAAGAGAGGTGCACCCCAGTAGCGTGTGTGCGACTCTTCTTCTTCGGTGGCTCTCCTTCGATGATTTCTCCATCTTCCTGCGCTGACGAATCTTGGTCGGCTTGTTGATCAGTTGGGATAGTCACAGTCGGGCTTGCTGTCTTGACAGCGGTCGGTGAGATCGCAGACGCAACACTTGCGCGGTCTGATGTCTCAACCCCTCCCGTCTTGTTCTCTGGGAGCCTCCATGGTGCTCGTACGTCGCGATCGATCGAGGCTCGTGCAGATTGGGTTCCGCGTTCAATCCTCCCATCGTCTGGTTCGGGGATTGTCAGGGGACGCAGGTCGCCATCTGGGCCAGCTCGCTCCGGCTCGGCACCCGTACCACTAGTCCGGGGCCGTTGTGGTTCGTCGTTCTGGCGGCTTGGATAAGAGTCGGGCCGTGAGCCAAAGGGGCGAGACTGCTGGGGCAGGGCAAAGCTCTGTGACCGGTTGGTCTTGGGGGACTCTGGCGCCTTGATGCCCTTGTTTCCAACTAGTGCAGGGTTAATCCACTGTTTACTAGACGGGCGCGGCGCCTTTTGAAGCTGCATCCCACGAGGGCCAGTCGGTATGGTGGGACTGATGGGGTTGGACGGCCCCGAGGGTGGTGCCCATTGATCGCCAGCAGGTTGCCCCGAAGAAACAGGTCGGTCTTGACGGTCTTCGGTAAACGCCCGGGGTGCCGTAGGTGGTGCTTTAGAAGAAATGTCAGATGTGGGCGGAGGGCGGAGGGGCGCGGTACCAAAGGCCGGAGCAACAGGGGCAAGCGGTGGTGTAATCGGCTTACCCGTCGAGGTGGCTTGTGGCTCGTTGGCCACAGAACCTTGTCGATCGATGCGCGGGCGGACGTTGCGGTCGACGGCGTCGCGAGGGTCTCGGAGATCTCGAGGATCGCGGGGTGGTTCCCGTATAGGCGGTTCACGGTCGTCCCTGATAACATCACGAGGTCGCATGTCCGACTCCATGTAACGGTGGGCATCACGGTCATCCCGCTCACGAGGGGCGCCCCAACGACCTTCCTGTGACCGACTCCTAAAACGATCAGGGCGGTCATCGTAGAATGGCGGACGTCCACGGCCACGGTCCCAATCTCCCCGGCCTCGCCCACCCCGACCACGGTATCCGCTGCCACGGTATGACTGAGCCGCAAAGGGAGGGTCTGAGGATGAAGACCCCGCGCTAAGAGGACCTCCGTCTCTTGAACCGCGTCCAGCCCTGTCAGCCTCCACGCCTATTTGAAGATCACGGTCTCGAAAATCCCTGCCAGGTGGTGATCTCCTCGGTCCTGGTGATGGGCGTCTCCCTCCCCTGAAACTATCTCTGTCACGATCCCGCCAGTCTCGATCACGCTCCCTGCTACGGTCGTCTCGAAAAGGTGGAGGGTCTTCGCGCCTGTCCCTAAAATCTCGGTCTCGTCCGCGATCACGACTGTCGTCTCGCCAGCCTCTGCCCCGGCCGCGACCTCGTCCTCTGAACTCGCCAGAAAAGCCGCCACGTGGACCACTCGGGGGGTCAAGATAGGCCTTTGGGGCGCGCGGAGGCTCGCGACCTGTCAATGGGTCACGGAAGGTGTCTCGGTTGGACTGGAAGGCGGAGGCATTCGTTCTCGACTCGGCGGAGGTTCGTCGGCGGTCGCCATCGCTGTACTGGGAAGCTCGGTCGGTGAGCCTGTCGGGCGACCTGTCCCTGGGGGATCGCGAGCGGCGGTCCTCGTAGCGAGGGTTGTATCTGGACCTGTAGTCATATTGAGCATGATAGACATCATCTGGGTACATGTCTGTATTCGTATTCAGAGGCGGCGGTCTCGGGACAGAAGGCCGAGGACCGTCATAACCTCGACCGGGTCGATAATGATTCGGCCGCATGCTTGAGGAGGTATTGCCATCTAGAGCTAAGGGACGACAAGGGGGTAGTTTTTTTCTGGGGCGGTTTTTTTCTCTCTTGTTTTCTTCTTGTCCCCTCGTGCAGCTCTGAAAAGCCAAAGGGATGGAAAGTAGGGAAGACCTATGTGTAGATAGGGTTTCCCAGGGTGGGTATGGTGATGCGCTGATGCGATGGTGCGGTGATAGCGGTGGTGGTGTGTTTGGTGGGTGTGTGTGGGGGGGGGGGACACGATGGATAGTAGATGGAGGAGGTATGGTGTGTGGAAGGGATGGATGGTGATGATGATGAAGAAGACCAGCCTACATGTCTCCAGAGGGCAGTTTTCGCCCCTGATCCGGTCGTTCGCTAGATCTCTGCAGACAGGGTGCGCATTTCGAATTTTGGACTTTGGACGGTGCAGTGGAGTCAGACAAGCGGCTCCCGAAGCCAAACTTGTTGATGTCGAGTGGAATTCTTGATTCAGAGGGCGAAGGGCGTTCTGGCACGAGGACCCCGACACCTGACTTGAACACGGCGCCTTGTTGAAGGTTGAGAGGCGTCAGAAGGCTGGTTGGAAGAAGAGGATGGGCAGGAAGTGATTGATGTGTGCACACAACACAGGGTCTCTTTTCTCTCTCTCTCGATCTCTCCGTGTGTGTGTCTCTCCCTCTCCCTCTCTTTCTCTCCCGCTTGGCCGAATGTAGACCGAGGAAGGCGGCAAGAAAGGAATCAAGGGGATGTAGAGAATGGTGATGATGAGGATGTTGGACGGGTGACTAACGTGGGACAGGGTGGTGGACAGGGTGGTCGGATTGAATGTCGTGGATTACGGGGTGGATGTGTTGGTGTGTTTTGGTGTGTGTGTGTGTGTGTGTGTATACTGTTGAGTCGTGAAGGAGAGGATCTTGAAGTCTTCAAGGTCGTCAAACACAAACCAGGCCAAATCAGACCAAATCAGACCAAACCAAAGCAGCAAGCATGCTTTTAGCGCCCCTTCCCTCCATCAACAGCCGCAAGTTCCCAGAGGGAAGGAATTGCACAGGGCGCCAAGTCAAGTGCCAGCCAGAGGTGCCAGCCTATCCTAGCCTATCCCAGCCAGTGCCAGCCAGTGCCAGCCAGTGCCAGCCTATCCCCGGTCCGTGTTCGTGTTTGTCCGTCAGTCCGTGTGGCTGCAGGGTGAACCAGGTAGGTGCCACGGTGCACCGGCCGCATGGCGCTAGATCGAACTACTGCCGTATACGGCCTAGCCTCCAGGGCTGGCAATTGCCCTGGTGGTCCCGTAAGTACCTAGGTATGTACATACTAAGTACCGCATAGTCTGGTGAACCTCTCCAACCGCATCCCCTCTTTTATTTGCCTACGCTTCCCTTCACTGGCTATTCTCAACTCCACGATAGCCTTCGAAGGCCAGGAAGACTAGGGCCCCTGCTAAGATCCTCGCAGCAGAAGTTACTTTTACTCTATATTTGCCCTGTAGTGACCTCCGAAGCGAGATTTAACTGTCTTCGCCGAATGCAGGTAAGTGGGGGTGCGGTTGGAGAGATTCACCAGACTATGCGGTAGTAGGCACTACATGACAGTGGTATACCCAGGTAGGTATCTCCGTACCTCCGTGTACCCCAGGCTACTACTACTACCTAGGTATGTATAGTATGTACCTAGGTAGGTGTGCAGTGAAGGTACTCCAGTACTTGAATACTTCAAGTACCTAGGTAGGTAAAGATTACCTCATACATACACCCGGCCCCTTCTGCTCGCTCCTTCCGATTGCCGCGCTTGCACTTACTTGCAGGCTTTCGACATCTTCAATAGTAAAGATACGGACCAGGGTCTGGTGTACGGACCCGTACCTGGGTTTCAGGCCTGTTGGGTTTCAGGGATCATGAGTACTGTATATACCGGTACGTGTAATCCGTACCTGAGTAGGCACCCAACCCAACTACGGAGTAAGCACCTACTTCACATAGGTAGCTAGATACTTACTTGACTTCCAAGGTTGTAAGTAGGTACCCAGGCAAGTACTCTACCGGCAGCACGTGCAGATAAGCAAGTAAGCATCCCTCCCGTTCCGCCAGCTACCCGAACTTGCTTGGTACTTGTTACAAACCACCACAGTACTAGCAAGTACATCCTGTATGTACTCCGTACTCAGGTACATCTCAGGTGTGTGATCTGAGTTGACGACGGCACACTTTTATCCAAGATGCTATGATATCTGCTCACATTGCTTGAGTTGAGGATGGCCTCCCTTCCTGCATGCTTACAAAATACCGTCATAACTTTTTCTGGCAAATTGAACCATGTGAGTCAATCAGTCACTCAGTCAGTCATCACCAATCAACCGCTTTGAACCATTGTGAAATTTTCAAAATCGTCCGTTATTTGGATCCATCCGTGTACACACACACACACACACACACACACACACACACACACTATACTTATTACTACTCTCCACACATACAACTACTGACATGAGGCAGATGCCTCCACCCAGCTTCTCTACAATAACACATTACCCATCTTGATGCCCCCAAGATAACACCACCATGTCATCCTCAACCCCAACCGCCCCCTCCACGGCCAAGGACGCCGTCCTCGTCAGGTCCGAGGAGATGCCCGAGGGCTCCCAGAAGGTCGAGGAGCTCGACTTCGACAAGCTCAGGGGCCGGCCCATCACCGTGGACGACCTGTACCAGGGCATGAGGCACATGGGCTTCCAGGCCTCGTCCATGTGCGACGCCGTGCGCATCATCAACGACATGCGCGCCTGGCGCGACCCGGACGCGGACACGACGGCCGCCGGCACAGGCGCAGAGGCACCACAGGGCACCACCATCTTCCTCGGCTACACGTCCAACCTCATCTCGTCGGGCCTGCGCGGCGTCCTGCGCTACCTCGTCCAGCACCGCCACGTCTCGGCCATCGTCACCACCGCCGGCGGCGTCGAGGAGGACCTCATCAAGTGCCTGGGCGACACGTACATGTCGCCCGGCGGCTTCAGCGCGCCCGGCAAGGACCTGCGCGCCCGGGGCCTGAACCGCATCGGGAACCTGGTCGTGCCCAACTCCAACTACTGCGCCTTCGAGGACTGGATCGTGCCCATCATGGACGCCATGCTCGACGAGCAGGAGGCCAGCAGGGCGGCCGGGAGGCACCTCGGCAGCAAGGGCGAGGAGGTCGAGGGCGAGCTGAACTGGACGCCGTCCAAGGTCATCGCGCGGCTGGGGCGCGAGGTGGGCGACGAGTCGTCCGTGTACTACTGGGCGTGGAAGAACGACATCCCCGTCTTCTGCCCGGCCCTGACGGACGGCAGCCTCGGCGACATGCTGTACTTCCACACCTTCAAGACGTCGCCCCGGCAGCTCCGCGTCGACATCGTCGAGGACATCCGGCGCATCAACACCATCTCGGTGCGCGCCAAGAGGGCCGGCATGATCGTCCTGGGCGGCGGGCTCGTCAAGCACCACATCGCCAACGCCTGCCTGATGAGGAACGGCGCCGAGTCGGCCGTGTACATCAACACGGCCCAGGAGTTTGACGGCAGCGACGCCGGCGCGAGGCCCGACGAGGCCGTGAGCTGGGGCAAGATCAAGGCCGGCGCCGACAGCGTCAAGGTCTACATGGAGGCCACCGCTGCCTTCCCGTTCATCGTGGCCAACACTTTTGCAAAGGATGACAAGGAGGGCAGCGCACCATGAGGTCTGGAGGCCAGGTCGAGGGTTGGCTGAGCATATGAGATGTCTCATGCGCAGCATGCAGCCACTAGGTATATCAAGTCACCTAATCTATTTGACAAATAAGATTCACACGAGATCTTGCCATGCCAGAAGACACCGTCAGCGAGCCATGGTGAAGCGAATGGGAATGCTAAGTAGGGAACCGTCAGAAAGACGGAGCTGAGCGGACAATAGAGACAAAGAAGAAACCCCCGGGAGATCTACACCATCAGGGTCTGTCTGGCTGGGGATTGGTAGTAAGCAGTAGTACATATGTAAGATGCTGCGATATAGGACAGGCTATAAACAGTTGTGGTCTCCGTGACAGGTCCACTTCGTGTCGAGACTTTACTTTTGTTCTTTCCAACACGTATCGGCATAGAACAAGAAGTCCGTCCACAGACGTGTTTGCAGTCATAATTAAACGACAACAGAACCACTTGGTGAGCATATCACACAACAATCACATGTAGACGCCCTTACAACCAACAAGAAGCAAACCACTACCACGATCATCATCTCATCTCATATCATCTCATACCATCCCGTGTCACCACTCACTCCCCCCGTTCTTTCCTCCCCCTCACACCCAACACGGCCCTCCCGACGGCGCTCCCGTTGGCCCTCCCCAGCCGCCCGGCCACCCACTCCCCAACGTCCACCACCCGGTCCAGGTCCACGCCCGTGTCCATGCCCAGGCTGCCGAGGAAATACACCAGGTCCTCGGTGGCGAGGTTCCCCGTGGCGCCGGGGCTGTAGGGACACCCGCCCAGCCCCGCGACGGCCGCGTCGACGGTGCGGATGCCGGCCTCGAGCGCGACGGCGACGTTGACGAGGGCCTGGCCGTACGTGTCGTGGAAGTGCACGGCGAGGTCGGCGGGGCGCACGCCGGCGGCGGCCACGCAGCGCAGCAGGGCGGCCGTCCGCGGCGCCGTGCCCGTCCCCGTCGTGTCGCCCAGCGCGATCTCGTCCGCCCCCATCTCCAGCAGCGACGTCGCCACCTCGGCCACCCCGCGCGGGTCCACGTCCGGCCCCTCGAACGGGCACCCCAGCACCACCGAGATGTACGCCCGCACCCGCACCTCGGGCACCGCCCGCTTCGCCTCGGCGATGACGTCCCGGAACCGCGAAAGCGACGTCGCCACCGAGCAGTTCAGGTTCTTCTGCGTGAAGCTCTCGGTCGCCGCCGCGAACACGGCCAGCTCCACCCCGGGCTTGGGCTGCTTCTGCTTCTGCTTCTCGCTGTCGGGCGCCGTGGTCTGGGCGGGCGGCTCGGTCACGTAGGCGCCCGGGTGGGACTGCAGGGTGGCGGTGGCGGTGGCGAGGCCCTTGAGGTTTGGCACGAGGAAGGCGTAGGAGACGGGGTTGGGCGACTGGATGTTGCCCTGGAGGATGTGCTCGAGGATCTCGTTGGAGCTTTCCATCTGTGGGCACACAACAGAACAGGGTAAGTCAATATCAATCATCAGCGAGTCTGGGCGTGGACAGGACCAGGACTCTGGCCTGGCATGTTCAGGCCAGGTCAGGCCAGATCCAAGGTCGTCAGCGGGCTGGGCTCGCGCGCACCTGGGGAACCCATTTCGGCGAGACGAACGACCCCGCCTCGATGGTGGTCAGCCCCGTCGCCGCCAGCCTCTCGATCAGCTCGATCTTGGTCGCCAGCGGGATCGTCGTCTTCTCGTTCTGCAGCCCGTCACGCGGTCCCACCTCGACGATCTTCACGTGGTTGTCGGGTTGTTGCTGTTGTTGCTGCTGCTGGTACTGATACTGCTGCTGCTGCTGCTGTCCAGCGGCGTCAGTGGTCGCCGTCGCGAACGCCCGCAGGCACCGTGGGGGGCTTCCCCGCCGGAGAAGAGGAAGCACACTTCGTGTGGTGATTGGCCTCAGACGATTCATCATCATCATCTTGGACGACGGCAGGCCTCAGCAGGGCTGCTCTAGGGAGGTGGTCTCTCATTCACACCTCTTGTGGTTCAGAAGGGTGTTGTTTAACAATGTTGTCTAACAATGTTGTGGTGGAAGTTGGGGGGCGACAATGCACAGCCAGCCGCATGACGTCGCGGCCCGGCTCGCTTATCGTCGGTAAGTATCGAGTAAACAGCACATGCCGGTAGTACGCAGTACGTACAGTATGTATGGACGGATAATGTGTACCCTGTCATTCCGGGGAAGCCCTGTTTGATTCTCCCAAGTACTCACTGACCCATGTAGCCTAAGTACTCAAGTAGATACTTATTCTGAAGTTAAATACAGTAAGCTTTGCTCGCCGTCTCACCCCCTGAGCCGCATGGACCTCCTCGTCACTCACCGAGAGAGTATCGTGAGGTCTTGAGCAGGATGCTGTCTGCCACTGCCATCCAGTCTCGTCACTTTTTGGAGTGATGCCCGGAGTGATGCCCGGGAGACACCTCATACTGTATCAGTACACCCGTATCTTGAACGCTTCCAAGGTTGTCATGTCCTACTTCAAGCTCTCTCCTTCTCCTCCCTTCTCCCTCCTCCCCTTCTCTCTCTCGTGCTTGCACATGTCTGGCCGTAGACTACACACCAGTCACACCTCGCCAGGCGATGAGATACAAACAACAGCAATGGAGAGCACCTCAAGAACCCCGAGGCATGCTCACTGGCAAACAGAGATTTGGACAATCGTGATTTTGCAAATCACCAATCACCACTGCAGTGTACTTGAAAGGTTTTAATCATTAATAAAATAAGTTGGTGGCATCGTCGACAATTCATATGCATCTGTACTAATCCTCAACACGGTAGAAAGCCTCGAGCCCACTTTGGGTGACCAAAATCTATTCCATTCCCTACTCAGGGGAGACTCTAGTTTCCCGTAAAGAGAAGCAAAAATGCAAACGCATGGTGGTATCAAAACACCGATACTTGGTAAATGCTGCCACCAAAGATAAATAAAGGTGGTTGTTCTCGAGTGCGACACACACGCCAAAAACACCGTCCAGCTGTTCCCATCCCCTAGTCACCTCGACGGGCCTATCAAGGCAACTAAGCCATGAATCCCAACAAGAAGCTGGCCGCGACAGCCGACACCATCATCCAGGGCATCGAGTCGCCCTGAGCGGTCCGCATGCCCGTCGACGCACTCGTCGCCGACGATCCCTTGCCCGAGACGGAGCTCGTTCCGGAAGCAGACGAGGTGGAGCCGGTTCCAGTAGCAGACCCAGTGTTGAGGCCGGGCTGGTTGATCTCGTTCTCGTCCAGGGGCACAACAGCGAGGTTCTTGAGGACGTTGCCGCTGGTGTCCTTGACGGTAGCCGTGACGGTGTAGTCGTCAATGGTGACAATCTTGCCGACGGGCGCGGGGCTGACACCGTTCTCGATGATCTCGGACGCGTTAGGAGGGAGAGCAGGGACGGTGAAGTTGGTGATGAAGCCGTCAGTGGTGATCAGGCTCGTCTTGCACTTGGGAGCATCCTTGCTTTCGGTCTGGGGAGCAATGCCCTGGATCTCGGTGAAGTTGAGAGCAGCGTAGCGCTCCATCAGGGTGTAGAAGTCCTCCATGACCGTGGCAGAGCCCTGTTCACGTTCACAGGTCAGCAATTGCCAAATAAAAGAAGGAGAACGAGAAGAAAGGAGAAGGGAACAGAGAAGGAGGAAGAGGGGAGTTTGCTTACATCATCGTTGATGTCGACCAGGCCGTAGTTGTTGGGCTCCTGCGCATACTCGTACACGATACCACCGGAGAAGACGTTCTGCATCTGGTCGCTGTAGATCTCGGGGACCTCGGTGAAGACACGAGGGCTCGGGGTGTTGCAGCCAAACTCGGAGAAGAAGATGGGGACGGAGGAGCCCTCGAAGCCGGCGACGAGCTGGTCGTAGCCCGACTCGGTGAAGGTGCTGTTGCCGCACCACGAGTAGCTGTTGAGGGCGAACAGGTCGACGGAGCTGTCCTGCTCATCGCCGTTGTCGCACTGCAGGTACTCCCACGAGTCAAAGAGGATAGATCTGACATCGGCGGCGCTGTACCCAACAGGGATCTCACGGTCCGAGTGCTTGGAGATGTAGTGCTTCAGGTCACGGGTGACGGCACGCATGTAGGGGGGAACGGTGGCACCGTTGTCCTCGTCGAAGATGACCTCGTTGCCCGAGAAGAAGGCGGCCGTGTTGGGGTAGTTCTTGAAAGCCTCGACGACGGCGAATGTTCGGTTCAGGTAGGCGGCGTAGTAAGACTCCCATGGCGCAGCGGAGTTGATAGATTCGCCGACAAGAGGGGAGTTCACGTCAAGGAACATGTACATGCCCGCCTGTATGTACCGCATCGCTTCAAGTCAGTCCCACGTCCTCGTCTTGCTTGCTTTTGATGACCCGGTCTTCCGAGCCAGCAGGTGAAACTTACCGCGTTGAAGATAGAGGCGCACTCGTCGTGGTTCAGGTTGGGGTCGACGTTGTAGACACGGATGGCGTTCACACCCAGCATCTGCATGAGAGCGGCGTCGCGAAGGCAGTTGGCCTTGTCGCTCAGAGGGTCTACTCCAGACTGGGGCTCGTAGCCGGCAGAACCGCCGGGCTGGTATGCGACTCCCACGATCTGGAACCGGGCACCGGTGTTCTTGTTGACGAAGAACGAGCCCTGCACATCAATGGCGGGCACGGCAGCGGCCAGAGAGGCAGCGCCGACGAGGCCAAGGACAGTTCGTTGAACCTTGAAAAGACTGGTTAGTTGTGATGATCATGATGATGAGGATATGTTGATCCTTGGTGGTGATAATGAAGGTGGTGACGATTATGAATGTTGTTTTGGTGAACCAATGGTGTGGTGGCGTTGAGGTGCTCGTGGTTGAGGAGAGCGTTTGATGGGGTTTGAGGACCGTCACAGGAATACTTACAAACATGGTGGCGACGTCAGGTACTGACTGTATGTATCGAGATAACAGAGACGGATTGTTTGAAAGAAGACAATATCTGGGAGAAAAATGAAGGCGGCAGTACAGGTGACCCTGCTGTACGAGTTGGTCTGACAATTCAGTGAAGGAGTGACTGAGGTGAGAGAGAGAGTGATGCTTGCCCGAATGTAGTAGACAGAGGCAGGAGAAAGAATAGATACCGACAGAACAGACGGACAGACAAATATAAGGCAGGAGAGAGGAAGCAGGAGGGGGAGAAGAAGAAGGAGGAGGAGGAGGAGGGCATGGGTGAAAAGGGAAGGGGATTTTTTGGATCACCTCGCGATCTTCCCCAGAGTTTAACCGCTGCTGGGCTTGTGCCGTATAGAAGACCCAAGGGAAAGCAAACCCACCCTCGTACCTTACCTAGCACTCACTTAGCATACGGATGATTCCCGTATCTGGAGGCACTTGCGCCTGCACTTTGCACCTGCACACACGCACTTGGGTCTTGTGTGGCTCCACCTCCCAAGCTCCCAAGCCCTCGGATGCTCCATCGTGGCCTCGAGTACGGAGCCGTGCCAACCGCTCATACCGGCAGCGGCGACAATCCCCATTAACCTCAAAGGGGGGGCCACATCTGGAATGGGGACAGGATGGAGGAGAAGGCAGGAAAAGAAGGGGGGCGAGGGCGCTTGGGCTGGGCAGAAGCTGGGCAGGACGGGGGGGGGGGAAGGCAGTAAGCAGCAGTAAGAGTAGGTACCTAGCAGCAGCAGCCAGTAGATAGTGATACGGACACACACGGCAGTTTGAGATTAGGAAGACTTTGATTGATGAAGCTAGCTTCGAAACTGGGTCTCGTTCTTTTCGGATCTTGCCAAGAGTAAGGTTAATTTCAAGAGTGACAGACACTCTGCTGGTGTGAGAGACATTTTTCATCGACTGCTCATCCCAGGGATTCTTCTTGACTTGAAAGTTGGGTAAACCCCTGGATCCATGTATCCATATGAATCAATCCATGAACCCATGAATCTCCATGTATCCATAACTCCACCATGCCCGTATATGTCTGTCTGTCTGTTTGTACATGTGTACATACCCACGTGATACCGTAATCACAGATTTCCTCCCACGACACTACTCAGGTACATACATACCGTACACGCCGTACTGGCTGACTGATAATCTACTGTACCATGCCAGGCGGCATGCCTACCTACTGTGCCTACTGTACCTAATCTGTAACTAAACCTAAAAAGTCAGAGGGCTCCCAACACCCCGGCCAAACCGATTCAACGGGTCAACGGTGGTTGATCGAAAAAAAAGAAGAAAAGAAGAAAAGAAGAAAAAAGCCAACCCTGATCCAGTTGATCGATGCAGGCATACCGTCTCATCTCGCTTTATGCGACCCGCCGTCTCAGGTTGACGGGTCAATCAAATCCCGCCAAGTCCCAGGCAATGCAAGGCTGTCATTAAAAAACACAATACAGTACGGGGGTACACCTACCTATGCGGCTATGCTATGCCCTCTTTAAAACAAAATCAGTTAAAATAACAATTCACTTAAGCCCTCCCTGACGACTCCAAAGTCAAGTATCTTAGCAAACTCCTCACCTGGCACACCTGGCATCTGGCCACCTGGCACTTGGCGCCTCGCACTTGGCACCTCGCACTTGGCACCTGGCACGCTGACTATTGGCACTTGGCACTTGGCAACTTCCTGGCTCGCGGCCAGCTGCCAGGACCAACCAGCCAGGCCAGCCAGCATCGCCAATCCGCCATGCCCAATCTCAATCTTCACTCTCAATCTCAATCCCAGCTGCAATCCGATCCCATCCGATCCCAACACCAACACCACCACCGACACACAAGCAATGAGCACAAACAAAAACCTGTGGAGATCCCTTCCCCTTCCCCCCCCCCCCTCTCTCTCCCAAAAAAAAAAGGCCAATCACTCCCTCCGAGGGTGGGCTCAACCTGGCAACAGCGAGACGTTCGATGTTCCGGGGAGGGCGCCCGAGCCGTGTTCCACATCCGCAAGACCATGCATGGTCGGTCTCTGCCAACACATTTGCGAAACAGGGGGCGATCGATGATTTATTACATGGGAGAGCATGGACAAACATGCACACACCCACCAGGACCTCGGCAGCTTGGCCGGCGGGAGTTTATGCAACATCAATCATGTGCTGCTTTGCTTACGGTCAAGATTGTATAGGGCTGAACCCCTTACGGATCCGTAACTATTCATATTGTAGAGTATGCAGGTGGGTTGCATATTATGTAACCAAGAATTGGAAAAGAAAACGCAAGCATCATATTGGTGGTATCTCAGCTCAACTAAAATCAACAACAACAACAGCGACGACATATATGCCCCGTCCCTCCAGGGCTGCTTGGGTCTTATGTGCAGCAACATCGCCAGCCCATCTCATCTAATCTCCCCTGTCTAGCCGTCCATGGCAACCTCCAGAAACAGCTCAGCCACCTGGGCGGCCATCATCTGATCGATACCAAGCTAGCTAGCTACTCAACCCCCATCTCTCTATTTCCCCCTATTTCCCTCTTCGCTCTTCATAATCCTTTCCCTCCTCCTTCTGATCTATTTCAAGATCCTCATCCTCCAAGAGGAATATGAACTGGCGTTCGAAATGTAATTCATAAGGGACGAACAAGCATTATAAAGGTGTATGGTGCATGGGTATGGTCCAAATTGTTTGAAAATAATAGGCTTGGGGGGCATCATATGGGCAACGAAAAGAAAAACCAATAACATTGAGAGAGAACATGGTGGCATTGCGTTCCACGTTCGCTTGCGCATCAGCAACATGGTCAAAGTAGCATAATCATTCCCGTAAACTCCTCGCCGCATGTAGAGAGAAGAAAGTCACCATGCTGACTTTTCAGACATCGAAGTAAGAAGGGCAAAAAAAAAAAAAGGAAAGGAAGCGTAGATACTTAGGTAACATGACCGGTTTGAGGATGGGGGGTATGTGCAAAGGTAAGAACATAAAAGCGATATATCAGTCGAGCCAAGATTAGAAAGCAGTATCCCATCCTCCCAGAAAAGTAAGTCGGAAACGTCATGTGGTATACCAGCAAGTAAGCAAGCAAGCAAGCACCTTGTAGGCTCCCGCCAACAGCCAAAGAGAAGATGGAGAAAAAAAGAGGGGATGAGAAGATGAGAAGGCTTTAAAAGCAGTTGAGGCTGCCCTTCTTCTTCTTCTTGTTGAGGGCGTTCATCCTCTCCTCCAGGTGCGCGCGTGCCCTCTCCGCCGCCTCTCGCTTCTTGCGCTCCTCCTCGACCTGCTGGAGGCTCCACCGCTGGTCCTCCGGGGGCCTGTTCTTGAGCGCCTTGAGCTCCGTCTCGAGCTCCGTGCACCGTCGGCGCCAGGCGTCGCAGTCCGTCTTGACCTTGTTGGACTGCTTCTCCAAGTCGGTAAGCGCCTCCTCGAGGGTCGCCGTGAGCTGCTTCTCGGCCGAGAGGTGTTTCTCAATCTGCCGGATGCGAGCCTCTTGGTCCTCTTGGATCTGGTACATCATGTCCTTCGATGGTGGCCGCATGCCGGGCGTCGGGGACGTGGTACCAGAGGTGTTGCTAGGGAGGGGAGGCAATGGGATCGCAGGGGGTGGTGAGGGTAGGGAGGAGATGGATGCATTCTTGCGGACGACATGGCCGTTGAGAGAGTCAGACCGCCCAACAGTATCGCCGTTCGTGCCAGAGTTCTTCTTGGCCTGGGCTTGATCAGAAAACGTAAACCCGAAGGCTTCACGGCCTACACGTACCTGTAGGGCAGCGTGTTGCTCCCTGAGGGCGTCGAGCTCCTGCTGCAGTTTGGTCTTGGCAGCGACTGCGTCTTCCAGCTGGGCGTTGCGCTCGTGAAGGGTCGACAGACGGTTGTTGGTCATCTGCACCTGGTCGAAGTTGCTCTGGAGCTGCTCCTCTAGCTCATCCACGAGACGCGAGTTCTTCTTGTTGTTGTTTTGCAGGTCGACCATCTTCCTCTTGACAACAGTAGCTTGCTCGATGATTGACGGGTACGGGCTCTTCATCTCGGCTCCGTGCTCCATGAGGATGTCAGACAGTGTTGACTTGACAGACTCCAGATCTTGCATGAGGGAGTCGTTGACGTTAGAGAGCTCGTGTACCGCCTTCTCGAGCTCGACCGTCTTCTTTTGCTGCTCCCCGAACGCCTTCTGGTCTGCGATGAGATCCTCGATACGCTCGGAAAGGAGTTCAAGGCTGACGTCCATGCCAAGAGCAAAGGCAACTTGGGTTGCGACCTTCATCAGGTCCTCGCGTGCCTCCGTGAGTGCGCTCTCGAGCTTGCTGGTCTGCTTGGCGTGCTCGGCCTTGAGAGCCTCGATTCGCGCGTCCGCCTCCTCTTTGGATGATTCGCGGAGATCCTCGATCTCCTTAGCATGAGTCGTCCTGAGCAGCTCCATGCCTCTCTGGTGAGTCTTGATCACTTGCTCATGCGAGGAGATCTGGTTCTCGAGTATCGAAACAAGCTCCCTGTTAGCCTCGGCGTCATGCTTGTGAGCCTCGGCCTCCTGCCTGTTTTGCTCTGCCTCTTGCTTAATGCTCTCCAACTCTTGGCCATGGCTTTCAACTCGCTGCTTGTGTTCCTCAACTTCAGCTAGAGCCGTGTCACGGGCCTTGTGTGCCTCCTCCAGCTCGTTCTTGGCAGCATCATGAGCCTGCTCCAACTCTGCCACCTTGGCAGCATTGCTGTTGATGATGGCCTTGTACTCATCAATCTCGCTACGCATTGTTGACATGAGGCTCTCGGTGTTCTCTCCAGCCTCCGTCGCCTCAGTGTCCTTCTCCGTTGACTGCGACGAGTCTTTGAGTTGGGCGCTAACAGTCGCCAGCTGAGCCTCGAGTTCCTCGATGGTGGCTCGCATCTCCTGCTCGGTCCCCTGCATGGTATCCAGTGCCGACTTGTGCTTGCTTTCCCAGTCCGCAAGGTCAGCCTCGAGTTGCGCAATCCTCTCTTCGTGGTCGGCTTTCTGCCCACTGAAGGTCTCGGAGGAGTCCTTGGCCTCCTCCTTGGCCTCCTCCTTGGCCTCCTCCTTGGCCTCCTCCTTGATCTCCTCCTTGGTCTCCTCCCCGGTCTCCTCCCCGGTCTCCTCCCCGGTCTCCTCTTTGGTCTCCTCCTCGGGCCTCGAAGTCTCCATGGCAGCACGTAGACTGGCAAGTTCAGCCTGGAGCTCTTGCTCACGGGCGGCATGTGCCCCCTGCATCTCGTGGAGCTGCCGCTCGTTCTTCTCCAGCTGGTCCTTCAGGGTAGAGATGAGGGAGACGTCGTTGGGGGAGGTCTTCAAGCTCGATCGCTCGCGAGTCAGGCCTGAGATGATTTGCATCTTGGCCTCCATCTCCTTCTTGGCGTTGCCAATGTCGGCCTCGAGCTCCTGTATCCTCTCCGACCTGGCATGAAGCTCGTGCATAGCGGCGTTCAGGTTCAGTTCGAAGTTCTGCAAGGTCTCGGGGTCATCTTCGAAGTTCTCCGCAGCAATGTTACGGAGCGAGGCGAATGATCGATGGGCTCTGTCGATGGTCATGACATTCTGGCTGGATTTGCGTCGTATGACGTGCGAGGCCGTCCTTGGTGACGGTGGCTCCAGACCATGACGGGCCTTCGCAACCTCCGTCTTGAGCTCTTCGACCACATCGAGGGCATCGTGGTGCTGCTTTTCGAGCTCGGCATACTTTTCGGTGAGCTCCTTCTCTGCCGCCTCCTTCTCGGCGGCCAATGACTTGAACCGCTCGAGCTCCACCGTCAGGACTGAATTGCCGGTTTCGTCATCAGCCGGGCCATGCGCCTCAACTGTTGATGGGTGCTCCTGCGAGACTCCCGGAGCATCTTCTTCTGACTTGGACTTGGCAGTCTCTGTGTCAGAAGCTTCAATAACGGCCGGGGAACCCAAAGCTGATGATAATTCCGAGGATAGCGACCGCGATGATAAGCGCGGTTCGCCATCCTTCAAATGACCCGACCTCGGTTCCGACAAAAAAGACGACGGTCTCGTCTGGGCTTCAGACGGCGAAGTGATGGACAAGATAGAGTCGCGCACTCTGTGGGGGTGACGTGCCTCGTCGATTGTGTCCTGCAGCTCAGCCAAGGTCCTAAGAGCCTCGTCGTACTTGGCATGGAGCAGGTCGTATTGATGTAGTGTGCCCTCGTGCTCCACCCGGAGGTCGATGAGCTCTTGTGTGACGTTCTCCAATTTGTCGTGGACAAATTTCGACTGTGCAGGACTTGCAGGAAAGTCCAATTCCTGATCGGCTGTGATGGCAGACTTGCGGTGCGAGGCCTGCTCACCGTCGTGATCCTCCGCAATGACCTGGATAGCACCTTCCTCCTCCTCGTGGCTCTCGGGGATGGCCTCCTCCATCCGGTTTTGACGGCCGTTGAGGCTTTGGTTCCTGGTATGGTCAGCAAGACCGCGGCTGGTGCTCCGGCGGCGACTCGTTCCGTTGTTCAGATCAGCCTCGGGCTCTGGGATGTTCGAGTCTTTGTGCATATGGTCCAACTCGTACAGCAGAGAGTCGAGTTTGCCCAAGCTTCGCTGGCGCTCGATCACTTGTTCAAGACGGTCGATCTCGCGTTGCATCAGCTCAGCATCCTGATCTGCCTCGGCCAGCCTCTCCTCGAGGGTGGTAATGTAGTCCTCGCAGCCAGCCTCGTTCTCCCTTATACGAGCAATCTCCTTACGGAGCTCCGTGATGATGGTCGCGTTCCTCTCCTCCCCAGAAGTATGACCGTTGAGTTTCGCTTCCAAGTCATGGAGATAGGTCTCTGTTGTGGCCTCTCTGTCCATGAGCTTTTGCAGTCGGCCCTGAAGCTGTGCGTTCATAGTCTCGGCATACGCAACCTTGCTCTCCTTCTCCAAGAGACTCGTCTCAGTGGCGTGGAGGGTACTTCGGGTACTGATAAGAGACTGCTCCAAAGCCTGGATGGTCTTCTCATACTCGAGAACGACCTGTTCGACGGCCTGTGCGAAATTGTTTGACCTGTTTAGCCTCTCGGTAGCGCTATCTCCTAGACTCTCTTCATGTTGACTGTTCTCGGCCGCTTCCATGTCCCTGGCCTTGGCCATCTCGGCGATCAATTTCGCGTGTCGCTGGCTTAGGGTGCTGTAGTTTTCTTGAACGTCGAGCAGTTGGTTCTGCAACTCGGCCTCTCGTTCGTTCTGTCGCTCGGACCTCTCACCGGACGGCAGGATGCGTCTGTCTCCTGCGCCTCCCCGCTCCGAGCTGCTGATCTGCTCGCGTAGAAAGGCCACTTCGGCCTTGAGGCGGTCGATGAGAGCCTGCTTATCGCCTTCCTCAACCTGTTGGATCCTTGGTTTACTCTGGATGGCCCGGGCACGTTGCGCATACTGCACCGTGTTCAAGGTCTCGCTCAAGTGAAACTCGGCTGGCGTTACACAAGCAATCATGTACGTGATTGCGTTACCTCCGAGGGAATCCTGGAGGAGACGAGTCAATTTAGAGTCCCGGTAGGACACGTGGGCGCCCGCGTTCCGGGAGGACAGTTGGGAGATGACCTTGCCCAGTGCAGCAAGGCCAGCGTTGATAGATATTCCCTCCTTGGCGCGTGCTCCTTCCGCATGGGTGTTCTTGAGGCGTTCACTTCCTGCCAAGTCGACAAAGTGCATCTTGCTGTCTGTCGTGGTCCATGACTCGGCACCGGTCATGGTCTCTACTGGGACCGAGTGTCGTTTATCGTGGTGGCCACCTGGGAGGCCGGGTTTCTTCTGTACAAGGTTCAGAGAGAACACGGCATGCGATCGGGAGGACCTCGCGTTGATGGCTGTTGCATCAGTCTGCCGCACATTTGAACCGAAATTTAGAGCATTGAGTAAGTCTTCCACGGAGTTGACTTCTAACTGTCGTAGGCCTGTCAGGATGATATTGCCCTTGGTGTCTTCCCGGATTGTGACGGGGCTACGTTCGTGTGCAGGTATCTGTTCAGGCAACAGCAGGTCTCGCAGCTGCTCGTTGTAGATTTCCACGTAAGTAGCTTTCAGGACCCAGTTCTTCTCCCCCTTGCGTGAAGGAGCCTGGGTCGAATATCTCGCGGGGGGGCGCATCTGCGACATCGAGGCACGATTCGAGTTTCCTTTTGGGCCGTCGAGCTTGTCGAAGAGGGCGATGGCGGCGCGGGGGATCACACCTAGAGACGTCTCAAGTTAGATAGCGGATGCGAAACCCCAAGAACCAAGATTCACAAAACAACCCAGGCCTTGGAGGGTCTACTAGAGGGGTGGTCCACAGAGCTTACCCATCACAGCCAAATCGTCTTGGGGCCCGGAGGTGCCCATGGTGTAAGACTTTCCTGCTCCTGACTGACCATATGCCAGCAGAGACACATTGTACCCTGTCGTGAAGGCATTTACGCAGTCCTCCAGATAATCCCATAACCCTTCTTGTTCAACTTCGGGCGAGAAGACTCGGTCGAAGACGAACACCTTCCGGCCTTGGGGCGCATCGATGGCCAGCGTGGTGCTCGACATGACCTGAACCATTGATCTCTGGAATCGCTGGGGGATAAGGTCGAAACCCGGGTCGTTCGGATTTAAGGGAGGCCGGACGCGTACGACTGACAAGGAGAATCGCGCATTAGCTTCTTGATCTGCATTCCACACCGTGGGACGGCGGATTACGAGGACTGGCATAGGCAGCACTCACCAACCTTGACAGAAGTCCGGGCATCCTCATCGGAAGCCCTGCTCCCGCCAACTTTACTTGATGTGCTCATCCGGCTGCTGCTTCTCTGGGTTGGTCGAACCATGGCGCTCAGGGGTCGCTGGGGCAAGGTCCCAGGGGACGACGGTGGTGAAGGCATGGCGGATGGAGAAGGCGAAGGAGAGAACGAAGGAGAAGGCGCGGGCGTGGGCGCGGGCGTGGGCGTGGATCCAATGCAAACAAAACAACAGCGTGTGCTGCTTGCAAAGCAACAACAACAGGCTGCGGCACCTTACTAAAAGGTGGGCGGGTATAGTGGACGGCAACGAATCGACGCGCCGGGTTTTCGGGTCGGGAAGGACGGGACGGAATCAAGGGAAATTGACTCCCGCTGGTGTGGTGGTGGTGATGGTAGGTAGGCAGGCAGGCCGTGGTGGTGTGTCCCACTTGACACAAGGAGCGTCATAAATGTGCAGAGGACGGAGAGCATCCAAAGGAGGATTTGCGTAATGGGAATGAAGGAGAAGAAACAGAGGCGGAGGAGGAGGATCATGAAATTTCAGGAGGAGAGGAGGGGGGGGGGAGAGTCCGGTTGATTAGGTATGGACGGATCTGGACAGAGGGAAATGCCAAATGGACCAAATGGGTCACCACGGCGAGTTGAAGAAGCCTGGGGGAGATCGTCGGAAGTGTGGCACTCTTTGACAGGTGCAGATTTCCCACTCTCCCACTCTCAAAGGTGGTGGTTGTTTTTAAGGGGGCGTGCTCGCAGCTTGATTTGATTGCGACCGGGGTTTATTGCGGGTGGTTCTGGGGGTTTGCCGGATAATACTGGGTGTGGGTGGTGCTGGATGCTGGGAGCTGCTGGATAATGCTGGGGTCCTCCTGGGATCCTGAGGCGCGCAGTAGCCAAATTAAATGCGACAGCGTTCGGGGATCTGACTTTTTTTTTATTTTAATTTTTTTTTCATATCTCTTCGTAGTTATGGGGCATCTAAGACAGAGATGGTCGATACTGTTACTAGGTCCCCATTGGAATGCCATCAATCCACAAGGTTGCCACAAGGTTGCCGGTGAGGTCACGCTGGGGGGCCACCTGGGCAGATACCACAGTAAAGTACTACCTACCTCTGTAAGGACGAGGGGTGTCCGGGTTGATTGGTTGGTCGGTATGGCTGGGTGGTTGGCACAATATTGTACACGGTACTGTTCTCGATACGAATCTGCACATAGGGCTGTTAGGTGAAAAGTGACGAGATGCTGCTGAACCTACACAGTAGGGAGACAGACAGACAGATAGACAAACGAACAAACGGGTAAAACAAATGAACAGACAAACAGACGAACGGGCAAACGGACAAATGGGCCAGTCGCAGAAGTGCCCACAAGAATTGTGCCCTGGTGGTGGTGATAGGTTAACTGTATAAACAATGACTGACTGACTGACTGACTGCAGCCACGAGCACAATCGCGAGATCTCTTGTCTCTGATCATCATCATCATCATCATCAATCTCGGCGGCCCTACTGTATGTATGTACGTACTGCGACGTACCTAGGTACCACTAGGCGCACGGCCCCTTTTTTCAGGGTTCCAGGTTCTTCAACATCTGTGCGCGAGTGCAGGGCCTCCTCAGACTTACATGTTCCGGATGGCACCCCAGTGACAACTTGAGGGGGTGGAATGCCCCTCTCATATCATCTGAAGGAGGCTACCTGCCTGGGTACAGTACTCTAGTAAGGACTAGTAAGTAGGCAGGCAGGCAGGCAGGCAGGCAGGCAAGCAGGCAAGCAGTAGGTACTGTAGGTGTATGTATGAAGTGAGCCGTCGTCGCAATTCCAATTGACGATGGCTGCGGATCCGTACCTTGCGCTAGCACACAGGCACACCACACTAGCAGCTGTCGTGGCCCACACCAGTTTGACCAGATCGTCAATCCAGCCCAAATTCAGGGGTGCACGCCGTGCGTTTGCCCCTTGCAGCGCCCCTCCAAAAAAGATCACGCAGGCCCCATATTGACAATATTCGAGGTGCTTCTTCCATTTCGAGAATTGGAACCGCAGCATCCAGCCAGCCTGCACCCATACGAAGAAGCAATGCAGACCTTGTGTGTATGTTACCCTCGATATAAATGCCTACTTAGGTGTGCTATAACGTAAAGGTACTATAACCTCGCACGCTAAAGATAACGATGGCCGTCCATCCAGGGCCTTCCACAGGCTTAATCAGGCCAAGCTAAGCCAAAGCCAGCACCTGTTGCAACACTACCTCCTGTCACGGCACCTAATCGAGTAACCATTGTCATTATCATTATCATCACCATCATCAACATCACCATTGTCCGCCTCATTCGAACTGCCGTGTCCAGCTCCACACCCTCTCAATCCCCACGGCCCAGCCTCGTCCCTCGAGATCCGACGGTTATGCAGATCCCCGACCCTCATGATTCATGTGGCTTCACGGGCTGTGAGGCACTCCCACGTTTCCCAAGTCACGTCAGTACACTAACGTGTACGAATCCATATGTACGGATCTGTATGTACATACATACTTAAGTACACATACTTTCTCAAGGGCGCTCGGCGCCACACATGGGACCCGCCTCGTAAACCTTGGAGCGGAGCAGCAGCGGAGATATTGTAGACGGGCCCGGGATAGACTTGGCGCTGAACGAAGTTGGCCCTCAACCGTTCGCTACAAAATGTCTGTCTCAGTCTATTTTGAGCCGCGACCTACGTGTTATCTCCGTGAAGCCCATCCATCAGTCCATTCAGTTTCTGCCAATATTCTGCTGAAACTCCCCTTCTGCACGGATCTCCCAACAAACAGGTATTGGCCTATGGCCTTCCTTGGCAGGGTTTTATGATACCTAGGTATATATACCTAAGTAGATATGTATAAATGTCTTGTGCGGGAAGCCACCATAAGCCTTGGTTGGGTTCGGGGATCTGTCCGGCAATACTATAGTCACCACGGCATTAACTTTGTCCTACAGACAGGGGCTGCCAAGTCGTGTACGCAGTAAGTACAAGATCCCACCCATACTTAGCCTTAGATATCGCAAAATTTCGGACAGATTTGCGGAGCCCTATACTGGGTAGTCCGTCGCATCTGGCAAGGATTCCCCTCGCAATCTGTCGTCGAATTTAGGTTTCCTGCTGTCCTCCCTCCCTCCCCTCCTCCGGCCTCCGGGATACTACATAAGAGCACACGCAAGGGAGCCATCACCCGCACGGCCTGGGGTGCGACCATGGTTGACTGCCGTGCGTTATCTGGCTGGCCTATAGGTGCCTATTCCTACGTAGCAGCAGCAGCAGCAGCAGCAGCAGCAGCCGCCACGGGGAAGCTACGCCATGCTCGTGTGGGCTGCAGTGTCGTACTGAGCCGGAGATATCACTTGAAACTCGACCAAGACCAGCGTCGCTACCATACTATCACCATACAATGTGATCAAGCAGTTCAAGATGGCAGCCGAGGAAACACTTCTTGGCCCATTCCTCGACGCGGGGTCGACCTCCTGCATCCCTATGCTGAGCATCAAGGTTTGTGGTAATCTCGGAGGCTTCGGTCTCGGCCTTTACCAAGAGGCGATCATCAGTTCTCCCGCATCTTGACTTGAAGATCATCCTGATCGCCCTCCAAAGTGCCATCCATACGAGGTAGAAGTAACGAGGTCCTCTTGGTGTCCTACAGAGTCCGTATATAGGCTTTGGATATGACATACAAGGTTGGTGGAGCTGTATGTAATCCATCACCAGGTGTCAAAGTAATGCAATCAAGATGCAAGTGGTTTGTCCGTCTGTCTGTCTGTCTGTCTGTCTTGATTGGCATCCAAGCCATCGAAAGGAGGAGGATACGTGCCAGACTAGACCTTGAATTGAACCCTTTTTGACTTGTAAAATAAACATGAGTCGAATGCGGCTCCGTAGATACGATATGCCATCATGGTAGTGGTGAGTGGGTTGAGGGTGGGTTGAGGGGCTGCTCGCCTCCAAATGTTGTCTGCAGCCTGAGCTAAGCACGTGAGGCGGTGCACGTGAGGCGTGTGCCCTTCGCGAGCAGGGGTTTCTCGTTTCTCTGCCAAGCGCGACCCAAGGCGCGTACGTAAGTGGTGCCTTCCTGGTCTGCTACCTCTTATTAGAGTTACGGTACGGTATCTACTGCAGTGCTTTCTCTGTTCCCCATGTTGCCCAGTGCAATGCAGAACCCAATGCAAAACCCAATGCAAAACCCAATGCAATGCAATCCAATGCAACCCATTCCAATTCAATCCCACACAACCTCATCCAATGTTTTCTCTTGTGCGACAATTGACAATCTCGCCTAGATGACCACTTGACTGTGGTTGGTCGCTACCTAGAAAACCAGCAGCTACAATGCCTGTCGAAGTCATCGACCTCTGCTCGAGTCCCGACATCCCGCCCCCGTCAAAGACGACCGCGTCCACCGCCGTTGCCCCGACTCAGTCAACAACCAGGCCTAGGCCTCTGCCTCCCGTGAGGGCACTAGATTATGGTGATGACGTCTTTGACTTGACCAATGTCGACGACGATGATGTCTCCTTTCTTCCAGCGCCGCGCCCCAACAAGGCTCCCAGACCACCAAGCCCCAAGACTTCCCGAACAGATGATTTCCTTTTCTTGTCCGACGACTTCGACACCACGATCGATCCCCTCAGAGATGGTTCTGACCCACTCGACGATCATAGACCGTCCAAGAAGCCACGGATCTCAGGCGAATCCAGCACCAGCGCTCGAGGCCCCAACAGCAGGAGTATCCAAAGGTCTGCAGCCGTCGCGGAGAAGACTGGTGTAGAAGGTCCTGCAGTGATACATCCGACTGGTGGCCTGAAGAGATGGAGTACCGCGTTTGATCCGATCCAGACCACGAGCTCCCCACTGGCTCCCGTGTCCTCGAATAAGCGCAGCTCGATCAGCAGTGATCCCTTTGCGAGCTCTCCCCGCCAGCCAGAGGAGATTTTCGACCTCAGTAGGGACGACGTAGACCCGTTCGCCAGCTCTCGAGCCAAGGGAGAAGAGGGCATGGTTATGACCAGGAAACCGGCAGCTAATCCCGGGGTGCTCGGTACCAGCCCACATCGGGCGCGGAGCAAGGCACCAGCTCCGCCCAAGGGCTCTGTGGCGTGGGACCACATTTCGAGCTCTGCCCCTGAACCGTGTTTCCGAGATGACGATGACTGGGATCTGGATGTTCCACCCTCCCGTAGTGGTCTCACGAGGAGTCGCTCGGGTGGTTTGGACCTGGGAGACCTGGCTGACCTATCGGGATCATCCGACGATGAGGAATTCCCTGACCTCGACAGCATCACCAAGCCGACGAGGTCAAGCTCTTCCTCCAAGGCCAGGTCTACATCAGCGCCCCGGGCTTCAGTGTCAAAGTCGTTGGCCTCCACCAAGGCGAGACTGACAGCAGAGGAGAGGGCGGCAGTCAGGGAAGCCGAGAAGCAGCGGAAACAACGCGAGAAGGACGAGGCCAAGGAACAGAGACGACAGGAGAAAGAGAGGGCCGCCGCCCTGGCAGAGGTGAACAAGGTCCGGACAAACAAGAACGTCTCGACACCAGAAATGATCGTCGACCTCCCGTCGTCCATGAAACCCAGCGTCAGGCTCCAGGTCGAGACCCTCCTCGAGGACCTAAGCGTCAAACACTACCCCTACACAAGCCCCGTCAATAACGTGGTCAAGTGGAGGCGGAAAGTCAAGGCCAGGTTTAACGAGGACGCAGGCTACTGGGAGCCCACCCAGCAGGAGCGCATCGAGCCGGAGAAGCATGCCATGGTCCTCATGACGGCGCCCGAGTTCGTCGAGCTCGCCCTCGGTGCCAAGGGCTCCGACCTCGAGGCTCACGTCGTCGAGGTGCAGCGACATTACGAGGGCCACGCTGTCATCTACCTCATCGAGGGCCTCACGCTCTGGATGCGCAAGAACCGCAACGTTCGCAACCGCCAGTTTCAGTCTGCAGTCCGCAGCGCCGGCGCCGATGCGGCAAACGGCCCTGCTGCAGCTTCTGCTTCTGCCTCTGCTTCTGCTTCTGACCCTACCCCTGCCCCACCACCCCCAAGCGGCCAGGCCGCCCCAGGACGCAGGAAAAAGGACCCCAAGCCGCCTCCGCAATATATCGACGAGGACACGGTCGAGGACGCGCTCCTCCAGCTGCAGGTGGTCCATGACGCCAAGGTGCACCACACGGCAGCGCCCGTCGAGACGGCCCAGTGGGTCGCCATCTTCACGCAGCACATCAGCACGATCCCGTACCGTCGGCAGCGGGACGCCGCCCACGCGCCGGCCTCGTTCTGCATGGAGTCCGGGCAGGTGCGCACGGGCGACACGCCCGGCGACACGTACGCGCGCATGCTGCAGGAGATTGTGCGGGTCACGGCGCCCATCGCGCACGGCGTCGCGTCGGCGTACCCCACCGTCGGCGCGCTGGTGCGCGGCCTGGGCGAGGGCGGCCCGCTGGTGCTGGCGGCCATCCCCAAGAGCGCCAACAGGGACGGGGCGTTTACGGACCGGGCTGTCGGGCCGGCTGTCAGCCGGAGGATGCATAAGGTGTTTCTGGGGAGGGACGAGGCGAGCACGGATATTTGATCTTTGGCGTTTTGTCTTGAGCCATTTATTTGGTGTTTGTTGTCTGGTAGGGTCTCTGTGGTGCAGGGAAAGACGGGTGGGACCCTGTGCTGGGCCTTGTTGGAGCAAAAGGCGCATGCATATACACATATTATATGGAAGAAGCGGCGGCAGCGGCATGTCAGCTCTGATTGCTTTCTTGGGACGTAAACCAACGGCGCCGTCGGAGCTATGCAATCGGCTGTGGCCTATACATGTATCACACCTCTTAGCCACTGGGATGGTTGGGGGGCAGGGAATGGGGAGGGAACGGCCCTCATACTCGGGGATGAATCAACATTCGTCAAACTCGTCAAATATCCAGTGACTGGCTGGCTCCCCATTGAACCTGAGAAACCACAACCGCCTTCTAGTCGAAGCGTAGTCGATATGACAAAGGGGTAGGATGGCATCGGTCTTGGAAACGCAGATGTGAGAGGCTCACCCAACGCAGGAACACCTAGATGTATGTATATGGGAAGTCATCAAAACCGCCCCCAGGGCAAGACCCTTTTAGGTTGTTCGAGGAAGCATCTCGATGCAGAGCACAAAGCTCTAGGCATAGACATAGGCGTTAGGTATGTATATAAATGCATGTGCCCCTCTATTTTCAAGCCCACCAGAAGAAGACACGCACACACACACACACACAGAGAGAGAGAGAGAGAGAGAGAGAGAGAGAGCCAGAGAGGGAGCCAGAGAGGGAGCCAGAGAGGGAGGTGTCATCCAGAGCCTCAATACAAATTTCCATCTCGGGCGGACCGTCAAGGTTATGTTCAGAAGATACGGAGAACATGCATCTCTTCCCCCACGCGCCGCCCGTCCTGTGCAGAAAAGGTCTTTAAGTCTTTTTGAAACTCTTCCTCGATTGATCCATAGCAGCGATAGATACACTTATCCCTTCCTCCAGACCGGATCCAAATCAACCAACACCCCCCGCCATCATTCGCGACCATGCCCATAGTATCACGCGAAAAGCCCGGGGTCATAGCCATTCCCGACTTCCCCCACCCCCCTGAACGCCAGTCATTATGCATGCACCTCTTCCTTCTTCTCCTCTTTTTCTTCTTTCTTCTTCTCCCCTTCCTCCTCCTCCTCCATGTCGGGCCGGGCTGGCCCTGCGTACTGCTCTATCCCATCATTTCGTACAATTTTCCGGTAATTAGAGGTCGTCCAAGGGATCGCAAGACATTGGCTTTTGAAGGGGCCGTTTCTGATCATTCTCTCCCCTGATGCTCTGCACTCGAATTTCTACAGCGCAGACCTCATTGGGCACTGTTTCAAGGTCGTCGCGGGTCACTTCTCTTCCCCTTCTCTTCCCTTTCTCTTCCCTCCCAACCCCCGCCACCCGCTCTTCTCCCTGATATATTTATTTATACGGGCAGCTTGAACTTCTTCCCCTTCATGACCTTGTTGTAGTAGACCCAGAAGAAGTCGCTGTACATGACGGTCTGGACGAGGCCGGCGACGACGGCGATCCAGTCGACCTTGCCGGGCCCCTCGGTGAAGTAGCGGTAGATCCAGTTGGGGATGTAGAGGGCGCGGTAGAGGCCCAGGGCGAAGAGGTAGTGGGTGGTGATGGTCTCGGCCTCGCCGGTGCGCTGCAGCATGAAGAGCTGGGGCATGATGGCGACGGACTCGAGCCAGATGGAGAAGGCCCACAGGATCTCGGACAGGGTGTACTTGTAGGGCAGCAGGATGGCGAGCACGGCGGCGCCGGCGAGCAGGTACTGGACGCGGAAGGTGTCGACGTTGGGGTCGTTTGTGGGCTTGTAGGCCGTGGTCATGAGGTAGATGATGTAGCCCTGGGCGCCGATGAAGGCGATCTTGAAAAGGATGTTGTAGATGCTGTTGGTCTGGAAGAGATCTGTGTGTGTGCGCCAGTCTGTGGTAAGCCATTGATTCTGCACCACGACCAACCTGTACCGTCTGGGGCCATTGTGGTTGTTTGGATTGACATACCAAGGTATCTTGTGACGTAGACGAGGAGATAGAGTGCTTGCGACTTGAACGAGATACCGGAGCAGCTCTGGGGCCAAGGTCAGCGTCATTCACCATCTAGTCTAGCACTCCTCGCGCCCGCGGCGCATCTTGGACTCGTGCTGGAGTAGTTTGACTACTAACTTTCATGTCGATCATCTTGTGAAGCAGAATGAGGATGGACCCCAGATGGGAAAAGTCCGCTAGAGGGGGCCAGCCAGTCAGTTATGCCCCAGATCTGATTCTTCCATGAGGCTAGATCGCAATGGTTTATGGCTGTCGGTGCGTACCCATGATGCGGAATATGTTCAACATTTTGGCGGTTGGCTGTTCGAGCTTGATCCTAAATCAATTGAGACAATCGGATGGAGGGGATGGACGGATGGACCATGGATGATGTCTGATAAAGAGTGTTGACCCCGTAGACAGTAGACGGTTTGCGCTGCTGTTGTTGTCGTTGTTGGTGGTGGTGGTGTTGTTGTAGTAGTAGATGTTGTTGTTAACAACTTTCGGGTCTGCGGTGCTGCTTCCACGTTGATCACAGTGGCAGCAAGCAAGCAAGCATTTGGAGGAAAGAGGACACGAGCGCGCTTTGCTTCTGATTGGATCCCTAATTTGGAAACAGAAACAGGCGCCCCCCAGTGTCCGTAGCCCGCGGCCTGCAGGGGCTTTTTAGTGTGGTTTGGCCTGCACGGGCCAGATTTCAGGAACCGTGTCCACTACCGCTGTACCGCCGTGCCGCTGTGCTGCTAGTAGGTGTCAGTTGTACTGATGTACTGATGGACTGTGTGTACCCAAGTACCTACGGCCTGTTAGCCTTTCGCAGTACCTTGGTAGGCACTAACAGTACCTGACTGGCAGCCTCCTCATAGGTACCAGGTATACCTACGGACTACAGTGCATTCTTACTTAGGTATCAACCTAGGCTACGTAACAGTTGAACGGCGCCCCTGTGACGCACCACGAGGCACGAGGATTACCAATCCACCCGCCTTCGCGGATTACTTGACCTTACTCTCCAGCAGCCTTTCAATGGTGGACGACAGTGGAAGTTTCGATGGCGATTATTTGTAACGCCATGATGATATGTACTTGAGTGTATTGCTGAAGGTGGCCAAGTCTCATGTTTGCAATGCTCTGAGGATTCTTGTACATACAACACACACTCACACACACACACACACATACATACTTACATGCATACATATATCTGATAGCAACAGCCTTTAATATCCGTATTCAGCCTTTGGCCAGTTCACACATCTCGTCTCATCTCACCTCATCCCTCTCAACGTTGGGCACTCCGAAAGCACCAGAACAGAAATAGATCATATCATATAACGGACGACGAGGGAGACAGTTATAACACCATGGCAGAAGACCACCCAGGACCCTCACCTGCCGGGCTACCAACAACACCAACACCACCACCACCACCAACAACAACTATCTTCATCACCGTCTCCAAGGGGGGCAAGCAGCTAGACACCTTCCACCTTCCCGAGGCCGCCATCCTGAATGACCTCCTGATAGCCTGCGAGGACCACCTCTCAGGAGGAGGAAGAAGAGGAGAAGGTAGAGGAGAAGGAGGAGAAGAAGGAGACCACCCCGCCCCTAACAACCATGACGAATACGACTGGGACAAGGCCAGGTTCATCGCCAAGGGCAAGATGCTCCGCGCCGCCGAGCACGGCGACCAGCCCATCGCCCACCTCCACGGCGCCAAGGTCACGCTGCAGGTGCCCACGGTCGACGCCATCCAGGACATGCAGGCGGCTTCCGAGGCCGCCCGCGCCCGCGACGCCCGGAGGCAGGCCCAGCTCCAGTCCGCCGCTAGGAGGAGGACGACGACGACGACGGCCCCACGCCGGCGGGGCGACCAGGCCGACTCGCAGTACACCTTCCTCCGGGTGGAGCCGCTCCCGTTCCTCCCGGGCGCGGAGCGCAGCCGCGCCCTGCTCCACCGGCTGCGCGACGACCCGGGCGTGCGCGCCGCCATGCGCAGGCACAAGTTCAGCGTGGGCCTGCTGACGGAGATGGACCCGGCGTCCAACACGCAGGCCGGGCACGAGGGCACCACGCGGCTGCTGGGGCTGAACCGCAACCGCGGCGAGGTCATCGAGCTGCGGCTGCGGACCGACGCCTACGACGGGTACCGCGACTACCGCACCGTGCGGCGCACGCTGTGCCACGAGCTGGCGCACAACGTCTTTGGCCCGCACGACGCTGACTTCTGGGCGCTGTGCCGCCGCATCGAGGGCGAGGTCCAGGCCGGGGACTGGAGGAGCGGCGGGCGCGCCGTCGCCGAGGGGGAGGACGTCTACCAGGGCCCTGATGGGGGCGACGAGGCTGACGAGGATGTGCCGGACCACGGGGGCTGGACGGGCGGTACGTACGTTCTCGGTGCGAGCGGTAGTTCCGGTGCTGGCAGCGGTGCGGGGCCGCAGGCGGGCCTGAGCAGGCGGGATGTCATCGCCAGGGCTACGGAGGAGCGGCTGCGGAGGAAGAAGCAGTCAGAGGACCCAGACGAGAGGGGCAGCGGCAGTGATGCGACTTCGTAAGCCCGGCCCGGGCTGTGTTGATGGAGGGAGGAAACAAATTGCTGGGGAGCGAGCGTGTGGGATGGCGCAGACAGGCGAAAGCCGGGACTTTCTCGACCGGGCTGAGGACGACCACGAGGGGATCTGGAGTATGCACACCGTCAGGATGTTCACGGGAATGTCATAGGGAGAACATCCCTGCCTACGAAGACGTCTTCTGACAGGTGACGACGGTCTCTACGTCAGGTTCGTTTGTTTGTTTCCTGGGCAGCCCCACAGACTGCAGTCTAGACACAAAGCGGTATCTCCCAGCCCAAGAGGACCAACGCCTGGGGCTCAGGACTCCAGGCAGGCGACCTCGAGAAGGACTCAGGGTCGCCGGAGACGGCACCTGGGAAGACGTTGAGTCGGGAGCGCGAGAAGTGCAACACCCCCCCCCCCAAAGCCGCCGCTGCCTCGATGATTACCAGGCGAGGTCCATCTTCATCTCGCCTGAGCAACCTCATCAATCACGGTCATCATCATGAACACACACACCTCCTCGCGCCTACTGGTCAAGCAATAGCGAACAAGGCAGCGAAACAACACTCCGCCCTGACACTCGGGATACCGTCAGGAACGGCTACCCGGGGGCAATGGCGCGGCACGGCGTGGCGTGGCCATGAAAGGCAGAGGCGAGTTCATGCTCTACTACGGATCCCACCGAGTCACGAGGGCCTGGGAAGCGTTGTTTCTGTATATACAATTACGTGGGATATTTTCCATCTAATTAATCTAGGGTATCATGAATAAATAAAAGACCACGCTTATCCTGATGCAGTGAGATATGATGTAGGGCTCAAAGTCACTTCCAAACATAACCCAGCGGTGGCATATGTGCGTGTCAGTGTTGAATCGCCGTGGAGCAGGGTACAAGAACCACAGTGAACATGACAAGAGCGCGACCGACTAAGCGTGGAATCGCGCCCGCCGTTCCACGTCCTTCCTCCTCCACCTCCCCGAATATCCTGCTCCAAGACTTTGGGAGACCGACGTCCAGCCTGTTGGCGTCGTCCCGCGAATGTCCGTAATGCCTCGTGCAGGATAGCATCGGGCCAATCCATCCAAGAACGCCGCAGCCGCCATACCAAATGGTATAGCTGATTCTCCCCCCCTGGATGGAGCAGCCACGCGGCTCCAGGTGAGCGCGGGTTAGGCGCCATTCCAGGCCTCCCTTCTTTCGAGAATAGTCTCTCGTGAGCATCTCGAAGGAAAGAGCGTGTACCCCGTCACATCACCGCTCCGCCCTGGGCCGTCCGTCTCAACTGGTCTGGGGCGCCACAGCCTTCCACGAGGTTCCGCGAGGAGTCTGCGAAGGAGCATCTCCGAGGCCTGCACACACGCGATTCGCATGTTTTTCGCCTCCATCACCAATCCGCAGACCAAGACCAACAAGAGCACGTAGGTCGGGCCTACATTGTTCCAGTTGCCGAGCGGGAGCCGTTGCTTGTCGTGAAGAGTTTTCTGGTATCCAATGTCTCGTAGCAACTAGCTCTGCTTCTTGACCCATTCTTTGGTATCAGCATCCCAGTGGTGACTAAACAGACAAGACAATCAGAAGTCAGCAGGATTATTCTCTGATCAAGAGCATAGGGGGGAGGGGGCATAATAAGAAGGGGAAGGGGGAGAAAGGAAAGAAGAAAGAACTTGCCCTTGCCAAGACGTCGTAACCAGACTCTTCTTGCCATACTCGGCCGTCAGCACCGGCTCAAAGGCATACGGCACTATGGCGGGGACGCCCTCGAACTCGGTCTCGCGCATGGGATACAGGTCGGTGGTCTTGTAGCGGTGGTTGTTCTTGCAGGCCCACACGCCGGGGGTCCTGGTCGGGTCCCGCTCGGCCAGGCCGGTCATGTCGATAAACATGCCGTTGCTCGTGTCGATCCAGCGCGAGTCGATGACGTTCTGGCCGTTGCCCCGGACGCGCTCGACATGATAGGGGTTGACGTCGAGCAGGTAGACCTTTCTCATCTCCTCTCCGGTGGCCTCGTCGATGTAGCGGTACTCGTGCATGGTCCGGTTGTAATGCTCGCCGATGTACTGGAGGGTGGAGGCGGTGACCTGGACGTCGAGGTCGTAGTCCCACGGCATGATCTGGCCGTTCCACCACCAGCCGAGCAGGGTGCCGTGGGCCAGCCATGTCTCGATGCCCAGGGCGCGGAAGACGGACAGGTAGGAGCGGATCAGGTGGCGCAGGGCCACGCGGTGCTCGTCGTAGCTGAGCTCGCCCTGGAAATACCGTCCGTCATAGTGGCCCAGCTTCTCGTCCCCACCAGCTTCGTGGAAGTACTTGCCGTCGCCCCTCTTCACGTGGGATGTTTCTGGCAGGGCGAGAGCGGTGGTGGCCAGGGTAAGAGCGAGGATCACTGTGTGTAATGGCCGCATGGTGAGGATTGTTCAATAGTCCAGAGGCCCGACGGCCAGCAAACGGGCAAGGAAAGTCGTCTCGAGGCTCAGGCTCGAACAGCGCAGGAAAGACACGGTCGGTAGTCGGTCAGGCAGAAGCGACTGTTTTGAAGGGCTGAGGTCGGCGGACGACTCTGATATGTACAAAGATGGCGTGGGTGCCACAGAAAGAGTGATGAAGCGGCGACCTGACTGATTTGATCACTTAGCGGTCTGGGCAGACGGTCGTTGGTGGATTTATTGTGTCTTTTTTAAGAAGATGTATGCGAGTGGTCTCCACAAGTCGGTTGGTCAAATCCAAGTCGAGGTATGTCAAGGACGGCAGGTTGCAGATTGCAGTTTGCAATTGCGATGGCGATGGCGATGGTGAGGGCGACAAGGGAGATGAGGAGCGCTGTGAAAATGGAAAAAGAAAGGAACGGTAGGTAGTTAGGAATAAAAAGAAACAAGGTAAGGATTGGGTGCAGAGAGGGGGAGACGGAGAGAGGGAAAAGAAAGACGAAGGAAGCGGGAGTGGAAGCGGAAGTCAAAGTGGAAGTGAGGCGTAAGCAAACTACGTACGTATGTTACCGGGGTGTTGAGTAAGCCATGTATCCGTACTGATATGCATTGCGCAAGAATTCTGGGGACTCTGGGGATTCTTCCTACCACGGAACTCGGCAGTGTATACAAGGAATCTCTCTCTCACTCTCTCTCTCTCTCTCTCCTATAAATATCCAGTTCCAGGGGGTTACTAAACCTAATTGCCTCCCCTAAAACACTGATGCTGCCACTGACGATGTGGCTGCGGCGGGCAGAGACCGTAAGACAGGTAAAGTAAGTCTGTAAAGTATGTTGTTGTATACGGACGTAGGTAACGTACACACACAGGTGTATATCACTGTCGCGTGCCCAATTTCCTGTTCCGTCCTTGCCGTGCAGCCTCCAACGCTGCCAAGCTGGGCCCTACAGGTTACCCACAGTCTGGTACAACCTAGTACTCCGTACAGCCCGGTACAGCCACGACAGCGCCCCAGTAGGCACTATACCTAGGTATTCCTACCATCTCCTCCGTCCTATTTATTCCACCATCTATCTCTCTTTACCTCTGCTCGATAGGGCGACTGGTAGATTAGGTACCGTACCTATTCATCAACGTTGACCACACTCACAGTTTACTGTTACTGTGCATACCCGCACGGCAGCATACAAGCAATGCCCCGTGACGCGTGGCCCGTTACCACAGGGTCCATGGCGGGGCGTGCAAGCGTGATAGTAGGTAGACACAGTAGTACAGTGTATATCCTGTGGGGCATACTCTTCTACACTACCTAGACTACCTACCCAGGTACCTACATAGGCCCCTAAAGAAGGCACCTAGCTAGGGGTTTAAGGGAGTTCTAGGTGCTGACATAAGAAAGACCGGCACTTAGTACTACCTACTACATCTACATGGGAGGCCCATCTATCTATCTGCATATCTACCTACCCAGGCGGGTAATACCTGCTGCCCATCACCACTATCACCATCATCACCATCACCACCATCACCCTCAGATATCCACCCACCTGGCACCTCTTCCCAATCATAAGTAAGCAAATACGGTGAAGGAGTGTTGTTCACCATTCATGGTAGACACCTATTTTCAGAACAAGGCTGTGGAAAGCAAAAGACAATAACCAACTACTCAACTACCTATGATGGATGAATCGCTGTCCTATCCCATCCTACTCATCCCATCATATCGCTACTCTGTTCATCCTACATACTTCTTCCCTCACGCTGCGTACCCACGCTCACAAGTTACTAACTAATCAACTACTTCAATGTTCACCAACCAACACAACAACCAACACACCAACCAACACACCACAAACACTCACCAACACACTCACCAGTCCTCAACAGGATCAAACCCATCATCCTCCTCACCCAGGACCCACGCCTCCCCATCCCCTCCATCCCCTTCATCCCTGATCACCATGAACGACATGATCCCGATGTACACAAGCTCAAGCCGCGGCAGCGCCCTCGCGTACTCGAGAGCCTCCGCCCTCATCAGTCGCCGGTGCTCCGCCGACACGCCCCCGTCGTCGTGCTTGCAGTAGCGAGGCGCCCCCCCGCCGCCGCCCCCGCGCTTGTACGCGTCCCCCGTCAGCACGAGCTTCTTCAGGCCCCGCGCCCACGCCCCCGACAGCGCCCGCCGCACGTCACCGTGGTCCACCAGCCACCGCGGCGCCCGCGGCGCACCCTCCGGCCCGGCGCCCAGGTGCAGCTCCTCCAGCAGCTGCAGCCCGCCTCCGCCTGAGCCCTCGCCCTGGCCCCCGAGCCCCGCCAGCGCCTCCAGCTGCGCTCCCGGGATGTACGCGTCCTCGAACGTCATGGACAGCCTCCGGAGCCCAGGGCACCGCGAGGCCACCGCCACGAGCCGCTCCAGAACGCCCCCCTGTAGCCGCGTGACTTTCCGGCGCCCGTGGTGGGGAGGGACTGGCACGGAGGGCTGGCGCTGGCCCCCGGCCTGGTACCGGGTGATGAGCACCTCGAGGGCCGGCATGGTGTCAGGGCCCACGTTGGCGCCCAGGAACCTCTGCACGTGCCAGAGCGTGCAGTCGATCGACAGGGCCTCGAGGCGCCGGCTCGTCGTCAGCAGGCTCCGCAGGGCCAGGGGGTGCAGGTTGCCGGCGTCCAGGACGTCGAGCCGGCGGAGGCGCGGGAACTGCAGGAAGAAGAAGGCCGGACGGTCGGGGGGAGCCCCCGGCGACGTCGGTGGCGGCGGCAGGCAGATGCGGAGCCGCTCGAGGGCCGCGCAGCAGAGGCGGAGGATGCTGTCGCAGTAGGCGGACGCGTCGAGGCCTTTTCGGCCAGGGCCAGGGGTGTGGTGTTCGTGGTGGTCCCACTCGAGCCGGAGGTCGAGGGCCTCGAGGGGCCAGGACACGCCGTCGACCACCTGGGGGCACCTGGGCGCCATGGTGACCCTGAGCTCGAGCGTGCGCAGCGTGGACCCCGCCAGGCTGTTGAGCAGGTGCTCGTCCAGCACGAGGCCGCCGGCCCTGCTGCTCCGCAGCGTCCTGGCCGCGTCCAGGTGCGGCAGGCTCGCCACGACGGACAGGACCGCCGGCCGGTACACGCGGTTGAGGTACCCGATGACCAGGGGCAGCCGGGACCACCACCTGCGGTGCTCCGCGGGCGTGGCCTGCCGCCCGGGCCTGTTGGCGTTCATCCACTTGTTGAGGCCGCCCTCGGCGGCCGTCACCCTCCGGACGCAGACGCCCAGCGACGGCTGCCGCGTCCTCCCGTAGTCGCCCCTGTCCTGCCGCCTCTCGATCGCCTCCCGCCGGAGCAGCGCGAGGATGCCCTTGTCGCACTGCAGGCTGCCGTTGAAGGTCACGGCGCGGAACTGGTACGACCGCGCGATCTGGCGGCAGTCCGAGTTGACCAGCGCGAGGGCCGCGAGGTCGTCCCTGTCGTCGTCCAGGTACCCAAAGATGTCGTCGTGGATCTCGGCGGGCATCAGGAAGAGCCGCGAGCCCTGTGCCGCGACTGGTCGTCCTTCCATGACCTGGCGGAACGCCAATGGTCTTGGACGGTCGTGCCAGGAAAGCATGTTGAAGAGTGTCGTGGATACAGGTAGGTATGTCGATTAATAGGTAATTCATAGATAACCGGTAGAGTGAGGGGGGAGTGAGGGTCCGGATGGCTGTATTTCTGTTTGTGTTTCTGTTTGTTCGTGATGGCAGATGGCCACAATCACAGTCGAATGCTCATTCCCTTCAGTCACCAGTCATTCCTGCCCGGTTCATCAACGCCACCCAAAGCAACCACTTCACTGACCCGCCATCTCCTCCTGCCGATCGGCTTCACTTCATCGTAAGGTGCAGGTGAATCCCTACGTAGGTAAGTTAGGGGGCTGGTTGGTACTGCGGTCAGGCGAAGGCAGTGTGGTTCTTACCACCTGGGCACCTTTGGCGACTGGCACGACCTGGCCTACCTGGTCTGAGAGACACCATTTCACTTTGGCTGTTTTACTTTTCTGCAAGTCCTATAGCACCATGAATGTTCCAATATGCGTCAGATTACAGGAAAGCTCTAAATAGGTGCCTCAAGGAGGTCATGGTTTTCGCTTTCGTTTCGGCCCTTCTCATTCCGCCGCCTTGATATCATAAATCAGCCCAACGTACAATGAGAGGGATATAAAATGTGCATCTATGTGCCGTCCCTTCTTGATCGTTCCCACCCTCTCCAACCGACTCTATTCAACTCATCCCCATCTCAATGCTCTGTTTAACCCTTGTACTCCTCAGCCTTGGACTTCTCCCACTCGCCGGGGACCAGCGCCAGAGGCACAATACCCGAGACGTGCATATCAGGGCCAAAGATGTGGCAGTTGAGGCCGAGCTCCGTGGTGGCAGCCTTCATGTTCTTGAGACCTTCCTGCCAGTTGGGACCGGCACGACGCACCCAGATGCTGACGTTGTGCTCGTTCAGAGCCTTGGCGACCTCCCGAATGGCGCGGATGACACCCTTGAAGGTAGACGCGACGTTGGTGAAGTTGGCAATGCCACCACCGATGAAGAGGACCTTGCCCTTGTCAGACAAGGGGGCACGCAGCATGAGGTCCAGCACTGTGCGGGCGTAGTGGAAGGTCTGAGACTCCGTTGGCGCACCAGAGTATTCACTATCGCGGTGTTAGCTCATACAGACAAACCTCATGTCAAGTTGAAGTGGACTTACCCGTAGTTGGCGAGGTCGTCAGCGTAGCCAGCGGAAGCAATGGCATCAGCGTACACAACGGAAGCACCACCACCAGCAACCAGGGTCCAGATACGGCCACTGGCGTTGAGGACGGTCAGCTTGAGGGAAGCACCAGTCTTGGCATCAAGCTCAGCGATGTAGGCCTCCTCCTTGGTCAGCTCACGACCGAAGGGGGCAGGGAACTCCATTGGTGGGCCAGCATCGATGCTGATGACACCGTTTGCTGAGGGGGCGATGTTGGTCAGGCCCAGAGCCGCTGGTGACCGGGCGATGGCCCATTTGACACCGCACTCGAAGTCTGCAGTCTGGTCCAGCTTGGCAGCGAGGTCCAGGAAGTACACGGAGGCAGAGGTAGCCTCCTCGTTGGGGATCACCACGAGAGGGTTGATCTCGAGGTAGGTGAACTGGCAGTCAACGTAGACAGCGTACAGCCTGGTGATGAAGTCCACCAGGACGTTGTGAACACCCGCGGGGACATCAGCAAGGAGACTCTGTGCGATCTCCTCGTTGGATGGGTACTGGGAAAGGTCGACAGGAATCAAAAGCTTCTTGGCCTTGGCGTCGACATCGCCAACATCAACACCACCCTCGTGCGTGAAGAGAATCCAGTCGCCCTGAGATGAAATATAAATTAGCAAAATCCATGATGAATGGCGTGAGAGCCCAATGAGTTTTAGGAAGGTGTAGAATCAAGAAAAGGAGTGTGACTTTTTTTTTCTGAGAGGGGGGAAGGGGAGGGGTGGGTTGCAGAGGCGGACATGTATGCAACCGCATCAACGGATGCTAGGAGTGGTTGATAACGGCCCCGCGGTTTGGGCGTGCAGACCGCCCGAAGTTATCTTCCTTTGAGCTTCCGTTCGTCCGTAGCCTAGGCTTTTAAGGGAGTCGAAATTGCCTGGTATCCACTAACATGGAACACAAGCCAGTTCTCCTCACTTATAAAGTTGGGTGTTTCGCCGTCCTCTGGCCTGCCTTCCCTCCTTGACACCTGGTCCCGTTGAACTGATCCCCCCCCCCCTCAACCCAAAGAATGTCGACCTGGGTGAACTTTCTCCCTCGATCAAATCTCCGGACTGGACAGACGTCGCACTTGCTGTCGCCCAAAGAATATCACACCACCACTGCCACTCATCCACCAATATCATGAAGAAAATAATTGGACACAAGCGAAATCGAAAAGAGGACTTACATCTCGGACAGAGTTGATGTTGATGTAGTACTCGGTGTCGGCAGGGTGAGGCACGAATGGCTCGACGAGGAATTGCCTCAGAACGCCCTCGGTGTGCTCGACCTTCTGGGGCTTTCCGGCGCGCTCAGCAACCCAAGCCTTCGCCTCAGCCCATGGCTTGTTCAGGGCCAGCAGACCGCTCTTGCCTCGTCTCTTGATCAGCTGGTCAGGCTTGGCAACAAACCTGGCGCCATCCTGGAGCAGCCAGGGATAGGTGACCTCGGCCTGGTTCAGGATATCATCGACGTTGGCGTCCTCAGGGAAGTGCAGAGATGCGAGCCTCGGAGGAGCGTTGTGCGTGGTTGGTACCGGCAGAGGAGAGGGCTTGATGACGGGGGCGCGCGTGAGGTGGTAGTTGAGGATGGCCTTGCCATCAGCCTCGAGGATCGACTTGGCGGACATGTTGACGGTATAGAGGTATGTGGTCTAGTTGGTCGGTTTTGTGTCTTGTTCTTTTCTTTTTGCCAAAGGACCTCAAATACAAAGTCGCAAAGCAAGAAAGGGCCTTAGTTTGTCGGGCTTGCGCGCTGGTTCCCTAACAGACAAAACACAGGGTCAGTATCGGGGTTCCCAAGTCAGGAAGGTACCAGTGATGGGCTGGAGAGATCCAAAGAAACCGAGAAGCAAGGTGCTCGGCGACCTTTGTTTGCGCGAAGACCAGGGCAACGGGGAACTGTGAAAGTACCGGCACCGACACCGAACCGGGCTCGGGGAATGTTGTGCTGTGTGTACGGGGAAAGAGGAGGATGAGGAACAGCAGCACCGGCACCACCAGCAGCAGCAACAGTGAGAGCTTGAGGGAGGTCAGCAGGGGGGGGTGCTTACAGTCAGTCAATCAGTCGTCAAAGGACAAAGTTGGTCCTGAGGGCGTTTTGAGGTTGGTTGCGGAGCGAGATGAGTGTCTCTATCTCTTTCTCTCTCTTTTCCTTATATTCAAGTTGACGGATGTTGACCTGGGTTTGGATTGGTGCAAGTGTGCCCGTTCAAAAAATTCGAGGACGAAGGTCGGACTTGGACGTGGAGGAATTGGGAATTTGGGGCCCCAAGAACTGGAGCTTCAAAAGTTCACCAGGGGGGGTCTCTGTTCAGCATGCAGGACCAGCAGTGGTGGTAAGAAATGCGGGAGGGGTTGACCTGCAACGCAATCAATGATGGTGGAAATGGTGGAATTGGTGAGGGAGTGAAGGAATGCAGGGACCCAGAAAACGGACCGAGCACCAATGGAAACGGGCCCAGGCATTTTAGCCTTGGAAATCCCCACCGTCCCCGAAGAAGAAGAAGACGGAGAAAGGAAAAAAAGGTACAAGTGTGAACCCCCCCCTGGTCGAAAAAGCTTTGGGGTGATCCCAATGGGTGGGCAGTGTTCCAACATGAACAGCCCAAGCAGGTGCAGCAAGGGCCCGGAAGTACCGGTACATTCGGTGCTTTTCTGCAAACGTAACCTTGGAAAACAATAGGAGGAGGGGAAACGGGAAGGGGCAAGTGCTCACCAGACTAGACTGCCAGACTTCGAAAAAGAGGATTTGTCTTATCACCAGTCCTACATACTCATCCATTGCAGTAACTTTCAAAGGATGACTTGGCTGCAGTACGCATTCGTACACACATGCCTCGTAACTGAGTCAATGGCAAGGAAAGACGGCGGTGAGAAAGGATGCAAGTGCAGCCTCGTCCTCAACTCTGATTCAGGTCATCGTCTGTTATCTTTCTTTCCAATCCTTTGTCTCATTTCAGCCTCAATCCCACGAGACAAGCCGGGCCAAGATACAGCACAAGGTTCAACTTGTGTGGTTGACCTCGGTTCATTCTATTCTTCCCTCCCCCCCCCTTCGGTTTCCGATTATCGTTGTTCTACATCACCTCGATCCAAACCCCCGATATCTACACTATCTCCATACTATGGTAGTATTGTCGTGGCTCTGGAAACAGAAGGAGGTCATGCCTCTCACTTGTTGTTAGTCCCCTGGTGCATGTCCGCCGCTGTTGTTGTTGATGGCAGTCCGGCCAGCGGAGAGGTCTGGGGACAATCCGGAGGATGCTTGTGCGGGCTGATGATGGAACATGCACATGTGGTGCTCAGGATGGTCATGGTGGGGTGTGGATCGGAACGTTGACGTACCTATACTGTGTAGTAGCTGGTATGTACGGATCCGTACACCACACCAATACCTACTTGGGCGGTCTGTCCAGGTGCGCCATATATGTGTACGGGCGCATTCCAAGTCCGGATTGGTACTGTATGGATGAGCATGGTGTGTTATGGTTTGTGTTTCAGCTCCTCTCTCCTAGTTCTTACTTCCTTCCGTCCCCCCGTTGTCGTCGTTGTTGTCGTCGTCGTCTTACGGAATCAAGACTTGATTCGGTGCCCGATCGGACAGCGGGTGGTCTCTCGCGCACCGTTTGTGATCTGGGTAAACTGTTTTGTGTTTTCCGACGGTCTCTGGCTGTTTACATGCTCCGACTTGGTTGAGGAGGGAGTCTTGTCCAAGTCTTCAATGGTCCTTGCTCAAGCTTGGTGGTTGAGTGGCAGTTGGCGGCTTGTGCGAGTACCTACCTACTTGCTGTAAGTGCCATTTCCCCTGGTGGGATTGTCATGTACTGGTACCTGCAACATTGCCGAATCCAACGGTCAACAACACCAAGCCGCCTGGGTTAGTGCAAGGCCAACAGACCGGGAAGTCTCCCCCAACTCTTTTCCAGAGCCATTAGCTCCGTGTGCTCCGTGCTTCCCCCGGACCAGTTAGTGCTCATCAATCCCACTTGGGAGCACCTAGTGTACACTAATCTGTACACAGTATTATAATAGGTACCTAAGTAGGTACTGTCAGACAAGACCCTTCGGAACGGGAAAGAAGCCATCATCAACCAGCTGGAAGGAACACCCGGACTGTCACCGTTCTGAGAAGCTGGCTGGAGAGGCAAGTGCCCATTCCCATTTCCAGTTCCAGTTCTAGTTCTCACCAACATCCACTCTCCAACTCTCCCACTACCACTACTACTATAGTGTACCAACTGACTTCTTCCTTCTGGAAAGACGCTCCACTTGCAAAAGGTACTTCCCGGTCCCCGCTGACTTCCTCTTGACCCCCCCCCTGTCTGCCTGCCGGTCTTCCACTCGTGCTCCTCCTGAGCAACACCAGGGACAAAAAAACTCCCATTCTCCCAATTCACACACCTACCTCTGGTCACTTGAACTCGATCCTGAACCCTTCTTTGCCCTGACCTTGCCCTGACCTCCATTTCTCAATAGTCTTGGTGATCTCGACAATTTCAAAGCCTTTGCACTGCTAGAATCCCAAGCAGTCAGACAAATAGGTATGTGCTTCCGCTCTGGTCCAATACTTGCTGCTTTGTTCCATCCAGCCCAAGCTCCGAACAGCGCTGTCATGTCATCCCCGGGAAACGGCACAATCTCTCCGTTCGGAGGCGCAACTAGAGCTCGCCATCTGAGTTGGACCTGATTGTGTGCCGGCTTCGATCGTGATGCTCCAATCTTGCGAGATTGCTGCAATTGAGAGTTTTCTGCTGGCCCTTCACCATGCGAGGTCGGAGCAGATAATTGCAATACCGTGGAACTCCTGTGGCTAACGGCATCTTCAACCAACAGGCGCCCTCTGCTATTCCCCCTCGAAAACCTCTCCTCCCTTAGATACCCAAAACCACAATGGCAGCCACCACGACCGGTACGCCCAAGGGCCTGTCTGCCAACGACAATATCACCCGCTTCGCTGCTCCCAGCAGGCCCCTTAGCCCTCTGCCCAGCCACGCCCTGTTCAACGACAAGACACGATGCTTTGTCTACGGTATGCAGCCCCGCGCTGTCCAGGGCATGCTCGACTTCGACTTCATCTGCAAGCGATCCACCCCCTCCGTCGCCGGCATCATCTACACGTTCGGTGGTCAGTTCGTGAGCAAGATGTACTGGGGAACTAGCGAGACCCTCTTGCCCGTCTACCAGGAGGTCTCCAAGGCCGTGTCCAAGCACCCCGATGTCGACGTCGTCGTCAACTTTGCTTCCTCCCGAAGTGTCTACAGCTCCACCATGGAGCTGATGGAGTTCCCTCAGATCAAGACCATCGCCATTATTGCCGAGGGTGTGCCAGAGAGGGTAAGTGGCCTCCGTGTCCCTGGAGAATGCAGTCGAGAGAGATTAATTGGTGCTCTAGCGTGCTCGTGAGATCGCCTACGTCGCCCAGAAGAAGGGCGTGACCATCATCGGTCCCGCTACTGTCGGTGGCATCAAGCCCGGCTGCTTCAAGATCGGAAACACTGGTGGTATGATGGACAACATTGTTGCCTCCAAGCTGTACCGCAAGGGTTCCGTTGGCTACGTCTCCAAGTCTGGTGGCATGTCCAACGAGCTGAACAACATCATCGCCAACAACACGGACGGTGTGTACGAGGGTGTGGCCATCGGTGGTGACAGGTATCCCGGCACTACCTTCATTGACCACATGCTGAGGTACCAGGCCGACCCCGAGTGCAAGATCATGGTGCTCCTCGGTGAGGTCGGTGGTGTTGAGGAGTACAAGGTCATTGAGGCCGTCAAGCAGGGCGTCATCACCAAGCCCATTGTCGCATGGGCCATCGGTACTTGCGCAAGCATGTTCAAGACCGAGGTGCAGTTCGGCCACGCTGGATCTTTCGCCAACTCTCAGCTCGAGACTGCGGCCATGAAGAACAAGACGATGGCTGACGCTGGCTTCCACGTCCCCAAGACCTTTGAGGACATGCCCTACGTGCTCAAGGAGGTCTACGAGAAGCTCGTTGCCGATGGTACCATCAACCCCCAGCCCGAGCCTGCCGTGCCCAAGATCCCCATGGACTACTCGTGGGCCCAGGAGCTCGGCCTCATCCGAAAGCCCGCTGCCTTCATCTCCACCATCTCTGATGACCGTGGCCAGGAGCTCCTGTACGCTGGCATGCCCATCTCTGACGTCTTCAAGGAGGAGATTGGTATCGGCGGTGTCATGTCTCTCCTGTGGTTCCGCCGCCGCCTGCCGGACTACGCCTCCAAGTTCCTGGAGATGGTCCTCATGCTTACGGCCGACCACGGTCCCGCCGTCTCTGGTGCCATGAACACCATCATCACCACGCGTGCTGGCAAGGACCTGATCAGCGCATTGGTGTCTGGTCTGCTCACCATCGGCTCCCGGTTCGGTGGTGCGCTGGACGGCGCTGCGGAGGAGTTCACCAAGGCCTTTGACAAGGGTCTCAGCCCCCGTGACTTTGTCGACTCGATGCGCAAGGCCAACAAGCTGATCCCCGGTATTGGCCACCGTATCAAGTCGAGGAACAACCCTGACCTGCGTGTCGAGCTCGTCAAGGAGTTCGTCAAGGCCAGGTTCCCCAGCACCAAGCTGCTGGACTACGCCCTGGCCGTCGAGACGGTCACGACCTCCAAGAAGGACAACCTGATCCTGAACGTCGACGGTTGCATTGCTGTCTGCTTCGTTGACCTCATGCGCAACTGCGGTGCGTTCAGCCAGGAGGAGGCTGAGGACTACCTGCGCATGGGTGTCCTGAACGGCCTGTTCGTGCTGGGCCGGTCGATCGGTCTGATTGCCCACTTCCTCGACCAGAAGAGGCTGCGCACTGGTCTGTACCGTCACCCATGGGACGACATCACCTACCTGCTGCCCGAGATTGCCCAGCAGGGGCGGCCAGGGGCCGAGGGCCGTGTGGAGGTTCAGGTGTAAAGAGGTTTTGTGAGTTGCGGAGGAGGAGCGGGGAGGGTGAGGAGCACTGAGAAGAACAGGCACAGATTTAGAAGCGGGTGGTGTTATGGTGATGAATGTTTCACCTTTCATGCAATGTGTAGTAATGATCGGGTCCGGGCAGCATCTGCTGCGATTCTTGGCAAATAAATACACAGGAATATTCTGAAGATGCAGCCTCCGTAGTAAAGCATTGGTTGACTCGAGCTATTACCATGTTATCGTTTCCCTTCTGAGGGTATATATATACCTAGGTATCTATTTAGGTACTCAAGTATTATTCCCAGTTCGATGTGCACGGACCACGTCAGAAGCGGGCGGGCCGTTGTTGTAAAAGTAGCCTGCCGCGAACCCACGATTTTTTGACCACCGCCGATCGACTTCGACATTGCGAGACGATTGCATTGCGTGGAAGCATTCAATTGTTGCCAGCGACAAACCACTCCTCCCTCCTCCACCATTCAAGCCAGTCCGGGAGCCATCTCTCTCTCTCTCTCACAACAAACGCCAGCCCCGAGAAAACAAAGCATCTGTGCGACTTCACCCGTCTACGACCCTCACGACTTCCGAACCACCCACTCACTCACCACCAGCACCAAAGCCCGCCGGGATAATACCAAGACGAGGTTATCCTGCCCTACTCGACCCTAAATTTACCTACCTGTCTACCTTTCTGCCTGCCGTATCCCACGAGGACCCAAGGAAGGCAAGGGGGTTTGTTCACACCCACTCAGACTCCCACCACACAACAACCATTACCAGACAAACCACAACCACATAACCACACCACAACCACAACCACAACCACGACAGCAACAACAGCAACAAGCAACAATGGCCGCCCCCCAGGCAACGTCCTACTTCCGCATCACGCTGCAGCGCTCGGCCATCGGGCTGCCCACGCGCACGCGCGGGGTCCTGGCCGCGCTGGGCCTGCACCGGCGGTGCCAGACCGTCTTCCACCCGGTCGAGCCGCAGTTCGCCGGCATGGTCATGAAGGTCAAGGAGCTGGTGCGCGTCGACGAGGTCGACAGGCCCCTCTCGGCCGCCGAGATCAGGGCCTCGCGGACGCCGGACCGCGGCTTCTGGGTCGAGAAGAAGGTCGTGAGGTGATTCATTTTTTTGGATTATTTTCTTCTTCCTTTTCTTGTCCCTTTCCCTGAGGGAAGGAAGGGAGGGGGGTCTCTCTTTTGGGGCCCCTTGTGTTGGGGGAAGGGGCTTGTTGTTCTCGTCCTTATAAGAAGGCAGATGCCAAGGGGAGGATGGGAGGGCACTAAACCGGCTTGGAAAGGCTGGTGGTATCTTTGGATGGGGCAGTCTACGGCGCATTCTGGGCGAGTACAGGACTGTTTGTCGGAGGATGTTGGGGAAGATATCAACCCAACTGCTTACTAGCTGAAGGGACTCACCCGGGGATATCAAGAAATCGAGAGAGTTTTCGTGGACATATGACCCTCGACTGATGATGAGGAATATGAGCTGTTGGAAGCGCTGTTTCCTCGATATACTGGGACTTCTGGCGCTGTAAAAACCTAAATGAATCAAATAAAAGAAATGTATCAGGCAAGTTCAGAGTCTATAGCAACACAAAGCAGATTATCATGCCATAAACCAGGTCAATCTTGGTGGACGGGACACAGATCACAATGATTTCAAAGAGAAAAGCTTCCATTTTGATACCAGTTACCGTTTCCATTTTGCCCTGAATTAATTTACACATCTGAAGCCGTGACTGGTGTTGACTGCATAAACATGCCTTGACAAATCTATCAGAGGCAGCAGTAATCCAGCTTCAGAAAGACAACAGTAATAATAAGATAGAAATATGACCCTCATCAAGTTTCCAGTTCGAAGCCCTCATCTCCCACTGCTGAGAAGCCCAACAAGTCGCAGTGGCAGCAGTGGTGAAAAGCTTCATAAAACCCGCGAGTCCGTCAAACAACATCCTTCCCCTTTCTCTCTCGTCAATACCAAATCCGAAGCCGTCGTCGTCCATTGCAAGAATGCCTCTCGTGAGGAGGCGCAAAGAGGTGCAGTGATCAAAGCCTTGAAGAATTCGCAAAGTCCGTCAAACAGAACAAATCCCTGTCTGCTTTCGCTCTTCTTCAAATATCGACAGATGCCTCCGGGAAAGTCGAAAAGGGGCGCAATAATAGATACTTCAGAAAGGGCCACAAAAGCCCGCTGGAATAATGCCTCTGACAAACAACAGACAGAGGCGGTAGTTACCAAGCCTCCGAGAGACACAGCCTTAAAAGTGTCGAATCTTTGGCGTCTCCCAATACCACGTCCAAAGCCGTGATCGTCTACTGCGAGGGTCCTCCATAGATTGGAAAGGAGGCCGCAGTGATCAAAGCTTAAGAAGGAACGCACAGTTTCATGGAGAACAAAAATATCCCCCTCTTGATCTCAGCCCACCTCTTTGACGAGTTGTTGGGCCAATGCAACCTGAAGTAGCTGCAAAGGAACAGCTGAGGAAGTCATGAGATGGTATCGAAGATCGCCTTCTTATGTCACCACGGTGACACCTTCCTGCTGGCCACCATATTTGTTTTCGTGCCAGACACCATCAACGAGAGGTAAAGTGGCGATTGTTCAATTCGGAAGGTTTTGTAAACCCATGCCTTGGCACATGATTGATGGATTACCAGGCTGGCGCCTGGTGTTCGACGTCCTCTCTCTAGGCCGTGCTGTACGTGAATCGAGTAGCCCTTCTCTTGGGGCTGGGAACGGGAATGGCATCGGGCACAGACTTCCTCTTACGGCTGGGAATATCATCGGACTCAGAATCATACTAGGCGTTTCTGGCCTTCGCAATGTAATCCGCACCGGGGTCCTCGTACTGTCGAACAAAGTACTTCTCCGAATTCTTGCTCAGCCAGTTGCTGAACTTGGTGATTTCCTCCCGGAGGCGACCGACAGATTGCTGGTCCATGTTGGTCTGGCCAACGAGCTCAGGCAGGGACACTAGACATCCAGTCAGTTAGGCTCGGGAACCGACAATGCTGAGGTGTCAACTTACCAAGCAGGCGGCAGAGATGCTCAGCTCCGTATGTAGTGCTTGGTCCGTCAGGTTTCTCAGCATTGGCATTGGCATCCCACTCCGCACGCTTCTCGGCATACTGGAGGCGCTCAAATCTGCACCTAAGGTCAGTGACTGTCATCCAGAAATATGGAAATTGCATCGGGGCAGGGTGCTAGACTTACCGGTAGAGGAGGATCCTGCCGAGAGTCCGATCGAAGTACTCACGAAGTCCAGCGATGATCTCCTCAAGGACATCCATCTGAGTGGAGCCCTCTTCACGCTTGGCCTTCTCGTCCTCTAGGTAGTCCTTCAGAAGCTTATCAACTGGGTGCTCATGGGGAATGGGCACAAGTTGTTGGTCCTTGGTGACATGTTCCCAGTCATCCACCAGGATCGCCTTCAAGAGATCAGGCATGACAAGCCTGATCGAAGGTCGGTTGTGGAAAGAATCTTCCTGTTCCATCCAGTTAATAACGTCTCTCTTGTTGTTCATGTTCCGGTCTTCAAAAAGGAAAGTTTTATCATCCTCCCCTGCATCTTCATCGACTGCTTGGTAAAGCATGTGCCAAGGGACATACGGGTCCTTGCGCTGCTGCTTAGCAGGCCGGTCCTCGGTGTCTTCATCGTCCTCGTGGGTTCGCTTGCCCTGTCTGTGTTTGGAGCTCTGCGGCTTCGCAGACTCGATGGGCCCATCATGCTGGGCTGGCTCAGGAAGCTTGGCCTCCACCTCGTCGACCTGTTCATGGGCTCCGGTAGCCTGTCCTAGGTCAGAGCGTTGCTGCTTCGCAGGTGCAGGTTGAGTCTCGATGGCTTCGCTCTCCTCCTGCGCTCGCTTGCCCTGTCCCCGGGTAGAGCGCCGCTGTGGAACAAGCTGAGTAGGCTGACTGGCCTCCACCTCTTCATTCTGTTCGAGGGTTCCCTTGACCTGTCCTCGAGCGGAGCGTTGCCGCTTTGCAGGTTGAGTCTCAACCACCTCGCTTTCCTCCCGCGCTCGCTTGGCCGATGGAGCCTTGCCATTGGTGCTCTTAGTAGGCTGCTTCGCCTGGGCAGATTCCTTCGTCTTGGAGGCAGGGGCCTCCTGCTTGCGGGCTCGCTTTGCAGGGCGAGTATCGTGATCCGCATCGTTGTCGGTATCAGAGTCCGGCTCCAGCTTCTTTGGCTGCTTGCCAGGTGCCTTCTTTTCACCGGGTGCGTAGATGCATGTGAACTTCCGTCTCTCGCAAGCCTCGCAGGGTTTGCCACCATTGCATCGCGTCTTGTGCTTTCGACAGTTGTCACAGGCCTTGAGAGCCCTTCGTGGCTTGGGCTCACCAGCATCCTTAGCCGCTCCAGTCGATGTGGCTTTCTTTTTTCCGTCTGCCTTAGACAGGTGGCTCTGTCCCGACATGTTGCTGTCTGCGGCAATATTCTCTTCCTGCATCCTATCAACGAGCTCCTGTCCTGTTTGCTCGTTTTGTGGTGATACATTTTGCTCGTCTGCTGCGGAACGAGCCTCCTCTGGCTCGTGTCCAGCTGGTGCAGATCGGCTGCTGCTTGCCTGTGCGTTCGAGGTGTAGTAGCTGTTGGAAATTACACCGCGTACGGGGCGGCTGAGTTTGGTGTGATCCACCGAGAGCCCACGCGTGTTTCGCATCAAGATCTGTGGCAGAATCGGGGGAGTTCTTCGAGAGGGTTTTTCAGTGGTGGCACCGGAAGCAAGCGTGCTTTTCTCTAGGATCTCCGTTGCTCCAGTGGCAGTCGCCGCCTCAGCGACTTGTGCATTTTGTGTCGGTGTCGCAGTCTTGGCCCTCCTCGAACGGGTGTTGTAATGAGTGACTGCAGGTTGCGGAGACTGGAGACGCAGTGCTTCCTCCTGCGCCTCCGCCGCAGCTGGACCCTGTCCACTGAGCATGGCCTTCTGCACCTGTGAGATGCGCCGATTCTTGGCGGCGACGACCTCTGAGATATCCATCGATTTGTCTGAATTGATCTCGCGCTCAAATTCGGAGAGTTCCTGGTTGAAAGCCTCTCTGTCGTCCGCGGCTATGCCTGCAGTGATGTGCTTGTCCTGGGACAAAGCTTTCTCTTTCTTCTTGACGGGCCAGGGATCGAAATAAGTGTGTACTGACCGCACGCACTCCGGTCCCTTGCTGGTTCTCTTGACGTAGTAATTGTTGGTGTATTTGGGGGGCAGTTGGGACAGATTGTCGTAGGGTGCGGCTGCTTTAGCCCACTTGGCCTCCTTCTCGGCGAATTCAGAGTCAAACAGTTCGCTAGGAAAGGTGAAGCCAGAGTCCATGATTGAAAAATAGTCTGGCCTGGTGAGTCAAGAAAAGAAGAGTAGGCGGTGTTTTGATGCAATGTCGGTTTTAGACCAGTCGTACGTAAACCGGTCGCACGAAGGTTGAGTACAGCGTACTTAGAAGGATTGCAATCGATTGACTGTGATGGTGACAGAAGACTTGGATCTCAACTCAAGCACTCGCAAGCTTGTTGGGTACTTAGTTGTGCAGAGTGGGCGCGTGAAGCGTGGGCGAATGAAGCGTGAGCAAGTCGGCGCGTCGCAACAGTAACGCGACAGCAATTTTGCTCTTCCGACTCACCGATTTCGCGTCGGAAAAGTGTGAGAGATGTCAGGTTGCGCTCAGGAATCTTTGAGTCGAGAGCGGGAGGTCGTTACCGTGTGCGAGTGTTGTTGGCAATGAGGTCGAGAGCTGATGATGCTTCGGTCGTTACAAAGCAGTTGCTCCTTATCACCCTGTTCTTTGAGGGCGAGGTCTTTTGTCGCAGAGCTTCGCAACTGTAGGACTGATGGATCTTGTGCGGAACAGCAGAAGACAAGTTGCAAAATATTGCGAGTGTGGTTTGTAGAAAGGTGAAGGAGGGGGGAGGGTACAGTTCTGGGTGAGTGGGAAAGATGCAGATAGACATCTAAGCTCCCATTGCCGACCTGCAACTGTTTCTCTTTTCGGGTGATAGTTTCTCTGGTGATTTAGGAAGAAGTTTGTCCAACGGGGCCAGTTTAAATAGTTTGACGAAGGTTGCGGCAAAGCTCGATGAAAAAACGTAGAGTGATGCCCTCGAAGTTTTGCACAATGCCAGATCATACATTGTCCAACTCAATCTCCCAAAATTTCCCATTGGGTACGCCTCTCCAAAGGCGTATCCAGAACGCTTACCACGAGGACACAATGCAGTTTGAATAGACTTGAATAGAAAGCACAATAGGAAAAAGGGTAGTATGCACTTACATGTTCCAACTCGAATTCCCTCTTTCGGCCCCGTCCAGTCATGGGGACTGCTGCTCCAGTTCTCTCCTCACTGCCTCGAGCAGAGCTGAAGTCAGATCCATTCTTCAGGTTGATCTTCTTTCCGGTCTGCTTGGCGGTCTTCTGGAGGCTGGCACGAGCCTGCTGGTTAAGCTGGGATGCAAGCTCACGATTCTCGTCGTTCAGCTTCCGGATGCGATCCTGGGGAACCCAATCATCCCAAGTGCTCTTCCAGCCCTTGTAGTGAATCTTGTAGCGGTAACCTCCCTCATCAGTCTGCTCAATCTCAATGATCTTTGCCTCGTACAGCATCTCATGGTGGAAGCACAGGACCTTCTCATCCTTGCTGTAGGGAGGAGCGGCTGGCTTGGAGGGCGCCATGTTTGAGGATCTACTATTTTCCTAGTATGTAATGAAGGTGATGTGTAGTGTACGCTACAAACGATGTACTCAAGACGGTGGTTCCAGGTAGTGACAAGGAAAGGAAGAGTGTGAGGTGGCCAAAGTGTTGAATGGATGGAAAGGGGCTGTGTGAGAGGATCTGGGGGGGAAGAAGTCGGAGTCACGGGACCAGGCGATTCAAGAAGCGCGTGTGTCGAGGTAGGCGCGACTACTCGACTAACAAATGCACTCAGCAGCCACTGCATATGCAGCTTCCGTTCCCTCTCACCAAATCACATTCAGCTGCACGACATTCAGTACTTTGACACAATTTATATGGTTCAAATGTCACATAACGTTCTCAAACACAACGGAACTCAAAACAATACTTTGCCAAAATGGCTCCCACTGAGCCAACAATCCTGGCCAACTACCTTCTGGTCCCAGCACAACTGCCTACCATCATCTCATTGAAGGAATTCGCAGACCTCTTTCCTCGATCACAACAATCATCATCACAGGTTCGGAGACTATACAGGGATCTGCAAAACCAGAGAAATGCTCTTATCGATGAGGTCTCATCCAACATCGAGACTGAAGCCAAGCGGGGCAAGGTGTTACGGCGGGAAGTACTGAGGGCGAAGAGGGAGTCTGAACACCAAGAGATTGACGATGAGATTGACATCGAAAGAGCGGTATGAGCCCCCCCCCCCCGGGTTGGCCCTGCCTGTTCATCTGAAGTGGTTCAGTGACTGATCAAGCTATAGCTCTATGGTGCAGCCTCAGGCGCGGCGGTGGCCAAACATAACATCAACACCATTATCCCCGAGCTTGACAGCTCTGTGGAGGAGCTTGATGCAGCAATACAGAGCTTGGAGAAGGAAGAGGCCGAGCTTCTACAGTCAATCAAGCAAACTGTGGGCAGCATGAGCGATCTTCGCTACGGTCGACTATCCAACGGGCAGCTGAGGAAACAAGTCCTCGAGGGACTTCAAAATGTGCAGGAGACATGTGGAACAAGATGATTTGACGCCCAAATAGGGCACGCATTATTTCGCAATTCACCTCTGGAGTAACCTATACAACAACCAAGCTTCCGTCCCAAGAACAAAGACCAAGCCGACGATTGCCACCCAAGCAGCCTAGACACCACAACACACATTACGTCGTACGACCATCCAAACCATGCTGTAGTTGGTCCTTTATCGGGCATCCCCAGGTGGGGCACCACGGCGACCACCTGCTGGGGCCTGGGCAGCAGCTGCAGGAGCCATACGGCGAGACCTAATCACCAGTCAATTGATTGTACGCTTGGGGGAGAGGAAGCCTTCGGGACAACTTACATGAAAGTACGGCTGAGGAAAGAGACACCCAGCATCATGGCCCAGCTGGGTAGGATGCTCATTGCCCATAGGGCATATGCTACGGGCACAGCGACACCATACTTGGCCAGCTCACCGTCAAAGGGGTGGAAGTATCCGTCCTTGAGCTTGAACTGGCTCTTGTCCTCCTTGGTTTCGTACAGCTTAGTGAAAGTGTCGCTGTCGGTCGTGGACAGGTTCAAGCGCTTCATGTAGATGTCCACCGGTGCAGGTGGGGGGAGAAGGTCGAAGAGCCACAGGGTGCCTGCGCCAGCAGCCCATGCGTTGCAGAGGATGGGTTGGTCATCGCAGTTCAGGTAGCCGACATGAGGGGCGTTGGGCAGGAGGGCGAGCTTGGCAGCCGACTGGTTGAATGCGGCTTCGACCTTGCCGCAGTGGCCTTCAGGGGATCATATTTAGCTTTTGCAACATACTTGTGTATTTGGACGCCTGCACTGCAGACAGACTAGAGTAGCTTACCAAAGCAAGTCTTGTTTCCTCCAGTGACCAGAACCCACCATTCCTCTGGGGTCGTCTGCTCAGCATTGACAGGCGCATACAGTGTGTCCTTCCAGTTGTCCAAGGTCAAGACGTTCAGTCTCATCTCGCCAGCCTTGGCCTCGGCAGCCTGGACGGGGTCATGTTTGTTGGGACTCGGGATGTAGGACCCGAACTGCGACCCGAACTGGCTGACATAGTTTTGGAATTGGGCCTTGTACTGCTCGAACTGTTCTCCTTGGGCCGCTGCAAGGACGGGCAGAGCCAACAGAGCGGAGGATGTTGAGAAACGCATCGTGTATGTGTGTCTGTGTGTCTGTGTGTATGTGTGTGTAACCTGGACAATCGATTGATGGGAATCTTTCAGGGGTCCTTGATGTAGACGACGGGAGAGAGCTCAGACTGTGAGTGCCTGCACAAGAGAAAGAAGAAAAAAAGTCGTGAGAGGACAGATGGAGCTACAGTACAATGCAGGTTGGTTGCTGGAGGATTTTCAGGGTTCCTGGGGCGGGAGCTACGGGCACAGGCAGGCACCAAATCCTGGGGTCCGGCTGCCCCGGTGATGTAAACAGGCGGCAGATACGGTGGGGGCGATGATAAGGTAACGCCGAAGTATACATGGCCCGTTCGAATTACCTAGGTATCTATCTACCTAAGTAGCCCCTCTACTTACCTACGGTAAGTACTTAGCAGTAGAGTATAAGTTGGAATTATTCTGTTTTCTGAATATTCATACTCTGCCTTAGGTGCTTATCCAGGTCCATGCGGTGGTATCATTCAATATGCTACCATCATGCCTTCAAACTCTGCTGTTGTTGATCAAGACTGCCTTGTCGGTGTGGACATGATTTGTAGATCCCTGCCAACATCCCTGTCAATGTCAGCACGTCGACCAGGTAGCAACAATGCTACCTGATTGGGCTTAGTCTTACATTTGCCCAGGTACCCCAAGTAGGTATCTACACTTTCATCTCTCTACCATCCTGCTGCCAAACAATACTCATTGATACCCATCCTTACATCTCTATAATCCCACAATGGTAAGTCAGAATCCACATAACCCAAGGATTCCATTGACATTCAACCAGCCTCCAAAAGTCTCAGATCAGAAGCGGAAACGCGGGCGACCGCCCGGCGCGTCAAAGGTCGAGCAAGACGCGTCCAACAGCAAGTCTCCAGTAACCAACGACGAACCTGACGCCGAGGAAGAAGCGCGACCACGGAAGCGCGGTCGCAAACCCAATGCAGAGAAACTCAACACTGCAGCGGATCTTGCCGCCCGAGATGGTTCAGCGCCACCGGCGAAGAGAGGACGGCCACCCAAGACAAGTGAACCAACTTCAACAAGAGACGCCGAAGCTCAATCCGAGCGACAGGAGAAGGACACTGGGCGTCAGCCGGGAGGTTCCTTGAATAAGAGAATATCGACTTCAAAGGGAAAGCCAAAAGATTCGCAAAGCCACGGCACTCAGGCGGGGGAGGGAGCTTCAAGCTCAGAACCTCGACGGAGCGGGCGAGAGCGACGGTCCTGGAATCCAGACGAGATCTTTGGATCAAATTCAACAACATCCGCCGATCACAAGATACCATACCGCGGACAGAAGGACGGTTCTCGAAAAGCGACTGGTGCCACCAAGGACAATACGGAAGTGGTCCAGAGCAGGGGAAAGGGCAAGGCAGTGCAAAGCAAAGAGTCGCGCGCCGAGGATGAGCCGTCAGGCGCATTGCCCAGGAGACGCACGCGAGAACACCCAGAGCCTACGAATCGCGCACAGATTTCGCCAGATGAGGGCGTTTCCTCCAAGACACAGAAGCAAGGGCGTGGTGCTGCAAAGGGGCAGGACACATTGCCAAAACGCGGCCGGCCAGCTTTGGGCAGGGAAGATAGTGGGGAGGGAAGGGCATTACAACCACAACAGGGCAACAGGACTAAGGCTCCAGGCAAGGCGTCGAAACAAGCCCAGCACTCAGAAGGCCATGGCACACAACCAAGGCGACGTGGTCGTCCCAAAGCATCAGGCGGCCCATCCCCAGCTTCGGGGCAGGACCAGCCATCAGACGCTCGTGCTCCGGCTCGAGGCCGGCCACCCAAGCCCCGTGAAGACCAAGGCGAAGCTGCTCCCAAAGCGGCACGGAAGCAAGCACAACCCAGGCGGCTGGAAACTTTGTCCGAGGAAGCAGAAAGCTCGGAGCCAGAGGAAGAATCCGAGCTACCCTTTCGGTACCTCAAAGAAGCCACGAAGAATGTCCCCCGATCCACTATATCTGACAAATGGAATCCCCTCGACGGCCCGTCCATCAACGCTGTCGGGGCCTTCCTGGCCGACGCGCAACGTCCTGTCCTTCTCCGTCTCCAAGACACCAACCGAAGGCGTGAGCACGCATCGTCCGCTTTGTCGATGGTATCCAGGCGACTACGGTCAAAGCTAGTAAAGGGTTTCCCCTTTCCAGCGCCAACGGCCGGTGCTCCCACCCGAGCCGGCTCGGGCAGCTACGAGGATGAATTTGACTTTGAGCGCACAGTCGATGCCATACAGGCGCTTGAGAACGCGCTCAACCCGCTGCAGCACTCGGTCGCGCTACTGGAGAGGGAGATCAGGAGAGAAGAGGATGCATTGGCCAAGGACTACGATTCCCTCCATAAGCTGGAGGCCAATGCAAGGTCTGAGGCCAAGAGATGGCGAGAGCAGGCAAGGAGAGAACATGTTCTTGCCCCTGGTGTCAAGAGGAAAGGCGAGGGTGGTGATGAAGAGCCCAGAGACAGCCTGGAGTTGGTGCCGAGGTCTGAGGATGATGGCCCGGGTGGGCTATTCGAGGCCTTGCAAGACGAGGAGCTTGTTACCATCTCGAAGCAGATCGGGAGTCACATGGAGAGCATGAAGGGCAACCTGCAGCAGATTGGCGGCGTCGTGCCTGCTATTGCCAAGAGCAAGGCTGCGCTGCAGCAAGTGTTGCTGAGGCATCTAGACGATGAGCAGTATGAGCGTGTCCTGATTGGATAGGCCCTGACGTCTCGTACTTTGCACCCGCACGATGCTCGAATGTAAATGTTCATGACCGACCGTAGAGGTACAACTTTGGGTTTATCTGCGTGTCCTAATTGTTCTTTGACTCCTGCGTCTTGGCAACCATAAAGAACGAGTCATACTGCCCCATGCTGGCGGGCGGCTAGCAGGTCTTGGGTGATGTGATAAACTCCAGCCACCGCAGTCCAGAACCCAACAGAGATTGCATTTGCAGGGACTACACACCGCAATGCTACTTACTATGTACACAGCAGTTTTGATTGCAAAGAAGGGAGGCTTGACACATCTGGACGAACAGCAGCAGCAGCAGCAGCAGCAGCAGTATTGTAGAGAGCAGCTTGGGAAAGGCCCGAGTCTGACCGATGTAGCACTCAGCTCGGCGGATGCATGAGTGGAAGACGTGATGGATCTGTGATGCAGCAGCACTTCTGAGGGGCATGTTTGGTTGTACGGTTCCGTGTTGCATGATACATAATAGTGGCGCGACTGCAGCCCATGCGCACACGGTGTCTATTGCACCATACATGCCTGAGTACCTAGGTAGGCACACCTGGGGTATTCACTGCCCAGGTGGTACCTCAGGTCATCATGTTATGTTCATACTGGTATTGCAATACGTGGAGTACGGTATTTCTTTCTCAGATTCGAGCCCTTTGGCAATTGAGTGACGTACATCTTCTCATCACAGCGAGTGAGGACCTGGGAAGACATCACAGACTGACACATACATAGTGTATGCCAGATCCGCATGCTGATGATCGGCATTTCCACGGAGCAATCCAGTGAAAGAAGGTTTCCCAAAAGCTCTTCACGGTGCTGATTTACCTAATTTTTAAGGTACTAGATGGCCCGTGGGGAGCTACAGTAGCTGGTACCCACCAACCCCTCCCCCTCCAAAGGTCCCTATTTTTCAATGGTGAGCGGCTTCGGACCCCGACCTTTTCCTTTTTCTCCTCCTGTGCCAGTGTTTCCTCTGCCCCTCCCCCCCCCTCGTCTAGCGCTACCCTTGTCCTTCCTTCCTTCCCTCCTCCTTCCCCCCACCTTGTCCCAAAAAGCCAGCTCTCGCACGGCCCACAGTAATATAAGTGCCTTTCTCCCGTCTTTTCCTCCCTCGTCACGCAATAACTTTTTCTCCCTCTCTCTCTACCTCTCTCATATCTTCCCCCCCCCCATTCCATCGTCACCATATCACTCCTCTCTCCAAGACATCTTTTTCTACGGGTGTGGAGAGCAAAAACGCATACGAACAGATCGTACTTGTACGTGCTTACATGCCCATCCTTCGCTTTTTCGTCCAACACGGACTCCCAAACCGGCTTCGTTCACCAGCTCAGAATCTCGGATTGCTGACTTTCAAACAATACAGAACATCAAAGAATTTCTCAATTGCTCCTGTCGGGCTATCGACAACATCAGTCATCATGGTTCAGTCGGCCATCCTCGGTTTCCCCCGCATCGGTGTTAACCGTGACCTGAAGAAGGCCACCGAAGCTTGTGAGTCAGCCCATTGCATTGCTCATCAATTGATCAACGGGGGATCCATTGGACATGATTGCTGACATTTAATAGACTGGGGCGGCAAGATCTCTCAAGACGAGCTTCTCGCTGAGGCCAAGAGGCTCAGACTCGCACACTGGAAGATCCAGAAGGATGCCGGTGTCGACATCATTCCCTCCAACGACTTTGCTCTGTACGACCATGTCCTCAGCCACATCCAGGACTTTGGTGTAAGTTTGGTCCTGCGTTTTATGATCCTGTTTAAAGATGATCTTGCTAACATGACCTTTTCAGGCCGTTCCTGAGCGTTACGCCGGCTCCAAGCTGAACCGTGTCGATGAATACTTTGCTATGGGTCGTGGTCACCAGAAGGACGGTGTTGACGTTCCTGCTCTGGAGATGGTCAAGTGGTTTGACTCCAACTACCACTATGTCAAGCCTACCCTCCAGGACAATCAGACCTTCAAGCTGGCTGCCAACCCCAAGGCCGTCGTCGAGTTCCAGGAGGCCAAGGAGGCTGGTATTGAGACCCGCCCCGTCCTCGTTGGACCTGTCTCTTTCCTCCACCTCGGCAAGGCCGACCGTGATCAGAGTGTTGACCCCATTGACCTGCTCGACAAGCTTCTGCCTGTCTACGAGCAGCTCCTTACCCAGCTGAAGGCTGCTGGTGCCACCACTGTCCAGATTGACGAGCCCATCCTGGTCCTCGACCTTCCTGCCAAGGCCAAGTCTGCTTTCAAGCCCACATACGAGAAGCTCGCCAGCCTGGGTGACAAGATCCCCAAGCTCGTCTTCACCACTTACTTCGGCGACATCGTCCACAACTTGGAGGCTGTGCCCAAGGATGTGTACGCTGTCCACGTCGACCTCGTCCGTAACCCTGAGCAGCTGGAGACTGTCATTGGTGCCCTGGGCCCCAAGACCATCCTGTCTGCCGGTGTGGTCGATGGCCGCAACATCTGGAAGACCAACTTCAAGCGTGCTATCGAGACCGTCGAGACTGCTACCCAGAAGCTGGGTGCTGAGCGTGTCATCGTCGCCACTTCTTCTTCTCTCCTCCACACTCCCCACACCCTCGCCAGCGAGAAGAAGCTCGACCCCGAGATCGCTGACTGGTTCTCCTTCGCGTGCGAGAAGGCCGTCGAGGTCACTACCATTGCCAAGGCTGTTACCGAGGGCCCTGCCTCCGTCCGTGAGCAGCTCGAGGCCAACGCCAAGTCCATCCACGCTCGTGCCACCTCCACCCGCACCAACGACCCCAAGGTCAAGGATCGCCAGGCCAAGATCGCCGAGTCCGACTACAGGCGCAAGTCAGAGTTCACCAGCAGAATCGCCCAGCAGCAGAAGAAGCTCAACCTGCCTCTCTTCCCCACCACTACCATCGGCTCCTTCCCCCAGACCAAGGAGATCCGTCTCCAGCGCAACAAGTTCACCAAGGGTGAGATCACTGCTGCTGAGTACGACAGGTTCATTGAGCAGGAGATTGAGATGAACGTCAAGATTCAGGAGGAGCTTGACCTGGATGTCTTCGTTCACGGAGAGCCTGAGCGTAACGACATGGTGCAGTTCTTCGGTGAGCGCATGGATGGTTATGCCTTCACCACTCACGCCTGGGTTCAGAGCTACGGTTCCCGTTGCGTGCGTCCTCCCATCATCGTTGGCGACATCTCTCGTCCCCTCCCCATGACGGTCAAGGAGTCCAAGTACGCCGTCTCCGTCTCCAAGAAGCCCATGAAGGGTATGTTGACTGGACCCGTTACTTGCCTCCGGTGGTCCTTCCCCCGTGACGATGTTCACCAGTCCGTCCAGGCCGAGCAGCTTGCTCTGGCCCTCCGTGACGAAGTCGTCGACCTCGAGAAGGCCGGCATTGACGTCATCCAGGTCGATGAGCCTGCTCTGCGTGAGGGTCTGCCTCTCCGCTCCGGCAAGGAGCGTGAGGCCTACCTGGAGTGGGCTGTCAAGGCTTTCAAGCTGTCCACCGCCGGCGTTGAGGACGCTACCCAGATCCACTCTCACTTCTGTTACTCTGAGTTCCAGGACTTCTTCCACGCCATTGCGGCCCTGGATGCTGATGTCCTGTCCATCGAGAACAGCAAGTCTGATGCCAAGCTGCTCAAGGTCTTCGTTGACTCTGCCTACCCTCGCCACATCGGACCTGGTGTCTACGACATCCACTCCCCTCGTGTCCCCAGCGAGGATGAGATCAAGGTCCGCATCGAGGAGATGCTTCAGTTCCTCAAGCCTGAGCAGCTCTGGATCGACCCTGACTGTGGTCTCAAGACCCGCCAGTGGAAGGAGACCAAGGAGGCCCTGGCCAACATGGTCAGCGCCGCCAAGTACTTCCGCTCCAAGTACACCAACTAAATTCATTCAACACAATGTCTGCCCAGGGTGGCAAGACAGACTAATGGGGACGATCCCATTTGACGAAGATGTCTACTAATGTGATCGGATGCAATCCGACCATCGACTTCAACATCGGCGTTCATGACAAAAGGCTCCGGGTTTTTCGAGCCATGACGGTTTTAGCGAGGCTTTGTTTTTTCAACCAAAAAGGCATTTAAGGGAAGAGGTGAACGGCGCAAAAACAAATTCAACATATACCCATACAGGCATTGTCGGGCAAAAGGGAGGGCAGGGAATTCATGAAATCGATAGATACCCTCAACGGGACTATCATCTTGGGGTCGGGTCCAGACGAAAGAGACCCGACGGCGTTAAGGATTTGGAATGATCTCATCATCATGGGAATGAAGTCGCTGCCGCTCGAAGACGGATCATGGCCATGTATCGGGTAGTAGTAAGAAGGAGGTGTTGATGAAAGGGAAGCAGGTAGAAACTGCGGACGTATCTGGTTCATCAACCGAGCTAGATACCCAAGCAATCACCCTTACTGGCAAACAATTCGTTCCATTGTTTCTTGGTCTTTCCCAACCAAATGTGTGACTTGTCTGACCGGACACTGGGCAAGGCAATGCTGCCCAGCCCAAAAATCAGGGGATTGGTCACTTCCCATGCTCAATTATGCATTCCACAGGAGCGGTAGAGAAACTTAAATGCTCCAGCCTAATGACCAAATTTAGCAAGATGATCAATCCCTGACAATTCCAGGTTTCCTAGACGACACCTCATCTCACATGCCCTCCCTCTCAGCTCGCACACACAGACGATAGACAGACAGATAGACCTCACATCAATACGAAGCTGAGAAAACCTTTTTGAGACTTGGGACAATCCCATCATTCATTTTATGAAGTGGGTATTATTTTTGTTTGGCCTTTCTTCTTCTTTTCTGGTTTTTTTTTTTTCTTTTTTTTTTTCTTCTTTTTCTTTCTTCTCGCCTGTGCTTTTCTATGGGTATATATCGCCAGAGACATGGAGGATCCATAACAACAAAAAACTTCCGGCCAACGTTTCCTAGGAGGAAGGAAGGAAAAGAAAGAGAAAAAAAACCCACGAAGACGGAGGGAGAAAGCGAAGTTGCCAAGAAAGCTCTGTAATTGATCAAGTTCCCCTAAAACCCCCGATATCTAACCTCCCCCACCGAAAGACATAGCCAGGCCATAAACACTACTACTACTTACTACTACTACAAGAACGATCTACAAGAAGTTTGTCTGCTGCTGCGTGTTTTTTTTTGCTCCAGACGAGCACGCAGGTGACAAAGGTATAATAATAACAAAAAAAGGTGTGTTTGTTTTTTGTCCCAAATCCCTGTATCTCGGCCCCCCTCCTTTTTCACCTAGATTCAAGTGTAACAAAGGGAAAGAAAAAGTTTTGAGATACAAAGGATCCAAGTCCAGTCATGGTCACGTACCAAGCCCGCCCCGATATCTAGTTTCGTCTTCTACTGAGTCTCATATGCCCCATCTCACACTCGACTACCTCTACTCATTCTTGTTGAGGAGGACAGCTTAGTGCAGCTTGGCGAACCGGTTCTTCAGAGCGGCACCGGTGGGGTAGGCAGACCCAGTTGAGTTGGATCCAGTGGGAGCGGCTGGCACGACAGTGGCCGTGACCGTCTCCTCGGCGCAGGAGTCATCATCCTCGTCCGCGGCGGAGGTGTCCTCGCCATCGTCCTCGCACGTGTCGTCATCCTCGCCGGATGCAGCAGCAGTGGACGTGGCAGCGGCGGCAACATCAGCGGTGGAGGCTAATCAACAATTTCAGTCAGTACGTTGTTCAGGTATCTAGGGGGAACAGTCAGGGCGAGAGATAAACGTACGAGATGCAGCGTTTCCAGCAACGGCGGCGGCGCTAGTCCCGGATGGTCCAACAGTCACGTAGACAGTGGAAGCAGCCTCGGTGACGGTAACGGTGGCGGCGGCAGCGCAAGTGCACTCCTCGGAGTCGGCGCCAGAGTCGGAACCGGAGCCAGTGCCAGTAACCGAGTTTCCGGATGTGTCAACGGGGGACGACTCGCTGGTGGATGAAGCAGAGGCGACAACCTGGGTCAGCGTGGCGGTCTTGGTGCCAGTGCTGTACGCAGTTGTGGTAGATGTTCCCATGGTCGTGGTGCCCTCGCCGGGGGAGCCACCGGAGGCTCCGGTCTCCTCGGGAGAGGTCTCGCTGACAATGACGGTCTTGGTGATGGGAATGGAGGTGACGAAGGTGCTGTAGTAGGTCGAGGTGGAGAGCTCAACGCTTCCGGATCCGGAGCCGGAGCCGGCGTTGGTGATGGTGACAGTGACGGGGATGGCAGAGGTCATGGTAGCCACGGACGTGGACACAATGGTGGAGGTCTCAGCCTCGCACTCGTCATCCGCATCCGAGGTGGCCTCGGGGGAAGCAGCGGAGATGGCTGAGGGAGCCTGAGTGGGTGCGGGGGCAGTGGCGTTGCCGAAACCAACACCAGATGCGGCTGGGAAAGCACCACCGGTCGTGGAAGCGGCCAGGGTGTGGCCGGTGATTCCACCCGTCGCAGCAACGGAGAGGATGCTCGATGAGGCAGCCTCGGCGGCTGTGACAGGGCAGATGGTGGTGGCAAGTTGGATGACGTCGGTGACGACGACGGTAGACACCTGCTCGGGAGCGGTGGATGCCAGGTTGGTCAGGGAGGCAGAGTTGGCCGGGCAGTCGGTGACCGTAGCGGCACAGCTCAGCACCGTCCGGACGCTGGTGGTCAGCACGGTGAGCGTGGTAAGCTCTCCACCAGCGGCCGTGGACTCGTTCATCCGGCGGTAGTTGAAGTGAGGGTGGCGGGGCAAGTTGGTGGCAGAAGCCAGGGTCGCGAGACCCAGGGTAGCGAGGACGGCCTTCATTTTGTCTTTGGATTCAGTTTACTCGTTCGGGTTCTGGAGTTGTCTTCTTCTTTCGGTGCTCTTCGGGAGTGATAGAAAGATCGTGGGGTTGGCTGATCAGCGACAGTGAATGGAAGTCAATTCCGGGGGAAGGAGGGCAGACACAGTATGCACACTCGTTCGGTCAAAAGAAGGTATTGGGGTTGGAAATGAATGAGTAGCTAAGCTGCTGTTGCTTGCCGATAGACGCTGTTCAAAAAGAATGACGGGGGAGAATGATCGTGGTCAGGCTCCGGTTGAGGTGAGGAGAGAAGGAGGGAAATATACGACACCGCGAATGGGCGGCGAACAGCCCTTTTGAGCAGAGCGGCTGCAGGAGGAGTGGCACCTCTCTCGGTGATGGTCCCATTCGATGAGACCGTAGGCAAATTCGTTCAGGAGCCACTCTGTGAGAGCAGTCCGGGGTGTCTGCATGATCCAGGACCAGGAGCGGGTCCCCAGCACTGCCTGTGAGTCCTTTTGGACCTGCCGCCTCGCCCGGGTATACATACATAGGAACAGCCCTTAATCAATTTCCTGATCCACCGTCTAGACCAAAGGTGGACGTGCCTGCGTGGGTGCTTGGGCCAGTCGGCGAGCAGCCCTCAGCTTCAAAGAATTGATGCACTGGTACGGGTGGGGTGAAATGTCATGTTTCTCGGCGCAAGAAAAGGTACGAGGACCAGGAGCCGCCCTGGCAAGGCAGGGCACCCCTGGGGGCAGTCAGGGGTAAGATGCAGGAACGGGCGCAGCAAGGAGGTGGCATGGCCCAATCATGGTCCGGAACTGCACCCTGATCCGGTAGGCAACATGGGACTCACCCAGGTTCGCTCCATCGCCAAGGAGAAACAAATTGACCAGAGGGGTGGCCACAGAATCGGCGTTTCCATCTTCATGGGCAGGCCATGTCAATTGTACACGCCACACCTACCCACCGCCCGTTCGGATGGAATGCCTGTCCACTGGTATGACTGCTCTCACCAGCAACTGCGTCGAGCTTTGTTGTGCTCCTGGTGGTGGTGGCGGGGTCACTCACTGACTTGAAAGAGTCTTCAGCTGGGGTGGTAGTGTGGTGGAGGCCGCCATGGCGTCGAGAACAGCCTTGTGGGAATTATGTACCAATATTGTAATTTCATAAGGCACAGATCTTCCCCAGGGCTTTACATACATAGATAGATGCTATGTATGCAAGTGCGTTCTCGATGACTAGCATCTTCTGTGAGCGAAGATCAGGCCCGATGATCCGGGGAGGGTTTGATGAACGAAGTCCAAACAAAGTTGATGCGAGAAGCTAAAAGGCCCGGGCTTCCATTTCTACCCCGACGGTTCTCCCGCTGTACTCTACATACAGTAGACTATTCTTGCTAGTGTGTGTGCTGTGTACTGTGGTGAGTGGCAGGCGTGGCAGGATCGCAAGATGCCTGGGTGTCTCGCAGATCCTTCCTCAGGTGGCCGGGCGGCTGGGTATTTGTGTCTGTGTTCCCCTTCTAGACTCTTAGACCTTGTCCGTCTGCCCGTCACGACGCCTGTCGTGTAGCGCTCGGCGGCAATAAAAGCAAGTCCTGGGTCCAGCAATGCTCTGGATTGGCTTCCTTTCCTGGGTTCCGTTGGTTCCATGGAGTTGAATCATTCCAGAGGCTGGTTGCACAGTTGCACGAAATTGGCACAAAGACGGGGAACGAGGATACTGCCTGTACACTTGTTGGTATCTGGTGTATGTAGCGTGCTGTGTAGGTAGATACTGTAGTGAATAGTGGATCTCTCCGTTTCCGCTTGTGCACGGTCTAAACAAGAGGCCGTCAGGTCCGTCATGGTGGTGCCTGTATCAGCCGTTGTGCGATGACAGCGGGAGGGGAAATCTAGTGCGCCTGGTGACGACAACGCATGCTCTTGTTGGACTGACGAGCAGCTGGGTCTCAAGTACGGAGTACTGTGTAGCCAGAAAGTGTCGTTCGAGAAGGCAGCGGCTTCTCCGTCGGGGCCTGTCTGCCTGCCTGCTTGTCTGCCTGTGTATGTATGATCCTCGTCGGACCCGGGATGGCAGGATAGTCCCAGCTCAGGCGAAATGAGCGTGGCCGATTGGTGGAGCACTGAGGTTCGCGAAGATCCAATATCACGGCCTGCCATCTGGCCTGATGTGGTCCTGTCAGTCTCTGCACTCGGACCAACAGCTGGACCCAGCAGGGTCGAGAGTCCAGAGTCCAGAGTCCAGACTGGGTTTTTTTGCCTTTCTCTCTTTCTCGCGTGGCCCACCGGAACCGGGAGATTGGCAGAGACGAAGATGCTTGGCCCTCCCAGATAACCCTTGGGAAGTAGATCTCGTCTGTTGTACGGATCCGTAGATCAGCACAGCAGTGACATCTCGGCTGTGGTGTGCCGTCATGCCATATCATGTCATGGCCAGCACATCAAGCTTTTTCCATGCAGATAGGGACACATGCCAAGTCGCAATGTGGTTATCCTTTCTGGAAGGACTGTTGCATTAGTATGTAGTGTAGTGTAGTGCAGTGTAGTAGCCCGTAGAATGCTGAAGAAGAGTCGAGATTTGCAGGATCGAGGGGAACAAAGAAAAAACCACCCAAAAAAGGAGGCCGGCCGAGGTAAGGGCGTAGCAGTCGACCTGTTTCACGGGGCCAAGCCGCAATTTCCCCACGCTGTGGAGCCAAAGCAGGGCCTGGGCAGCCAGGGCAGCCAGGGAGTATAGGTGCACTAATCCTGTTGGCTGGGGTGTGCCTTGCAGGTGTTACTGGTGTGTTACTGGTGCTCAACACGATCAATCCGCACACGCCCCCCTCCCCCATCGCCCCTCCTACACAAAACTCAATGTACCAACGTACTTTAACTCCTCACGCCAACAGAAAGGATCACTCATATACCTACAGTACACCACCACATCAACAGGTCAACCTTAATAGATTGACACTACTCTATATGTACTCTACTCCGTAAAATGAGGTCCCCACCATTTCCCGCCCTACGGCCGAAGAGGCCTCGTCAACAGAAGACGCATGCAGCTCTTGCTAGGCAGTGTCGCAAGATGATTGATCATGGACAATCACGGCTTCATAAGCCGGGTTGCCCCCTCCCTTGGCCCCCTTTCCCTCATCCTTCTTTGTTAATTGAGTTAATTGATCTATTTTTTCTGATGGCTGTCATCTCGTTTCCAGAAACCTCTCATGCTTTGTCGGCCCTTATTTCCCCATGAGCTAGATGTTTTCAGCTACCACGTATGTAAACTCGTCAGCCTTGGTCATGGCCCGGATTTTGAACGATGGGATGAGATGAGATGGGATGGAGATGGAGATGGAGATGGGATCTCGTCAATTTCCTCGGCTACATGGCTAACCCCTGGCTCGGATTCGCTACGAGCGAGGCGAGCTTCTGCGCGAGTGATCAGTGATTCTCGATCGCACGTTGACGTCTGTGTGGTCCTCCTCCAAGCAAGCACGCAACTCGTGCTCTGAGCACAGCTCATCCTCGACTCTGTCCGGAGACCTCGCTTGTGGTGATATACGAACGGGTCTGGGTAGCACTACTTAAGTAATCTATCTATCCTACCATCTCGTGAGATATCTGCTGTTCGTGACGTTCTCCTAAGTTCTTGCATTCACTGTCCAACCTCAGGACCGTGGATGTCTGAGAGGGACGGAGTCAATACGTCTTCTCACCAGGAGATCTATCTCCATGAAGTCCCCCCCCCCCAATCATGGCCTCTCCGACCATGGAGACATAGCAACTGTCGAGAAGCCACTTTCAACAATTGTGCCCGTCACTGAGCTATTTAGACTATTCTTTTCTGGTCACTTGGCAATCATCACAAGGCAAAACTCTATCACCACGCAAGTTGAGTGGTGGCGGCCGCCGTAATTGGATCCAGATGCATCCGACTCGCGGGAGGGCAACATTGAAGTACATAAGTGGGGGAGGGGAGTCCTCTACCATCTCCATATCGGCCAGACAACTTCACTACACAGTACTATGTAATAGGATCCAGTCACAGGTTATCTCTTCCTCCTGTTTTCTATCTCAAGGAACTTTAAGCATGACCCAAACGTTGTTTGCTATCATGACAGACACACGGACACTTGCTCACCGCCGTCAACACCACACACCACACAGAACCCTTTTGTGAGACATACGAGGTTGGCTAGGAAGGAAAAGAATGTCCAAACCCGGACGCCAACGGCAGTCTGCGTCTGATCGGCAGAAGGAAAACATGCATAGATCCGTACTACCCTGACGACCTACCTATTACCTGTCCAGGCTGTCGTGCGTACTCCGGATGCTTGCTGCAGTGTGGCCGTCTCCCGTCCGTCAATGGTGACACCCGGTGCCGCGTGCGAAGGGAAGGGGAAAAAGAAAGGGAGGGGAATCGTGGTCCTACCGCCACCCCCTCCTGAAGAATTGGCTACTGACGCCATCATGTGCGTGCAAGATCTGAGTGTTTCTGGTGATGTTTGCTCAAATTGGGCGTTGTGCTACGAGGTGTGTGTTACATACTTATGTAGGGAGGGTCGTAATATTGGCATCTGCCTCACGGGCAACGGCTTCACGGGCAACAACACCCAACGCAACTATTGTTGCTTGTCAACACCGAGGCAGTACAGGATCCGAGAAAGATTATAATCCTGAGAGGTATAAGATGGTGCTGCTTTTCCCATATTCAAGGTCTGCTATGAACTGGCTTTTCTTTTTATCAGCTCTCTTCAGCTGCTCGTTGCATCGATGGCTCCCATGTCGTGGGGAGTCTGGAACAAGACCAGCAACACATCATCTTGTCAACTTTCAAATATTCGCCTAATCAACATCTTCTCCTCGTCCTTGCCATCCTTCTCATCCTTCTCATCATGTGGTACCTGGACAACTTTCCATACACTGCTCCGTCAGGGACCACACACACACACACACACACACAGTCATTGAGTGCCTGCTCATGAGCAGCCTACATCAGTGACCTCCTTTTCTTTCTTCTTTTTTTCTTCTTTTTTTTTCCTGTCTTTTTTTCTGTCCTTTTCCTTCCTTCCCCGCTGTAGCGGGAGAGATCATATATATACACAACCATTTACTCAATTTACGGTCTCTCTACGGACTCCAAGAAGTCCGACGACGAGGTAGGGTACCCAACCTGCTGCCCATCTGCATGTGTCCCCGTCACTGACAAGTAGCAGCAGAACCGTCTCCATCACACTCATGGAGGGCTACAAGCCACACATCGAGCTGCTGGCACTGGGATGCAAGGTGACAGACCTTCCGGTCTAGCTACTACGCAATCCCCCCGCCGGGTTAGCTGCTATCGATTCCTTAACTGGCTGGTACGTCCTCGCACCGAAGTCGCATGAGCACTACCGAGCTAAACATCAGCCGTGCTTGGGTACAGAGGCTGTCCTGCACCCGGATCCATTCGACCCAGTTAAGAGCTTCCGAGACGATTTCCGCGGTGTCTCCTGGGACAGCCGGATGACGAACGGGATTATGGGGAAGTCCCACCCGTCTTTCTGGGACTGGCAGTTTGCGGTCTTCTCACAGATCCCGTGGGAGGGCCCTTTCTGGAAGGTCGACCCTGGTTTGGGTGCAGAGGAATGGGCGGTCGGGCCTGATGGACAACGGCATGTCGAAATCCAGGCTCCGAGGTCGTCATACCCGGATGGCCTCGTACCTGAACCACCCTACCTCGAGATGATGGATGGGCAGGACCGGCGGCTCCTCTTCAAGTGCCCGCTCTGCCCAGGGCTTGGCCAGGTCGATGCTGGCCGCTTCCAGCTCCACCTGAACCAGCGCCATTCTGGGTGGGAGCATCGGTGTGGAGGTTGCGAGAGATGTTTCTCCAGCAAGACCGCTCTCGATACACATCGGGAAATGAACGTATGTATCCGCCAAGAGGTCCTCGACGAGGCTGCAGAGTTCTTTCGGCAGTGGCTATATTAATACCCTGGGCCGAACGCAAGGCCAGGTTCCAATGGCTTGCCGTAGCGGCGGACAACCTCGCAATTGCTCGTGCACGGATAACGATGGCCAGGCTCAGCATACCAAGCCACTGCATTTCCGCACGTAAGTCTCCCGCGTATAGCACCCTACGAGCGTACCTAAGCCTCTGCTAGGCCTTCCTTTACGTCCGGGCCTTCTCATGCGGATCGACACGCAGCATAGAGCAACCAGTCTACCGAGGACCTCGAGATGATCCTTGAGACGGTCTGTACTAGGCGTAAGACTCGTCTCCTGGAAGAGGAACTGCAGGTTCCAAGGACGAGGCCCAGCGAGTTCGAGAAAACTGCTAATAGATCTTCCAGAGCTACGGCAATACTCGGGAGGAATTCGAAGCCTACCTCCTCCTTGATGGCGAGATCTGTCCCTTCCATATCTCGAGCCATCACCACCTGCGTGCACGCGGCTACTCTCTCGGCCTTCTGCGTTCCATACTAGCATCGTCACGCTTCCACGACTAATGCAATAAAGCTACGGATGAACTCGGCCTCTACGAAGCGGACCTGAAGGTCTATTAGGAGCGCCTGCTCTATGTGATTATTCACGCAGTCTCCCAACAGGCTATCGGGGCTGTCAACGAGGTTACTGACCGGTGCTCGCCGGGGTTTATAGATAAGGTGAAGTGGCTAATCACAGACCGGAGGGGCCTCCCCATCACCCCCTTCGTGCATCACCCATTCCAGTTTGTCCTCGCCACAAGAGGACCTCCAGAGACAGCGTCGACAGGCATGCCGAGAAGTTCGTTGACGACTGCCCAGGTGAGCGGGCCACGAAGGCGTCCGGCCAACAGGACATCGCACTCATCCTCAGTCGGGTGCGAGAGCAACTGCGACACCCTCAAAACCATTCACCCGGAGGTGGCGGTTGCGCACGAAATAGCCCGTGAGCAATTGATGCGGCCACCTCCATCCCAGCCGGCACAGGACGCATCACAGAACCCGGCCTCGTCGAGGGCGTCATTGAAGCGCCCGCGCTCAGACGACGAGGAGCCTCCATCGGGTCCCAAGCGCCGGTATTCGCCGCGGTTGGCTGCTAGATCACGGGCAGGAACCGCTAGCATGTCGCCGTTGGTTAATGAGCTGGGAGGTACCGAGGACGTGGGGGCCCCCGATGTGCTGTCTGGTCTAATGGAGGTAGATGATAGCAATGGCGAGGAAGATGCGCTGTTCGATCCAATGGAGATAGATAACAATAAGGACGAAAATGGACGTGGGCGTGGACGCAAACGTGGGCGTGGGCAATGGAAGAAAGTCGAGATAGAATCGTTAAACGGACATGATTGTGGATTGGATGCAGCCTGGTTAGGCAGGCGGTGGGCTGCCTGCCATTAAAGGCCAGGCGGCAGACTCTGCACCTACATAGAGGGCCCTACAGCCATCTCCACGATGGCCTCACTTTCTCTCTAGACACAACAACCACGAATGAACCTATTGCACCTATCTGTTTTTGACCGTACGATCGTACAGAAGCCTAACCAACATAGCCTTTCGTTGTCGAAGTCTGATAGGGCGATGGCGGTGACGACGGGGAGGGGGAGGAGTGACTTGCTCTGTGGCGATGGATGTATCGATGACTCTTCTATGCACGGCGACCGCCTCGTTAGGGGTGGTGAAGATTCGCGTGGAAGGGTACATATGTGGACCAGAAGTGAGTGCCAAATGGGATGGGCGTGGAGATGAGGCTATCACGACCAAAGAGAGAGAGAGTCTGCCGGTATAGAAATGAACGGGTCAGGCGGCAGAACGCCTTACATCAACATTTCCATTCTAGACCTACGATAGCCTCACTTCCTCCATAGACAACACCAACGAATGTACCTTTGCACCTATCTGTTTACCACCGTACGATCGTACTAAGCCTAACCAGCAGTATATACAATATCCAACCTCTCAGCCTCTTCATACTGTAGAGTATAATAATATTTTATCCCGCCGTTGTCAACGTGTATACTCAATTGCCCAGAAACACCACAGAACTATACAACGCGCCATCTTGTTTACGCTCCTTGACGCCTCACTCCCCGTCCCAAAACCCATACAACTACATATATATCTAACTATTCAGGACGATCCACCCCCAGCCCCTAGCATTACACTTTTTTGTTGTCTCCAAAAGTTCCAACCAACAAGAGGACCCGACACACAAAAAAAAAAAAAGGTCACGAGGACGTCAGCTCAGCAACCCTCCTCTCGAGCTCGGGCACCTGCCTCAGGAGGACCTCGAGGTCCTCCCTCTCGTCCTCGAGCCTCATCCTCCTCTCGGCGTCCAGCCTGGTGAAGACGTAGCCGCCCTGGCCGTCAAACTGCAGTATGTGGCTGTGGTACTTCCACAGCGAGCGGCGGTGGCTCACGGTCATGAGCGTGATGCCCAGCGCCTTGGCCCGGTCGTACATGACCTTCTCGGCGTCCAGCGTCACCGACGACGTGCACTCGTCCAGGATGGCGTACCGCGGCCGGTGGTAGAACAGCCGCGCCATGGCGACGCGCTGCTGGAGCCCGCCCGACAGCACGTCGCGCCACTCGGCCTCGGCGTCCCACCCCTCGCCGTAGAGCGTCACCAGGCTCTCGAGGTCCAGCGTCCGGAGGATGTCCAGCAGGTCCTTGTCCGTCACGCCCTTGGCGCGCATGGTGCGCAGGCCGTCTGGGTAGATGATCTGCTGGCGCAGGGACCCGCGGGATAGGTAGGGCCGCTGTGGGATGTAGAAGATGTCGCTGAAGGGGGGCTTGTGCACTGTCCCGCCGTAGACGGGCCACAGGCCGCCCAGGATGCGGAAGAGGGAGGACTTGCCGCAGCCGTTGGGGCCGACGACTAGGAGGTGGTCGCCCTGTTTGAGGGCGAAGGAGAGGGCCTTGACGAGGACATCGCCGTTGGGGGAGATAATAGGTCTGGTTGGTCATGTGTCAGTCTCTGGCTGTGCCGACGTAGTGGTGGTGGTGGTGGTGAAATCAGACTTACACATCGATGAACTCAATATCCTTGCTCTCGACAACCTTGCCACGGCCCTTCAACACGGCCTCGTTGTCCTCGGTGCCTGCGCTGGAGACCAACTTCTTCTCAAAGTGGCCGGACTGGATGTCATCCATGACCTCCAACAGCGATGCCACCCGGGAGGTGTAGCCTGCAAGCTCCATGATCTCCCTGTACGAAAACATGATGCGGCCAAAGGCGTCAGAAGCCGACAGCAGCATCCGCCGGTTCGTGACGAACAACTCGGTCCTGTCGCCCATGTTATGCGTAACCGCCCCGGGTATCTTGACGAAGACAGGCACGCTGCACAGGAGCAGTCCCAGGGCGCCCCAGAAATACTTAATGACAAAGTCCTCCATGAACCCATGGTAGAACCTCCGGCTCAAGATGTAATTAACATGCTTGATCAGCGTGAAGTAGCCCTTGTCGAGCGTGTCCTTCTCGACCTCGTGGCCCGCGTACAAGGCCACCTCCTCGCTGTAGTCTATCAACCTCGAGTGCTGGAACCGGAACTCGCCCTCCAGCCTTGCCTCGTCGGCCACGTACTTGCCGAAGGGTGGTGTGAGCGCCCTCATGACACCGGCGGAGAGCTGGACAAGCAGCGACATGAACATGACGCCCTCGCCGCCCACGCTGTTGGACAGGGACCAGGTGTATATGGTCATGTCCAGTATCGGCTTGGCCAGGTTGCTGTACAGCTCGGCCAGGCTGTTGGAGAACTTGGCAACGTCGACGGCGATGAGCTGGTCCGGGTTCTTGATGCGGTCGTCCAGGGCGGAAATGCCGTAGAAGGTCAGCTTGGACAGGTACTTGTCGTGGATGTGGTGCGTGAGCCGTGTCCGGTACTTCAGGGACAGCTCGGCCTGGTGCCACGACAACATGGAGTTGGTGAAGGTGGCCGGCACGGCAATCAGCATCCACCAGACGATCCTCATCATGAACTCCCTCCCGTTCCCCTTGACGAGCGCCTTGACGATGGCGCCGTCCATGGCGGCCACCTTGAGGCTGATCAGGGTCCTGACCACCAGGAAGAAGCTGTGGCTGATCAGCAGCCTCGCCTCCTTGCTCCTCCACCCGGGCACCACGATCCTCAGTAGGCGCAGTAGGCTCCGGAAGAACTCCCGGTTGAGCTCGACCCTCCTCTTCTTGCTTGCGACATCCTCGTCCGGGGCGCTGCCCGTAGTGCCGCTCCGATCGGCGCGCTTGGCGGCTTCCTGCGACGAGGCGGCCTTCTGCTCGTTGATGGCGTTGCAGACCCGGTTGATCAGGGCGACGAAGAGGGTCAGGTAGACGGCACGGGATATACGTGTGCGGTTGGCGAGGTAGAGGCTTGTCAGGTGGGAGATGATGGAGCGGACGGTGCGGTCTCGCTGGCCTGGGGTTGGGACTCGAGAGAAGAGTTTCGACTGGGAGGCCATGATGGGCTGGCTGTATGTAGTCTTTCGGGACTCGAGTCGGTGGCAATCAAGTCCAATCCCATTCAATGGATGGCTGGATGGTCGGACAGAGGGTGGAGGACATATAATAGACAATAGGCCGTGCGGGGAGCAGAAATGCAAGTAGGCGGCTTCGATCTCGAGAGGCTGACATATGTCAACAAGAGGAACAATGGCGAGTGCTCACAGTGATGGCACCTCGTGGAAAGCCAAGTCCAGTCAGGTCAAATCAGATGGATGAATGAATAATAGAGCCAGGCTGACAGCAATCTTGGCGCAAGATGATCATGTTACCAGGCGCGCAAGGGAGAAGAAACCCAAAATGACAATAACGTCGTCCCCAACAGGAAAGTCAGTCAGTGATGAGCGGGCGGGTGAAGTGGGTGACGCCAATAAGACACGCCCCTAGCTTCCCAGTTGACCCCACTGAGACGGAACGCCGTGGGTGGCCCGAAGCGAACAATCACATGTGATTCCAGCACATACACTGCTGTACCTAGGTACTTAGGGCACCTAGGTAATTACCACTGTGGGTAGGTACTCATGTACCTAGGTAATCTGGGGAAACGTGGCGGTGCAGTGACTGGAGTGGCTGCGACCAGGCATTGATTAGTAGTGGCTGGTGTCCTCTCATACATAGTATACGCATTACCTATTTACATACATACATATATCAAGACCAAACAACCATTCTCAACACAACACCACACCACACACCACCCAACATATCATGCTCCCTCCTCACTTCCCAACCTGTCTCCTCCTCCTGCTCGGCATCGCGGGGTTCTTCCCCCTAGCAGCCCATGCCAACGTGGAGAAGACAATCTTCCTGGGCCCGGAGCCCCTCGACGTGCCGCAGCACCAGCAGCGCCCGGCCCTGGCCGCCCTCAACCTCGACGTCCTCAACCCCGAGTCCTCCTGGTCCCTGAGGACACGCCTGGACGCCACCTTCCCGGCGGCGGGGGGCTTGGAGAGGGGCACGCCCGCGTGGCTCCTGCTGGACGACCTCGTCGAGGGCCAGAGGTATGAGGTGCGCATATGCTGGCTGGCAACGGTGAGTTTTTTCTTTGTCTTTTCTTTACATTTCCCTCTTATTCTCCCCCTTCCTTCTTGAAATATGCATGTATAAACGCATATATGCATATATGGCATGCATGCGCGCATCATAAAGTGAAAGAGGTCAAAACATCAAGAGATATCTAATACACACCACGCACATATACACCCGGCCCACAGCAGCCAACAGAGTTCCACCTGGAGACATACACCCTGCCCGCCGTCTTCGATGACCCAGAGCTCATCACCTCGCTCTACAACTACTCCATGACCCGCCAGCCATCGTCGCTATCACCACCACCACCACCTACCCCCAAGGAGGACCGCCAGCCGTCCTCTCCTCTCTCCACCCTCTTCCTCCGCGTCGACGCGGCGGCCGACTACTTCACCACCGACCGGGCGCTGATGGCCCGCCCGGAGCCCGTGCTGGTCGACATCATCCTCGACCCCTTCGTGCTCAACGTCCTGCCCCGGACGCTGCTGCCCACCGTCGGCTACCTCGTCCTCGTCGCCGCCCTGTCGTGGGCCCTCTCGACCCGCCTCGTCATGCCTTGGCTCAGGGGCTGATGGTCGAGGAGTCTTCCGAGGCAGACCAGCAGGAGGAGCGGAAGAAGCAGTAAGTGTGTGTGTGTGAGTGAGTGTGGGAGAAGAGAGGGGAGGGGTGGGAGAGAGAGAGAGAGAGAGAGCCCGAGAGGTAGAAGGTCAAGGATTGCCTCGGCATATCTGCGCCCCTTTTGTTTTTCTTTCTGCACGCATGCAGACATGTAGCTAGTTTACTCATGATACCACGTAATGACTCTTGCAACAGCCAAGTAACAGGACTCTTGGCCATGCCACAGCCCCCCTTCCCAAAAATAATCCGTCTATTGTAAACATTTTGTCTCGCTTCTCGTATAACTTCTTCTTGTTGGCATAAGTCACTTCCCCCCCCCCCTCCCCCAACCTCCAAACCCCTTCCATATCGATGGTCGGCATCAAGGTAATCTTGACCTCCCGTCGGCTAGATCGACATGTCCAGCCCGGCCCAGTTCATCTTACACTGTACAAACACACCTCACACCTGCCTACACGCCCTACACAATCCAGCCGTGACCAGACCGAGCCCTCAAAAGAAAGAACCAATGCCACCCCTTAATCTGCCCCTCCCCCCTAATAAGCCGGGTTGCTACCATAAGGATGCGACCCGTGCGGGACATGAGGCCCCTGTGCCTGGTACGACGACTGGGACGGGTACTGGCCCGGCGGGGGAGGAGGCATGTATGACGGGTTGAACCCGCCGTAGGCCGGTGGTTGTTGTTGGTGCTGCTGCTGCTGCTGTGGTGGTTGCTGGTGGCCGTAGCCCTGCGCGCCGAAGTGTGATGGCGACTGGCCGTACTGGTGCGCGGGCGTCTGGTGCGACGGTGATTGCCCGTACGGGTGCGCGGGCGACTGGTGTGATGGGGAGTGGCCGTACTGTGAGGGTGGCTGGCTGTACGACGCGTGTTGCTGTGGTTGGCTCTGGTAGCCATGCGCCGGCGGGGTCTGGTGCTGGGCGGGCGTCTGGTGCTGCGAGTGCACTCCTGGTTGGTATGTCGTCGGGGGCGCAGGGCCGTTGTAGCCGCCTTGGTGGCCCTGGTTCGAGTATCCAAAGTTTTGGTTCTGCTTTTGGGATCACATGTCAGTCTCTAGGCCTTCTCTTCTTCTCCATAGCGATCCCCTCCCAGGCAGTCCTCCCAGACACCAATAGAGCCAGATCCCAAGCAAGTTGTAGCAAACGTACCGAGGAGCTAGACTGTCCCCCAAACATATGCGCCACGCCGCCCATCAGGCCCCCGGAGCCATGTGACTGGGCGCCCTGCCCGCTGTGATAGCCCTGCCCTTGCTGCTGCTGCTGTTGCGCCGGCTTGCTGCCCGAGGAGAACAGGCCCGACGCGATCTGCCCGACGAGCTTACCGCCGAGGCCGCCCGACGACGACGAGCCGTGCTGTTGTTGTTGCTGCTGGTGGCCGCCGCCGGACTGGTGTGTAAGGCCGCTTATGACCTGGCTCGCGAGGCCGCCGAAGGGGCTGCTGCTGGGCTTGTGGTTGTTTCCGCTCTGTTTGCCGCCGAGTAGCGCGTTCATGGCCATGCTCTGCACACAAGCGACGGGGGGTTAGCCATCTTTCGTAGGTGTAGAAACAGGTGTGTCGGTCGGACGTGATCGAAGCAGAACGCGTCCGACACACCCGGGAGATGGGGAGGGTTGTTAAGGAGGAGAGGGAGGAGAGGGAAGAGAGGGAGAAAAGCTTACACCCAGTCCCCTGTCGCCCGTGGGCCCGTCGCCGCCCGCGATGCCCCTCGCGTTGCCGGCCTCGTCGGGCATGACGGGCTCCATGGTGCCGTCCGGGTGCTTGACGGTCTGGGTGCCGTCCGGGTGGGTGATGAGCTGGGGCTGGCCCGGGACGCCGTAGGGGTGCTCGACGGCGGAGGCGGGCGTGCCGCCGATGGGGGCGGCGTCGGTCGGCACCTCCCACTGCGAGACGCCCGTCGAGAGCTGGACGAAGTAGTACTTCTTGCTGTTGGCGTCCCACTGCGCGATCCAGCCCCAGGGGAGCTGTGGCGGGGCGAACGTGGGGCCCTCCTGGCCCGGAGAACCTGGGCCCGACATTGTTGTGTGTGTGTGTGTGTGTGTGTGTGTGTGTGTGTGTGGTTTGTTGGGTTTGTTTGTTGGTTGGTTCTTCTCGTCCTTTGTTACCGGATAATTGTTCGAAGAGGTTGGGAGAGGATTTGTCGCCTGAGGAGAAGGAGGGGTTAATCGCAGTTGCTGGGGAGGTTGAGGAGGAAGAGGAGGAGGAGGAGGAGGAGGAGGAGGAGGAAGAGGGAGAAGAGGGAAAAAGCCGTCAGGAGATGATTGTGAGCGTGGAGTGGGAGGACGAGGATGGCGGGAGAGGAGGGGGGGAGGGGGAGTTAGAAGCCAACTTGGGCTCGGCAAAGAATTATAGAAGATAGAGATATGGGCACGCGTTCGTATGTATGTAGATCCAGATCCAGGGTCCAGGCCCAACTCTGGGTCCAGCTAGCTACAAGGCCCGGGCTCAATGATAGCAGCAGCAGCAGCAGCAGCAGCAGCAGCAGCAGCAGCAGCGCGGTTGATCACCAGCCAAGGTGTCAGTCAAGGCAGTCAAGGCGCAGAGGGGAACACTCAGGTGACAGATGATAATGGTGATGTAAAATGTAAAATATAAAAATAATTACCTAGGTCGATAAAGTCACCCAACCCAATGCCAAAAGGAAAAAAGAAACAAATAACAAATAACCCCAATAACACACCAGCGCACGTAAAGGTGCTGTGTGGATGGATGTGTACGGTACTTACTTAGCAAGTACGTACAAGTGTGCTGTAATTGCTGTGTCTGCCCAACGCGAAGATCACAACAAGCGTCACAAGGTTTGGGAAAAGGATGGGAGAGATGATAGATGATGTACCAAGGGCTTATTTCCCAATCTGGCCGCTGATACGGAGTCTGTCTGTCTGTATGTATGTGTGTTTATACTTAAGTATGTATGTACAAAGTACGGAACCAGATTTGAGATCCCAAAAAGAAATCTCCAACCAATTCATTCCCCGCAGCAGAAAGTCGTCCTCGTTAAAAATGCTGATGGTTACTATGATGATGATGTTGATGATGATGATACTAACGGCGCGACTCAAGTTTACCAAGACCTGATTGACGAACGGACGCAGGGGCGAGTGGGTGGACCAAACACATGCCTTACCGAGTGATCAGGGCCACATGACGACAAACATGGCCTTTTCTCTTCTTTCTTTCTTTCTTCTTCCCTTCCTTTCCCTTCCTTCCCCTTCCCTTTCCTTGTCTTCCCTGTGTGTGTGTGTCTGACTGACTGACTGAATGACTGACTGACTGGACGACTGTCTGAACTCCCTCCAAGATGGGGCCAAGCATTCTCAGCTCAAAACGGATTAATGAAATGGAGGAAAAAACACAGCCCCCATCTCCCATCCTCGCCAATCAGATGGGTCATGTTTGCATGTATTACTGGATGCAGTGGAATCTACCAGGCGGCCTCTGCCTTTCTGTAAAGAGAGAAAGCTACCTAGTTTTTAGCCACCTGCGCACCTCGCTGCCTCGTACATAGGCAGATACGCCGTCATGACGGCTGCTGCTGCTGCTGCTGCGCCCTTGATTGGAAGCTGAGACAGGCACACGCCCGCCCACATGACATCCTAGCCACATGCTCCAGACACTCAATACTCACTAAGTACTCACTCACCTACTGTCGTCCTCCAAAGAAAAAAGAGAATTAGACACTTCTCATGCTGATGCCAAGTCAGCATAAGACCAAATTAAATCACTACGTTCCGTTATTTTCAAGAAAGAGACCTCAGTGAAATAACATGATCAACCAACAAGAGATCAATAAAGACTTCAGTAACCTTTTGATATTCGGTAGATAATTCCCAATCGACACGGCATCACCCAGACTTGCCAGCTCTGGGCAAGAGGGCAGTCATTTTCATCTTCATGTTGAGTCCTGTATGCCTTCTTATCTCTCCGCCTTGGCCTCAGTGAATTGCCATACATAACTGTAACTTGGTCGTAACTTGTCCCTTTTCCCTCAGAACCAAACCAATTCGAACCCTCAAGTTCCCATCATCCTCCGCGGGCGACAGCAACAACAGCACAAGTCTCAAAAACACCGCCTGTATGCTGCCAAACGCAATTGCTGCCGGGTACTTGTACAGTGCCGCAAAATTTCCGTCCCAAACTAACTATCTATCCGTCTCTGGCCCAGAGAAGAAGATAAAAGATCATAAAAGTGGCAAGTAACCGCCCATCCCTCCAAAAAAGCAACCACACTCTTCAGAGTGAGCTATCAATGTTGCCCATGTGCAACCTATCTGGTTGCCCTTCAGTGCCTGTCCGCTCTCCTTCTCTAATTCGCAACTGTCACACCACCAGTCAGAGGATGCTCATCAATGACAACAGCGCTGTCGTCCTGCTCTGCAGTCGGGGGTAGCTGGTTCTTCTCCTCCGACTCGGTGAGGCCCTGCCGGATAGCGAGCACGCTGTCGACAATGACGGCATCGATGCCCTCCTTGACTTGACGCTGATGTAGAAGTAAGGCGTTAGTATATGGTCCCTTGACGAATAAGGATGCAGAGGGTGGGAATAGTAGACGCTTAGCACATACCTGCACCATAAGGGGGTCGTTGTTCTCCGCCCCGTAACTAACACACACAAGACCGTGCTGCTTCACCACCCTCACCAGCCGGGGGCTGTTCGTAAATGGCTTCGACACGGCCACGATGCCCAGCAGGTTCCACCGGCTCGCGAACCGGATGGCCTCCTGCAGCGAGCTCGCGCGCACGTCGCCCACGGCCGCGTCGCCCGCGTCCGTGAGGAACAGGATCGGGAAGTTGGGCTGCTTGAAGCTCAGGCACAGGCAGATGTCCGGGTTGAAGCTCGAGAAGATGATGTGCCGCCCCTCGGCGAGGTCGTACACCTTGGCCAACACCGTGTCGCAGAAGCTGTTGAGCTCCACCGCGTACGCGTCCATCTCATGCTCCTCGCTCTCGTGCAGCATGGGGTACTTCAGCTCGATGTTGAACCCGACGCCGGGCGCCAGGTCGCGGAAGAGGTCCTCCAGAGTCGCGAATGGCGCCTGGATGAAGTTGCCCCGAGTGTTGCCCTTGTAGCCCTTTTCTTTGAAATCTCTCGTGTGCTTCATCCGCTCGTCGGCCACGCTGCTGATACCGCCGCCGCTCCCGTAGCCGACGGACATGGACCGCTGGCGCGGGCCTGGGTCGTTGATACTCACGCGGTCGAGCTGTTGGTTGATGATATCCTTGCCGTTGAGGCGACGGGCATCCGGGTTGATGTGCAGGAACTGCTCAAGCGTGAGGGTGTGCACCGGCGCGTCGATACCGGTCTCACTGACCAGGAAGTCGTGGTAGATGACCGGGATGTGGTCCTTTGTCAGCTGGACGTCAAATTCAACGTACTGCGCGCCTAGGTTAGCGGCGGCGATGAAGGACTCAACAGTGTTCTCGCCGAGCTGCAAGGACCGGTTAGAGGTCACGTTCTTGCCGAGACCACGGTGTCCGATGACCATGGTGGAGGCCAGCTTCTTCCAGTACGTCTGCTCGGAGGTGACCTCCATATTGGGGTGGGAAAAGGGCGTGACGACCAAGAAGTTGAAGTTGACGGCCCCGATCACTTCCAGGGTGGCCGACGACATAACTGGCACACAGACATCTCCCTGGAGGTTCATCCGCTTGGAACCAACAGAAGGCCGGACACTAGACAGCAGCGCCACACCCCTGCCAATCTTGTTCTTCTCATTGCCGGAATAGGTTGGCACAATATCGAAGAAAAGCTTGACATTGGTGGCGTCCTTGGTTGTGAAGACGATGGGCTCCGTGGAGATGGTCTCATGAACGGGCAAGTCGATGATGGTGGGCTCGCCATGGGCACCGTTGGCCGAAACAACGACAGACAGGGCTGTGTCGAGTTCTGTGGTGTGGGCCTCATTGAGTGGGACACGGTCGAGCTTGACAGCGTCAACATCTCTCCTCATGTCCATCGACCCCAGACTGACGAGGACCAGACTCTCGTCTTTCAGGTAACGATGCCCAAAGGACTTGACAGGATCGGCAGCTCTAGACGTCCCGTTAGAACGACGGTCCCCCAACGATGATACCTCGTGCGCCGGAGTTTCAGCAGTCGTGGTCTGGCCGTCCTCACTGTTGCCCGACTCCAGAGCAAGCTCATCGACGCTGCTGCTCTCTTTTAAGAACTGGGCAATGTCTAGATGGCCCCTGAGCGCAGCGTGCTCCCTAGCCATCCAGCCGGATGAGTCGGGCTTGTCGGGGTTGGCACCAGCTTCGACCAACAACTTGACCATGGAGGGATGTCCGTCCACAGCGGCAATGTGGAGTGGCGTCCAGCTGAAGTTCTTTTCAACAAGCTCGAGGTCGGCCTTTTGCTCTTCAGAACCATCGATCAGGATGCGAGCACACTCATCATGTCCGAACCTAGCGGCAATATGCAATGCCGTCTCCCCAGAGCTGTCCTGCCAGTTGATGTCCACACCGGCTTCAACGAGCAGCTTGACGATCCTCTTGAAATTGGACTTGGTTGCGATGGCCAGGACAGCGCTGGACTTGGAAATGGCCCGCCTCATGGCCTTCTTGTCCTCGTTTGGCCCTTGCCAGTTCTCTCCCTGCAGAAGGGCCTGGGTTGTAAGGGCATGCCCACCAATGACAGCAAGATGGAGCGGGGCGTTGCCTTCTTTATCCTGCCAGTCAGGAGCATCAATCCCTTCCTCGACATTGAACTGGCCCCATTCTTGCATCTTGGCCATGATGATCTGGCAGACAACCACAAAGCCGAACTGGGCAGCATAGTGGAGTGGGAGGCGTCCAAAAGAGTCCCGGCTACTCAACGCGGGGCGCTGGTCCTCCCGGATCTTCTCCAAAAGGTACATCAGGATCTGGACAGCCTCATCGTTCTTGTCCAGAAGCTGCGTCTCCTTGAGGCGGCTGTTCGGGGGCAACGAGGGCGAGGTTGCTGGTGTGATGTACTGCGAAGCATAGTGGTTGCCAGAAGGGAAAGGATAAGCTGGTGCCTCGTTCTCCCTGGTGCTAGCAATCTTGGTACGGCCGATGTGGATGACCAGGCGATGGATGCAGTTCCGTTCGTTGATATCGTCCACCTCGTCTAATGACTGGATATGCGAGAGGAGATAGCCAATGGATTTCTTGGACCGGGCAGAGATGGATCTCTGCAGGAGATTGAGCAGCAGGCTCTGGGCAGGAGCCTCTGTGAATGTGAGGTTCGCCTGACCCAGGCGTGCTTCCACAGTCTTTACATCATCGTCTCGAATGGCCTGGTCCAGCTGGTCCAAGAGCGCGGAGGGCACAGCCAGCATGGCCTTCACGGAGGCTCGTCCCAGGGAGCGTACAGACCTCTCAGACCTGTTGTCGTCAATGTTCTTGGCGTCTCCAAGGGCCGACAGCCACTTGTTGATGTCGTTCAGGAGGCGGGCGATGGTGTTGTCCTTGGCGAAGGGCTTCGGGTCGACCTTGGTGGCGATATACCGGTGCTGGGTGGCCGAGTTGGGGACCTTCTTGTCAAGCTTTTTGGTGATCTTGACGAAGCCGCGCCTGTTGATCTCTCCAAACCACTGCAACTTACGAAACTGGCTCCGGAGCTCCAGCAGCGCGCCCATCAGCTCCTCGGTCTCATCCACGTCCAGGTCAGACACATCGGGCATCTTCCCGTAGCGGTCCTGGAGGAGCTTGAGGCGGCGGCAAGCCTCGGAGAACTTCTTGTTGTAGAAGGAGTCGACATCCTCGAGGTTTCGGTCCAGAGCGAAGAAGAATTCTGCGTTTCGGTTCTGGTTAGGCTAGGCTAGGCGCCCTGGGCTCAAGCGGCCAGAGGGACTGATGGGTCCAGATGGTGTTTACCTGCTAGATCGACCTTCTCCCCGTGCTTGGACGCCTCAGCAGCAGCCTTGATGAATTTCTTGAGGCCCTTGTAGTCGACGTAGCTTTGTGCCCACTCGGGCACTTGATTCCGCGGGAGACTCGAAGAAGGTGTTAACACAAGCGAGCCAGAGTTGGTGGGTGGGAGGAGGAAGCCCATGGACGGAGGGTACATGGTTGCGACATACCTCTTTCCAAACTTCATATTGGCGGTGATGAATAGTCAGGATCACAACACTACGGTGATATATGTGTGATGTGTGATGTGTGGTGTGTGTTGCTGTGGTCGACCGGCTGGCGGCAGGCAGAGAGTGCCTATCAAAGGGAATCGAGAGCCTGCATTTTTGTGGTGAGAAGAAGCCTCGAGGTGAAGATGGGTAACTCAGGCGGATATAACCCTGGAGAGATGTGAGAGATGGAAGATGGAGGTAGGTGGGTGCGAAAGTCGAGCCGGCTTGTTGTATGTTGGTTGTGGTGGTGGTAATGGTTGTGGTGGTGGTGATGATGATGATGATGCAAGTCGCAGGTACACCAAGTAAGAATTGAGCTAAGGGTGTCGAGTCCAATAGAAGATGGGATGCTGAGGTGCCCGTGGTCGATAAAAGAAGCCGTTTGGCTGGAGTTAAAGTGCAAGTGCAAGCTCCAAAGTAGCAGTGACGTCGGACAGTCCCAAGAGTTTTATCGGCCAGGTACTTGAGAAGTTAAGTATTTATTTAATCAAGAAGACGACAACGAAAAGACCCCCACCGTCTCCTCAGGAACAAAACGTGGTCTTGGTAATCAAAACTCCCTTCCTTGACACTTACTCTTCCCACAAGGATTTCTTTTTATCTCTCAGTTCCACGGAGTCTGTCGTGAGTGAGTGGCACCCAGTTCCAGTTCCAGTTCCAGTTCCAGGCCGCGTCCGCATCCCCCAGTCCGTAGTACTTACTGTGTACTACCTGTCACATACTAGGTGAGTGTGTACAAACGAGGGAGCACGATGAGCTCATGTGGAGACATTGCACTGCACCGCACACACCTCCAACATTGAAGGGGGCGACTATCACACTAAAGCAAGTGATTGAGCCGGCCCCCGGCCTACATTATAGGTATGTACTATGTATAGGTAGTATCTAGGTACCTAGTTTGGTTACATACCTAGCTGCTAGATAGTGTGTAGAGTCACCCCTCCGGACCCTCCGGACCCCTCCCTTCTGGGCGGCCACCAGGGGGGGGGGAAGTCCATTCCTGTCGTCACCCTAGATCCAACGGCTCTTTGACACGCGAATACAGACACGCCGATAACTCTAAACTCCCCGTTCCAACTACTGTGCATGCGCAGTAACATGCATAGATGCGTAGTAGATAGGTAGATAGGTGTTGCTGTAAAAAGGCAGAATATTTCGCCGATATCTCCGTACTTTGAAATGCACATCTATCTTCCTGACACTTGTCCCTCTTCATCCACTTATTCGCTTCAAGTACCTACCAACCTACCAACTTACAAGCCATCGAGCCATCTACACTGTACCAACCAAAGATCTCACTCACCCACCTGCAAGCCTTCAGGAGAGGACCCAGTTGTTCTGTTACTACATGGTATTGTTTCCTCCTGGGTTGTAATGTATATTTATTTTTGTGCCTTTATTGGTTTATTTTTAGAAGAGACATTATACTGTGGAGTTGTCTATGTATCAATATGTACAGAGAGAGCGACACACCGCTTTCCACTCCTCTCACTGCATACCATACTTACCTACATCAACAAATTACTCCAGGTACTTCCAAGCTTCGTATAACCCCGCGTGATACAATACCACCCTGTCAGGCCCGTACATACTACTACGGCCCGAGCTTCACCCCTTGTGAAGTTAATAGGCACATGGGGAACTTAATAGGGTGGGACCAGAGCGCAAGATAAAGACTCCCCAGTGCGTATGGCCAAGTACTTGGTATGTTTTGCCTTGCCTTGTATGTAGTGGGCACCAACATCCATCCATCCATCCACGGGATTTTCTTATACACATACATACATACATACCTACAAGCATGTACACAAGTTCCACCCACAGCGCTGTGCCCTCCCTCCGCCACCACAACAGCTGGCCACGTCTCCCTGAGAAACATGGACCCTTCGTGCGTTAGCTTCAGGAACCACGACCACGACCACAGATAACGGGCGCCCTGTGACAACTTCGTGGCAGCTCCTGAACCGTGTGTCACAACCTGGGAAAGGAAAAAAAAACAACTTCCCCATCGTCGCCACGAGTCTCGGCACCCGGGCCCAAGTGTCACCGCTCATCGTCCTCCGGTTGACTGTAGTCCGGAGGCCCTCAATATGGGGGCTCTGGTTTAGATGAGAAAGCAGGGGTAGGTGATTATCGCCCTCAAAAGGGACTATGAACATGGTATAATTGAATTTGTTGTTTGTTGTTCGTACTGTATGCTGCATATATCTTGTCTACATACAAGGGGCAGATTGCTCTTTTTGATCTATCACTTCTATAATCCAGAGAGACAATAAAGAATAACCAAGGCCTTGTATGAAATTGGATACATGTCTCGACGGAGGCACCACACCAGAACCTCAAGAGGTCTCTACGGGCTCAGACGACCCGCACAGCCGGGCTCGCGGCCCAGGCATCCGGCGGTGCCGGCCAACCCTCACCGTCGTCCTCCGCCAGGCCCATCTCTGCGTCTAGTTCTTCATCCTCCTCCTCCTCCCCGGCGTCGTCGTCGTCGTCTGGCCCCCTGACGGGCCAGCGCGCCCACGCGCCGAGCTTGTCCACAACCAGGTCGTCCGTGGGGAAGGCGAACAGCACCCGGTGCGCGTCCTCCTGCAGCCTCGCCCCCGTCAGCAGCGCGAGCTCGGCGTAGAGCGTCGTGCGCCGCACCTCGTTCATGAGGCCGTGCATCCTGCCCAGCCGGTAGCGGATCCACTGCTCCGCCAGGATCATGACCTCCTCGTCGTGCTCTTGCGCCCCCCAGCCGCCCGGCTGGGCCGGCCTGCGGATCCTCTTCTCGAGGAGGCGGACCAGCTTGCGGTGCGTGAAGCCCAGGTGGCCCGGCCGGATGTCCCATGACTTGTGCTCCAGGTGCCTTGCTATCGTGAGGAGGACCTGGTGCTTGAGCAGCCGTGCGGCGAGGTACCTGTGGTGAGAGCGCAGCTTCTTGAGTTCCTTGACTCCGCATGCCGCGAAGAGTACTCTCTCGTCTATGGTTGTTGCCTCATAAAGTCGCTCCAGCCGGACCAAGACGTACTCTAGTCTCCTGAGCTGGGTTTCTGTCTGCCTGATAAACATGGCGACGGTGAGACGTCGGATCCTTACCCCATCCTCGGGCGACGACACCATGGTCTTCGAGTACCACGTCATCGAAGCCCTTTCCTCGGAGAATGGCCAGCTGGGTGGTTTCCCCATGTTCAGCAGTGGGTACAGGTGTTCCGCCAGCCTCCTCGGGCAGTCGCTTCTGAGAATGAACGCACTCATGACGTCGGCGTTATCGATGAAACCCCGCAAAAGTATATCAGCCGCCGGCGCATGAAGGGTGTAGAGGCATTGTCGCAGCAGCTGGACGAATGTCCGCACGCTGATTCCCCGTCTCTCCTGAAGCGAGGCCACGAACACCTTGGCTGCATCCTTGACGCGGCCGAAATAGAGGAGACCGGATACAAGAGTGTCGTAGATGGCGCGATTCCTCGGTGGCCTCTCTATCACCCAATTGCCCTTCAACGAGGTTGTCACCTCTGGCTGTTTGGCCCACCTGCGCAGGTCAGGAATCCGCAGGACGTCCTCGTGCCACCTCCGACGGATGAGCATGCCACGGGTGTCGATGGCCAGCATGCGGCGGATGACGCCGTAGAAGCCCAGGAGATCGCCTTGATGTTGATGATGAAGCAACAGGCAGACAATGGTCTGCGGCGTGGGGCGCAATCGGCTATCGTTCAAGAGCGACTCCACCACGACGTTGGCTAGGTTATGCCGATTCCTTCGTGTGAAGCCCAGTATGAGGACGTTGTAATGGTGGATGCTCGGAGGGACTGGGCATACGAGCAGGTTGTAACATATTTTGGCGACATGGAACTTGACTGGTGTTCTGTCGGTCTTGTCGTCCCACAGAGCAAACACCTGCTGCAACATATCCCGCAAGTCATCACGTGCCTTTATCGTAGCAGCCGGGTCGAGGTCAGGGTGATTGTAGCGAGGGTAGCCTTCGGACCGCAGCAAGCGCATAGCTGTCCAGGCTGAGTCCAGACTCTGTAGTGCGCGCTGGGCAGCTTCAGCAGACCCCGGGTTCGCGTCGTGGTATGCCTGTATGATCAGAGAGTCAACAAGTTTGTTGATCATCTCGTGATAGCGCTGAAATTGCATTTGTGTGAGAGGCTCTCGGTGAACAAGACCACCCTCTTCCCCTTCCTCCTGCAGGGCCTCTTCGGCCGAAGTAAAGTCTACCCCTGCGATTTGAAACTGTGAGCGATCCAGGCTATGCCTCGGATCATAGGTCTTGTGTATATACTGAAGGAAGGTATCGAGGACGGTTGTACTCTCTGCGTGTCGGATAAGGGCGTCGTCCATCTTGCAGATCGAGAGCAACGTCTGGATAGCGTCGGCAGAGGCCGTCAGGCGCATCAAACCCATGGGGGGTTTGACCGTCGAAGCATCACACAAGGAACCATCCTGCCGGACCACGGGCAGCGAAGACGACGCCTGCAGCGGCGTCAAGCTTTTCAGTGGCCCCTCGATCCTCCGGCCGAGTTCCTTGCTGCGCCCATCTCCGTAGATGGCATCAGGTATGACAGCCGTGCCAGATGCGGTTGTGTGGGTTGCCGTAAGTGACGCGCTGGACCATAAATTCCGGCGAGGAATCACAGCATTGGTGGGGCCCCTTGTGGCCGGACAGGCGACGTGGGCGCAAGCTCTGCATTTGTAGAGGTGAGCTTGGGCAGCTCGAGACCAGAGCGATTGCATGTCAGAGGCATTGCGGAGGCGCGCGGACCGGCTGCTCGAAGGTCGCAGTTCCGGCAGCAGTGCAGGGCGAGAGGTCAATTGGAGGAAGGTGTTTTGCGCGCTCTCGATACCTGAGTGAGTACCTAAAGTAGTCAAGATCGATGTGATGCGCTGCGCGTCGACATTTTTTAGTTGACGATTCCGTTTAGCTGGCGCCGAATCCGGGGGAACAACAAAAATCCTCCGCCGGTGCCGAACCGCTGGGCCCAGCCCACGTCACTGAAGACTGGGTTCTTTCCAGGGGGTTGCTTTAGCGGATAGGGCCCCTGTCTGTCAGCGCTTCATTGCAACTCAATCTCATCCATTGCCAGCAATCCTTGGTTCGAAGACTCCGCACCAAAACTCATTCAAGCAAAGCGCAACAAGTCGGTTTCAGCAACCATTTTTTTAGCCTTAGCCGTAATCGCAGACATATAGAGATGTTGGCCCTCAGCGTGAAGGCCGAACTGAGCGGGTGAGTCGAGAGAAATCGGCTACATTTTCAGAGCCATTAACTAATAGTGTGGATTAGGGTGACCAACCTTCGCCCAAACGACACCGAGGAGAACCCATTCTGGTACACGTTCAAGGTTCAGTGCACATCATGCAGGGAGACGCACGCGAATTGGGTTGGAGTGAACCGGTTTGTAAGTGACAGACCCAAGGACTACCATTGCAGTGAAGGGCTGGCTAACAATAACGTCTTAGGAGCAAAATGAGATGAGTGGGAGCCGAGGAGAGGCAAACTTCGTCTGGAAGTGCAAGAACTGCAAGGTATGATGAAGAGTCTGAAACGGCTTGCCAGCCATAATCGGAGAGCATGGATATGTCACTGACAAGACGAACACTGCTGTTCAGCGCGAGGCTTCAGCATCGATCAAGGCAGCTCCCAGCTCTTACGAGCAGTGCGAGCCTGCAAAGTCCAAGAACATCCTCGAGTTCGACTGCCGCGGGCTTGAGTTTGTAGACTTCAAACCAGAGGTAAGAAGAGGCTGGTAATTTCCTGAGAGCGGACTGTCACTGACACTGTCATAACAGGGTGAATGGCTGGCCGAGGGACTGGAGTCTGGCAGCAAGTTTACCGAGATTGATCTGAGCGAGGGCGAATGGTTCGACTACGATGAGAAGGCTGGAGACGAGGTCAGCATCAAGGATATCAAATGGGAGATCAAAAGGGCATAGGTCTGACAGGCGGGTTCAGCGAGGTTCAGGAATACGTATTAAGTACCTAGGTAGGTAAACACCTACTTGGTACTGTACTGGTTGCAATTTCAGAAGAAAGGCCAACCTTATACACATAACTACCTAGATAGCCTGTTTCGGGACAGTAGAAGTTAGTTATATACTGACTGCATATTGCGTACGGTAAGTTGTTGAGTGTGCCTATACCTACCTAGGTGATAGGTGAGTGCATAACCTAGGTATCAAGTCCCCATGCGTTCTTGCGGCTTCCGGCCCAAGGATGCTCGCTCAAGATGGTGCCGTATACGAGCAAGGCCAGAATAACTTGAGGGCAGAGGGCGACAAGCGGTTAGAATCGGACCTCAGTTCAGCATACGGCACTGGTGTTCATGACGAGGCATCGAGCATGACGGCAGGCATAAGCTGTATGTTAAAAGGAGCGAGACGGCTACAGTCGTTTCAGATCGGAATATATGTTATTAGCATATCAGTTGACGCCATCAGAGGTCCCGACCAAGACCCAGCAAAACTCCTTGGGACAGGTCGTGGATAGGTCGTCATCTCCGACGTAGATTACCTACTTAAGTATGTACATACCGGTCAATCATGCCCCCAGCTGTTTGCACTTCAGGAGGCTGAGTCGGATGATCGTGGGGATCAGCCCAAGCCAGGTACATACGTCTCTAGTCACTCCAGTCCACCCTATCCAGTCCATATGAATGACTGGCCGTTTTATCTGACCAGGGGCTTGGATGTGATGGTATCAAGTAATGACCAGTGGTCGACTACTGAGGTAATTGTGTGATGAGTTAGTGCACTCGCTAGGCGAGAGCTGGCAGGGTGGTGGGATGGGTTGATAGAAACAGCTCTAGGGCTTCAAGGTTGTGGTGCAATCAGTCCAGCTGGGAGTGGCTGGCTCGGAGGTATATGCAGCGTGGTGGCGTTGGGCTAGCATCTGTATGGGAGACATACAGGTTGACCAGGGTGGTCCGGGACTGGGTGGGACTTGGATGGGTATGGGAAGAGGAAAGAAACGGAGGCAGATATAAACATTGAAGTCGAAAGACGAGGCCCTTGAAACAAGAATGAGATTTATGCCGGACAGACACCCATTACCCTTACCGGTGAGCTTATAGCTTAGGTATCACAGACCATAGATCGCATTCATCACTAGTACCAACGCCAAAATAATATCAAGGTATCAATCATTGAGCAGGTTCTGAAGTCTCGTCCATTTTAGTATGCCATGAATACACCCCGGTTTTCGGCTTAACGGAGCCATCAATTCCCTGAACCAAAACCCAACCGCGAAGGAAGTCATCCGTGTCATAGACCGGGACTTTAAGCCTTGCGCATGGAAGAGGCACGACGCTTGCGGGCATCGGCCTTGTTGGCCTTGGCCTCGGAAACGCGCTTGGCGAGGATCTGAGCGTACTCGTTCTGGATGGTTGTCAGTATAACAGGTCGTGGGTGGGAGTTAGAGGAGCTGGGGTGAACGTACGGCCTCGTCCTTGACCTTCTCGGCCTGGCGACGCTTGAGTGCGACCCTGTGGCGCTTGTGCTGCAGACGCTGGGGAGTGACCAGACGCTGGATCTTGGGGGCCTTGGTGTAAGGCTTGGCGCCCTCCTTCTTGGGCTGGACCTCGCGACGGATAACGTACTTGCGGACCTACAGACAGGGGGGGGAGATAAAATATTAGCCCTGAGAATTCTTTGCAGAATCTCATTCCTCTCACTCTCTACCCGAACTGCTGGATTTCCACCACCGCAGACATCGGGCAGGCGAAGACGGAATTGTATGAGGTGCGGATGAAACATACATCGTCTTCCTTGGTGAGGCCGAAGAACTTGCGGATCTTGGTGGCACGCTTGGGTCCGAGACGCTTGGGGTGGACGACGTCGGTCAGACCGGGGATCTCCTGCTCACCCTGCTTGACAATAGCAAGGGCGAGGACAGACAGGTCCATGGCGACAATGCAGCCGCGAACGGACTTACGCTTGCGCTCACCGGTGCGGCGGGGGCGGTAGCAGGAGTGGCCATCAGCGAGCAGGAGACGGACACGAGTAGGGTGCATGACACCCTGCTTCATGGGGAAACCCTGCTTGTCGTTGCCTCCGGTGATCCTGAAGATGTATCCCTTCCACTCGTCACCGAGGGAGTCGGCGGGGACCTCAGCGCCCATCTGAACCATCCAACCGTTAGTATTATAGTCCATATATCCGTTTGGTCTCGATGCCGGATCGTATTCATCGTGATGGCGGATGTTGTATGATGTATCGATCTCGACAACCTCGCATCGGCTCGATAGGGACAAGAACGTACGCGCTTCTCCATGAAGATGCGGAGCTTGCGCTCATCTTCAACCTCGATCAGCTTCTGGCTGCCGTTGGCAGGGTAAGAACTGTGATAAGAAGAAGAAGAAAAAGTCAGCATTCAATCCTTCCTGTTCGTGCTCCTGTTCATGTTCCTTGTGAATTGGCCCCAAGAGTGTAGCAGCACAGGTGTCCGCTTGTTCGTGTTGGGGCCAAGGACATGATTGACAGAGGTATAATAATTGTTGAGGAATTCTTCAAACGTACATGTTCAACTTCATCTTGTCTGGCTCTCAGGTCAAATCGCGGGACCGAAAGAATGAAGTCGAGTTGGTTGGTTGAAGACGGGCAGCTCGAGTTAGTAAAATGGAGGTTCGAAGGAGACGTCGTCGCGGCAAGCAAGAAAATCCAGATTGGAAATTCTGTGGGCGGCCCTAATTTTCACATGGCCCGTGCACTTCTGCCGCCTGTCATTGGTTCAAGGTCAGTGTTGGTGGATCCCGCTCTTCACCTTGCTCCCAAAACGGTCACCTTGGAAAAGTACTTGACTTAGGTACTTGAGAGTACTTGAGTACTTAGCGGATACGGCCTAAAAGACGATGAGATTTCAAGGGCCGCCGTTCGCTTGTTGATGAGTCCCTCCTCGTCTTGCTGTGTTTATAGGACAAATACCCCACTATATTAGTATCATATGCCATTTATTTCACTATAACTTCCCTTACGAGATACTAAACGTCTTACAAGCGATCGACAGGCTAAGCTTTCCCCGTATTGTTATTACAAAGCGGAGAAATATCATATCCAGTCTCTCGAACCTGCGGATAGTGCTATTCGTCCCTAAGGTTCCATTGAAGCTGTCACTGTCCTATAACCCGTCAAACCCCAGAAGAAAAGCATCTGAGATCCCCAGCATCTCATCCCACTGGACTTCACTGGCACCAGACCATATAACATGGAGGACGACAGGGCTCAAGTCGACCTGGGCATCGCTGCTGACCTCGAGGAGGCACAGGCTCCCGAACCTGTTGCCAGACAGCCAAAGAAGAGGTTCGTCGGCAGGAGAACTGCCGCCGAGGCAGCAGCATCCAAAAATGAAAGGGGCTCTGGGACTATCGAGGACGCCGGTGCCATTCAGGGTAATATCATCACCCATCTCATCATGTACATGTACACATCTCATATCGAACGTATATAATGACAAGTTCCCATAGTCGCCCAACCAAGGAGAGCACCCCGGCTCCTGAACCAGGTCCCACCTGAGATCCTCGAAGATCCAGAGCTGAAGGCTGCCATGGCGCTCCTCCCCGCCAACTACTCGTTTGAGATACCCAAGACGATCCACCGCATCCGCAGCCTGGGCTCGAAAAAGGTCGCCCTGCAGATGCCCGAGGGTCTGCTCCTGTTCGCCACCACCATCTCCGACATCCTGCAGGAGTTCTGCCCCGGGATAGAAACCCTCATCATGGGCGACGTCACCTACGGAGCGTGCTGCATCGACGACTACACAGCCCGCGCCATGGGCTGTGACCTGCTGGTGCACTACGCCCACTCGTGCCTAATACCCGTTGACGTCACCAAGATCAAGACGCTGTATGTCTTTGTCGATATCAGCATTGACACATCACACCTGCTGGCAACGCTGGAGCGGAACTTCACCAACGGCAAGACCATCGCCATGGTTGGCACCATCCAGTTCAACGCCACCATCCACGGGGTGCGGTCAACCCTGACCAAGGCTGGATTCAAGGTCATCGTCCCCCAGATTGCGCCCCTGTCCAAGGGTGAGATCTTGGGATGCACAAGCCCTGACCTGGCAAAGTACGCGGCCGACGAGCCGGTAGATTTCATCCTGTACCTGGGCGACGGCCGCTTCCACCTCGAGAGCATCATGATTCACAACCCGACCATACCGGCGTACAGGTACGACCCATACTCTCGCAAGCTGACGCACGAGACGTACGGCCACGAGGAGATGCAGGATCTGAGAAGGCAGGCCATCACTACTGCCAAGGGGGCGAAGAAATGGGGTCTGATCCTCGGCTCGCTGGGCCGCCAGGGGAACCCACATACCATGACCGCCATAGAGCAGAAGCTCAAGGAGCAGGGCATACCGTGGGTCAACCTGCTGCTGAGCGAGATCTTCCCTGGCAAGCTGGCCATGATGAGCGACGTGGAGTGCTGGGTGCAGGTGGCGTGTCCGAGGCTGAGTATAGACTGGGGATATGCGTTCCCGAGGCCCTTGTTGACTCCATACGAGGCGCTGGTGGCGCTGGGGGAGAGGGAGGACTGGGGCAAGGGTGTGTATCCGATGGATTACTACGGGAAGGATGGGCTGGGGAGGACGAAGCCTGCAAAAATGGTCGAGGCCATGTAAGAATTCGTCATGAAGAAATGTGAAGGGATCTGCTTCTCTCAAGACGATATGAGGCAGCCAAAGTTAAGCATCAATTGCTCAAGATCCGCCAGACTGTGACTGCTGCTCGTAAATCCGGATGAACCATCCAATTCGTAATCCTGCTCTATGCCTCTTGAGCAGAGCAACAGCTTCTCAACGGGAACGACCATAAGCAAGGGAAAAAGCTGCATCGTCTCCGCCACATGCCACCATGCCACACACCATCCTACCAGCACCAGCACCTCAAGCCCCCATCACCACCCCTCCCGCCGTCCCGACCGGCTCCGGCCTGGACGAGAACACAATCTTGTGCCTCACGATCTCCACAATCTCCAGCTCATCCCCCTCCTCCCCCGCCGCCTCCTCCCTCCGGCGCACCACCCCCAGCGCCCTCGGCAGCTTCTTGACCTCCCCCGTGAGCCGCTGGTGCTGCCCGACGTACATGTAGACCCTCCTCATCCAGGCCGTGCTGGAGGCGTCGAACGCGACCGAGTCGGGCCTGTAGTCCGGGAAGTCGAGGCGCCCGATGGGCACGGTGCCGCCCGCGCCGTCGGCGTCGCCGTCAGAGTCGGGCGGCGGCGTGTTGAAGGTCCCCTGGAGCTCCAGCAGCGCGAGCCCGGACGGTGTCTGGAGGAGCTGTGGGAGGGGGCTGGGGTGCGGCGCTGCTGTGGTGGTGGTGGTGGTGGTGTTTGGTGCTGCTGTTGAGGGGGAGGAGGACGAGGAGGAGGAAATGATTGGTTTGAGGTGGAGGGTGACTGAGTTTGACGAGGGCGTGGCCATGGTGATGGAGATTTTGTGTGGTCAACTGAGTGGTGCAGCGAGGGCTGGTCTTCTACCGCGCGCGACGACTTTGAATGCTGATGTGATGTCGTGTTCCTCCTTAGTTTCAGAGTCCTTATCATTTCCCTCCCTTTGCAAATTCAAAGCTGTTCATGAGATGACAGAGTAAGTAAGATGTGTGGTTGCTGAGGATGGTGGTTGAAAAGTGCAAGATTTTGAGACTCATCGGCCGTTTGAGCGGGTTACGCTGCTTGTTAGTGGCTTCTTATGGAAATCACCTCAAGCTTTCCAGGGTATCACAGCAGCATTTTCATATGGTTTACTTTGAAACTCTGAAACTTTACCGCTTGGAATATCTCTTCAAATAAAATCAATTATATTTGACAAGCAGAAAGTCAAAGTGGAAGCCACATTGAAAGCCATCCTCACTGCTTGGCCGTTCAACACTACGCTCGTCACTATTATGTATGAAGCAGGACGGTCAAAAGCATCCATTGTGCATCTTGGTCATAAAAATAGGTCAATTAAATTGTTATTCGATTAATGTGATTGGAATGATCCCTCGTCCAATAGACGCAAGCCCATCCCGGACTCAACCCTTCATGAATATTTACCACGCCCGCCCTTCCCTATATCCCCCTCACAGCGGCGTCGCCGTCCCGTTAATACTAAACCGATAACTCGCCTGCAGGACATACGGGTCATCACCAGGGCCGAACACCTGCTTCTTGCCTCTCTGCCACTCCGGCTGGTTGATCGCATCGATCCAGTCCTCCACCTCCATGACCAGACAGCCATACTGGGGGATCGTCCTGGGGAAGTCCGGGTTGTCGGCCAGGCCCTGCGTCGTCTTGAGGGCCATGGAGCCGTCCATGGAGTTGCAGCTGTAGAACTGGAAGGCTTCTTGGTCCGTGTACACGTCTACCTGGATGCCGGACCAGGGAGACTGGAGCCGCGCGACGAAGCCCCCGTCTGCGCGCCAGTCGTAGGGGCCGCGTGGGGCACGGTTCACGAGGTAGCAGGTATCTTTGTTATCCATGTCAGCAATCTCCCCTTGGAGTGTGGCAGCAGCCTTAGGGGACTGGGGATTCACCATAGCCAGTGCAGTTGAGCCCGCAGTTGTTCAGGAGATCCGGGCTGGAGATGTTGGCGCCGATCTGCTTCGGGGCGCTCCAGAAGTCATTGACGGATCCCGGCTGGTTCGCGACGATGTCGCCCGTCGGGACGAGGATGTTATCCACGGCCACACGCTGGCCACTGTACGGCAGGTAGAACGAGTGGTTCAGGACGGTGTTGGTCTCGTTGTTTGCGAAGCCGTCCAGGTTCCAGTACGTATGGGAGCTCAGCATGATGGGCGTCGTCTTGGTGAGCGACACGGCGACCATCTTGAAGTCCCACGTCATGTTGCCCAGCGTGTACGTGATGTACGCCATGACGTCCCCCGGGAAGCCCTCCTTGCCGTCCGGGTCGAAGATGCTGAACGTGATGCTGTTGCTGGTGTGGGACTCGACCGTGAAGTTCCGCCAGTCCCATCCGTCCGGGCCCCCGTGAACCGTGTCTGCCCCGTCCGGCGCCTCGGCGGTGGGATTCTCGTTCGGGACGACATGGTACGCCACCCCGTCGATCTCGAAGGTGCTGTTCTTGATGCGGTTGGCGTAGCGGCCCGGAACGCCTCCAAAGTGTGGATGTACAGGATCGGTGCTGTAATACGACGCGTTGTCGTAGCCCCCGATGATATCTCGGTCGACACCATACTGGTCCTTGATCATCAGGTTGGAGATAGACGCGCCATAGGGGATGAAGGCTGCCGTGATGCCTTCACCGTGCAGCCAGTACTTCCCATTCTCGTCTGGCCCGGACGTCTCTGTTGTCTGGGAAGAGACGACCGGCAGCAAGACTGCTGCTACCCATGGGAAAAGGGCGGGAATCATCTTGGCAGCGAATCGAGCCCAGGATCAAGCGCGGTACGTACTGCAGCACTTGTTGCGACGTCAGAAGGAGGAGGGATGGGGTGGGAGGAGGGGGTGAAGGAGATGGAGAGCCTTGGGAAGCCCTACCTTTTAGCAGGAAGAGTAGGAAGGGGAAGAACTACAATTTGCATGGTAACCAGTATATAAACATGTCAATTGGTCTCTCGAGGAGATGAAGCTGCAGGTGATGGCGACTGCCCCTGGATCAGCTAGCAGGGCTGTCTGGACTCTGGACTCTGGAATGCTGGGATGATGGGATGGGGCGACCAACTGGCGGCTCGCTGCACAATGCGCAGCGGTCAGGGACGCTGCTTGGTTTATGCCACACAAATGAAGCTCTGGACCCGCACAACTGGCAGCACGTGAGTTGAAGATACCGGAGAATGGAGCATGCCTTGCTAGCAGAACGTTCAATGCATCACTCTTGTAGGACAACGAATACCGTGCTGCGCCCTCTTAGTATCACAGCTCTGTTCCCCAGAGTGCTGTGCTACCGTTCATCTAAGTAAGGTTGACTGAAGGCATACGAGAGCATCTTGCAGGTCGCGAAGACAGTGCCACGGGACTTGGCCAACAAGCTTACATCAAATCCCACCAATCCACACGGTACCAAATTGATCTTGCCCGCCTCTTTCGGATATGCAAATCTTTCGTGAGACGTGATGTCGTGCTACATCATTAATGCGAGACTGACTTGGTGAGACGACTTACGGTGAAGGTTAGGTATATAGGTTAAGAGCGTAGAACAACATATGACTTGACTGAAATTACGAAGTAACATATAGCCCAAGACAAAGTGTTATTTCGGTCCCAGCCCACACCAAGGTTGATTGCTGCACACAAAAAGCCTATCGAGGTCCGAGGGTCTGGTCGTTGGGCTCTCTAAACCATCACAGCACGAATCGGGTAACCCGGGATTGACAGCCTGCCTTGCCTGACGATGTCGTCGTTATTTTCCAGTCTGTAACATATATGCCACTGCTCCTTCATACAAAACAATATGCTAGCAATACAAATGCAAACGAACCCCTCGATAAGAGTCTAGGGCCCCGATAATACACTGACTATCGCCCCTCCAGCCCCCAGCATGTGGATGCTCCCAATTTACGCGTCAATCAGGTTCTCCTCCTCGGTCGGCCCCTCACTGTCCTTGGTGCTCTTATCCTTTCCCTTTCCTTTCCGGTCCGCAGCCGAAGTCCGTGAGTAGTATTCGTCGATGACCTTTTTGGGGATACGGTTGAGCATGTCCTTGCGGTAGATTCGCAACAGCGACCAGGCCAGGTCCAGGGACTCGTAGATCGTTCGCGACTCGTAAGCTCCCTGGCTGATGAACTGCCTCTCAAACTTGTCCAAGAACTCGAGCGACAGCTTGTCCTCAGCCGACAACGCTTCCTCACCAACGACTGCCTTCATGGCTGCCGCGTCACGACCGATGGCGTACTTGGCGTACAGCTGGTTCGACACATCACCGTGGTCGTTACGCGTCATGCCCTCGCCGATGGCAGACTTCATCAGACGGGAAAGCGATGGCAGGACATTGATCGGGGGGGAGATACCCTTGTTGTACAGGGCACGGTCGACGAAGATCTGACCCTCCGTAATGTAACCCGTCAAATCGGGAATGGGGTGGGTGATGTCGTCGTTGGGCATGGTGAGAATGGGGATCTGGGTGATGGAGCCGTTGCGGCCCTCGACACGACCGGCTCGTTCGTAGATGGTGGACAAGTCAGTGTACATGTAACCGGGGAAACCACGACGACCGGGCACCTCTTCTCGAGCAGCTGAGACCTCACGAAGAGCGTCACAGTAGGCGGACAGGTCAGTGAGAATGACCAACACGTGCTTCTCGAGCTGGTAGGCGTAGTATTCGGCGGTCGTCAGGGCAAGACGAGGTGTGATAATACGCTCGATACTGCAGAGTGTTAGCAGCCGAAGCTGGACGGACCCTTTCGGGGGCAGAACTCACGTTGGATCGTTAGCAAGGTTAAGGAAGAGAGTGGTACGCTCCAGACTACCGTTCTCTTCGAAGTCGCGGGTGAAGAAACGAGCCGTCTCCAAGTTAACACCCATGGCAGCAAAGACAATGGAGAAGTTCTCCTCATGGCCATCATGTACACCCTTGTTCGTGATACCCTGTTTCTGAACCAGACCTGCTTGTCGACAGATCTGGGCGGCAATCTCGTTGTGAGGCAGACCGGCGGCAGAGAAAATGGGAATCTTCTGGCCACGAGCGATAGAGTTCATGGTATCGATAGCAGAGATACCTGTGGAGATCATCTCCTCGGGATAGACCTGGACTGTGTCAGTACCGCCCCGTGGTATATGTGTGGGAAGGTGAGCGTACTCGAGAGTATGGGTTGATAGGACTTCCGTTGATGTCCAGGTAGTCTTCCGCCAGGACCTTGGGACCCTTATCGATGGCACGACCTGATCCATCGAAGATACGGCCCAGCATGTCCTCGGACACACCGAGCTTGAGACTCTCGCCAGTGAACTCGACTTTGGTCTATTGTAGAGCCATCAGTATTACACATTGCGGGATAGCTCTTTCGATTTGTTCCTCACCTTCTTCACATCGATACCGGACGTTCCTTCGAAGACCTGTCGGATTCGTTAATGGATTATACCGTCGTATCATGGGGTGGATCGCTATACCTGGACGACGGCTCGGTTTCCTGTTCAACAGATGGTCAGCACTGCGTCGTCCAAAATGCCTCAAGAAGATTGCCACGTACCTCGAGCCTCGAGGACCTGTCCCTGTCTGGTTGTTCCATCTGGAAGTGTCAAGCCGACAATCTCGTTATATCTGGGGAATTTGACCTGGTCTGGTCAGCTTCAAATGGGATGTCGACGTTGAGGAGTAAGCCTCACATTCTCCAGAATAACCAGCGGCCCATTGACACCACCGACGGTGTTGTACTTGATGTGAGGGACTACCGAGTAGGACGAGGGGTCTCGTGGGTCACCCATGATTGCTGAGTCGAGGTACGGAGCTTGGGTTGAAGAGCGTTGTTTGTAGGAAGCAACTGTCCAGGTGCCTGATGACGACTGGAGGTTCAACAGCTTAAGCTCTTGGCTGGCTGAGTTGCCCAGGTGTAGCTTGAGACGCACTGGGGGCCCCTCCCTCCAAAAACGGGGCTATGTACTGGGTACGATATGTCAAGAACCCCCCAACAACCCTCTTCGTCTATTTGGGGTTACAAAACAAAGTCGATTTCCAGTAATCGATCGACGGGCGCTAACAATCTCAGAGGAGAGTGCAGAGTATGAGTATTCCACGGGTGAATACTGCCTGGAACACTAATTCAGCGAACGCAGGAGACACATACTTGAGAAGAGCACAGCAAAGCGAGAGGTACCAAGAGAGAGGTACATGCCCAGTGAATTTACCCGCTGATCTTCGAGTCCAGTGTGCCGGCCCGGCAACAGAACTCTGGCAAGCTCCCGGCACAGGCAGGCACACGGGAAGTTCCTCCACAGCTTCTCACAGCAGCACAACAATAGTTGCTTCATCGTCCGCTTCCACTTCGCCCGTTGCTTGAGAGGAGAGGTGCTTGGGGATGCCACCGCAACGATAAACCAGCAAAATGTCGAGCATATACAACACCGAACCGCAGCCGACGGCGTCAGTTATTCTTCACACGACCCATGGCGATATTTCCGTCGAATTGTTCGCGAAGCAGACTCCCCTGACCTGTCGAAACTTCTTGCAACATTGCCTGGACGGCTATTACGACAACACAATATTCCACCGACTTGTTCCGGGCTTCATTCTGCAGGGAGGTGACCCGACAGGCACTGGAAATGGAGGCGAATCGATATACGATGGAGGCGCTTTCAGCGGTGATCTGGATCCATGGCCCATGGACCAGCGCAGGGGCAAGAATGCTGGGCCTACGGGTGTGAACTTTAAGGACGAATTCCACTCGAGACTGAAGTTCAACCGGCGGGGTTTGCTAGGCATGGCCAACGAGGGAACCGCCGACTCCAACGGCAGCCAGTTCTTTTTCACATTGGACAAGACAGCCGAGTTGGATGGGAAGAATACGATGTTTGGTCGAGTGGCCGGTGACACTATCTACAATCTGGCAAAGATGGGCGAGGCTGAGGTGGAAGAGGGGGGAGAGCGCCCCTTGTACCCTACCAAGATCACCGACGTGGAAGTCATGGTCAACCCGTTCGACGACATGAAGAAGAGGGAACGTATCGCTAAACCCATTGAACGGCCAGCTGCCCCTGGAAAGAAGAAGGACAAGAAGAGGAAGGGCGGCAAGCAACTGCTTAGCTTTGGTGACGAGGAGGGCGACGGTGACATTGCGCCCCTACCCAAGAGACCAAAGTTCGACACGAGGATTGTGGTAGACTTGGAAGAAGAGCATGCACCTCAAACAAAGACAGCAAAGACCAGCAAAAAAGAGAGGGAGGCGAGGGACTCGAAGACGAAGGTGCCAATCAGGGAACCACCAAGGGAGGCACAGTCAATTGAGCCTTCACCACCTCCACCAGTCGTCACCAAATCATCGAAGAAAAAACATGTCCAGCTTGAGGACGAGTCCGAGCCGGAGCCGGAGATACCCAAAAAGAAATCGGAACTTGAACAGATGAACGAGGAAATTGCCGCGCTTAAGGCGTCTATGAAGAGAATGGTCCACTCATCAGAGCCGGTGCAGGAAGATAAGAAGAAGTCCGCCTTGGAGCAGTTGATTCCAGAAACATCTAGAAGGGCCCGAAAGCGGAAGACTGGAGGTGGTAATCCCACGGCAGCGGAGGAGAAGCGGGCGTTGGACCTCCTTCAGGCCTTCAGGTCGAAACTGGCCAAGGCGCCAATTGAAAAGACGGGAGCAAACGTTCCAGCCGAGGAGGAGGGAGATGCGAATGCAGCAGAAGAGGCAGGGGATGATGCAGGGGAAGATGAGGTGTGCGACCTTCACTTTATTGCCAATTGCCTGAGCTGCAAAGCATGGGACAAGGCGGAAGCAAAGGACGACAGCGACGATGAGGGCTGGATGTCCCATTCCCTCAGTTTCGCAGCAGACAAGCTGGGCAAAGATCTGAGTTACCGCAAAAAGGCTGAGGAGGAGCTCATCGTGATCGACCCACTCGCGAAAGCTCGCAACATTCAAGCGGAGAGGAAGGCGGAGAAAGGGAAGGAGGCCCGGGGCGGAAGCTCCGGGAAGACATGGGCTGACCAGGCACGCAATGCACAAATGGCGCGCAATTCGTCCTTGGCAGGCAGGGGAGCAAAGTAAGATATGCACAGACACCAACCTACATATCGGTACAGTACATACTGAGTACCAGTGTGCGACTGCTGTCTTTTTTTAGTAGGTAGGAGTACCAGTCAGCGTGACAGACAGTACCGTATTGTGCTGTCCTGCTTTTGAGATACCCACAGTTGCAGTACAATACATGCATTGAGACATACATATTTGCTGGACCAGATGTAGTTGAAGTTTCCATGTCAAGTCAGGTCAGATCAGGTCAGGTCAGGTCAAGACAAGAATGCATCGCAGGCTGAGTGGTAGGCAGATGGGAAGAAGCTCTCTCATGTCGTGTCGTTAAGACGGGACGTTCAATATTGGAGTGTCATTAGCAGCCCGGATGTCGAGCGGCAGATGCAGATGTTTTGGGTACCATTTGGACAACTGATGACGGACACATCCACTTCAAGTGGGTCCACGATGCGCATCGTAGAATTTGGTAAAATCACTTGCCGATCGATTGATGATATATTGCATGTGAGCTGCGACTCTTCGAATGCCACGAGAATGTCGCAGGGGTATACAGGGCAACACAATGGGCAGAATCGCACCGGAACAAGAGCAGAGTATTGCCGGGACATTGTACTAATGACAATGAGGAGTTTCAGAAACAACAATGTATAGGTTGACGAGGCCGGCGGTGAATGCTAGAGGGAGCCTCCTCCACGCAGATGTCGTCGAAATAAAAAAAAATAAAAAAAGTTTCTACCCATTATTTACACTAGAGCGATCGCGATCTGCTATGGAGTACCTACCTAAGTAATGCCGAACCGCAGCCGTGGTGCTATCGATTGGATAAGATAAGCGCAACACGGCCACCCCAGCTTTTTCAGGCTGTCCCAAATTCCCATGACAATGCTTGTCGAGGCAAAGTATCATTGTGCTTCGCAGGACCTCAATGACCCCATTGAGACAGTCGCGGGGCCCATTTGTATCGACTTATCTGTTTCTGCTGTCTGATACGGTTCTACTTAAAGGGAGCCCTTCCCTTTCCTTTTTAAGTACCTACCTAACCATGCCTAATCCTTGAGAATCAAGAAATAATCACCAAACAACGTTGAACCAAGACAAGTTCCAAAGGGTTTCCAATCAATCTCCCAATCAAAACTTCTACCTAATCAGGCTGCAACACCTACCGCAGTACTCCCCTCTCCCAAGCCTCAGACACTCGGTCAAACAGCCACAGCTTGACCCAGGTTGAGCCTCACCAGTGGGGTAAGTTGCCTTGTCCAGATGTCAATCCACCCCTCCCCCCCCCCCCAAAATGCCAATGCGGTAATGCAGTTGGGAGTTCTGTCACCAGCCTCAGCCTCAGCATCTGCATCTGCCGATGCTCCCCCCCCTCCTTCCTTTCAGGTCCAGCCTGGTGGTCACGGCTAACCTGATCTGACCCTATATCTACTTAGGTATAGAGCTGGTGATACTCTAGACTCTTCCCGAATTTGCGAAGCTCGACCTTGGGGACCATCTCTGTGCCACCTGAGCAGCCGCCCAATCGCACCAACCCCCGAACGACCCGAACACAACATATCGCGAATCAGGCTGAGGCCACCGTTCTGGCCAGTGATATCTTTCGAACAGCCGCACTACCTGCACCACTCAGTCTTTGGTCCATCGCAGCAAGGCCCCATCAGCCCCTCGACAACGAGATCGACAAAGAACAAGAAGAGCACTGCAGCCTGTGCAGCGCCCCGCATCTCACGAATGTACCTAGCAATGCCATCGCCGACTTCGAGAAAGCGTCCAGCCCCGGGCGCATCGCCCCTGCCAGCTGCACCGATCCAGCAGCCATCTCAGCAATTTGCGACGCAGGATTACAACATGCGCTGGAATGGCGTGGCGACAAATGGAAACAGTTTCGCAGACGTCTCGAATCCGTACCTGCTCGCGCAGCCTCCCGCGGCCCCACACAGCCAAGCACTTCAACCACCCTCGCCCGCCCCATCGAATGTTCTCGCTCTCCGTGATCCCAGTGCTAGCAGGGCCCTCGTTCCCACGGCGCCGCGCACCTCTTACGATGAACAGTCTGACCAATGGGCCGTTTCTGCTAATGATGGTGCCTTGGTGCCGGCGCCCAACGGAACGGGACACCCACCGATTAGTGAGGAGGAGCATCTGAGACTCCAGGTCGCCCGCGCAAGAAAGATCGAGGAGGAGGCTACGAAAGATAACCCAGGACCTAACCAGAAGAGGAGCATCCCGCCATTTGTGCTGAAGCTAGCCAGGTATGTTCAATCAGAGCATGAGAGACCTTCACATCCTGGCCCCTTGTGTGCTCAGGGCCCGTCGTACTGACCTTTTCACAGCTTCCTCAACAATGGCAAGAACAGCGATCTCATCCGGTGGTCCGAAAAGGGCGACTCGTTCATCGTGCTCGACGAGGACGAGTTTGCTAAGAAGCTCATCCCCGAGATGTTCAAGCACAACAACTACGCCTCGTTCGTACGGCAGCTGAACATGTATGGCTTCCACAAAAAGGTCGGACTGTCGGACAACTCGATGAGAGCCAGCGAGAAGAAGAACAAGAGCCCCAGCGAATACTGGAACCCTTACTTCCTCCGTGACTACCCAGTCCTGCAGTGGCTCATCCAAAAACCTAACAAGAGTGGTGGGAAGAGGAAGGGCAAACAGGTCGTCAAGGACGCGTCTGGCGTCCTCGAACCCGATAGTGACGGCGAGGACTTCATCGAAGAAACCACCGGCCCGTATGCCTTGTCTGATATCCATCCTGCCAGGGATATTGGGCGTAGCGAGCCTGGACCCCTAGCGAAGACCGAGATTGGCAAGTTCCGTGACCAGCTTGCACAGGTACAACAAAAGCAACAGCAAGTCCTCAACATGATACAGCAGTTGAGGCGAAGCCAGGATGAAATCGTGCAGCGAGCACAAATGTTCGAGCAGATGCACCATCGACACGAGAACTCCATCACTGCCATCCTGAACTTCTTGGCCAATGTTTTTAGGAAATCGTTGGAGAATGACGGCGGAGCGCAGAACCTGTCGGAGATGCTGGCGAGCATCCTGCCCCAACACGGTCAAAACCAGAGCATACCAACGGGCGTCGTGCAGGATCTGGGCGACCTGTTCCAGCGCCAAGATGCCGCCCGGGATTCGATGAGCATGAGCCCATCCCCTCCGAAGCGGCCACAGCACCTTCTGCCCGGTATTCCAGGGCAGCAAACTGCAATCCCTTCAGGCAATGTATCAGGCGCGCCTCCAGGCTCAGCACCCTACACTGCTGCCCCTTCGCAACAGGCATCGCAAGCTCCTCGAGTTACAGAGGTCTTTGACGCTTCTCCTTCTGACACAACCTCTCCGAATTACATCCGAAATGAGCTTCAATCACACCCCCAGGAGACCATGATGAGGATCATGGGCGACACCAACGCCCGCATGACACCGAACGTCGATCTTGCAGAAGTTGCTGCTGCCACGTCCGCAACCATGCCTACGGATCAACGCAACAGAATGGTGAGCAGCATGTCGCGCAGGATAGCCACCCCCACGAAAGAACCGTCGAGCTCGGCCTTCCAACCGCCGGCCATGCCCAGCACTTCTTCGGTACCCCCCGCCTCGTCAAGCCCGCCAGCTCCAGCCCCTGCCCACCCCATGACCTCGCTGTCACCCATACTCAACGCCCCCAAGCCCCCATCCCTCCAGGAGGTCTCGCAGCCCCTGGTCGGCATTCAGGAGCTGGAGCGTGCCCAGCGTGACGTTGACAAGGGAATCCAGAACCTGACGCAGACGGTCGCGTCGCTGTCCCCGACCGGCCACATCCCCGGGTACGAAGGCTCGGGCAGCGACTTCGACTTCAACCAATACCTCGACCTGGACGGCAACTACAACTCCAACTACGGCTTCGACTTCAACGACCTGAACAACACCGGCGCCGGGTTCGGCGGGGCGGACGGGAGCGACTTTGACTTCAGCCTCTCCAATGCAGGATTCCCACAGGCAGCCGACACTGCCGACGGGATGACCGCGCCGGCCGTCGCCGATGGGCTGTATACCAACGGAGCCGCCAAGACCGAGGACACGCCTAGCCCGGCTGCGACGGAGGAGATCCAGCGGAGCGATCTGGACGGGACGGAGCAGCCATCTGCGAAGCGGAGGCGGCAGGAGTAGTGAGCACGAACGAGCTCGATGGGATGATACGACATGGGTGGGGAAGAAGGAACGAATCTGATTGCCAGTCTTTTACGGCTCAGACGAGACGAGAGGAGAGAGGTTCCGCGCGGGATATATTCCGCAGCAGGAAGGAGATCTGCGAAGCATGTGAATCATGTGAACCACGCGGAGCGGGAGACAGTGGGATGCGGTGGATAGAGGACTGAATGCGCGCCACGGCCGCTCCCGATGAAATTGAAAGGTCAAGGTTGTCCCATGGGGAAGCCGTAGCGTTTGTTTGAGTAATGCTGATATAGCAGTCGTTCCAATGTATTAGGAATAGAAATTGACCGGAAAGGCTCTGGTCAAAGACATTTCCCTGGTATTCATCTCATTGTCTCGTGCCATCGTGGTGTGCTCCTGTTACCTACCGGTATTCCTTCTATTACTTGTGTGCTCCTATTACATGTCAGGTACGTGTTCCAACACATGGCTCTTCTGACGGGATAGATATGCTGGCTCAGGCGTCCGTGGTGAATAACCATCAGGATAGGGGACACGACCATGTTGAGAGATGGAAGCTCTCGTTCCGAGAGACAGGGACGTGGCCCTGCCGATGAGCAACCTCAACAGAGCTCTTCATGTCTTCATCAAGGGCTCATCCCTCTCCAAGTGCTCTCCGCAGCGATGAGTTGCAACACCTTCCACAAGCACTTGCCTAGGTATGCTGCGAGGCGTGAGGGACACCTAGTCCCGTCCCAGAGAACGCGGACCACCTCGTATCTGGCCATACCAGGGGGGTACTAACAGAGATCGAGGGCCCATGGTCGGACGTGTGTTTGTCTACTGAATCCAAGCAACGGGTCCGTGTCCTCCCCAGGCACGCGCTTCATGTCGATATCCTGATGGCTTCGAGCATACGCTTTCCTGCCTCCTCACTGTCCAATCCCCTACGTAGTGATGGCTTCATGACCCTCGACTACGATATCTCCCCGCCTTGTTCCTGCTGAGAGCCGAAGCAAGCGTTCCGTCTGTGTACCGGAAGCTTGCCTTCATCTAGGCTCCTTTTGTGTCTATAAAGGTTCCTCTGCCTAGTGAGTAGCTAAACCCATCAGTCTGCGCCTTTTGATGTTTCCATTCATCCTTCTCAGGCTGGAAGATCATACATATCCCAACTACATCAAGAGTCATCCACTCACTGGAACCAACCCTGTCTCCCCCCCTCTACCAGCATCAAGGAAAAGTAAACAGCAAATATGTTGCCCGCAATTTTCCTCCTCCTCGGCAGCAGCCTCGCCGCAGCAGCAGACTATCTACACGTCGACAACACCACCACCACCGCCACCACAACCGCCACCGCCATCGTCATCACCATCACCACGACGACAGACACGACCACCACAACCACCACCACAACCACCACCACCACCACCAACACCACCACCAACACCGACCCCCCACCCCGCCACAACACGCGGATCCCCCCAAACTGCAGGGTCGCCAGCTACATCCCGCCGCCGCCCGAGCCCCCGCTGTCAAAGGTGTACAAGTGCAGGGGCCCGCACGGCAACTTCACCAGCACCTTCACCACCGCCGTGCACACGTGGCCGCCGGCCGCGCGGCGCCGCACCGGCAGGCCCTTTGCCGACTGGGTCCGCGCCTCGTCGACGGCCGCCACCGCCCCGGGCGCGGAGGGGTCGGATGCTGCTGTTGCTGCTGCTGGTGCTGCTGAGCAGGGGATGGATTGGGAGGGGGAGGGGGATGGGGATGGGGATGGGGAGGATGGTGGGGAGGTCGTCGAGGAGATTCCTACTGTGGTGTTTGAGGGATAAGGGGGGGGTTGGGGTTGGTCGTGGTCGTGGTCATGGTGGAGAGGGAGAGTGAGAGTGAGAGTGAGAACCCGGACTGGCTGGCTGGCTGGTCTTACTTCGTGAGAGAGAGTGGTGTTGTCTAGATCCGGTGGCGACGGACGGGCGGTGTGGAGGTGCCACTACGCCGTGGCTGTCCCCACGGTCACCTTCCTTGCTCAGGTTGAATCTAGGGGGAAGGACATTGAGGGGGGGGGGGGCAAGGGGATTGAATGGATCATGTCAGGGGGCGAATAGGACAACTGAGTTGCTACTGTATCTACTACAAATTAATGCATATGCACTTGGTAGTACTGGTTTTCTGGACTCACAAAAGAGCTCTTAGGTTTATTAACACCTCTCTGTCTCCGATCCAGGCTTTACAACCATACAAGTCAGCAAAGCAACCCCATCCCCCCTCCCCATCCCCGACATTATTCATGCTCCAACAATGTTGCCCTCCCGTTTTGGTACGCGTGCTTACACCAGCCAGTGCTGACCACCCACCACCCCCACCATCCTACCGGGAACCACTGAAGCTGCCTCGAGGCCGTAAGCTGCAGGAAGGTGACGGGCTGAAGTGTGTTACCTCATACCTGTCAGATCTCTGGGGAACGGGGCATATGGTCATCTGCAACTACACCTACTTACATGCGTAGGTACCCTATGAAGGGGAAGGCAGGGAGAAGGAGGGTGGGTGAGATGGGGAAGGGGAAGAGACTAGCAACGGCCATCCCGAGACAGACACGAACCCCCGGGGATAGAGGATGGAGACTAGCAGGGAGGAGGAGGAGGAGGAGGAGGAAGAGGGACTAGGACAGATGTCGACCATCTAATCCCCCATTGGAGGATACCCACCCCGTGGGAGAAAAAAAAGAAAGATCGCCACGTGCGGGAAGGGGGGGAGGGCAACACCATCACACCCTTCCCCCTCCTTCGGGGAAAGGAGACGCTGAGCTGAGAGTTGGGCTCGGCCTGACCTGAACGAGGCTGTCCCAAGTTTTTTTCCTGGTGCGTTCCCCTGACCCCATTCTCCATCTCCCCTTTGCAGAAATTCTCCCCTTCCATTCCCCTCCCGCCGGGTCGATTCAGCCTTATGGGGGCCGACAAGGCAGACAGACACACAGGCTCCTGTCCGCACGTAAGGAAAAGAGGGGTAAAACCGCAGGATTGATAGCGACACGCAGTGATCGAAGTGTTTCTGTATCTTGCTTCAAGTGGTCAATTGTCTGTGCCAAAGCAAAAGAAACCGTGTTAGGAGATGATGCCTGGTCGAAGTTGGGAAGAGAAAGGGGGGTGGTCCAAATCACCTTGTTCCTTCTCATTGCCCAGAATCAATCAATCACCTTTTATCCAGTCTTGGGCCCAAGGTTATAGGCAAGAGAGAGAGTTCACTGGCGTCCGTTGCGCACGCGCGCTTTGGCTCGGGATATCATATTAAAATAGTCTTGTACAAAACATCAGCACCAGGTGCGCGCGGCTCGTCACGCTCGCCACGCTTGCTTGTCCTCCTTATTCATATCGTACCGTGTCTCCCCTGATCCGTTCGTCCAGGAGGCAGGCATGTAACAGCAGCGTAGCTTTCATCTTCCCATCCACACACACACTACTCGTTCGTGTCTTGACTTGGTCTCGTCATCCAAAGCCATGCTCATCCTCATCAATCAATCAGTCATTTCATGAAAATGTGTGCCAAAATGCTAGCCAGCCACCCCGACAGCCCATCCAACACCATCATCGCTACCGCCACTGACTCCACAATGCATATGCCCTTTGCTGTCGTCCCTGCCGTCATAAAACATAAGGGTGGTTTTTTGGGTTTCTTCGTATTCCCTGTGGGCGTTTGACTTTTTGTTTTGTTTCAAAATAGGCTTCAAGAAGTAAAAAAAAGTGGTTCAACTGCGAGGTCTCTTGCTAGAGCCAGCCCGTCTTCGTTCCCCGGTGTACACGGTAAACCCGCAAGACGGGATGAGCTCGTGGCGGGTGGATTCCAGATCCGGCTCCCCAGCAGCTCACCAGAACATGGTCCTTGACAGGCCAAAAGCTTGTACCACCCAACAGTATCCGCGACGGAGACTCTTGGGCTTCCTAGTGTTGGGTTCCAAGGATCCAGTCGGCTACGCTCAGGGCACACCCGAATGCCTCCACTTCTCTTCTGCGTCCCAGTGCCGCGTCTTCATTCATGTCCCTCGGCGACCATCCAGCCCCGCGGGCCGCAGCACTGTCAGTGCAGGCACGCAAGTGGCATGCGGCGTCCGTCGGTTGTTGTTCCCTCCCTTGGTGGTGCACTAAACCAGCTCGCCGTCCCCTGCGAGCTTGAAGGTGGGCAGTTCGGGATGTGTAGCAAGTAGGGTGGTCCGAAGACCCAGGCGGGGTGGCTCCGTAATCCATACCCAAATTCCTCGTAGGCGATGCGATGTCGTCGGAGATCTAGGTTCCTCATTCAATCAGCGGTTTCTTCTGGCCCCCAACCATGCAGAGCCCCAAGTGCCTCAAGGCGTCCTTGTCGCTGGCGACGACGATGGATCTTGCAGGTAGCATAGGGTTGTTCGGGTCGACGTGAGAGGCATCCTTAGCGGCCTGCTCGATGGCTTCCATCTCCTCCTTGCAGGCCTGCTGGTCCATCGGGCAGATGACTATCGGCTGTCGCAAGGTTATGTCTCGAGCCGAGCTCATCTGGGCCTATTTCTGCCATGTTAGTTTCTCCACCTCTGCGTCGTGCTTTGCTGGAGACCGCATACCTTGATGCTCAGATAGAACTCGATCTTGTAGAGCGTCGATGTCGTGGTGAACGAGTTCACCTCGTACTGTGGGAACCCAGGCTTCCCCCTCTTGACAATGCCCTCCGAGTCCCTCAAGTCCTTGGACGGGAAGACCAGCCCCAGATTCGTGACGTATCCAGCTTCTGGAAGCCTGGCCTGCACTTGTTGTGTGTGCTTCGCGATCCTGTTGACCTTCTTGGTCGGCTCGTCGCCTTCCGGGTTATATGTGATCTCCTCTTCGATTGCTAGCGTGATCTTCTGTATCGTAACCCGCTTGGCCTTATTTGCCCAGTCTGCATTCGGCGCCAGCTTGATGTACACCGTGATCGGGTCGCAAGGGCCGTAGCTCCATTTTGGTAACGATATCCCCAGCGTCACGAGGTTGTCTGCCGTCACCACCTTCGACTCGGGCCGGTTGTACATGCCAAAGGTCGATAACGTGTCGTATCGCTGCAGCGGTATCGGGAAGGTGTATTTGTTCTGCGTGCTCGCGCCCTGCTGTACCGTCACCACCAGCTCGTAGAGTGTCTCGGCCGTCCGTGAGGGTAATTGTAACGAAGCGGGCGGTATCCTCCGGTTTGTCTCCTCGCCGCCCCGGCCGAACGGTATGAACAGGACGAACGGTAGGTCCATGGCGATGACGCTCTCCGCCTCCTTGCCAGCCTGGCACCTGAAGAGGAGCAACTCCTTCCCCACCACATCGATCGTATCCCTCCTCGGTGTACCCAGATGGCGCTTTGCGACGTTCTCGGCGGCGGGATGTATCGTTTCTCTCCGTTGGAGACATATTCGTACCAACGAAACGGCGACGGGCATGGAATAGCCCTGTGACGGTCTTATCTCGACTTTTCCTTCTATGCGCGGCTGCTCAGAGGGTGTTTCGAGTTAGCGACGTGCTGCGGGGAGCTTGCGCAACACTGCCCACCGAGGTAGAATGCATGCAGAGGATAAGCTGCCAAGACTGCCAGGAGCTGGACTTACCAAGGTTGCTGATATGCCCGGGTAGCCGACGAGGAAACTGCTATTTGGCGGGCCAGAGACCCGTACAAATGCGGCCATCCTGATGGCCAGGCCAGAACTGTGGTTGCAGGCGGAGAGTAGTGGAGTGGGAAAGGGAAGATAGAATGCGAGTGAAGGGTCATGAATGCGCCGCACCGAAAGCCGGCGTCCGTCCGAGGCTCAAGGCTGTAAAGAAGCAGCGTTGCAGCCGAGCAAGCAGCGTACTGTGTAGTGGGGTGGGGTATCCAATGCTGTAGGACAGACAGTAGTAGCCTCTTGGATTGCTGGTGGTGGTGGTGCAAGGGTGATTGGAGGGTCGAGCATGCGGCAGCTTTGGTGGCGCGTCGAATCACGCGGGTCAGCGGCGGGAAGCCCGAGTGCAGCGTCGCCAAAGGCCTGAGGAGCGTTGGAGGGGAGAGGAGCCAAGAGGTCAAGGTGAGATGGCCTAGCACATTGGCAGAGCAAGCAGGGCAGACTGGTGTTACTCCGTATAGCAAAGCAGAGGTTGGTGGTAGCTGTCGTGCCCTCGAGTGGCGTAGCTTGGTTCTCCTGTCGCAATATGAATGAACGTGAGGGAGGCAAACTCCAGTATCAAGGCGAGACAAGAGAAGAGACGACAAGACAAGACAAGACAAGACAAGAGATCCAGAGCGGCTTGTTGGGTGCGCTTGCTGGCTGGCTGGCTGGCTCGCTGGTGATGGTAAGGCGCATGCAGTTTGTTTATCCGTGTGTCTCGTGCTCCCTACTATGCATGGTGGTTTGTGCTCTGTGTCCTTGCTGCATGCGCAGTCCGGTCTAAGAAGTAAGTCTAAGAGGTTGCCGATACGACGCAGCAGCAGCTTCCCTCGTTGCTTTTGGGATTTGTCGTCGGGCGGCCGCGAAGTCCTGCAGAGAGAGTCCTGAGGAATGCGGCACGGCGCAGGGAACCGGGCTCGGGAGCAGAAAAAGTGATCGTCACTGGTCTGCAGCAGCGTCTGAGCGTTTGTTGGTTACGGGTGCTCTCCCTTATTGGGCAGGTCGGGCAGGATGGAGACGGCAAAAGGATTGTGTGGTTTTCTTGTGTTTTTGTTTTTTGGTCTTTGTTTTTAGGGGCTACAGTTGAGTGAGTACTGTACTGTGACTATGTGTGTATGCACAGTATCAGTGTGTAGTGTAGATGTCAGGGGGGGCCTTGCAGCCTAGGAGGAGGAGGGGGAGGGGGAGGAGAAGGAGAGCAGGAAATAGAAGAGGGGCAAGAAATGGGATGCTAAGTCTACAAGGTTCCAGCTGGAAGGAGAATATGTCTTTTGTCTTCCTCTCAAGGGTGGGTTCTCTATGTAGGCACATAAGGGTTGTCTGACACGGGCTGAGTCGAGGCCTCTCCGGCCCGCTCCTGTCAACGTCGCTTCCGGACAGCAAGCATAACATTGAAGTACATAGTAAACCTTGGTAGTACTGCAGTAGGATGAAGTGGATCGATATACACAGTAATAACGAGTGGCAAGAGCCCTCAATGATGAGTGGGTGGTGAGAGGGAACAAGAAATCAAGGTCTAGGACTACGGTATCACCGGTACACACTAGGTGGCTTCCTTGCAGGCAGAAGCAGAAACAAGGCTGTCGCGGGTGTCGAGGGTCCACTTACAAATACCAACTGGGTATTAAGCCCGGGGTTAGTAATAGACAACCTTGGGAAGCTGACCAGCAAAGAAAGTAGTTCAAGATAACAACAGTACATCTGTATTCGAGTACCTAGGTAGGTAGTCAGGCATGTGGTGGTACGAGTTACGCAAGTAAACAGCAATACTATAAGTCGAGAGGTGCCATGGACGGTAAGTGAAACAACATCAAATACCGTACATACGAGAGATGGAGAGTATGCACTGCAGTAAGGAGGACCCTGCCAGCTGCGAGGCCATGCGAGATCGACTGCGTCATCCAGCTCTGGGGTCGGTGAGCATTGATGATAGATAGCAGCAGCAGCAGCTATCGGTGATCACCACTACCATGGTCACCACAGTAATAAGCGCCAGCGCACAGCGGAGTGGTGAGCCCGCAACTGCCCCTCCATCAAACATCCTTTAAGCATGACTGACAGCCAACAATCCAACGAAGCTGTTGATTACCTAGGTACCTATAGGATGATGTTTCTTTTCTCTCTCTAAAAACCACAGCAATTTTACATTATGGTGGTGGGAAATAAAGACAAGTCCAAGCCTCCAAAGGTTCCAAGGTTGTCCGGACTCTGGAGAGCTCCATGCTTAATTAGCAGCCAGACCAATCACATAATACACACGGGACCGGGGTAGCTATAGTGCAGTACATAGTACATACATACCTACCTACAGGTGGCTCCAGAATTCAATGGCTCCAGATTCAGACCCCAGTTCGAGACGACATTTGATCTGTCTGCGCCAACATGCAACCTCAGGCTTGTTTGGAATCCACACAACTCAACGGGATACACGAGGAACCATGATATGACATTAATATAGCACCTACCACTCTCCACCAACTGCCACCATGTCCGTCACTCTACACACTACCCTTGGGGACATCAAGATCGAGGTCTTCTGCGAGAGCGTTCCCAAGACGGCAGAGGTAAGCTATATCCACTCCTCCCAGTCCTCCTCCTCATCACAGAGGAACCCTATCGCTAATGTACAATGCCCCGCCAACAGAACTTCCTCGCCCTCTGCGGCTCTCACTACTACGACCAGTCGCCCTTCCACCGTCTCATCCCCTCCTTTATGGTTCAGACCGGCGCCCCTGCCAACCCTTCGCCCCCCGACAACCCAAAGGGCGGCCGCTCGATATGGGGCGGCACCTTCGAGGACGAGATCCGCCCCGCGCTCAGGCACGCACAGCGCGGCATGGTGTCCATGGCGAACAAGGGCCCCGCCACAAACGGGTCGCAGTTCTTCATCACCTTCGACAAGGCCCCCCACCTCGACGGCATCAACACCGTCTTCGGCAAGGTCATCGGGGACGACAGCCTGGCCACCCTCGCAAAGATCGAGATGCTCGAGGTCGACAAGAAGAGCAGGCCAAAGGAGCAGTGCAGGATCGAGAAGGTCACGATACACGCGAACCCCTTGGCGGGCTGAACGGAGTATGCTGGAGGACGGACGAGTTTATATATCCAGCCTCGTGGTCGGTTCACATAAAGACTGTGGACGATTTTTGCCCAGAAAACAAGCATCAACCATGAGGTGCCCATTAACTACGAGGTAATGGGGTGTCCATTAAGAATGCGTCGACGACCGAAAGAGAGACTCCCGATAAATCAGTATCGCTTGCTACAGGGCAACCGCGAGTGCAGAGTTCGGGCCACTACTGATTCATGAGGACTGGAAGAGCTGTGCGTCATGCGGTGGGAGGAGGCATGTTAACATGGGCCAGCAATGGAGGATAGGTGGTGCAGCACCCAAGAACCCGGCCCGGCCTTCTTTTCGCGCCGAGTCAATAGGTAGATGCACACAGAAGCCCTCCCTAAGTGTTAACATATCTGGAACATGGGACGGCTTAGGGAAAGAAGGCCATCATTCACCATTCAATCCAGATAGAGAGCCGCCGATATGCTCGACGTCGCCGCCACGAAATAGCGATTCTGTGGTCAACCGTTGGCGCATAGGCAGCCTCATCATCCTTGCCATGCTATTTCTCGAATATCGCCGTCACTCTACATATGTAGACGATAATGTTACTAGAAGCACCTCAAGTCGAATTACATCGTCCACAAGATCGTAGATATCCTACGGTGCCGGGGTGGGAAGTTGAACCCACTGGAAAGATATCCGATGGGTCCTTTACCGGCTAATCCCTTCCACTCAATTGATAGCCCTTTGTCTTGTCCACGAGTTGGAGCCCAGGGCAGCTGCTAGCCACCATGAAAGTCCACCGTACGAGCAGTACAATATTATGGCGCACACAACCCGCCCGGATGGCCTTCCAGCTGGGCACGGTTGCCTCAAGAACGCCATGCCCGGCGTGACCACTTGGATTGTTGCTGTCGATTGCAGTCAACTCCGGCTAGCTGTTTCTTTACTGTTGAACTGCGGGTTCTCAAGCCGTCGCTGAATACCATCAGGAACAGGCCTCATTCTCCTACAGTATTGTAACTCTTTCGCTATACGGATCCGTACAGCAACTTCTGGCCGGCAGACGGCTTCGGTGTAACTGGAGCTGTTTCAGCAACGGTAGCGGCATCCCGCCCGTTATGTAGGCAGTCAAAGCCCTTCTACCACACTGGATGGCCAACTGCGTGAGCAGTCCCTCATGCCGATTCATTGCTAGGGAAACCTTATCCTCAAGGAATAGCAGATATGAACTGCTACGTGCTTAAGTGCTCAATCGACCCCAAGGAGCAAGTGGATCAACAACATGGGAAGAATGTTGAGTCCGCAAATCAAAATAGATCTAATAACCGTCCACGGGTATATGAATCGATCCCATCCTCTGTCTGATCTATCGCTCATGTCACCCTCTGTGTCCGGCATCTTCTGCTTGATGAGAACCGTAAGCATTTTGACTTGGTAGTTAAGGCCGCGGTCACACTTCTATGTAGGAGTCTGGTTTTTTCAAATAGACTTAGGTAGATAGCCGCACACGACATCTATCTCTCCTACAGATAAGTAGCAAACAGTCTCTACACTTCCCAAAGAAGTGTGTGATATTCATGATCTCGGTGAATCCTACCGTTTTGTGATAACCATGCCCTTTAATATCATACCGTAGTTTTGATATGCTGAATATGCTGAAGTAACTATAAGTTAGACGAGTGGTTGTTTCGTCTTTGTAACCATTCCAGCGACATCCATTGACCTCTCCTATCATGTCGTCGGCGAGGAAATAATCTGATGATATCCCCAAACTGTATAAGAAGTGACTCCCGTTGTCGATATCCAACGTTTATACTATGCCCAGGTGCGAGTTGCGTCGAGTCCGATGTTAGGAATCGCCATGCTAGTGCTATCCTCAGCATCTTCTAAGATGCCTTCCTTCTTAAGGTCTGTTAGTAATACTAGTACACAGTATAATCAGTGATCACACAGGAACTCTAATTAGTTGCACCTGGTATATTATTTGGTAGTATATAATATTATTTTTTACTGCAATTGGATACTGATATTACTTCAATACTGATCGCGGGTCCCGGGGTACTTGATGCTCCAGGACACGACTTCATTCAATGTTTACTTTCTAGTATGTGAGCCAGCATGCATATGTCCACGCAGAACATAGGAAGCATCTAACTAGCTATGCCACCGAATTTAGGAATGAAGACCAATTCAGGTAGTAATAATACGCTCTATATGGCTACCTAGATATAGTCATTTCCATACGAGTATTAGCAGCAGTTATGCCTTCCTTGCTTCGCAGTAATACCTTAGTAGACACGTAGGCACATACCCGAGTAGGCATAGAGAACTCTTGCAGAACGGTTCGGGAACGGATAGTGCTGCAACCTCAATCTTACTCGAGTATCCGCGACCATGTTCAAATCCACACCACCTATCCATACAGCAATCGACGTGTAGAGACCCTATCTAAGTCTGCATATGTACTACACAGGCTATGTACCTAAGTAGGCCATAAATTGCTATAAAGCCTTTCATGAGGAGGTAAAAAATGAAATATGACAACAGTGAGATTCGAACTCACGTCCTTTCGGACTGCGGATATAGGTGATTAAGCCTAAACACAGCGCCTTAGACCACTCGGCCATGTTGCCCCTTCTCCTGACCTCGAGAAGATAGATTTAAACTCCTAGGACGTCTGGCGCATATCTTCATCACATCTTCATCCTCATATGTAGCTCGGAGCTGTAAAAGAGCTGATTTTCGGCCTCAAAAGACTGACCAGGGGCCTCACAACTGCCTATATAATAGTCACCGGGGTCAACTCTCAGGAACACTATATATATTCTGGCCGGAGTATATGCAGACCCCCGGGGCCCGGGGACGGAGCTGGAGCCGGAACCGAAGACGGGCGCCTGGATACAGTAGCCCTCCTACTTTCAAGATTTAAAAATTCTAAGCATAAGAAGTATATGAGGAAATCACTAGTCTTAGCTCCGGAGTCATACTTATTCAACTACTTAAGTACATATTCTCGTGTCTCGAGCGGGGTCGTAATATCAAGATGATATTTGTGATACTTATAGGCAGCCCCCCACCAGCTTTTTCACTACCAAAAGGGAAGCTCTTAGCGCAGCCCAACCATCGAAATTTCCATTGAACGTCGAGCGCAAGCCGATACCTTTGGCCCTTACTTGCCTCTTGCCCACCCAAACAACTGTTAGCAACCATGGCATTCGACGACGACGACGACGACGAGATACCCAAACAGCCCCCGGCACAGTCCCCCGAGGATGCGCAGGCCACCGCCGAGGAGGCCCTCGAGGACGAGGCGCAAGACTTCCGGCACTTCGCAGCCCTGCAGCGCAAGAACGTCTCGGCGTCGGCCATCCGGAAGGGAGAGAAGGACTTTGAGGAATACGGCACAAAGTCCCAGGCCAGCGCCCTGGAGCAGAGCCGCCGCGCCATGGAGGAGGTCCTGGGCTATACGCGGGTGCACAAGAGCAAGGAGTGGGCGCGCGGCTGGTACTTCCCCGACCGCTGGGTGGACGACGAGGTTTTCGAGGGCAACGAGGTCAAGACGGCCAAGGTCGCCGCGGAGAGGAGGGAGCTGCATGCCAAGGAGAGGGTCGTCTGCGTGGGCATGGAGTACAGCAAAGCGGGTCGGAAGATCCGTGGGCAGGGTACTAATCAGCCTGGCTGGGACCAGGTCTGGCTGCTGCCGGAGGAGGCGCTGTTCCTGATTGAGAGGGGCAGTTTGGATCTGTGGTGGCCGATGGCCCCAATGAGCGAAATCTTTCCGGTCGGAACAGAGGGCGCCGGCACCAAGACATCATTAGAAGCCGAGGGTGAGGAGGACGACGAGTACGCGCTCGGGGTCCCACTCAGTCTGCAAGCTGCCTACTCACTCCTCGTCGGCAACGAGGGTGAGAGAGGCAAGGTTTCGCTGCGCAACCTGCAAGTCTATTCAAATCTCAGCCGCGCCGGCTTCAGCATCCTCAGACTGCCCCCGCCACCTGCGCCAGACCCAACTCAGCATCTCACCACCGTCGAACCTCAGCAACCTCTATGGCAGCGCCTCTTCAACATGCTCTTTCCCGAACAGGAACTTCGTCGGCCCGCATACGGACCACTCGTCCGCCCGGGCCTCTACAGGTCCTATGAATCCATATACAAGCAACTAGCCGTAGTGCCCCGACACAAACCCACAGCACACCCGCCCACCCCTCGATCCCAGCTCCAGGACAGCCCGTTCCGGGTACAATACCACGTCTGGAAACCCAGCACGGCCAACTGGTCCAAGACGAAGCCGCCCGCCCCGGACTACTACCTCGCCGTCGTCGACGCGCACGAGACGTCCGTGCCGACATGCGAGGAGATCACGGCGCTGCTGGACTCGATGGCGTACGAACCGCCGCCGCCCACGCCGCCGGAGAGGGAGGGCCCGCACGCCGTGCACCGCAGGCTCCAGCATGGGCACCGGAACGTGCTGGTCGCGGTGAACGACCACGGGGTGATCAACTACACGCGGTTTGCCGAGGGTGCTTTCGGCGAGGAGCTGCTGTACAAGCGGTTTGATTCCATGAACGCGCCGAGGGGAGGCAAGAGGGGCGGTGGAAGGGGCGGCAGGGGAGGCCGGGGAGGCCGGGGAGGCCGGGGCGCATCACGAGGTGGGCAGGGAGGGAGAGGCGGGAGAGGCGGATGAGGTGGCTGAAAAGGAGACATATGCCTCATGCCTCTTGTCTACGGCATGGCCTGCCGCCACTTTTCCCGGTGCTGACGTTGCGAGATACCCTTCCATGGAGACATCTGGGCCGGCATCGAGGTTTGCCCATGGCATGTTCTGAGAAAGGGTTTGCTAAGCAATGGACAGATCCATATCACAGGCGCCATATCCAGACAATTGGACCTGGCTACACAGAGATTGGCCGTCTCCTGCATATGAGGAAAAGATCCGCCAAGGTCTCTGCCGGTGAGTGACTCACAGCGCGAGTAACCATACAAGGTCCTGGGGTTCGAGGTCATTGAAAGTCTTTGCAAGGATTTTTCATCTACTCTTATAGCACCAAGCTGATGCTACCAAGTCCAGTATGGGCGGCGCGTGTTCATCTGGGTCAACGAGTGTTGCCTCGTTGTCTCACTGAAGCATGTTCGTGCCACATTGCTCGGTTCATGCGACCACCCAACTTGTCAACCAAGAACGGAATGCCCCATACTGGGAGAAATTCCGTGTGTAACGGAAACGCCTACACTATTGGTCTCGTGCAACCTAGAGGGAGATGGGGAGTGGTCGATACTGAAAGGCATGGAGCATGGGCGTGGGGATGTATAGCAGCGCAAAGTCGATGTCGATTGGATCAGAGCTCGACAGAGTTAAGAAATAAGAAGAGACCATGGCAGATCATTCAGGTCCCAAGCTTTATGGACCAGACAATGCCCCGTAGGTCCTATCTTTAGAGACCAGCTCAAGGTGCCAAGTTCTACAACTACCTCTGGTTCAACAATTCCATCAAGTGCTCCCCCCGTCCGATGTGTTTCCTGGGCACTTGTAGGTTGCTTGTGAATACCTCATCGAACCAGGCACATGCTTTGCAGGTAGGTACTTAGTAGTGGACGCACAAGCGTGGATACTCTGCGGTCTGCAAATCCCAGGCAGAAAGTATGCATCCAGTCCATCGTGAGGACTGAGTCCGTGAGCTCACTTATAAAAGTAAGAGACAACGTGGAGATTGGAGCAGAAGGTGTCAAAGTTGAAGCATATAAGGTTTGGTACTAAAGTAGTCAAGTAAGCAAATACAGGCGAGAACATTCTGAAATTCCTCCGTGCTACAGTTAATCAACAGGGATCTCATGCCTTTTCTATCAGACACCAAGGATCTGGGGCTTGTTCGCTACCTAGGTACTAAAGAGGTATAGTACACATGTTCCGTACATACTGGCAGTGTCTCTGTCCACGGGTGCCATGTCCTCACCAGAATTATAGAGGGGGTCACACTTGTTGGGGGGACCCAAACCCCGCGTGTCAAGGCCTATTCGAAGTTCCAAAGCACCCTTCAGGTGCTGATAAGCCAAACACACACAACCTTGGAACCTTTGAAACGGCTGATTAACACACACTGTTTTGCTTTCTCAAAGTTCCACGGTCGATCAGTAAAAAGGTCCCCCCCCCCCTCCAAAGACTGTAACTGAACTGTGCCAATTGGTTTCGCGCCAACCATAGCACATGTTATACTTCCGCTCCATACTTTTCTTGCTTCTCAACAACTACCTAACTCTCTTCTCTCTGTTTCTCAGTCACTTCATCACTCTCTGTTACTCGTCTCCTCTCCCTCTCTTTCCCCCCCCTTCTTACCTATCAACTTCAACTAATACAAGGTAACTGAGTCAAATTTGGCCTAATTAAACTTTTCGCCGACAATTCTGCAACTGCTTACCTCGAAATCGCCGATTTTTTTTTATAATTACCATCTCACTTGCGTTGTCTCTCTGTCTCTCTCTCTCTGTCTGTGTGTGTGTGTTGCCACCCACTGAAGACAATTGCTCCTCACACACCTTGCGGCATCTTCAACCCAACCACAGCACTGCGCAACTACCCATCCACCCTTCTTCTTCTCAACGACACAACCAACCAAGTATGGAGTCCGACAACTCCACTTCCGAGGTTCCAAAGAGTCCTCTTCCTGTTGACACCCAGTCGGCAACCCAACAGTCTCAGTCGCCTGAGGCCAATCTAGAGAGGACACCGACTCCAGACACTTCTGCCGTCGCGTCCAAGCCCTCCACCCCTGTTCCTGAGACGGCCCAGCAGCCAGTAACGCTTAATGCTGCAGCTGCCCCGAACGAGTAAGTCCTTACTTGACTTGACTTCTCTGTTCTATCTCGTTGCACCCCTCCACCCCATATCACCTCAGATTTCCATCCAATTACGACGACAATATTCCCTAACTCACTCTTGCGCAATTCCCCATCTTCATTTGTTTTCTTCTTGCAGGTGGTTGTGCCTCTTCGTACATGATGAGATACTTTCCCTGCGTGTTGACATTAGACAATTGCCATCACTTGAAAGAAAATACATCGTCGCAAGGACAGGTCAAGTCAACTTGCGAGGAAGTCTCCTCTCTCTCTTCGTCAAGCATAACTCAGCCTACCAGTGAAGGGAGAAAAAATCCACTTCATCAGCAACATTTCATTCCAAGTGGATCCAGAGAGAGTTGTCTTCTACCTCAGACGCAATATAAGTTGTATAATGCACATGAGGGTCTGGATGGATTTGGTCGCTTCAACACTGGGCAACTTTGTAGGCTTGATCACTACAGAGCCACACACGACAGTCAATACTACCATACCTTCCTTCCCAACCTTCGCCCCCAACCTCTGAAACACTGCAAGTGTAGTTACCCAACCTCACCTCCCATCATCTATAGTCCACATTGGCTTCCAGGCATGATCCCAGCTTGACAGATCTTCCCACAGGTGCACCACTTGCCCTTCCAAAGTCTCTATCCCAACACTCATACCAGCCTCCAAAACCTCATCTTGTGACTCAAGAACACCCGCTCTCAAAGTTGACAACGCCTATGACTGCAGACAGGTACGATACTGTGACAGATGGGCTTCTTCTGTCTTCGAGTAAGTATCCGTTGTCAGCTTGTGATGTGAACGACCTGAGCCATGGTCTCCATCTCTTGCCACTCGTTGTTCGCACTTACAATTGTCCCCGGGATAAGGTCAAGCGGCCGGTCGATTTCCCTTTCACTTCACCATCAAAGCACGCCCCCCCCAGCAATCCACCATAGCTGTCATGGTCACCCGTATAGCCGACGGTGCAGATTAGACCCACCGTCAAATTCGGATACAAAGCCTGAAGTCCGTCCGGTTGGAAGCTAACTTGAGACGATAGACCCATGCCTTCTTTGTATGTCGAGGAGCGTAAGACAGACCTCGACGAGGCCGCCAAGGATACCCTCAAGGATACCCCCAAGGACATCGTCCAAGAAATTACCCAGGACACCATCCAGGAGAATACCAAGGAGAAAATCAAGGAGGATGTCGAGGAGACTGCCAAGGAGAGCGTTCAGCAGGATGTCAAGGAGCATATCAAGACCCCCACGCTGGATGATGATGATATGAACGACGACAACCTCAGTCCCCCACCCGAGTCTTTGAGCGGCCTTTCCAGCGGCGATGTGGTCATGAACGAGGGCCCCGAGGACGAGATCGTTGTTGGGTCGGTCAATGCTAAGTCGAACAAGGCTACGGACCATGCTGCTGCAACTACTGACCGGGAGGGCGACACTGCCATGGACATCGATGCAGTCGAGCAGGAGAAGCGTCCCAAGCGAAAGCGAGCTGCTGTTTTCAACGACCTTACCGAGGACAAGATGAACAAGAGCTTGATAGCCGACGACTCGGATGATGAAGCCTCTCTCGCGCCTGGTGTCGCCATGGCTACAAGGTCATCTAAAGTATCCCGTTCGACCAACGGTCCTGCTAACACCAAGGGTGTGGACCTTGGCTATTGGCGGGAGTCCAAGGCCCCCAATGGAGACAAGCATTTGGTCAAGGGCTTCATCGACTCCCGCGACCGCCTCCGGACTCGCATTCAGCAGTGCAACCGTGATGGCAAGGTTGTTACTGATCAATATCCTCTGAATGCTGGCCCCGGTGGCAGCTGGGTCACCTTTGACAAGATCGTTTTTGACAGCCACCTCGTGAACCTGGACCAGACACAGGTCAAGGAGTATGTCAAGATACGGTCGCTCATGCTGGAGAATGAGACTGAGGAAGAGCCTACAGCCAATGACACTGCTGCCGTCCAGCAAGCCATTAAGCGTTGCCGAGATCGTGGCACGCAGGCCGAGGGTACTCAGCTGCCCCTAATCGCCTACGGTGTCGACATTCCCGAACATATCCTGAACCGTCCCGAAAAGCGTCGTCGCATCGGCAGCTCGAACGTCGCTGGTGCGGGTTTGATTGCCCCAGGCACTCCAGGCCCACAGTTGGACGAGCTCCGTGGTACTCGACCTACCAAGATTCTTCTCGGCTACTGGAAGAAGTCCTCTGAGCCAGAGCCCGAAAACAAGCATGCTGTTTTCGGCATCTTGGGTAACAATGACATGTTCCGCGTGAAGATTGGCCGTGAGACCCGCGACGGTCGGACCATGATGGGCAACTTTCCGGTTGGTGCCGGGGCCTTATGGATCCAGTACGACGAGTTTGAGCTCGAGGACTTCCTGAAGGGCCTCAACCGAAATGAGATTAAGGAGTACTGCCGAGTTCGTCAATACCAGATTGACCACGGGGAGACGCCTGAGCAAAGGCGCGAGAACGAGGAACTGGCTGTCAAGGAGGCACGGCGGCGCATCGAGATGGGTTGGACCAAGCCTGAACCTAGAGAGCCTGGGCTTTCCAACAGCTTCAACGGAAAGAACAACGAAAGCCCGAATGCCGATGTTGTAGCCAAGGTCGAGGCCCCCACCCACGACACTCGTCACGCCCAATCTCGTCGCTTGGGCCCGGCTCTTGCTCCCAGTCCTGCTCGTGCATCTACTCAGCCTCCCGAGTTCCGTGCCGCCAATAGGTCCAACGGTATTGAGGCTCGTGTGGAGCGTACCAACAGCCTTGCCCGTAACGCCGTTGCTCGTGCAGAGGCAGTACAGACCAAGAACAACCATCGCGAGACTGGCTACGTCGTACCCCCCCAGCCCCAGACCGTCAACGGAAACAATGGACAGGCTTCATTCAACGAGAGTATCTCGCGCCTGAATCGTGTCTGGGCTTCACAGGAGGCTCATCGTCTCCGTACCGGAAACGAGGATGCCAAGATCCACATGGGTATCAAGTACGAACGCAAGCAGACCGGCCCATTTGAGGGCAAACTTGTCTCTCAGGGCACGATTATCTCAATCGACGGCGAGGACTACGTCGAGTACCGTGTGCTCACGAAGCCCACATTCTTTTAACTCCATTGTCCTTGTCGATACCAGCACTGTCGAAGTACCGTGGAGGCCCCCAATCAAGGCGGTGGCCGTTCTTCGCGTACTCGACATATTTTTTACACTACTGATCATGCATCTTGACCTTTTGGAGGCTCACTCCCTCCTTTACGGCCTTGTCTTTTCGGCGTTCGGTCCACGGAACTAATACCCCACTGATACCTTCTGAAAATCTTTTCCTTAATTTCCGACTTTTCCATGTCGCGCATGCGAGTCGACTGGTTTCTCATACGCCTCCCCTGTGGACCCTTCCGGCAACAGGTTCCGGGACTGGCACCAAGTGTCTGTTTCTTGTGCGACATCTGCATCGCCCTGCGTGGGTTACTTCGGCATGCCACCATCGGGTGGACGGCGCACCAGAATGACTACAGACAATATCAGGATGGTCTTGGTCTTTTGTCTATTGCCTGTATTTGTACGAAAGAGGGACCTTCGGATCATTCTCTGCTGCCTCCCAAAGAGTATTTGATGGCGAGGCTTTCCTCTCGCGACGAGGAAGAACGATGGACAAGCTAACGCGGCTGCGTGCCATTCACCTTGGCAACTCGGTTTCATGTGATGGCTTTATCTGGTCGTCACATGTCTTGCTGTCTTGCAGCCAGCGAGGCCTTGGATTGTCCTAGGGCACCTCGCCGACGTTGGAACCTGAACATCAACGGGCCCAATCGAGAAGTAACCAACCCAGCAGCATCCTTCATACGGATGGGTGGATCAGACTGGCTATTTGACCGCCCTGGCTACGCCGCCTGGATATGTTTCGGTGGCGTTATGTTTTTGTCTTCTTTTGTTGTCTCTGCTAACGACTTATCTAATCTAATCGACGAACGACTTGACATTGTGTTGAACGGGCTGGGAATACCCGCATCAAAGAAAATCAAAAATTGTATGGCTTGCGTTATATTCGTTCGTGATGGAGAGGGGTGGATGGGTTGGACTCGACTGGACTGGACCGGCTTGGATGAGGTTTTGGGGGGAGGGGAGGAGGGGCGTTTGGACTTTGGACGAAAGTTTCGGTGATGATGGTGGAGATGGAGATTTATTGTAGTCTAGATCTCCTCACTAGAAATAGCCCGACAGAATGAATGATCCAGCTCGGTATATGTAGAAACCTCAACTGTCATGCGGCCCTGCCTGATGAATGCTGTGACACGGTATCACGATATGGCCGGGCTCTGTGTTCTCAACATGGCATTCACAACTGGGCCTGACCTTGACTGTCGCGGTGAGAGGATTGAAAATTCGAGTTGCAGTCATATGATATGATATGAAAAGTCATCAACTTTTGTTGTCCAAATTCATCTCTGGTATCTCATATAGAACGCAGGAAACCCAATACCAAACCGAGGCAAAATAAAAAAGCCCCATGCAACAGGAAACCCCCAACATCACAATACCACCACCCCACCCCGACACCAGCCCGGAGCGGCCGGTCGCACGCTCTCACGGGGCCGCCTCCTCCGTCTTGGCCGCGGCGTCCTCGGGCCCGTAGTTCTCGACCTTCATGTCCGTCAGGCCGAGCTCCTCCTCCTCCTCGGCGGTCCGGTCGTACTCCTCGACCGTCATCTGCGCGTCCGGCTCGCTCGGGTTGTCCGCCATGCTCTGGACGTAGCTGCTGGCCAGGGGGTCCGTCAGGACGATGGTGAACTCCTTGTCGCCCTTGATGGCGGCGTCCAGGCCGGCGAAGAAGTCGGTCCACGTCTGCTTCTCCTCGGGCGCGAGCGAGTCGCCGCCCTCCCCGCTGCCGCCGTTGGTGCCCTCGAAGATCTGGTTGTGCAGGTCGTCGCGCACCTGCGTCAGCAGGCCCTCGACCGTCGTGAACCGCCCGCCCAGCGTGCCGGGGTTGACCGAGAGCTGCAGCTCGGGACACTCCAGGGCACAGCTCTCGCTCTTCAGGATGTCTCGTGCGAGGTCCACGTCTCCCTTCACCTTCAGGGCGATCTTCTTGCCCTTCAGTGGTACCGCACCGCCCGTCTTGACGTCGTTGCTCCGGTAGCCGCACGCCTCGCACACGGTGCTCATCAGCACGACCTGCTTGAAGTGGGGGATGTCCACCATCTTCATGTGGGTGATGCAAGGGTGCATGCAGCCAGGGCAGCTTGCAGGGAAGCTGTAGACCTCGTCCGGGAGGATGTCGTCGTCCTCGCCCAGGCGCCCCTGGCCCTGTAGGGGTATCGTGCCGTCGGCATTGGCCTTTACCTCTGTGTCCGTCAGACCCAGGGCCTCGTTCTGCTCTGCCGTCCTTGTGTAGTCGCGCTTCTCCCACTTGCCGACGCCGTCGTGGATGTCGGGGGAGATCCAACTGTTGCCTGCGGGGTCGTCGATGAACATGCGGAAGGGGAAGGCGTTTCCCTCGAGCATGGCGCGGCCCTTCTTGATGATTTCTGCCACCTTCTCGTATACCTCGGGTGCTTGCTCTTTGCGAGCTTCTTGTCCGAACTCGAGATCGTCGATGACGGTTGAGAGGAGGCCCTCGACATTGGTAAGCTGGCCCTTGCCTGCAGGGATCTCGAGGTCGAGCTCGATGAACTTGACAATGGCAGTGTCGGCTTTGACGACCTGACGGGAGAAGTCAGGGAGGGCGGTAAGTCGGAGTTCGTAGTGTGTGCCCTTTGGTTGGACGGAACCGGCGGCTTGGATCTCGTTGTTGTGGAATCCACAATGCTCGCAGGAGAAGGACATTATTATGATTTCGCGGAAGTAGGGGATTCTGGTAAGGAGGAGTCTGGTCATGCCCTATGGTTGCAATGTTAGACTTGGGTTGACATATAATCGGGAGTCAGTCAAGGCTCAACTTACATTCTCGTGGCAGTTCATGCAAAGAGACTCAATCTCCTCGACAGCCTTCGCATCGTCATCGTCGTTCTGGGCCGCGCCATTGGTGGCGGCGGGAGCGTTGACGTGCTCGCCGATAGACTTGAAGTAGTCGGTGGAAGAGATAGCGGTGGTGCCGTTGGTATGCGCTTGGTTTTCGGAAGAAGACATTGTGTGGTAGTAGGAGTTGTGTGTGTACAAGATGTTTGTTTATGTTGCTGTGTCGTCGCGAAAGATGATCTTTTGGGGGGGTCGCTAATCGAAAATTTTGGAGGGGTCAAGCGATATATGCTTGGTATGCTGCTATGTAATGGCGGGGCAATGTCGGCTTATGTCATAGGCTGCTGGGGGCTGCCAGGCCCTTGGGGAACGTTCTCGTGCCCGCCAAATGCTTGTAAATCTAGGCTGCTCGGTTGGGAGCTGCACCCAAACACTGGCCTGAGTCATCCATCCCTCCCCTTCCCTGCCTTGCCTGGCTGGTCTACTTCTTCATGAAGTCTGACAGGCTCAGGCCAAACCCAGAAGAGGGAGTTGAGCCCGGTCTCTGGTCTAGCAGAGCTTGCAGACCAGCCTTTCGGTTCTTCGCCCTCTTCTTGCTATTGGCATTGGCTGAAACCGGCTTCGATGGCTCTGCAACACGAGACGGAGCAGCGTGGGTGGGAGCAGGAGTATGCTGCACCGTCGTCTTTTGGGCCCTTGGAGTCCTCGTGATGGGTGCCGGACCGGGCAGACTCAACTTGGTGTATCTGCCGCAGTTGCCACACGTGAACACTTTTGATATGCCTGGCCTGCTGGATCGCCTGTCCCCAGACTGGGCCTTGAGCTGCTTCTTAGTTTTGGCCCGTAGTGCTCCCTCCGCCTCAAACTTCAACTTGCTGCTTTGGCCTGGGATCATGATATGTCCACAGCAGCTGCAGACATGCTGGCGCTGTGTGTCAGACACGGGCACATCGTGTTCGACCAGCAACGAGTTGCGCCGGCTCATAAGGAACGCAGAGGTCTCGGGGGCAGAGGCAGAGAGCAGATGGGCCGCATCTGTCAAGAACCGCAGCTGTGGCGGGAGTTCTGAAGCCACCATGTTGCAATGCGATGTAGCCGAGTGTTTGATTGATTGATGGTTAAAATGGTCGAGAAACACGGGCCAAAAGTTCATAGTGTTTGCTAGCCGCGGGCCCTGTGCACTTAGCTACCCGCAGTGCAAATACAGCCTCTGTATGGGGGCCTTTATGCCACCCCATCTACACCACATTTGTATTTGTATACATATATACATATACATACTTAAGTTCCTAGGTAGACTCAGACGCCAGTTGGTACTCTACTTTCTGTGGTGCCAAACCAACGCTGTTTTCTAGCTTCTACCTATCCACGCAAGCCGAAGTATCGAATACCCAATCTCCACCTCGTAAACAAACACACACAGAGAAACAATGTTATTCCATTGCAGGATCCCCTCGTGAGGCCCGTTCCCAAAGCTTGACGCCAACACCTAAAACACGTGCGTAAACAAGTAAGACACACTCTCCCCGTTGTGCGTCCTCCGGATGGACTCGGCCAGCGTCCCGCTGACGTCAATGACCTTCAGCTTGGGACACCTCTCGAGCTTGTCGCCCAGCGGGACGGTGTTTGTGACGACGACCTGGGACAGCACGCTCTTGTTGATGTTGTCGATGGCGGGCCCGCTCAGGATGCCGTGGGTGACGATGGCGACGACCTCGCGGGCCTGGTGCTCCTTGACGACGGCGGCGGCCTTGGCGAGGGTGCCGCACGTGTCGGCCATGTCGTCGACCAGGATGCAGACCTTGTCGACCACGTTGCCGACCAGCACCATGCGGCCGACCTCGTTGGGCCGGGGGCGCTCCTTGTGGATCAGGGCGAAGGGGAGGTCGAGACGGTCGGCGAGGGAGGTCGCGCGCTTGGCGCCGCCGGCGTCGGGGGAGACTATGACGCAGTCTTTTATGGAGAGGTTTTCTTGCACCCAGCGGAGGACAGAGGGCTCGGCGTAGAGATTGTCGACGGGGACGTTGAAGAAGCCTTGGATTTGCCTATAAGGGGGGGGGGGTGGGTGAAGAGGTTAGCTCTCGAGAAAGGCTGGCTACCTGTCATGGCATGAAGGGAAGTGTAGACCTGGACTTACGAAGCGTGCAGGTCCATTGTGATGACATGGTTGCAGCCGGCGGTTGTGAGCATGTTAGCTATCAACCTCGCGCTCTGTACAAATCGATGTCAGTAACCCCCAGACAGACATTGGGGCATCACAAGATGCAGCAACGTACGATAGGCGCCCGACTCTTATCCTTCTTGTCCTGTCGTGCGTAAGGGAAGTTCGGTATGACTGCTGTGATGCGTCTTGCGGATGCGGTTCGGCCTGTCGCGATCAATGGTCAGCTCTCTGGTCCCCCTGTTCCCACCGGCGAAGGTCTACAAAGGCGCCAAAAGACATACATGCGTGGATCATGATCAAAAGCTCCATCAGCCCGTCGTTGATGTCACCGGGTGCGGTTGACTGGATGATGAAGACATCCTCGTCTCGAACAGACTCGCCGACTGTGACGCTGGTCTCCTGGTTGGAGTAGTTCAGACTCATAGTCTTTGCGATCTCTATCCCCAGCCTGTTCCTCCATAGATTCGGAATCAGTTTGCGCCGTTCCCTTTATGTATGTATCTATATTGTGTCTTTTTTGGACGACACTGCACGCAGGATAGTAGGTTACTGACCGGTCGGCAACCAGCCGTGCCAGCAGGGGATGGGAGTTCCCGCTGAGGAGTTTGATCTCGTTCGACATTGTTGACATGGTGGAAAAGATTTGGAGGCTTGTGTCCGCGGGGGAGATGCGACCCCTTTTTTTCAGGATGTGTACCTGGGGTACGGTAGGCACGTAAAGGTACCTTTGGTGTCTTGTCGTACGGGGGCTGCTGGTGACTTGTCTTGTCCCAAGTGGTCGGTACTACCGTGGTCACAGCTGAATCTTTTTAGCGCGGGGGCCTGCTGAAGGTTCGGTGGTCGCGACTTGGAGGGGCACAGATGGGTAGGTGGAGGGTTTGTCGACGGGCGCAAAGGGTGATTGATGATGGGCGAGTGGATGATATCTGCTCTGAGGATTATTTTGAGAGGTATGCTGGATGTCGAAAAGTTCGAATCGGTAGATAGATAGATATTGACTCAACAGAGAAAGGATGGATACTTAGTAGTCAGTTGGTTTCCCTAAAGAATTTGGGTTGGCACTGACGAGAATTCCACGGTTGATGGATTAAGACCGGCAAAATGCACCCTCACCGGATTTTCGAAAACGCGCCAGACACGGCAAAGACGGTCAGACACGGCTTCTTCCCTTAGCTCATAATGACTTGAGTACCTACTGTACGCACTACCTACTCTGTAGCTTGACACAGGACCGGTACGGCACCTCTTTCTCCCCGTCACCTATCAGGAAAAAAAAAAGTTCTCCTGCGGCTCCACGAGCTTGAGCTTGGGCCTCGATATTGACTTCCAGGCAGGGATGAGGGCGCATGGCTGGCTTGCAAAACCCCATGCACTTACCCAGGTAGGTACATACATACGTACCGTGCACATGTGTAGGGCTGCTTGCTGTGTGGGGCCGAGTTGAATGGGGCTCCGTTGAGGCTCGGTGTCCGTACGTCCGGGTTCGATGCTGAGCCGTGAGCCGGGCTTATGGTGCTTCACTCACTTCCAATAGCCTGTCGATGGCTCCTAGGCAAGTTCTGACATTTTACAATATGTGGAAGTGGCCTCTATGGGATATGAGTGGGTGGCTCTAATCCAACTGGCGGGGAGGTATCCATATTCATGGTGATACACGTTCGTGACGATGATATCCAATCCTGCCCGAGAACTAGCCACCCAGAACCGTCCTTTGGCTTGGGTCATACTGATACACAAAAGAACGACCCTGGATATTTGGTACCTACCCAGGGAGTTATAGCACCATGCTCAACTTCCCTCCTGGCGCGGTGAACCCACCGTGGGCTGGCTCCGGCAGGACATCAATCTGGACAGCCGTGGAATGTCCGGATGATCCACTCGGCTCCGTGCCGAAACACTCGAAGATCGGCCCCAAGACACGGCGGGCTTCACTCCTTTCTCTGCTACAAGGACATGTGATAGAGTATCAGGATACCTTGAAGATCCTCTGTAGGCTACCTAGGTAGTTTTGGGTGACTGTAGTTAGAGCTCCTCCTGTATATGGATGGACGCAACAGGACAGCACACACAGCATCCAGAGTTGGGGCCTCCTGCATGACATACATATGTGTGCCCAGCGATACAATATCAAGTAGTCGTCCGTGCAATAAGACGCTGAAACCCTATTTGGGCAATTTCGCTCCTGCTGTATCCTCCTCCGTCCTGCTTGACCCGGGCTTCTATGTAGTACCGTACCCAACCGAGCCAGCTTACGGAGAAAGCAGAGGCGCGGCGCTGCTTCCCTGGTTGGTTGCTCGCTGCGTGCAAAGGTCCCGTACCTTCCTTCTTGGCCTTTGGTGCCGTCACAGCTTTTAAATCAAATCGAAAGCTCTCCCTGGTTCTGTTGGCTACTACTAGGTAGGTACTTGAATACCTAGGTAGGTATCCAGGTAGGTACCCAGGTAGGTACTCCAGAGACCACCTGCTGTGTAAATCTCAAGGCAGAAAAAGGCACCCGCTGAGTTGGGTGAGGTAAGACCTACTCAGTACCTGCTTAGGTACCTACCTAGGTACTTAAGTAGGTAGGTACCTGGGTATAGTAGGTATAGGTAATCAGAGAAAGCACTCGAGGCTGCAGGGGTGCCCGCGCCCCACCCATCAAAAGCGTGGAGAGCCTGGCCTGGGAGCCTGGGAGCCTGCCGGAGCCTTTCTACAGAGTACCTCCAACAACCTTGGAAGCTTGGGCCTACCATTACGCAGATGCTGCCGGACTTTTTACAGTTGCAAGCAGCTGAACGGCTAAACCATCCCATCCACTCAACCTCTCAACCTTCCATACTACATCACCGCGCGCCCACCTCAACCTCGTCCCTCCCCATCATCACCACACACGACGACCGGTCCCCACATCGTCTCCCCTCAACACAGCTGAATCCTGCACCTTCAGTTGTATCTCCCCAGACGAAGGAAAAGACTCTGGATCAAGTCACGGCACCTGCACACGTCGTGACCTCCACCTAAAGGGTTTCGTTTCTTCATTCGCATCGCGTCAACTCCTCAACCTGCTGGCGCCTCGCCTCAGCATTTTGACTGGTTTTGACCTCACAATTTCGACAAGCCACCCAGATTTTCTGACGCAGGCCGCTCCTGCATCACGTCAAGCTGTCGTCCACGACAGTCGTCATCGCGTAGTGGAGGGGGAGCTTTTATTTCTGCGGCTCTGCCGCTCCCGCCGTCAAGATGGGAAAGATTACCAAGACAATGCAGCCCAAGCATAGGGAGACTCTGGTATGTCACCCCTTCCTGCCCGTGAGTAACCCAGAAGACAGACAGCTGACCTTCCACCAAGTCGCCCTGGCTCAAGGACTTTGTGCAAACAACCTCGACCGTTCCGTTGCCACTACTACCACAGCGTCTCGACACTTTCCCCGTAGCGAGATGGCCTCTGCCCCGTGGTGACCTGTACCACTGGATCCCTCTCTTGAACCGATTCGACAACATCCTCGAGTGCTTCAACAAGGTCTATCATTTGCATGAGGGACCTCAGTTGCGTGACTTCGGCTCTGAGCTTCTGCTGGGTCGCGACGTACGAGTCGAAGATTATGGCTCGGAGGAGTGGGACACAGAGAAACTGAGAACACTGGGCTACACGGAGGATGGCGATGCTCAGCTGATCAAGGCCGTTCTGCAATTTACCAGGCGGCTGTTGAATCATTGTGGCAACCGCAGCATCTACGCAAGCAGTTCCCACCTAAATGACCTTCTGAACAGCAGTGATCTGTCCGTCATTCATGCCACCTTGGAGGTTGGTCTGGAGCTTGCACAACGCTACCAGGCATCCGTCAAGCGCATGACGCAGCCTTCCAGACAGGTCAGCAATGCTTTGCTCGCCAACCACTACAATATCGAACTCGATCGTGTTCAGCAAATCGCCCAACCTTTCGTCAAGACCCCAATCGTCAGTCTTTCCGAGTCTTCCGCTCAAGCAACGCCGGCTTCTGCGAGCAAAGGCAAGGAGAAGGAGAAGGTCCACTCTGCAAGCTCCAAGAATGCAGCGACCTTGCTTGCCAACGACTTGGGGGCCGTGATCTCTTCTGACCCAGCTCTGGAGAGCCGCTGGAAGAGCTGGGGCGACCTGAAGCTCATCTATTACCCGAAGACCGATGGCGGCGACCCTGTTCCTCAAGCATCAGCCGACCGAGGCAATGCTTCTGTCCCGAACACACCTACTCCTTTGCGCCGCAGCACTACCATGGGCGTCCAGCAGACACCACGCGCCTCCAGAGCTGCACATAGCTCCGATGATCCCTCTTCGCCCGCCCAGGCTTCTCCAGCTGTCAACGCTGAGGCGCCGCCGGCGTCCAGTCAGAAGTCTGTTGAGATACCACAAGCCGTCGTCGCCTCTTCACCAATTTACGACCTCTTGAAGCGCACGCCTGTGGATATGCCCAAGACATCACAGTACGAGTTACTCAATCGTGCGAGGATATGCAAAGCTTTGCTGGAAGGCGCAGACACCCGGCAGCAGGCTCTTGCTGTACGTCTCTTGGCCATTGCGAACCTGGCCTATATACACCCAGAGTTTGCATTCCTCGAGCAGGTTCTGAAGCAGGACAACGACGAGCCCCGGCAGTTTCACCTTGTCTATCAATTGGTGGAGCTTATCCACCCTTCTACGACTGGGCAGGCACCGGCTCCGCGTTGGTTGCAACAGATCGCCTTGTCACTGCTGGAAGCTGTTTCCCATTACGGGGCCAAGTACCAAGATGTGATCTCGGCCTTGAACGCTACTGTCAATCACGGCGTTCTTTTGTACGTCATCCGTAAGGCTGTCGCCGAAATGAAAGAGGACGGTGGGCAATCCGACAATCACTCTATCGAGTTGGATGACTGGCGAAATAGCTTATTCTCTCTCGCACTCCACCTCGCTATGAACGGACGTGTGGGCTCGGATATGATATCTGCGGGTTTCATGGACATACTTGTCGACATTGTTAACATGCGCACGACCGTTGCAGATCGATTGCATGCCATGGCTGTCTCCTACATTGATGCGCTGGTCCTGAATTACCCGCCAATTGCTTTTCAGGCCTTCATCAACGTTAGCGGCTTAGACAGCATTGCGCAGCTGACAATCGACGCCTCGTCCTCTGCCAAGAGCCTTGCAGAGTCTGGTCATGGTACCAAACCCGAGTACTACTCCAGCGTCGTGGATTATGAGATTCCCTACGTTCAACAGCAGACCTTGAAGTGGTTGTTGAAGTTCATGCACCACATCATGAACCCGAGCTCCTTTACGCACGGAGGCAACACTGACCGATTGTTGAGGAACCTGGTTGACAACTCGAAGCTTCTTCGAAGCCTGCGGGCCATCATGGAGAACACCAAGTCCTTTGGATCTGTCGTGTGGACAAACTCGATCAATCTCCTGACCGATTTCATCAATAACGACCCTACCAGCTTTGCCGCCATCTCCGAGACTGGCATGGTCAATAGCTTGCTTGAATCCCTCACCAGCCGGCAAGTTTCAGCGACCGCAACAGCCGAACGCAAGGCGGATGAACCACCGAGTGACGAGAGCGACTCCCACTTCGAGCAGTCTGTTGTTCTGGACCCGGATGATCGCCCTCATCCTCCAGACGAAGAGACTCTACGAGCTCCGCGCAGCGGCCCGCTTGCTGCCGGTATTTTGCCGTCATCAGAAGCGATTAATGTCATCATTCCTGTCGTCAACTCAATATGTCTGAACAATGACGGTATGAAGCTGGTGGCGGCTTCGAGGGTCCTGGAGAGCTTCTTGGAAGTCTTCGAAAGCCCAGAGCACGTGCGGATCATGCAGATCGACTCCGAACTCGCCTACAACATTGGCCTCCAATTCGATGAGCTTGGTCGACACCACCCTGCTCTCAGACAGACAGTCGCAAACGCGGTGATAGACATGATCGCCAGGGTCAAATTCTTGGGCACCTTGAAGGCAGAGACCTCCGGGTGGGGAGCCAAGCTCTCCGTGACTGATCCGGATGGAAAAGTCATTTCTGCTGACAAGGGCCTCTTGCAGAAGTCCGGCGCCACGCCGGCCTCGAGGAAGGGCAAAGAGGTATCGGCGTCATCTGAAGATGTCGAGATGATGGATATCACAGAACCAAATAACCCCGTGTCATCGCAGTCAGACTCTCCGGATGGTCCATCCAAAGTCCCCGACAGCATCACGCCCTACGTCAACGCGCTTGCCTCATTCCTAAACGCATACATCAGCAACACTAGCCTGAGATCTTCCTTGACAAAGAGCGGTGGTATCGAATATCTATTGGACATCATGGGGCTGCCGAGTCTGCCTCACGATTTCGCCGATTCTGCTGCTCTGGGGTTGCTACAACAGGTTGTCGCCAATATCGTTGAGAATGCGCCTGTCATCGGGATGCCTTCTCTGCTGAACCGCATTGAAGTCGCCATGGAATCCTTGGAGCCATTATTATCCAGCTCCCCAACAGCATCATTCTTCCGACCTTTTGTGGAGCCCGGTGTGACTCTACGAGGAGATGGCCCTGACACTTGGAATTTCGATCTCGTCCACAAGGTCATGCACGGCACGGACGTGGCGAGAGCACTGTTGACTATTCAGTCCCTGCTGAAGACTCTGTACAGTTGTTTCCCTTACCAGAGCCGTCACGCATCCATTTCCTTGCCCGCTGTCAATGTTTACGATCATTTTCACAAAGTGATCAAATCCCTGGGTCCCCTCTTGCGCGTTGTCCTTTCAGAAGAGATATCCATAATCAGTCTCGTTCCACAGCATTGGACATCGCGGAAACTGCAGAACATGCGATCCGGCAGTGCGGGTGACCTTTTGATAGGCGAGCAGGAGCCATTTTCCCAGATGCTCGGCAGCTATGGCCTTGGGACTTCCATCGAGCAGGCAGACCCAACTCGGCAGAACCGACCTACGCCAGAAGAGCAATCGAGCTCTCAGTATCAGAACTACCAAGTCCTGAAAGTACTGCTGCAGTCAATCATGCCTAGCGCCTATTCCTTCTTCCAGACTTTGGGCAAGGCTCTGATGTCACGTCGGGAGCGAGATAGCTATGCTAGAGCCAGGCATATGCAAATGGCAGATGCCCTAGCCCAGACGGTACTGGATCAATTGGAGCCATTTGTTGACAGAACCCCTACCAAACACGAGCTGCAGTATTGCATTATCATGCTGCACATTGTACACGAAATGCTCACTGACTCTTCCCGACACACTGAACGGGCAGGTCTGAGTGTCATTGTTCCTGTGCTTGACGCCTTTAAGGAACATCAGGGTCTGGAGGTCCTGAACAAGCTGCTCAATGTCTTCGCGAAAGAGGTCAGCAAGGAGCGCCAGGAGACAGAAGATGCTTCTATGTCTAGGCTGGGATCCATCGGCATGAAGAAGATCCTGGACCTCTACATCATGATCGTCAATGGCAAGAATATCACTGACTCTATGCAACATCTCAACGTGCCCAGCCGGTCCTCTTCAGGTCGACAGCCGGACTGGTATCCGATGATCAATCAGTATATCGTCGAGATTCGAATGTCAGTGCTGCCAACGGTTGCAGAGCTGTGGCGCTCGGACTTGGTTGAGAAGGCTTCCACAGATGTCGTCGGCAAAATCGTGGACATTCTCAAGGTGGTTTGCCAGGGAGAAGGCGAGGGCTCTGCATGGCGCAGAAGCGAGCTATCAAAGGCTGTGCCTCTGTTCAAGCGTGAGAAAGCAACATTCCCGTGGAACTTGTACACGGCTCAGAGTACACGCCTGGCTGCTGACTACCCCGAGGACCTGGCGCGCGAGGCCGTATACCGTGCTCTAGGCGTTCAAGATAATGCAAACGAGTACTGCAGAATGCATCAAAAGGGATTAGCGGGACAGCGCAATCCCATTCCTCCCGAAGACGCATTCCAAGTGACCTCACCCACGCAGAACGGCTCTGCGAACCAAACCCCTTCTTCTCGCGGTTCCGACTTACTACGGGAAGCCATGGTTGTGGACTCTGCCCCAGAGCTCGAGCAACTGATTGGCGCTGCGCTCGCAGACCGCGGCATCTCGTCTGATACTAGAGATAATGAGGCACCTGCCGAGACCCAAGGTCAAAATGAATCCTCATCTACGCCGGCGGCCGCCCCTGCAGCGCCTACAACTTCATCGAGCGGTCAAGATCAGGAATCTAGTGATCGACCTCTTGTATCCAAGGATGACCTTGATGCAGAGCGTGATACATTGCGCAAGGATTTGATTGACCGTTGCCTGGATGTTATAAGAGCGCATCCTGACTCGGTCTTCGAGGTGTCTGAGCTAATCAACGTCACGATCGACCGTCCCGATAGTGAAGAAGCTCGGCAAGAGGTCGGCGAGACACTGGCGAATGCCTTGATGTCTTACGCCCTTGACGATGAGGAGAAGAAGTCCAACGGCCGGAGCATTGCCGCCTACGCCCACCTTCTTTCTTTAATGCTCCACGGTTCGCCCCGGTTCTTCAAGTCCACGGTCAAGACCCTCAAAGACAATGTGTCTGAGTACCTCAGCTTCCTTAAGGTTCCTGCTGGAAATACTACTGATGAGCTGCCACCTTGGATTCCCCACATTCTTCTGATCTTCGAGATGCTCCTGGCGGACGATGCGCAGCCCGTGGAGGCAAAGTGGACCCCACCTGCCAGCGAAAATGACAAGATTGAGGATCCCGTACTGCAGTTCAAAGAGCCCATCATTCTTGAGGAGGAGAAGGCGACTCTGCTGGAGTCTGTGCTTGAGATACTCCCGCGCATTGGCAAGAACGAGAGTTTGGCCGTTGCAGTCCTCCGTGTGTTGGTCATTCTGACACGAAGCCGCTCAGTTGCAAAGATTGTGGGTGACAAGAAGAACCTGCACCGTCTCTTTGTCATGACGAAGCAGCTCGCTGGCTTGGGTTCTGCCCGGCTAAAAGACCTTACCATCACCGGAAATGTAATGGCCGTCTTGAGGCACATCATCGAGGACGATGATACCATTCGACAGATCATGCGCAGTGAGATTCGGAGGTACTTTGAGCAGATGGGTCACAGCCACCGCAACTCCCGAGCCATCGACATTCCTACGTACACTCGCAATCTTGCGCATGTTGCCTTACGGTCGCCCGAGATCTTCATCGAAATCACGAACGACACCGTTAGACTCGCGCGATTCCAAGCACCGACTGAGCCGACAGGAACTAGTTCTCGAGGCGTCACCTTGGTTCTCAAGGAGAAGCCCGCAGAACAGTCTCCAACCCCGCTTCCCAAGAGCGAAGTCGAGCCGGCTGTCCAAGCCACAGAAGGGCTCACAATCAACGACGTCAAGCCAACAACAGAGTCTGCTGCGAAGGAGATGACGGACGCCACGAAGTCCTCTCCAATCGAGCCAAAACGGCCGCTTGTTGAGAACCCCGACGGTGTTGTCCACTTCCTGCTATGCGAGCTCCTCAACTTCCGTGAGGTTGCCGATAAGGAGCCATCAGACGTCGCAAAGGAGACGCCTGCGCCTGCGCCTGCTCCTGTCGATGCCCTTGGAGCCGCTAGCGGCGAGTCCTCGTTCCCCGAGGATCAGAGTGGTGAGAACAAAGACAAGAAGACTTCGAAGCCTTCATTCAAAGCTGAAGAGCACCCGATCTTCGTTTATCGTTGCTTCTTGCTCCACTGTTTGGCGGAAATTTTGCAGAGTTACACCCGTACCAAGATGGAATTCATCAACTTCAAACGCAACGCGCCGATGTTTGCCAACACACCTGTCAAGCCTCGGTCAGGAGTACTCAATTACCTTCTGAACGACCTTCTCTGCACGAGCAGTCTCACATCTCCGCAGGATAGCATTGCAGCAAAGAAGAAGGCAGCAACCTCTGAGCAGGCACGCCAGGTTCTTGTGGCATTAGTCGCCAAGACCAGCGAGAAACCTGTGGACAGGACCCGCGAGCGTTTTGATTATGATGATGATTCTGATCTGCTCTTCGTCCGCAAGTGGGTTCTGGACATGATTCTTCGGGCCTACAAGGATGCCTCTATGCCTGGCGAAGCATTTGATGTTAGATACGCAAAGCTTCTGTCTCTGGCCGAGCTCATGATCAATATGATGGGCGAAAAGGATCGCGACTCGACCAGCCCTCGTTTCTCGGAACCCTCGACCGGAAGCCGCTCGCACATGCAGCTGAAGCGCTTGATGTACGAAAAGGCCTTCCTGCCAGCACTCACCGCTTCCATCGCCGACATTGACCTCACGTTCCCGGGAGTGAAGCGGACCATCAAGTACATCCTTCGTGTCCTCCAGATCATGACGACTACGGGCATCCAGCTGAGTCAAGCTGGACTGATACCTTCTGGTCCCCAAGAAGACAACGTTGACGATGAAATCGGCTCTGTGTCATCACTTTCCGAGGTAGAGGACGAGCGTGAGGAGACTCCGGATCTATACCGGAATTCAGCACTTGGCATGCTAGAAGCTGGCCGGGAAGATGACTTCGACGAGGATTCTGACGACGACGGTAAGCCCCATTCCCCAGCAAACACTCTTAAAGTCAACGAAAGCTAACCCTGATACAGAAGACGAGGAGATGTATGACGAGGAATACCCGGATGAACTTGACTACGGCGACGAAATGTCCCAGGACGGCGAAGAAGATGTGAGCGATGACGACGAAGAGCTCGGTGAGATGGGCGAAATTGAAGGCCTCCCCGGAGATCATCCCGTCGGTGTCGAAGTCATCATGGAAGATGAAGATGATGAGGACGATGACGACGACGAGGACATGGACGAAGATGACGAGCTCAGTGACGACGACGGAGACGAAGATGACGACGATGTCGGCTCAGAAGACATGGAAGACATTGAAGATCGCATTGAAATCGTTGACGAGGAGGGAAATCCACTCGACGATGATGGTGGTTCCGGCTGGGAAAGCGAGACGGACGACGAAGATGAAGGGGACGAAGATGACGATGGTCATGACTACGAGGACGGTGTGCAAGATCTTGACGAGCTCGCCGATATGCCCAACCCACTGCATGAATTGCACGAACTAATGCAGGATGACCTTGCAGCAGATGGCCACCGCCTCCTGGCCGACGAAGGGTTCAACTTCGGCGGTGATCGGTACGATGATGAAGCGGAGGACGATGGTAAGTTACCCGGAAACGTCTATACTTTTTCACATTCGACCCTTGATGAAGAGAGAAGAGCCTGTACTGATGACTTCGAATAGACGACGAGGAAGACGAGCAAGTAGACGTGGATGATGACTACATTTACGACTATCCAAGTGAGTATCAAAGAGCCCTCGACTCCTATATTAGCATGCCAACATTTCTGTCAGGACCTGGTGACGAGATCGCACCTCCAGTCATGCCAGCCGGCCTGGGCTGGGACGCCCTTGTTGTTGAACGCGGCCCTCCACGTCCTCGTCGAAGTCCTTTCCCGATTGGTCCATTCGTTATTGGCGGCGGTCCTAGGGGAGCCGACCCTATTGGTGGTATGTTTTCTCTTGAATCAGTGGTCGAAATGGTTGCACACAGCGCACAATTGTTCGAACCGGAGATGACTGGTGCTTTATCTCCACCCATAGGGAACCGTCGTGCTGATATCGTGACAGACTTCCGCAGCTACTTCCGGAGTCGGGCCCCCGGTCCAGCGGCTAACCAGGTTGATGGCCTTAATCCGCTTCTTCGCCGTGGCAACAGCGGACGCGACGCTTCACCACGACCTGGTGCCACATCGACCTTGGCGCGACTAGGCGGCTTGCATGGCTTCCTTGACAGCCCCATGAATATCCTTAGCGATTTGATGGCGAACCTGCCCCCAGGCGTTGCTGGCCGTGCTCCCCAGCTGTCATTCCACATCCAGGGTCCGGGCGGCCATGGTGTTCAAGAATTCAGCATCCCCCTGCGAGCTGGCCAGTACAGCCGCGACGTGAGGACCGAAACCCGCCGCGAAGTGTACCAGGAACCACAGCAAGCCGTTGGCTTCACGCCGACTACGACCGATCAGCGGTGGATGGATGAAGCGCGAGTCATCTTCAGCCACAATTACCAGGAGAGAGTCTCGAGGTTGAATATCCGTATCTGGGCAAAGCTCACGCCCCATGCCGCGGAGGAAGAGAGGAAGGCCAAGGCCGAGGAAACCGAGCGCCGACGCAAGGAGGAAGAGGAACGTCAAAAGCGGTACGAAGAAGAGCGAAAAGCGCGTGAGGCTAAGGAGGCCGAAGAGAAGGCCGCACGTGAAAAGGCAGAAGCTGAGGAGCGCGAGCGCCTGGAGCAGTTGGCAGCCGAGGCAGCAGCTCAAGCTGCCGAAGAGGCAGAGAACGAAGAACCTCCCGTCTCAGGATCCGAGAATGCCGAGCCGCAGCCTATGGAGGGCGTCGAAACAGCTGAGGATGTTCAGCATTCAGAGCCACAACAAAACGCACCCTCACAGCCACGCGTTGTCACTACTATTCGCGGCGAGGAAGTCGATGTCACTGAGCTGGGCATCGACCCAGATTACCTGGCTGCCCTACCAGACGAGTTCAGGGAGGAAGTCATCGCACAGACTGTTACCACTCGGCGCACTGAGGCCCGCGCGGCCGCGGCAGAGAGCTCTGCTGGAGAGAACATTGAGGTCTTCCAGGAATTCCTGGATGCTCTCCCTGAAGACATACGCCACGAGATTGTCCAACAAGAGCGTCAAGAACGCCGACGAGCTGAACGCGATGCACAACGGCGCCAGGCCGCGGCAAGCGGGCAAGCCGCTGCACCACAGGACATGGATGCCGCCAGTATCTTGGCAACTCTGCCTGATAGCCTGAGAGAAGAAGTCCTTAGGGACCAAGGTAACGAGATCATGGATCAGCTACCTCCTGACATGGCGGCAGAGGCTCGTGCTTTGTTCCAGCGCACCCAGCGTGATGCATCGGCTTTATTCCGCGTGCGTGATGCAGCCCGCGGCGCAGCCGAACCTGCGGTTGTCACCGATACCAACAAGGTTCAGCGTCGCGCTACCGTACAGATGCTGGACAAGGCTGGTGTTGCGACACTACTTCGCCTGATGTTCGTGAGCCAGCAGGGCTCCATCCGCAGCCATCTGTTCCGTGTGCTCGGTGACGTCTGTGACAATCGCCAAAACCGGTTTGAGGTTATCGGCTCATTGTTACAGATTCTTCAATTTGGTAGCACCGACATGGAAGCCGTCGAGCGCAGCTTCAGCTCACTCTCCCTCAAGGCCAAGCAGCCCAAGGATAAGGAGAAGGAAAAAGACAAAGAGAAGGACAAGGATCTCAAGACTCCCACAAGTCTGAAGCGGACGTTCACGAACATCAGTTCCACCGGCACCATCCAACAGAACTCGGAGATCTCGCCGCTTTTGGTTGTCCAGCAATGTCTCGACTTGCTTGTGGAGCTGTCGAGCAGAAACCCACACATCCCATCACTGTTCCTGACTGAGCACGATGGCATTGCTGTCTCCTTGAAGCAGGCTCACAACCGCAAGGGAAAGTCTAAGGATCTGAAGGTACACAAGTACGCCATCAATTCTCTCTTGCATTTGCTCGATCGCGAACTCGTCATGGAGAGCTCTGCCGTTATGCAACTCCTTGTGGATCTCCTCAACAAGGTCACTCTGCCTCTTCAGGCTCTCGAGCGCCGCCGCAAGGAAGCCGAAGAAGAGGCCAAGAAGGCGGCAGAAACACAAAAAGAAACTGTGGCGAATGCAGAGGCTGCCCCTCCAGCTGACAACGTTGGCGTCACTTCTGTCCCGAACGAAGCACCAGCAGAGCCATCCACAATGGCAGCCGAGGCCCAGTCTGGTGATGTGCAGCAGCCTGAGCAGAAGAAGGTTCGACAGCTCCAGCCACCGTTCATCCCCCCAGAGAACTTGAAGTTGGTAGTGAAGATCTTTGTTGCGCGTGAGTGCAGCTCGAAGACATTCCAGAACACTATCTCCACCATCAAGAACCTGTCCAATATTCCAGAAGCCAAGCAAACGTTTGGACGGGAGCTCGTCAAGCAGGCACAGCTCCTCAGCAAGAACATCGTTTCGGATCTCGACGAGCTTCTGCCGCACATTGCAAAGGCGGAGTCTGGCACTGAAATCCAAGGGCTGGCATTGGCCAAGTTCTCGCCCGGCGCATCGGAACAGAACAAGCTTCTCCGTGTCCTCACTGCTCTCGACCATCTTTTCGAGACCAAGAAGGACGACAACCGCGACGCAAGTGATGCCGCTGCAGCTGATGAGAAGTCCAGCCTGCTCATGACGCTCTACCACAACGAGACATTCAACAAGATGTGGGAGGAGCTGAGTGCTTGTCTTGCGGCTATTCGCCAACGAGACAACATGATCAACGTTGCGACCATCCTACTCCCCCTCATCGAGTCACTCATGGTAGTCTGCAAGAACACGACGCTCGAGGATGCTCCCCAAGCCAAGAGACAGCTCAACAAAGACATGGTCCTCTCCAGCCCACCACCCGAGGACTCCATGGCAGGCTTGTTCTTTACGTTCACCAACGAGCACCGACGAATCCTCAACGAGCTTGTCCGCCAGAACAATAAACTTATGTCGGGCACATTCTCTCTCTTGGTGAAGAACCCCAAGGTGCTGGAATTCGACAACAAGCGAAGCTACTTCACTCGAACGGTGCATGCCAAGCAGACCGGCCACACGCGGCCATCGTACCCGCCGCTGACTGTGAATGTTAGGCGTGACAACGTCTTCCATGACTCTTACCGCACGCTCGCCTTCAAGTCGGATGATGAAATCAAGTACGGCAAGCTAAATGTGCGCTTCCATGGCGAAGAGGGCGTTGACGCAGGAGGTGTCACTCGAGAGTGGTTCGCGGTACTCACCAGGGCCATGTTCAACCCAGACTATGCGCTTTTCACGCCTGTGTCTGCCGACCGCACGACCTTCCACCCGAACAAGGCCAGCCACATCAACGAAGAGCATCTGCACTTCTTTAAGTTCATCGGCCGAATCATTGGCAAGGCGGTCTACGAAGGGCGCCTCCTGGAGTGTTACTTCAGCCGTGCACTCTACAAGCGCATTCTTGGCAAGCCAGTCTCGGTCAAAGACATGGAATCCTTCGACCCTGACTACTACAAGTCTCTTCTCTGGATGCTCGAGAACGACATCACGGGTGCTGTGATTGAGACATTCTCGGTCGATGAAGAAGAGTTTGGCGCAAGCAAGACGGTCGACCTCATCGAGAACGGCAGCAACATCGAGGTGACCAATGACAACAAGCACGAATACGTACGCCTCATTGTGGAGCACAAGTTGCTGTCCTCAGTCAAGGTTCAGATGGAGCACTTCCTGCAGGGCTTCCACGGCGTCATCCCGGCAGACCTGATCGCCATCTTCAACGAGCAGGAGTTGGAGCTGCTCATATCGGGTCTTCCCGACATTGATGTGGACGACTGGAAGAGCAACACCGAGTATCACAACTACACGGCGGCTTCACAGCAGATTCAGTGGTTCTGGCGCGCTCTGCGGTCATTCGACAAGGAGGAGCGAGCCAAGCTTCTGCAGTTCGTGACTGGAACGTCCAAGGTGCCACTCAATGGGTTCAAGGAGCTGGAGGGCATGAACGGTATCAACCGATTCAACATCCACCGTGACTATGGCAACAAGGACCGTCTGCCAAGTTCGCATACCTGTTTCAATCGTAAGTTGTCCCTCCCGAGATTACTTGTTGAGCTACCAATACTAACCTCGACCTTTACAGAGCTTGACCTCCCAGAGTATGAGAGCTACGAGGCTCTCCGGACGCAGGTTCTGAAGGCTATCACGGCGGGGAGCGACTACTTCGGATTCGCCTGAGAGACTGGCGAGTGGGTATGAGAAATGACATGGTGGAAGTGGTATCTCTCTGGCATTGATCATTCATCATGGAAACAAGGTGTTTATTGGGGGACTCGGTGTTCCGGACGGAAAGAAGACATCAGCATGGGGCAGCAATCAGTGGCTTCCCCTTTTACCTTTTACGATTGTGTATTGTCATGTTTAGGACTGGCCCTTTCTACACTTTTTACTCTGGCACGCCTTCGATGACGAGGATGAGAGAGAGAAAGGGGTTGCTGGACGTTGGGCCGTTTGGAGGGGGGGAGGTAGATAGATATTGAAGCGGAGTGCAGGCCGTGGAAATAGATACTGCTCTTCTCGTCTAGATGATTTGTGGTCTGGCCGGCTTGAAACATGACACAAGTAATCAAGTGCTGCTGACATGGCCATGGTGTGAAACGGGCAGCCTTGGCTGTGATGTTGGGCCAGCTGGCCGGTCTTCCTTCCTGTAGTCAGATTTTGATTGTTTTGTTCTGTTTTGTTCTGTTTCGTTCTGTTTTAGGGACTGCAGGTGGCCCAAGAAATGACCTCTGACTTTTTGGATTGCTAGGAAGGAAGTTTAGAGAAGGCTATATCATACGGATGATCCGGAGAGGAAGCAAGTTGAGATTCGGAATGGAGCCGACGGAGGTGGATAGAGGACGACGTACTAGAGATATGCTAGAGATATACTGTGTAGTGTGTGCCTCTTGATATGGAAAAAGGGGTAAGGGATATATGTACATAAGTGAACAAGTGCGCACTTCCCATACCAGCCATGCCTAGACGGTGACTATATCTACCTAGGCATGTATGTAGGTATGTAGGGATTGCCTGCATACTTGTGTAGGTACGTAGAATAGAACCACCAGGACATGCCTGCAAAGCTGCAAGGCAGTAAAGCAGCAAAGCAGAATAGCTACCAGCCAGTCAGTGCGGCTAAACAACCCGTGCCGCGCTCGCCGTTAGCGACACGGAGGAGCTACACTAGACCCGCCTGTGGGCCCTGGGGACCCGCCTGTAGAAACGCTAGAAGTGGTCGACAGCCACCCCTGTCCAACGGTGAACCCCTGGCCGTCGCAACCTGCCACCCCTGACAGCATCCAGACTCTGTCCACCCATGTCTTGTCTCCCCCTCTGGAATTTTGGTTGGTGATGGATGATGGCCTTTCCCCCTCCAAAAAGGAAAGAGGATTTGTGTGTACTGTACTGTGTACTACCTACAATATTCTTCAGAGATCCGTCAGAGCTGATGGACCAGATCCTTTACGTTTCGACAACAAGGCAACCTTTTGTTTCTCTTCTTCTTATTTTTCTATTTCCAGACCGCCCAATCAGCTCAGCAACGAACCTGTTTTCACGAAACGAGGACAGTAATTGATTGCCTGAGTGAGCTTCCCTTGAGCTCCAGCTGTTCTGATCCATCACACCACAACGCACCCCACATCTGCACTGCATCCTCTCACCGCAGTACCTACCTACTGTGTATATCCGTACAATACAGATACAGCAGCAGTAGTCTACGATTAGGTAGCTGCATCCGATTCGAGTACACGTCTCTTCCTCGACGCCGCCGCCAGAGAACAAAACAAGAGACACGACACATCTTGGACCTCTTTGTCTGTCTACTACATACAGTACCACCAACAAACTACCGCCAGAGCATCAATTGCAATCAGCTAGTCCATATCCGTTTATACATGGCCTAAAGCTGCGAACAGCTCCCCCAAGTCGAACCTCCCCCCTTCCCTCCTGGCTCCATCCCTTTATATTTTTTCTCCCGAGTCCACCAAAGCGCCCGCGCAACCGCAACCCCCCCCCCCTGGGCTTCACATTCCATACTTAAAAGGCCAACATGTCCGTTCACGAAGAGAACGCCGTCAAACGTCCAATGTCCCCCACCAGCATCAAGGAGGACAAGGACGACTCTGCTGCCGACTCTGACAAGGAAATGGTACGGAACACCCTGGCACGCCTGCCGAGCACGGAACACTCCCCCCCACAAGCCTCGAATATCACCATCACCGCATCTTGCTTGCAGCCCTAGTTACACACCGACGCATACTGTCACACAACAGGACGTGCGGCAGTCCACAATCTCAATTGCATTACACCACATGAAGGCACTGGCCCTTCAGGGGAAATTACACGTTGCTAACATTGCCATCCTACTTGACAGGATACGTTCGAAGACGCCCAAGACACTGCCCCAGAAACCTCCTCTGTTCGATCCCTGACCCGAAGAACATCCTCCAACCCGAGACCCCAGAGCACCGAGAAAGAGATAATCGAGAAGGACGAGTCCGAAGACGAGCAGAAGAAGCCCGACCCGGTCGAGGTCAAGCCCGAATCAGTGCATGACCTGGAGGCAGACAGCAAGGACGACTTTGTCGAAGTCGAGACTACAACATTAGGGGAGGAAAATGAGACGCCCATAGCACAACCACGAAAGTCCTCTGTAGCACCGGGCCAGCGCTTGTCTGTGACCTCAAATAGTCAACTCGATACCGTCAGCCTAGATGACGATACCCCCACAACATCCAAAGGTCCGTGGTTTAGGTCAGGCTGGTTCCTGGAAGCGAGATGTCGCTAACAATACACAGACGCAGAAGAAGAGGAGGTCAAGATGAGCCCCAGCGAGAACGAGCCCAAGAAGACGGCATCCCTGAACAGTCTAACGAATTCCATCCCCTCAATGCCTTGGACACCCGGGGCACAAGGCTCACCGACCAAGAATCCAGACACACCCCCGGCTACAGCTACGGCGACCACCTCCCCGGAGGCACCGCCTGTCCAACAAGCACAAGCCCCCGTGCCAGCCCCCACTCGAAAGCTCGCCAGTGCCTTCTCGTGGCTGTCCAGGAGCTCTTCCAAGGACCTTTCGAACGTGTCACCACCGCCCGTTATATCGCCTAGAAGGAACACAGACAGCTCCGTGACCACCCTGACTAGCAACCCGGAGATGATGCTGGGCAGGCTGGAAGAGGAGGGCGGGACCAATGGTGTGAGAGGGAATGTGCGGAATAGCTTGAAGGACCGCTTCAAGGCCATGAGGATGAGGGAGGAGGCTGGAATTACCAGTCTTCCCGATGATGGTGACAGCAACGGCATCGCCAGTCTGGTCAACAAGGGCCCTGTAGCTACGCCGATAGAAGAGTTGGACCAACCCCCGCTGTCACCCAACCCACCGACTGCCGCCCCGCTGGCCCCTGGGACTGCGTCCGGGACGGCAGCTGGCCCTTCGACGCTGTCCGACACGCCGGTGGATTGGGATCTTTGGCAGTCTGTCGTCTACGAGGGACCCGCTGCCGTTGCCAAGACGAGTGCAGAGGAACTAAACCGAGCCATTGCGACCGGTATACCCAGTGCCATTCGGGGTGTCATATGGCAGGTCTTGGCACAGAGCCAGAACGAGGAACTCGACGCCGTCTACCGAGAGCTTGTAGCTAGGGGCACAAGCAAGGAGAAGGACCGGAACAGTAACGGCTCTCTCGCCGGTAGCAACGGCAACAGCAACAGCGTCCATTCGTCGGCCTCATCGATACATTCTGGTAACTCTGCGACCAACGGCGCGCCGTCCCCTCCGCCAAAGGATGGGAGTGAAGCTTCCATAAAAGCGCAGGCGGCTGCGGAGGCTGACCGGCAGAGGAAAAAGAAGGAAGATTTTGAGAAGATCGACAGGCTAGAGAAGACCATTCGGAGGGATCTCGGGGCTCGGACGGCCTACTCCAAGTTTGCTGCTGCCCAAGGGCTTCAAGAGGGCCTTTTCGGTGTCTGCAAGGCGTATGCCCTGTTCGATGAGGAGGTTGGGTATGCCCAGGGCATGAACTTCCTCATCATGCCCCTTCTGTTCAATGTGAGTCTCGGGCGGAGGATTCTCAAAACGTGCTCAAGAGGCATTGGTTGCTAACGAAGCCCTAGATGTCCGAGGAAGAAGCATTTTGCCTTCTCGTGCGCTTGATGAACCAGTACCATCTGCGCGACCTTTTCATCCAGGACATGCCTGGCCTACACATGCATCTATTCCAATTTGAGCGGCTGCTTGAGGATACCGAGCCTGCCCTTTACTGCCACCTAAGACGGAGAGGAATCTCACCGCACCTTTACGCCACACAGTGGTTCCTAACCCTGTTCTCGTACCGCTTTCCGTTACAACTAGTCCTGCGTATCTACGATTTGATCTTTTCCGAGGGCCTGTCTGCTATCCTCAGGTTCGGCATCGTCCTGATGCAGAAAAATTCCCAAAAGCTTCTGTCCATGACCGACATGTCTCACTTGACAACCTACCTGAGAGACCGGCTGTTTGATGTGTACATCGAGTCGACCCCAAGCGCCAACAGCATCCTGGAGAATGGTTTCTTCGGCAGCTCCACGTCGAGCATGGACAAGGAAGTCTACCGGGCTGACCAACTCGTCCATGACGCATGCGAGGTCAAGATCACCCCCGAGATCCTCAAATTCTACCGGACCGAGTGGGAAGAAAAGACCAAGGCCGAGAAGGAGCAGCAGCTCGAGATCGAGACCCTCCGGTCGCAGAACGCCAGCTACTCGGCAAAGGTGCGCAAGCTGGAGGACAGGCTGCAGGCGGTGGACCGCGAGCAGGCGGACCTGGCGACGGAGCTGGTGCACACCAAGGTGGAGAACGAGGAGCTCAAGGACCAGAACGAGTCGCTGATCGGCCAGGTCCGGGAGCTGAAGATCGTCATCGAGAGGCAGCCCATCGACATCGAGGAGCAGTGGAAGCTGGAGAGGGACGCGCTCATCGAGAGGAACCAGAGGGTGCACGAGGAGAACGAGAAGGTGGAGAGGGAGATGGCCGAGCTGGAGGAGCAGCTGGTGCAGACCAAGATGCAGTATGCCGAGGTGAGTTGCCAGCCACTATTGCCCCCTATTGCCGGACGAGACTGTCGTTGTCGGTCCCTCGAGTGACGAAAAGTGCTGACAAGACCCGTCCATGCAGATAAATTCGCAACACGAGACCCTTCTCAGGAAGTGGAACGACCTCAAGCGGACGTTCGCGTAGAGGGGTGCGGAGCTGTGGAAGAGCATGAGCTTGAGCTTGATCATGAACATGAACATGAACATGAGCGCGTGTATGGCGTGGACAATAGAAACTACAGTATTTCCAAACACACACAGAGAGAGAGAGAGGCCTGGAATTTCTGATCTAGTCGGGCCAGGAAAGGAGCCTTTTTCTTAACGAGACCTGAAGTTCCAAGCGAAGGCGATGCGGTGTAAAATCATATTATCCCGGTTGTTGTTTTGTTGGAGGATTTGTTTTCTTCTTCTTTACGACCCGCCACCGTGCCGGGGTCTCAAAAAGGGACTTCTCTGGCAGGCAGGCCCTATCGCCGACGGGTTATGGTGTCTGAAGTTATTAAATGTATAGTAAATCGAGACAGAGGCAGAAGCAGAGGCAGAAGCAGAAGCAGAAGCGGAAGCAAAGAGATTCCTGGAAGGATTTACATATGAGCTGCGCGCGCGTATACATACATACACACACACACACACTTATAGGCACACAAGAAAGGTGCAGAAGAATGGAAGAACGAGTCTCATCTTGACATCCCTGGACGGTGGTTGTCGTTCGGGGTGCTCTGGGTAATTAAAAAACTGAAGCAAAAGCAGACAATCACTAAGGCTCTACGGTTGCTTTTCTTTTTTTTCGGGTCTGAAAGCGTTATCGAACATCGGCCCCCCCCCCCCAACCGTCTTGCCTGCTTTCCCCATGATATTGAAACACACGTCGCAGTAGAGGCGATATGCGTGCGGTATGCACGGGTGCTATCCGTCATCCAGAAGGCGGTCATCATGCAGTTGTGCGGTGATGGGGACAAAAGGTCTACCTACGGATTACAAACTGTGGAACAGTTGTTGTTGAGAATCATGGGCAGAAAAAACATTGAAGGTGTGGAGGAAAGAAGGGCGGGTGGGTGGACACGCTCACTCGGCTAGGGACCGAGCCGTTGGATTTTGTCTCCGACTTTTTCTTGATTTTTTATCTGGTCTGAAAGTATCGGCGACCGTTGCGATCTAGGTATACACTTCTCCCATGTATCTCTGCCAGTCATATAGGTCCCGATGGAAACAATTGACTGGGCTGGTTGGTTTGCACAGCTTCGCATCGTACTCATCCTCATACATGCGTTCGCGTTTATCCCGAGCCAATCATTCATGCGTTCATACATTGTCTTGTCATGGCCACGTTCACCGCAAAAACATGTTACACGTCACATGAAAAGGGCCAGAGATGTGCAGGATGGACCGGATGTTCATTGCGCATGAGGCATTTCTTCCGTTTGTTTTTGATTGTTCCCTTTTTCCCTTTTGTCCCAATGCGACGAAACCTGAAGAAAAACGACCAAATGGGCATCTCATTAGCTGGAGTAAAAACACAGCCAAGGCCGCCGAATTTCAAATGAAAGGCAGCCAATCCGTAGAACACCGAGTCCGATTTTGCCTGGTTGCGGGGTCCTATCCCCTCTCGCTAGACTATCATCATTCCATCCTGCTTGCTTCCTCCGCCGTGACGCGGCACCTCCTACACGGTCACCATCCTCTACTTGTGGTGGAGCTTGCGCTGGTAGAAAGCGAGCTCCTCACCCTCGAGGATGTATCCGTCGCAGCGGCCGGACTGGCCGGGCCTGCTGGCAATGACGGCGTACAGGCGACCAGCCTCGAACTGCTTCTCGAGAGCGGCATCGACCTTGCCGTGGGTGGCAAAGCGGGTGGCCTGCTTCTTCTCGATGGACTTGCTCTTCTTGACGACCTCTTCCTCCTTGCCGGACTTCTGCTGGCGTCTACGGCCGATGGGCTGGCCGTAGTGGGCCTCGTACCACTGACGGAAGGGGGCGGCGTCGATCTGGACGACGGCGGACTTGGTCAGGGTGTTGGTGCGGACCAGCTCGTTGTTGGAGGGGTGGTAGGCGACGACGATGACACGGGTCTTGCGGGTGCAGCCCTCGGAGGCCCAGGCGAAGTTACCAGAGTCGAGACGCAGGGCACGGTACTTGTGGTTGCCGCCGCGGGTGCGGACGGTGTGGATGCGCTTGGCGCCGATACGGGTCTGGGCCGGCTGGCGACCAAGCTCGAAAGCGCGCTTCTTCCCTGTTGACGAAGGTCAGAACGTATGTCCCGGAGGATATCTCTTGGGGGTACAAGAGACAGAGCTCCGAGAGCGATACGGGCTTTCGTTTATGTTTTCATGTGTATTTCGGAGAGAACGCACTGTAGAAGGCACGCTTGGCACCGGAGGCGGAGCGCTTGTGGCGAGAGTCTCTTGAAATACCCATGATTGCGGTTTCTGTAACGGGTTACGAGACCCAACAAGTTAGTGAAGGTATTCACACAAGCTGAGGTAGGGGCAGACAGTTGGCTGGCCGAAGGAGTCTCTCTCGCAGGAGATGTAGCTTCTCCACACAGAACCGCTGAGGTCGACCCGTTGGGGAGAACTCAACTATGATCTTGAGGTTTGTCTCCTCTCGTTCGAACGTACCTGATGAGTTATTGATTCACCAGTGCAATCGTTGTTGGAATGTTTGGTCGTCGGCTCGTCGGAGGGTGGTAAGGTCTGGCGGGAAAGTGCAAATTGTAAAAATCGATTGAAGATGGGGCCCTGGCTGTGGGAAGTAAGAGGGCGGTCAGCACTGGCAGAAAAAATGTAGTGCTGCACGTGACCGTGCGCATGACACCCTTCAACCTCACCCTTCCGTTTCGGGAAGGCAGGCAAGCGGGAACGAGTCTAGCGGCAACAGACAGAACATCATAGTTTCAATGCACCTATAGATTCAACCATGATGGAATATGGATGACCATTTGCGAAGTATGCCTCGTAGCATATTTACTTAGGCAGCTGATTTTGCTTAGTGGCGTCGACACCCCCAAGACAGTGCAACTTTTTGGCAACGGTCATCTCATACGAAGATGCGAGCCTACATTGTATCATGGTGTATTGTATTGTATTGTATTGTATTGTATCATATTGCACTATGCTGTGATGCCATCCGTCCAAACTCTGATGATGTTTTTCTTCCTAGTCGACATGTCAAAAGCCCTTCTAACATCCAACGCGGAGCAAAATGCAAGTCTCTTCCCAGGGACCTTGCCTACATTGTCGTCATTCGATGATGTATACTTAAGTAATGAATCGACCCCAGAGACGCCCAAGCAGTGTAGGTAGTCCGGAACAGCCAAGACTGTAGGAAAGAAGCAGAAATGGCCCCATGGGCTGCCCTCCAATGCATATTATCACACTATACGAACAGCTGATGATCTTTTTTTTTAAACCTCCCAGATGTTGTTCTTCCCTTGGGCCGAAGGAAACCAAAAACAAAACGCCTTGTCCGTCATTGATGATCCCTACCATGCAGCCTAGACCTCCCTTATGCTACTTCAAAATGATACAATCTTGTTCTTATGTTCGTTGTCGTAAGTTTCATAGGGCAACCCTGCGATCGTGGTGGTTCAATCGGATCGGCAGTGGTGCGCCATACGGCCCCGGGACCGGCGTCAAGGGGCCCGGCGTCATGAGCTCGTCGGTGGACGAGGAGGTGCTATTGATAGAGCTGAGACTCGAGTGTCCAGATGCACTCGACAGGGTCCCGTTACGAGACCCCATGGGCCGTCCACCTAGGCCACCCATGGACAGCAGTGCATCGGCCCTCTCGAAAACACCGCCGCTAAAGGCATTCGCGAACGATGAGCTCTGCGGGGTTGCGACGGTGGCCTGGACCGCTGGGCCCAAGGCTGCAGACTGAGGTGTCATTGGAAGTTGGGTCTGGATCGGATGGATCTGACTCTGCGCCGACGAGAAGGAGCTAGACGCCGAGTTCATGTAGCTATGACCGCGGAGGGCGTCGGCCCACGGTGACGCCTGGATCAAGGCACAAGTCTCCTGGATGCTGTGCTGCACAGGGCGAAGGCGCTGTCGGGTATCGTGTGGCAGCTGCACTTCTGGCACATTGGTTGCGATGTCCTTTACCATCTTTCCCAACTCAGCCCATGCATCGATGAAGTTGTTGCAGAGTGCCCAGAAGCCACCATGGGTCCTTATGCCTGGCTCCTTGAGCTTGATCAAAGACAGACGCTTCTTGAGTGTCTCCGTATTCTGGATGGCCGTGGTACACTTGCTGATGATGATCCTCCAGTATTGCATTACCTTTGGTGCCCCATGGACCATGGCATTATCCAGGCAAGCACCAAACTGGCTGTTCAGAGACGGCAGGGTCCGCATGATCCAGTTGGTCGACCTCTGGAGGGACAGGAAAATCCTCTCGAAAATACGGTCTTCTTCGGTGAAGTCTCCATTCATGCCCCGACTGCTGGTCGATGTCCAGGACTCCCCAGAACGCGGCGTAGATGTGATCATCGCGGTACGTCCTGGCCCATTCGCATATGGGGCTGGCGAGGGGTTAAGCGGCACATCGGTAGCAACTCGGAGATTGCTTGGGTTGTGGACAAAATTTCCACTGCGGGACCGGAAACCATGGCTTGACCGCTCAGCCGTTGGAGTGACTGAGCTCTCACGAGAGTGAGGGGGTGGACGGATGGTATCGCCCATCGCAGCCCTGTTGGCAGCCCTCCTAAAGCCAGCATCAGGACTTGGATTGGACACAGTGACGCGCAATTCCATGATGCTGTTATAGAGCACCATGAGCAGTGTGCGAATGTATCGTGGGTCTCCGTTCTCGATAAACATGTCGACGTTCGTCGCCAGCAGCGAGCAAACGTGTGCATAAGCGTTGACCAAAGTTATGCAAGCCCTCTGCACACTCTCATTCTCCTTGGCGCCGGATTCTTCCGTCTCTATGGCTGCCTCGTGTCTCTGTATTTCCTGCTCGAGTTCTTCGACATGAACGTTGGTGTTGTAGAAAACAATTTCGAGGCTGGATCGCCTCGACGTGCCATCGCTGGTGAGGTGCATCAACATTTGGATCATAGGGTGGATCTGAAAGACGGAGTAGAGGATCCCTTTTGCCGCTTCGAGAACTGGGTCAACGTATTTAGACTCGCGCTTACGTTCAGGCAGAACCGAAAGCCGTCGCACATAGATCGGGCGTTGAAGGAAGGATTCTGCAGGGCTGGCGGGACTCTTGGCAGCCATGCTATTACCGTTCGTGCCTTGCATGGCTGATCCGTGGCTGAGGCCGCGATAGTGGCTAAAGAGATGGTTTGCCTGTGTTTCGTCTAGGGTACCCAGCTCTTGGGTTCGCTTGGATACAGATGCCATGCGCCGCTGGCGGTCGACGGGATACTGGCTACGAGGTTGGAGTAGCGTCTCGGAATTGCTGCGGACGCGTTCGTTGACATTGCCAATAGTCAGAGGCATGACGCCGGGTCGACGTACCGCCGCGCCTTGTTGAGAGAGGCCGCGATAGTGTGATCGCGTGGGAATTGGCGGTGGTCGCGTTGCGTTGTTTGGCGAACGAAGATCTGGCACGTCGGTCCCGTTGACTTTGATTGGGAACCGGCCGCTCGCGATGCGTTTGACGGGAAGCAAACGCGGCGTCTCAACACCTTCAGACGAGTCCTCACCAGCAGCAGCAGCCTCTGCTTCCATACGGTCGTTTTGCGCGTGTCTTTTTAAAAACTTCTTGATGGCTGTTGTGACGGTCAACTCTTTCACCTCGGTTTCCTTCAGGAACCCCTCGTTTGGTGGGCTGCTAGCCTGCGCTTGCAACACTTCTTTTGGAGGGAAGACGATTGGATTCCCATCAAGCTTAATCATTTGCAGCGAGCCCATGTCAGCTAGACAGAGGGGCAGTTCCTTGATGAAGTTCTTCTGCACGGCGAGAACCTTCAATGAGGTAAGCTTCGCAATATCTGGCGGAAGCACCTTGAGCTGGTTTCTGCCGAGGTCAAGAATCTCGAGTGATTGCAGGTCACATAACTGCGGTGCAGGTTAGCTATGAGTACATAAGGGACGAAGCAATGCCAAGGAAGGTCAATTACCGGTAATGGAAACTCGCTAATCCTATTACTACGGACGTTCAGGTATCGGAGCAACGTGCATTCGGAGAAACGGGCGGGGAACGAGGAGATTTTGTTGTGAGAGAGTGCAAGCCTAACAAAAGCAAGTAGTCATGGTCAGCTGCAGCCCTTGTACCATCTCCCTTGCGTCTGCGAAGGAGCCATCTGACATACCTCTCTAATTGATCTTTTATAATGTCGACCACCTCCTCTGGCAGCTTCTGGATGTTCTTATGGCTCAGATTGACAGTGACGCCAGCCTTGAGCTCGCTGCTGACAACACTGGCCTCGCCGGCCTGGCTTTCATTCTCCTCGAGAGCCTTCTTCATGGCCTCCTTTGCCAGGACAATGACTTGGTTCGCAGCAATAGGAGCCGAGGCCGTGAGGCCGGAGTTTGAGGGCATCTTCCGGACGGTCTTGGGGATTGGCGGTGGAGGAGGGATGTTGACGCCGGCAGCAACGCCAGCTCGCCGTCCCTGGGCTGGGCTGCCCGGTAGCCCTGTTTGCGCCGGGCCCGGACCGGAAGGCCTCTCCATTATGGTTGCAATCATAGACCCAGCTCTTGCTCAGTATTGTAACGAGAACAGATGATGGAGGTGGGACAAGATTCCCGTCTGCCCGTCGATCTGTCTCTGTCCAACCAGAGGTCCGCGCTCGAGGGCTGCTGCTCAAAAGGGGCCGGTACTGTGTGGTATGGCGGATCGTGCGGGCGGTGGCTTAAACCAGCTGGTTGGGTTGTAGAAGTGAGGCAGGCGGTGTCATGATGCCAAAGCAAAGGGGCACAGCAGGCGGTGGTCGTCAGGACAAGGACACGGGAGTCTAGCTGGTGATGATGCAACGCGGAGGTCGTGTGTCTTCTTTTTCTTGCTCTCTGTTTTTTTTCTTTCCCCGGCAGCAAAGGTTGTTGTAGTACAAGCCCTTCTATGGATTGTTTTTGGGTAGTTCGGAGGTTGGCCGTCGGATTTGACACGACGTATACGGACAGTCTTGCAATTGTCTGTCTGGGCGACCTCGTTGGGTGTTTGGGCAGAATAGCGGCCGCGACTCGGAGGCCGTGACTGGCTTACAACACAAACACGGTGGTCGGCTTGTTGTGAATGGGCGGAGGCAAGGATGATGTGTGGCCGAGTCCAGGAAGAAAACAAGGGGGGGCCCGTATTCCCAATGTCGATATGCAAGATGTTCCCTTGTTCAAAGAAGAGTGTCGTCGAGCATCGAGCACATATGCTCAAATGTTGTGTCGATGTGGGTGGAAAGGGGTTTAATGTTGCATGTGCAGAAAGAGTGTCGGATAGGTACCATAGGTGGTAGCGACGCTATGTGCCTGTAGCGAAGACTAGCCGACGCTTGGGCCACTCACAGTCCAGGGCCAGGTACTTACTCACCTAGGTAGTGCTGGCCAGTCAGCCAGTGTCCTCTTTTTCCTTTGGCCAGCAGGTGTCCAGGGTGCCCAGGGTGCTGTACGGAGTAGTGGCCCAGCCCCCAGATCCCCGTGTGTGGTGGCACCGCACAGCATAGCACTTGCATTTGAAAAGCATGTAGGTACTATGTAAGACAGCTGGAACAAGCTAAACCTAAACACATTCTCTTGGTTCAGACTAAGGATTGCATCATCATCCTGATCGACCTGTCTGTCTGTCGACTCGAGAGTTGGTACCAGCAACCGCTGCAGTGGCTGCAAGGCACAGGAACAGGTTCTGGGCTGATGTCAGCCAGTGCCGCCCCTGTCCACCCACCGGTCAACCGAAGGAGCTATCTCACCGGATCTCCATCTTTAAAAATTACGAAACTTCAAGAAGGGTGTCGGATCTGCCATTGTATCCAATTGTTTCTCCATAACAGTCTGGCTCAACCACCTGCTGCCGTTCGTGTGGTCTGTATATGCCACCCAACACCCTCTCGACTCTGCAGGCTAGCAACCCTGATATGTTGACAACAAAGCGATCAGAAAGGAGGCGGTGTCGACTTCTGCTGTGTAAACGGTGTACGGATCCGTACATGCATATTTATTTCGAGTACAGTACCTCGAGTGCCTGCCGGTGAGACAAGGGAGCCGGCGAGGCCGTTCCAACGTATGGCCGACATCTCCACCTCACCGATGCTTTGTCTATCACATACATACACAGAATTACAGTACCACTGCACCTCTCTAACTTGACCAGACTCATCAACAGCTGCCAGCTTCGAAATCTTCCAGCACCTTCCAGTCTCATCTCTTCGCTGTCGGTTCGTTGCCGTGCCTGAAAGCCCCTGAATCCGTGCCATCTCGCGTACTGGGCCGACTTGAGAGTTCTGTGAGTCGTATGGGGTCTCATTTCTCTACACGTATCAAGAAAACTGCCAGAGGAAAATTCAACAATTCTACTGAGAAATATCTACCATTGAACAAGCAAGGCGGCCCATCCAGAGAACCACAGAGTATTCCGGCTCATCCTTGGAAGCGTGCGCGGGTCCTGATATGAGTATCGTACTGGCTGACCAGCCAGAGACGAGCACAAAAAGACTTTCTATGATCGTCAAATCCAAAATCCAAACCAGAAACTTGAACAATTTGCTGCAAGCCCACAAACTGCCCGGATGTTACCTTGCAGCCTTTCGTATTCCTCAAAGGCGGGATGTCGTGGAGTGGCCAGTGGGTCACGGCCGCCTGTACCATGCACAGAATGCCGCTAGAACGTTCCCACTAGGTGCGCCCTTCAGGGGACCCTTGCTACCACGTACGCGCTGACGCGAAACGGCCCGGACAAGACCATTACTGTGCACCTACCTACCTAAACTTGACCTAGGTGGGTATTGTAGGTAGTGAAGGCATCACTACTCCGTGCTTTTGGGCCGGATATAGACATTTGGACAGCCAGTCTTTCCTGATTTACCCCCCCCCCTCCCCAAAACCCACACACACCTGTCTCCTCACACGATCCCCATCTTATCTGTGGTACACCTCGCGGCGCAGAAAACAAATCTGGAGCTCACCAAACGAAGAAAATGGGTCAAGTGACCTGACAGACTCTTGGAGGGCACAGTCACGATTCAGTGAGTCTGCAACGGGAAACACCAGCGGAGCCTCTCCTTGGCTGAGGCTGCGTTGTCAGGATGGTTCCATTATCGAGGACAAAGTCATGCGCCGACCCTGACTTCACCTTGAGACGTCAGTTCGGCAAGGATCAGTTCAGGTAAACCCACATTCAAAGAGCACATCAGAGCACATCTTCCATGGCCCCGTCAACGTATACCTAACTAACCATGACGACAGACCCCACCAGAAGGAGATCATCGAGGCCGCCCTCGAAGGCAAAGATGTCTTTGTCCAAGCCGCTACCTCCTTTGGGAAGTCTCTGTGCTTCCAGCTGCCCGCTGTCATAGACCACGGCATCACCATCGTCATATCCCCGCTACTGAGCTTGATGATGAACCAGGTCGAGGCCCTGCGGCTCGCCAACGTGGACGCCAGGACCCTGAACAGCAACACGCCCCAGGCCGAGAAGGACCACATCTACCGGGACCTCGCCTCGGGCCACCCGCGCACGAGGCTTCTGTACGTCACCCCGGAGCTGTGCTCGGGCGAGCACTTCCGGCGCAGGTTGCGACTAGTCCATGAGCAGCGTGAGCTGGCACGGATAGCCGTCGACGAGGCACATTGCATTTCGGAGTGGGGCCACGACTTCCGGAAGGACTTCAAACGGTTGTCCTTCTTCCGCGATACCTTCCCAGACGTCCCCATCATGTGCCTCACGGCAACGGCCAACGACCAGGTGCGCAATGACGTGCTCTCGACCCTGGGCCTGTCCAAGAGCCCGGCGCGTTTGAGGACTTTCACCATGACGGCATACCGGCCAAACTTGCACATGGAGATCCGGTTCACGAGCGACGAGGCCGACGACCGGTTCGACAACTTCGTGACCTGGATACAAGGCGTGTACGCCAGGCGGGAGACAGACGGGAGGAGACAGGAGCTCGAGGCCATGGGTGAGCGGGTAAAGAACGTGCCCGGGATCATCTACACCAACTCACGCGACGAGTGCGAGATGATCGCGGCCGCGCTCCGCCAAGAGGGCATCGGCGCCCGGCCCTTCCACGCGAAGCTGCTCAACCAGACCAAGGAGGAGACCCTCGCCCGGTGGATCAACAACCAGGAGGGCTATGATATTATCGTGGCGACTACGGCCTTCGGGATGGGCATCGATAAGGAAAACGTGCGTTTTGTAGTGCACTGGCGGATGCCCAAGAGCTTTGAGGGGTACTACCAGGAAGCCGGCCGGGCGGGGAGGGACGGCAACGCGAGCTATTGCTTCCTGTACTACAGCCGTGAGGATCGTGATCGGATGTGCAACATGGTGGCGAGGGACGTCGGGGACGGGGAGAACCGCCAGGCGAGGTTGGGGAGCCTGAAGACACTGGCTGGGTACTGTGAGAGCACGGACGGGTGCCGGCACGCGGCGATTTGCAAGTACTTTGGGGAGGCGGAGGTTCCTGATTGTGACTTTGCTTGTGACTGGCATAAGGACCCCCAGGATCTCAGGAGGAGATGGGCGAGGGGCCTGGCGAGCGAGGAATTTGTCAGCACGCAGGCGCAGGTTGGCGCTTACGATGATTATCATGATGATTATTGACAGAACGGCTTTTGGTGTTTTGTTTCTTTCTTTCTCGATAATACCCGGCAATGTTCTGCCCGCTATGCTCACTGGATTGGGACACACTTGCAATTTCCGCCGCATCGGCCCCATCCAACCCAGCCTGTCGTGCTAGTCCACCATCTGGTCCTCAACGGCCTCGACGCCGCCCTCGATGAGCCTCCTCTTGTTTTCTTGCCATCGTATGAACGCGATACCCTGCAACAGGCAGTCGGCCATGTCATCCAGCTTCTTGAAGCTCTCGGACTTCTTCTGGCCCCTCACCTTCCCATTCCACACGTCCAGGTACTCCCTGGCCACGGGCTCCGCCCCGGCCGACACCGACACGCCCTCGCCCGCGGCCAGCATCCTGCCCACGATGGCCTTCTTGACCTTCTTGTTCTCGGCGTCCCTGCCCCAGATCTCGGCGACGTCCACGCCGGCGACCTTCTCCTGCAGGACCATGAACTCGAGCACGTTGCGGGCCACGACGCCCTCGACGCGGCCGCCCGGCCACCGGCCCAGCCTCCGCATGGTCGTGAGCACGGCGTACAGCATCGCCTCGAGGCTGTTGACCCGCAGCGTCCACTCGTACACGCCCGAGCCGCCCATGGACCGGAACCGCTGCTGCTCCAGCGTCACGACGTCCGGCCGGAGCGGGAGGAGCCGGTCCAGGATGAGGTCGACGGCGAGGGCCGAGAGCCGCGCCGGCGAGAAGTCCTCCACCATGACGACGGCCGTCGTCGTCGCCTTGTCGTCCGCCCCTGCTGGGAGCTCCGAGGGGCCCGAGTCGTGGTCCTCCGTGTCGTCGTCATCCTGGGCCTTTTTCGTTTTCTTGGCCTTCCTTTTCTTGGGGGGTTTGGCGGGCGCTGGTGTCTTGGGGATGAGCGCCAGGCGCTCCCAGGCGTGTAAGATGGGTGTTATGGTCGTACTAGAAGACGTCGTCGCTGGGGCGTCCTTCTTCCGGCCCTTTTTGGTCTTGGTAGCAGCAGATGGCTCATGGTTGGTCTCTGAAGTCTCTGGGACCTCTAACAGGCTGTACGCGAGGTTACGGATGCCCAGATCGATGCTCAAGATCCTTGTTCCAGGGGCCAGCGGCTTGGAGCTTTCTAGTGCCTCCTCGATGCGTTCCGTGAGAGCGGCCTTTGTGCCTGACCTGGTCTTGCCCAGTAGCCGGGCAATCTGTCGGAGTTGTGCCCCCTTCAGGGAGGCGTTCATTATCTGGTTTGATATGGTACCGGTAGACCACGAGTGCTCCCTCCCTCAGTCCGCGACCCCCTTTATTCCTCTCAACGCGACTACAGCAGCACCGTATCCTTTTGCCCCTGATGAAGGCATATCGTATTGGTCAGCAGTCCTTTTATTTTATTTTTATTGTCTGCTAGGGGTGGTGGGATTCACGTACAATGTCCAAAGTGCATCCGAACTGTGCCCAGTTTCCTATTTAGTACTGAAGTATGCAATGCAATTGGACGCGAGGATTTATTCCCGAAGACCCCAGGTTTCTGCACGTCGCGGTCCCCCAGACGCGCTGCGACCCAATAGGGAGCGCGCCGGGTCGCGCACGAGAACCCCTGCCTGCGTTCGGGGATGACGCTATGTACGGAAGTACATATGTAGCGTACCGTCGGCGACCCCTGCGAGTGAGTCTCACGAGATCGCCGACCATTTTCTCGCCGGGCCGTCTCACAGCTGGCACGAGAAGGTCCCTGCCGCCGCCAGCTGCATACTAAGTACTCAAGTCAACACTTGAGTATAGATCCATATTTAGCTATCCCTACCTACTTATGTAGCAGAGTATCAATCCTTCTCTTTGCTCATGTAGTTAGTTCCTCTTCTTGCTAACTCACCAGTGTCACGGCAACAGATACCGGGAGAAAGTCTAATGGAGATCTACAGCCACGGCATTCCCAACATATGGGACCTCCAGAGTGCCAATGCTTCCTCAGCCTTGGCCATTCAAGTTATTTGGCAAATTTCAAATCTTCAAATCCCTACGCAATATTGATCACAGTTATGCCTACATCTCCTCGCCTTTAATGGCCGTTATGTTACCTTCAAGACAACAACGAATGAAGTCCTCGGCGACCCAAAAGCGACCGGGGTGGCCACTGTGATCCACAGCAGCTTCGAAAAGTGACGCGAAGGCGCCTGGAAGACGGCGAAGCTCATTGTTGTGGTCAGAAAGTCGGCTTCTATATAGGTGAGTATTATTGGTCATGATTGGACGAGAGTGAGCCTCAAGGAGCCGCAGCTTACCACGTACTCGAAGCTACGGCGATCTTGGGTACGGTGACAAATTGTTGGCCAATCAGGTGTCATATAAGTATGGGTTATGGGTGCCCAGGCGGCCAGGTAGGTCGGATGTCATGCATCAAAACGTGTGCTAGCAGCCCTCCCGAGGTCGACGGCGATGGAATTGAACACGTCCCCCAAACTCTCGTGGGATTCCATGCATTCCGCTGGAGGCGACCTTGGCGACCCCCGCAACCGTCCCAGCTTGGTGCCACGGTCGGCGAATGGGCCTCTGTCTTGCCTGGTAGCCCGGGCATGTGTGGTGAGGCAGCGGGCAAGAGCAAGAGCAAGCAGTCGATCCTCATGGCTTTAATGCTGAAACCGGACGAAGAGGTCGACACTAGTCTCAGGCTTGCGGAGATGGGCCTGGATTCGTTGATGGCCGTCGAGCCGAGAAGATGGGCGAGACAAGCCTGTGGTCTGATGGTGAGTGTATTGGAAATCATAATTAGAAATCTTGGTTAGAGTTCATGATGCCCGGGTCGTCAACGTTCGAGGGGACTTGAGTGGCATGGTAGCGGTGAAGCTGGCCGAGGAGACGCGCGGGCAGACATAGGTAGTAAGTAAGTACTGTCGATGGATTGGTGTCAACACCTAGGTATCGAGTATTATTAGGATAAGGAGATGGTTTGGGTCGGTCTGGGCATTCATGAATATCTGGGATGTGGCCGTTCGAGGATGGCATCAGTAGGAAAACAGCTTTACCTTGAATGCCCACGTACTTAAGTAGATACATAGGTACCAAAAGGTACCATGTTAAGCAGGTGGTATGTCCACGGGTGTTATATACCTAAGTACCTACCGAGGCACCGAGGCATGCATGAGGTGTGTGTATTATTGATCAGAATCGTCGAGTCATTCTCTCATGCTGCTTACTGATGCGGAAACCTTGTCACCATAAAAAAGCGGGATGACGATAACATCAATTGATCTAAGACGACATCAACCCCTTCCCCCACCTGTTTGCACCACCCCACCTAACAGCTCTATTAATTACCCTCCCCCCAACTCAACTCTCTTTGCCGCCCTTCCTCTCCCCTTCCCCGGTGTACAATATACGGTAGTACCTCATGCTAGCCTTTGTAAACCTCACACGAGTCTCCTCAAGAACAGCATCCAACAGATTAGCTGGTTTCGCAAGGCAGTTTTCCTCCTCCGCAGCAATCATGGCTCCCATCAGCAGGGAGACCGACTACCTCGTCATCGGCGGTGGTAGCGGTGGCCTCGCCTCCGCCCGCATGGCGAGCTCCAAGTTTGGGGCCAAGGCCATGATCGTCGAGAGCAAGCGGCTGGGTGGAACATGTGTCAACGTCGGGTAAGCTTGCCCCCAGAAGCCCGTGTTGCAGCAGATAGATATCCAAGGGAAAAAGAGACTTGAAGAGGCCTGGGAGTACTGACAAATGCCCTACCCCTGTGGCTCGCCAACAGCTGCGTCCCCAAGAAGATCACCTTCAACGCCGCCATGCTCGCGGAGCAGATGCACGACGCCAAGGCCTACGGCTTCTCGATCGAGGAGACCAAGCCCTTCGACTGGCCCTCCTTCAAGCGCAAGCGCGACGCCTACATCGAGCGGCTGAACGGCATCTACGAGCGCAACCTCAACAACGACAAGGTCGAGTACGTGCACGGCTACGCGCGCCTGCTCTCGCCCAACGAGGTCGAGGTGACGCTCGACGACGGGTCCAAGGCGACGGTGCGCGCCAAGAAGATCCTGATCGCCGTCGGCGGCGACCCCGCCACGGCCCCGGACGTCCCGGGCGCGGAGCTGGGCACCAACAGCGACGGCTTCTTCGACATCGACGCCCTGCCGCGCAAGGTGGCCCTCGTGGGCGCCGGCTACATCGCCGTCGAGTTCGCCGGCATGTTCAACGCCCTGGGCGTCGAGACGCACCTGTTCATCCGCAACGACACCTTCCTGCGCACCTTCGACCCCATGGTCCAGGACGCCGTCACGGCCGAGTACGAGCGCTTGGGCGTGCACCTGCACAAGGGCTCGTCGCAGTCCAAGGTCGAGAGGGACGGCAGCGGCAAGATCGCCCTGCACTACAAGGACAAGGCCGGCGAGGGCGTGCTCGAGGGCATCGACCACCTGATCTGGGCCATCGGCCGGACCCCGGCCACCAGGGGCATCGGCCTGGACAAGGCCGGCGTCAAGCTCAACGAGAAGAACCACATCGTCGTGGACGAGTACCAGAACACCTCGGTGGACAACATATACGCCCTGGGCGACGTCACGGGGCGGGTCGAGCTGACGCCCGTGGCCATCGCGGCCGGCCGGAAGCTGGCGCACAGGCTGTTCGGCGGGCCCGAGTGCAGCGACGCCAAGCTGGACTACAGCAACATCCCCTCGGTCGTCTTCTCGCACCCGGAGATCGGCTCCATCGGCCTGACGGAGCCGCAGGCCGTCAAGGAGTACGGCAAGGAGAACATCAAGGTGTACAGCACGAGCTTCACGGCCATGTACTACTCCATGATGGAGCCCGAGCACAAGGGCCCCACCAAGTACAAGCTGATCTGCGCCGGGCCCGAGGAGAAGGTCGTCGGCCTGCACATCCTGGGGCTGGGCAGCGGCGAGATGCTGCAGGGCTTCGGCGTGGCCATCAAGATGGGCGCGACCAAGAAGGACTTTGACAGCTGCGTTGCCATCCACCCGACGAGCGCGGAGGAACTGGTTACGCTGAGGTAGATAGATAGGTGGGTAGGTGGCGATGTGCTCTTAGATATATGGGCGATCAGTTCAGGCCATGATAGATCTAGAGGTTCAGCAATTCAACTCAGTGATTTAATCGCGACGTCAATGTTCAAACAATCGACCATCTCAGTTCCGGGCTGCGATTTCACCTGGCATGCTCCTATATTCGACCATATATATTCAATCATGACGGCAGGCCAAGAATTGCGACACGTTCCGGCATCATAGTCACCTCAACGGAGAGCTATCAGCTGTGCCTTCCACCTCCATGCCGGTCTTCTCGGCCGGCGACTCCCCGGCAGACGCAACGGCCATCCCCACGGTGACGCTCTGCGTCACGAGGTATATCTGACGATCCGTCTCGCAGTGGGCGGATCCCACACCACATCCTTGACGCCCAGCCTCCGCCGGGACGGCACCAAGATGTTGGCCCCCGCCCCGGCCCCAGGCACCTCATCGTACTCGGGGTTCTCGACGAGCAGGCCCGGGCACGGCACGGCGTTCTCGATGCCCCTTATCCTAACCCCTAAAGCCGCCTCCTTCTCCTCCCCCTCGACGACGGCAGCATCGAGCCCCACGGCCCTCGCGGCGCGGCCGCTGACGCACTGGTACAGGATCTCGGCGTCGCCCGCGGTGCCGGCGTGGTACAGCCCCGCGCCCCAGCAGGCCAGCTGCAGCGGGTCGCCGGTGCCGTGGGGCGTGAAGGGGTTCCCGACGTTGTTGACGCCCAGGCAGGCGTCGAGGCCCCAGTCCTTGATCATGGAGACGACCTGGAGGGTGCCCCGGGGCCGGGAGAACGGGGTGCTGCTGCTGGCGTCGTCATCGTCGACATCGTCGGCGGCGGCGGCGGCGGCTGTTCCTCCTCCTCCTCCTCCTCCTCCTCCTCCTCCTACTGCCTGTGGGGGCCGTCCCATCATGAGCAGGTCGCTTGTGGGCAGGCCGACGAAGTGGATTGGGAGTTGGTGCTTGTGGATCTGGGTCTGGATCCTCCGGATCTCGGATGAGGTGAGTGTGGTCAGCCTCGTGCAGTGGCCGATGGCGATGGCCTGCTTGCTCTTGGTGGCATTCGTGGTCCAGGTCATCTCGATGAGGAGCTCCAACAGTGTTTGGATCATCACTTGAGCGCTCAGAGTTAGTCAATTTTCCCCTTGGGCAGCATGTACAGCAGATGCAGTCTTTGCAGATCATGTCAGAGGGGGACCTCAACCAGGTATCCGGGTAGTCAAGATTTGAGACCGTGTTGATAATGGCCGAGGCATGGAACAGAAAGATAATATCTGTGGGAAATACTTACTGGCACCGCCGCCTGCTGAGCTGTGCAGGTGGTAGTCCAGGTGAAAGTCCAGGAACAGCTCCCTATCCAACGCATTCTTGATGGCCCACCTGAGGTTGTCCACGGCCCGATCCTCGTCTGCCTCCACGTAGGGCGTCGTCCCCAAGGCCTCTATGTCCCCCGCATACTCGTCCAGAGCCCGGACCAGCACTTGCTTGTTGCCCAGCCCAGCCTCGCCCGAGAAGAGCGGCCCCTGGGCAAACACGCAGACCTGCACCCTCACCAGGTGGGCGAACTCCCGCTTCAGCCGGATGGCCGCCTCGAGCGTCTTGAACTGGGTGACGGAATCGACCTCGACGAAGGCGCGCATGGAAGTAACGCCATGTCGGAAGCAGTCAGCTATGAGCTGGCTGCCGCGTAGGTGGAGGTCCTCGGGCGTGAAGCGGTATTTAGCCTCGTGAGACTTGGTCAGCGCTTCCTGGAAGTCGCCGTTTAGTGGCGCGAGATCAGAGTAGCTTGGTATGGCGCCGGAGGGTGGGTGGTTGCTGGTCAGGAGATAGGCCTTGTCAAGGTGGATATGCTATACATCTCGTATCAGTCTCTTCCTGTTTCAAGATGATAGGCACAGGAGTGTGATTTGTGTCTGTAACTGAGGCCAGTCTGAGCAGGTCTACAAGTTGTAGATGGCCTGACTGAAGCACTGCCTTAGACAACGGCCGAAAGTCCCCAAGTCACCCCAGATAGTTGGATTGCTGCTTACTGGATGGCATAATGATGGTAGAAGTAGTTTGGGAGGGGAAAGACTTGGATCTGGGTGATCCGATGTGAGTTTGGACAGCGAGAGTTGCTTGCCAGCAACCTCGAGGTCCCACCGAGCCTGCGGATGTACGGTTGGGATGATCACATTCCTCAAGGTGAACTTGTCGGTGTCCATGACTTCATTTGACTATGATCTAGTCATAAAGATCTTGTCTGTCTGAGTGAGCGAGTGAGTGAGCGATGAAGCCCGTGAGAGATGGGCGGGTACGGATCTCTTATATGCGTCAAGAGATAAGGAACAAAGCCTTGAGGAGCGTAGATGCTGATCAAGAAGGAGAAGGATGCCGGATAGGCACGAAGCGGCCTTATGGGTTACCCATGTCAAGAGCAAGACTGCTGTGCTGAGGAAGCATCGATCTTCCTTCGCATCTTACAACTTACAGGTTTTTCGTCAGGGCTTCTTCGTCAGAGTAGGAGGGTCTTGATTGCGTACTTGATTGCCATTATCCAAGGATGAATATCTGGGGGCAACCCGATTGTCTGGAGGGGGGACCTCCCCTAAGTCATTGAGCCCTAACCCCGACATGTCTATAATACATACCTAGGTACCTAGTATATATATTTATATGGTTAGGTACCTATCTAGTTACTCCACAACCTATAGGTAGGTGTGTATATGCCCCAGAATATACTGACAACTCATTGTAATGTATATTTCAGATGTTCCAAGGCTCTCACTTAATCATTTTGCTTGTGCCAGCATTTTAAGTGATAAGTGGAAGAAAGTGGTGGTGTTGTTCATCATTAAAATAAGAGCTGAGCTGAGGGAATTCGAGTAAGCATTGAACTTAACTGGGCATATAAAGAGCCAAGAATATAATCAACAGGTACCTAGGTAGGTACTCGAGTAGGTACTTAAGTACCCAAGTAGGGCCTCTGTATCTGCCGGTCTTCGATAACCTCTGCCTCCTCCTTGCATGCAGTAGCGGGGAATCCGCCCTCCGTCACGGCGGTTATACCTACTTACCTAGGTAATCAATTACCTGTTTGTCCTCACCACACTCCCCTTTGCATGCTCACCTTGAATTTGCAACCTCCTCGACGACCGTCTACCATTGCCCGTCCCGAGCTGAACACCCCCCGCGACAGTATCATGTCTGCATCGATACGGCCCATCAGCCCACCCCAGCCGTCCTCGGCATCGGTAACGACGACCACCGTGTCATCCTCCTCGCCCCCGACCACAAACAGGAGCGCAGGCGAAGGGCCGTCCACAACCGCCCCGTCCTCCGTCTCATCCCCCCACTTTCATGCGGTCCCCGGCCCGGCAGCCGGACACGGACACGGAGCTGGGGCCGGAGCCGGAGCCGGGACACAACAAGCCCATCCGCATCCGCTTCCTCACCCGCACCCGCACCCGCACCCGCACCCCCATCACCACCACAACCATGGCGGATCAGCATCATCAACAACAGCGACGACGACGACGGCAACGACGACCACCTCGCCACCGTCGTCCGACCTCTCCAACCCGCCTTTGCAGCAGTCCCAGGCCCCGTCGTCCCCCACCAACCCGTCGCACCTCCCCACGCAGTCCCAGCAGGCGCAGGTGGCGCAGGCGCGCACGGCGCTCGTCGCCAGCATCGGCAACATGCTGGACCACGAGCTGCAGACGCGCGCCGAGCTCCTGCACGCGAACCAGGCCGCCATCGAGAGGCAGGAGCGCGACGTGGGCCGCGCCCTGGCCGGCCTGCGCCGCGAGGACGACAGGCTGCTCGCCCTGCTGAACCGCGGCAGCAGGCAGGTCAAGGAGCTCGGCGACGTGCAGAACTGGGCCGAGAGGATGGAGACGGACTTCCTGGTGCTCGAGGAGACCATGAGGCTCGTGGGGGAGGGCGGGGCCGGCAGCGGGAGCGAGAGCGGGAGCTGGTCGGGTAGCGGGAGCGGGAGCGGGAGCTGGTCTGGGAGCGATAGGGGCAGTGTGGTCGGGGATGGGGATGAGGATGGTGATGTGCGGATGCGAGACGTGGGTGACGAAAACGGGGCCATTCCTTGCGGTGTTGGCGAGACGGCGGACAAGGGCAAAGGCAAGGAGAGGCAGCAGCAGCTGGATATGCCCTCCCCGGTTGCTATGGATGTCGACCCCACACAGATCCCTTTGCCTCTTGACGATCAAGACAATGTGGAGCACAGCACCACGGCGGCCCAACCTTCTCCAGGAATAACCAGCTGGCTCCGGAAGATGATGTGGAGGAAGTGACCTCAAAGGTCTGAGCCACAACATCGTTATATGACCTCTCACGACTAACGACTTTATTGCGAGATACCACATACGATTTTATATTGTTACACTTTGTTTTGGATTTTAGCGTTATCTAATTTGCTATCTAGTTTGAGCGTAGTATTATCCGCAATATCAGAGACTCCTTGCAACTCAGATATCGTTACCATGACACGCTCGGAGAGTGTCCATATCGGCTGGCCATCTTAAATGAGCCCAGGAAGCATAGTATACTTCTTGTTCTTGTACTTGTCGCCGAAGGTGGCCCTCAGCGCCCTCTCCTTGTCCCGCGACCATTGCGCCATGTACGATGTGCCAACGCAGATGAACAGGACCACGGCCCATTCCCTCGAGATCAAGATGACACCAAGCCACGCAGTCACCTCGAACATGTAGTTGGGCGACGTCACCAGGCTGCTGCCAATACAGCTCGGGATGCCCTTCTCGGTGCCGCCCGGCTTGCGCAGGCCAGCAAGATGCTTGTGCACGATGAAGTTGCACGTCTCGCCGCCTAGGAACAGCGCGATACCAGCGTAGTCCAGCAGGCCCAGCTCAGTCCGAGCGGAGAGCGACTTTGGCGAGTAGATGAAGTAGGCGGAGAGCAGGCCGGCGAAGAACCAGTAGAAGAACGAGTTCCGGAAGATGTTGAAGGCGGGCATCGTGCTGGCCGAGAACTTGTGCAGGAAGGCGGTCTCGAGCTCACGCTTGGTGAAGTGGGCGATGAACATATAGAAGCACAGGGTTTGAATGGTCGTAGGGGGGATCTTGTCGGCGTCCTTATAGAAGTAGGGGTCGATCTTGGCGAGCTGTGGGCGGATGTAGTAGAACAGGCCGTGGAAGAGGATGGGGCCGAGGTACTCGACGAGGAAGACGGTTCGCCATGCCATTTGGGCACCTTTAATTCACTGTCAGTCGAACTGCTGATACCCACGTCGATGTTTATAGAATAGGGGAATTCATACCGAGATCCTGCACGAGGATTTCCCCATTGGACATTACATCCTCTTGGTCACGCACGAGAGCTCTTCGGTCTGCGATCCTCTTCTTGGTAGACGGGTAGAACAGGCCGATTCGGTTGTGATCCTTGATGCCAGCCTGGCGTGCGATGGCCTTCTTCACATCATCGATCTCGGCGTTGTCTGGGAGGGCGACTGACGCAGGGAGCTTTCGGTATGGCTTCTTGGGTGCTGCGAAGGGGTCATGTTGTCAGTGTTGGCTCATCAAGCCAGTTTAACGAGGTTACGCACCTCTGTTTGAGAGCTTCAGTGATATTTGAGCAGCCATGGCCGAATTGACGCAACTGTATAGCAGTTGGACGAACAGGAGGTCTTGGGTCTGTGGGTGGAGAGGACAAGAATCCGTTGAGTTGCCCAAAATTTTGGGGGGGATTATGACGCCTCGGCTGCAGTGTCCGCCAGCTTTGGAGCTTGATAGCTCCCGCCCATATTCTGACCCTAACCCTGGGCTGTTTTTTGCATCAGGGATACGTACTAAGTACTTAAGTACCTAAGGTATGTAAGCTTTTACTTAAGGTACGTTATGCTTATTTCTGATTAGAGGTACCCTGGGAGCAACAGTGAGGAGACATCTGGAGCTACCAGGGTATATCTGGGGCAAGATTCCCTATTTATCATCCTCTAGTCTTCTTCAACTGACTGTAGTTCATCCGAGTCAATCATCCTGACTGCAGAAAGATATACTTACGCAACTTGACAGTGAGATGACAAATGCTTTTGAATCGTGAAATACAACCCGGCCCCGCACTTCCATCCGACTTCCGCTGTTCATGTTCCGCCCTCTGCCATGTGTTATAACTTCATAGTTTTTTAATACTTACTTCCTAAACTCCCTAAACTCCTCAAATTCTCCCATATAAGGTTATGAACAGAGCTATACCCAGACTCCAGGCCATCAGCAGAAGCCTCAAACCCCTTAATCTCAACACCCATAACTTCAAACCCCATAACTTCAACTCGTTCCATACATCGCCCACCTTCGCCATGCGCGCAGTCATCTACGACAAGACTGGAGACTCCTCCGTTCTTCACGTTGGGGACATTCCCAAGCCCGCAGCCGGGCCCAGTGATGCCCTTGTGAAGATTGACTATGCCGGCATAAATTTCATAGGTAAGCATGGGGAAGCTTTCCAGCCGTTTGTCCATATATTGGGCCTCGCCAGTTCCGGTCTCAGGAGCGGCAAAGGCCGTATTCCTGATCAGAGCCACACTTTACGGTAGTTACTCACAAGACACTGACAGACATCTACTTCCGCACCGGGCTGTACCCCACCACATTCCCAGCCATCACCGGCAGGGAAGGTGCTGGCGTCATCGAGCAGCTTGGTTCTGACGTTCCATCATCCCTCAACCTGAAGGTCGGCGACCGAGTGGCCATCTACTCTTCCAACGTCATGGCCGAGTACTGCGCGGCCCCCGCCGCCAAACTGATGAAGCTCCCAGACGGCGTTTCCAACAGGGACGGTGCAGCTCTCATCCTGCAGGGCCTCACGGCCTGGACGCTCGTCCGTGATGCTCACGAAGTGAAGCCCGGCGAGGTCGTGCTGGTCCACGCCGCGGCAGGTGGAACGGGTGGCCTCATTGTGCAGATGGCGAAGCACCTCGGAGCCACTGTGATCGGAACCGCATCGACGCCAGAGAAGATCGAGATCGCCAAGCAGCACGGTTGCGACCACGTCATCAACTACTCCAAGGACAAGGTCCTGGACGAGGTGATGAAGCTCACAGATGGCAAGGGCTGCCATGCCGTGTTCAGCGGAATCGGAAAGGCGACCTTCGATGACGACCTGGAGTGCTGCAGGAGGAAAGGCAGCATGGTCACTTTCGGAAACGCCTCCGGTGCTATCGAAGGATTCCGGCCTCTGGCGCTCGGCAAGAAGAACGTGAAGCTCCTAAGGCCGAGGCTCGACGTTTACCTCGCTGAGAGAGAGGACTTTGAGCTGCGTTCGACTGAGTTGTTGGACTTGGTTGCGAAGGGTACTGTAAAGCTGGCTATTGGAAAGGAATACAAGATGGAGGAGGTTGGCCAAGCGCACGACGACTTGAGCGGCAGGAAGTCGACTGGCAAGCTGATTGTGAAGATAGCTTGATGGGTAGCTTGAACAGTCCGGCCTCATCCTTTATGCAGCTTACAAAAAGCTTTGAACAAGAAATCACTTCCTCGCACTGAGTTGTTTCGTACTCCTGCCTTGGATGTTTGCATGATATGTCTTTTATAGACCCTGGAACATGCCTACTTAAGTAGGTACTCTTCACAGGAAAGCGAGTGCCTTCATGTTCCTTTCGTGAAATTTTGAAGGCAGTGTACAAGGAGCCATCTCCAGTAGCTGGTAGTTAGTATCTCTCCTACTTTATTTGAGTATGGGTCTTGAACGGGGCCTTTGAAGTTTAACATTACTAAGAATTCCATCTCAAGAGTCAAAGTATGGATGATGATGTTGAAGAGAGGGGGATAGCCTGTGAACACCTCATCTACTTTCCTCAGTGGTTGTATCGTATACCTAGTTATCTCTCAGTCAAATGTCATGCATGCAGTCTTGAGAAGTCTTCCTAACATAGAATCCAGATAGATGTCTGCAAGGAGGAAGAGGTATATAGTGCAGCCAGTTACTTATTTCCTATCAACTCATATCGATAAGTATAAAAACCACCAAAGTGGGAACCACAACGTGAACCAACCTCGCCGCCTTTTATCTGAGGTGTAAGTTTACTTGCGAAACCTTTAAGGCTTTCTTTTCCCACACCGTCCTGCTCATCTTTCCCCTAAGTTTGCACCCTCTACCTTAATTTACCTGTGGGCCCTAGACCACCATCTCTGGCTTCTCGTCTGAAAAGTGTGACCCAGCAGCCTTCCTGTTTCATTTCAATCTCGACCACCTAGTACCTTGTCTCTACCACTTCACGCAAAGTCTCTCCCCAACCAGCCTCAGTGCTTCTCTGAATCATCACCGGTGAGCAAAATGGGAAGAACTAACCAGGAGTTGTGGAAGCAACCGCCTGTATCCCTCAACGTGGAGTGGCCCACGGACTGCACCAGGCGGTTAGGCCCTACCCTCGAGGAACAAAAGGCGCGTATGAGAGAGACGCGAGCCAAGGTTGCCAACGCGATCGCTTCATCTGGACAACCTGTACCCAACTGGCCTGAGGTCGGACAGCCAGTGAATTGGAGCTCTTCTCGACACGCGTCTATTGGTAAGGGAATGGTTAACACGAACTCTGGCTTCGGCGGACAGGCAAGCCAACTTTCCTCATCGCGTATTCCCCTTCGATACCAGACCTCTACACCGGCTCCAAACATTCGATCCCCCTTCCGACTGGGACGAGATATCGCCAGAAAAACACCTAGCAGCTTGCAAGGCTCGCCATTATCTCGCTTCCCCAATCGTCCACGATCAAAGTCGCACCAGCCAGAAGACATCAACCCGCCCATGAACTTGATGACTTCTGCCAGAACTCATCTCAAGCCCAAGTCTCATGAACCCTATACGGCTTCAGCATCCCAGAACGGCCTGCCCGTCGGCATCGACCGCTCCATCTTCAACCCACGCGTCTTCGTTGTCGAGATTCCTGAACCTGTTTTTCGACACACCCCACCCATTGCCCCGCGAGCGATGTTGGAACAGATGTCATCCATGAGTGCTCCCAGGCAGGTTGGTCGGGCTCGAATGGACTCAGAGGCCACTGCAACCAACAGCCATCGGAGTTTCGAGACCACACAAACTCGAGCCCGTGGATACTCTTCAACCACCATGGGTTCCCAACAAAGCTTCGAGCCCACTGGAAATGAATGCACAGAGCCTAGCGAGAGCTTCGAGGACGCGTTGGTCCACACTGCGCCTCAAAATTCATCAAGTGTGGTACAGGAATACTCTTCAGCAGCCGTTAAGACGGTCACTCACCAGGGTCGCGACACTGCGTATTATGAATCTGACAATGACTCCAAGCCTGCTCGATACATCCCTCCTCCTCCTGGATTTGAGTTCTTCCACGCCTCTAAGGCCTTTCAGAGAATCCCGCCACCTCCAGGCTTCGAGAACTCTCTCCCAGACTTCGATGCTGCCACGGGAACATGGAGCTACTCCAAGATCTGGGTCAGCGAGGAGGAGCGTCTGAGGATCAACTTCGCCCGTATGCAAGAGAATGCCCACCACACCAGCTTGGACAGGTCGCCATTCTTCCCCCAGACCCTCAGTGAGTATGCCGCCCTGCTTGCCGAGAAGAAAGCCGCAGAGGCCAAGCGCATCCGCAAGAGAATCCAGCACAGTGAGGAGACTGTGCAGCATCGTCATGATGAGGTTGAGACGGAGACTGTAAGAGCCAGCTTGCGAAGCATTTTACCTTTTCTTCTGATGATTGTTAAGCTGACTGGGTTTGTGAAGACGACGCAACCGCAGGTGCAGAATATGGAGCTCTTGTTGGGCAAGAAGATGAAGGATGGACTGTCTTTGGTCCTGGCAATGGAGAGCTGCTTTAATGAGATTCCCGACACGGCTGAGACCGAGAAGGTGGACTGGCCACCCAGTTCCGAGTTCAGGAGCTGGAAGGCGTCCCGACCACCACCTGGCAAGAGATGGAGGAGCGGCTCCCACCGTGGAGCGTGGCCTTTTCCTCGACTCAACATGCCTTACAAGTCCGACAAGTCGGACGACATCTCCGACAATGGTGAGATTCCATACAGCAAGAGGAAGATGGTCTTTGCACCTCGCTGGGATTGGGCGCCTAGGTTTGTGAGGATGACAGACGAGGAGGGTCACATGCCGGTATCAGAAATTTCGATGACCTGGCTCTTTGTTGCCAACCCCATCTTGGCAGATCTCGTCCAAGATATCCAGAGACGTCCTCCCCCAGAGCCGTTGGATGACTAGATCACATCTGACACGGAAGACTGGTCTCGATCAGAGCCAACATTTGGACATTCACCTCCTCTTGTAGCTGCCAGCATTGTTTTCCTATTTCATTTCATTCTCGTTTCTTTTTCTGTGATTTTATCACAAGCATTTTTATATGTGCAAACAGCATCGTGCAAGGTTGCTACATCAAACAGACTCTGCATTCGTCAACCAGGAAGCACCAAGCACGCAACTTCAACTCATATGACATTCTGGACTACAAATGAGTTGAAATGACAGAGGGAATGTGAAACATTCGTTTGGGGGGCGGGGGGGCGGAGAAATGCTTCGCTAGGACATATCCTCAGACTGTGGGACAGATACAAGTACTCTGGACACATAGGAAATGACAATGCCCATGGAATGAGATGAGAAACATGCTACCTTGACTGCTGAATTGGACACTGCATGGGCTATGTGGATATAAAGGCTTCTGGTCTATGATCGAGCAGGCATTTCACGTGGCTGAGAAGACATCCATGTTAAGGGGACCACGCATCGCTCTGAACATTCAGGAAACAAACCTCCCCTCCCCTTTTTCCCTAGACAAACATCACCAGCATTGTCGAAGCTCACAAAATTCTGGTAACGTCTTTTACTTACCCAGATCCAAAATCATATCTTTGCAGAGGGGTGATCAAAGAATTACAGCCTCGTTCTTACACATCTACTCCTTCTTGATATGCTGATCCTCCGAAACATCTCCATCCTGCTCATTTGCAAGACCCAGAGCCTTCATCTGGGTCTCTGATATTTCGCCCCGAAGCTGGGGGCTCCACTCAGAATCACCACCAGCCCGTTGATCCATCTGGGCGAGGGCGCGTGCATTTCTCCTTGCATTTACTCTGCTGAACTTAGAGAGAAGGTCGTCGTCATCCGCCATAACCTCATCACCCTCTGACTCGTCTTCTGACTTTGGTAACTGTAGGTGTTTTGAGTCCATAGGCGAGCTGGGACCACATATGGTTATGTCGTTTGTCTGTAGACCGTTGGTTGAAGGAGACTGAGACCCAAATTTCTTCTCTTCCCGGGCACGACGAGCCTGCCTCTGTCGCTCCTGTCGTATCTTTCTCTCGACCTTGTCCGCCTCAATCCGCTGGAGGATCTTGTTCCTGGTCTGCTCTGTTGCCTTCTTCTCCTTCATGACCTGCAAGGCATGCTTCTGGACATCATTCAGCTGGTCCTTGGTATCGGCCTTCTTACCCCTATTCTGCTCACTGCCTGACCGATCCTTGGGTGTCAGCTGCTCAATTTCATTGCTGCCATTGTTGATGATGCTGCTCTCCTTGGTACGGTAGACGCCTATATCTACAAGAAAACCGGCAAAGTCATCGATGCGCTTGCCGTCCCAGGTCGTAGTCTGGACCTTGTAGCCTCCCTGGATGAACTTATGCGGCGTCTTTGTGACGATGGTAGAATTGATGGTTTCTACCCCTGAAAGCTTGGACGCGATACCAAAGTTTTTGGCGTCGCGCGTGACCGCACCCCCTTGAGCGTGCATGCCGACGAAGCCCGCGAGCTTCAGCTGGCTCATCTCGGTCCAAGACGGATGGCAGTACTCCCGGATGAACCCAGCCATGGCCTCAGGGCTGGCCCTCTGGGCCGCGCCGGGCTCGGGAAATGAGGACATGGCCTCGTGCGCGGCCTCTGCTGTCTCTCCCTGCCCGCCGAGGATGACCCTGTCCAGGCCCCCGACCCGCCCGGATTCTTGGACGATGATCTGGGTGATGTAGGGCAGGCCGCCCAGGTTCAGCCCCAGCTCGGCCTTGTCCCCTGCGGACAGGTTGCCCCAATGCCGGGCGTGCGCCTTGGGGTGGGGGAAGACCCAGCGCACGGCGGGGAACTGCTCCTGCAGGGTTTTGTGGTTCTTGGTCAGCTTCCGGGCGAGGACTTTGCTGCGCAGCTCCTCCTCTGTCGTCTCGGCTGGGAAACGGTGCAAGAAGATGACCGTGTGGGCGTGGTCGTCTGTCGGCTCGACAACGAGAGGCTTGGTGAGGATCTGGCGGAGAGACATGGTGGAGGCTGGCTCTGCAGAGGGGTACCTCAGTAGTTCTGGATAGGGAGGTTCGGATACTGCGGATGTCAGTTGATGTGACTGGGGGCAACGAATCGCTCTCGGGATGGTCCCAAGGAAGGAGAATGGTGTTGAGATGAGTCCAGGGAATTGATGAAGTTCAGCTTTTGAGACACACCCGCAGACGCCGCTTGTATGCGGGAGGCCTATCATATTATGCAACATGCAGGTATATGCCGTTACCGGCGATTAGGGATCTCAAAATTCCTACGAAAACGCAGCACAGACTATACCTAGGTACTATGTATGTCGATTTTGATCAAATCTGGAATGAATTGGGTTTTACATTATCAGAGTTTCCCTGCTTCGAACTATGTTAGCAGAAGTATCGATTTTTTTCTAGCATCATAGTTCAATCGCCACCAACACTGTTCGCGACATTAGCCTAATATTCAATGCTATTTACCTTGCAACGTTTGACAAACGATTATAATACTGTATAGCAAGTAGGCTTACGGATCTCTTGTAATTTCAAGCGAGTAAAAGTTTGGGGATCCTCAATCGCAGGTACCATGATTATAGAGAAACGGTACAGTTAGGGTTCCAATGTCGAGCATCCTTGGCCGATAGATCATTGCTCGATATCCCGGTCCCCATCCCATCGTGCTAGGAGATGATCGTTCCACCTATACTTCCCGGACTGGTGAATAATGGAATCTTGATGGTGGGATAGTTCAATGAATGCTGAGACCAGGCTGTAGTAACCATCCGTATCGCTTTCCACCGCCGACGCCGCAGAGCACAGAACCGGGACGAGCAGGGGCTGACAAGCGTCCGGTACTCTTCATTCAGTCCTGAGTTCGTCCACAGTCCTTCCAAAAGGCCTAACCTGGGATAGCAACCCTCTCCGGCATGGCCGGCATCTTTAAATCCCTTGACAACATCCTCCTTATTCCTTAGATAATCTAGCTCAAATCATAGCCTTGTTGTCGGAATGATCGTCAGACACCTGGGCCGACATGTGGCCATCCTCAACGACAGTAGCTTCGTTGACAGTCTTGTCGGCAGCGCCTTTGATACCTATGTTCACGGTCCCAACGATGACAGCCTTGTCAATAGCCTTGCCGATAGCCTGCGCTGCAGTCTCCTTGGCGGTTCCATTCACAGGCTTCTTGACAGATGTGCCACCATCCTTACCGTAGCCGGTTCCCTTCGTAGCCTGAACAGCCACGCTGCTACCTGGGGCAACCGGAGCCTTCTCGTCGCTGCTAGACTTTCTCTCACTATCCTTGTGAGCAGCCTTGCTGGGATGAGTGGGAGCCGCTTCTCTGCCCTCCTTTCTCGCACGCTTGCTACTGGTCACGGGCTCGTAGGTCTTGCCGGTGGAAGACTCGTAGCTGCTGAGGTGGATGAATCGGGTCTTGTTGAGCTGTGCAATGTTATTGTTGCACATGTTGATCTTCTGGAGAAGATTGTTGATCTTCTTCTGCTCCCGGGCGATCTTTGTGTCGATTCCGCGAATTTCTCTGCGGAGGAAGCCTGGGTCGGCATCCAAGCGTTGCTTCTTGGCGGGCGAGGCGCCGTCATCTGTGGGTCACAATGTTAGCCATGCCTTTCATATGAATATGGAGGTAAAAGTAGTGTAAGCCAGAATGTAGACTTGCCATATTCCTCGTCTTCCTCGTATGAGTGCTTCTTTGACTTGATACTGCTGTTGCTGGAGGAAGGGAAAAAGTGGTTGCTGGCAGGGGTCGTGCCAGAGGATTCATCTGTAGGAAACGACGACGGCGGGGTGTTTTCAGGCATGGCAGAGCCATGGGCGCCCTCAGGGCTGGGGGTGGACGACATAGTAGGTAGTGGCACCCTGTGTGGGTGATAGTGTGCTGTGGTAATTTGTGGACTGTGTGGGAGATTCTTAGGGTCTGGGAGACTTGCAATATCAACGGTTGAATACTTATCAGGTCGCTAACATATAGCCTGGCGCCAACCCAGCCTTCTGTAGAAATTTCTCGCTTTCAACAATGTTACGTTAGGCTACACCAGCGTTACTTCTTTCACCTACACCTTCCCTCCTTCCTTAGGCCTGGGGTCTATTTGTTTTCTTCTTTCACAACAACACAAACAAAGACCTTGCAATTGGATGACTGTAACGTAAATACAGATGTGCCTATACCTTCGCATTCCTTGGGCGTGCTGATACCTAACAAACATTGAAGGTGTCGATCGTACATCCACTCGCATTATTTGCAGGCTTTTCGCGTTCAGCCCCGTGTACGCAGGCATTATTCCGCTCCCGCACATTAAATATAGGATGCACTATAATTAGAGAATTTGATATCTGTCTGGCCGTCGAGGGAATGAGGAGCGGCAGCCTGCCACTCAGTCGGCGATGAGACTGTCGTAACAGTACAAATAAAGGACGTCGATCTTGAGTACAAGTATGTCCATACAGCCTAGCCTTATTACTGTTACCGTTGATAATTCTTGGGGCTTTAATCCCCAAATGGGAAAGCGCTTACTGAGAATAATCGGTACGATGTGGGTATAGAATTAGGATAGAACGGACGGCTTGAAGAGCAAGCATACCTGGTGGCCGACCATGCCATCCCAGAGCTTGGCCCAGCCAATGCAGAGGTCTTAACAGGATTGTGGACATCTGGTGGAAGGCTGCCGGCGCTTACAAGGCTGCCGGTGCCTACAAGGCTACTGTCGGGAATCTACCCCACAGATCTAGCACGGCTGAGGTGGGGAGGCGGTTGAGATGGGAGAGGAGCAGAAAGGGACGTGCCGAGGTGATCAGAAATAGGGCCAATCTCCATTCTTTCATGAGAGGACGGCGTTAAATACGCGGTCGCCGGCCGGCGTCCTCCTATTGGAGTTGTAATTCTCCTGTAGTGGATAGTGTGGAAGCTACAAAGGCCATACGCGTGTAAGAATTGTGGTTGTTAATCCCGGCCTTCCTGCGGCGGCTGCTTCTTTCGGGTGCCGCTGCCTTAATGATCCGACAGTCCCTGACGTCTGACCATTACAAATAGGCAGCTAGTCTATTAGCTATATAGTATTTATCTCTAAGCCTTCGGGTAATAGGCTGTTCCTGGCTATTATCCTCGTCGGTAGTACTTTGATCCCTATCCCCTCTATAGTTGAACATCCTCAATAGTCACCGCCTACTGCATCACTGTATCACGCCACTGCAAGGGTCAGGCCACTGAAGAAGATCGGGGTTTACCAAAATGGTGTCTTTAGATGGCCACAACAATGCTGGTATTGACAGCTATAGTTGTGTAATGAACCCTCTACCATTAGTGAATCCGTCTATCTCATATATCTAATTTCTTGTCTTTTATCTCTTTTGCCCACCTGCATCATTTGTGATCTGGACAATCCAATCCGGCTCACTGGACTTCTTGGTGATCCAATCATACCTAGGTACTGCTTGGCTACTTTCCAGACCTCCATCCTCTGCCTGTCTGATATACTCCAAGCCGGCCTACGACAATGGACTACTACCCTTGGTATAATGACACCGGAACGTGCGTAGCCATACACGACGAAAGGCGCTAACATAATTGTCACTGCAGTCGGGCCTCCTTTGTATAAGAGCTAATTTAGAAGGGAAATTTGTATATATATACAGTCATTAGCACTTTGAAAATCGAATTTTATTTCCATTTATATCGAGACTGGGTGCTCCTACTATCGCTGTAGGGTATGCATGTGATCTTGACCCTAACCAGTATGTGTGCTTATCGTGCCTGGCCTTTCCAATACCTGGTCTTTACAGCTGTAGTGAAAGTAACGTGACGGACGACCTAGATTAATCTCTTGTGCCGAGTTAGTTTCGAGCATATAAGGGAAGGAAACGCAGACGACCGCGTATCTTCCAGTGTGTACTAACGAAGTTGAAATAACAAAAAACCAGAAGGTTGGCCCAGAAGCTGCGGGGTTTCACTGTCAACGGAGCCCTGCATCATCTGTCATACTGAAAGTTGAAGTATGCCTTACACCGTATTCATGCCGGATCGGGCATCGGACTTCGCTGACCAGGGTACTATGTACCCGTGTGACGCCTGCATCGCCCTATAAGGCAGTGCATGTGAAAGATTATTTTCCTTGAACCCGAGTCAATAGTCAGACCTGGGGAGTGCCTGATCCCTACAATTGGGCACCTATTTTGACTCGATTGCCGCTAACTAGATAGTAATCATAATATTCAGAAGCCTTCGTCGAGAATAAAGGTGGAGCTGCTGTTTCAGACCTGAATAGCACAGAGAGTGGATGAGTCGAGGAAGACGTCGATTGGAGGAACTTCAGAGGCTTCATCAGCGACTCAAGGTACATACGTTGCTATTTCAGTGAGTAACAAGGGAGTTGGCACCCATATCGTCGATACATTGTTCATGCAAAGGAGAACGCAAAAACCTAGCGGGACATCCTATCCCGAATGAGACAGGGAAGAACCTGCAGGGGCAAGTGATCGAATGCGCCCATTAATGAAGTGGCCGGCGTTTCAAGGACCGAAAGTAAATCAAGTGCTGTACACGGTCTGCTTTAATCATAACTTTTTCTAACAATTCTCTGTTCAACAGAACATGGCTCCCTTCTAGGTATAAAGCTAGGAGAGTATGAATGTCTTATAGCTCAAAGTGCCCACTTTTAATAATTCTGTAACCTCACCTTCCATGAATCCTTGTAGATAGCCTTCGCCGACAACTCGGTAAGTATCACCTTCCAAGCGCAAGACAAGTGGATGACTACATCCAAATATGACAGCAATCAAATCCCCAGACGTCACCTGGCCCGCAATATCATGAGTCCGCTTATCTGGCGCCAGTCCTATGTAGCCCTTCATCGTGGTGATTATACGCCTGCCATGTTGAGCGCGGACCCAAGAACGGTACGCATCGTAATAATCGGAATCGTCACTGGTTGTTATGTCTTTATCTTCGAAATAATCATCAAACTTCTTTCCTAAGATCAGAAGATCTGCATTTGCTTCTCGCCACTCGGCCCATTTACAGGTAGACCAAGTCTCTTGGGCAAAGTTCTTCCAACCCAATTTTTTGAAAAGAACCGTTGCCTTGTCTTGATCAGCAGGGAGGCTCAACAGCGCCTGTCCACAATTGTGATCAGTCCGGCCAGACCTTAGACGATCACCGTACAGTGCACGTGACAATGCATTTTCTGTAGCTTCTAGACTGCCGTAGCCAATCTGAGTCGAGGTTGGTTGAGAGATGCTTGATGGTAGCCACCTTTCGTAAGGTATGTGTCTGGCTCCGATGCCATCGATCGTATCGAGTATCGTGCCTTCGCATATGAGGCGGCACATCCTATCTTTTGAGAATGAAGCTGCCATGCTGGCTCCACCACTTGCATTGTAACCCTTCTCTTTTGTGTTATCCCGGACGCGCCCCGACCAAGTCCAGTCTGGCACCCAGCTTGGGATGTCCAGGCTTCCCCAAATTCCTCCATCACGTAGAATTTCGAGATTCTTATACTCTTCAATGTAAGATTTCGCGATAGATACGAAGACTTCTTCCGGACTGGTATTGTAGTCTGGCGATATGCTTGCCGCGAGCTTCTTATCCATCAATGCCAGTAAACCGTATGCCTTATCCCTCTTATCCGAGCAGTCTGAAATGCTTGCGGTTTCCAGTAGTCGCTTGAAAGTCAGATGCGACTTTCCTCCCTGTTGGCTCACACTTGTTGGATACAAATATTTCCATACTTTATTCAAGTTCTTGGTCGGCCACCTCCTGGGGCCGTCTAGGTCTAGCCTTTGTCTGTCAGAATCGAGACAAAAGTCCTTGATGCCCCAAAGGTAAGTGTGAAGGATGTGCATTCCAAGAAGCATCCGCTCCCAGCTCAAATGCTGCTTGCCACAAAGCATCATCATATCGGGATAGCTCAGAACGATTTCTTGGATGACCCAAAGCCGTGACCAATAGGACCTCTCGAAAAGACAGCACAAGCCCAACCAGCAACCAGAGCCCAGGAAGCCGTGATTTTTTTTGAGGCTATCCACTAGAGTCCTGGCTCTACAGTCATCCGAGGGGTCATGGAATGAGGCCAGAGTGTCAAGCAGATCAAAAGCCTGATCGCTTCGGTCTGCTTGGTTCCCGAGCCACGCAATCGCAGCAAATGAAGTGCCATAGATCTCGTTCATCCTCTTCACTTGGTCCCGTCTTTCTGGTACGTCTTCTTGGTTGATACATACTGCATCAACCCACAGTCGATATGCGCCCCCAAAGCATTGGTTTTTGCGAAGTAAGCGAAGGGCAGCCTCTAAGTTGGCTGTAGCATGAAAATCGTGGCTGTTGACCACAATCTTGCGGGTGTCCTTCGGATCGCCCCAAGTATAGGATAGAGTCTCAAAATCGCCCCATGTATATCTATAAAAGGTTCGATCGGGGTTATGATCATCAAGTCTGGCTTCGTATCCTGGGTTGATTGACCTAGTCTTGATCCAGCTTGATAACAAATTTCGGGGGCTGCTGGAAGTCTTTTGTGCCAGTATGAACTGTCGATATGGGGTGGAAAGGTCCAAGGTGGAGACGGTTTCAAGTCTGCAATAGACAACGGACGGGCTAGCCAGGTCGGATTCCGGGAGGATCGAGAGCAATCTTATCTCATTTCTTTCATTGTTCAGCTTGCGGTATAGAGGTTGTGGGTCTTTCAACGACGTGTGCTTATCCATTGAGGTATGCTGGGTAATGCAAAACGAAGTATTGATTAGCAGGATATTGAAAAGATTGTATATTGACGTCCTGATGGTTACGTTTTGTAGTAGATAGAGATGTGGGTTACAATAGCAGTCTCAATATGCCGATCAAAGACCTGCCTGCATGGCATAGTCCAATGAATTCTCACAAGTAGTCGAATGTCCTGCTATAATCATAAGTACTAGAATCAAGCCTCATCCGCACGTTCTGCCTACGAGGGCCAAAGTCGCCTTTTATGTATAAGAGCACGCTACCGCATAGCTAGACACTTCAGAATGCTATCTAATTGACAAAACCTGAAGGCGATTCCCAAAAGCACGGGTGAGGGTGTGGTCGGGCTGAAAGACCGGTGAGGGTGTGGTCGGGCTGAAAGAATAGTTGAGGTTTTCAACGGAATGGATAAGCTGACTGGGCTCGGCTATTGAAAGCCGCCAATTTCATCACGTCTGATACAGCCCATCTGACCTAGAAACTTTCTGTCGCCTTGATTTCTACTTGGATATGCGACTTTTGTCCAACCCAAATGCGCATATTGGAGCACACTTAGGTCTAAAAGTAGCTGGGTAGATACGCCGTCCCACTATCACATTAAGGGCCGGATCTATAATACACAGCAGCTGGGGGACTATACATCTTCCAATCATGTAACTGTACAGATTGAAGACGCCACTAATTTTCAGAAAAATACATGAAGTGACTCACCCGCCTGCCCTGGGGTGGGGGGCTGAGATATTACCTATGTACCTACAGTAGGCTTGCGACATGTAGGTCTGTGGTTACATGGCATGGCATTGGCGTAGAAAAGTAGCTATTCATCATCTCCCTTTCTACTTTCTGACCACCAAGTTTGATTAGAGGGTGTCTTTCTCTTGAAGCAGGCTCTGGCCGTGGCTAAAGAGTGCGGCTTGTTAGTTGCCCTAGCTCAAGAAGGCGAGAGTACCGTCGCAGTGGCCCGAGGTGTTCTTCCTCTCTGAATCGATGGCATCACGGCCACTATCTCATTCGAAACTCCTACGTGTCCATTTCAACTGGCAATCAACCTACATTTACAATGAACAGTGCCGATGAAGACCAGGCATCGTTTGTTGGTGTCGATCTCACTGAGTACGACTTTTACGAGATTCCAACGTCCCGAATGACGGCGAGGCCAAGAACGAGCAAGACGGTGTCTGTTTTGCCGGTTATCCAAGAGGGCTGGGACGAACCCAGCCCGCAGAGCGGCATCAACCAGTAGGTCCACACGAGGAAGCCTCGGTTCTCGGCTCGGCACAGAGCCAGAGCAAAGACAGCCTCTGTGGGTTCAGCAGTACTGAAAGCAACACAATGGAAAATACGTATGTTATGTCGACGAGGAGGAAAAGGAAGAAGTACGTGGGGCGTGGTGAAGCTGAGGATCAAGGTATTACCTACTTGAGTACTGGAGTACCTAGGTTGGTAGCCAGTTTCCACTGGCCGAAAGCCGCAGGCACTTCCCTATTTTCCCGGCGGGGTAAGCCATTCCCATGTGAGGCTCGTGTGGTTGGACATAAGGAGTGGACGGTCGATAGAAGCAAGGTCGTTAAGATGTATATACAGTGGGTCTCTAAAAGTCTGTTTATACCTACCGACCTAAAACCTGCTAAAAAAGTCGGTTGGGAGGGTTGATACAAGGCAAAAGAGACACAGCGAAGAACGTGCTTGGGCGCTAACCTGGTGGCCGGGGACTGCGAAAAAGGTGCATTGTATCGTAGCTTTGTTGGTTTCCAGAACATTACCTGCGTCACGAAAAAGTACGAAAACGTAGAGAGCTTGTAAAGGTCGGTGAGGATGGGGCCGTGATCTGGACAGCAGCCCTAGAGCAGGAGGTTCTGAGGAGGTACAATGACATGAAGACTGTGAAGAAGCCTAGGTTGATTTTCAAGGATCTTGGACTAGAGACCAAAGGGAATTTTGCAAAACTGATGTACTGTTTTGACAAGACCACCAAAGGGTTTGTTTACATTGCTCTCAAATCTAGTACGGTAGGGGCATCAAGTTTAGCCCTTCGACAGAGAACCTGAACGAATCGTTCCTGCGGGTCGTCAGATCGAGTCTCAAGATTACCCGCAAACAGAGAGTGGAAGACTTACCTCGAATAGCTCCCAGCTGCGTCCAAGTCCAACCTTCCCCTGATGCAGTCCTTGAAGTCCACATCCGCAGTAACAATCCCCGTGTCATCCTCCCATTGCGGGCCAGCCAGGACCTCGCCGAAGGGATCCGTGATGCATGAACCGCCACGGGAGATGAACGTGGCGCCAGCACGCTGTTGCGGCTGCTTCTGCTCCTTAGTATTCCCGCCGCTGGCGCCGTGCGGCGGCAGGGCGACCTCGATGCCCTCCTCCTCCCCCGCGACGCCCTTCTCGCGCACGCACATGTTAGAGCTGATTACGAAACACCGTCCCTCGATGCCGGCCGTGCGCATCAGCGACAGCCACGCGTCCCTCCCGTCGGCCGTGGGCGCCAGGTACAGGTTGATGTTCTGCGCGTACAGGGCCTGTCTCAGGAGCGGCATGTAGCTCTCCCAGCAGATGGCCGCCGCCATGTTGACCCGCGTGCCGCGGATGGTGGTGCTGATCGCCTGGAGGGTCTTGGGCGAGCCCTGGGCCCAGACCAGGCGCTCGGTGGCGGTCTGTGATGGGGAATCAGTTGACTAGCTGGACCAGAGGGCAAAGGCAAAGACAAGGGGGAGAGAAGGCGCAGGGTAGTGAGGAAGAGGAAAGACGTGGGGAGAGAGGCCAAGGGAGACACGTACGGGCATGACCTTTCTCCTCTTCCCGACCATGCCCTTCTTGGGACACACATAGACGGCGGCGCAGTAGAGGCTCCCGCCGGCCTTCTCGATGCACCCGACGACCAGGAACACGCCCGTCTCGGCGGCGATGTCCTCGAGCTCCTCGCGGGTGCCGTCGCCGCGCCTGACGGCCTCGCCGTCGCCGTCGCCGGCGGCTGCCGACCCCCTGTCCCCTCCCCCCAGCCGGCGGCGCACCCAGTCCTCCCCGCCGCCGGCGCCCCCGCCCACGACGTCGCCCAGGTCGACGGCCTGCTCAAAGTACCGCAGGAACTCGTCCCGCCCCTCGGCGCTCCGGCTGCCGATCACGCACCCGAACGCCGTGCCGCGCGGGTACCCGCCCAGGTACGCCTCCGGGAGGACGAGGATGTCGGCGTGGTGCTCGCGGGAGGCGAGCTGCGCGATGCGGCGCAGCTGCGCGAGGGTGGCCTTCGTGGTGGCCTGGGTGGATGGCGAGCTCGTGGCCAGGCGGATCTTCCCCTGGGCTGGATGGGAAGACATTGTGGATGAGACCGGAGAGTCAAACGGTACTGAGATGATTGGCAGATATGAGAGACAGGCTTAGAACAGGAGCCCCAAGTACGTGAGTAGAGGTGTGTCTCGTATATACCTAGGTATTTAGTAAGATAAGGAAGGGAGACGACGGATTGATGACTGATATCGAAGCAAATGCCGAAGCAAAGGCCGAGGTTCCTGAGTCCGTGGTGGCGGCTCAAAGCTACTGAATGAATACAGAGGTTATCTTATCAGATATGCGTTATGGGTCAGAGGAGGTAGTCATCGACTCGCAAACTGAGGGTTTACACCAAGAGTCATCACTATGGCCAGTTGGCACTAAAGTGAAGAGGAGTCTCGGATCTCGAAGCCTGCGGGCTCACGTCGACCCGAGCGGCTCTGGACGATGATGCAGCTGTCATGTGTTGTGAGTGGGACGATCCACATGCAAGCACACATGCATGGCCATATGCGCGGTCGAATACTTACTAGTGGTCACATGCATTCCAGCATCGCATACATCCATACATACATACCTATACGGGTGAGTAGGTATATACCTTATACACATAGTCAACGGGGGTTTCGATACGTTGATGAACAACGGTCTCAGTAGAGTCTTGGAGTCCTGAGTCCTGAGAACACCATGAGATCAAGGAACAAGAGAAAGAGCATTCGAATTTTTGCCTAAAAGAGTACTGGGTATCGATTCCGTCCAATGCATAAGTTCATCAATTTTGCGACAATCCCTTCGAAAAGAAAAACAAAAGGCAAAGCAACCACGCAACAGTAAACTCCTTCGATCACTCTGTATCAACTGTGCTGTTGAGTCTCTCACGTCTTCCACAGCCCTCCCTATTCCCTGTTCCACAATGTGTATTGTGTGTGTGTGTGTGTGTGTGTGTGTGTGTGTGTGTGTGTGTGTGGATCGTACGTACGCACGCTCCTGGCTCATTGGTCTGTCCCAGCAATCACAGCATCCATGCTCGTTGTGGTCTTACGGAACCGTCCCTATGATTCAGTAGCAACGGGCATAACCCCGCCACCGATGCTGCCACTAAGGCTGTCGGCCCGTCCGTGTCCCGGACCCAACCCACTGACTGACCGCTCCGCGATGGACCTCGCCGTCGTCAGGCCCGGGCTCGTCGGCTGCCCGTCCAGGTTGGAGCTCAGGACAGACAGGGGCAGCGACTCCCGGCTGCCGCCAAATTGTGATGGCGGCAGTGCCCGTACCGACGCGTGGTCGTAGTCCGTATCCCATGACCGCCGCCTACGCCGCTGGGTGGACGACGCGAGCGTCAGGATGGAGATGTTGTCGGTTAGGAGGTTGTTCGCGATAATGGCGCTGTATGTCGCTGGGCGGTATGCGCTCCGCCTGTGCCGGTCGCCATCGCTGGAGGGCATCGCGGTCGTAAGGGCCTCGGGCTGGGTGTACTGGACGGCTGGATGTTGTTGTTGCTGCGGCCGTGAGGTGGGATGAGCGGCATTGTTGGTGTTGGTGTTGGTGTTGTGGTTGTTGGTGTTACTGTTGTTGTTGGTAAGGGGCTGACCGTTCAACACGCCGTTGGCCATCTGCGACTGTATCGTGGACAGGGTGGTCGCGACGGATCGGGCTGACGGGGCAGGCGACGAGAAGGTGCTGTCGGGTCTGCGAGGGTCGGTGGCTGTTATGTTGGTGCCGGCGAACGATGTGCCCCCGTACGACGGGGCGTGGGTAGGCGTGCGGCCGTCGACTTCGGCTGATGGCCTGCCGCTGGTAGTGGACAGCATCGATTGCCTGCTGAGCTCCTCGGCCGAGTGCACGACGGTTCGAGGGCGTTGGCTCGTGGCCGTCGACTGCGGGTAATCTATGGATTGCGCCTCTCGCTGGCCGTGACCGTTCTGTGGATGCTTGGAGCTGACATGACCAGACTGTGGGTAGGGATTGTTCACGCCCTTGGCGCGCTTCATCTTCTGGTTCAACTTCTTGACCCAATTGGTAAAGGGTTTGCGACGATCTGTGGGTGCCATGGCCATCGTGTGATCCGGTAGTATCTGCAGGAGGAGTGAGTGAGGAGCGATTCGAGTTGTTTCGGTCGATCGATCGGTCGGTCAGTTCAGGTGGCAAGGTGGTCGTCGAGGCTGCTGGGTTGTTGTCTCGCTGTATGGCAGGTGGGAAGATAAAATGGATTGGAACTGAGATTAGGACTGGAATTGAAGGTCGGGGGGAATGGACAGTCCGGACGAAGCAGTAGCCAAAAGGCGATCTTGGACTATGCCCGAGATGGGCAGATGTGCAAATGGGCAGATGGGCAGATTGGGCCTGAGATAGATTGTTGTTGTCAGGGCTGTTGTCAGGGCTGTTGTCAGGGCTGCCAGGGCTGTTGGTTGGTGGGTACGGGGCACCTGGGCAGTGCCTGATGCCTGGCTGGCGGGCTGGGCTGGGCTGAAGACCGCCCACAAATTTTGAATGCAGGCCCAAGGAGAGATTCGAATGGAGCCGCCCAGGCACACAGGCACACAGGCACGCAGGCACGCAGGCACGCAGGCACGACGGCACGCCTGGAGACCTCCAGTCTGGTGTTCTGCCAGCTGCCAGAGTGGATCGTGACGTCACATTGTCGGTACCAGCTGACCTTCCTAGGTAGAGATACCCACTGAGTACATATGTACTTAGTAGATACAGCTCCGTAGACGACCTGGGCACGGTACGGACACACAGTATCCGCACCTACCAGTCAGTATCTACCCAGGCACCTAGGTACCTAGATACCTGGGTACTTAAGTACTCAAGTACAGATTACACAGCAGTGGGACTTTGAGCCCGCTTACATAACAACGACATTGAACATATTCCTCTCAGCTGCCGTCAAGGGCCGTCATCAATCTCCACTGTCTGATCTCTTCAAGGTTGCATCTTTCTCTCCTTGCTGCACCCTGCTACTCAACCCCCTTTACTCCCGAGATGTTCAGCCGGTCATGTCCATCAAGCCACTCCCAGGGGACGTCGTGGCCCAGATCAAGTCCTCCGTGGCCATCACCTCCCTGAACAGTGTCATCTGTGGGCTCGTCAAGAACGCCCTCGACGCCGAGGCCACCAAGATCAACCTGGCTGTGGACTATTCTCGTGGGAACTGCTCCATAGAAGATAATGGGGTTGGTATACCGCCTCTAGAGTTCAAGGACACTGGGGGCCTGGGTCAACTTCACTGTATGTCGACGATGATGCCGGAGATCTCTGTGTTTTTTTGGTGGTTTTTTCTTCTCTTTCAAGCTCAAGCTGCTAATGGTGCGACGAAGATACGTCGAAGCATCCGCCCCGGCCAGATGTCTACGGGAAACACGGTGCATTCTTGGCTTCAGTTGCCTCCTTGTCGTTGTTTACCATCACATCACACCACCGGGACTACCACTCTCATAACTCGATGACTATCCACAACTCCAGGGTTCTGGCGCGCCACATGCCCTGCCTTCCCGAGCAGCGTCTTCTCACTTTTAGCCAGGGAACAAGGGCCACAGCGAGGGACCTTTTCGGCTCTATGCCCGTGCGGGTCAAGCATCGAGCTCTCCAAGCGGAGAAGTCCTCCTTCATCAGGGACTGGGATCAGCTCCTCCTGGATCTGGTCGCTCTGCTCATCTCTTGGCCTGGAGCAGTGTCTCTATCGATTCGCGAGTCCTCTACTCGGCAGAACCTGGTCTTGGGGACAGCTTCGCTATCCTGGCTTGGTGACAGTTGCCGACTTCTTCATCAAGCTTCACTGTGTGACAGTCCTGATACCAGTGGCTGGGTCTCGATTGGGGCATCAGCCCCAGCGCTATCCATTAGTGGTTATGTATGCCGTAAGCCGGTTGCGACGAAGCGTGTCCAGTTCATTGCTCTTGGCATCGAGCCGCTTTCAAACGAGTTTCGGAGCAACATTTTGTATGAAGAGGTGAACAAAGTCTTTGCCGATTCCAGCTTTGGTGCCATCGACGATGAGGGAGACTCGGATGGGGACACGAAAGAGGTCAAAATGGATAGCTTTGTACAGAGGGAGCTGAAAATCAGGAAAGGCGTAGACAGATGGCCTATGTTCTTCCTGAAGCTCTCGCCAGCTTCTGAAGCAGCGATCCAGCGGCCTCTGGGAGTGGATGATATCCTCGACGAACGGCAGCCGAATCTGGGCTTGATTACAGATCTCATAAAGGCCATGTTCTACGAGTTCTTGAAAAACAATCTCTGTCGGCCAAAAAAGGTTGTTTTGTCTGCCAAGTCGAAACTTCGCCGTCATGGAGGCAATGGCAAATTGTATGGAGATGTCGATATGGTCTTCGCTAACCCTGTCAAGGCCAGACCGGAGTCTGATCACAGCACCAGGCTCAGTCTTGCTGAAGAGAATGCTCGCAATAAGACCCCGCGACTTGACAACTCAGACAGCGGATCGGAGTCCCCGTTTGCAGCTTGGTCGAGGATCAAGTCAGGAGATACATTACCCACATTCAAAGGAACTGCACAACCGCCTTCTCAAGCGCAATCCGCCTTGTTGACATCTATCGGCCGCAACCGAACTGCTACGCCTGGTCATGGAGATACTAAGCTGTCGAGGCCTGTTACGACAGAGCCTTCCAGGCCCCCTTTATACGACGCGAATGGCAAGCTGACACGGAAGCCCTTCGAGGATGTTGATCCTAAAACATTTTCGAGCAAGAAGACCCAGCAGACGGAAACTGCAGCTCCATCAACGCTGCAGTCACAGCAATCATGGCAAAAGCCACCACAACGATCACAAGAGGATAAAATGTTCGAGTGGATCAATCCTGTGACCAAAATGGTTTCCATTGTCAACTCCCGTACTGGATGCGTGTTGCCGCCGAAGTCTCTGACACTGAGTAAAAGGGCTGCGGAAGAGGCAAGGGAAGCAGGCAAGACTCAAGCCAACAGCAGAGTGGGCAAAGGGGAGAACACACCATGGATTGGAGACATCACTAACAAATGGAAGAACCCTGTGTTTGAGTTGACCGAAAGGCCTATACCAAAACTTCCTGAACTGCCAGATATGCTTGGCGTTGACCCTAGCCCAGCAGGCCACCAATGCAACCATGACCCCCCAGCTCTTCACGTGGGATCGCACTACGAAGCAACCGCCCTGGGACTGCAGGGTCGATTGTCGAAAGACACGCTTGATAATGCGGTGCTGGTTTCTCAGGTGGACAGAAAGTTCATTCTTGCGAAGGTGCCCTTCGACAGGGTCGCGGGCAACGAGAAAGACCTTAAGTCTTCAATGCTAGTGTTAATCGATCAACACGCAGCAGATGAGCGTTGTCGCGTTGAAGGGCTGATGGAGGACTACTTTAAACCAACGGCCAATGACGACGGCGACATCATATGGAAGGCAGCCACCGAGCTTCTCCCCAAACCCCTGCAATTCGAGGTTTACGGCCAGGACAAGAGCGTCTTGGATCGCTTCCAGAGTTACTTTGCTCATTGGGGTATCTGCTACGATGTCGAGTCTACTGCGTCTGGTGAAGGGGGGTTGGATTTGACCAGCAGAAAGAAGATGGACCGGACCAAGGCTAAAGTCGTCGTGCGAAACCTTCCTCCTGCTATCACAGAGAGATGCAGGACAGAGCCTCGACTTCTGGCAGAACTCGTTCGGAAGGAGGCTTGGAGACTCAATGATGAGGCTGGACTTTCCCAACGACCAAGATTCAGGGCTGCCCTGGCTGACGAGGGAGAGAAAGAAGGTCCCGCCTGGGTTTCGTTATTCCATGGGTGCCCACAGGGTATTGTGGAGCTAATCAACTCCAGGTCCTGTCGGAGCGCGGTCATGTTCAACGACCCCTTGACACTGGACCAATGCACGGAACTCCTCGGCAGACTGGTTCGATGTGTGTTCCCCTTCCAGTGTGCTCACGGACGGCCGTCCATGGTGCCCCTAGTGAACCTAGGCGACGGCATGGTTGAAATAGGGAGTACCTTGGACGGCAACGAGAGGATAGACAAGGAGGTGTCTTTTGGGCGCAGCTTTAAAAAGTGGAAGCAGTCGAGGCGTTCATAATCAGAAGGATTATGGTTACCACGAGAGCAAGTGTTTAACATTTTTCGGAGATGCCTGATGCGTACGTCTACCTCGTTTTCTTCCAGCGGAACCAAACAGGTTTTGAGTGGTGTGTAACCTCATGTGCGAACATTATGCCTTTCCCTTTTGTCTGTCCCTTCCTTGGGTTTCATGCCGTAAGAAGTTGGGCAATATTTTCAAAAATCTTATCCCGGGCCTCGCGGTCTGCCCACTTCATAGAGACAGCAGGCACGCGGCATCTCTCACGATCACTCTCTCACACAGTCAGTCATCTTCTGTTAGTAGCAGGCGAAAACGCAGGGTCTGTACAGTGTTCCAACGAACAAACGATGGGGTAGACCGTCATGGTCCCCTCTTTCTTACCTTGTTCCTTGCTCTGCTGCGGTCATTTCCATCTATTCCACAGCCCAATCGACATGCCCTGGATATCTGCATTTTGTCTCTGAACTTGTGCATACGATCTGATAAGAGTTGAAAGAGAGAACCGGATGCCTGAATGCCTGGTATGCAGGTGTTTGCAGACTCTCAAAGAGCGCTTTGATCGATATGGTTAGTATGTCAGGCCGTCCTTTGAGACTCCTGCAGGCAGCCTCACCGGTGCTTGGCTTCTTCCTTTTGGAAGTATCTGCATGGTGGGGATGAGTTTCAGGGTTAAGTTCATGCCTGATCTTCTTTGATTGTAGTCTGTTAAAGTATCTTTGAGACACGCCATTGTACAGGCTCCGGGCAGGGGGGTGCTGGTGTCTTTCTTGGGTTTCGTTTGTAGGCACTCTGTTTGTTACTACCAGAGTTGCCTGGGTACTTGAGTAGGCTGAGAGGGACCAGATCTGCATACTTGTATATTAAGATGCCATGTCTCCCTCTCCTGCGGTTTGAGGAAGTCAGCTCTTCTCTCACATCTCGTCAACCTTCCACCACTCTACCATCAACCTTCTATCACTCTACCATTAACCTTCCACCACTCTATCATCACTCTTCCACCGGGGTAACTCAACTTCTCGCATCTGTTCTTTCTGCTCACCATGGTCCTCGATCCAGTCACCATCGTGTCGCTGTTGACGCAGACTATGTCAGTCTTGAGAGCAGTGGGAGAGTACGTCCATGATATCCGTCATTGCCCGGAAATCATCACCCAGATTCAGGGCCAAGTGAGCACTTGGCACCTTCAATTGGAAAGCCTGCGCCTTCTCGAAGAGCACGGTGAGCTTCAGGGTACAGCGAAGGCAGTGCTGCAGTCCAAAGATGTTCTGGGAGAAGCAAATAACTGCCTGACCCTTTTGGAAGAACTCCTTGAAAAAGCCCCGAGATCGCAAAAGCAGTCGGGTGTTTCTTTACAGGAGCTATTGAAGCGGGCTACATGGCCGCCTGCCAGAAAGGAAAAGGCGGCCGAACTTTTGCGACGTTTGGACATTCAACGACGCGCGATTCAGTTGGCTTTGGACACGAGCAACTCGTAAGCCGATCTCTTGTTTCACCAACCTGAGAAATTTCGATCTCAACTCACAATCATTACAGGATCAACCTCGGCGAAATGAGGAAAGAAACCAGAGAGATCCACGAAGCGATCAAGCAACAGTGTACAGGTGAGCACCCTTATTCCGTCACTCGGTGGCACAACCCCATCTGACCCAATACCCAGTCCATGAACAACAAGAGATCCTGTGCTGGCTCGAGCCCAGCTTCCCCAAGGATACCGATCCCGAAACTCTACAAACTGAGAAGTTCAGCTTGCAAGAAGAGAACACATGCAACTGGATGGTGAAGACCTTGTGGTGGAGCGACTGGCTTGCAGGTGGCCCATCTGCCCCTCCTGACCGTGGATGTAGGCGCTTCATGTGGATTCATGGCCTCCCTGGGAGTGGCAAGACGATCCTGGCATCATACCTGATCGATCAAATTGCAAGGCATTGCACCTCGAGAGGCTACTCGCACTACTATTGCTTCCACGTCCACAACCGGGATGAAACCATACCCCTCCTCCGGTGGGTCGTCAGAGACCTGACCATCCAACTCGGCCGCTGCGTCCAGGGAAATCACATTCCTACAGAACTCTACAGCATGTGGCAATACAGGAGACTGACAGTCGAGAGTCTGATGCGCTGCCTGCAAGTACTGGCATGGGAGTTTTTCACGAGGCTCTCCAAACGAGTCTATATCGTGGTCGACGGTGTGGATGAAAGCAAGGCGCCCCGTGATTCACTGCTTCAGGTCTTGACTGACATCGGCACGAAGCCGGAATTCGAGACAGTGTCCCTCTTGATGACGAGTCGCGATTACCCGGACATTCGAGGTGCGATTTCGAAGCTTCCACCGCAATCTGTACCTCTCAGGAAAGTACGGGTCAACAAACCCTCGACACCGGCGCAACCAAGTCACCGGGCAACTCCCACTTCGAACTACAAAGAGCATGGACTGCCACTTCGGAGTAGACCTGGCTCTTCATCGCACGAGTTGACGAACACAGCCGTTGCTCCGGGACCTGATGAGGAACCAATCCGGGCCTACGACACAGACGAAGACATGAACATCGACGACATGATGGTGTCGGCGGCCTATATGAGGCAGGGCTTAGACCGGACTCCAAGCCCAACTAAACAAAAGCGGCAAGCATCAGGGAAACAAGAAGCTAGAGCACCAAGTCCTCAAAAACGCAAAATCTCGCCCGGAGGCAGCTATGTCGACGTTGGCCCAGAGCACAAATGCGAAGATAGCCTCGATCCAGATCTCTCTGAGGTACCTTGCAGCATCTTGTCCATGTCCAACCACTTTGTCAAGAAGGCCATCGAGACTTTTATACAACAGCAGCTCACCAAATCCGAGCGCTTCGCGCAGTGGCCCCGGCTTGAGTTCATCGATAAGATGAAAATCGAGCTTGCGGCCAAGGCAGGCGGCATGTTCCGAACGGTTTCCTGCCATCTGGACATGATTGAACGTCTAGATTTGACTGACGAGTCCTCCATCTTGACAGAGATCAAAGACATGCCCCAGGTTATCTTTGATATGTATGAAAAGATCATCGTCGACGGCATGTCTGTGCTAGAGGCTGCAGACAAGAACAGGCACAACAGGGAGTTCGCTCGTACAGCTCTTGCATTGATCTGCAGCGAAACTTCTCAAATTCCTGATGCAGGCGTCCTGGTCGAGGCGGCTCGGCTGCATGTACCGCAAGGAATCGCGCAAGATTACAACTTCAAGAAACTCGAACGGCTGTTGGGATGTCTGGCGAAAGTTACTCGCTTCAGAAAGATAACTCCCTCCCTCTATAGGCGAGACGACGACGAACCAATCGCCTCTGGCTTGCACAAGAAGCGTTTTTCTGTCGCGCACTACACAGTCAAGGAGTATCTCTACCACGAGAAGACAGCCAACGGCCCTGCACGTGAATTCGCATTGTCCAGGGAAAAGACTCGGATTCTGGAGCTCACGGTTGTGTTCTATGGCCTTCGGAACTATTCCACCTCCGGTCATCCCAAGAAGAACCCAACGCGGTTTGACGAGTACTGCTTGAAGATGACGGACAAGGCGCTCAGCGAACGCCCCGCCGTTGTGGTGAATGAGGAGGATATCTGGACAGCTGTGATATCATGCCTTGCGTGGAATGCCCCTCATCAGAACGCTATCCGCAACAGGGTGACGAGGGAAGCCTTTCCGAACTGGGCCAGGCTTGCTGCTGCCTTTGAGGATGGCTGCGCTCCGAAACACCAGGAAACTTCTGTCCTGGTGAGTCTGCTCCTGCTCCACTGGCATGAGCTCGCACATGTCTATCTCGAAACCCTCACACTCGAGAAGAAGGACAAGGTTTGGAAGGACGAGTTTTCTCTGCGCGAAGACGACTGCAAGACGATACTTCAGATGTCTGTCTCGCGTCGGAACACTCGCTTCCTGAAGGAATTTGTCAACGCCGGCGCAATCTTCCAGGAAGAGTCCGACATCCTCTTCAGAGCGCTTGAGAACCCCTACGACGACGAGACCTGCAATGGAAAGACCACCGGCCGGCTTCTGAAGACCCTGCTTGAACGAGGTGCCGACCCCAACCCAGAAGGCTACAAGATCACCCCTCTCCAGCTCGCCACACGCCAGCTCGAGCATGTCTGGGTGCGACACCTGCTGTCCGCCGGCGCCAGCCCCGACGCCGTTGGCGACCCCAAGGGTGTTGAGCCGCCGGGCTTCGAATCCGACCGCTCGTGGCACAAGAAGTCCCCCATGGCCATCTGCAACGACGAGAGCCTCAAGCCCGAGTGGGAGCAGGACGAGGAAGACAACGACGAGATCTTGAACTCGCGGAAGAGGGTGAGGGAGCTTCTCCGCCAGTTCCAGGATCTCTCCCTGCCGGGCGGTGGCAAGGGAGGTCAGGGCCCCATTGTCGGGATTGCTGATGAGGACTGAGTGAGTTAGTTTGGGAGGTGGTGTGGAACTGGACGGACCGGACCCTCTCCCTTGTTTTTGCTTGTGTCTGCTTTTTTTGGTTTGGAGAAAATGTGATGGGAAAAAGGAAAAGGAAAAGAAAGAGAAAAAAAACCACCCAATGGGTCTTTGAGGATGGAGCAGGCGTTTTACTTGATGAGATAGATGTACACCCAGATTGATCAACCAATTACATCTCAGTTATCTCAATTATCAGAGCATTGTCAGCATTGTCAGCATTGTCAGCATTGGAGCAATTTGAGAACGTATCACGACCTCACCAAAACAATATGGTTGTCCTCTTAACATGAACCTGTTCCCTCCATGAAACGACGCATCGGAAATGCGATTCACTCCATCATTTTTGGGAGAATGGCTTTCCATACTCAGGGTAGACCGTGTATCGCTATCTGCGTGTACATGAGAAAGTGCAATTTTCTACAAAGCTTACGTTGACTCCTTTTTCAGATTTCTGTCAGACACTTACCTACCCTCTTAGATCGAAGATCGCATGTGTGACAAACCTACCAGTTGATGTATAAGAACACTGATCAACTGTGTAATATCACTTGGGCGATTGTGTCCCAATTTAAATCGAGCGCCTTTAATTTTTCGTTATAGAATGCAAAGACTACGGCAATAGAGGACCAAGGTGAATCTTGGTAAACCTGTTGTCTCGTATTGAATATCACCATATCTCCAAAGCTGTCTTTATCACACAACTCAATTGATCTCGATAAACAGTATATTACACACATGTATGCTGCGGGCCACTTCAATGCTTCAATAGTTATCATGGATCCTGTGATCCGTCAAGATAGAATATGTACCACAAGAATGAAGTCAACTAAGCAGGTCTATAGCTTTGATTCAACCTCTCCATTAACCACTTGATTATACACTCCAAGGTAGTTATTACTTCTTGTTATTTTACAGCTATGAATATATGCGCAGGTATCAACCGGACTCTCCCACTGATTACCTACCTAGGTAGTCAGTTAGCTGATGGTGGACACCGCTTTGTCTGTTACAGTAAATTGTTCCTGGCTCGTCGTAACTAAGGGTATTCTCGGGCCCGGACAAGACATGTTGCCCGACGGAAGACATAGTTGATCCTGTCATTGCTTGACTCGTGGGACCTCAAGCTCGGAGTGACGCGGATGCCGTGTTATGCCTATAGCGTACAAAGCAACATCGTGCTTTCGAATTGTTGCACAGCCACTTGTTGATCAGATACTATCTAGCACAGCTAGGCCCGTGACTACAAATCTACTTGGCTAGTGTCCGCGGGCAGCGGCCTTTCTATAGGAAACAGGCATGTCAATGAGTCCGCGGGCGCCAGAAGACGTAGGCATGTCTCCACCGACAACCTCGGAAGATTGCTCGATACCGTTGTCTCATACACAATTGTATACATATATACAACTCTGCCAGGGGTCATCAGAAACCTTAATTCTGAGCCGCATTGACGAAAGCAACTTCTGTACGAGGCTAGGGACCTGTGTTGTGTCCAGCTGCAAAGGCCTACGGTATCCTATTGCGACTCATGATCCCGATCGTGAACTGCTCTTCCTTGGCTATAGTGGAGCGAGCTATGCCGGCCAATAACAGCCATTCCCTGGCGAGGCATAGGCATATAGGTCATATGCTATCTACTTAAGTGCTTAAATAGCAGGTATTCCCACCTTCAAGAAGAGGGGGAGACCTCAGCCGAGTGCCCTTCGTGATCTTCATCTTTGAAAGTCTTCGACACATTTTTGAGCAATAACAAGCCGCCTAACGAATTTCTGATCCTTAAATTACAATTAGCTGAACAACAGTATTCACAATGACAGCCAACACCGAGAGAGTCGCTATCATTACCGGTGGCTGTGAGTCTGCATAACCACCCCCCCTCTTCCTAGCCCTTCCGCCCTGAGTACAACATGTCTGTATGATTATGTGACAGAACGCTCACAAATAGACCACAGCCGGTGGAATGGGTCTTGCTGTGGCCCAGGCCCTCGCAGCACGCGGCGGATGGCAGATCCACATCTTTGACATCAAGGAGGAGGACGGCAGGAAGGTGGCGAGCTCGCTGCCGCGCACGACCTTCCACAAGGCCAACGTGGTCAGCTACGACGGCCTCGCGGCCGCGTTCGCGGCGGCCTTCAAGGCCGCCGGCAACAGGCTGGACTTTGTCTTTGCCAACGCCGGGACCGTCGAGATACCCAACCGCACCAACGGCCACGCGGCGCCCGACTCTGCTGCCGACTCCTCGTCGCTGGCGGCGCCGCCGCCGCCGCCGGACTTCACTTCGGTCGACGTCAACCTGAAGGGTGGCGTCAATACCGTCCATCTCGCGCACCACTACCTCAACCTCTCGCCGGAGAAGGGCTCCATCGTCATCACTGCGAGTGCCTCGGGCTTTTGGCCGACATACTGGGCGCCCATGTATACGGCTTCCAAATGTAAGCCCTGAGTTACCACCTCAAACCTCCCTCCTTGTCCCCTCTCCCCTTCCCCGCCTACTTCTAGGAGAAGAACAGTCCCGTGCTGACGCATATTGGTCGAAACGAAATATAGTCGGTTTGATCGGCTTCATGCGCACCGTGGCCCATCTCTACAGGCCCGAGGGGATCCGCGTGAACGCCCTGTGCCCGGGGGCGGTGCGGACGCCCCTCCTGCCCGCCGCCGCGTGGGACATGACGCCGGACGACATGCTGACCCCGCTCGAGCTGATAGCCGAGGTCGTGCTGAAGCTGGCCGAGGGCGAGGAGGTTGTCGACTCCAAGGGCGTGAGGGTCCCTGCCGAGGAGTTGTACGGCCAGGCGATCGTGGCCAATGGGAAGAACTGTTACGTCCAGAATGGGCCTGAGTACTGCGACGAGGTCATGGCTAGGACTATGGAGGGTACCAAGACCCTGTTCCAATGAGGGTAGAAAGATCACTGGGGGATAATGAACGGGAACGTGAAACTCACCAATCATCGAGCTCAGCCTAGCCACAATCTAGCAAGAGACTGTACTTTTACTAGTTGATTTCATATTGAATTGGATATCTCTGGTCATTCAAAATACTAAACCCATCGCTTCATAGCATAGCATCGTGCAATCATTAATCACATACCATCTCAGCCGTCGAGAGGTTAAGACAAAACCGTGAGCCCCTTCCCGCTTCCTGGCCTCCCTGGCCTCCTCAAGCTTCCATGGTCCCGACAGTGGACTTCTTCACGCCCCGCACTTCCTCCAGGACGCGCATCTTTCGTTCCAGATCGGCCGAGGCAGTGCGGTCACCAAAGAACTGGTCCATCTCCTCGAGCGTCCGGCCCCTCGTCTCGGGCACGCAGTAGAAGGTGAAGACGTAGGCCAGGCCACAGAAGATGGCAAAGAAGATGTATGTGCCGTTGTTGGTGTTTTGCATCATTGGCGGAGTGATAACGCCCTAAATTGGATGTGTCGGTTAGTTGGTTTAATCGCTTGAAGGGGAACTGGCTACAAAAATCAGGAGAGACGGAGAGGGAGAACTTACGACGAAGAAGTTGGAAACCCAGTTGAAGCAGACAGCCGTTGCCACGCCCTTCGCGCGCAGGCTGGTCGGGAAGATCTCGGCGGGCATGGCCAACCCCGCAGGGCCCCAGGAGCACCCGTAGAAGAAGAGGAAGACGAGCAGGAAGGCGACGGCGACCCAGCCCTCGACCATGTGGGCCGTCCAGTCGTGCGAGAAGCGGCCGACGAGGGCGGCCACGACGACGTGGCAGGTGAACATGGCCATGCTCCCGGCGAGCAGCAGCCTGCGGCGGCCGACCCTGTCCATGGTGAAGACGGAGGTGACGATGCCGAAGAGCTGCATGGCGTTGAGAACGCCTGCCATGACCAGCTCCGTGTCGTAGTCGAGGCCCAGCTTGGCGAAGAGCGTGGGGGAGTAGTAGACGAGGGCGCTGACGCCAACGAACTGCTGGAAGAAGGCGATGCCCGAGGCGATCATGGTCCGTCGCCAGCAGCCGCCCCGGAAGCAGTCGGCCCAGGTGGCGAGCTCCAGCCTCACCTTGTGGATCAGGGTGGGGTGCATAATGCTGGAGTGGCGCTCGATGAGGAGCTGCTGCTGGACACGGGCCTCGGCGAGAATGTCGAGCCATTCCTTCTCTACCCTGCTGTCTGTCGGGGGCAGCCGCCGGAGCCGCGACAGGGTCTTGAGGCACTGGTTGTCCATGCCTTGGTTCGCGAGCCACCTGGGGGAGAACGGCAGGAAGATGGCACCAGCGCCCAGGGCCAGGCCGGGGATGATTTGCAGGAAGAATGGGAGGCGCCAAGACCAGTTGTTGGGGATGTACCTCGTCCCGAATGTGATCCAGTAGGCCACGATGATGCCGAACACGATGCTCAGCTGCTCGAAGACGAGGAGGCTCCCTCGGATTTCGGCAGGGGAGATCTCGGAGATGTACAGAGGCACAGCAGCGCCCAGTCTAGGTAACATGGTCAGTCGGGCCCAGGATAGAGGATTGGGCTCCTTTTTGGTTGGAGTCACTTACAAGCCGATGCCAACACCGCCAATGAGGCGCGCCACCACTAGCATAGCGTAGTCCACGGCGGCGACCTGGAGGACGGAGCCAATGGTGAAGATCACAACGGCGAACACGATGGTGTATTTCCTCGAGTAGGCGTCTGATATCCATCCCACATTGAAGGCACCTTGTGACATATCCACATCAGTTACTTGGCCAGATTCAACGCTGTCGCCCCACATCATTGTTATCTTGACTTACCAAAAGCTGCACCGAGCGTAATCATAGCCGTCATCAGTCCCTTGAGGAAGCCGGCGCCGGACGCTGTCTCGGCAACCTCAGGGAACCTCTCGAGGAAATGATCCATGGTGAGAATAACGGAAATGATTCCTTGGTCGTACCCAAAGAGGAGGCCGCCAATGGCCGAGATCACGGCGCACACGGCAACATGGCTAGAGGCGAAGAGACCGGCAAAGCCAGAAGGGCCGTATGCCTCAGTCTGCAGGTCCGGGTCCGGATGCGAGTCGACGATCTGGAGGACGATGGGCTTCTCCGAGTAGACCTGCTGCCCTTGGGCCGTCTCCGTCGACGAGAGGGAGCCGGAGGGCCGATGCATGGTGTCACGGTTCCAGGTCGGCTCTGTGATGGCCAAGTGACTCCGGCGATGTACTTTCTCAGGCCAGGTCAGGTTCCCGACAGTCAAGCAGGAAGAGGGGGGGGGGTATTTGGAAGTGTTGAGGCGTTGCTGTCAACGGGTGAGAAGATAAGACTTTCGAGGAGCAGAGCAAGAGGAAGCAACAGCTAGGACCTTCTTCCAGCCTGGGGCATCGTGGAGGCTTTATGCTTGGTGTCTTCCCTCTTGCACTGTGTAAGACCATTGGCTGGACTTTTTTTCGTGGTAGTGGAGGTCACGATTATGGTCCCCATCTTCCACCGCATCGTTGGCCTGGACCGCGATCCCCATCAAAGATTGAGAAAATTTATTCGGCACCTGAATTCAGTGGAGAGTGAGAGTGAGAGACAGTGAGAGACAGAGAGACAAGAGCGTAGCCGGTGTTGTCCCATATATTTTCGACCCACTTGTCGATAGACAACGGTTCCGCGGGGGACAACATGCCTGCATATCGCCTGGCTGCATGGCAGCATGGCAGTTCCATGATGGCGAAAATGGACGGTGTACTTCGTACTATGTAGGGGTCCACTTCCCATGACAAAAGACTGCATGAGCGATGCCCCGACATTCTGGCCAGCTACGAGTCCGGATTGGACCGCCGTGCGTCCTTCCTGGAGCCATCAGGCGAGCTACCCAATGAGGATGAACTGGGGCGTCGAGGCCCTTCACCGCAGTTGTAGCCTCCAGACGCAGACTCGATCTCCAGGCTGTACATCCGTACAGTATGCTGCAACCATGGTGGTTCTCGAATCATGAGGTGCAGCCACGCCACGACACCTATCGAGCACACCGCCGCTTCGAATAAAAGGTGGACGGAGGAGGAGTCGCTGCCAACTCTGCAACTCTGCCGATGTACGGATCCGTTCCGTACACTAGCTAGAGCAGGTACCGCATAACAGTTCTGGGTCCCCAGCCACACACACACACACACGGGCGATGCAGCTAGCTGGTCATCATGTAACTAGTTTAGAGCACGCAGTAGTTACTGTAGAGAGAGGAGAAGAGGAAAGATTCTAGAATAGCTGGATCTTCCATTGCTGTTCAGCCTGTCCGGAGTGGTGGGGCTGGAGCTTGAGCTTGAGCTGGAGCTTGAGCTGGAGCTGTCCGTGGTTCGTGATCCGTTCGTGGTCCGTGGTCCGTGGTTCAGGCACGCAGCCACAACCGTGACACCTCTTGCCCCATATGTCGTGTTAATTATAGTGTACTGGTCATGGCACGCCGTTCGAAGAGGATGGTTGAAGCATGTTGTAGTTGAGGCTCAAAACTCGATGAGTACTTGAGTACTTCAGTAAGTAGCCGTGGCTGGCTTAGGTAAGCATGTTGAGTCACACCTGATTGGTTGCCCTCCCTCAGCCCCGCCCCCACTCAACTCTTACCTGGGAGTTGTGGCATGTGCCAGTGTGCTTAGTGCTGTGCTATGCCAGTGCCAGTGCCACTCAGTGCCTTGCCAACCGCCAACGTTCGTCATCTGCCAGGCAGCCGAGGCCGGCCCAACCAAACACCACCACGACGACGACGACGACGACATCGACGACGACGACAACAATAACAACAGCAGCAACCACACCTTTTGCCAGACAATATCAACGCCAACACCAACACAGACTGACACAACTGGAGGTCAGGCCTGCAACAGCCCACCCACAGGCAACAGCACACCCACGGCTCATCCCCCAAGACCCCGCCCCAAGACCAGAGATGAACCGACTCTTCGGCACGGCCCCCAAGGGCCCCAAGCCGACGCTCAACGGCGCCATCAGCAACGTGGACGCGCGCATAGGCACCATCGACGTGAAGCTGGCGTCGCTCAACGCGGAGCTGACGACGTACCAGACCAAGCTGGCGCGGATGCGCGAGGGCCCCGGCAAGACGGCGCTGAAGCAGAAGGCGCTCAAGGTGCTGCAGCGGCGCAAGGCGTACGAGGCGCAGCGGGACCAGCTGCAGAGCCAGGTGTGGAACATGGAGCAGGCCGGCATGATGCAGGACAACCTCAAGAACACCATGACCACCATCGACGCCATGAAGACCACCCAGAAGGAGCTCAAGCGCCAGTACGGCAAGGTCGACATCGACCGCATCGAGAGGATGCAGGACGAGATGGCCGACCTCATGGACGTCGGCAACGAGATCCAGGACAGCCTCGCCCGCAGCTACGACGTCCCCGAGGACGTCGACGAGGCCGAGCTGGACGCCGAGCTCGAGGCCCTCGGCGCAGAGGTCGACATGGAGAGGGAGTTTGGCGGCGGCGAGTCGCTGCCCAGCTTCATGCAGGACGAGGTACCCGACTTCATCGACGAGCCGCCACAGACGGACGCGGGCAAGGCCCTGAAGGAGGCTGCTGGTTAGAGAGAGAGAAAGAGTATGTGTGTGTGTGTGTGTTTGGACGGGGCAGGCGAGGAGAGGCGGCAGAAAGAGGTGTTGCGGGAAGCACGACTGGCACGAGGGGAAGAGGAGTTTCATAGGCGTTGAGCGCGGGCATCATCACGATTGATGTCAGCATTTCTTCCGTAATGTATTGAACGTTCCCTTTCATAGCACATATTGTTTTCTTGAACATTGAACGAAGCATCAATGAATTATGAAGCTACTTCTACACATGCTCTATCATATGCACGTCAACGTATCGTAATGGTCATTATAGGCACAAGGCCCCGATTATTCTTCTCTTTTCCGTGCCTTTTTCTGTTCGTCACCTTCGCTTACGCCACTGGAGACAGCATCCCATGCAACTCCCCACAGACCGACCCCAAGAAACTCCCAACTTGTATGGTACTGAAAGAATCACCGCTATCAAAGTCCAAAAACCTGGGAAATCCGACCACGCCATGCTTTCCCCGTCTTTCATCCAGGACCCCACATGGTCCAAACAAGAGAGACCCGGGGGGGGGGGGTTACCTCCCGCAGCATCCATATCCTGTCTGTTCTGCGTCTTGTCTATTCGACAGTCGCGAAGAACCGCGCAATCTCCTCCATCTCCGGATCCCCATTGCAAAAGTCCCACCCCACGATGATACTCGTCTGGCTACAACAGATGATCCTGCGCGCGTCAAACTGCAGTTTGTAGATCCGCGTCGGCACTCCGACCTCCGGGGTTCCATAGGGTTGCAGTCGGTGCTGCCCACCAGTGCCGGCCGCGGGGGGTGGCCCTCCTGCCACATTGCTCGCTGCAGCAATAGGAGCGGAACCACCCGCTGCGACATTCGAGCTACCGACTCCCCCGTCATCATCACTTCCATTGATGGCCGCCACGTCAGCAGCCTGGAGGGCCGCTAGCCCCTGCTGTCGGGCCCTGGCCTGCGCGACTTGTGTGCGGACAGTCGCCCCGCTGACTACCTGTCTCAGTTGTGACCGGGTGAACGGGCTTGCCTCGCGTGCAATGGCAGCCTGGAGGTGGCTCTGGAGTGTGAGCATGGTCGGATAGTTGGACAGCGCCTGCTGGAGGGCATGGACACCCTGAGGCACGATGAGATCGATAAGTTGTGCATATGATCGTTGCGAGGAGGGCGTGACAGTCGCCATGATTGGCGAGCTCACATGCGTGATCTGGTCTGCAGGAACCACTGGGAGATTCTGCGGGATGAGAGGGTGTGAGAAGCGCGGGCGTGATGCGCTTGTGCCCGACTGAGTGGGGCCCCTCGACTGCTCCGGCTGTGCCCTTGATGAATTGCCTGTCGCTGATGGACCCGACGTGGTGGATGAGGTCGACGGGTTCGCTATCATCGAGCTACCAGCTGTAGAGCGAGCAGCTGTTGATCTTGCAGAGCGCATGCGAGAACCAGGAGTCGAGACTTGTTCTGGATGGGCCTGCTGTCTTCTCGAGTTGCTAGAGGACCCGCCAGCTCCGCCAGCTCCGCCGGCGGCAGGTCCATTTCCAGGACCAGGAGGGCTCGGGGGTGGGCGAGGGTGCGCCTGTTGAGCTCTGGAGGCGCCCTCCTCTTGTTTCAACTTGTGTTGCGGCTTCCACTTGCCAGTCTTGTCCCGCCTCCAGATGATGATGGACTTGTCGTACGAACCAGACACTATTCGGCCCCATCTCCGTCCACCGCCTCCTCCCGGTGGCAACTTAGCCCCGTACGCCGTTATCTCTTCGGGATCTGTACTGCCAGCGTTTCCAGGCCGTCCACGACGCGGCGAGGTGGACACCTCGCCCCCTTCAACTGCCTTCATGTACGCCAGGTCCACCCTCTTGGCTTCGGCCGCGTCCTCCTCGGTGCTCCACGGGAGGTCGCCAAAGCCAGCCTGAACGGTTCGGACCAGCTCCTGATGATCACGTAGGCTTGCAACTTCTATGCCCGTCTCGCGGCAAAAGACCTTCACCTCGTTATCACTACTACCAGAGACGATGCGCTTGCCGTCATACTGGACACAGGCAATACCCTTGTTGTGGCCCACGAATGTCCTCCTGCAGGCTCCCGTCTGCCAGTCCCAGACCTTGATCTGACGGTCGCCACTTGCCGATACCACCTCGTCGTCAACGATTTGCACTGCGTTAACTGCCGCGCTATGACCTTCCAGGACACCGATCATGGTGAATGGTGGGATGATGGGGAGCTGGTCGAGCGGTGAATCCTCGTACCCGTATCTCTTCACAGTCGTGGGTACCGGATTGACCATGACATAGCCCGGGTCGCCTGCTTTCAAGGCACGTCGGTTGAAGATCTTGATAGTCCTGTCTTTGGAACAGGTTGCGAGGATGCGCCTGTCGAATTTGACATTCAAGACAGACTCTCGGTGCGCGTGTGTGAGTCGTTGAATGATCTCGCCGGTGGAGAACCTCCAGACTATCACGTCTGAGTCGCTGCTGCCCGAAACAATAATGTCCTCTTCCGGGTCCGAGTCAAATTGGAGACATAGTACAGAGCCAATGTGGCCCACCAGAGGTTTTCGAACCAGACGCCTGGTCGCGAGGTTCCAGATACGCAGGGTACGGTCGCGACTCCCGCTCACCAGATATTCTTCGTTGTACTGTATCGAGTATATGCATTCGTTGTTGTGCCCCTCCTCCATATGATCCGGGTGGGGCAGCTGGAAGTTCTTGAAATTTCCCTGTTCCCAGTTGACTTCAAGCTTCCTACGCATCGCGTACATGTACTGCCAGTTAACCTTGTACTTGCCCGATGACGCGTCGTAAATCCAGAGTTTCGAGGTAGGCGCAGGAGAGAGCGCATCAGTGGGCGCACGGGCTACCGCCTTTCCCTTCCCCTTGTCAACGCCTTTGCCCTTGACCGCGAACGATCCAGCACTCGAGCCGGAAGCTTGCATGTTGAGGTGACTGAAAACCGGTGTCATGTTGCTGCGTAGAGCAGCACCGCCGAAAAGTGACTCGTCATGGCCCAATGCCTTGGGCTCGTCAGTTAGGGGGTGATCTGCATCCGTCATGAGGAAATCTTGATCATCTTCCAGGGACACTGCCCGCTTCTTGTGGGTGTGGCCATCCTCTTCGGACCTCTGGAGATGCATAGAGCCAGGAGCAGGTTTCCTGTTGATCATCTCTTCTGCGGCCTCGAGCTCGGAGGCTACCACTTTCCAGCCTTCCAGATGGTATAGTTTCTGCCATAGCGTGCGATCGACGGCCAGGCTGTACCATGCTCGACATGTTTCGGCGACGGAAAGCAGAGATATGGGATCAAGATATCCGAGGATCTTCAGGCATATCTCGGCGGGCAAGTATCGGATGAAGTCAATGTACAATCGGGGGTTCATCTTTTCGACTATCTCGGCGACGAGACTGGTGGGAAGGTTGTCGAGGAGCTCGAGGGTGAGTTCTGCACAAACATTTTGGGATCAGCACTAGTTCGAGAGTGCGGGAGGTCGGGAGGGGCACGAAGCGGTTCTAAGGGGCAGGGGGGAAGGCCAACTACGTACGAGTCCTAAGGTCCGTGGGTAGATTTGCTATATGAGCCGACAGCCACTCTTTGATCTGGGCCGGGGAGGAAGTCGGACCAGACACAACATCTTTGCCCTTGTAGGGGAAAGAAGAGGGGGCTGGAGAGGGTGGGTTTAGAGGGTGCTCGGAGTAGCCCTCGTCGGTCTGCTGAGACACGCCGTAGGTTTCCATAGTAGGCGGCAGGCTGCAGGGGGCAGGAAGGGTCGCGATGCCGGACGCAGATGCAGAGAAATGGCGTGGTGGTGTAGCCGATAATGTGAAGGCTATTCTGCGAAAAGGATGACTATAGATAGAATTCGAATAGCTGGTCCTCGCGTCGACCAGGCCCTAATGCACTGGAAGATGGTCACTGCGGCCAGTGTTGGGGCAGGTAGTACAATATCGATGCGACGCGGCTGCGGGATGTGATGGCTGACAGTGAAACTAGGACGTTATGTCGAGACGTGGGGGTCAGTCTTGGGTCGCTGTCGTCGTCGCCGTCGTCGTCGTCGCTGTCGTCGTTCGCTACAGTCAGGTCGAGGCTGAGGAGAGAAGGTGAGACATTGTGTTGTGTTGTGGCGTGTGCGTGTGCTTGTGTGTGTGGGAAGCAATGGCTAGCTCCAGGGCGAATACGAAGGGGAAGGAGGAAGAGGGGGAGAGTATTTGGTGCTTGTGCTGATGCTGCTGATGCTGATGCTGATGCGGTAATGTTTGTAATGTTGTTGCCCCAACCCTGGAAGTGGCACCGTACTGCGGTTGGGTAGATCTAAGTAGTAGTCAACTGGTCCGTGGCACAGCAAGGAAAGTGGAGAAAATGCGCGGCTCCTTCCAACAACCAGGCTGGCCAGGCTGGCAGCCCTGGTTGAAGACTGCCCGGGTGATTTGACTACCCGGGTACCCAGGTACAGCGTATCTCGTTCCAAGGTTCCAAGCTTACTAGTACCTGGGTACCTACCTCCTATCTCCTACTAGGTACTACTGAAGTAGATCTGTACGATACAACATAGCGAACGATACTAACAGGTACATAGGTGGTAGGTAGCCCTGGCTGATTGGAAATCCGGGGTGCAGAATGCAGGTGGCGCCAACTTCTCAACGTTCATCTGAGATCCCTGCAAGCCGTCAATCGTCAGTCGTCAACCGTCATGCTCAACTCTTGAGATAGTTGCTTGAGTAATCAATAAATTTGACAGTCATTCAATGAGTACTGCGTAACTGAGTTGAGATGGCGATGTGCACTCCCTGTGTTCGATGTTTCGGATATCAGCATTCTGCCCTTGGCACCAAGTTCCCGTCCCGCAAGATTTCCAAGGTTGGTTATGCATACAAAAAGAGGTCAGTGCATGTGAGTCGAGACCCGCAGTAGAGTCTTATTTGAACTTCAAATGATGATAATTGCCATTCAGTTAGCCTAATACTGGTTGGATACGGCATGCAATCACGGTAAACACGCACGTCATTTGCGCCCCTTCCCGGTTATTTCCCACATATCCAACCTGACCTGTCCTGACCTTACTGACCTTACTGCCAACTTCTCCTCAGCGTTGCATCCCCGGCCCGACGATCCCAGTGCCCGTCCCGGCGGCCTTCTCCGCCCCCCCCCCTCCGACTCCGAGCCTCGACCCCGTAATCCAGGGCCGGATTCTGTAACGGATCTTACAAACCGCATCTGCTCTTCTATATAGACATTTTTTTCTTTTTTTACCTGTGCTCTCGTGTTGTAATTTGCTGCTGACACTCTTTGATGGCTCGTTCGAACACGCGAAAGCCTCGTCCGCTCCACGTTGAGACGTCCGTCCTAGCGCACCATTGGTTCGTAGGAACCCTCAGACTGAGCCCCTTCTCGGAGGGCATGTATGTGGACCTGGTCCTGATCCTCCGGAGACATTTGGCATATTTCACTGGTGTGCCTTACAAAGACAGATACAACTCAGGACAAGATGGACATAGTGAGGGCGGAGACTTTTCGCACACTTATATGTTAGTAAGGGCATGATACCATTTCTGCCTCCGCGAGCATGCGAAAAAGGCTCCGATGCAAATGTGTATATATATTGTTCGAAACAGAGACAGTGATCTCCCCGAGAAATCATAGCAGCTTTTCAAGTTCTAGATTTTCACAGCGGCATATACTAGATCTATGCTTTCCACGCTCTTGTCTAAAAATCTAAACTTATCAGCTGCTGGCCCCCATCCCAGTATCGTCCTCAAGAATGTCCACCACCGCCGCTGTACAGTCAGCTGCTCCTAGCGCTATGCAATCCATTCTGCAGGCTGCTGGTGGCGAAGAATGGCAGCAAGTCCTCCTCGAGTCAATAAAGTCCATATCGGCTCCGCTGGCCGTCAAAATGCTCAACCAAATCATTCTGGGCGCGAACACAAACGAGCCGTTCAACCTGCTCGAACATGGCTGTGGTATGGGCGTGGTGGCCCCCTTGCTGAACGAGACTGTCCCCAGGGAGCTCATGGAGAGAAGTAGTGTGTTGTGTGGAGACTTCTCCGATCTGTTGGTCGAGGTTGTGAGGAAGAGGATCAAGAACGAGGGATGGGTCCAAACTCGGGCAGAAGTTGTGGATGCTCAGGTATGCTTGTTTTATTCGCTAGATAGGAGAGGGAACGGTGCCGATAGAATGGGGTAGCCCACGCTGATTACGGAGAGCAGAACTCAGGCCTACTGGCCGGGAGCTTCACGCACGTCGTCTCTAACATAATGTACCACGTCGTGCCTGACTCCCAAGCAGCCTTGAAAGGTACGTCTACCGCTCGCTACCTTGCTCCGACCCGGCCCCAAACTTTCCCTCCTTTCCACAAGCCCTTTACACAGACTCACATCCCTTTCCCTCTAGACAGCATCGGCCTTCTCCGCCCCGGGGGAACTCTGGCCTTCACAACCTGGCACGGCCAAAATAGTGGCTGGGCGGCTGATGTGCGCTCCGCCTTTGACTCCCTCCCCGCAGAGTTCGTCCCGGAGGATTATTCCTTCCACATACCTATGCAGATGACGTCCTACGGCCACTGGGACGACGTCAACTGGATAAAACAAGCCTTGATCTCTGAGGGTCTGGAGAATGTCAAGGTTGACGTGCTAGCGCATCTGAGTGAGGTCAAGGGCCCCAGGCACTTTATGAAGATATATGATGTGATGGTGGAGGTGGCGGCGAAGTTGACGCTGGGGTTGAGCACAGAGGGGGACAATGGCAGGGAGAGGGTGGGCGAGGTCAAGAGGCTGGTGGAGGAGCATCTGGAAAAGAAGTATGGGAAGGAGGGCGGCTGGTATCTGACGTGGGTGAGTATCATTGCCAGTGGGAGGAAGCCGTCTTGAAAGCACCAGTTGACGTGCATGCGGAAAAGGAGCTGGGCCGCTGGGCGAAGCTCTCATAGAAGTCACTGTATGAGTCCGTCAGCCAGAGAGATTGCAGTATTGTACTGAAGTGCTGCTACGCAAGATGAGGCAAGATCTGCCATGCAGCCACTGTGTACTTTGTGGGAGGATCAAGCCCGTGCTTAGCCAGGAAAGGCCGTGGGAATATTTGGATGTTGTAGTGAACGCAAAAACCCGACATCTGGAATATTACCAGAGCCCGCTATTATTATGCATACTACCATAGCATGTCTAGTGTATCGCGGGTTTATCAAGTGCCGAGTGTATCAGATACTGCAAGGGCTGCAGGACGGTCGATTTGATAGGTACGGATCCGTAGGCTTTCTTCCTGCTGTGACATGTAACATGCAAGAAGAACTGCCACCCCCACGCCGTCGCACCTTCATCCCACGGCAACGAGACGACGTCTAGATGTTCTGTTCTCCGGGAGGCATTTGGCGGTATTTGTAATTTTACTTGATATCTGGAAGAGACGGCGATGGTTTGTTATAGCCATAGCGATCCTTCCTTGGTCTCATAAGGCCTTCCCATCCAGGGGGGCGATATACATATATTGAACATTGTTAGCGTGGTATTGTTGGCGTGAAAGCCCCGGGTTCGTACTGCTACCGAGTGATCCCCATGTATCCGCAATAACTGGGCGTGAACGGAGTACTGTGTATGTATGTGGATTACGGAGTATGGTAGTGTAGCTCTATGTAGTACAGGTTAATTTCGATCTGACAGAAGCAACGGGATCGCAGGGGGTGTTCGTCTCCAAAGCTTCTAGACTGTATTCTCCCAGGGGCTGTATTCTAGAAGGGTGGATGTTGGTGTGGTTGGCTCGATGGCTCGATGCAGTACATTTGGCCTACTCCTGAGAAGACAAAATGTTGATCCCCTAACGCCACATGGTTATCGAAGGATTAAGTAAAAAAAGGGGGGAGGGGTAGATGAGCTGCTACATACATACACACTACGGAGACATAAAGAGGAATGTGTGAGGGGGGACTGAAGAAAAAGGCGCGAAGCCCCGGTCCCAACCAGGCGGGATTTAGGCTGCATTGGGGATGGCGTTAGTCGGCGCCCAAAAAGTGAAACAAACGGCGAGAAACCTGGAGATGATCGTCCAAATCATTCGACTCGCTATTCTACTGTACATAGACCATCAGGGCTTGGATGCAGAAGAAAAACCAATTCAAGCCTCAATCCTGGGCAAGCTGGCAAGCCAATATTGCAACAGTGCATTGCAACAGTAGGTGCTTGTTCACAAATGCCGACGTGATAGATCCTACCCAGGTACATAATACCGGTACGGATCCGTACCACGGTTTGTCCTGTCCGCTGGTGATCACTGCTGTGCTGCATGCATTGTCTGATTGTTAGTCTGTTAGTAAAACGTGACTCACGACCCTGGAAGGCTGGAACACAGTGAACCATTGAATGGTAACAAGGTGACTATTACCTACTAAGTATACAATGTGACTTTGCCTGATGCTGTTGGGCACCGTGGATCTGCGTTCGGTCCGGCTGTGGCTGGTCCGCCCCATTCCTTTTCTCCTCGAAGTCTCAAGTCCATGATCCGAGAGAATGTCTTTTCAGACGGTGCAGTCGCATTGTCCAAGCCCGGTCCCCTATAGCCTAGGTATAGAAATGTTATACGGTACATACATTCATACATACAGCCATCAAATGCTGCAGATCCTGTATCTATGCACGGATCAATAGACTTCAGAGCATCTCGCAGCACTTTACCCCGTACATACCTACTAAGCACCTGGGCAGGTACCAAGTACTGTGCAGTATCAAGGTACCTACTGTAGGTATGATAAATGCCTAGCACTAGTATGCAGTAAATCTTGATGCAGTGTGTAAAGTCCCGGCCGGGAGTCCTTTCAGACCGTTCCGCCCACCTGGGCAGCGCAGCCCAAAGTGGACGACAGGTGGGGTGGCCCCTTAACAAGATGCGATAGCCGCCAGTATGGAATTCTGATATTCCGTAGCGCATTACATACCCTCTGGTGACAGAGGATAAACCCTGTGGCAGGCCAAGTAGGTAGTGAACTAGGTAGCACCTTCCCATTCATACACCGGCTGACCGGGCCACCCACGCCAGCCGCAACCACACCAGCTGACCCACACCCACACACCCACACCCACTATACACCCACCCACACACACACACACACACACACTAGTGTACTGCTGCACACTGGTTGGTGGCGGCGCTGGTGCTCGGTTGCTTTCTCTCCGTCTCGCCCACCTGGCGGCGCCTTCAAGGGACCAATCCATCCCCTGCTCGCTTGGTCCCCATGCTCCAGACGTCCCCTTGCAGTTCCCAGTGCAGCAAAGGACTCAACCTCCGACTTCGATTCCTTCTTCCACTTCTTCCTTCTGCCGACTGATGCCATCCCGCCCCAACCTAAACTAATCCTTACACCGTAAGGCAATTTGAACTTGGGCACTGACGACAAGAAGAGGAAGCCGAGAAACAGCCTTCCTTTGCTCTCGCCAACTGAGCCGGTCTCTTGATTGACGCTACCAAAGCACTCACCCAAATCAATCAAATATCCAATCAATCAATCAATCACCCAATCGACATCGCCTGCCGAGAACGGCCATTTCCACGACGACCTGTTTCAAAGTCGAGTCCATACCTCCAAACCTGCCCCTCGAAATCCCGCCCCCTCCCCCAATTCTTACCTCAGACGGCGAAAGACAATCACAAGATCAAGACGATTTGGTGCCATCTCTTTTGGAACCAAAGGATAATTGCGACTTCACACGCCGCCCGATTTCACATCAGCGACTGACACGAGCACGTATTGGAGCCGGTTCCACCCACGAGACGGAAGGACCCTGGATCCATTCATTGACCTTTGGTCATCAAAAGAGACGCACAACAAGAGAGGCGCACACGCTTCAGGTCCCCGCCAGATCAACCCATCCACTTGCCACACTTTCACCGAATCTCGATTCTCAAACCTCCGAGTTCCAACTAAATCAACCCAACGACCATCACGACCGATCACACTCAAAACACTTTCGACCCTCAAATCGCTCGCCTCCTCTCCCCCGACCAACTGACTCAGCTTGGACCCCGCGTCGCTACGAGCCATTGCTCACGGACTCCCGAATCCTGTCCCACTGCTACTACTGCTGCTGCTCCATCCATCAACTTCATCCCTTTACTCGACCACCAACGGCTCGCCCCCTCACTCTTTCGAAATCGAAGCCGCCGTCGAGAGATCACACAGCGATCAAAAGCCATCGTCATCGCCTTCACTGTCTCACCATCACTGTCTCGCCATTCACCGCAATCCCGTCTTACCTCCGCCTCTTTGTCGACTTGCCACTTGCGGGTCTCGCTGTCCCCAAGTCGCAAACCCCGCGAGCATCGAGTCAACACAACACGGATAATTACGTTAATGGAGTAGGTTGTTATGGCATCACATGCTCCTCTACTAAGGACGAACACGGCTCCCGTCTTCCAACACTCGACTGACGGCGTCGCGAGATTAGCGAATATGAGCATGAGCAGCACGCCGAGGGCGAGCCAGCTTTCGGGCTCTACGGTTTACCCTTCAACCTCTAGTTTGGGCTCCTTCGCAAATGCAAGTACAATCGTCTCTCCGCCGCCGGGCGGCCAGGTTGTCGCCACCACCAACATCATCAACCAAAAAGCAGACGCCTCCCGATCACTATACCAGATATGCGTTGCCATTCGGAACCGATTGGCTCTCGTTCCCGGATTCGAGGATTACATGGCACAACTTGAGCAAAGAGAGCAAGAGGTTGGAGATGCCGGCGGGCCTGTCGAAGGCCTTTGGGGCTTGCTGAGGACAGGATTGCCACTCCTGGCCATCTACAATGCGACGGATCCGGATGACCCCCTCGTCGTCGACGTGCCAAATGCTACGGACGCCAAAAAGGGGAAGCTGGCAATAGCCAAGTTCGTGCAAGGATGTTCAAAAGAACTGAAGATACCGCCTTCGGAGATGTTTATTGTTGCAGACTTGCTGGGAACTGATACTTCGGGGTTTAGCAAGGTAAGAAAACGAGCGTCGGGCACCAGCCTGATGGGCAAAGCCTCTATCCGTGTGCTCAATAGCTTCAGCTTTACGTAGCATGACTAACTGGGGCGCAGGTTCTAATCGTCATCAACCTTGTCCTCGACATTGCTCAGCAAAGGGGCCTCTTGAAGCAACCGCAGACGCCCTATGGCGATGCTGACGCCGCTGCCGGAGAGCCTGGAACCAAAATGAGTTATCGTGACCATATCATCCGCGAGCTTGTCGATACCGAGCGGAAGTACGTCCAAGACCTAGAAAATCTACACGATTTGAAGAAGACGCTGGAGCAAAAGGGGGCGATCAGTGGTGACGTTGCACACTCGATCTTCCTGAACATCAATTCCATTCTCGACTTCCAACGCCGTTTCCTTATTCGAGTCGAGACTACGAATTCCATGCCGCCGGCTAGACAGGAATGGGGAAGTCCATTTGTCGCGTACGAGGATTCTTTCAACACAACGTACCAGCCGTTCATCGCAAATCAGCGAAAAGCGGCTCAGATTGCGAGTCAAGTTTTCGACAAAATCCAGGGTGCTGACCATCCAGTGGCCTGTGACTTCAACACTTTGGACGGGTTCTTGCTGAAGCCCATGCAACGGCTGGTCAAATATCCCTTGCTCCTCAAGGTTCGTGCTGCAGCCAATCGTCAAAGTTATCCATGGCTGACACAGTTTGCAGGATTTAAGGAAGAAAAGTGAGGACGAGGCAGTCAAAGAAGATCTTGGGGCTGGTATCGACTCGGCTGAGCGCGTCCTGAAGAAAGCCAATGAAGCCGTCGATCGCGACCTTTTGGACGAGGCATTAGAAGAGCTGGTCGGCCGAGTAGACGACTGGAAGAACCATCGCGTTGAGCATTTCGGAAAGCTCCTACTTCATGGCATGTACACGGTGGTTACAGGCAAGACTGACCAAGAGAGGGACTACGAGATCTACCTCTTTGAATGCATTCTGCTATGCTGCAAGGAGATCACTCCAAACAAGAGCAAGGAGAAAAAGGACAAGACGAAGTCGACACTGCCTCCTAAAGCTCGGAACAAGAACAACAAGTTGCAGCTCAAGGGCCGTATATTCATGACAAATGTTACAGAAGTTCTGAGCTTCTCGAAGCCTGGTAAGCTGATTCTCGTATTAAAATGGCCAACCATTTAATGCAGGTGTTGGTTTATGATTATTTCGATCTCAGACTGACAATCCCAGGCTCCTACACTGTGCAGATTTGGTGGAAGGGGGACCCTGGAGTCGAGAACTTTGTCATCAAATTCCAGAACGAGGAGATGATGAAGAAATGGGCTGCAGGCTTGGATAACCAAAGGAAGGAGAACGCGCCACTAAGCGCTACGAGCCCCGATACAGCAACGGCGAACTTTAGATGGATGGAAGCGCAAGGTAGTGATTTGGTGAATCCGTATGCTGAACACGATGACGATGATGACGACTTCAGCGGACCACCGTCATCTTATTCCACTATGCAAGGTACGATGCCTCGGACAAGTTCTAGCACGAGTCTGCGGCAGAGATCAGGGACACAGGAAAGTTCCATGTCGCTGGCTGGCATGGTGCGCCGGCAGCCACCACCGAGCTTCCCTCTCCCACAGCCACCTACGGCTCTTTCTTTGCAAACCGGACAGCAGTCGCATCAGTCTCCTGGATCACGTGGTGGGGATTCTTACTTTTCGCCAGTTGCCGAGTCACCTGCCTCATCGCGAACCAGCACCACCTCGAGCTTCTTTGGTCACAGCGCCAGCTATATCCAACCCAGGAATGGACTTCCAGCAACCGGCTGGTCGGAAGACAACAATAGGTACACGGCCCCAGCGATGCCACGCGCCCCATCCCGCGACGGACCCTCCCCGGTGAATGCCTACGGTGGCCGCAACCCTCGTGGACCCTCGTTACCAGCAATGTCGTCGCAGTCCCTCGCCGCACAACAAAGAAGTAGGTCTTATTCAACTCCCGATATCAATGGCCAGCCACAGCAACCCGTGAGGAGATCCGAACGCGGAGGCAGTCAAGGCGTGCCAGCTGTACCCGGTATCCCTCCGCATCTGTATCCAGCACATGATGGCAGTATTCCGAGGAGCCACTCTGGCAGTCCCAGGCAAGAACTTCCGATCCGGGCTAACACCCAGAGTCCAGGCGTTCAGAATCGCCTCCAGCAACAAGGTCAAGGCGGAGGTGGTCAGATGGGCCAGTTTCCGGCTCAGCCCGTTAATCGTCAGCATACCCCCGGCCCCATTAATCAAGGCCTAATGCCGGCTCCTTTGAATATCGACTCATCAAGGACAGTGTCTTCAGGATCGCATAGCTCCACGGCCTCCGTGCCCGGCTCCAACACTCTGGCCAGCCCAAGCTCGAACGATATGCCTTTCTCCCAGTTGAAGGTCAAGATAAACTGCGACAGCGGAAACTACGTCACGCTCGTGGCGGCGTTCAACATCACGTACCAAAGCCTCACCGATCGTATCGATGCCAAACTCTCTAGGTTCACCAACTCCAGAATTAGTAAGGGCAGTCTGAGGTTGCGATACCGCGATGAGGACGGCGACTTCGTCAACATAGAGAGTGACGAGGACATCCAGATTGCCTTTTCGGATTGGCGCGACAACATTCGGACCATGTACAGTGGCGGCATGGGGGAAATAGAGCTCTTCTGCGTGGGTGATATGGCTTAAAATGACTCCAACATGGCCGTTGAACCCTTGCCGCCTACTCCCCCATCCTCCAACAGGTCATCTCGAGCTTTTCCCAAGCGGAATGCCAGGACGGGCATGTCCCGTACTCCAATACCGATAAATCCATCAACGTTTATCTCACATCAAGGCAAGCTTTGGTGGGACACTGAAACCATTCTTCCGGCCACGCCTGGACAGCCGAAAACACGAGACCTCGGCAGCATCCCTGCATATCACAGGCATTCGACATCGAGCTCCTTCCACGGCGTGGGACTACCTAACACTTCCCCATCAATGCCCAGGCGCCCATCCTTATGTACGCATAAAGGGCCGCCTCCCGGATATTGGCTGTGATTCGGAGAAGGCTCCGGGCTCTCTCACACATGTTTCACAGCTCTAATTCGAACTGCAAAAATACCAAACACTATACCTATACCCCATATTCATTTTCCTTCCAGCATCTTGCGGGCGCATGGGACATGGAACAAGCAAAATAACTACATCGATACCAACACCAAGACTAGAGGCAGGTGGCTCTAGTTCCCTATGACCACTTCGCGTGGCTCTACAGCGCAGGAGTGGAAACAGTGATCAGCATCGAGCGACCTAGCACGAACCAATACCAGATACATGGCATTCAGCAATCCGCCTTCCCATTTTCGATACTTCTAAATGCATAGCTGACGGCCTGGGCTGAGGCACCGTGCTACACCTGACCGCCATACAGCGTCTATTTCTCGCGGCCGCAAAATCCCGCAGCAGCGGCCGTATGGACCCTGTTATATTACGGCTTTCCCGATTGTTTCTCATGATGGATGACGACTTTATTTTTGGTTTTTTTTGGATGGATAGGAGCGGAAGAGTTGTTTCGATACCACACACTCCTTTATACCCATATATACCTATTTTCCTTTCTTTTATCTTGTTTTGCTTCTTGGAGACCGACCGGTGATCCCATTCTTCACGATAGAAGATACCTCGTCTGGCTCCTTTCTTGTCTTATCCGATTATTCGAGTCTCATGGGGTACGACGGCTGGAGCTAGTTGGTGTCGCGAGCGTGTCTAGAAATGGTGGAGATGGAGTCACTATCAACAAAACCCAAAAATGGGCTTGACTGCAGGCTCTCCGGCCAAGCTTGAGGGCCATGGCGGTTCACAGGCTATGCCGGAGTCGGTCGGCCGCCTAATGTCACAGCACATCAGGCGACAGGCAACAATGGAGGAGGGATAGCGGTGCTGAGATAAGGAATTGCACTATACCTACCTGAGCGGACTTCAATGGCCCTTGCAGGGCCTCACGACCTCCTCTTTCTCTTCTTTGTTATTATCCTTTACTTATTACTCTAGTCGTGGGCGAAATGGTGATGGTTTTTACACAGCAAAGCATGACATGCACTTCAAAGAAATAGCACGGGATCCGGCGCTAGTTTAAACGGTGCGGCGCAGATTAGCTTGTTTATGTTGCGGCTCCTGGACGGTTAGGCCCCCCAGGGCGACTCTTTGGTACTTGATAATTCAATACTTACTTTGGCCGTAATTAATACTATTGTCTACCCGCCTTCGTTCTGGTGAATGGTGTTATCATGTTGTAATATGGCGCTGCGCTTTTGTGCGATGGGAAGACTTCACGTCTTCATAATTAGTCAACCCTATTATTAACTCATAGCTGTACGAACCTTGATGAAAGCCTCGGGCCATAAGGGAGGGAAAGTATTTACTCGTACTCTGGTTGTGATGAATAAGTACTTGATATATCTGTCAATTAGAACAACCTCTCTCGGATACTAACACGACCCGCATGGCCAGAGTGACCTCGTGCTAGAATTCTTCACGAAACCTAGGTAGAGTTTCGAGGGCTATATCAAGGACATACATATTTGGATTCAGTATCAAGTGATTTGAAAAAATAGCAAACCATATACAGCTTCAAGGTAGTTGTGAGCCAGATCACAAGGTCTAGGTGGGTATATTTTTATTTCCATATCATCAAGGTATTGTACTTCCGGGGCCGTAATTATAATTATAGATTATATTATACCTAGGAAGGTCCGTTACATGTCACCGTCTGTCAGCCACATTTGCATCCATCTCAACCGGCTGGTCCATCCCTTCCCCCTGGAGCTCAGCTGGGGTCCCACCATTGACTGCTTTGCCGTACATGACAGTATTATGGCCGTATGTTGGTACAGCATCGTATGACGAGGACACTGTGTATCCATCCAATGGTTTTGTGTAGGTACTGCCGTCCGGGGCTAGCTCGTGTAGCTCGCTGAATTCCTGACCCCTCTGGCTGTTGGCTTTCCTTCGCTTGTACCAGACGACAAGGCCGGCACACGCGAGTGCTGACACCCCAACAAGGCCTACACCGACGCCGATCCCTATTCCTGCCCCCGTCGAGATCCCGCCTCCTCGACTAGTATCAGAGCCAGATGAAGATGTATCTGAGGCCCCCGTCACAGAAGAGGCTGTGGCCTGTGCAGACGCAGTTGTGGCACTCACGGCCGTCAGACTCGTCGCGGATGAGGTGGACTCTGATGTCGTCGACGACGAGGTGGATGTAGTGGAGGAAATAGACAGGTCCTCGCTGCTAATGTTGAAGTACGCCGAAGAGACGTCCCTGACACTCGTATCACCTTGGCTATCCGCCGAACCGTTAAAGAGCCAGAAGAAGAAGACGTTGGATATGGAGAGGTCGAAGTCATACAGCTGTACGGTCCAGTTGAAGGAGTCCCGTACGTCGGGAAGAGTGGTGCCTAGATGTACATTATATGATCAGTTCACCGGCCTCTGAACTTGTCGATCTCATAACCACAAAGATCCCTGAATTAGTTGTATAGACATGTCAGGCTACTTACTGTTCACTACCGGGCCCAAAGTTGCCCCGCCCCCAATTATGCTTTGTTGCCACAGAGCTATCGTGTAGTTTTCCAACCCGTCGATATCACTGATATCGTAAACAACCTCCCTGGTCTGGCCAACATACCAGACGACGTTGCTTTCAAAACTGCCATAACCATAGGCAGCAACATAGTCCGGACTGCTGAAGCCGGCCTGGTGGGTGACGCCGGCCCATAACGTCAAGACGAGAAGAAAGAACGTGGGTGTGATTGTAAGCATCGTAGGTAGTGGTCGACCTCACGCCCAGCTCTGAGAGGGAATGCTGGACTCGAACATTTTAGTACCGAGGGCGTGCTCTCAAGACAACAAAATAAAACAAGCACGGTACCAACAAGCACCCACCGTGGGCCGTGGGCCCTGGCGGCTTCCTGAAGGATTCTCGGTATACTAGGGTCTTGTTCATAGACGGCACAAATACCTAGAGTGGTATGTATGCCATTGACAGGTGGGTTCCCAGATATCGCCAAGACTGACTCGAGGAGACGAGTTATTCCCACAGCTTTGCCGCCAATATCTTATTCAAGAACTGACCCGCATCAGTCGTGACATCCGTGGACACCTGCTTTCTACCTACCGGCTTGTCAGTAGTTCCAACCTAGCTACACAGGGCAAAAACATGTGCCCGGGTCAACTGGTGTTGAATAGAGGTCAGGGCCAGTCCAATTCGTAGGAGATACAAGAAGCCCTCGGCCCTCCTTCTGCTACAATGTGCTGACCGTGAGGCATTTCGGTTCTCATGCGGCTGAATCCCACAGCAATTTCACTCCACTTAGGCATGCTGTTGGCTTGGCCACGCGATTGATCGCCCGCCCAATCTGATGGAACTCCGTGACTGTTGGTTCTGCTTGAGGTATCCCCCTGAGATGAACCGTGCCCATTGTGGTCCACCCGGGCACGACCTTATCGGGGCGGCTGATCGTGAGTCTGGATTGGCTTGCTCTATCTTACCGCTCGAGCATAAGCACTGAGCAATGTTGGCACAAAAGTCTCGTGGCCGCTGTAACTACATGGCTCCTTGCTTGGTTACTAGCAGCTAACCACGGCTCATCAAGGTGAAGGAGTATACTGAGTATCGCGCGATACTGTCTTAGGTTTTGGCATATCTCAACGTTCTCTTGACACACGTGGTTTTGCCCTCGGCTTCAATTTTTCTTCAAGATGGATACCCTCGGCCAGGTGTTCGCCGGCGCCCCTCCGCGGTTCCGTCAAATCTTTATGGCCGTGGCGGCTTTCGCTACGATCACAGTTTTATACTGGGTCGGAACCAGCGACTTCACGACCCCCATCACACCCCCGGGGACGTATGAAGCTATATCCTCCAACGATAAACTCTATGGCAAGGAATACAATGGTCGGTCGAGTCCTGATATCAACCGTGTCACCAATGATACCCTAGGATTCTCCAAGATCTTCGTTGTCGGCTTGCCGGAGCGCACCGACAAGCGCGACGCACTCACTCTCACTGCGGCCCTGACGGGCTTCCATGTGGACTTCGTTGACGGAGTCAGGGGAGAGACAATCCCTGACAAGGCTGTTCCCTTTGGGGTGGACAGACATGCGTTGATGGAGACCAACCTGGGAAGCTGGAGAGGGCACATGAATGCTGTGCGGAGGATCGTTGACGAAGACCTGGAGTCGGCTCTGATCATGGAGGATGATATGGACTGGGATGTCCGGCTGCGGTCCCAGCTCGAAGACATCGCCAGGGGCACCCGCATGCTTCTAGAGAGCGGTGAGCCAAACCCTCACTCGCCATACGGTGATGGCTGGGACGTCCTATGGATCGGCCACTGCGGCGAGCCCTTCCCCGAGACACTGGACGAGAACAGGAACAAGCCAGACGACCACCCCGGCATACAGTACATGACGAGGAAGTACGTGATCGAGAACGACCACACGGTGCCGCCGCCGGACAGGACGACGGGCTTCCAGGACTTCCACGCCCACCCCTACACGCGCTGGGTGCACATCACGGCCGCGCCCATCTGCACCTTCGCCTACGCCGTCTCGCAGCAGGGCGCGCGCAAGCTCCTCTTCGACCTCTCGGTGGACCACCTGGCGGGCGCGTACGACAACGCCCTGGCCGGGCTGTGCCGCCGGTCCGTTGCGGCCGTGGGCGTCGAGGACGCCGACCGCGGGCTGGACACGAGGTGCATCAGCGTCACGCCGCCCTTGTTCTTCCACCACAAGGCCAGGGGCCCGATCGCCGGGGACAGCGACATTCAGAACGTGCCGGGCGGGGATGCGTTCCGTGAGAAGGGGTCGACGGAGAATATCATGTGGAGCGCGAGGAATAATATCCGGAACATGATCATGGGTACGGAGATGGAGAATCAGTTTTAACTTTTGAGAGCGGGCGGAGGGCTGTCGTTGAGATGTTGTGTTCGTTGAGCTGTTAGCCCACTGGGAATATATGTAATTAATCACCTCTTCATCAACTCTTGGCCTAGCTGTCATAATGCCACGGGGAGTGTCCCCGCTGCAAGATGCTTAAGTTAATACCGCGACCGGAGATGATGGACTTAATCCAAGAAACCTTTTGATGACGGAACCGGACTTGTGTGATGCTAAGCATTCTTGGCTCCATGGCTTGCAGGGCGCATTGATATAGCAACAGACAACATTAGATGATGATACTGCCCAGGTGCTCACTGACCTTCTTTTTATTAGTCTACAACGAAAACTACTTATCACATAGAGAGAGAAAATACACATGTTCAAGACCTTACGACCCTGTTCCTCTCAACGTAACCTTCGTGCAGATGTACTAAGGGGTTCTGACATCAGGCCAGGGATTTACTAGACACTGCTACGCACAAAGCCAATTAACGACAGAACATCTTACTAAAGTCGAGTGTATCATGCATGTACGTCAAGAAGGCGGATGAGCCATCTGGCGCTATGTTCGTCTCCGTTGTCATTTACTGTCGAAAAGAAAGGAACCACTGCACTGATTACCCATAAACGAACTAGGAATTGAAATTGGTCTATATTAGCCGGTCCTGCAACAGAATGTGACTCTAATTACATTTTTCTGTATCTCCATATCTGGATATTGCTTCCTCTTTGCTGAGCCTACATGTGACCCTTACATTGAACCCGTGTACCACCATGATCGCAAACGACTCTAAACGCAGTGGCTTGACGTTATCGACCAAAGCAAAGTCGAATCTCCGCATCAGCTAATCATCATCAGCACTGCATTCTCTTCTGTTGCGATGTGGAAAGGAAGAGTTAGGGACATTCAAATTGTCCAACATACCTCAACAAATAGCTTCCGCATCTCTGTCCACGAGATAGTTGCGCCTAGGCATTGGTATTTCCCAGCGCCGAAGACGATATCAAGCGTCGATTTCATGCGATTGAGCCTTTCTTGGCCCTCCAATTCGACAGCTTGTAGCCAGCGTTCCGGGCGGAAGCATTGGGCATCTGATCCAAAGATCGCCTCGGACCTCAGGATTCCGGGCACGTTGGCACCAATCTGCGTCCCTTCTGGCACGTGGAACCCGCACACGGTGTGGTTGATGGCTGCAGATTTATTCCGCGGCGTTTTCGGGGATAACTTGGATGGCGCAACGGCTGGAGGATACAGGCGTATGGCCTCTCGAAGAACGGCGTCAAGGTAAGGCAAGGTACTGGCCTCTTTACTCTTCGCTATTGGGCCACTGAGGATGCCGCTTGCAGAGGCAGCGTCGATCTCCCTCTGGAGTGCCATATACGCGGGTGGGCAGGTCAGTAGACAGAGCATGGTCATGCGTGCCCAGTTGGATGTGGAATCTGAGCCCGCAACACTAGAGTTTGGAACAAAAGGTGTAAGTATCAAAGGCGTCTCAGTTGCAAATTCTGGTCCATGACCAAGACGCAGATCCTTTGGGCATAATTCCGTGAAGCTTACATATGAACATAAACCTGCTGCATCAATTGGTCTTTCGTCATCCCACTGCGTATGAATGTCTGCATCATGTCGTTTGCCGGTTCAGCGCCTTCTGCTGTTCTTTTGTCCACTAAGCTCTTCGCAAAACTATCGAGATGGGAGTCAGAGACCGGTTTACACTTGGAAATGGTCGACGGTAACAATTGGTTCACTCACCTAAACAGGGTCCCAAACCCAACCTGGTCCCCTTCTCTCGGCACTAGCAACGAGAACGGCCACTTCGATCTGAAGCGGACAAACCAGGGAATCAGTCCAGCGACGGTGGCCATACGTAGTGACAGGTCGTTTATTTGGGTTATACGACGGACGTCTTCGTCTCTTTGCAGAAACCCGAAAGGCTCGCCGAAAGCAAAGTCGCCGATACAGTCTAGTGCGAAGAATTGCGTCTTTTCACCCAAATCCATTGTCCTAGTAGGTAACTCATGCTGGCCTCCTACTCCGGTATTGCTGGTCTTGACAGGCGTGTATTTCTTATAAATTAGCTCAATCAGCGTGGAGATCTGGCGATCTATAGCAGGCTGTATGTCGATGGAGTACTGATGAGACGAAGCATGCAACTGTTAGGGCCAAGACCATGACGAAGAATGACTTCAGGAGCACTGTAACTCACAGCTGGACCCATTTTGGCCCTTAATGCTTTATGCTTGACAGGATCTCGCTCCGAAACAACGTGCGGCTCACCCTCCGTTACACGTACAGCATCATAAGCCGGCCCCTTTGTGTACTCGGAACGCACACCAGAGATAGCCCTGAGTTCATCGGGATCTGAACACAGGAGAAGATTGGGGCCAATACGAGCAAGTGGACCTTCAGATGCTAATAGTCAGTACAATGACACAACGTGTAGACGGGAAGGCCATGGGGATTCACCGTATTGTTCACCTGCTCGTATCATGCAAGGGAATAGATTTCCTCGCCAAGCGTGCCTGAGAAGCCATAGGATGGAGAAATTTGCAGCCAAAGGACCCGGGATATGTGCCAGCTTCTTATAAGACCTATAATAGTGAGACAGTGCAAGTAAAGGGAAAACGATGAAGAGAAGCATGGGCCCTAGCAGCCCTAGGATTGACAGGGGCCAGGAGTCTCGGGCAGCCTCAAGGAGGCCCGACACATATTCAAACATGATTAACAAGTCCGTCTTAAGAAAATACGTCAAAACCAGAACAGGCACAATTCAACGCTCGATGGGACAGTCAAAGCCTCAGCCTAGCCCACGGAAAGCAAAAATGTCATAAACTGAAGATCGACTGTGGTGGTAGCTTCTTCACTTGATACCCATAACAGATACAGGGTGAAGATTTATATAGACCTTCAGGCTGATAGAACACATTGTGAAATGCGTCTGATCTCAGTACTAAAGATAGGCGCGATATATACGGGCCCAGCTTCCAAGATCCAGCCTTGGGACTTGCTTACACACTTCGGGGCTGTTCCTACCCAAACTGTGCAGGAAGCCTTCTGACGTTGATTAGACAGTATCTGTGGGATCATAATCTTAGTCTACAGATTACTCGCGTAAGATGGCCCGTCATTCGTTACTGTTGTCGTGGGTGGTAAGAAAGGTGGTCAGGTGGATCACAGTTTCAGCTATCATGCAAGCTATTTGACTCCTTCAATGAATGATAGAAAGATTAGACTCCGAATTACATGTAGGTTACTTTGGATCCCGAGTCTTAGCCTCTGGTTTATTGTGCGAGCACGTCCTTCTCGCAGGATCGTAGACATGTAAGCTGAGTTCCAGATGTCTCGTACCTCCATGGACCGATTCGTCCCCCCTTCCAGGTGCCTTGAAAATTGGCCAGCCTACTTGATCGTCATTGACACCGGACCCGCGCATGCTAGCTGGTTATCAGATGAATGACTTCTCTGCCTTCTCGAATGTTATTACCATGCGAGCCAGCTGAGTAAACAAACATTCGCAACCTTGAAAGGCTTCCAGCGTGCTTATCACGGTGTATTGCCACGGTGTCTTAAGAATATCACACGATTGATCCTTCGCCGCCAAGGCGCAGCATCTTCTAAGAGCGTTGCAAGCCCGAAGAATGCCAAGTTATGGTGCGCGATAGAGCTTACTCTGACATGGCCAAGGTAACTGAGGCCAAAATGTACTTCGTATCCCTCAAGAGTCTTGCCCAAATGACCTACCTGCGTTGAGTATTCAGGATATCCAACCTTCCCTCCTGGGCAATGAACTCGGCAGCACACGTTCTGATACTTCCAAAAGACATAAGATCCAAATCAAGAAAGCGGATCTCGGTGGCGCATGAGTGTCAGCATCCCTTGGCTGAATATTCCCATCGTAGTAGGAGGCTCTGCGAGCGATCTGATCGAGCAGATCCTTCTTTGCATCAAAATCCCGTGGAAGGTCTGCGATATAGATGTGGGCAGGGAAGCTGACCTTCCTTGGCTTATTATCTACTTCACAAACTCAACTTTGATTAAGAAAGAGTTAGAAGTATTCGTAGTTAATCATGCAGTTGGTGTCTAACTTGTTGGGTGCCACCGGCTGCCTCCAGGGTCCAAGGCTAGTAAAGGTGAATCCTGCTACAATTCCTTCCAATCTATTGCGTGTCATCCAGGGCTGCATTTAATTCCTAAAATTGATGTGAATATGACCGAGTATAGCTAGTCATCAACGACTAATCGACGGAAGAAGATCGCTGTACAAGCCACGCTCCAGTGCATCCCACACCTTACTAACCGTGGCGTCCGGGTGAGGAAGGATATTGGTGATGAGAGTAGCCCCTATTCCGGACTCAGAGTCGATGAACTGCAACACTGTCAGCTTGAAGGTGAGGGCTACCAGCAGACAGTTCGCTACTTACCCAGTGTCCATTGTACATCCCAGCCCACATCATACTTCCCTTCCTTCTCTTCCCCGGCTCATCCTCCATATTGATGACACCACTGATACCATGGTCCACCGGCATACCCTTCTCAAAGTCAGGCACAAAACCATCATGGAACAAGTCAGTCACGAACTTCAACCACTGCTTCTGCACATCCGTCAGCTGTGGCCGGAACATTTCCTCCACCGTCTCCTTCTTCAGGAGTGCGCCGTCACTACCAGCCAACGACCGCAACAAAGCCTGCAGCAGCCTCGCATGGTCTACCGCCGTAGTATGCAACCCGGCGCCACCGCTATGAATCCTAGGGTTAGCGGGTGCAGAGAAAGGCTCGTCACCAGAAGTGAGCTCGCCCGTGTCCGCGTCGCGGTGTGAGGTCGGCACGGTCCTGTCCCGCATGTGCGGCAGCAAATCCCGCCGGAAGCCCGTGTCGCCCATCCCCAGGGGCCCGAACAGGTGGTCTGCCATGTACTCGCCGAGCGCCCGCCCGGTGACCTTCTCAATGACCTGCCCCGCCCAGTCCAGCCCAGTGCCGTAATACCACCCCTGCCCGGGGGTGAACTTCAGGGGCGAGGTGAATGCCTCGAGGGTGTCTTTCAGGTCTGATTCCTTGCGCCCCGTGTGTTTGGCCCATCTGGCCAGATCGGGGTCTGCGCCGGCGTACCCGAGACCGACGGTGTGGGTGAGGAGTTGCCTTTACGCGCACATGGTGAGTACCGGTACAGATTACTATGTAGACCTGCGTGATGATCACTACCAGTCGTGGTATCGGAGTGCAGATCATACCGTAGTGTGATGGGCGTCGTGTTTGCCTCCAGGTACGGCACGTCGGCGCCCACGAAGCCCCGGAGGGTCTTCATCTCCGCCAGCTGTGGCACCAGCGGCCGGACATCGTCGTCCAGCCCGACCAGGCCCTTCTCGACGAGTTGCATCGCGCAGGTCGCCGTGGCGATTTTGGTCAGAGACGCCACGAGGGTGAAGGAGTCCGGGGTGAACCTAGGCGAGTCGGGCGAGGAGCTGAGGCGCCCCGCCGAGCCCTGGTAGACGACGCCTGGGAAGAGGAGGGGGATAGTCAGCGGAGGTCGTGAAGGCTTCTTGGTTCTCGTGAACGAGTTTGGGATCGGGTGAGCCCACCGTCTTTGTTCACGACGACGAAGGCGGCGCCGAGGAGCTCATTTTTGGTCGTCTTGCCGCCCTTGGCGCAGTAAGAAGCGAGAATCTCATCTAGCTTGTCCATTCTGGTGTGGCCACGCAGCGTTGGGGTGACTCGTTCAATGGTGATTTCAAGAGGAGCCCCAGGTGCCATATATTTGCTGGTTTGTAGATGTGGTATTGGGACGGAATGGTTTATGGCGGGAATACGGGCGCATCGGCATGGAAAAGTGGCCAGGTGGCAATTTTGATACCACCAAGGGTGTCGAGAGGAAGCAAGCTAATGCATTGTGATTCTTTAATCCAAGCACGGCATGTGCAGACAGACCTATGGAGGCCCCCTCTCACCTTACTTGACGAAACTGACTTTTGTGAAAGGGCTTGGACAAGACTGATCGAAATGGCGGCCCGGGAGGGAAATTGTACCTATCTCTCTCTTCGTGTAGATGATACATCTTGCTGCTATGTAAGCACCGATGCGATAGTCTAAATGCATGACCACCAACGCCAACCTCTGATGCATGCCTGCTTTCCAAACCCTAATTCCCCATGAGTCTGGATGCATGGACACAGGCGCATACCAAATCCAATTCCGGGACAACAGAATCCGTATCAAGCCTCAGATCGTTTGACATGAAGCCGGCCTCTGTTTCACCCGAGACCTCAGTATCAGTATGACCGGGAGATCGTTCATCTCAGACCTCTTTAGATGAAAGCCTCGAGGACAGTCACCCCCAGCATCCAAGCCATCGGTAACAGCCCTGTCCATTGATGACATTCTCATGACATTCCAACACTCAGAGCGATATCACACCCATCCCCCGCAGGGTTCGCCACACAAAGCAGAGCCCTCTCTAGATCAAGCAGAAGGCCAGACGCCTATTTCTTCTTGGTGTTACCCTCAAGGTACTTCTGGAATCTTGACAGGTGGTAGTTGATGTTGTTCTTCTTCTTGGGTGGTGCCTTGGGGCCGTCCATGCACTCTCGGAGTGCTTGCTCGACGGCGGCGCATCCCGCTGTTGCGTATCCTGCCGAGGCCCAGCATGCTGTAATAAGACTGTCGTTAGCAGATTGACCCCTCGAGTGCTGCAGATGACAGTGTGCTGCCTTTGGACACTTGTCCCATCGTCTTTCGTTTGATGGGCTCGCTCCTAGGTTCTTCCTCTGGTGGCTTCATCCGGGTAGGGTGAATGTATGGTGAACCTTCTCGCGCCATAGCCTGTTTTCCCCCGGCCTCTTTTTCAATAATGTGCCCTGTCCAGCTTGTTTTATCCCTTGACAAAGAAAAGGCTCTTCTACCGGAGGTCCATCCAGATTTACGCCCATAAGCCTTGCCATTGCATGAATGCTAAGCAAGTATTGCTTACGCCCCATTGTATGCCCTCGCCCCAGCACTTCATGATCCATACGCTTCGGGGACCGTGCTTTCTCTTGCCAAATAACCAGACCGAGCCATTCCACTTTGTGTCCAAAGGTACATTCGACCATTCTCTTGGTCTAAACTATCGGCTTGTCCATGTAACTCCATCCGCAAATGCTTCGCTCCAGAGTCGAGTTTGGGAGTACCATCAAGAGACCAGGCCATAGCAACAAAGAAGGACGCGCAGCTCGAATGACCGAAATACTCACACAGTACTGTTGACATTATTGGCACGCAGGGATTGCCCTCTTGCTTGTTCGGGTTCCTGACGCGCAGTACGCGCAAGGGCGGTAGGCGCATGGGCTTCGTCATGGTTGTATGGTCTGATGCGGTGGGATGCGGTGTAGTGTGATGTGATGCGACGCAATGCAATAAAGAATTGGACGAGGTGGGAGTCGAAGTGCCCTGGCGAGGGCCTCAATTCGGATTTATCGGGACTCGCAGGGATAGTTCGACGACGATGACAATTGCTTTCACTTGATCGGTATCGAAGGTGGCTTTCTCGATGGTGGATTAGAACGGATTGTCGTCGAGATCCGTAGGTGGAGGTCAGTCAGTCAGGCAACCACTCAGTCAGTCGCCTTTAGTACTTCAGATGCTGTATAATGTGTTGGATAGGATGAGTTGAAGTGAAGTGAAGTGAAGTTGTCGTCGGTCGCATTCGATCTTGGAAAGTTTTAGATGGCCCGTGCACACACTTGCCTTCCCCGGTTGACGGGAAGACTAGCCAAATCGGGGACTAGAGCGGGGAGGTCCCTGATTGGCCAAAGCTCCACAAAGTAAACAAGAAAAGCTCCGGACGTGTCTCCGCCATCGCTAAAGAAACCAGCACAAGCACAGCACAGCACATCACATTGCTGGCGACGAAGCATTGTACACACCCCAAAATACCTACGAGTCGCATACTTGGTGACTCGACAGTGCTCAATTGTGCTTCGAATCGCTGACTGTGCAACCAATCAACCAGCTGGCTATCATCTTGGCAGCCTCGGTTCCGTCCTGATATTGCTTTGTTTACTTTCGATTGCGATAGCAACCACGCCTCCCTTCGCACACGCGCACGCGCTCACAACCAACCACGACCACATCCATATCCACAACCATAACCACAACTACAACTATACAACCTCGACCACAGCCACGTCCACCATTGGGAACCCCACCAAGATGAAGAGCCCAATATACCAGGCTCAAAAAACATGGGAGAAATCCTGTAGGCGTGGGCAGATGGACTGGTTGGAGAATACGTGAGTCCAATCCCTTATCAACGCGTCTTCTGGACATGCTCATGCCCCCCCCCCGGGCGTGGTGCGTATTTGCTGACATGGCGACATCACTATACAGGACCTTTATCTCTGCGGATTGCTTCCAACCACTTATCCCGGCACCCCCCAGAGCTTGGAAGCGCATCGCTGTTCCTCCAGCGATAGGACGACATGGCGACCACAAGATCCACAAGCGTGTTGGAGCCAACCTATACGTGGACACCAAGTATATCGCCGTGGCTGCAGAGCTGGAAAGCCAGGGGTTTGGAGGCAGAAAGCGCGCAAGAACCGAGAAATACTTGGAGGCATGGTCCTGGGGTGGTGCGCGTTTCGATCCCGCATATGAGGATGAATCCACTGGAGGATACGACCTGGTCAGAGCCAGACGTAAGTTGTTGATCTCTCCCTCACGTTCCAACCTCCCGCAGGCCCAATCGTGGCACTTTTACAATGCTGATGCTGACCACTGTCCTAGTCCAAGTCAAAAGAGCCTACAAGAATATCAAGGAGGTCAGCCAGGATATCATTGCGAAGCTGGCCCCGGTCAAACAATCTACCTTCCCTTCTGCCCAGCTGACCTGGGTCCCACGAAAAAGACACAACACCCGCTGGCCCATCCCCCCTCCAGAGACGGATGCGCCCCTTCTCGCGGAGTTGCAGCCTCTCATCACATTCGAACTGTACCCAGGACAGATCGATGATCCCGCATTCTGGGAGCAGCACAACCCAATCAATCTGGAAGAGCCTGGTTCTGCGCCCATACAGCTTGACGCCCAGCAAGTCCAGAAACTGTCCAATCGCCGCCTGAGCATTGCCAAGCGTCCTTCCCTAAGCACTATCTCAGAGGAGCTTAAGGAGCCCTCCGGCTTCCCGGTTATGACACCTGGCAAGGCGCGCCACTCGTTCTACAGCTCACCCATAAAGAGATGGTCTGTCGCCACAGACAGGCACAGCACCCCCACCAAGGTCGCCTCGTCACCTCTCAGGAACTTCACCATAACAGCCACGCCGACCAAAATGACCCTGAATGACCTAAATGATGTCGAGGAAATCAACGAGGCTGAAGCTGCCGAGACCTCACCCATCAGATCAGCAACTGAAGGCAACGAGACAGCCTCAGCCTTCGAAGACAACACCCTATCTGGTGTCTTCGGCTGCCCATCTACGCCACTTCAATCACGTTCTCCTACCACTGCCGCATCCAATGAAGAAACAGAGCTGGTGGAGATCATCAACCAACAGGGTCTTGTCCAACCCCCCTCCACTCCGTTGTCCTCACGAACCGCCGCTCCTGCTGCACCTGTAGCCGTGTTCGACCAGCCCGCTCCTGAAGTACCCACCGAGCCTGAATACGAGACTAGGAGACGTGTTTCCCTCGATAACGCGCGACGCAGCGATCGGCGGTCGGATGCGAAGGCTCTGAGGAGAGTCCGCAATTGGGTGACCAATACGTTGGCTATCAACCGTCGTCACAGCATTTCTAACACAAAACAAGAGAAGCCCCGCCACAATCGGCGACACACTCTTGATGTTGATGTCGGCCGAAATCCGGATATCTTTGGCCAAGCTGTCCGAGGCACCAGCGAAGAGGTCCCCAGTACCGAGCAGGAGACTCCTGCCGAAGAAACAGGTGGAAAAGATGCGGGGCTTACCGTACTGGAGACGGCCAATAAAGATGATGTTCAAGAGCAGCCAAGTCACGAGGAGACCATGCCACAGACCGAGAACTCAAGTGCGGCTAGCCGAGAGAAAGAAGCCCTGCAGACGGCTACCCCATCATCTGATATCCGAAAGTCTACCCATATCGACTGGGACCCGATGAAGCCGGTTGACGAGAGGTACGACCAGTTACCCAGAACAGGTACCATCTCAATATCAATATCTAACAGCAACAGCTCTACGGTCGATGCACTCACCACAAGTGACCCCACTGTCGATGCTACAGAAGCCGCGGGGCCGACAGTTGACGCATCCACTTCTCACAGTCCCAAAGTAGAGGCTCCCAAAGTCGAGGCTACCACGGCCGATGCTTCCATGGCCGATGCGCCCACTGTCGATTACCACGACGACTCTGAACTGTCCCTGCTGCGCAACTTTGTCCGGCGAGCCCAGATGAAGCCAAAGCGTCGTTCATCTGCAACTTTATTCACTGGTTCCCCATTGGCTAAAGCCGATGCTGCGAGTACGCCCGTTCAGAGCCCCCGCATGCCTCTGGGTGAGAAGGATTCCAACAGAAGCCCAAGCCCAAGCAAGAAGCGCAAGATTAAGGATGCCGAGAATGTTCCCTTGACCGCGGCTACTAAGGCCAGTCGCCTGGTCAAGCCGGACCTCGAAGATACTATGCCTCAGCCCCAGCGCAAGAAACGGAGGAAGGGGGTCGAGATGGATTCTCCTGATGATATACTCAACCCGGACATAGATTTCTCGCAGAAGTTAACCCAGAAAGGAGCATCAGGGGGCCTGCGCCGCTCGAAACGGGTTGCTACTAGCAAGCCCACAGAACTCGCCACTCCCTCTCAGATTCCAGTCCGCCTCCCTGGCTCCTCTGGTATGATGACAGACGCAGACATGCCGGCAGTGTCGACCGCTGGTCTGATGCAGAGGAAGACTGAGAAAGACCTCGCCACGTTGACGCGCACTAATACTCGCCGGAACAAGGGCGGGGCCGTCCCGGTCCATGTTCGATTAGCTGATATGGTAGACGTCGCCGATGCTACGACCTCTGACCCCTTCTGCTCCCCGGCCAAGCCCATCACCGCTACATGTGGCGGTAAGGCCGTTCGCTGGAACGAGATCTTGTTTAGAACCCAGGGTGAGGACGGCGAGGATGCGGCCACCTTGGTGGTCTCCGTGGTGGAAGAGGAGAAGGACCACGAGAAGGGGGGTAACGAGGACGACGCAGAGGAGGAGCTTCAGCCTCCTCAGATGAGGACAGAACTGGGCCGCCCCAGCAACCCTATCGGGGAGCAGCTCCTCAGCAAGCAAGAGGGGAAGCTCGATGCTGCGCCTGCTGCTTCCCCCGCCCCGACACAATCCGAGCCTGAGAAGAAAAAGAAGGCTCTCCGGCCCCGAGCATCTCGCCTCCCCGCGGCAAAGACGATGACGGCAGCCAAGAAGAATAGCGGATTGCCTGCCGCCACGCCCAGGAGGAAGGCGGCGGCTACGACCGCCTCGTCTTCGCTCCCGGGACCGCCATTAATTAGCAAGGCTGCTGCCCGGAGCACGGCCGGGGCTACGCCGGCCTCCAAAAGGACGGGTGTGTTGGGGGTGTCGCTAGGGACGCCTGCCCCCAAGAGGAGGGGTGGGAGCAAGAAATGAGGGAAAGGTGGTGGTTACCCCCACTTCTTCCTTTGAATTTCTCTATCGGTTCATTTGTTTCATCTATTAACAGTATATGAGGATTTGGAGAGGTGATTTATTAGTTGCTATTCAGCGTGGTCGGCATTCCTTGTCAGCCTATATACCCCCTGCGTGGGCGTTATTGGAATCAGATTTGTTTGAGGTGGAAGAATTCCACCCTCGCTTGCCCTGAATGAAGCCTTAGGCAGTGCACACTTGTTTGTCTTTTATCTTGTTTTCCAGCCCAGGCCGCCTTTTCTAAGCTTAGTCCGTTCTTGTTTCTTGCCACCATATTGTAGCCTCGGGGCGGGGAGTGGCCAGGAGGCTGGTTGGTTTTTGATAGGGACGAAGGAGTCCTCCGCAGGATCTACTGTTGATGTTGAGGACAGTGCCGTCACATCTTCTGCATCACTTGGGAAAGAACCTTGTCATCGCAATGACAACGTCTTGTCTTCTATCTACCGTATGTTGCCGCCCAAGGTTGGTAACCAGCACCCTGAAAGATCTTGTCGATTTGGCGCCTCCGAACTCCAATGTTGCCGCCGTCGAAAAGTGGCAGGACCATCGCGTCATTGAGCAACCGCGAGAATGGCTGGTCCTTCATATAGGATGTTCTGCACGTTCTGTTTGTCAGCGCTCTCTTAATTCTTCGAAGAAACACAGACGCAACGAAAAGACAGAAAAGGCTCACATCCCCACCGCCTTCATTGCATCCACAACACTCTGCACAGCTGCCTCTGATGAAAGAATCTTCGCCTCAAGCGCCATCTCTAACCTGGCCTTCCAATCCCCTGGTCCGTTCTCGATGGCATGCAGAGCCTTCCACGCAAACAACCTGCTCGCCTCGATACGCATCTTGATGTCGATCAACAAATCCCCGACACTCTGTCTCTCTAGTATCGGCACCGACCCCCCTCGTGTCTCGTCCTTGGCATACTTCAATGCGGCTTCGAACGTCGCGCGCATGATACCTACGCCCATGGCGCCGACCAGTGCCGCGGAGGAGCCGAAGGTTTGTTCGACGACCTCTGCGCCCTGGCCAGGCGGACACAGGAGATCCGCATGCGGCACGCGCAGCTCACGGATGCGGCTGTGCGGCCCGGAAGTCGAGGGGAGGCCTGTCAACTCTGGCTCTCCTAGCACCTCGTAGGCCTCTGGCTTGTTGGAGGCGATGGTCTCCCTGGTGACCAGCAGGATGAGGATATCCTCCGCGGGGTCCTTGCTCGGATCCGGAGGCCCCCCGTCTGGTGCGTTCCGACACACAACGCACTGCAGGTCTGCGCCCCTGCCGTCCCAGCCGCCGCTGTTCGTCGTCCAGAGCTTCTCCCCGTTGACGACCCACTCGTCGCCCTCCCGCCTTGCCGTCGTCGTCAATCCCGTCCCGCCTCTCTCGAGCCAGTTTGCCGTCCCGCCCGGCTCGGAGTGCACAAAAGACGCCAGCGGCTCACCGCCACCCAGGAACCCCGCCAGCAACCGCCCCCTCTGCTCCTCGCTCCCGGCCAGGACGAGCGGCGTGAGGCCCAGGCCCGTGCCGAGTATGGTCAGCGCCGCGGAGGGGTCGGCGGCGAAGAGCTCCTCGACGAGGATGGCCGCGTCGGCGAGGCCCTGCGCGCCGCCGCCGAGGGCCGTGGGGATCTGGCCGCTCACGAGGCCGTGTCTCACGGCGGCGGCGTAGACCGGCCTCGTGGAGCGGAAGCGCGCCTGCTGGGTGGCGTGCTGGCCGTATGTGAGGCGGGCATCCCTGAGGTGTGCCTGGGCGAAGGCGGCGGCACTGCGCTGCAGGGCTTGTTGGGGGCCTGAGAGGGTGAAGTCGATCATTGCGTGTGTGTATTTTTTCCGGGCTGGTTGGGTAGTTATCTGAACAAACTGGGGGGGGGGGTGGTTGATTGGGGCAGGAGTGATGGGTATTGTATGTATGTATGTAGATGATTGTGGGGTAGTAGTCAGTTGGCCGGAAGGGCCTATAGGGGAATGAAACATGATTCTCACGTGTTCTTCCCCATCAGCTAATTCCCCCTCGAGATGGGCTGTGGCTGATCACACAGTCAGCGTCGGTGAGCTTGAACATCGAAAGACCATGGGTTAGTCGCTAAGAAGACAACATGCGGTATTTGATGGGCCCCCAGTCCAATTCCAGGCTGGCGTACTACTTTCGTCTTTCGCGTGTCACTGCTTTCTGAATCATCTTCTTACTTGTAGGGAATATATGCTTTCAATACTGTAATACCAGCATGGCCAATAGGGCCCTGTAAAGGTTTCCATGTTGTGGCATGTCACCACTCCTGCAGCTTGTCTCCTGTAGACATGAAACGGCAGTATTCAATATCATCTCTACAACCTCGACCTTACCACTTGATAGCCATGCCTGTTGCTGACGAAGACCTATACTCGACCGCCACCAGCTGCGCCTCTGATGTCGCGAAGGCTGACGAGAAGTCCTGAGCTAGTAGACAAAGTCCTCTATAGTGGAAGATTGTGCCCATTTGTCTGGCGCATCTGGATCGTCACCCTTGAGGAAATGGGGCATTCTTATTGTCGATAACTAACAGGCAATTGATCCATACAGAAAGAACCCTCCTTCCTCAAGCTCAATCCCCACGAAGTCGTCCCAGCCCTGGGCATGCCCATTCCAGAAGGCGAGCAGCTTCTCATCGAGCCCATCAATCATTATCTGCGAGTAACTGAACGAGACGTTCCAGAACGTATGGCTGTTCCCGAAGGACCCCTTAAAGAAAGATTAGAAACGGTGTTGACTATACCGGACGCCAACCTTACGCCGGGGGCTGCGAGGCTGTGGGTGTTCAATTGATTGAAGGAAGGCTGCATGTGCCTTGGTGTACCTAAGCCTGGAGAAGGTGGCGAGGATCGCCTATTACAATCAGCGGATATTGGTAAGCGAGTATTCTCTGTAGATAGGATATTCGATAGATCTTTATATATAAACATGTGTATTTGCATTCAAAACCTGAGAATGCTGCTACGCGAAGGAGTGGCGGGAAACCGTTTCCGTTAAGAATTTCGTGATGGATCATAGAGTTCTCAATCCCGAACACACGCTATTATCCATAGAGAAACCAGACAAACAGCTCTAAGTAGCAAGAAGATATACATCTATTGGGTAGTAAATTATAAATTCATGATGTGGTCCAAGTTGGTTCTTCAGAAAGGGCATTGTCTATAAAATTAGAGCTACTCCATCCTGGAGGTCGGTCGGGTATAAGTCGGGAGAGGCTGGTGTTATAAACGACTATAGAAAGATATACAGAGGAGTGGGATACCAATTCGGTACTAATATACTATAGCGAGTAATTATATAGCAGTTAGTTCAGCACGATCTGGGAAGACTCCAAGCTCGCTTCGGTAGCGATGTGGCCCAGTAACTCCTGAGGACAACCAACAACGCTGCCGAACGCCACCCAGCCCAAAGAGCCTCAGATTCAACCTCGCACTGTTATTCTCCCGAAGCTGTTGATCCAACTAAAGTAAAACCATTTGAATACCTATATGAGTATAACCTCTGCTTGCACCAGTAGCAAGGCACCAGCTTATACTGGTAACATTCTGACATAAGCCTAGAGACATCTCACCACGGATCTCGCAGGAACTCCCGGAGTCTACAAATCGCTCTGGGAAGGAACATGGATAATTCGAGTTCGCTCGCCCCAGAGTGTTATAAAGTCCTCAGTGAAGAAAGTCTAGACAAGCAGGCTACAGAAAGCGGTCCATCTTTAGCACCCGCCTGCACTACGCGGTCAAGCAACCGCCCGTCACACATGCTCCGCAAATTCCTTGCGGCTGATGAACTTGAATATTCAGACGAGAAAGAGATGGACAGCCTGGATGCAATATCGCTCAAGGAGGCAAAGACACGAGGGCGGGAGGGAAAGAAGTTGTATTTCTTCTACGGCTCCCTCATGGACCCTTCGGTCCCCCAAAGAGTTCTGAGATTACCCGGGAGGCCGGTGCTAAAGCCAGCAGGGCTTTACGGATGGCACATGAATATGTGGGGGCGATATCCAGTATTAACAGACGAAGGGCCCATGGAACCCACCAGAGGGATGGTTTATGAGGTGGAAGGCAGCAAGCTTCAAGACCGACTGGCAGCTTACGAGACGGAGAAGTATAGAGAGCAGACGTGCGAGATCTCTATCGACGGCGTCAAGGACACAGTTACGGGCAAGACCTTCGTTTGGGCTGGGGATCCTTCGGGTTCAGGGAGGGGAATTTCGAATTGAAGGACTGGCAATTAGAACGAGTTTTGGATGATTGATAATAGCGCCTAGAGCCCCATGAAGTCCTGCCGAGGTACAACGTGGAGCACTTGAGGAAAAGGCAGTATTAGTGATCACTTCTAGGACTAGAGAAGACACGACACCAATGAAAAGAACGGACCGGCTTCAAGGAATGTGATACGATGTCTCCAACAAAGGTCCCTTCGGTATAATTAATAAACAAAGCTGGGTGTAACGGTCCCGAATAGTTCTACCTTGGATTACGCGATGTGTAGTTTGCCTTGGGTGACACGATCCTGGCAGTGATATGCGGTGCTACTGCTGTGGACTTTGAGAATAGAGTCGTGCGCCACGTTAGATAAACAGCTTGGGCAGAAAATCCTCGACTGAATATGTACAGTAATGCAGATGCCATTCTCGAGGGTCGGGCACATCATGAGATGTATACCAACCACTCCTAAGTCGAGCTCTGTACCCTAGGATACAGCAGTACTGTGTTGGAAACCCCAAGTAATATTATTTTCGAGACATACTTCAAGTATCTTCTCCTCTGTTCCCTTGAATAGCATGTATTGCGGCTTCTCTCATGGATACAACAAGTGTAACGAACAGCACTGTCGTGAGCGCTTTTGTGCATTGGTTTTTCTTGGGGGGGGGGGGAGGGAGAGGGGAGAGGGTTAGCGGGAATGCTGAAATTGCGTTCTACTATGAAACTAGCGCTTACACCTACCTGAACACTCAAAACACCATGATCTTACCTGTTTGCCATATTATCAAGCATATCCAGAGGGCTGAGTGTTAATTTTGAGAAGAACAACTCCCATCTTCGGTTCCACTTCCACCCCGCAAGCGGCTCTCGATTTATACGAAGGATCATCCGATTCACTGACGTAATGAACAGATTGAATGATTCGAGGTTATGGCTGACAAATATCGTACAGCTGAACACTCCCATGCTTCGTAGAACATACTAGCTACTAAGTAGGTATACTAAGTATAGCCTACTCCCCCCTCCCACTTCAAATATTAACCCCCCAAGGTTTGCACTCAACCACAGCTCTTATTCATCATATAAATAACTACCTCTCTACCATATTCACATTCAAAAACCTAAAACCCAAATCACAGCAAAACCCAAAACCCAAAACCGAAAACCAGAAATTTAGCAAGATGACTATTCCCCAGTCCTTCAAAGCTGCCGTCGTGCCGGAGCCTGGCGCTCAGCACGTTGTCCAGGACCGTTCATTGGCGCCCCTGGCAGCAGGCGAGGTTGGTATTAAGATCACGGCAACGGCCATCAACCCGGTTGACTGGAAGATGAGAGACTACAAGGTCTTCATCAAGGACTACCCCGCCATCATTGGCTCCGACGCGGCCGGCGAGATCGCTGCTGTGGGTCCAGATGTGAAGGACTTCAGCGTTGGCGACCGCGTCTTCTTCCAGGGCATCATCGGCAACTACGACTCTTCAACCTTCCAGCAGTACTGCAAGATGCCCGCCACCCTCGTGGCCAAGACCCCCAAGAACATCACGGACGACGAGGCCGCTGGCATCAGTCTCGCCACCTTCGCGTATGTGACGGGGTGCCACGACAAGACCGGCCACGGTCTGAAGGCCCCATGGGACGAGGGAGGAGAGCAGGCGGGCAAGGGCAAGGCGATCGTTATCCTCGGTGGCAGCTCGTCGGTGGGCCAGTATGCCATCCAGATGGCAAAGATCTCAGGCTTCGAGAAGATCGTCACGAACTCGAGCGCTAAGCACCACGATCACCTGAAGGCGCTGGGGGCAGACGTCGTTCTGGACCGCTCCACGCAGAACAGCCCCGAAGACTTCAAGGCTGCTGTCGGCAGTCTTCCTCTGGCCTTCGTGTTCGACACCATCTCCGAGAAGGAAACCCAGATCCAGGGCATGAAGATCCTCGCTGCTACCAAGACGGAGAACAGCGAGGTGGTCGTTCTCCTGGGAATCGATGCAGATGCCGCTGAGCTGGGCAAGTCCGAGGAGCTCAAGGCGGTCGTGAAGCCTGTCCTCGGGCTCGGCAGCAACCCTTCGCTGCGGTACCTGAGCGAGCCTCTGATGAAGCACCTCGGTGGAGAGGATGGGTGGATCGCAAAGGGTCGGTTTGTGCCCAACAGGCCTGTCGTTGTGGACGGTGGTCTGAAGAGCATCGAGGCTGCGCTTACCAAGAACAAGAAGGGTGTCTCTGGAGAGAAGGTCGTCATCCGCCCCTTCGACAGCTAAGCCTCTCATAATTGGCGGTCATGTTTACCTTGCGGTTCACTGTGGTGAATCAGTTGCTCAAGTAGTCTAGCACAAGCATCCATGCTGCAAGCATTTCCAAGGCTGTTTCCAAGACCCAGAATCAAGAAGCTATATGAATTCATGTAATAACTTACGTTCTGTGCGACAGCTGAACTCGATACCTACCTACATAAGTAGAGAGACAGACGGCCTACATGTATCCTACGTGTATCCTTAAACTGCTTCGACATTACTCACCTAGCTAACCACTGCATACCCTCAACCTGTAGCGCTATAATCACCTCTATATTTCATCACTACAATCGAGAGCTGTAAGTTTTCGCGGCTGGCAGGGAGATAGATACATGCATGTAACGGCGTTTTGGGGTTGACATGCATGTGGTTTTTGGGGGGGGGGGTGTGGTTGCTCCGCCATTCGCGGGGGTTAGGGGCAACGTAGACCTCGGCACAATTGGCCTGATAGCTTCATGTGCAGGTAAGCCCCTCCCCTTGAGGACTGGGCCATGTGGCCTGAGGTTAGAAGGCTGAGTACTTAGGCATGTTGATAAGGTGGTTGAGTCACGGTGTGTTAATGCGACATGAAGGTCTTGTGCGCTGTTACGATTGATTTCTGTAAGTAAGTGACCTCAGGGATGATGTGTGCTGAGGCCAATCAATATCTCACCTTTTCAGATCTGCAATGGCCTCACTTCTGCCTAAACTGAGCTGTTTGGTCAAGACATGAAGACACCTGTGATAGGTGTTTCAGGTTGGCTTTGACTGCCTACTTACCTAGGTAGTAGTTGTAGACTGTACAAGTATATCTCAGTTACTGACCTGACCGCACGTGTGTGTACTTACGTGTAGATTGTCAGCGTAGGGAAGTGTGGGCAATGCGGGGTAGACTTAGATGTACTGCCTGAGCGTACACGGCGGTATCAATGTTACCTACTCAGGACTTGAGTAAGTGTCTCAAAGACTGAACAAGTACCCAAGTACTCAGCTTGCCAATGAACTGATCGATGGCAGCCATCTAGAATTCAAAATTTTCACTCGAACGTTGTCAAATATTGACTGGCATCTTTCAAGCCCGGACACGTATGTATAGCTGTATGTATGCTCTGGAACTAGACATGCAGGTTGGCGACACTGCCCAGCGGCTTGTAGGCAACAGTGGGCGCCTGGCGTTGGCTACCTCAGGCCTTCCAAGGCTTACACACAAACACATAAGACCCAACCATGACCCAAAGAGGTGTTGTCTGACGACGTTGAAAAAAGCCCACTCCTTCGCTCACTCACTCACTCACATACTTCTCTCGTCTCAGTGAAACCCCCTCTCCACCCTTTCGAGGAATAGGAACGTACAGTACAGGCTGAACGGAATAAGACCTTCCTTACTTTCCATCACGGCATGGCCTCGAAACTGCTCTCGATCCCGGCCGAGCTTCTCGCCAGCATCGCCGGCGACCTTGACATCACCGACTACGGGAACCTGCGCCTGAGCTGCAAGCAGGTTGAAGAGCTCACATTCCCTTACTTCGCAAAGAAGTTCTTCAGCAGGAGGAAATTCTTCCGCGGCTACTTGAGCCTCAGCACATTATTAACCATCTCGGAATCTCGCTTCAGCCCCTATCTCGAGACTGTGATCCTCAGCACAGTACTTCTCGAGAATGACCCACCTAGCGGATCAGACAGCGTCTTCAAAGAGGCCTTCATCCAAGCTCATGCCGAGCAGACGAGCATCCTGGCATCCGGATGGGACAGAGATATGCTCGTCGCCGCCTTTGAGAACCTGCCTAATCTCAGGGGCATAGCCGCTGAGGCATTCGATGACTGTGAAAACTGGGACTTCGACGCCGCACAGTTCAACTCCGATGTCGACGGCGGGTATGGCCTGAAAACCCTGTTGCGCAACTTACGCTTTGAGCAAGGGAGGCCACCACGCCAGATTGGTGCAACGCATCAGTGGGTGGTCACTGTCCAGACGATCCTGGCCGCCGCGGCCAAGGCAAAAGTGCGGCCAAAATCGCTCTGTATCGGTGGGAGGAAGGCAGACGGAAGTTACCACACAACCAACATCATTGGCGTGGATGACGACGCGTTCAATATCCCGTCCTTCATGCGGCCAATGATGCTGCCGGTGATCGAGGAGCTTGAGGAGCTCGATCTCCATGTGCACAACAGGTACATCTATCCGCCACCAGATGATCCTGCGTGTTGTAGGACCAGTCACCTCAGGGAGTTCCTTGGCCTCCCAAGGAAACTCCAAAAATTAAGGATCCATCGGCTCTTGGGCGGTGACCTGATATTGGATCCATCCGATCAGGGTGATGACTTTTGGACCTGGATAGGGCAGGATCACAAAGGCAAGGACAAGGCTCCGGCTGGGCAGCAAGGTGCACATGGGTCCGGACCATCAGGCTCGAATGCATTGGTATCACCGGCCCCCGTGGGCTTCCCCCATCTCCAAGAGCTTGAGCTCGGAGCTCAGGATATCCAACTGGAGGATCTCATGCGCCTGTTGAAGAAGGTGTCGCCGACACTCCGAAAGGTCTCGCTGCAAGGCATCATCCTGCGAGACCGCCACGTTGACCACTCCGAGGATTTCGACGACGTCGTGAAGACCGAAGTCGAGCTGTGGGCTAGTTTCTGCGGCAAGCTCGCCGCGCTGCCGTGCGAGGACCTGTATGAGGTCAACATCAGCGGCCTCGGGGACGTGGGTACTTGGCACCTGCGGCAGTTCGGCGAGACGTTCACACAGCCGGACTCGGTGTACTTCAAGGTGTTGAGAATCTCGGGTGAAGACACGTACACGGCTCAGGCGGACTTCTCCTACAAGGGGCCCAATGTCAGGAACGCCTTGAGGCAGCTGGCGGACGATTTGCGAGCTGCGATGAGGGACGGGAGGCATGTGTTCAATGCCGAACCTGCGCAGAGGAGATATAGTTTCTAGTCACGTGCGATCGCAGAACATGAAACGAATTACATCTATTGCAGCAGATAGCCTGGACGATATGTGGGAACACCATGGGATTTGCTCAACTGTCAAGTGGTGAAAGACTTGAAAGATCTGTAGACTACCTAGGTAATGAATCTGGGTATCATACTGTAGAACACACAAAACCAAGGCTGGTCTCAGATGCTATGGCTTGGAGAGACCACAAACTCACGACTTGATATCTGATCAGCTCTCGCAGGTGGCGGCTTCATATTTAGGGCTATGCCAACTTACATGTATGAGAACATTGTATGCCACAGTGACTGATATTCTAGTAATTGCGTAATTATCATTTATAATTTAATATGTCGTATGTAGTCTATCTCATTGGACGCCACCTGGAGTAGAGGTTCCTGACCGGAACACAATCTTGCATCACCTCATAAGGGACCACTCAAGTCCTTACCACCTCACGCAATCGGGGCAATGACCAGAATATTCCCACCCTTTCCTTGCTGAATCCCAGCCCTTGAAACGGACGTCCTCTTCGCCAGATGCTGTTCATGATGCTCCTTGGCCCTATCCACCATGTGCTTCACATGCATGCCCAGTACGTTCCTCGCCTGTCTCAACCCGCCGTGGGAAAAGTCCGACGACGGCATCGCGACCGCGGCGCCGATGGCGGTCGCAGATGAAGCGGCGGCCCCCGTCACGCCGCCCTGTGGTGGCGACGACGACCTCGGCGACGGGCATCGCTTTGGCGGCGGCGGGAACTCCCCGGGCATGTGTGTCTGCGAGTCCGGCTGGATCTCCCCAGTACTGGACGCCGCGCGTGGGGGCAATGGTGGGGGAGAAGCGGCCTTGTCGCTGTCGGGGACAACCTGGTGCTGCTGCTCCTCCTCCTCCGCTGCCTTCTCCTCCTCCACTTCCTCGGTGGCATCGTTGTCCCGGCTTGCTTCACCGTCTGCACGTGGTGTTTGTGCCGCATCACCTGTGACGTCCTGTGCCGAAGCCCTGTCGGCCTCGACTCCACTCCTTGACCCGGCACGTGGCTTCTCCGGCGGCGGCGGTACCCTTGCACTCTCGTCGTAGGCGGGGGGACACTCTGGCTCCGTGGAGTAGTCCTCCTGTTCTGGCGCTTCCGCCTGCGACAGGGGGGACTGGAGCAGGCCGGCCGTGCTACTTGGTGGCAGTGGGAGGGCATGCTCCTCCTGCTCGATCTTCACTTTCGGCGGGACTGGAGGAGAGGAGCATCGCTGCAGGGGGGATTCTCGCCCGGTGGCTGGCGATACGGGAGAGACAGAGTGCGACGGCTCGCTCTGCTTCCTGACATGGAGGGGGGCAACGCTGAGGGCGGTGAAGTAGCCCTCGATCTCGCTTGCTATCACCGAGGCCCTTGGGTCTGGTGGTGTTGTCGATGGCGAGTATGCCTTGTAGATGGGCTTTGGTGCCTGCTGGCCTGTGGCCGCTGGTGTTTGAGAGCGCAGGTTCTCGCTGCTCTTCCGCATGTGGTCCTTGTAGTGGGCGTGGCCTGCACCGGGCCGGAGGACGGTTGGATGCCGCAGGGGTGATGTGTGGCCGCCTGGTACCAGAGTCGATGGGTGTCGTTCTGGCTTTGTGTCTGGCTTCTCTATAGTGCAGAAGAGCTCTGAGTCGGGCTGGGCGATGGCGGTAGCCATAATTGTGACACCTGAAGGGAGTATAAAGAGAGAAAAATGTTTGAGAAGATTTGAGTCAGAGTATGGTAAGATTTAGTGAGTTCAGATGATATTGTATCAGGTATTTGGGGTTGAAGCTATAAACAATGTTGACGATATGGGGGCCTTTGGCTGGTGGCTAAATAGTGCAGCTGAGCAGACTGTTTAGAGGGGACTGAGCGGCTATCAGCATGATGGAAGAGCTGAAAGACACAGCTAAGATCCACTATTACAGGCTGTAGGTGGCAATCGACGGTTGCCTCAGTGGGCTGGTAGGATGCCCAATGCGGTATCAGGGGTAAGAATCCTGGAATCTGACGGTGAAGGAGGGCGTATGTGGGCCCAGTCCGGGGTAAACAGACACAGCCACGGCGGCGCAGCGCGACAGGAAGGGGAGGGATTCGACAATGACAGCTGAACGGGCCGGCGACCTCACAGATGTTCCCAAGGGTTGTCTATCTTATCATCGATGTTCTTTCTCGCTTCGTATTTCTGTTGATGTCAAAGAAATGGCCCCATTGCACCCACTGCACGCTCATGTCCCATGGTTCAACTATCTAGCAGCGGATGCATGATGGCCTCGGAACCATGGATACACCATTATCCAGGTAAGTTCATACCCCTGAGACCCCGGAATCAGCCACCAGCGCTCCCCCCCCCCACAACTGGCCAATATATGCTATGATGAGAATGCCTAGGTATGTTGAGAGTTGTAAAGAGAGCCTTGAGAACCACTAGCCACACCTCAATTAAACTCAATGTTCATTCATCAATAAATGCTTTACCCACATCCTGAAAATCCACAATTGCCAGGCAACACTATAAAGTGAAGTTGAACATAATTCCATTTTCAAGTACCAATGAAAATGAAAAATAAAAGTCCGATGAGGTATTTATAGTTTTCAGATGCGAATTTACCAGCATGGTTATATCTGTGCCGAAGGCTACAACATTTTTGAGGCAATTTAACCAAGTCCGTGGAGGCCTTGCGCTGGTCTCCTCTTGGCTCTGCCCTGAGGCTTGAAAATCTCCGTAGTGGATTATTAGAGACACCACTGTACTTCTGACGAGCTTCTGACTTTTGAATAGCTGGTCGTGTTCTCCGTACCACTCAATGGTCTCCCTGATCTCCAATGCTCGCAGGCAAGTATGTCTGCGTGGGCTCTTCAATACTTACTTATGTAGTACCTCTGTGTCGATGCCAGACCTAATAGTTGGATGCCAACGATCAAGTTTCTTGCCAAAGAGAAACAGGTCTCATCAGAGATAAATTATATTATCCAGCGGTGCAAAACCCCATAAAAGTAGGTATGTATTCATAGAGATTGAGAGTGGTATGTATATACCTCCACCTAGTCTTTCTTAGGAAGCAAGTATTCATGTAGAATGGTCCAGTCCCACCGGTGAATGGTCAGAGGGTAGCCGATGCGATTTGGAAGTTTGACATGCGCATGTGGGCCACTGCCTACATAAAGTAAGTACCCTAGGGTAATGTTGTTGATATTGAGCCACAGGCTGCCAACAGTGAAAGACCGAGCCCCGGGCGACCATGACTCCACCTCCGAATGCTTGATCAAGAGATATAATTAAACATCTTGGCCCCTGCCCCAAGAATTTTTGCAAATTGATATCCCTTGGATTAGCTCGGCCCAAGTCTGTGGCAGTCCTAGATTGACATTTCTACAGTATTTGACCAACGTGTGCGTCTCGATGACATCCTGAGATCCGCTCAACATCTTTGATTTGAAGTCAAAGCCTTACTTATGTATTCTGCAGGAATATCTCCCCCTTCCCTTCCTCAAGTACCAGGTCCCAAGCTTGATCCCTTTACCCCTACTGCTCGTGCCGAGATCAAGTTCGTTAGGGCTCTTGGTGGCCAAGACGACAAAGAGGCTCACGTCTGGGAGGTTGAACTGAATGGGAGAGCCTACGCCCTCAACTTGGAGATGGTCCAGATGTCTGGAAGCCCTCATTTATTACATGAGTAGCCGGACACCCAGGAGACCTAATAAATCTTCAGAGACCAAGGTCAAGATTGCAGCTAATATGGAGTACCCAGTTCAGTTTAACACGTGGGAGGATTTTCGAAGCGCTCCAGCAAGATGCCTTGAACGTCCCCTCCAGGGCTCGCAAAGCCTCGGCTCTACACTGACTATTTCGACACGTTCAACTGCGAGTGTCGCGTCTACGGTCGGCTCAAGCAAGAAAAGTGCGAAGACCTCGCTATCCGGGCACACGGCTACCTGACTATCTTCCCCCAGCAGGAAGCAAACATAACCAAAAGGATCACTGGCCAGGACTTTGAGCCAGACGACGCGGAGACGCCACATATGTAAGCAGCGAGAACCTCTGGGGCCGGTACGAGCAGTACTGCGGACAGCCTATTAGGGCTATAGTTAAGGACCTCATAGATGACGGCAAGGGGAGGGGCGCAAAGCCTCTCGAGGCCGCGCCAATCCCGCGCCTGTGGGAAGACCTGGAGCGGCTGTACTCACTAGGGACACTCGTCCGGGATATCCATATCGGCAACTATCTGCATGGGAAGTCCGTTGATTTCGGCCACTCCTGGACTATGTATCACCCATGCCTCGATCAGATATCGCCGCATACTATCAGGATGTTGAGGATACAAGACCCGTATGCTTGATGCTTGGGAGAATCGGCGTCGAGACGTTGAGTTGGGAGAGCTCAATGACCATAGATGCAGACATCTGAATATTCCGGGCTCTAGCCTCCTATAGGATACTCATCAACTTTGGGCTCAGCGTATCCAGAGCTCTGGAGTTACTGTGGTGTCGACACTTTACTCTGTATCTCAAGTCACCGACGCAGTTAGTATCATGGTTACCTAGTATATAATCTTTCAACAGCAGACTCGCTGAACAGTATGTATACTGGGACTCATCGTGGCTCCTTCGATCTTCGGGTCCATCTCCCAGAAAATGGCTACATAATACCTTGCCCCGGTCCTTTCAGATTTGCCATGCCTGAGGTCAGTCGTCTGGTCACTGGAGCCAGGTCTTATCCTACAAAATCTACTCAGAGTGTGAGTACCTATAGTCGCACCAAACCGGGTGTGCGATGTCAGTATCTTCACGCTGGTGATGCGTGCCAAACTATGGCCACTGTGTATGCTCAAGCTGGTACTGAGAAGGCTGCCGAGATCATCAAGTTTGTTCAGTGATGCAGCTAAAATTCCAACCCCTCTCATTCTTCGATAACGAGGTAGCTCTAGAGAAGGTGAATCCCACGTCGTCTACCTACATGTACCCTAGGCTACATGCTAGACTGTCGCGTACATAGTAGACTCTCACTCTGTCGATCAGATGAAGTCGAAATAAACGACGCCTCGCAAGAAAACGCCACTTTGAAAGATCCGTGCACACCCCTGTCCGGGTGCCTGCGCCACACTCGCCACAGAGGGGCCCACTTCGAGGACTAAACGTTCCGGCGCCGGCTAACATGGAAGAGCGCATCAGCGTCACTCATAGTCTTTTAATCAATTAAATCTTCCCAGTTCGTCCCCATTTCCACTTCCACTTCCACTTCCAGTTTCTCAGCCATGGCATGACAGCACCGATCACACAATGCCCTGTACAACTTCATTCCTCATCCTCCTCCTCGTCTGCCTCGTACTCTTTGCTAGCCCAGCGTCAGCATTTGGCGCAGGCGAGGTGCCCGCAGGCAGCGAGTTCAAGGGCTTTGTGTGGCGTCATGGTGACCTTGCCGAGGTCCTTAAATATCTTCCCAGTAGTTTCATCACCGGCTACAGATTCACGAAATTGCAGCGCAAACAGATCTACTTTGGCAACTGGCTGCGCGACTTTTCTCAGGTCATCGACACAACATGTCTCGAGAATGTCCCCGAGCCCATCCTGCGCGCTATCGTGTCAGTCATGGCCTTCATGGAGTTTGGCTTTGCCACGGACGAGTTTGACGTCACGAGGGACCGCCTTGGGTGTTATACTCATGTCGAGCACATTGATAATCCGAGAGGATATGCGGACAATGCCAAGGAGGTCGACTCGCGCCTGCGAGGTCCGGTCGATCCGAGGGAGCTGGAGATTGACCCCGACACCGGCATGAAGAATTACATTGCCAACACTGGCCATGGCTGGGAAACCGCCTCTGACTACCTGCGCAAGCAGCTCTTATTGTGCATCGACTATGGTCGCAAGGGAAGGCGCAAGCATGGCGCTGCTGCGAGGAAAGAGTCATTTCATCGTCTCGGCGCGGCCTTGCACACGCTGGAAGACTTCTCGGCCCACAGTAATTTCATCGAGTTGTGCTTGCACGAGCTTGGCGAAGACAGTGTGTTCACCTTTGTTGGAGACGAGTGCCAGGTCGAGATCCCGAACGGCAAGAGGAAGGGCAAGATGGTTGCGCCCATTGTCACTGGCACCTTTGGCATGTTGGACATCTTCCATTCATTACTCGGGGAGGCGGATGATAAGGCGGTCCTACAGTCCAAGGGCACCCTCGGCGAACTCGAAAACGTGAGTCCTGATTCTGTCCTTGCGAGTCAATCTGCTTTGGGCCTGGGACTAACGCGAAGGAACAGAAGCTCAATTATGGCAGTGTTGCGTTCGAGCAGTTGTTCCAGCTTATCAAGGCTGGCGTTGAACAACTCAGCAAAGTTCATGCCGATGCCGATCCTATTTTGAGGCAACTACAAACCGTTGGGGATATTTTCAAGAAGTATGCCCCAAGCGACAACGAGCCCACAAAGTCAAACAGTGTGACAGACGCCAATATGTTGTGGAAGACTATTGAGCCGGTCATCTACCTCCACGACATCGTGTCCAAATATCTACAAGAGGACCAAGAAGACGCAGAAGAGTCGACCCAAGACTATACGCATGGCCAGCTCGGGGAGTACACCAATCAGCTCGTCTTCAAGTATCTAGCCGTTATGATTGAATCTTCTGTAAAGGAGTTACGGAATGCAGTCAAGGCCGCTAAGGAGAAAGTTGACGAGGAAGCGGCCAAGTCAATATCTGCCGAAATTTTCCCAGAAGGCTCCTCAGCATCCGACCCGAGCCATTCCGATCTATCCAAGGACCACTTCACCAACGTTCTCAACCAGCCCGCCGGTCTCGTCGGCACTATCACGACCAATTGGACCACACAGCAAATCGTCAAGTGTTGGGACGACCCGGACATTGATGCAGAGCTCGTTGTCGATAATATACTCACTATTCTGCATCATCCGGCCTTCCCGGACAGCAAGACGCCCATTCAGCAGTATATGTTCGACACCGTCAAAGCCTGGTGGGAGGGCCAACCACCTGAGGAGAAAGAACGGCTGCGCTCCAAACTCACAAAGGACAGCGTACAACAGCGGAACCATGAGGACCATACCTTGACTGCGAAAGACTTCGACGGGAAACAAAACGGGCCGGCTAGTTTCCCGGGGGCCTGGCCCAAGGTACGACAGCCCCCAAAGAAGGCGTCGCTCCTCAGAGCGGCCATGAACGACGCGATTGCGGATTTTAACTGGGCCCTACGAATCGTCCAAAAGGCGCGGGGTGACCCCAATGGTGCAGTCAAGGACGTGTGGAATGCGTCGGGATATTTCATCCACAACCTCATACTTCTGTGGGTTGCGGTGATCTATCGCATTGCGTGTGCCGTCATGTGGTTCATTTCGAAGCTTTTCTGGCCGTTCCGAGAAGGGCTTCGCCATGTCAGAAAGGCACATGTAGTTCCAGCCAAGGCCTCATGATTGTCTGAAATAGATAAATGCCGTGGATCGTATCGCAAAGATTCTTGTTGTATTGTGCGTAACCAGGAAAGGGAACATCTCGTCGGCTGGTCTTGATTGGTTGGCGTTGACTTATAATTACATATTTCGTACCATGCACTGCATACCAAGACACCTGCTGGATCAGCATCAAAAGTATATAATCGAAACATACTTCAATAGTTCCTGCTGATGTCTGAACCAGGCTGCATAATTTTCATGACGATACGGGGCTAGTCTGGTAACAGCAACTAATTACCTATACCACGGTTGTGCAGCCATGGCGGTTACGAAGCCATGGCGGTTGCTCGGGGCAACCGGTTCCGGACTCTCTACCAGACACACATTTAGTAGTTATACACACGCAAAGAAGGACCCAAATACGAAGGAACTTGGTACCCGAACAGCGACTAATTAGAGGCGCGTTATCCTAACCTTCAGCCTCAAATGTGTAAGTTCAACGGCGCAACTATAAGCACCTACTATTATTAGCGTAACGAATAACCTTCGAGCTAACTAAATTAGTAGCCGTTCAGGTTGTGAACGTGCAGGTCTCAAAGTTAGTCTAAATAGGGGACCTTCCTAATTCTTGCAGCTTATACCTTCGATATCATGCATCACATGCATTATGCAAGACCCTGAATTCTGTTGTCTCGACTTGGTTCTCGTAATCATCGTACAGAATCATCCTCACGTGTCTTTGCATGGGTGCTCCCGCAATTTACCAAAACCCAATATATACACCTTATGCGCCTTTGGCAAATAATTACTTGCGCACTTTCGCACGTGTGGTCTTCTACTTCTGTAGGTGGATCAACCGACGGGGCTGCTCTCCCAGATGCCCACCAAGTGAGGGTCAACCGGTCAGCCAGCCACGTCACAAGGTCCAATATTGCCATCATACAGCGGGCTGAGTGATGCCACCCCCTCAAGCTGTTGCCAAGACGCCGTCGATCTGGTCCTTGGATCGTATTGATGCATTGAAGTTAAAAAGTATGTCGCTACTGTTTAGTATGGCGTGAGGAACTGACATCGGGACACCCGAAAAGGGGGCGTTGTTCGAGAACGTTTATGGTACCCGGGCAGTGAGGCCTAGATCAATGATGTTATGTTTGAGCGGGGGGTATTTATTATATAAACCCGACCTTGCCCATCTCTGCTTCAAGGTCCTCTCAACACATCCTCTCTCATTGTCTTATTCTCATCAGTCTCAGCCTGCACTTGGACAAAACCTGCAAGATGAAGTATCTTCTGGCATTTCTCACCACCATCACGGCGGCCTTCGCGGCCGACCGTTCGTTCGCCCCTTCTGGGTGCATCACTGTCGGCTCGGGAGGCCGTTTCAGCACGATCCAGTCTGCCGTGGATTCGCTATCAACGTCATCCAGCAGTGCACAATGCATCTTCATCCAGCCGGGGACCTACTCCGAGCAAGTCCTCGTATCCGCCCGCAAGGCCCAGTTGACCATATACGGGTGCACCCAAGACACCTCGAGCTACGAGGCCAACCAAGTCACCATCACCGGCTCGCTGAGCCAGGCCGATGGGCTATCCAATGACGAAACGGCCACGCTGCGGGTCAAGGCAACCAACTTCAAGATGTACAACGTCAACGTGGCCAACACGTACGGCAAGGGCAGCCAGGCTGTCGCGCTCTCTGCCTATGCGGACTCGGGCTACTATGCGTGCGCCTTCACGGGTTACCAAGACACGTTGCTGGCACAGACGGGCAATCAGGTGTACTCAGGATGCATGATCTCGGGTGTCACGGATTTCATCTTCGGGCAGAACGCGCCGGCGTGGTTTGAAAAGTGTGATATCAGGGTACTGTCTGCCAAGATGGGCTATATTACTGGTAAGCGGGCATCGCATTCCTATATTTCTTGTGTCCCCGAGTACAATACGACGACCTGGGAGTGGGAAACTAACAATCGGCGTCATTCACAGCCAATGGCCGCTCGAGCGCGTCCGGCCCATCTTACTACGTCTTCAACAAGTGCGACATCGCGGCCGCGAGCGACAGTAGTGTTGAAGACGGGGCATTCTACCTGGGCAGGCCGTGGGGCGAGTTCGCTCGCGTGGTTTTCCAGCGTACTCGCATGAGTGAGGTCATTAACGGCGCAGGGTGGCGCCCCTGGAACGATGGCGACGACCGGACTGACAATGTCCTGTTTGGCGAGTACAAGAACAAGGGCAATGGAGCCTCGGGCCAGCGCGCCAGCTTTGCTACTACTCTGGACTCTGCCGTTTCTATCAAGGACGTCCTGGGCAGCAGCTATTCGAAGGCGGGCTATTACGATTCCTCTTACATGTGAGGGGGGTATGACTTTCTTGAAGTCGTGACTATGATTTCATCACGGATGAACATGGACATCAACATGGCTTATGATCACTTTCAGGTGCTTCTGGGCTCATGCTGTGCTAGCAGCTACCTAGGTAGAACTAGATACTAAAATTGTGTAACGATGGGGACTATTCTATAATCACCCTGCTTTACGTAGGAGCTGTAACTACCCCATGGGTTGATATATGGCTTAATACCTGGAAATGGCTAAACGTGTGTACGTGAATATGTGGATCTCAAATCTGTGCCACTCATTCCTAACTATCTGTACTTAGTACTTTCCAAGGCCATAAGTGCAATCCTTGAGGGAAACGTTCGAATCGAGTAGCAACATACATGCCTTGTACACACATTCACAAATAGATAGTTCAGTCGCCAAGGCTACTTCTTGGACTTTCCAGGCAAGCAATATGCATGGCCCAAGCAGAATAAATAGTGATTGACACGAGAAAATCCGGAGTTGGTGAGAGTTCAAGTTACAATGATCACAGTCCTCCACATGGGCTATAATTCCTTTGGAACCAGTAGCTACCTAAGTCAGTATTCGAAACCTGCAACGAAATAATGGCCGCAATCAGTACTTGACGGGCTCAAGCGCGTATAAGTCATCCAGACATAGGCTCCCCGTGACCCAATCGCCTGGATATTCATTGACGTCTTTAGCTGTTCCAAGTCCACCCCGGCCCCTTCGTCGTCAAAGATTCAACGCCGGCCAGCATGAGGTGTATTTCACATATCTCCAAGTCCTCACCCAAACAAACCCTCATTCCCCTGACATTGAATACATTGAGGTACCATCTCTGTCGTTCGGTGTTATCCTGCAGCCACTGCTGAGACAAGGCGGCGGATTGGTCGAATTCTCCATACGTTTCCACAATGCCTAGGCGTTAGTACGCCTGAGATGCCATTGGTTCTGCGTGTTGTGGAATAGGGGCAATGGACCACGTTGAGCATGTCCGTGGATCCCACACTCTAGCGAAGTTGCAGACCAAGCGGTTTCCTTCAGTAAAGTTCTCGGTTGGATGAGGTTGGACGGCAATGATCACCATCCATCATCTGTTAGCTATATTGTGACGATGATTCTTGTGAAGTCCGAAAAGTAAATTATAACATTGTGTTCAATGTTTTACATGAAGTGGTTCAGAGGGCGCCGATGACGACCCTCGGGGACGATGTCGGTGCCGAAACCGGGCACTGTTCTTGTGCTGCTGCGCGTGACGTCACAGCTTTGTAGATCTACCAGGAACAAGATGTCCCACATCATCGACCAACTTCCCACTTCTCGGTGCTGAGTATAGATCAATGGGATGAATGAGTGCTGTCCGCCATTGAATGCACTCTACACGTTTTGCAGCAATGACCTCGGCCCCAAGACAGGAATGACTTCTTGAGTCTCGTCCATGCAGCCAGCCATCATGAGCTGCGCATTCCGTCGTGTACCTTGCCAATTGGCCAGGTTATCCAGGCCTCTTTCTCCCACGGTCTTGTCCTCAGCCACGGGCTCAATACGCATGAAATGGACACCCAGAACAGCACCTCTCCACGGATTTACGACTGGGTCTGTTCGGGGATTCAATAGCTCTCCAACAACACGGGAGGAGAGTGGCGACACGAAAGCACGAAAGTTGAGCCAGAAGGGCCTGGACGAGGAAGAGCAGGAAGTCAGGGTAAGGCAGAAGCAGGTCAAGAGGCCATGGCTCCGCGAAGACGCAGACAAACCTCCTGCCGAGCAAGAACCGACAAATGGTGGAACCAAAGGCAAGTCACCCAGCAGAACATGACCATTTTCTACCATACGAGCACCAGCTGACCAGCGGTCTCGGACATAGGCAAACTCCTGACGACGCCCACTCGACTCCTTAAACTGATCCTTCCCCTTCCAATCCGCGTTGAGAAGGACAAGGACAACAACGACACGAGCACAGGAGACTACGGTCGCGCGAGATCAAGCAATGATACCATCCAGCCCCTCGCGCTCCTCGTCCATCCCCAGCAACCCCTATCCTACGTCGAGCGTCTCATCCAAGCCGAACTACCACCCGTGGTCGAGAACGGCAAGGAGAAGATACCCAACATCTACTTCCGCGCCGAAGACTCCGCCACGTCTGAGAACCGACCCACCACCCGCGACGAAGCCCGTGCTGCAGACAAGAAAGAAACCCAGTCCGGAGACAAAAATCCCCACGTCGCCAGTTACTCGGGTCTTGGTCATGAGGCCAAAGAGGACAAGGAGGAAAGCAAGTCCTGGGTGCGGTGGAGCAGCTCGACAGAGATGGGCGACTTCATCAGGGATGCTGCTAGGGGCAGGGAGTTTGCGATCGAGGTCGAGGGGTACAACTTCGAGATGCGCGTCTCTGTGCCGAGCTTCAACGACCGGACCTACTACATGCGCATGCGGCTCCGCCGCATGTCCCGGCACATCGACCAGCTTGCGACCATGAAGAAGGAGTGCGACGAGCTGGCATACAAGTCGGCGCACCGGCTTGCCCAGGGAGGGTTCTGCCTGATGGCGGGCTGGTGGGGCGTCGTGTACTATGTGACGTTCGAGACGGAGATGGGCTGGGATCTGGTTGAGCCCGTGACGTACCTGGTTGGGCTGACGACCATCATGGGAGGTTATCTGTGGTTCTTGTATATCAGCCGCGATCTCTCGTACAAGGCGGCGATGAACGTCACCGTTAGCAAGAGGCAAAACGCGCTGTACGAAGGCAAGGGTTTCGACATACACCGCTGGGAGCAGGTCATGCAAGAAGCGAATGCCCTGCGCAGGGAGATCAAGACGATTGCAGGGGAATATGACGTGGACTGGGATGAGATGAAGGACCTGTCATACTCGAAGCAGGTGAAGAAAGCGCTGGAGAACGATAGGAATAAGCGGGGAGCCAACGACGATGACGACGAGAAGGAGGAAGAGGCGGAGGAGGATGAGGTGGAGGCCATGGAAGAGGAAAAGAGGGTCAAGAGCGAGATGGTTCAACGTGACGATGGGGGCATGAAGAACAAGAAATAAGAAGGTGCTGGTTTGGAGGCCAAGGGTTGGTGGGCATTATCGATACCATTTTGTAGAGTTTGTAAATAGAGGTGCTGGAACCATACTTCCATGTCACGACCTTGAATGCTCTGTCAATCCCACCCTGGCGTTGCTTGCTGTGTGCATTCGGTGTTGTAGTGTTGTTCTGCACGTACTTTAAGTATACCAAGCACTTGGGAAGATCAATGAATTATCGGTGTCGTCAGGTCAGTATTGAGCAGCGCAGCCATTATCCAACAACTCTGTCTCAACCATTCAACGTTCTGTTCGGTTAGACGGGACAATCCGACCAGCCTGCAGCAGAGCCTCGCCAGACACTTCCCCAAGTACCGGTACCTACTTAGGTACTTAAGTAGGATCATATAAGACTCACTGATCTCTATCATATCACTCATCGAGAGCCTCAGGCTGTGGCAGCATGGAAGCAAAAATGAAAACTGACAGCACACCAGAAGAAGAGAAAAGACCAGGCCCAAAAACGCAAAAAGAAAAAAAAATGTATATCAACGGGCCTAACCGGGGATTGAACCCCTATGAGGGTATTAGAATCATCAATTTGTAAACAGATTTGAACAGGGTGAACCTACGGGACCTCGTGCAATTTCAACAGTTAACTGTTGTCGGAAAGGTGAAAATCCGAAGCACGAATCATACCGCTAGACCATCAGGCCGTTTTAAGGTTGTGAGCGCTAGAACTTCGAGAAGCTTATACACACTGTGGCCTGGACCTTGTCGAGACTTGAGCACATTTATACTTGCTCAACCATTTTCCATTGCAGCTCTAGCATTCCTGCATGGTGAGGGGGATGTATAGGGAAATCCTGATTTTGTCTTTGTGTGAATCAAACACTGTGGGCGCCAACCAGTCTTAGCGCACCGGGGCTTGACGACTATGCATACCTACTTGGTCAGTCAAACGCTCTATAAGTAGGACGCCTCCTTCCACGGGGCGAGATAATACGGTATTGAAGGTTTCCACTTTGCTATATCATAATATAGGTCTAGCTAGATAGACTCATATGATCGTAGGCTGTTCAGCACCACATGCAGGGCTTACATGTACATACTTCCAGAGTACAGACAGAACAGTCACACTCAGGCATCTGACAACGGAAAAAAGATGTAGTCAACAAGTGATGTGGAAATATTGACGAAATAGGGTGCCAATGCGAATTCGCCCACTTTTCATTCTTCTTCAAAACCATTCTCGTCACAATCGCGTGGAGCTGGATGGTTGTGACATCTGAACACTCGACTGACCACAGAGTACATATAAGAGTGGGGGCGTTGAGTTCGATGGCTGGCTACGGGCATCTTTGATACGAAATGTAGAGTTCGGGACATGGACGTTCGACTGGTATGTTTTATGTAAGAATACTTGAAGACTCATGTGATGCATACCCTAGGGTAGACACATCTAGCCGATGGAGTTGTAGTCGCTCAAGGATATCAAGATGTCCTTGAGCTGTGCATACTATGTGGTCAAGGACGAAGTGCATGCAGTAGAGCACGAGCAGGATTCCGTCAGCTGCGTCGACCGTTCTGAGGACCTGTCGTTCTGGAGTATGTCAACCATGAAGTTGATAAAAGAGTAACATATTTCAATTATCCAGGTATCACGGCTCTTTTCATCTCAGCATGTCCATTTCCCCTATCAGCATCCTCCATCCTATTTATAAAAACCCGATTCCAATGAAGTATCCTGAACTCAGTGAACTGTAAGTACGACCCATTGGGTGCTCCGGAGCCAAAGATTCTCTCACTCCTGCTCATTCAGACTGTCCGGCGAGCTCTATTCCTTCTTCAGAAGGGTGAAGTACCGGCGCTCATTCGAGTTTGCCTCGTTGATTGCCAGACCCGGGGCCACGCGTAACGTCTTGGACAGCCTCTTGCCGATATATGTATAGTTGGTTCCATGATATGAAGCAACGGCCTCAGGTGGCTTATGATTATTCTGGACAGTTATTGCACTATAGCTGGGGTGTTGATACTCAAAGCCCTCGAGTCGCTGAGGCTTCCCAGGTTGATGGCCACCGCAGTGATGTGGCTCAACCAAGTATCCTGATTCCTGATATATATCAGTACTAGATAACCTTGAGACGCGGCATTATCACTCTCAAATGCCCACCTTCTCTAGACGACGAATGAGGGCATGCTCACGAGAAGGGGCAGATCACTTTTGGAGGTCTCAGTGGCGATGTTCCGGACACACTCATGCACAGAAGCAAGACTGGTTAGGTCAAGTTGACGGACTGAAGTATGGGCTTGCTGAGGATAACCGGCGAGGACGCTGCGCACTGCTTTAGTGTTCGGGTCCTCATCTGAGACGTTACGCACGGCCAGCACCAGAGTATATCCAATAGAATGGGCCAAAAGGTGACGGACGGCATTAATAGCTAGCGAGGAGTGGCATGCTGTGTACTTAAGTATGGAAGGCTGGCTGACTTTAGTTTTCAGTGGTCATCATCAAATCATATACATACTTAAGTAAGCAGCCTTAAGAGACCTCCAGATGCTCCGTGGTTCTTGCTACCACCCGAGGGAGTATCACTCCCAAGACGATCGGTGTTGACACGTCCCAAATAGACTTCAGAGATGGCCTGAGTGAAGTTTCTTAGGTTCTCATCGGTAAAATCAAGCAGAGATGATGTTGAAAACCTCCAATTGCCCACCCCCCCCCCCAAACTCTAACTACACACAGGGGCGAATGGGGAATCAAAAGGAAACTAGACAACACCGGGTACTCGCTGCTCGTAGTACTATTTATATTCAGCCGTCAGTGGCTTGTCCCACGCAGAGTGGACGGGATGCCAATTTTGCCACTGCGAATGGTCGTGTGAGCTTGTGAGGCTTCCCAGGTGCCCATAGAGACTATATAGTAATAAATACCTAGGTCGTGCTAGGACATCCCAATTCTACTTTAGATTTCACCCACATGGTATCGAGGAGACTTTGGACAGCCACTGTATTCTGGGCGGGTCCCTGGACCAACTTAACAAAGCAGTTGACCATTGTTTATCTATGCTATCAAGGCTCTGGCTACCCTATCCAGGTACTCGGCAACAAAAGGGCTCTCTGTCCCGATCTTCGAGATATGTACCGTACACCGGCAAGGGTATGGAGACAAGAGATACCTTGGGCGATCGGAGGATCCCCGAAGCAGATCTCTGTTGTGGAACCAGCTGCACGCGTTCCCGGTGTCCACAGCGAGGCAAAGCAGCCAATACGGTGTAATACAATTGCGATCAGCTCAGCATTGGAGGGGAGACTACAAGGGCGAGCCCTGGCGATGGGACGCTGCTGACAATTGGGGACGGCCTGGTTGGGGAGCTGGTTTGGGGCTGGCCGGACTGGTAGGGGGGAGCCTGGGGAGGCTGAAGGGTGCAGATAGGAACTAGTAGGGCCTCGACCCCGCTGAACAAGCTTTTAAGCGCCGAAAACAGAGCGGCACGTGCAGGGTTATGACAGGTTCAGACCACTGAAGTTCGTTCAGAGTGCTGCTGCGGGTTCAATGTCCGTCATGGTGTGTGGGTGTGGGGGTGTGTGGGGTTGTGGCACGAGTGCCCCTCATTCATCGCATAACCCCTCATCAGTCATCACAGCTGGCTCCTTCCCTGCTTTGCTCCGCTGCTGCCCGTGAGCACTTCCTATACTGGGAAATAAGTACCTACTTCCCTACTTGGTACGAACATGAAGATTGATGCAGGTGGTCTAGACTTGGGCTTATGAGAAAGATCCATCCCGTCCTTCTTCTCTCCTCAGCACTATCACCGTCACCGTCACCGTCACCGTCACCCTCACTGTCATCATTTAGTTTTACGTCTCACTCTTCAGCAAGCCAGCAAACCAACTTGCTTCCGGAGTCGGACACGGCCCGCAAAGAGAGAACAAAACAATACAATCACGTTGACAATCAAATTCACAACCCTCCGACTTCATGTCGCTGATCTCATCGCCTTGTTATCATACTGCCACCCGCATCAGACAGACGCATATATAGAAGAGGAAGAGCAAAGACAAGACAAGATAAGACAACAATACAAACAAGGGCCACCCACCATGAAGTCCTCCATCATCCACCTGCCCGATGGCCAGACATACACCGTCCAGCCCGTCTTCGGAGGTCTCTTCTTCAAGAGCCACGAGCTCAACAAGAGCCACCCATCCTCCTTCCCCATCGGCTGGACAGTCGTCATCCACACCGACGACGACGATGTCAACGCCAACGCCAACACAAGCACCGACCATCGTGATGATGATCTTATGGCTGTCGATCATACAGCTACCACTACACACTCTTTTAGCAGTCCGACTCTTCAGAATGACAGCATCTACATCTCTTCCATATCTAACCCCTCCTCTGCCCACTTCAAGCCTTCTGCCTCCCCAACCCGCCAGATCGCCATGAAGCTGTGGATCACGCTGTACTGGTACTTCCACCAGCCGTCTCCTTCCAAGCTCCTCCCGGACACCGAGGCCTCAAGGAACACTGCCCCCGAGGGACGGCCTCGCGGGGACTGGCGCATAAACATCAAGAGGGATGGTGTGCTGAGAGGACGGAACCTGATCCCGAAGCTGGAGCGTATGGGTCTGATAGCCAGCCTGGACTCCGCTGTAGGATCCTCCCTGGACGACACGGGCGAGGAGTGGGCCAATATGTTCGTCTCTCAAAAGATGTTCTGGCAAATCCCTGGCCGCCTCTTCCTCTTCACCATACAGTCCGCCCACAAGACCTCAGGCTCCCGCCCAGTATCACCAGCCTCCTCGAGGCCCGGCAGTCCAGTCCAGGACCAACAGCACTTGAATCAGCCTCAGTCTCCCACCTTCCACCACCTCCATGCCGACCTCCCCGGTGCACCACCCCCACAGACTCTCGCATCAGCCCCCAGCTGCCCCATCAGTCCGTTCTACTCGTCTTCTCACTTGCCGACCTACTACCCGCCCAGCCCCCTGCAGTACACCTTCTCCAACAACACCCGCCATCCTGTCCGGACCAAGCCGCCGAGAATGGGCGAGGTCTTCTACACGCGGTTCATCCCAAGCGTGGGAAAATACATATCCTTCCGAGTCGCCTCGTCCTCCCCAAAGCCCGTTCCTTATCTCGGCCCCGTATCCTCCACCTCGCCCGAGAACCAGCACCTCACAACACTGTGCGACGTCATGCTGGTGCAAATGTGGCTGTCGAATCCGCGCGTCGCCAAGTTCTGGGGAGGCTATGTGCCCAATTTTCTAAACAACGCATTGACCAGTCGCCATTCTTTCCCCGCCATTGGCATGTGGGATGGTGTGCCATTTGGCTACTTTGAGCTTTACTGGGTCAAAGAGGACGTGCTGGGCCGCTATGCCAATGCCGATGACTGGGACCGTGGACTGCACGTTTTCATCGGTGAGGAGTGGGCCAGGGGACGCGTTCAAGCCTGGTTGAGTTCCTTGGTCCATTGGATGTTCTGTGCCGATAATAGGACTATGAGTATTTGCATAGAGCCGAGAGTCGACAATCAGAGGTAAGCCGTTGTGATATGGGTGATTGATTCTGAACTTCATTGAAGCTGACACTGTCACACCGTCGACAGGTTCATACAACACCTTCAAGCGGGTGGGTTCGTCAAGGAGAAGGAAATAACTTTTCCTCATAAGCAATCGTGGTTCGGCCGCCTGCGGAGAGAGAACTGGGATGGGCCATCGATGTGATGCATCTGTGAAACAAGGGACGAGAACAGCCAACGTGATGTAATGGAACTACCTGGGGAAAGCAATACACGTTACGGAAGAATACCAGTCTGCTTTGGATACAGGCTATGGTTTCAGCTCACTCTCATCATGACTAATTGATGCGTATTCAAGTATGAACCGCTTGTATCACCGCGAGGCCGCGTCCCAGACCAGACGTGCAACACCATAGTCTGTCATGTCAGGATTCACTTAGTCCGGGGGCTGTGTGAACACATAATGATGCCCGCTTTCCCATGCACCTGCCCATCGTCTGATCAAAGGCCATTCACGATGGCGCCATCAATGCGCCCTGGTCCTCCTCGCATTTCTGTCCTCGCATTTCTGTCCTCCTCGCATTTCTGTCCTCCTCGCATTTCTGTCCTCCTCGCATTTCTGTCCTCCTCGCATTTCTGGCAATGGTCAATTTGTACGCGCAAAAGGAAACGACGGCGCCGGAAATATCCTCGTACCCTCTTCGCTTGTTGTTGGGGTGGTCCTGGTCCGCGTGCAAGCATGAGCAATCGTGGATGGGGGCCAAGGTTATTAAGGTCTCAACTGGCAAAGGCCGCAAACCCGCCACTCGTTGCTGGAGTCCTGTGGTCTCTGGTCAGTGGCTTGCTTCACTTTACTCTGGTGTCAGGTCGGGTGACGATAGCCTGCCTTCTTGATCATGACTATCAGCACTGCACTGGCAACAGCATCGATCGACCGAAACCTTCCCAGACTGTAGGCCTTACGCTGCACAGTGGGACTCCCGCTTACTTGAGACTTGAGGCGGTGAAATAGTAGCCTTCATGATCCTATAGTCTACCGGACTCGTTGTGGGAACTGCCATCTCGGCCCGTCTAAAAATGCGAACAGGCATCGAAACCTTCAGAAGCATCGACTGGGTATAACGAGGAACGTTGGAATTGTCACACCTTGACTTGATGACACACTCGGATACGACTAAGACTTCGCCGTAGGGTGAACGTCGAAACATTGAATGGCCAGCAGGCAGGGGGCTAGCCTCTTGCCAGTCTCTTTAAGTATACCAAGACCGGGACTACGAATCTACGCAAATAAGATGGCGCTTCAGTATTATGGGACTCGGCGATTACTATTCAGCTAGGCGGTTAGACAACCACAAAAGCATTGGTATATATCGATAGCAAGGTATCTCCGTCTCCGTCTCCGGTGACTCAATGTATTCAACGTGAATACTGATACGAGAGAAGCCATGCGGTCGTTCCTCTGATAATACACTGGCCTGTATCCAACTTAAGAAGAGCACGAGCAACTGCTATCGGCTGGAAGATTGCGGTCACAAGTTTCCAAGGTCGGGACGCCCGAGATGCGTCCACACCGACCCGTCTGCACTATCACGTCCAGCATAGCACCAACAACAGTTTTATTCAATCAAGTCGTACGCGTACCACCCTTGCCGCCCACTCAGCCTTCTCAGCTGGCTGTCTGGTTCCTCGTGGTTAGGCTCCCCTGATAGCTCCTCATCCAGGAACTTGTGTGCCCGTTTCGGTCTCGGCTGCCGCTTACCACCTGCCAGGAGCTGCCTGCCATCCTCGAGAAGCCTGTTGCTGGTCTTGAGTAGCTCTGGCATGTCAATTGTGTGGATATTGGTATTGTCAGACGTGATGATGGGGGCGGCGGCTACTAGGGCTCCTGGTACTTGCGTGATGATCCCCAAACTGTCGACGGCTTCAGTCTCCAGTCGTGTCTTGTGCTGAGAGCCATCACTTGACTCCTCATCTGAGGAACGAAGAAGTGAAATAGGGCTGGATGGGGCCCACGGGGGCTGCAAGTCCATCTCAATGAAGACATCGTCGTTGTTGACTCCCACAGGCTCTGCTTCCATCATCTGGGGCATCCAGCTATGCGACACTTCGCTGGACGAGCCGGAGAAGCTAGTCTGGCTACCGTGGTCCGGGAATCCTCCGTGCTGCTCCTCGACCTCTGAATCAACAGGGTAGCTGCGACGAAGCTTGTTGCTGACTTCGTCCAACCTAGGGTTCTCGGACATCCTGTGAGCGGAGTGGTAGCCGCGCATATCTGAATTGTCTGGGGTGGTGATGCCCGTCCCGATGTTGGTCACACTCCCAGAGTGCAGTGCTGTTAGTGCGCATGTGCTCGCCGACAAAGAGGTTGACAGCGAGAGCGGATGTTCGAGCTCTCCAGCCCATGGACTCTCTGCTCCAGATCGAGACGATTGTGGTGATGTCGAAAGCCGCCGCTTGTATGATCCCACTGCGAGATGCTCATCTTGGTCGTCCTTCTCGAGCTGTTGTGCAAATAAGCTCGGGAAGCATTTCTGCTCATCCTTCTCTCGCACTGGAGTATCTTCCCTGAAATATCCAGGGCCTTTGGGATTGGTGTGAGATGCCTTTTCTTCACTGTAGCTCGCGTCGTTAAGTGGCATAGTCTTTGAGATGGTTCCTCTGGCAGCGAGTATGCATATGAAGAGCATTGCGAGAAGGGCTTGGATTTGGTGAGATAGTTGGCTTGCGAGGTAGCCCATAATGAAGGGAAGGGTTATAAACATCGTCATGATGAACTCGTCAGTTGATGGGGTTTTCTGCGTTGGTCGGGTCGTAGTGAAGGTGCTGTTGGCTGTAGTGGAAGTGGAGGCTAGGGCGGGTAAGTATTCCTGTGCACGCGGCTCAGCAGAAAGTGATGCTTGCGCGTGCATAGTATGTGGTAATTTCTTGGGCAACTTAATAACGAGTTCATGGGTTTCCTGTCTCTATTTTGCAATCTTCGAGAGAAAGTGTCACGGATAGATGGTGGTTGCTTTGGAAAGGTGGAAAGGTGGGAGGACGTGCAGACGAGAATTTATGAATAACATTTCTGGAATGGGACATTACTGATCAAATGGCTACTTGACAATGTTCACTGTTTGTTATTTTGTCTTTTCCTCGGCCAAACTATTGGATTGTTTTAGTAGTGAGTTAAGGGAGGCCGTTTAATCCTCTAAAGCAGGGCCGGTTCACGCCCGTTCGCTGGAAACCTTACCACGACAGACAAAGTCTGCCGGAAAACAGAATCGAACCGTCTGTGCTCTTTTTATCTCCTGTGTGTTTTCACATGGAACTCACACCAGAGACAACATGAACGTTGATGGGGGCTGTGAAGCGAGCAAAGTCTCTCGGGTAATCGCATGGCAACTACTTATTGGTACCGGTAGAGGCCATGATATTAAGGAGCAGGCTTGAAACTTAAGTCCTTTCATTACTGTGTGATGGACCGGAACTAACTATGTCTTTGATCTCTTTTGACAGGCTCCTTGCAGTTGGTTCGTTTGCCCGGACGTGGTCTTCGCCTTCATCGTGCTGCTTCGAAAGCTCAAGCGGTCTGTAACCCAGGCACTAACCCTCTAGTCCGTGTTTTCATTTGCCCATTCATTGAGATGTATTATTAGAAGAAAAGCCATTTCGGCTGTGCAATGACTGAATCTGATCTCCATTCAAAGTTGAGAGCCCGTTAAGATATGGTGACCTGCAAGAGCGCACGATCTCCAGACTCTGCAAGCTCAGAAGTAACGTACTTCCATGGAGTCATCGCTCCTTATACAAATGGGTCATTCAATTCATCCTTCTTGTCCCGACCAGATGATTCTTTGTAGTTCGTCAAGCCTGGACCACCAACGATCCAACGTCCAGGAGCTCGAGCCGCAGAAGCAGCTCGGTCCTGGGCCTCTTTGAAGAGGGCAGTGTTCGAAGCAGTGGTGCTTCCCCGGATAGCATGAAAGCCAGAGGAATGGGCCGGAGCCACGTTTCCCTGCACGTAAGTGGAATCCCAGGAGCTATGCCAGGACTCAGATGCTGGAATTGGTGGTCGGCTCATGTGCAGATTGGCTGAGCTCTTCTTGTGGTTGAGATTGTATTGGCGCTGGGTGCTCTGGTGCGCAGCCCTGGTAGAATTGTCGCCCTCCAACTTTTCGCCGACATTGCGGAGGCCGTGGAGGCGTTGGTAGTCAACGAGGCCCATGGGTGTACCATTCGAAGAGAAATCGACGCCGAGTTTGGCCTGAGAGTTGGCCTTTGTGATGGACTCAACCAGAGGGGACATGCTTGCCTGTGGAGGCTGCTTCTGCTTCTCGGTACTAGAGGTGCTCGAGGTATCATCGGTGATATCGGTAGTGTCCTGATGGTGGAGGTGAGCATTGGTAGGCTCCAGAAGGTACTCATCGACGCGGTCACCACCCCTGACCTCCGCGACCACCTCGCTTCCTTCGCTCGATGGTGTGTCGTTCTTATTCATGCCACTGATATCCTGGCCCTGGACACCAAGCTTCGACGCGCTCTTCGGGTGGATCGGCACCGTGGGACTCCGCGGCACCGAGGGGATGCGCTGATCCATCAGCACCCTCGGCCTTCCCTTGAGCATGTTCATAGAGGAAATGTCACTGCCGTACTGGCCGCTCGTGACCCTCCCCGCAGGACCTTCTTTGTCCCTCGGCTCCAGCACGCCATCAACGCGGCCAAGCTCATCCTCCAACATGCGCAGGTCTTCCTCCGCGCAGACGACAACCTCACAAAGGGCGTTGCCCGCCATTCGCAACACGCGGTTGCTGCTGGTCGCCCAGTCCTGCCGCTGCTTGAGGGACAGCTCGTTGAACTCATCGACCTCGTTGCGGATGGTCGCTATGCGCCGGATGATGGCCTTCTTCTTCTCCTCGATGGGGTCCTTGACGCGGTCGACGAGGGTGGTGGCGTAGACCTGGATCTGCTCGTCGCGAGAGGTGAGAGATCTGGTGGGCAGGCTGGCGGTCACGGCGGGGAAGGACTCGTGCGTGTTGAAGTGCTTGTAGAGATACTCGAGGCGGTCGCGGTCGTATTGCGCACGCTTGAAGGGGTTGACTAGAATCGAGTATGCGACGTTGATCTGGTTAGATGTATGTTAGCTGGGCGATGACCGTGGGAGATACAGCATCATGATGGTAGGGTAAAAGGTGGAGGAACTCGCCACGTTGCTGGGGGCTTCTGGATGAAGCTTTCGTGCGATTGCATCGTAGGCGCGACGGATTCCAGCCTCGTCCACATTGGGAGACACGTCCAGCAGACCGTAGAGATCGTAGACTGTGACACGCTGACGAGCCATGGCAGTCTGCAAGGCATCGTATGCCATGCGGTTGGTCGTCATCTTTTGTATTCTGTTTTGAGAAGGGGAGGGGGAAGGTGTGTGTGTTGGAGCTTTTGTCACAGAATTAATAGGGCATGCTGATTGAGCTTGGCACAAAAGAGCAGATAAATGAAAGGTAAAGAAAGCTTGTATCTGATGCGGATTTGAGTAAAGTGAACTGGAGGTCAAGTATCCCGGGAAGTCAGGAAGATCCTCATCCAGCTGTAGAGGTACAGTTTAGCCTACTCAGATATTCTGTGAAGTGCAGCTCTAGAAAAACTTGATCCAGCATCGAGAATAGCAGCCCCTGTTTCAAGCTATGGCCCTCTCAGATGCTGTTCTTCACTTGGTATAGCTGTGGAATTCTTAATCAATGGGGGGTCTTTGCCTACCCGAAGGCCAGCAGAGAACTTGGAGTACATATGGTCAAGTATATTACCCAGATTCGTGTTCATGGGGACTCTACTTCATCCCTGGTTCCTCTTGCCTCTACAAGGCCCATACCATTGCAAATTTGGCCACTGTTATATCATTGATCCAATGCCTATTCACACATGTGCATTGTATCAGAGCATGACTGTGTATCAGTGGTCCCAATGTCCATGAGTGACATTCAATATTGTTGTTGGCCCATGGCCTGACTACTCAAGTATCTTCCCGGAAGTGGTTTGGAACCATATCTCTTCGATATTTCACACACAAGTAGATATGTAAGATGATAGCCGGATCAAACAAGGGGATCTAAAAGAAATTAGGTTGATCAGATTTAAGTGTCCACCTCTACTGGACCTTTTGGCTTTTGCCTTTACCACAAAACTCACCATCGATAGAACGTACTACCTTTGGGTGGTGGCTCTTCAGACCACCTTCACCCCCCCCCCCCCCCAAAAAAAAAATAGGCACATGCCATAGCTTAGCCAGATTTTCCAGACTCACATGTCAAATAAACCAATCTATATATGATCAATATCTGCTTTTGCCTCAATAAATGAGTGTGTTAATGGATGGCAGGGATCTAAACGGCAAATGCTGGCAAAGGGAGGACGTTGAACGAAGCCCGATATTTATCCGCGATAGGTATAAGCCAACCCTAACCCTATCCATTCTCAGTTAAACACAGTAGTACTCAGTACGTACTCTCAGGTTGGAGCATCCTACAGGCATATAGACCGCCGGAGCCAGAGTTACAAAATCTAGTTTATTTTACTTCTCGAGGAACTCAATATGCAGCCCAAGTTCATTGGACAACAATATCGTTAACATCTGGCCAACGAAAAAAACGAATCACGTGGCTGGATTACTAATGCACAGTATCAAGTGTTAAGGCCCGTCAACTTTGAGGCCCATACTGTACGCCCCACTTAAGCCTTACTTCATCTTCCAACGACAGCTGTACTGCACGTGTGAGAACTGCTTCTTACATGAGATTAGTCGACACAGCAGCACCACGCCGTCATGGCCTCCTTTCCTAACATCTATACGCACCGAAAGGTAGCAGAAACGTCAGCCAAAGGATGCGATCTCTGCTACAAGCCTAGCACCAGCGTCCTCGTGACGCCGGAGAAGCATGTTAGTCACCCATCGCTTCATCCGTCGGTTTCATCCCATTTGAACTAGTGTCAAATCCATACATCTTGGTGCCTTACACCACACGCCTCGTTACTGGAGAAAACCACCATTTTCAGTGTTCGTCTGACACGCTCCTCTTGAAAGGATTTCTTTTATGTCTGCCCAAGCCATCTCAAGGACCGCTGGTTCTGTTCACCTATCATCGACCAGGCCGCCATTGACGCCAAGAAGAAAAAGGAGATGGAGGAGGAGGTAGAGAGGGTGAAGAAGGAGTACGAGGAGCGGCAGCGTAAGAAGAAGGAGAAAGAAGAAAGCGCAAAGTCCAAGGATAAGGATAAGGATAAGGGCAAGGAAGATGAGAAGGAGAAGGGCAAAGACAAGGAGGGTGAGGATGATGGAAAGAACGCCAACGAGTCCAAAGATGAGAAGGTACACCACTTTCCACAGGCTTGCACGGACGTCAAGGCTTGAGAAGTACTCACCAACTTATCGTTCGCAGAAAGATGAGACGAAGCCCGAAGAAGAAGAGGAGCCTCGTGTCTTTGCTTTGCATAGGTTTGGAACCCAATCCCTCCCCCTCCCCCGGCCCGGCTTAACTTTGTTCCCAATAGCCAACCCACTGATAATACTATAGAACTTTCTATCAGAAGCGGCTGGACCAGAAACGACAGGCCGAAATGGCGAAACGCAACCGTGAGCGTTTACAGAACCCTAGCTTCTTCCCTTCTGTGCCAAAGGGCGCTCCCTAAGGATTGAGGGCGGTGACCACTGAAGTCCATTGGGGGCACATGCATGCAGTAAGGATTTATTGTCAGCATTGATCCTGTACATACTCATCGGCTATCTCGTGTTATGACTTTGAGTGTCCGTCGTGGTGGTGGTAGTTGTGGGCCAGTGAAGGGCTAGACTGGCGTTGGGGGTTGCATAGCCAGGTGTGCATTTTCAACGGTGTAAATCATTGACGGCTGGTTCGAGAGAAACCATGATATTAATGGCGGAGTACCATATGGGGTCTGGAAGTTAGGAATACAAGAGACACTTCCACGGATGTACTCTGAAAGTATCGATGTACGCATCCCAAACTCGCAACATGGTCTCAGTGTGGTACCATGTATTCACCATGACCTTGCTAAGCTTATGCCAGCTTGTTACTACATGGGACATAGGGCCGCAACCACCCTGCTTCCCCGCCTTCTTTGGGGCCCGGATCTGCCCTCCCGATCGATAGGATCGTGGCTTGTGACATCCGAGGGCAGGGACCCACACACAATGTTGGCAACGCCGCAGACGTGCACTGCGCATGTCCCAACACATTTGTACCCATTCTGTGTGAGTGCAACGCTAGCATACTTAGGTATGTTGCAGGACTTGCTGACGGCATACATGGCCTCCATCAGCCTGCAGTGCTGGGGACGCATTGCTTTTCGACTCGTCGCATCATCTTGATATTCCTGGTACCAACTCCGCAGCGTTGCGCTGTCGGTCAACGCCATCGCTCGCAGGTTGATTCCAGATTAACCCTGGCGGGTCCGGCATAAGTGCTGACGGCATCTTTCGTACAACACATACAATGTCCCATCCACGTTCATCACGCCATGCTTATTGCACATGGCCTCCTGCTCCCTGGCCATTTCTGGGTACCTCCAAATGTACCCGTCTCATGTACAAGACATTGAAACCTACTTCCCATCTTGGTCATGGGACTAGGGGTTTTGTCGATGCGTAGATGGTCATCACATGACGGTCAAGTGGCTTCGGCTCCGACGGTATATAAGCCACGTTCCGGGACAGGCACACCTCCATTAGCATTCTAAACCGGGGCATATTACCGGCAGGTGATGAACAGGGTTGTATGCTAGTTGGTGATCAATTAACTATCCAGGGTGGTGGAGCGCACTTCCCAGCCTCTTCAGCGGCCCCCGATCCGGCTGCGGATGCTGCAAGACCGGCATCGAGGTTAGTGCTTACATGTGCTTTCTCTTGGCAATCTCAGGAGGAGAAGCAGGTTGACTTGGATGACCGGGTACTGTGGACAACTCGTGGGACTCAATACATGTCTATGGCTCTGGTGTGTTCCAGAACAGCTCAGATATTAAAATGGAGAGACGTCAATGTTCGTGGAGCAGCCCCAGTAAGCATATGGTCCACACGGATAAGCCTGGCCTGTTTTACTTCTGTGCCCGATGGGAAGTTGAGAAATGAGAGTATAGCCTGATTGCGAAGGTAATAGTAAGCTGAGTGAGTATCCAGGACAAGCAGATTTACGCTATCGATAGCCATTCATGCTGGTACGTAAGCCCAGTAGTGTTACCCAAGTATGACAAGTCAGCTTCCATAGGGCTGCCCAAATCATGCCTCGGTCGTAGGCAGTACCACAATGGGTAGCACGTTGAGCTATGTCACCCTGCCATGCAAGTCGATGATGATATGATCGTCATTCCACTAGGGGAAGGTATAAGATGTTGGCTCTGCCGCTTGGTAGCATGTAAGGTGCCGCTTGATTACTCGGCATAAGAACCATGCATTGGTCTCACTGCTCCGTCGAGCTGCAGTGCTTAGTGGAAGACTATCGATCAGCTGTTCCTTCCGATCACGGATAACATGATTCCATGAGTAATCATATCCTGCCCCATGAAGCTCATGGATCTGCTACCAATGGGCGTCAGTTCATATATCGAGCGGGCCGGTGTCCTGCCTCGCGGCAGGATTGATAGGCAAACCGGTAGGTGTGAGTTCCATTGGGGGCCGAGCAAACTTGTCTTTCTTTCGGCCCCCATGTTCCACTGTCGGCCTCCATCTCGGTCTCCTGTCAGCCTGTCTCATTATTCCCCTCAGAAGAAATACCCGGAACACGTCCTTCGGACCCTGGCAGCAGTCATTGTGTCGCGACGGTTTGGCACTACAGTGCTACACCGCTACTATGGGTCATTGTATAGAGCTGAGTTGTGTAAAAACTAGGATTGCCTGGAAGATGATGGACGTGGCTGAAATGTAGGACTGTTACCGACACCCTAGTCATTCATATGACTCCCTGTCATGTTAACGGGCCTTGTTCAGTGCCTCGTCGAAGGCGCAGTGGATGTCCGGCCATGTAGCCCTACATGAGCGCAGCTCACATGCATACATATATGCCTATGTAAGTACTTATGCCAATCATGTGTAGTACTGCTCCGAAATTTGGCCGTCCAATTGGAACGCAGAGTCAGAAACCTACGACCAACAGCAACATGTCCAGCCTCAAATCAGACTCCTCGAATAAGGCACATCGCTGAGGCCCGATGAGGTTGTCGTTGAAGAATATGAGGGCAGAGACTTGAGAGTCAAAGCCAATGTATATGTAAGATGAAACACGCATATGTTTTAGAATCCACTCGTTTGTAATATCTAAATTGTTTTGTATAGCCTTATAAGTAGAAAGTCCTGTTTAATGAAGACTTGATAGAGGTGACATCTGGAGCGAATTTGAAACTGAGGGCACAAGAACAGGTTGTGGAAGTGTGTGATCGTTATCCAAGACGTAGAAATAAGTACTCTTATATCGCAATAAGCGATCTACGAGTAAATATAAAGAAAGACTCGCTGTAAAAGACTTTGTAGAAGTGTTGATCACCATTCATGCTCGCGTGTCGCCGGAAGACGACGCAGTCTAGCGATAATGGACGCCCGAGCGATTATTGTTTTGCAGCTCAGGTTTCGAAGCCTCGCTCCCAAGGCGCCCAGTACATCCTTCTGAATCTTCCCAAGGGTTCCTGGCTTCTGGATAAATGGATAAATACCTACTCAGTTACTTACACATCGATCGTTTTGCACCTAGCGCCCTGCGTAGTACGATGGCACCGCAACACGTCTATTCGATGGCTGAAGAAAGACGGAACACTGCGCACAGAGATGAGACGGAGCAGTTAAGATGCGTTGATTTGTAATATATGAACCTGTTGATACTGCTCTATCACTCAGCTGTCGAACCACAGTAATCAAGTACCAGTCAGTGTAGAGTCCTGTATATCTGTTGAGCCATTTGCAGTAATCAAGTCATACATACTGGTAGAGAGTTCAAAATCCAAAGTTTGAGGAAACTGACTGGTCAGAAGGCAAAATGACAAGGCTATTGTGACATGAATTAGTACTAACTCCCCCGGTCTCCGGGTGAAAGCAGAGCAATTCGATAATAACTATTTGACAAATGCCAGTGCGGCCCAACGTCCATGTTGATCTGCATATGAGGATGGATCGTTCCATCCGCTTCGTCTTTATGCATATCATTCGTTATGTATTCGATGACCAAAATCCTCAGTATGAACCAGGGGCTATTTACTACTAAACCGTTCTCAGCTTGTGTTTGTGCTTGCAGAATGGGAACGAGGAGTCTATCCACACATGAAGCGAAACTCTTCAACACATATAAAAACCTATCCCTCCCGATATCTTGCCAATGGATGCATTCCGTATTGCACTTTCACTAGCCTTGGACACACGCGAGGGAGCGTTTTCAGCTATACTAGGGGATAGGAGAGGACAACTCATCATCACCAAAGACTGGGGTCAAGAATCGGTGACTACAGCGATTATTTGCATATAAGTTTGCTCCCGAGGGTTGTGGCATGATGGCATATTTGCCTCTGCTTTAGTGCCTCGATCGTTGAGCCGACCTGAACTCTACACAATATCTGATATTGAATTATTACGTTTGTGGGACCGTCTAATTACAGTACCGATATCAAGCACGCCTTGTAGTGAGCAAAGGCCCCGAGCAGCTCTGCTTCCTATCGTCACTTGTGAGCTGTATCAATAGACAGCCGTTACTAACAGATCAATACGTACATTGTACTACGATAATAGAGCGGCCAGTAAGTCTCTGGTCTTGTCAACTAAGGTCAGCAGCCTCCTATTGCCGATCTAGAACCACAGGACTGTCCCATGAACAGCTGGTAGCCTGGAGCTGTTCGGGACAACGATTTAACACCTTCATATTAGTGTATCGCGCCTCAACCTCCTCACAAGCGCCAAGTGGTCCATCACAATATAGGATACTCGGACGCATCTTGGCATCTTTTGGATGCAGTGAATGCGGGATATCTTCACCGGTTCCTGGCAAGCATGGGTTTGAAACCTGCAATGATTTCCAAGGCTTTTCGTGATACGTGCTTCCAAGCTCGTGGCGATATACTTATCAACATCGCGTGACCATATTATCTGCTCTCGAACCTCCCACAGCCAAGTTTCCGAGGAATGGCATGTTCAAGTGTACATCCTCAAGAAACGAGCGTAGGGAGACAGCAGAAGTAGACGTGCCTCCTCTCCCACATTGTACATAGTCATCAAAAGAATCGTTTCTTCCGAAACATCTTTCCTTCGGTCGTTTTTGCATGGCAAATGCCATCCACTATCTATGATGCTGACTCGTTCGGTGTTTGGGATGTGAAACATCATCACGATCCCTGAATGTCGGCGGCTTTAGTGCTCGGACAGTTGCTTTTCTCTGTTCGTCACGACAAGGTAATGTAGGATGTGACCTGTCAACATTGAAGACATGTATGTATATACCACTATAGTCCAAATGCTCCGGACTTGTGCTTGTGTCCGACACCGAGCCGGACAAGGCGGTTTTAAGGTACGGAAGACTAAAGTCTCGGGCACCTACCTAGGTACACCGTACATGGACCTCGTGAATCAGCCAGTCTGGATGATGCTTGGAGGATTAGCTGCCGTAAGTTGACGAAAGTTAGTTGCAGAAGCCTCATTGCGATGACGTTACACGAGCAAGGGAACCCCGGTGCTGGCCATCCTCGTTACCCAAATAGTGTATTGCTGATTACAGTATCTTCTGGGAGTGTTTCGATGGTCATGGCGGGAGGATCCCGTCAAGGTAACTGTACATTGACGACAAACCTGAGAGTCCCACTGAGGCCCAGGTATGTAATAGAAGAAGGCCGAGTGGTCAGACGGGACAATCCCTCCTTTAGCCCCGGAGCCTTGGGGGCGAAGGAAGAGCGGGCAGATCACACATGCAAGATAGGTGTGGGTGGCTTCAGTCGAAGGAGCAAAGGTGTAAGACACAGAGTCAATAATCTTCCGAACCAAGAAATGATGAACAGCTCGTCTTCGACAGGTCACATCTGTTGTCCTCACGGGACACGATGGTGATTTTTGCTCCAAACAAGCAATAATATTGTCTTGTATGTGGATACAGAAGACGGGTGTCATCGACTCTCAGGGCCACCGGCAACTGCATGTCTAACCCTGCTACCCTCTCGAGATCCTTCGAGTCTTGACATCGATGTTAGGGGACAACCTTGTTGTTACTTTCCAGCCCTGCCCTGATGATGAGGCCCTTGTCTTGCTGGGTGGCTGGCAGGAGACATGGAGGGCCCAAAAGCAGATGTAACCAAATCCAGAAGGGTTACAGGGACTGACGCGAGGCTTAGGCGACCGGGGACATCTGCTAGCCTCAAGGTACCGGCGGGTTAGGTGAGCTACGGTAGCGAACTGAGAAGGATTCGGGTATGTGTGGGTGGAAAACGGTTTTGTGTGGGCCGGTGTGTGATCATATGCAGAAGCTTGAGGCAGTAAGCAGCCCCCAGACCTCGAAGAAGGGATGGGGGGGGCTGGTCTTCGGCGACCACTTTCTACAAAAGGGTAGTATGAATTATGGTTTGGCGGGCATGGCAAATGATTACCAATGTTGAATGACGGTTGTCTAATCTAGTGGGCTTCGGATAATTTGTGGATCTTCATAGGCTGAGGCAGGGCTGACGTCTGCCCAGATGCGAGCAATGAAAGCTCTTTGAGCTTCGTGCTCATATGGATACGGTAGCTACGTTGCCTGCCTGCCCAGCCTTGAGGTTCCCAAGGACTCTGATGCGTGGCTACGTCGCTATACTCTTCCACTTTACTATAGCATGTCTACTTCGATCGCCCTTGAAGTCTATGTACAAATTGCAGGGTTGATGAATCTATCCTTGTGAGAACAATACCGCACTTGATACAACTGCCAAGTTGAGTGAGTCCCATACCCTAGGGTAGATGAGTGTTGAGCCCTTGTAGGAGACTTACAGTATGTAGACTAGCAATATCGTTGCAACTCTCCCACACCGGCCGAGTAATCTGGTCTACAATCGAGCAGAGTGCGCTTCATAATGCTGTTCTCAAGTAACTCTGCCTGTGCCAAGCTGGCACGGACAACCTCAGGCGAAGGGCCACTTGCACAGAGGTGATTGCTAATCCACTTCCATGTAGACCAGGTAGTTTTGCAGACCATTGTAGACTTGGTCCCCACATAGTTCTGTCTCAGTGTCAGTGTCAATGTCAATGTGATATTGAGTGTTAATATTATGTTACTTCTTCCCCAGTGTAACCACATCGCACACGGCGCACACGCCATCTCACAGCCAGAAAGCCATTCTGATACCCCTGACAAGACACGCGAGCCTGCCAGTTGCCTCCAGCCCGGCTACTCCGTCACTTTGTGACGATTACACTCTGCGATAATGACCTGTCCCCTACTGCCATGACTCGACGAGATAGGTATCCGTTTCGTAGAGTTTGCCTTTTTGGAGAAGGGCCCCCCGTAACTGTTACCTTGTGTTCATGCGTGAGCGCGGCGCAGGGACCAACATCTCCACCAGAGTACGTACAATGGGAAAAACAAACTTTGCCGTGGGTTTTACAACGCTGTTGCAGTTTCTCAGGAATTGTGTGGCGTCGCTAGAGTTTGCAACCTGGAAAGGCCTTCTTTTATGAAGGCCCCGATCGAACGACCCTCGGACCTGGAAAGTGTCGGGTGGGAAATGCGTGTAAGCGGTGAGAGTCCTCCCCCCCTCACCTCACCAACAGGTTGTTGAGTCGCTGGCTTATGCTCGCCGAGGGGGCACCTCAGGAGCCCCATCATCTGTGTGATTCGGGCCGCATTTTCCAGCACCAGCATGCGAGGAGAGGTCCCCACCCAGGAAAGGCAAAGAACCGTTCAAAGAGACAGCCGAGAATTGTGTGTGTTCGTGTGTGTGGGGGGACGGGGGCTGTGAGCGCCATACATACCTAAGTAGTAATCCGTACGTGGTGCATGATCCCACATCTCCGCTTGCAAACCACCCCCCCCCCCCTTCTCCCCTGTGGCTTTCCCGCTGATCCATGATGGACGGCGATATATGCTTTAGCTTGCTAGGCATCAATATGCGATCCGCTAACCCGTGCACTTGTTGGAGAAACAGTTCTGGCGTGTACTTACATACATATATGTGCAAGGCCGAGTGACATATGCAGGAACGCGGCACGGAAATTAAGATGGAATCCTTTCCCTCCCCCGGGATTCATCCTCAAGGTCCCGTCCTCCTTCGTCTCGTCCCACCTCCGTTGCGACATGGAATCATGGTTGCCCAAGTCCACTGTTTTGAGTTGGGAAGTACCTATATACATACATAGATGCAAAGGTTTGTTGTTCACGATGCGCCGGTGAGCGGTGACATGTCACGGCCGGGGGTGAGCCTCCACAACCATGTCTTCTCAGCGGCGGGTTCTCGGGAACCAACAAACTGGGTGGCTCGTTCGTTTCGCAACCCCATGCCAATGCTCTGCTACTCTATGTTGTGTGTCGTATGTCACAGTACATGTGTAAACAACATAAACTGAAGCCCATGTCATGGGAAAGTCTAAAGTTTGCATAATCGTAATCTAAAGGTTTTGCCTCCCAGGCGGCATCCTGATGCCCATCGCCCTGGGATCCCCAACAGCCCCGGGGCCGTGTGTCCTCGCCTGCACCGCGACATCATCCACCCGGCTGACTCCCAGGCTGAAGGCAGGACAAACCCACTCCCCGCAGCTGCACTTGAACCCCTGCCACGCGTACCGGCCTATGCTCGCGCCGCATTTGGCATTCGGGCAGACCAGCCTCCCGTCGAGCTCGCCCTCGTCCAGGACGGGCTTCATCCAGCTCAGCGGCTCGATGAAGTGGTGCTGGCATGTCTTCCTCGCGTCTGGTCGCGGCTGGTGGGGTATGATGAACTGCTTCGTCGCGAGGACCCGTCGGCATTTCTTGCACCTTAACTCCTTGCCCGGCCCTTCCTTCTCCTCCTTGGGCTTCTCATCGGCGTGGTCGTCCTCGAAGCGGATCCACTCCGGCCTCTTGCCTAACTTTGCGCTCTCTTCTACCTCTCTCTCCCAGATCCACCTCTGATATATGGGGTGCTTCTCCACAGCATCATGGCCATGGGCGGGCATGCCCATCATGACCCACATCTCCAGCTGTTTCATGAACCCAGGGTTAGGCTCGGCAATTTCCCTTGTCTTGCGCACCCATTCGAGAGCCGCCTGGACAGCGTTGCGTGCCGTTTCGGAATCGAGGGGACGTTGCAGGACAGACGGGTTGAGGACTGATGGTGTGAGGCCGTAGCGGTGGGGGTACTTCCATAGGAGGAAGGCCACCACGGCGGTGACAGAGCGGGACTTGCCCATGGCGCAGTGAACAAAGACGGCGCTTGGTCTGGAGGGGTCGAGCTTGACTTCCTCTGTCGGCGATGTCATCTCCGTTTCGACCCCTGGCAACGAGCTTACCTTCCCCTCTTCACTGTCCCCCTCATCCTTACCTCCACCCTCTTTTCCTTCCCTCTTCGCCATTTCCTCGACTTTTGCGCCCGCCTCTCGTTTCCTCCTCTCGCCTGGCAGCACCGTGCCCTTGGGCCAAGGGGCATCCCCACCCTTGAGCCCCCTGTCGATGAAGCTCACGGCCTGGCTCAGGTGCACCACGATATCCTCATCCTCGACATCGTCGACATCAACGGACAAGTGGATAAACTTGTCCTCGAAGCCGTGCTGCCAGTCCACAAAGCTGTACTTGATCATGCTCAGGATGCACCTAATGTCCTTGCCCTCCATGGCGGCCGGACGGCGCAGGGCAAAGATGCCGCCGACGTACAGCTCATCGGGCCCGTCGATGCGCGAGAGGGCCATGGCCTTGGACTCGATGTACTGCAGGTGTGCGTGATCGGCACCCTCAAAGGCGGAGCGCGGGCCGTGGCAGAGGTGGGCCGGGGGCGGCGGGGCCTGCTTATGGCCGCGGTTGCTGGTGGTGCTGGTGGGGGACTTCTTGTTGTTGGCGAGCTCCCGCTTGATCTCATTGATGTCCAGGCCTGTCAGGGCGGCGAATCGTGAGCAGCAGCCGGGTGAGAGGGAGGTCACGTCGTGGGCAATGTTGTAATCTTCGTCGTTGTCGTTCTTGTCGTTTTCGTTGTTGTCGTCGTCGTCGTCACCGTCGCTGTCACAGGCGTCGTCGTCGATATCTATATAGGCTGGTGGGTCTGGTTCATTTTGCGATGGCATAATTCTCACAAGTCTCAATTGGGAGAGCACCTCAGTATCTCATATCACTCCCAGGCGTGGTGTATGGTTGTGTATTGTGTTGTGTTGTGTTGTGTTGCGTTGCGTTGCGTTGCGTTGTGCTGCGGTCGGTTCGGACGATTGAGCGTTTGGGCGGTTGCCTTTCTCCTTCAGCCCAGCCCAACCAAACCAAGCTCAGCTCAACCAATCTTGGGAATTTGTTTGTCAACCAACAGGTGAGTCGAAAGAAAGCTGCTTATGTTTCAGATCAGTTGAGCGAGTGAGTGAAAGAGTGGTCGAGTGACCGGGTGATTGAGTGACGTCGAGGTGAAGCGACCAACCAAGGCACGTGGTGATGTCAAAAAACCATCTGCCCCGCATTTCCGGCCCCCACCTTCAAGTGCTCCCACTAGACGTTTCAATGTTGGCCTCGACAACAACATTGGAAGGTCAAGTTGAACATTGAACCCGGCCTGAACCGAGCGGGCCCCACTGCGGGGTATCAACCGTACCAGTTGACACATGTGCATACATATCAGACTGTACCTGTACCTGCCCCTGTACCTACTCAGGTACATGCTAAGAATTTTAGTGTAATGTATGTTTGTACCTCGGCACGTGCTTGTTGGGGATAATTGAGGCCTTACCCCTCCTTACGGCCTTACTGGCGTACGCACTCTCTGCCCTCCCTCTCTTCTACTTCTCCTCATTCAATACTTATCTCATCTCTAGTCCAATTACCTGGTATTCTATATCATCCCGCCATCTCTTATCAGCTGCCAACCGATTTTTAGGGTCCAACGACGTTGCGTGCATTATAGAACTATATGTTCTAAACCCAGACCCCAGACATAGCGGCAGCCCTATCAGGCAAAGAAGAAGAAAAAAAGGGACCAACCGTTTTGTAGGGCTGAAACTTGCGAACTGTATTTGGTAGGTACATAAACAAGTATTCTGTACATGGTCCATATGAGTTTCCCCCTCTACCACCTAGGACCCTCTCTTCCTGATCATGTACTTCGTACTTCGTACGGGTGGAATATTCCTTTCTGCAAGGCTGAGCGAGGGAACAGGTCACATCTCATCACCTCTCTCTCGCATTCTTTATCCTCCTTCCCCTTATCTGCAGTCGGTGCTTGCAACATATTAAAGTGGTAACACTGGGTCACCCGGCTCTAATTTCCGGCCCAAACCCTCCCTACGTCGCTTGAACCTTCCTCGGCTTGCCCTAGCTGTACGGTCCTTTTTATGCGGTGGGTTCTCATTCGTTGTAGCTTTTCCCGTGTGGTACCTGTGTACAAGGTATATCTTGGTACTTCCCACGTTGGGCTGATTACACTAGTACCTACATAGGTACGTACCAACGGGCATACTCCGTACATGGAATTGAACTCTGTGCCCACTCGAGATTAGCTTGCAATAGCAGTGCATCGAATACCCGGTCCAGAATGTCTCTTCTTCTCCCCCCCCCACCCCCACCTGCTCGGGCTTTACTCTGTATGGAATGTTCCGCACTTTGTTACGAATTGATCCATGCCGTGATTAGTAGTAGCTAGATGGGAGAAGTATGTACGGTAATAAACATATTTGCTCCCACCTCCATCTATTAGATGGGTAGTCCCGAGATCGAATGCAACAACGGTTGATACTATAGTGGTACCATGTACTACATTACCTGGGCATATCTAGAGACATAGGTGGCTACCTACTTAGTAGGAAGCCATATGCAAAATGGACTCCGGCTCCAAGCCCGGGGCCTCAAAACTCCCAGGGGAAAATGCTGTTGTCACTCAAATTGATAAATGGTACTGTGACTGGACCACAAACAGCTGTTTCTGTCTGTTGTCACTTGATGGCCACCTGGGCAGTCGATGGCCAGCCGCTTGCGGGTGGTGCATATGTGTGTGTCCCCCTTCCACCAGTCGACCAGCTCAGGCTCCTCCTCAGCATGGAAGCTCGATCAACTCATCCCGCAGCCCGTCTGCTGAATCCCACAATTCCTGGCGTCTGCTGAAGGATGGGAAACATCACAAATGCAGTCCAGGAGTACACTCCATCTTCCCGAGGCCAGCGTGGTAATCATGCAGTTACAGACAAAGGCAAGCTGCAACCGAAGATTGGATCCTGATTCCTGACCGTATATTCAAAGGCAGAAAATACAATATAACGAATAGTAGAAAACGAGCACGAAATGAAAAGGACGCAAAGATGCGTCGCATGCATGTGTGCCCCTGGTGGGAAGAGGCGGGTATTCTCAGACGAGACACATAATAACAAAGAAAGAAGATCATGGTCGAATCTGAATATCATCCAGCGATAACACCTTAATACTTCGCAGCAGACGCCCGCCCCATTTACCTTCCCAATTTATACTGCGTATGTGTGTGCGTGTTGTGGGGAGGGTGTTGCCCCCCCCCTTTTTCACCAATTGCGCATGCTCGAGTTGCTAGTATGTAACAGCAGACTTTCCAGCATCATCTGCAGTTCGATGCCCACTGCGACGAGTCGAAGGGCAGCAGTAACAGGGCTTGCCGGGGCCTTGCTGAGATAGCCGGATCCTTCAGAAGGTTGTCTGCTGCTGTCCCCGCCCCAGATGGAATCCAATCCTTTCATCCAAACGGATCCGCCGATTAACTCCCGCAGGAGCCATCTAGCCGAACACAAGTAAGGCCTCAGCGTCGTCTTGCATTTCGCTTCCTTCCCGCTGCTGGCTGGATTTCCCAGTTTGCCGCAGTTGCCATCGCAAACAAATTCCTTGTAGGTCAATACAGCGACAGGAGGGTGGGCTCGGCCACCTTGCACAGATATAGCTGCTCCTCCGGGGTTCCTCCGGAAAGACAGGTCTAGGGTAGGATTGGAAGGAATATTCTATGCCTTCTCCTTGTCGCGAACCACGAGTGGTTTGTTTTATTGATAAGTAAGGATAGTGGCCGTAACGCCCGCAAATGTCAACGTTGGAGCATGGCATCATGAAGGACATGCGAGCCAGCTCCAAACAGATGCGGGAGAACGAAAGCCCCCAAAGCCTTGTTGGAATTATGTGTAGGCTATCATCTATGTAGCACACGAAGAATAGAGTAGTTGGCGTCGAAGGATCGACTAGCAACACCGAGTTAGGCTGTTTCGGGGGGCGGGAGTCAAGGATGCGCCCCAAAAGCCGGCCAAGAGGGTCTGCAAATGTTAATGACGGCCAGAGCAGAGCAAGGCAAGCGCCTGGTAAGCTTTGCCTTGAGTCTCACTCACTCACTAGCGCATGTCCAGGCAGCCGAGTTGAGCTATCCGCTGATCAAGGGCTGGTAGAACGTGAAACACCACGGCGTGGACCAGCAGGACCAGGCAGCGGCCGTCGACAAATTGCTTTGGTGATAGGAAGAAGTACGTAATTCATCAGCTCGAAGGCCCAAGGGTGAATTTTATTTCCAGCTGCCCAGCTAGGAAGATCCCATCCAGGAATAGCAAGAATGTCCGAAGTAAACTTCCTTGGGCTTGCCGGCTGTAACGTCTTGAGTCTGACCGAAGACAGGGTCATCGAATATCTGAGACTGTGCAGGCAGGCGGGCAGGCAGGCAGGCTCCGGATGCAGCCCGATTCCCCTGCAGGCATGGTGTTCTCAACTCCTGTCCTAGCACAGTCCCGCTTGAATCCTTCGGGCGGCTGTCGTTCCTGTGCGGGTCTCGCTGCAGAAACCTTCTTGGCTTGTGCCTGCCGGTGCGGCAACGAAGGGAACGTGCAGTCTCGCTCCACCAACTTAGTACACGGTACACGCAGTAGTACGTACGTGTGTGCGGTGTGCGGCCGCTTTGTCCTCATAGTGCTGGCGTGTTCTGCTGTTGCATATTAGAGACAAACAACTTTGCTGTCGTGCAGCGTTTAGACGGTGACCGCAGAGTGGATGCCTGGGGGCCTGTGCGTCCGTCGGGTGCTTTCAAATGTGATTTTGCATTGTCTGTATTGTGGTCAATCCTTATGCAGCGTTTCGTCATGGATGAGCTGACTGCGAGAAATTGTCACATTATTGCTGGTGGCAATCCGTCTCTGCTGTATTGACAATTCGGTGGTGAAAAGCTCGAATCTCTGGCCTGTGTGTCCTGTTGTCCAACAACGGTTGCGCGCATCAACTGCTGTGCCGCGACCGGCTCCACGCCTCTTCAGCCCTCCCCCCTCCCCCGCCCAACTATATCGTGTATTACCTCCCGGGAGGGGGTGGCGGTGGCTCCTCTTCCATCATGCATGCATTTTCCAACATGTTGGTCCATTTCCCGCTAGTTCCCGCGTGGCTGTGCTTAAGGTGTTGGCGGAAATGATCAGCCCTGTAGAACTTCTTGGAGCTGTTGCACTCCCTGAACTTGTGGTGGTCCTGTAAATGGCGAACACGCTCATCCCAATCCTGTTCCGTGACGTGTCGCACGTGTCCCGCAGGGGCGAGACCAGACCGAGCAAACTCCTCGCCGCAATATCCACAAGTGTCAGCTTCTCCGGGTCGCGTCGTTGATTCGTGGAAAGCTCTATCATAGGTAGACAGGGCTGAGCAAGACCAAGAATGCCTTCGCACATGCAGCGAGTTCTGATGTCGTTCTGCCTCATTCTTGTTCTTGAATCGGTTCCCGCAGTAGGCGCACTCATATTGCTTTTCTGCCTCGTGCGCACTATCAACAATTAGCATCATGCGCTCTCCGGTAAGATCAGACGCTTGCAGAAAGTACCAACCTCAATTCCTCACGAGTGTCGAATTTCTTAGGTTTCTTGGGACAACAGTCGCACATGTAGAAGCCCTGTATTTTCCCAACCCCAGCCGTCGGTCTCATTATCGGCTCCGTCAATTTTCTGGGGCTCGCCATGTTCCTCTGATCACTTGGACCACGTTGGTGCACACTGGTCCTAGGGGTAATTGTAGACCTGGGGCTAAGAGTTAAGGAATTCGGCGCTGCAAATGGTGATGTCGCCGTTTCTGTTGGTGACAGGCCAATGGGTGATCTCCGACCAAATGAGAGAGACGATGTCATACTTGTAGCGGTGCTTAAGCCACCAAGGCTGCCACTCCGATCGCCGGACGAGAGTGATGAGATGCTGCCATGAGGAGGGTTGAGCGACAGTCGAGGCGCTGGGCTACCCCTGGAAGCCCCTTCACGACGCCGAAGAAGGTCTCCCTGGCTAGACATTTGACGTAGTGCACCATCTTCGACTGGAGGGCTGGAGGCGCGCCGTTTCAGACTCACGATCGATTGGTTATCAAAGCTGTTCATCCGAGAGTGCTGACCGTCGTCGATGTGTAATTGGCGAAAGCGACTAGTTTCTTCCAAAGAGAACTCCATCTCATGTTCGTATGTGTCCGCTGGGGTCAGCTCATCGGGTAAAAACCCTGAATTGTGTCTTCTACTCCTCGCATAAGGGCTCTGGTTGAACTCGATTGCTGAAGGGGGCTCGATAGGTGATGACCGGTAGTCCTGCGGCCGAGAGATTTGGGCAAAAGGTGTACTTCGCGGAGACACTGCAGAACCCAGGGGAGTATCGGTGTATCTGGGAGACTCGAGAATGCCAGCTTTAGATCGGGTGGGAAGGGAGAGCTGGGGCAACTGAATAGGTCGGTCGCCGGAAGCCCACCCGACAGGGCCTTCCTGCAGAGAGCGCATGGATGCGCTAAGGGCAGAGCCACGAGGCGGCGACCTATTGTCCAGAGTCCTCTTCGCGTCAAGCTTCTTGAGTTGCTGGTTGTCGTAAGATATGCTGGAGCTGGAGGGAACCTGGTATTGGTCATGTACGCGAAAGCTGGGTGCTCTTTCTCGCGAACTGGAAAAGCTTGAGTTAGACAGACTGGTGGCCTGGGAGACATTACATGCAGGTGTACTTTACCCTGAAGATGCATAGCTGGACAGGCTTGAGTAGCCTTCATCCCGGCCTGTAAGAGTGGTGTTGCTTTCCCTCCTCCTGTAGTCTGCGCACTCATCTTGCGCAGGTCTCCAACTTTGTCCAAGACTTCCGTAGACGCTCTCGCTCCGTCCCCCAAAAACGCTTTCATTGTACGATGGTTTGCGCTGGCGATTGTAAAAGTCGTCGTGAGACGGCGGTTGAGGCCCCGCCACCCCGGGTACATACCGCGGAGGCGGTAGAGGTGGGGGGACGTGATGGGAGGACGCATTGGGGATTCCCACGCCTCCTGGGGAGTGTGTCTGTTCGTAATTGGGGTTGAAAGGGCCATGTGCGCCAAATGGCCGGAGGCTGGAGGCGTAACGGTCGTCGTCGTATCTGCCCGTAGGTGTGCCTGGGTCCGGCGGCGCGGGCCTTGCGCCACGTATGTCCATGTCGGGGCGCGTTCTAGAGACAAGAACGGTTTGATTTCCTAGTCTCGATTGGTTGAACTGTATGTAATTGGCTTCAAGGCCTAAAGTTCAATTGATCCTCAAGATGTTCAAACCATCAAGGCTGGGGCGCGGGCTGGAGACAGGTCTGTCGAGGCTGCCACACCAGAGGAAGGACAGAGGCGCTGGCTGACGCTGACCACGTCAGACGAAGTCCAGTGGGACCACGATGCGAGACTGGTGAAGGCTCTTCTATCTGAAGAGGGGACGAGCTCAGAGAGTTTGGGGAGGTAAAGGGGCAAGTCGTTATTCGGAAGGTCCGATAGTCTCGCCGGTGTGTAGTTGTGTGGTGTGAGAGTCGTGGTTCCTGGTAGGACAAAAACAATAGGCAAACAAGATGGAGCAGAAATGAACGCGCTGCGATGCGACGGAAATATACAGATGAGTCCAAATTCCAAAGGGTCACTGACTGGCCACAGGAGGAGAGGAGGAGAGGAGAGGGGGGACCAGGGCAGAATGGCCGAGGAGGAAGAATGAAGGCGGATGATGGTTTAGTTTATGTCAAGCAGTGGAGAGTTCGAGTGGAGTTTTGAGTGCACATGTCTGGCGTGCTTAGGGTGCGCTGGAAAGGGTTTAGCCGGGTATTTTACAGACCAAATTCACAGCGGGAAGCCCCCAAGCACAGCTATAACTGCTCGAGTGACAGGGCGGGGAGGATATTGGACAGGGGGGTGGGGAATCCTGAAGTTCCCTGAACAGTCCTGGAGTCGTCCCAGTTGCGACGGGTTCCGTACTGGGTACCATATCACGTACGGATTACCGTGGTACGGGGTCCCCCGTAGGTACCTATGTATCTAGGTACCTACTGACTGCCCGCACAAATAAGAAAAGTCAAGGTCGCCTCCCTCCTGCCATGTAAGGACTGCACTGTATGCAACGTGATAGTAGGTATCCCAGATATATCAATAATCGCAACTCAACAAACGACAAGTCATCATTAGATACAGTGTAGGTAATAAGGAATGAATATATCGATAAGCACACTAAGAGCAGCCCTGAGAGAGTCCTCGGTTAGGAGATCAGATCAGGTATCTACTTGAGTACCCAGGTAGGTAGTGTACACGGTACCAGTGTACACTACCTAGGTAGTCGCATTATAGTATATCTACCCACCCAGCCACCTAGGTATATAGGTACTCCATACATAGGTACGTCTAGGATATGTGGCAGGCCACCCAGGACCTAGGCAGTGGAAAGGACGGATCCCTGCCCTGAGAAGGTACCAAGGTACTTATATGGTCCAGAAGTGTACCTAGGTATCGATACATGCTATTGAAGGTACAGAGTAAGTCGCTGGCCTGTGCAGGTACCTGCTCCGACAGGTACCCAGGTTGCCGGGTGGAGGTAAGTGGGTACGTCAGAGTCTGTACAGTACTTACACTACCTAGGTACTTAGGTATATACGGATCCTGGCATGTACATACGCAGTAAACCGTCTCGGGTGGAGGAGAGGGCTAGCGCTAACCAGGGCGGATGATGCCTCCTGCCTTCCAGGGCAGAGCAGGGCTGTCCAGATGTCTCCTGTATGTAAGGCCCAGACTAAGTGGGGCTCATACATGCTAGCAGCCTCCAGATGTCTACTAGCGTCATCAATCCTCTTGCAATGGAACATCTCCACGGTGCTCATCGTTCATCATCAGTCTCTCCTCTCTACTCTTCGTTATTACAGGACTTCCACAGTTATGGAATCAAGATTGATCTCTGTCTGTTTGCCCAACTGTCTATCTGCTTGCTCGCCAGGCCTCCTACTCTTCTTCTGCTTCTTCTTTTGCTTGGGTCCAGCGCAACAGCGGCGGTGTTGACCTTGCCAATGAACCCACCCGGGCACTCATCATCACCACTCACACGCTACCGATCAATCCACTCACTGATGATCATCCACAATGAATGGAACCTATTGGAACACTCTTGTTCATTACCATTACAAACCGTAACCGAATGCAACTTTACCATGATTGATGCCGCCAATTGACGCCCCTCTCTAGCCCTCTCATCAACTCTCAACAAACCCTCCTCTCATTCCGGACCAAGACCACGATCAGGACTAGGACCAGGGCCAGGGCCAGGGCCAGGGCTAGGGCCATCACGCACCGGAACCAGGAACCAGAACCACAATCCGGCGGTTTGGTCCCTCGCATGCCTCGACTCGGACATCTCAACTCCATTCAGTTCAGCCCAACGAATACAGAGTCCCACATTACGCATCGGCAAGCAGCAGCGGCGGCAGGACGAGGAGGCTGAGGGGGGAAGGGGGATGAAGATTCTCGCAGTATACACAGCACTAATCACTGTTGACCACAGAGACCAGTTAATCAAAGTACGTACTACGTAATGTTCCACAATGTGACTCGTACAGATGACAATACCGTTACCTTCGTCATCAGCACTGCAGACCAGTCCCGTACCAACAACCGCAGGCGGCGGGCGCCCAGTGTGCCAGCAGTCTGGAATCCAGCGGAGCGGGAGATCACGGGGCGAATGCCTTTACCCAGCCAACTTGTAACAACGACAAGGGTTCTCCATGCTCGGCTCCGGGACGATCCAGCTAGTAGGGGATTCCCTTCTGGGAATTACTCGGGATTTGAATAACGTGTCGATCAAGGGTGTGCTCTCCGGCTCTCTTTGACACTGTCGAGTAAGAGACGAAGGATGCCTGCCCTGCCCGACAACCGCAGCTGAATAAAAGTACGCACCGGAGACGTCCCCCCTTCATGCCACCCACGACGCCACACCACGCCATCTCCCCAGTTCAACACCCAGTGACCTAACCGCATCAACAAATATCAATCTCCTTTTCATACCGCGGGGAAGATTTGGGGCTCGCTTGTTGTCTCTCATACGGCCCCTCCTCTCTCCCCTTAACAGATCCCGTGATGGTGCACAGCGGCAGGTTTGAGGTCGCTAATCTGACGGCAGCCCTACTAGCAGGAAAAAGCAAAAAAGGAAGGGAGGAAGGGAGCCAACCGCCCACCCAACAGACACGTTTCATCCCTGTCTGCCTTCCCCGGTGGGGTCTCAGTCCAATCTAATCTTCAGACCCATGCCACAATGCTTTTGATTAAACGGGGCGCGATCGCGTTCATCAGATGGCATCGAACAACGAAGCCTCACAAGATTCAGACCGAGAGCCGGAGAAGAGCACAAGAAGACTAGGAACAGAGAGACACCTTTTTGGCCTGGTTCCCTCTTCCGCGCCACCAATAGCCTCAATGCGCAGACCAATTGTCTTGAGTGATACTAGTACATAACATCGAGGTTGGACCATGAACGACGGCAGGTGAGATCACGCAGCAAGGCGAGAGTAGTTGGGCGACCGCCACGGGAACAGCAGGGCGGGTAAAGGCCAACAGGGAGGAGGTTAAAAAGAAGCGAACTTGGCCGGCAGGTCTTTGCGCCTGGCCACCTGCTAGGTTGCATTGCATACCATCCCATCAGGAAAGATTGGTGGACTTCCTTCTCTACGTACGGTACAGCACTGACTCTGACGAGTAATGCTGTGCGACATCTCGAGAGATCGAATACCTATGAACCACCTTCCGTTACAGATGGGGGATGTGCCCAGATGTGGTGGCACGCTACATTGCCCGATATGACTGCTTTGATACTAAGCTGCACGCCACTCATCCCGTTCGCCATGAGCAACTAGAGATCTGCCGGCGTTGCATGTCATTATGGCAATTTCTAGACTCACCATGAGATCTGTTGCCTTGATGGCATTGTCTCTTGTGCCAGTCTGTGCCGACCAAGATACCTAATGCAACGGGAAACCATTCGGGGGTGTATGAGAGGCTCATGCGCTCAAGTTCCGGCCAGACTGGGGAAGAGAAACCCCCTGGCTGGGACACAGGCCCCGGTGGCCGACGTCGTTTTCAACGTCCAGCCCACGGCCAAGTACGGATATTCGTATTGATGCCTGTCAGCGACCGTCAATGTCTCAAATCTTCTACACTTTTAGGCCTTCTTTTGTCGCAAGAGGTACCAACAAGCGAGACGTCCCAATCGTCTTACTATGTACGGATCCATCCTGCCTGTCTGCACAGTACTTCTTCTTCTGCGGACCGACGCAGGGGCCCCTCGTTGCCCGAGTCACATGCATTCGCCCGCCCCGCGATCTTGTTTTTCTATTTGTCTTCCTTTCCCTTGCCACAGAGGGACAATGCGTGCAAGCTGAGGACTGATTATGCATCAGCACCAACACAACACGACTCACGATGCTGCCCGACAACACCTCTGCTCAGCTGCCTACTTGTCAATGTTGGCCCAAAGGGGCGATATCACGCCCCCAACCCTTTTTCTCCCGACTTGACCGCCATTTTCACGAGGCTGACCTCAGGACACTCCCCGCCCCCTCCCGACCTCCCCTCCTCTCTTTTCTCTGAGTGTGTCCCGAGAGATACTGACAGTCAACATGAGGTGAGCATGCAGTGTACCTTGGCAACCACATGAAGATGACGAGAGCCTCAATGGACCGATCTTGCGCTCTCTGGGTTAGGTATGTACAAAAAGGATCCTGGCGGCTCATCATGGTTCTCTCACCGTCTTCTTGGCCCCAGACCATTTGGGATCCTTCTGTCATCATCACCATAGTCCTGCCATTTCTTGTCGTCTATTTGTGCACGACAAGCGGAGTATCCAGATCACACACTAAAAAGCCATGCAAGGCCATGCCATGCATGATTGCGCTCCATCCTTTGCTTTGGTTGTCAGCGTTTGTTGGTACCGTTACCCTGGGCCATGCGGATTTCCTTGCCCGGTAGGTAGTGACGCCGGCACGCAGGGTGCATTGAAGCCGTTGAGCCGCAAAACGACAAATGGGGCAATGTGAAGTCTTGCCATGATGGCTGGCTCCATTCCAGCATTCCAGTTTCGATACTACCTTCCTGCTCCTTGGTAAATGGAGGGGTTCGACGCCGCGTCTAGCGCACTCTGCATGTGGACAATTCGCCGCCATCAAACCATAGACAAGCTTTATCATGCGTCTGCCTATTCTTGCCACGCGCCTCACTTGACATCTAAGAGGCCGAATTTCAGGTTTCCTTAGGCCGTGGCGTTGTCGCTGAAGGAGGACAGCAAGTTTGCTAGTTTCTCAACCGCCGGGTCCATCAAGCTATCCGGCGAGAACCTAGCTTCCAGAGTCCGGCGGCCTCTGTTTGTACAAGCGAGCAGACAGTAATGCCCAGGTGATTGAAGCCGGCAGACGTCGTCTTCTCTCCACCTGCCCGGATGAAAGGATATCCATGTCCTTACTGACAAACATCCCCCGTGGATACTGCGGCTGACATCTTACGGCGGCAGGAAAAAGCCGGCCTTTTGATTTCGTTGACGGGCGCCCGGAAGGCGGAGACCCGGAGCTGTAGGATTCAGACGGTCCAGTCGTCGAGACATCCTATTACTCTTAGCGCGGCTTGTAATTACTGGCCGGCGTGACTTAGCAGGGCAAGGAGGCAACAAGTTCCTCCGCAGCCCCGTACATGTCGACATACCGTGCAGAGATCAACCTCCAGAAGTCGTGCTCCGCGGGCAGCTCGTGATTTCATATTTACCCAAGTGTGTCTATTTTCTTTGCTTTTCAGAATACTGCATTGTTGTGTGTATGCTTGTTATCGGCCTAGCATCTCTGGGAAGGTTTTCCCTCTTCAGCCCTACCAGCCTACAGTACGTACTTCTAGCAGTCTAGGTACAGGTTCCCGTCCAAGTAGGGCTAGGTCAAGGAGGTGGAGGGGGGGTAAGCAGACGTGGCGAAGATGGTGATAGGAAAAGCCCTAAAACAGGATCCCTGTCGGGCAAGATTCAGCTGCTGCAGGGCTCTCCTAGTCTGAGCCTTGCAGGGCATGGTTGAGTGGCAGGGCAGCAGGGCTGCCAACTTTGCAGGGCCATGGTGCGTCTGTCTCGCCTCTTGACTGAGGTCCGGCCACTGTGGCTGCAGATACTGACTCGGGAGACATGTTGCTATCTTGTGCGAACTGTTCCGTACTGCCTGGACTGCCTACCCAGCTCGGGCCGGGGATGTGCTAGATCCGTCCACTGTTAATGACAGCCATCTCGGGAGGTGCGGAACGAAGTGCGGAATGCATTACTGTCCACGGGTATAGTGAGCACTTGTATATACTGTGCTGATGAGTGTTCCGTATGTACATAAGTATGTACTCAATCTCTGGTGCTTCGTATGTGGGAAGGATTGCAACATCCATTCACGTATCCGTACTCGGGACACTCGCCTACCTAAGCAGATCAATTGCCTAATTCGGCTGAGTCTTTACGATGTGTGCCTGGTTTTTGTGACCGTTGAAGAACCACCACATGCACTCCTGTCACTGGGGTCCAGTCTTATGGTAGAGAAGTGGGAAGATGGACAAAAGTACAATTGGGAATAAAACCGATGGCATTCTAGTAGCCACCTGAACATCCCTGTGCTCCAGGGCGAGAGTAGGATCATGGATTGATACCAATGTAGAGTACTTAGGTAGTACAGTACCTCACCTTGCCTAGCTGCCTAGGTACTAATTAGTCAACACTCAACAGGTATCAATTGATGCTGGGGACTCTAATGAAACGCCAACACTAGCGCTAAACACCAGCGCCAAAACACGAAACACTTACTGTGTATAGATGGTCTAAAATACGGCGGCCGCCACGTGCACAACGTCCCTATCTAATGAATGGCATTATACCTGCTGCTGCTGCAACAAGGCCGTATACCAGGGCTGGCTGCAACCGCGCGCGTCCAGCGTCCAGCGTCCAGCGTCCAGCTCCCAGACTCATTACCAAGTACTTGGAACAAGTTGGGAGCCAGACACTGGGGCTGATTAGAGTCGACGCTAAAACTGCCCAGGCGTTTTGCAGCTTTCAAGTGCACAGCGCCGCTGATTGTATTTCCCGTATCGAACTACCGTCAAGCTTTAGAAGTGAGGTCATCCTGGCCCTATCCAGCCAAATGTTGCCCTGCCCACCTGGGCAGAAACGACGATGCTAGTCCGAACCTAGTCACCTTGTTTGCCTGGGGGTTGACGTCGTCAATTCGACTAGGCAGTAACTCGTTTGAGGGGAACCTTGTTCTGCTCATCACCGCGGCACTGCGCTGCCTGTCAGTCCCTTTTTACGACATATATCTTCGTCTTGGTTTGTTTTCCTTTGGTCTTTTTATTTGGGAGGGGGGGGGGTGGGGGGATGGGTTGTATTTGTTTTCAGTTTCATTTCTACCACGACTCAATATCAAAGTCGTAGTAACCCCCCCGCCCCCAAAACCTTCCCTGAGTTATGCCAGTGTTTGGATGCCTTCGTTGAATTGCATAGAGGCAGGCGTGTCAAGCTGGTAAACTTGAGGTCTAAACTACGGAGCACTTTCGCGTCTTCCAAAGTTCCTGCAAAATGCATACAGGGTACTGTGGTTCTCAAACGCCATTGTTGAAGATATGCTGTTTGTTGTTACGATTCAAATGACATATCCACAGTCGCGACCTCAGTTTGTTTGGCTCCAGCATGAGTGTCAATGCTGAGAACAATCAATAACTACCCGAAGTCTCATATAAGCAAAAATCAAGTTGACACAGGACGAGAGAAGATTATATGACCATTTATTGAGGACTACGATGCTAATCCTGCAATGATCATAAGACGACCTTCCTATCAGAGTACATAAGTATTGGTGTAACCGGTAGTCAGGTTATGCAATTTGCATGCTAGAGAATGAAATCATGTGTATGGGATATACACATAACCCGATTTTTAATATGCGCAATGAGAACTTGAATGCATAAATCGCCTGTATAATTGTAGAGTACTATACTGACAAACAGAGAGGTTGGTTGTATTATAGCCCCTATCCATGCTGAAGTTGAAAATAATCAGTTGATCTCTTCCAGGATACCCTTAAGGGTATCTCTATGCAGCGTTCCTTGGCAAGTGTAAAACATGAGGAGTACAGCAGGTGTACTTATGACAGAATAAAGGTCTCAATTGTTTCACATAGTATGTCCGTACGTCCGTACGCTTCTTAAAACAGATAGACAACAAAAGCCATGCTAGTGTAGTAGACATTGCCGCCTGAATAGTCTATAAATAGCCATAGCAGTATGGCTTGTATAATCCATCGAATCTGGTAATGTGGAGCGGAGGTACATGAAGAATCAACCGGCAGATCAGGAGCGGAAACTTCAATGTTATGTACGTTATAAGTAAGTAACGAGTAATGTGTACTACGTTGTGACATCTCTCCTATAAGGACGGATCAAAACAAGCCGGGATACGTATAAGTACACTACCGCGGACGCTCGAGGCAGTATATGTGCGTACCTTGACATGCATGAAGCTGGTCTTAGACCGGGAAGGGCGGTCTCGCCACCGGGCCTTGTAGGGCAGGATTTACTCTAATTCAGGGGCTGAAATGGTTCGGATGCTGCAGGATGCATCGTACTGGGCGAATGCAAGATCTTGGGGTTGGACGGATCCTAGTCCAGATGTCTGGTGTGCTAGGTAATCGCATACCAGACTTTGGCAAATCAGAACTGTGCATATCTGATTAGGTACCACAGCCCGAACACATTGTGCGACTCCGTCTCTCCCTGCATCAACATCTGTGACGGCCAATTGACGCTGACTGGTGTATCATACAGTAGTTCTCTTGCCGCTCTTACAGAGTCTAGGGTCCGCAGGTATATGGGGTTGCACACAGAGTACCTAACATGATGCTCATAGCCGTAGGGGGGTGTGGTATAACGTCTACTACGAGGTAGCACCCGAGGGAATACAGGAAGATCCATCGACGTTTCCAGAGTGAATCTGAGAAACGCTGGCAAGACATTGCCCGACAGCGAGTCAATGACAGGATCCATGACTGATGGGACTTGGGAGCCATACGTACGTACCCATGGGTCCTACATGACAACCACAGAGCAGTCTAATGTATGGGCAGTCGGAGTTGATAGCATATATGTGAATACAGAATTTGCCGTACAGACCCGGACGTTTCCAAAAATAAAGTTAAAATGGTATAAAACGTGGCTCATGTACAGTACGCAATTATATATGATATTCAATGGTAGCGGAGGCCTTGTTGACCATCCTGCCAGTTTGCCATGCCTGCATGCTCAAGCTCGCCGTAGAGGGGTATCCAAGTCCCTTCGTCCGGGAAGGCGGGACGATCACCGGAAGGGAAATGCAGATCTTGTTCACCTCTTGGTAGGTATGCCTGGTATGGTAGTATTCAACGTTGAGATCGGCTGTCACGCAGTGTGGCAGTAAGACTGAATGGCGCGTACGCTAGGGGTACTCAAGCTGATCGTGAGTTTCAAATTTTGGTTTTTTTCTGGACCGGCTCAGGGGGCACCACCACCAACATCCACTGTTCGTTGCAAGGTGGGCTGGCAGGCAGGGTAGAATTTCTCCCACGACGATCGGGCCGGCCCCACCTTCGACTTCACCTCCCTGAAGTTCAGAGAGTGCCCCAGTATTACGCATGGTGGGTACAGGTACTGATACTGAACCGACAGCTAACAAGTACCGGTATGGACTGACGCTATCAGGGTCTGAGGAGCTGGCCGCATCCATGGGTTGCTATGCCGAGATTTTACATGCCTGTCCATATCGCTCAGGGGCTCAAGGAGAGCAGAGTCAGTCAGATTGTGTGTAGTTGTGTGTGGCACTTGTCTGGTGCTTCTGACTGACAATCATGCCCCCCTCCTCGGGACATCTAACCATTCAAGGACAAGCCGGAGCCGTACCACCGGCAGCGTGCAGGCAATGTCTCAACCAATCCAGCTCTGGTCTTCCTGCCCGCCTGCCTGCCTGCCTGCCTGAGCGACACCAGCACAATTTCTCCCTACAGGGCAACAGCCGTAGCGACACAGCAGGTGACGCCTGTCCTTGCTGTCTGAAGGCCATCCTGGCTTCGACGGCCAACCGCGTCGCTCAGGGCACACGTGAAATCTCGCGGGGTCTTCCATGTGGCACGTTCCTCAGCCGTCTTGGCGGTGACATCTCCATTGTGCCATGGGCAATTAGTATGTATGTGGGTTGATTTGCAGATAGGTGGCATGTGTTACACGGTACAGCGTGGCCGAGCATCTGCCCAAATCCAAATTTCATCAGGATGTATTCGGCAGAAGTTTGCGTCCTGAGTGGCTGGGTGTCAAGACTGTATTCTGGCCCCTTGCTTCAGTTGGGACTTTGTGACTTGAAGTTGCAGACCCTGGGACGCTCTCGTTCCATTCGTCGTCTGTGAGTTGTAGGCCGACCTCTGAGGTCGTGTTCAAGACTACCCTAGGGTACTTTGTTCTGACAGCTTCGTAGACCACATCAGCCAGGCCCGAGTTTGATATCGCTTGGCCTTGACCGTGAACGGGTCTGGGGGGTGTCGGGGCTTGCCACTGCTGCATATGCATCGGCCTGAATACCTAAGTATGTCTTGTGGCCACCATGAGCCTCGTCAGCTCTCAAGCCTCCTTCTCGTGAAGCTTAGATGCGTGTGGTCAACAATGAATTGGCCACCTGTTGCTTTTCGTAACCACCTGAGCAGCCAGCCTGAAGCATGTTGAGCTAATACACTGGCCAGGGAGTATAAGCGCCATACAGATTCGAGACGGGAGTATTGTGCGATCATCATAGGTCGCGTGGTCGACCGTCTTGAGCACATGGCGCAGCTGAAGCCATGCAAGTCATCCGCCATGGATGCCTTGCCTGCCAGCTATCTTGCTTTTGAAACCATTGCTGAGGGCTATGATGCCCGAAACTTGTGTACACTGCCACTCGCCCTGACGACAGAGTTGGTTGGCGGTTCGTCGCACAACGTAGCCGTCCCTGCACACCCACCAACGTCAGAAGCAACCTGTGAGCATTCAGTCTGCCCGGGCGATGGATTCGAAGATCACTAGACAGACACGTGGTAATAGTGTGGCACTGTACAGGTCTATAACTTTCCAGATGTCCCGTTGCATGCACATGCAAGCTGACAGTTGAGGCCGCACTTCATGCACAGAATCTTCATACTTAGTAGGTATTCATGGTGCTTCCAATGTTTGGGCACCCATTGCCGGGGCTGGGATTATCACCAACACCCGGGCAGGCAAGCCACGGGGCAGGGAGGAGGGGTGTTGTCTCCTAAGCGATAAAGTTGCCGGTCTCCAGATAAACTCCCTACAGGGCTGACGCCGCCCCAGATTTCTCCCCGCAGATGTCACGTGCATATCTACCTATCTATATTGTGGTAATAATCATCCAGGGCTGTGTGTAAGACTATTGAGGACGGGAACTGGCTTCTGGGCTACCGTACTTGATTGGTGGTCCGAATTCACGTCCGAAACATTGGACTTGAAGGGGATGTTGCATCTCTCTGACCCGAGACACAAGTAGAGCTGCACAGGTCAGGCCTCCGGCACTGCTTTTGTTCTCACTGCGGCTGCTGGACAAAGCATCTGTAGCAATCGCGCCGTCGCCACCAACTGAGCCACTGTTTTCCAAACCACAGTGGTAATGTGTCTGTGACAGATTCGTAAAGCAGCCAGTGAAATCGTCATGAATTATGCATGACATTGCTTTCAAGAAGTGAATTCGTTCTTGCCTGAAATAGAAAAGAGGTGTGGCTACACAGCAGTGACAGTCGATGCCAACTCGTGGACCTGTCGACTGAAAGGGCGCCGGCGAAACCGAACTAATGGAGTACATAGTACTGCCGGCTATTGCCTCAAGCTGAAGCGTGTATCCATATCTAGGTACACTTGGCAGATTCCAAACGGTAGAGTGCAGTGCAGAGGCAACAACGGCGTCGATGTGGACGACAGCTGAGTCTCACGACATGCTCAAGATGGTGGTTGGGGGGTGGGGAGTGGTTCAGGACCAACTTCACCCCTTTTCCCTGCATGTTTGTCGCGATATGTAGACGGAGAGTGACACATCTAGTCGGAGCTAACACCGGATGGAGGCATCAAAGACGGTGTTCAGGTGATAATTTCTCTCAAGAAATGGGCCCAGGTCCGAAATTGCTTGTTGATGACCTGTTTCACTGGGTCGCTCTCTGTCCATTCTCTCCATCTCTACTTGTACAGTATGTATCCGCCCAGCCTCCCGGCCCTTTGTGGAGGAGCCTGGTGTACGCCAGCGGCACCGAGAGAATCGTCCCGGAAGACTTAGGGCAACTGGACTTGGATTCCACCCACGGGAGTTCTCTTTTAGGACTTACTTCAGCATTAATATCATCAAAAAAACAGCTACGGCCGACTACGCTATGACACGCAACGCAACTCTAAGTCTGGCGGTTTTCCTTGGGTCAACCCACACACCTACGGTACGATGCTACAATACATCTGGGCAGCAGGCTCGAAAGGCTAACTGAATATGGCAGGGAACCACACAATAGTGGATGATCAAAGAGAGCATGGAGATCCATAGGACCCCATGGCGCGCAAGCACCTGCAAAAGTGGACCCAACACATCATGATCGACGGTCAGCACATGCCCGTCAGTGACACGTTACAGCTATAATGGGTCCTCTCAACTTTATCTGGTGTACAGTAGTGTACAGTATGAGCCGCAGCTAATCTGCTAATAAATGCATACCGCGATTGACCATCTTGGTGTAATTTGATAGCAAATGGGGAGGCGGTACGGTGAGCCATCGTCCATGATAGCGCTGAATACTCCGCCGGCAAGGTGAACCAATATACCCGAAGAGCGAGGCAGCGAAATGAGCTGGCTGCCAGGCCGGGGAACAGTGCTTGGTTCGCATATCCTCATCTCCGTCTGGATTCTCCTGCCCGGAGAACGACGGACGGAGTCATTACCCGACCCGGTCATTCACCGAGACACCTGGACAGTGGGATTTTGCCTTGACAGCAGCACCCTTGATTTCCCCGCTCTTGCCTTATGGTTTCAGTGGGTAACATTATAGTACCCACTCGTTGCCGCCACCTTGGTTTTATCCCATGGTACTGTATACATACATACGGCTTTGAATGGGTGAGTTAGCCCCGTAGTAGCCGGTAGGCTAATCGTCAGCCTCGAGCACCCACTGCGGATTACTTTCCCACATGCCTCGGTACATACATACAATAAGCGACTACCCTGTCCTATAAGGCTGACTCGGGATTGTTGCATCGCGTTTGGATGTACCATAGTACTGTGTCGTTGATGCCTCTCAAGCGAAATGGGAAAACATCCCCGCCGCTAGACTGCGCGATACACCCTGCAGGAACTCTACATACATGTAGGTACACTAGCATGCGGAGCCAAGAGAATCCCCACAAGGCCAGATATCAAAAGTGCACATAATAGTATATAGGTGCGGGAATAGCGGCTCTCTGTTGACGAAGTTTGAACTGTAGACCGGGGCGGCACATGTGCACGCATGGAATACTACCGCATAGTCGTAAGCATGCACATCACAAGACCTACGAAACAATCCATCTCAGATGGTGGCACGAGCTCCGTTAGATTATCTTGCGGGACTTCCTCGCCTTTGTACCGTCGAAACACATCTGTTACACCCCTGATGCGGATGGATATGGCTTCCCTTCTTACTTCGGGTGTAGGGAATATTGTTTCAGTCGAGTTCTAGGAGAAATGCATGTAATATATCGTTTGTTTTGTTGCTTCCCGGTATACAGAGGCATCAGTAGAGCCCAGGCGTGCTCGGATGGGACATTATCTACAGATCGACCATCTAAGGTAATTGATACTTTCTTCATGCTGTCGACAACGGGAATAACACACCACCACGTTACCAGACACATGTCAGCAACACCATAGGCCTTGTAACTAGTGTCGGTGTTCGGATTTAGAGGCAAGATTCAATGTTGGCTAAGGGGCCTAGACGTTTATGGGTAAATAGCCTATGATCCGCAGGGGATCCTGTACATAATTTGGACAATGCGGTGGTTATGTTGGTAGTCGAAGCGAGGCCTCGCTTGTTCGTAGCCGCATTCACTTTAATTCTGACTGGTAACCAATTATCGGGTCAGTTGCTGATGTTTTCTGTAAATCTCTACTGGCCTCCCAGTGGGCACCCCCTGGCGTGCACTAACAAGTGAAGCTATCCTCAACTATCAACCTTGGAATCAAATCCCGGAAGCCACAGAATTCTCATCACACAAATGACGAGCAAATATGTAAACATAGCCGCCATCAAAAAAGAAAAGAAACAAAACACCGTACCCTTGGTGTGGTGATGAGAAACCTCAACAGATCAGGGCGCAGGCTATTAGTGGACATCTCTCTCAGCTATGAGGTCGAGGCCATCCTACTAACGATCGTCAAGTTTGGTTTATTCCGGGCGTGATAAGACGCTGTTTTTAGTGCCTTGTACCGCTCAAAAGCAACCTTCAGAAGCCATATGACGAAAAACTCTTGTAGGTCTCTTCATTGCGGCATGAATTCAATGTTTGCCGGCCGAGCTTGAGAAGAAGGTCAGAACGCGGTCATCAACTCAAAGGCTAACATACAGGTTGCCTATACGAAAAAAAAACTATTCCTGAAGAGCTGCGCCATATCAAATAGCTTTACTAGTCAGCTTTGGCGTCTGCTTAGGCACGTCTCCCAAAAATGCCACCAGGAAGCTGGCCAAGGGCAAGACCAGATCAACGAACACTTCGGATCTTAAGAACACTCTCGCACTCATTTTGCTGGACTTAAAAAAGTGATATCTGATTGTCTTTAGGTCTCATAAGTATTAGATGCCAAATGGATTCTTCTCGATGAGTTATACAGTTCAGATGAGTGTACTCAACGAAATATCTGAGTTTCGTGACCTGGGACTTGGGAATGCTCATGACAGACTGTGTTGAGGACGGCAATAATTACTCCTGGAACATGATTACCCTATTGTAATCACGTTTCTCTACCTGGCACCTATAGCGCTGAAGGAGCGAAGAGCCCTTAAATATACATATACAAGACTCCTTGCGTAAATCCCGACAGTACATATGTATAAGGCTCGATACTACCAATACGTACAAGCGAAGCTTTCCAGGGAACACCAAAATCGGTACCAGTGCTGTATACAAACATGGCACATGTATGTCCACTCGTACTGTTTGCAGCTCCGTCAACAGTCGTTTTCTTGCTAACATACTAATATTTGTCTCCAATGTCAACTGAGAGAGAAAGCATACATCTAGCATTGCAAACAGTCCCAATCGCAAACTCAGCCGCCATGCCGCACAACGGGCTGTCCAATCTAGCAATCATTTGTATACAAGGCCGTTTCCATGAGATAGTTGGTACTGCTGATGACGCTCGTCACGAGACCGTATCTTAGGAGATTCTGAGCCACAGTGGCGGCGTGCCTGTAGAGGTATAATCAATAGTTAATTGCTAGGAAGAGACTAGGAGGGTTAGAGAAAAATGGGGGATGAGAGATCAAGTAGATGTTTGGAATTTAAGCCTCAGGTTTTATTATGCCTGCTGCGTTAAATAATTACAACACTTCAGGAGGCTGTTTGTACAAGGCATCGAGGCAGCACATGATGGTTGCCGGGGCACAGCCTATAGCTTTAATAAAGACCTATGTTTATCGAATGTCACAAGCTTACTACTTTAGATAACCATGAAAGAGCTGCTGGAGACCGTCGCTAATGACTGGGAGGCTTCAGGTAGGTGGACAAATTGCGGCCGGGTTTTTATAGGACTGTGCAATATGACACACTGATCTCTATCCAGAACAGACGAAAGTAGCTCCGGATGTTAGTGGAAAATAAAGTTTACTACAGCCCCAGATTATAATCATCTATATCTGTAGTTTTGCGTCAGGATGTGCTCCCACGTGCTGTATCAAACCAGTGTCCCTACATATAGGAAAGCAATGGGAAGCCTTGATATCGGAATCGCACCCTATTCGAGAACTTTCTGTTGATCTGCAGTCTTACTGATTTGGTCTCGCTCAGGCTTGGTTTGTTTTGTCTCATATTCGTCATGCTCCTCACGTTAGTTCCTTGGCTGGCTGGCTGGACAACGGCATTACTGTATCGAGGCCCGAGGACTAGCTTCTACCAGGAACATTGAATGTCTGTATGTGTACTATATGCTGCCTAGGTATTTAGTGTAAAGACTGCACCAATGCGTGTGTGTATGTGTGTGGGGTGGGTAGGTGGGTTCACTTGGTTCAAGACGTGGGGCCGGGGACGTCATCGACCAGAGTTGCTCAGTTGCTCGGTATAAGAAGTGAAACCTTGGAAGGGAAGATCCCTTAATATTATAGTAAGTTGTGTGAAGATCAACCCCTCTCAGAGCCCAATGTCAACAATTATCCGGCTGTTTTAGCTGTCTGTGCAACACCGTTCCTGCTCCAAGCAAACGCCCACAATACTACCCTGCATTTATTTTTCTGCCCACTGGCTGACCTGGAGATGTCACGAAATCGAGACGACCGGAACCGTGGCCGGTCTCGCTATGGCGCACATCGCAGCAAGCGTGACCATGCAGACACAGCCGTTGATAGCGGCTATGGGGGCTCTGCCATAGCTGCTACACCCAAACCCTCTGGTGAGGATGCCTCATGGCCCTATCATGTTGAATCCACGAGATATTCTCTTGAATCTTCGAGACACGCAAGTCCATCTCAGGGCCACCATGGGCTCAACGAGGAAGATGGTGCCCACAACAAACACAAGGATTCAGATAGCGATACAGACTACGATCCCAGGGACAAGTACTACATCGACGTAGATGACGACGAATATGAGAACATATCGTTTCGAAAGGGTGAGGCATCGAAAGATGGACATGTAAGCAAAGACGGGCGAGAACGACGAGAAAGCGGCACCTCATCTGTCACGGGACGGAGCAGTCGCGATCGTTATCAGGAAAAGACGGCATCTTCTCGACGCCGTCATGATCGGGCGTCCTCTACTGGAAGCGAACCCACCGGCCGACACAAGAAGCATTCCCCTCGAGATTCATACACTACTAGCACTCGAGCAGACAGTCAGGATCGACGAAGTCCTGCGTCTTCACGCAAAGCACGCTCCAAAGCGTCTGTGGCGTCCCAATCTCGGCACGCATCAGATTACCGTTCACTGTCACCAATTCCGTCCGAATGGGGAGACACCGATGATTCTTCTTCACCCGTGCGACGACAGATGACATCTAAACCTAGTCGACGCGGCCCTCGTAACAGCCGCAGTGCGGGATCAAGGAAAAGCCACGGCACCACGGCGGGTATGATAGACCCGGACGGCGAGACCGCAAGCTCGTTTCTGCAAAAACTGACGAGAGGTGTCGACGTCAAATCCGTGGGCAAGGTCGGGCTCGATGCTGCCGCCGTGGCAGCTATCAAAGTCGTATTTGGGAACAGCGTCCCTTGGCAGCAGCGCATTCCCAAGACGATTTCCGCAGGCGCTTCCGCGGCCATCATGGATTTCGTCGTGAAGAAGACGTCGTTTCAGCCCAAAGAGATGATGGGGTCCATCTTTGCGCGGCATTTTGTGGAAATCATCCTGTCCAACCTGGTCGTGAATCCTGTCAGTGCCAAAGTCACTGGAGCGGCACAGAACCTGACGGGCGGTGGAAAGATGGCAGTAGCAGGCAGAGCTATTGGTGGTGGTGGCGGTAGAAAGGGAAGAAGATAACAAGTGACTGCTATGCATGGACTGAAATTATTGGCGAGCGAAATGAATTCCGAGCAATGTATGAGAAGTAATATATATTGACGAAATAGGTCTCCACAATGATCAACGTACATATTGAGACTTCCAGCATCATGAGAACCACAGACCTGGGTGCCTATACCATCAGTAAGGAGTATGATAGGATGTGCATGACGAGGGCATCGTGTTGGATCGTGTGCAGTCCACAACACTGTATATGGGAGACCAATGGTCACTTGCACCCGTGGGGCCAATGACGCTGAAATTAAGATGCTTGACGCGGCTCACGTCTCTTCCAGAATCTACCTGTGGCTGCTTGCTTTCGGGGTTCCCTTATGCAGAGTTGGCCGCAGTCTGAGTCGAAGCAGCTGCTGTGTCCTGACCACCGCCCAACAAGCCAGTAACATCGTCAAGCAGACCTCCAATGGTATCACCCAGTCCCCGCTCCTCGACGTCCCGCTCCACCTTATTAGACTCCTGGCGAACACCAAGTTCACCTGTAAGGTCGTCTAGTAGACCTCCAACTGTGTCACCTAGGCCCCCGATCGTGTCGCCCAGGCCCCGAGCCTTGACACCGACCTCTGATGTGACATCGTCCAGAAGGCCGCCGACGGTGTGAGTTAGACCTCCAACTGTATCACCCAGACTTCGAGCTTTGACTCCGATTTCGCCCGTGAGGCCATCCAGAAGGCCGCCAACCGTGTCGCCCAGGCCGCCGATGGTATCACCGAGACCCCGGGCCGCGACGTGTTCTTGATCCGCAGCCCTTGCTGCCACATTGGGGGCATAGTTCGCGGGCTAATCACCAAATTTGTTAGCAATATGTCGGATATATAATGTATTTCAAGTCGCTGTTGTTTTGGGTTCATCTTACCAGGGCGTTGGCCATGCCAATCAGAGCGATCAGAGTGTATGAGAGATACATGATGACTGTGGGGGAGTCGCCGGTAGAATAAAAATGAACGGTTCGTGGTATAAGAGAAAGGAATTAATGAAACGGTAACCAGACCGGCCGAAGGAATGAGAATTATAGAGTAATGGGTAACTGGTCTACAGTGACTTGGTTTATTCCAGATGTCCCGGATCTCGTTGCTTGAATGGGAAGACGAGGGATACTTATCATGAAGAAAACGAAGAGGATGCAGGGCATTGAGGGGCATGGGTGGATTAACGCCATTTCGCTCCGTGTATCATCAGACAGTAATAATCGGGAGGCTGATACATTGCACCAATATTTCCTGACAGGAAACACCTGCCCAGATGTTTGATCAGCAGCGTATTTCATGAGGAAACCCATTGCTGGGTTCACAAGAACCATGGGCCAAGGATTCGCTAAACTTGAGAACTGAAGATCGCCGGCAAAGACCCACTAAGGGAGAGGCAATCCCTTAGAAATACCAAATCCACAGTGTCTCATGTTTGACCCATCATCAGTGAAACATACATAGCATGCACGCATGCATTGATATGCGCTGAGCTTGAGCTTGCGCCTGAGGTGGGTAGAATGGTAGTAGTCATTGCCTTCATGAGGAGCCGCTGCGCAGATTACAACAGAACACCAAATGCTGCATGTTCTTGGCATATATATTATCCCTAGATGCCTCAACACTTTTCATCGATTTTGACCCACTTCTGGAGCTTTGTGCTCCAGCCTGGGTCCACGGTAGGCTCCGAGCAATCTGCCTGCAAAAACCCGAAGAGCGACTGATGCACCAGACAAATCCGTACAGATGGACTGTGTGACTTCCGAGATGATGTTGAGGTACATCCAGTAGAGTAGGTCTCCCTGCACGAAGACCCGGACTCGGGCAGAGCTCACTCTTGTTCCTCCGCAAAACCTTCTTCCTCACCGCCCTCTTCATCATAGCCTTCGGCCTCATCATCATCTTCGTCGTCGTCTTCATCATCGTCATCCTCTTCACTTGAGTCACCCTCACCCTCGCTTTCTCCCTCGGAACCTGGGTCGTAGTCTTCTTCCTCGTCATCCTCTTCGTCCTGCAACATCTGCTCCGCCTTCTCGAGCTCCGTCATATCTTCGTCGGCAGCCACGACCCCAGCCACAGCCTCGCCGTTGGCTCCCTGTACAAGTGCAGCATCACCTGCCGCTACAGGAGCCGCACCCTTAGCATTCTCCCGTAATTGCCGCTTGGCGCGCCGGCCTTCCGCCATGGAGCGATTGTGCAGCCCGTGTCGTCGGACATATGTCTCGTCGATGCTCTGGTAGTCCTCCTGGTCGATCATAGAGAACTCGATCTCCTCCGTCTTCATGCCGTCGTCATCATTGTCGTCCGTCCATGGCGCACCAGGCTGCTGTTGGTTTGGGCTCTTCTCCTGCACCGGCGCATGACTAACGTCCACCTCGACCACCATGTTGAATGTCCTCTGCAAGACATTGACGTACGACACGGCTACAATCCTGTCGAGAGGTAGGAACAGCAGTGGCTTCTTGAACCCCCACAAGATGCCATTGGGCAGGAAGAATAGGTATCCATCCTTGCTCCCTCTGAACGCCTTGACATGTACGGCCCTCTCACTCGGCCGGTGCGGTTGCCGCACCATACTGTAGAACACGCGGGGGTCCGTACCCACAATGGTCGCGGTGGTGTTGCCCACGGACTGCAGCTGGGAGTTGATAGCCCAGTGCATCAGGGAGCTGTAGCTATCAGAGACCTGGGCGGCAGTTTGTGCGGCGTACCCGGCAATGACGCCTGGTTTGGGGGCGGAAGTGGGTACGGTAAAGACGAGGGGTTCGAAGTCGGCAGGCGGGAAGGTCTTGGTGGAGGCGAGCGCTGTGTTGCGAGGAAAGAGGATGTAGTTGTATTGGAGCTGGGATTTCTCGGGGATGGGGGCGTAGAATACATATTCTGAGCCGCAATTGTTAGTTTTAGTCCGCTGGCTTTCTCACCCGCCGAGTTGCTTCCCCTGCCATTGATCAAGCTCGACTAAGTGGCAGGCAGTGTGGAGGAGACGTACCGATCTGACTCCAATCATACACCATACCCTGCACTGGGGTGGTGGTGCCAACCTGCTTTGTGTATAGATAGTTCTTGGTGAAGCACAGGTCATATTTCTTCCTCTGTGGAATGGAGACGCTGACCTCCTTGACCTCTAGGAGGATGACCTCCTTGGCTGCTGCGTTTGCCATGTCTATTAGCAGAGAGTCGGCGCCCGAGGCAGGTGCCTGTTGGGTGCCCGTGGTCGCAGGTTGGGTAGGTGGTGGAAGCATGCCGTGTTCACTCTTGGTGCCAATTTCCACGAGGGCGGCGCCATCTTCGCTGCCATCTATCCGCCTTCGTTTTGCGCTGGGCTCGGCTGAGGGTGGGTTATGGAGGGGAAGTTGTTGTTGTTCCTGTTGTTCGGAGAAGAAGCTGGCGATAGAGTTGAAGAGTGCTATGCGCTCGGGTGTGTCTGTATGGGTAGGAAAGCCATGTCAGTTAACATTATTCAGCAGAAGCAGCGGCGACAAGGCGCCACACACGTAGATATATATATATATACATACCTGCAGCGTTCTGAATGCCCTCGAGTATGTCCGGGCGGGTAGCAAAGACGAGGCCGAGCCTCTCGTTGTCGAGAGTGGCCATTGTCATGAGAGAGTCGCAAGAGGAACACACCAGTGACAAGGTGAGAATAGGTAAAATGGAGGAGACGGTGAAGGAGGAAGAGGCGATCTGCAGTTCCAGGGGGTCAAGAAACGTCTTGCTTAGATATTGTTGTCGTGTATGTGCAATAAACGTTACCTTGCTTTCCGCTGTTCGAGGAATCGCGAAAAGTTGGATGTCGATTTAGCGCGGCCTGTGAACAGACGCGTGAAAATAGCACCAATGGGTCAGTCAGGGGTCCTCTCTGTTCTGTTATGTAATCAAGAACATCAGGAATATCACATCTCATCCCATCCATGGTCACACTCACACTGACGCTCACGCTCACAATCACCTCTTTCTCTTTCTTCATGTATATGCCGGTGTTCTTTCATCACTGCCCAGGCGCCGTATAAGCCACTAGTAGCAAAATACCTTAGGTAGGCTAAACTGATGATATTACCGAACTACTACAGTATACTGACACCTATCTACTTAGGTACGGATCCGTACTTTCAGGCAGACAGCACATATTGGATGTGGGTGAGAACTGTAACCTCAGTTGGCCAGATGAAACGTTGGCTATTTTTGGATATCTAGACAATACAGAAAGATCTGATCATTTTCTCTTTCCCCAATCCCATTCCTGAAACACCATGCCAAAGCTCATGACTGTGCAGCCATCTCGTTCAGAATCTTAACCTGCTCCAACACACAAGCCTTGCTCGTGCCGCCCTTGGCACTCCTCATCTCGACGCTCTTCTCATAGTCAAATGTCTCGGAGATGTCCTCCTCAAACCTCTGATCCACACTCTTCATCTGCTCATACGTCAATTCGTTCATCGGCGTGCCCGTCTTCTCGCTCAGCGCCACACACTGTCCCGAGATGTGGTGCGTCTCCCGGAACGGCACACCCTTGCGCACAAGGTAATCTGCCACATCCGTCGCGAGCATGAACGGGTCCAGGGCAGCGCGCATCTTCTCCGGTTTCGTATCGAGGGTGGACAGCACGCCCTCGGCGATCTGGATGCTGTCGCCCACTGTCTTGACGTGGTCCAGCATAGGCTCGACCGACTCCTGCAGGTCCTTGTTGTATGTAGAGGGCAGTCCCTTGAGGGTCATCATAAAGCCCGCCATGTGTCCGAACGCACGCCCGCTCTTGCCGCGGAGGAGCTCCAGGCTGTCGGGGTTCTTCTTCTGCGGCATTAGCGAGCTGCCTGTCGAGTAAGCGTCTGCCAGCCTGACGAAGCCAAACTCGGCAGAGGAGTAGATGATCAGATCCTCAGCCCACCGGCTGATGTGCTGCATGAGGAAGCTACCCCACTGGAGCGTCTCTAGGACGAAGTCACGGTCTGCCACGGCACCCATCGAGTTCCACAACAGGCCCTCGAAGCCCAGCTCCTGGGACATCATCTCCCGGTCGATGCCGAAGGGGTTTCCTGCCAGCGCACCGCAGCCGAGGGGGCTCCGGTTGACACGCTTGCGGATCTCCCGCAACCTCTCCAGGTCGTTGGCGAAGGCGAAACCGTAGCTCAGCATCCAGTGGCTCCAGCGGATGGGCTGGGCCCTCTGCAGGTGTGTGTATCCGGGCATGACATAGTCGACCTCGGCCTCAGCCCTCTGGGCGATGACCTTCAGGAAGCTCGTGAGGTAGCCCTCCAGCTTGTCCAGCTCGTCCCGCAGCCACAGCCGCATGTCGGTGGCGATCTGCTCGTTGCGGCTACGGCCCGTGTGCAGCTTGCCTGCAACGTCCTTGCCGATGATCTCGCCCAGCCGGCGCTCGTTGGCGGTGTGGATATCCTCGTCGGCGCCGGGGATGACCTTGAAGGTGCCGTTCTCCCACTCCTTTTCCACCTCGAGGAGGCCGGCCTCAATCTTCTCGAACTCGGCCTGGGTCAGACGGCCAACCTTGGTATTGGCACGGGCAAAGGCGATGGATCCAAGGATATCTTGCTTGTGGAGGACGTTGTCAAAGGACAGGGACTCGTTGTATTGCTCCATGAGGGGGTCGAGACCGCCTGTATTGATAGATTGGGGTGCTGGTCAGCCTTGATAGTCTTACTGGAGGAGCTGGTTTGGACGAGAGAGAGGGGCATTGAGAGGCCAATTGAGCTCTGCATATGGGATTGAGAGCTTCCAACTGCCCATCACTAATGCAATGATCGTCTGGAGGAACAAGAAAACCACGTACCAGTAAAGCGGCCGCCCCAGAGCATGTTCGCCTTTTTATCGTTAGACGCCATCGTCGAAGCTTCCTCGAAAGCTGAATAGGTCAATTGGTCGTGTGGTTTGTTCGGAAAGAGATCAGGTTGGGTCTGAGAGGGCTGAATAAAGGGAAACTATAGACTTATGATAGCGAATTGTGTTTACGTCTGTGTAAGAAAGGAAGAGTCATCTACTTATTCGTTCTCGAATCGAGTCATACTATGTGTGCATAGTGATAAGTTCTTGGTGGGAAAGTCTTTACGATAAGGAACTGAGGAAACCGATAAGACCAGAGCTCCCACTCAGCTCTCCCACACACTCACCCCTACACGCACACCAGCTCCGACTGCGGGGGAGCTCCAGGTGCACCGACCACCAAACTCCCAGTAAGGACGTGCCGCATTTTACTGTATTTCACAGGCTGTAGGACACCTAAATCAACCCTCCCTCCCAGTTTTTGTCAGGTGGCAAGTCATATCATTTCTCTACATAACCACTTTTGTGAAAGATATCTTTCCCGTGTTTACTGTTCTACCCGTGGTGGTCTTGGCTTCTTTTGAATCTCTCCTCTGGTAATCCAGGTATACCGTCGCTAGAATAGAGCAATTGCCTAGGTGCTGTAACCCTTTGATAAAGGCCACCAGAGGGAATGCAAGCATTCTTGAAGGTATGTAGATAAGCACCGCAGGTAGGCCTCTTGATGAAATTGAAAACTATTGCATGACCGATCTCCTGTAGAGAGCATAGAAGCTAACCCTGGGAACTTGTAAGGTAACCAGCATTATCTCGAGTCTCTTGAGACGCGGAACTTGAATGAAAGCAAAACAAGCCCCCCAAAGCAACTCTCCATCACTATCCATCCCACTTGCAAATTATCTTGGTGATGTCCAGGGAGGGCCTGAACAGAATATTGCACCAAGATTCCCACCTAGATATGCTGTCATCCCAGAACTTTCAATCGCCAAGTGAACCCAAGGTAAAAGCAAGATCAAACGGTGTTAAGCCCCCAAACACCATCCCCCCCCAAAGAAAAAGGAAGAAAAAGAAAAAGAAAAATGAAGCAAGCTGACGCAGACGTCCAGGTGGCAATATGCACATGTCTGTACTGCAGACATCCGGTGCTTTATGCTTGCAAAGTTCGTCATCCCTATAATGACAGAAGAATGTTAAAAGGCATACGAGTAATAAGGAGCAGGTTTACCAAGGTAACATACCCCTGATATCAAGTCTCCATCAATCCCCAAAGAGATTTTTTGCAGAGTTTCTCATCACTCTACTCCGTCTGATGGCCATTGTCTGCATTGGCGCCAACATCGACCACAGGTCCTTCGACGACAGCAACCTCATCGGTCTCCTCTTCCATCTCCTTGTGGGCCCTCTTTCTGCCGTTCTTTGGCGGAGGAAGCGGAGGGGCCCGACCCAGCTTTCGCCAGGCGTTTTGTTGGCACTCCTTGTGGTTGGTGCCAACGATGAACCATCTGGGCGGCTCGAAGTCCTGGACCAGGTGCTCCAGTTCATTGCCACGGAGGATAGCACAAGCTCCGGGGGCATACTGAACCTTCAGATCAAGCTGCGGGATGCAAAGATTGCCTCCTGATGCAATTCTTATTGTTAGTTGGCTGGCCTCCAAGTGCTACCTCATTACTCGACGGTGGACAGAACTTACCCTTGTACCGACCCAAGGTAAAGAGACCCACGAGACCGCTGACAATGTCGTTGCTGTCCTTGTGACGCTGGGTGTAGCCATTGATGCCCAGAGCATAAAGACTGATGAAATCCTCTTCCTTTTCATCTGCCTTCAAGGTAGCAGAGTCGGGAAGGTTTGCAAAGATCTCGGCACATTCCCGGTAATAGTCATTGTCCAGAGGCTGGATCAAGAACCGGATCAGAGCTGACGTCTTTCCGAAGACAGCTCGAGCAAACTTTGGGAAAATTCGTTTCATCTCCTTCGAAGCGTGAGATATACGGCTGAGCTGGGTTTCAGGTGTTGAGAATAGTTCCCTCCCCTGAGGGTCTCCCGTTGCCGACCAGCATCCATAGTAGCCCATACTCATCTTTGCATTTGGCAAGGTCTCGACAGTGGCCTGCAACGGGTCAAGTTCTGGGTGGAGTTTGCGAATGTAGCCGTTGACAGCGTGCCTGCCTGTCTCTGGAATTGGCAGGGGGCAGTAAAAAGTCCACAGGTCGACAGCTCGATCCAAGAGATCGTGGACTTCCTCTCCATAGAGAATCTGGCACAGCTTCTCAATGTTTGCCGTGACGACTTTGAGGTTCATATCCACAACAACAACAATGTCCTCTTCCATCAGGGGCCACACAGTCTCTGCGCATCTCTTGTCCCGAACAAAGTTCTGCAAGGGATCAATGTCGTGCTGGTTGTTCTTCCACCAATCATTGAACCAATTTTTCTTGATTGTCTGCAGGTTGGAGGCAAGGGCAGTGTCTAGAGATGGAGTCTCGACATGAGTCTTCGCGACCTGGCGTATGTGGTTCCGCTCTTGTTCTGACATCGTCGTCCAGTATCTCTCTCGGGCCAGTGTGCGGAGTCTCGCAAAGACTCCCTTATTTGCAGTGGCCTTATTCTTGGGAGGTTTTTGTGTTGCTTGCTGTACGGCTTGATGGAATTCATCCTGTCGTTCTTGAAGGATCTGGGCCCTGTTATATCTCGTGTCAGTCTTTGTCCACCAGCCCATCGTAGAGGGCTCACTGTACGAGAGCCCTTCTACCCAGGCATACTCGGAGACAGGACAGCTGATCAAGGACTTACATGAGGTACTGCTGAGCCTCAATAGGCATCTTCTCCTCGTTGAATGCCATCTTCTCCTTTGTCACCGATGCCTTGGCCCTCGACGACTGACTGTATGTCTTGACATTCTTGACGTTAAGATCCTTTGCCTGCACAAGGCGCACCTTGTAGGACTTCAATGTGAATAGCACGGTCAGCTCCAATGCATCTTCCTTGATGGTAATGCCATCGTTCTCGTTGGCCGATTCTGCAGCTACACTGCGTAAGCCCATCTTGGGGAGATCGGTGAGAAGGCCCCGAATAGCTTGGACATCCTCGCTGTTCTTCATTTCCTTCTCAAGGAGTTGGTCGAGGATCGGCTCAAGAACGATAGCCTAGGGTATCAAAATCAGCAAAATGCGGAAGTAACGATTAAGTGCAACTTACAATCCTCGTGTCTTCGGGGTGGTTGGCATTGCCGCACCAAGACTGCCAAACCCCATAAGGATCTCCTTGAATCTGATCTGTCCGCATGACTTTGTCTCCAGGCGCCCTGTTGAGGATGTTGGTCTGCTTTCTCTCTTCAGTAGTGAGGTCTTGGAGCGGCTTGACTGGATCGCTTGAGGAGTCGGGATTTCTGGGAAGGCCCAGCAGTGATTCTATGTGCTCATGCACAGGAATATGAGCAGGCGCATCCTGCCGAAGGTAAGGCATCCTGAATGCTAGGTAGATTCTGTTGCCCAGGTGTGTTAAGTTGTATTAGTCAGTGGAATGTTGCTGAAGCCTGAGGGTGATTTACGAAGCCTGATAGTTAGCCTTCCGCTCGTTGTTCAGATAGTTAGGAGAGTCGATAGTAAGACTGGATCTTCGTTTGGAAGCCTTGCTTAATGCTTGGAGGTTGTCGAAGTCTGAGATGCAGAGTGCTTGTGACCGCTTCGTCGTTGAAGTTTGTGGAAGATGGAAGAGAGAGACAGGTTGCTGAATACTGCACCGCTGTCTTTCAAATACTTTGGCTTACGAAGATAGATGACTGACTTGGAAGGTACGGGTGAATCTATCGTCGTTACCCTCGGAAGGTACTGAGTCTAATAAGACAAGTACACTATGACTATCCCGTTCCTGTCGTTCCTTCCTTGATCGTTACAGACAAGTACACTAGTGACTATCCTGTTCCTGTCATTCCTTCCTTGAACGATCAAGAACACGGCAACAGGATACAGAAGACCACTTTATCCCTTTTTAGAAGGTGCGAAGACCAGATGAGAGATAGAGTACATACTTGGCAAGTATAGTGTCTACTCCCTCGTTTCCTTGAAGGCCCTAGTGAGTGATCACTGAGAGGCAATATATACTTAAGTAAGCAACCGCTTCGATACCTGGATATTCCTTCCAGTCCAAAGTGACAGGTAAGAGATAGTAGAACGGGGCCGACTAAGATTTGGGCCTGAAGTCTGATTCTTATTTATAGATGAGCATGTGTTGTTATAATGATCCAGCCTACCTGCTGGACTTGCATAGAGACCAGCGGATCAATGCAATCAGAGCGGATGCCCCTTATCTAGTCAAGTATTTAGGTATATATATCAGACCTGAAATGCAATTCCAGCTTAATCGGATTCTATATATCATAACTGAATTAATATTTCCAATTTAAGCAGCTAACATATGCGATGTGGACGGGGATGCAACAATACTACTTAAGTATATATATACATATATAGATGTTTGCGGAAGGAGCATACCCGGCCTCCAGGAGCTGTGGGTAGCAAGTCTAGTATATATAATTAGAGGCCAATATATGTACTGTTAATATATTGACCTCAAAGCCCTGTATAGGTCGGTGTTAAGTTCTAGTCCCCACGGGAAGGTTTGATTGTAAGGTGTTGCTATTTTGATAAAAACATATAGTGTGCAGTATAGCTGGCGAGCGGCCTAAGGGCTAGATGGTTTGTGGATCAATGTTTGCGAACATTGGCTGTTATTGAAGGAACCACTTGTTCTCTGCGGTCGATCGCGGCTGGCATGAGGTTAAATGTTGCTTGCCCTTTGCTGTATCTTAGGTCTCTCTTAAGCAGTTTTGATCTCCGGGACGTTCATAAGGCCTTTTCCATCTTCCTTTGAGACTTGATCCTTGTGTCTGGATGCACCTGTCGAGCCTTGCTGCAGGAGGTGCCTTGAAATCCCGAGCTGATCTGTCGAACGCCTTGGGCAAGTCTTGACGACCAAGTAATCATGGTGGGTTTGTGATTATTAAAGCATTCTCTCTAGCCAAGTATTTCAGACTATAAGAGGAGCAGCAAGAGCAGCCGCCAGACCCAGTAGATTCACGCTGCTCGCAGTGACACCACCAGTCACAATATTTGTTTTGAGGTTGGTAGACTTCCTCTCAGTATCAGCAGCCGATGCCTTTGAGCTGCCTGTTTCCTGAGTCCAACCGTAGTAGCAGGTTGGGGTGCTAATAGCAGTGGCTGCAACGCTCATACTGGAGCATGATGCTCGGCTACGGGCGGTATCCTCGCCCTTGCATGTGCTGAAATCGCATCCACAGAGCTCTTGCTTCTTGCCGCTGATTAGACACTGATAATACAGAGTCTGGCACTCGTCGTGCGTCATGGAATGCGTTGCAAGCGGGGTTGCTGTAGTAGTGGTGATGGTCAAGGACATTGAGGTCGATGAATCGGCACCTGCATGTGACTGTTGCAGCTGGGGAAATGCGGACGAAACACAGAATGCGAGCTGTCCGTCACAAGCATCCTGGCTTATGGAGAACTTCATTCGGCACGTCAATGTCAGCGTCTGAGATATGGTCTGAGATACTTCTATGTTAGCGTGAGGTGTTACTCACATCGGTGCCCGGCACTTGACAAGCGTCATACTCATATTGACACTGGTTGCATTGACTGTGGCTGTCCATGCATGTCAAGTCGTCAGCGTGAGGAAGGCCAAAGCATTCGTTGGCTAGACTGTCGCAGTCTGTGGCCGAAGCGACGTCGAGCTGAGCATAAGAGACAGCGGACAGAGTGGCTGCGACAATGAAGTACTTCATTGTGGTGGATTCGGTTGCGTAGCCTCTAGATTTGTCCAACGGTCATCGGTCGTGAGTATGCTGAGAAGCGAGAGTGCGGTGGCCAAACCCCACGTAAAGCCAATGCGTGAAGTTGGACAAGTGCGCTGAGTTAATATAGGAAGAAATTTATGGATAAGCTTCCTCCTAAGACCCGCCCTGTCTGGCACTCCGCTCACCGGTATTCACCAGATCCACCCCCTAGCAGGAACGCCTGGGACGGTAAATAAGATAACCTTTTAGCCTTCCGAGCCTATTTGCTTGGGTGGAGTCGTTAGGAAATGCCCTCCCCCCCCCTTACAAATCCTTCCAGTTACAGGTAGGTGGCAGCATACCCCATTGGTTGTGTCAAAATGACCTCTGTTCGAAATACAACAAGGATAGGGCTGTGGAAGTGTGGAGCGAGGGGAAGTAACAGATTAAGTGAGTCCCAGGCGGGACGCCCGGAGGAAGAGCCCTATCTACACAGTACTTAGTAGGCATTGACCCGGCATTCTGGATGTATGTACGACCACCAAAATAGGCAGTCTTGAAGACATTTAGCACAGAGTAGAAACCTGTTAGATCCCGGCAGTTCTGCTCAGGCGATGCAATGGGATCACCCCCAAAATGTTCCTCGCTTTTACATGGGCGGTCAATCAGGAAATTGGGGGGTGCATAGCGCTATCCACAAGAACGTTGTTGAACACATTGATCGTCCTCTGATCGTCCTCTTTTCAAGGAATGATCTTGTCGCTGCGGCTGTGGAGGCTCCACATTGGAAAGGGAAACGGATGTCGGGTTGCAGCCCGATTGAACATATCCGGGATTCCGACAAGAACGTTTTCAGCTTTCCAGCTTACCAAGGGCAGCCGCAAGTTTTTTCATATTGCCCTCACGGGATGTGATGCGAGCAGCACTCCCGCTAATTGTACACATAACGACACTCTCCCTCGAAAGCCGGACCGAAAAAGAATGGAAATCGGAAATCGGAAACCGAAAAAAGGGTAGGAGAAGAACAAAAAGGAGAAGAAAGAAAAGGGGACAAAACAAAAAGGAACGATGTTGGCTGCGTTCAGCGTCACCCGCTATAACTGATGATTGATGGCTTAATATGGAACATTCAGATCAAGGATCCGTCCACTCCGAGGATATTGTATAGAAGGAAAGCTGGATATGTGGCCAGAGTGTTGAGCCAATGGACGTCACAGTTCCAGAATGCAGCCTAAAGATATATATCTATCCAAGTACTTACTAAGTAAGTATGTATTGTTACTCCAATGTCGATTCAACGGATGAAAGGGAATGGTGCATGGGAACCAGACGCATTTGTGAGCAACTCAAGTATATAAGTACTATAGTCATGGATGGTGCGATCAACGCGAGATACTTCGAGAGAGTTGTTAATAATGATTTTCCTCCCAGATGTTGTTGTGGTCGTCATCTTGACCTCAAAAATTGAATACGTGGTGTTGCATTTTAGCTCTCGCCTTGCAAGCTCGACTCAGGAGAGAAGATCAAAGTCTCCGAATAGAAGCCGAGAGAGTTTCAGAGAGCAAGAGACTGCCGTATAGATCATTAGCCGAGCCATTAACTGCTCTGGTTTGGTATTAGACCATAGGAATGGAGCTGCTCATCAAATCTGAGTCGGTCTATGCTAACTTTCGACTTCTCAGTGAATTTGTAGAAGAGTGTCTTCCGGAAGGTACTGGTGTGCATTTGTCGACCATGTTTAGTTTCCGTGCGTCCTGGCTCACCTATCCGGCGTTAGAAGACAGACCAATGCAGTACCTCTTAGATGAAGAACGAAGGCGTTCTTGAGAGACAGTGGAGAGCGCCGTAGAGTAGTATATAGTCTGCGGACAGTGCTACTTGCCTTGATAATTAAAAGAAGCCTATAATATTGTTCGCAATTCACTTTGAGGTACATCGTTAAGCTCCTTTCTGCTGGGCCATGGGGTCTATTCCCTATATGACTACTCATCCTGCAGGCGGAGCAGTTCTCCTTCGCCCGTGGCGGTCGTTGGATCGGGGCGATTGACAATCTTTCCATCTTGAGTTGAACTTCCAGATGTCACCTCTCAGGGGAGACTACATAAGAATTATGGGACCCCGAAGGTTCACGGTAAGCTCATATAGAGGGTGTGCGTAGACCTGACCTACGAGAGAGGTGGCCGAACCTTCGTAGGCGGGCTCCGCGATAGCAGTACATACGAGGTAGGACTGAAACAGCTTAGAGAAACAAATAGCATGGTCTTAGTCGCCAGGTTTGGCGATGATTGCGCCCGGGCTACTTATGTACATACAAGAAACAGCAGCTTCTTTATGGACTTAAGATTTGAGAGAGGGAGCCCTGAAACTACCGCCGAGGTATTTATTGGGACTTCATTCCCTAGCTTGGTCCGTGGTCCTCAGTCGTCCTCGGTCGTCGATACCATGTACAATAACTCGAGCCTTTTCTATCAAGGAATGCATTAGCCACGGCACCACATGCATATCGTGTCAGGCGATTGATCCGGTTGGTTTATGGCGTGATATGCTGACCAAGGCACCGCGCGGATAATTATTTTGAAGATACGCAGAGCAATATAAGGGACGAAGTTAGACGTTTCGATTTTCCGCCCGTTGCACATGTAATGATGATCGCCCCAAATGACAACTCCGATGAGTTCGACCTTCTGTTATATTGTACTCCTGTAGTCGGACTCAAAGCCCTGCCCCAGTGGCCGAGCTACATACAAGACGAGATCCCCTGTAAACAACCACATCATGTTGTCATAAGAGCGCTGAAATTTGGGGCGTAGTTCAATGGAATAAGGCAGACACATCTGGGATGTCTCGTTACCCTCTCGAGTCCGCTTAAATCGGCGTGAAAAGTCAGACGCCGGTGCCCTAGGGCACTCTCTTCCCTCCTGCTAAGGGCCAATACAGAAGTCGAGTTATATGTGCTCATTTCTGCGCATCAACCATTGCATGCACGAGTGCTACTCTCGGTTTTGATAATAAATACAGGAATGGAGTCGGTGGTGAGGGTTTCCTTCCCCATTGTGTGCAGAGCCTGACAAGACAAGCCCGTGCTTGTAGATATGTAGCTCTAGATAACGCATATAGCATACTGGCTTATTGAGGGATGCGAACCAGGTTCAATCCATCTCCCTAACAGCCCGGTCAACCTTAGCGACCCTACTCACGCTCTCAAATTGCTGTGTTCCATTGTAGCGGCAGGATTGTATATCTGCACATATCATATGTAAAATGGCTCATTATCTTGTGCATGATTACGGTTCACAACTTGCCCAACGCAACGAATAATCGATCGTCGGGCTCAAGTGGGAGCATCGAAGACAGACTCCTTCCTGATCATCAATAATAAGGGTTAGGGTCAGAAACAGGAAAATACTTACCTACTGTGAGTACCATCCAGGGATGGATCCGGATGGCCAATCCGATCGGCCAGGGCCAGAACGCAGAGTGAGGACATTGATCTGAGACATAGCCCAGGAGACCCATCATCCAATGCAGATCCGGGGGACCCTTGAACCTTCAGATGCCGCTGCTGCAAACCATAGGCGCCAAGTTATTTGCATTCTGCCGTCCAGGTGTTCGTTGATGAGATGTTCGTTCCAAGATGACAGCGGGGCAGTCCCAGGCCCCCGTCCACGGGTCGATTCGTCTCTCACAGTTCGCGTGTTCATTTCATCTCCTCGCACCACTGTATCGTAAAATGAATACTTCGTAAACGCCCACTGTCACGGAATACGACATTCGACATACGGCACGGTGTTCCCTTACTGATAAAAATCACGAGTGTATTGATGCACGATGAAGTGATCCCACGTCAAGGTGCATATTCGTGAGATCCAAGCCCCCTACCTAGGCTCTGCGTGTATTATGGCCCCCCTCCAGATGGTCCCCCTCTGCCTAGCCTGTCTGGTGCTACTTGCTGCAGGTATGCGGCGTAGCACACGTCGATTGGCCTGAACCGCCACCACCGGCCAGCTTTTTTATCTGGTCAGCAAACTGTCCAGAAAGTCTGGACCGGTTCAGCCACGGGCTATTTTCAACAAAGATTCCATGTGACTGACCTAGGATAGTGTGGGACAGTGTGGGCTTTCGTCCAGGCGTGTCAGGGCTTCGAACGCGCGCTTATCGTCCCCCGTCCCCTTCGAAACGAAACCGCCCTGGAATTCTGCTGCCAACGCTTCCTAACCATACGTACAAACGGATCCATAGATATCCCAGGTACTTGAGTACCTACTTATAGCATGGAAATGCGGGCATCTCATGCCGGCGTAGACGTGGCACAACGAAGTTGGGCTGGCAGGCAGTTCGGCCTCCACCGAAACTCACCGATCACGTCCTCAGGATCTTCATTGTGCTACGACCGATGAGGCTCAGCTGAAAGATCCACCCCTGTACTATCCTACCAAGCCTCAATGTCTCCCTATTGCTAGCGCTTACTTCACGTGCAGCCCTGCAACATTCCCAATCCCTTTTTATGACGTCTAGTCTGCTATCTAGTACATACCTACTTTATGTACTCCATCCATCTCTCCGGCATCTTACTATCTTGTTCCCTGCCCGTCCCCCATCCCATTGTTCACACGCACACAGTGTCTCTCAGGCAGCTTCATCCATCCGTCACCCCGCTTCCGAGTCCAGTTGGAATATAGATCAATCATACAAGCAACGCGCCGCTGCCTCGACAGAACTGACTCTTGTTACTGACACGGCTCACTGACACGGCTCACTGGCTGGCACGGCTCACTGACACAACTTGATAAACCCCTGCTGCAGTCCTCCGAGATTCAGGGTCGCGCCGGCCTATCATCCTGCTTCACGATGCCAGGGTGTATGGGGGCCCGGCGCCGCCGTCACGCACGGCACAACAAGACGCCCACGTACGGAAAACACATCCGGACTCACCCAGCCCATGCCTTCAGGTTCCCGGCTGCTCAAGAGTTTAAGAGGAGCGAGACTTTCACCTCTGCGGTGTCTCCAGCGGGTCTACCTCTGCCGATACCAAGCATCACACGACATCTTCGCGCCCTGTACGAGAACTTGAAGGGGCCGACTGAGGATTGCTTATCTGCAGACAGACTCGAGGCCTTCATCCGGGACGTGCAGAAGGACACTTCCATACCTCCTTTTTCGGAGGCATACACCTTCGAGCAGTTTCATGAGTTCTGGTGGAGGAATTGCAGCCGCTGGAAGAGGCCGATCAAGAAGGGGAAGGACCTCGATAAGCCTTTATCGCAATACTTCATCAACAGCAGCCACAATACATACATTGCAGAGGGAGATCAATTCCTGGGCGAAAACCAGGACGTACAGTATAAGAAGGTCAGGATGCCCCGGACTCACCCTCCCCCAACGGGAGACCCGTTGTTGAGGCAAGTGGATTGGGCTGACGGCTTTGTAGGTCCTAGAAAACGGATGCAGGTGCGTGGAAATCGATGTCTGGAACGCCGTGGACCCTGACGTAGAGATACCACAAGTCCCTTGCCATGAGAAACATGGACAGCCGGAGCAGCATTGGTCATTCTCATCCACCCTGTCCTGGATGAAGACACGGTGCCAGACAACGGACAGGGCGCGTTTCAAAAACCTCCTTCCTGGGAAGACCGAGACATTCAAGCCTAAAAAGATCCCAAGGGCTAGGGCTATATCAGAAACAGAGCTGACGGAAGCCCGGATCGCACTACTGAAACGAGAGCCACGAGTCTGCCACGCCTACCGAGACGTCAGCCTTAGCCATTCGATCCCCTTCAGGACGGTCTGCCAGACGATCAGGGACGCGGCTTTCACGGGAAAGAATGATCTGCCACTGATAATCAGCTTGGAAGTCCACACCACCGGTCAACAGCAAGACTTGATGGTGGATATCATGAAGCAAGAGTGGAAGGGCCTGCTCGTGGACAAGCCCCTTCCCGATTACGACCCCGATACGCAGCAACCGAAGCTCAGGGACCTGAAGGGAAAGATCTTGATCAAGGTGAAGAGGGGCTCACAGACTGACACATCCAAAATCAAGACATTTGAGTCGGAGACTACATCGCAAACTAGCGAGCCATCCGACTCATGCTCTTCTCGATACTCCAAGGCCACTATGTCCACCTCCATCGAGAAGCAGCACACGGAGAGCATTCGAAAGGCACTGCATGACCTCGCCATATACACCTACAGCCCGGGTCCCTTCAGAGACTTCGGCACAGACGACGCGAAGAGGCCGGCGCACGTATTCTCCTTCGGCGAGGAAAAGCTCAAGTCACTGCACAAGACCAAGCACAAGGACGTCTTCAAACACAACAGGGACTTCCTCGCACGGACGTTCCCGGAGAGTATCTCGTCCTTCCTCTCAGCCAACCCCAATTATCCCACGTTGTTCTGGCGGAAAGGCGTGCAGATGGTGGCCCTGAACTGGCAGTCGTGGGACACGGCAATGCACCTCAACGATGCCATGTTCGACGGCGAGAATGGCTTTGTTCTGAAGCCACCAGGATATCAGAGCAACTCACCTGCGACGTGCCAGGCCGAAGTGACAGGGAAGAAGAGACTCGAGCTGTGTATCACGGTCCTTGCAGGCCAGCACGTCCCAGCTCCCAAGCTATCGGATGACGATCGTGGCGGGATAACCAGGCCTAACGTTGCAGCGGTAAATGACAAGGACTTCCGACCGAGAGTGAAGGGATATCTCCATGTCGAGAGTCCTGCCGAGAGGACCTCGAGAAGGAAGGTCACCAGGGACCAGATATCCAGGAAGACAAAGGCAGCCAAGACTGACCATCCTGACTGGGGTGATGGTGGATCAAGACTGCACTTCCCAGCCGTGAGCCATGTCGTCGAGGAGTTGAGCTTTGTGAGGTACGTGCCGACTCCATCTTTTCCTGTTCCCGCTCAGCATGGCTTGTCGAGTTCCGGAATCATATGCTGACATTCATGTATTTGCAACAGGTTCAAGGTCGAACACAGTGGTCGCATCAGAAACCAGCACACTGCATGGGCCTGCATCCGGCTCGACAGGCTACAGTCGGGCTACAGGTTCATCAAACTCAAGACTGCCGAAGGCTACAACAGCAACGGCTTGTTGCTGGTTAAGATCGAGAAGAATCTATATGATGAGCCTCCGCGGTCGACTTCGCTTAGGTCCAGGACTTGGAACGTTTGTAAGAGAGGGGGTGAGGAGGTGACTCGGCTGGGGTCGAGATGCACGTGTATATGAGATGATTATAGGTCTAATTGTTCAGATGGACCGGAGGCTCTAATGCATTGCCGTGTAGATCAAATAGGGATAATCATGTACTGGATTTTATCACGGCGTTGGCTATCATGTTTGGGTGGGATAAGACACAAAAAGAGATACCACGGTGGAAATAGTCTGTGCAAGGGGTATATCATTACTGTATTGATAAGAATCGACTTGATGAATGGTGCGCCTGGAGAGTCTATGGAAATTGAGTAGCTGCATGTGGCCAACTGGTGCAAAGCAGGCGCATGTATGCTCTATCAACTGCATATATGCAACAAGCCAACATCAGCCAAGCAGGATTTGCATCGCTTCTTCTCCGTTCCGGTCATCTAACTATCGTATTTTCGAAAATATATATGTGAACAACGCAGGTTATTCCTTCAAGAGACGAATGTATCCATGCTGAATGTTCGGTTCGCCCGATTAGTGCCCTGATGGGCACCTGGGCATTACCACTAGAACGACAGGCACGTATACGCAAGGGAGTGAGAGTTCAAAGACGTGAGAATCGGGATCGCATTCCAGATTTGCACGTCTATATATAGTTTTCGCCATGGTCATCACCACATAACACTTTCTAACCTCATTTTCCTGCTCTCAGCACTTCATCTTAATCGTACATGAAACCCCGCCGAACATTGATGGCCTCGAGGAAACTCAAGGTCACTCACTTTCCACCACTCATAGCCTCCGCCATCCTCGCCGCCTCCTGTGCGAACCTGGTCTTGCTACGGATGATATGTCCCCACTTGTAGAAAGCAAGCAGGGCCGGCACAAACACCACGCTCAAAAATCCAGGCACCGACGAAGCCCAGTGGATACCGAGGGATTTGTACATGCTCGATGTAAACAGGGGGAACACCGCAGCCGCGATAGATCGCACGACTGTGGTCGCAGCTAAAGCGGAGGCCGCATAACCTAGGTAAGCGTCGACTATGTAGTTTGTCAGACTCATATAGAGCAGCACCATGCCGAAGCCGATAAAGGTACCCGCGCTGACGGAGATGAGCCAGAAGGTCGAGGGAGAGTTCGTCCAAGCGAACCAGAAGAGCCCGATTGGCAGCGCAATGGAACCCAGCATCGCAGGCGGGAGACGACCCTCCGGAGGAACGCGTCCTGGAGTATTTGCGACAAGCCTGGCGTAGCGCTTCTGGTCGTACAGGGCGGCATAAAACAGGGAGATGACGATTCCAAGGGCAACGGCCAGGAAGGGTAGTGAGGCGACGCCTTGGTGCCAGCCACGGGTGGTCTGGAAGACGATGGGGTAGGCGGCAAAGAGGAGGAACATGGTCCCCTGGACAACGGAGAGGAAGAGGCTGAGGAGTGCGACGATGGGCTCGAAGAAGAGAAGCAGCCAGGGCCGGAGGGCGCCGACTTTGAGCTGGCTTATGATGGTCTTCTCCTCGCCAACACCGTCAACGAGGTGAAGCTTGCCAAGAATGGTCTCCATCTTGGCAGCACGGTTACGGAGAAGCGCAGGAGCGTATGTCTCAGGAAAGGTGAAAAACATGGCGATCCATGTCGGCGCCGCCAGACCCGCGATGAACACGGCCAGGGACCGCCAGCCGAACGCAGCATCCAGAAAGCCGCAGAATATGGGACCGAGCATCTGGCCCATAAGACCAGCCAGTGTGAAAAGGGCCAAGACGAAACCTCGTTCATCGGCTGTGAACATGTCGGCGATGACAGCAGGTGCCACAGCTTGCGTAAATGAGCCGGCAATACCACCGAGAAATCGAAGCAGGATGAGCAGAGGCGCTGAGTTGAGAAGCCCGATAACACCAGAAAGTATGACAAAGCCGGCGTAGGTCCAAATGTAGAGCCCACGCCGTCCGTACACCTCACTCATGGGTGAGAGAACAAGGGCACCGACAGCGAATCCAAGAACGAAGGCGGAGGTGAGCATGAGGGCGACTGTGCCGTCAACATTGAATTCGGCCTGGATGTCGGTAGTGCCTGGGCTGTGTGTCAGTCTCATGAGCCTGAGAGTTGTATGTTATGGTACTGACCTTGAGAGAAACCAGACGAGGCAACAGAGACCGTCCATACGGCAACGGCCAGGATCATAGCATTCAACCACTTCTTGCCTTTGGTAAAGTTCAGCGGGTTGGCCGGATCATTTTCAATCCACGAGATCATGATAGGATCATCAGCCGTCCCATCGCCCGGGAAAGGATACATCAATACTTCCTGTGTGACCAAGCCACCAGCAGGGTCTGCCTGGGATATTTGTTCCTGGGTGAGGGCGTCTCTCGGCTTGGGCAAGCCAAACTTCTCTGAGCTGATACTTTCCCGATACCAGCTCTTCTCACTCCCACCCGAGGCTCGGGTGGCGAAACTCCGTCTCTTTTCGACATCAAAATTTCCCTCCCATATTGGCGGAGCACCATCAACAGGATCCATCATCACACTTTGAATCCATGTGGCTCGCTTCCCTTGCCTCGGCTTCCTGTCCTCGGTTATGCCACCCTGTCCGGTCCATTGATCTGGCGCCCGTGAGCCTTGAGGGAGAAGACCGTCTCCTACATAGAAACTCATGCGATAGGCAGCGGCCTCGGCGTCGAAAGTCGATGTCCGTTGAGATTTGCGGTGATATTGGCGTGTCCGGACCTGCTCAACATCACCCTGTTGTTCTTGAAAGGCCGATGGCCATACTGTGAGCTGGCTGGTGCGGTCCCCTGACAATGGTAATCCCCGGCGAGGGCCGCGGGCTGCGGAAGATGGATGGAGAGGCATATCGATGTCGTCTATTTGTCTAGATAAAAACTGGAAAGTCGTTGGAAATCCGGCTTTGGCTGGATTGTTTATTTTTCTGGTAGAGGAAAAGGAACCGGCTGTTAATATCAAGGAGCGACAGGCACGCGTGTGTCGAAAGGGGAAGGAAGTCTAAGTCCAGTAACACATAGGAGAGGAAAGTAAATGACGAGACAGAAGAAAGCAACAAGTTAAAGGCAAGTACTCAGAAACAGATATGCCAGCATAAAAGACGAAGCGAAGGAAAAAAACAGAAAACCGAAGGTTTAATGTCGATCAGAAGCACAAATCTCTACACAGTAACATCAATCGTAGCAGTGAATGGAGTCTTCTACGGGGCCCCACGGTTCTTAAGAGGAAGGAGTCGTGGCTCCAGGGTAACAACCTCCGATCCAGAACATCCCTTGTGCCCATTGTGGATTAACCCTATCTGTATCAGAGACGCCGCGATGCATACGCAAGCCCGCACAATGACGAGAATAGTGGATACCAACGACTCCCTCGGGCAAGCACTCAAGCCCATCGGTGAGTCCTACTGGTGATGCCGACCTCGTCCAAACACAAAGGCCCCCGTGTGAAGCCGTCAACATCCCTGGTGATCGCGGTGGGGGTTTTCCACTCAACTGTGGGTGTCGGGGGTACACAGTGACGGCCACGCCGTATAATATCATTGGCCAGAGGGAAAGTTGACGTCGGAGCTTGCGGCTGTTCTGGTCGGGTTGAGGCTTAGTTGGACAAGGGTTCTACCGATGCGAAACCAGGATGAATCGAGTTGGGGCGACAGGCATTGCCGTCTGATATCATCTGTCCCGAGATCTAATACAGATAGTTTACGAAAGTAGAAGACTTGGCCGCCTTGGCTGGCGTCGTCAGCGAAACGAAAGGGGGGACAAAATCAGGATTATCTCTTGTGCGCGATCAGTCCCAAAGATACTTGTGTACATGGTCAATGACCTCGGGAAGGTGGCTGGTCTCAAAATAGCGACGACCAACTTAAACACGGTGAGCATACTCAGTGCTGTACGTGAGCTTCTCTCTCTCTCTCCTTCCTGTTTTTCTTCTTCTTCTGCCCTTTATTTCTTCTCTTTTCTTTTTTCTGTACCCTTGCTTTCCCTAATCTCTTCCTCTTTTTCTTCTTCTTAACTTGTTCTTCTTCGTTCTTCCTCCTTTTCTTCCACATGAACCCCTTAATGGTGTTTATTTGTCGATGCTGAGCAACTCTGTCAAGGTGAAAGTGGACACGACACTCCCATTGGACCTTGGGATTGATCATCGAAACGCCCAGCGTTGGCAATGGGGCAAAAGCATGAAAGGGTAAACACCGTTAGCACACAGAATTTTAGGCTTCTATTCGACAATTTCACGCGAGAGTGGGACCCGGCCATGTGCTTCAAGTGTGTGGGCATTCCGGCCTGCGGGTCCGACGTTTAGGATTGTCCCTGAACAGGGGTTGACTCCTACGGGCATTAATAAAGCTGCTCCTGCTCCTGCTTTTTAAATGTTTTCTCTTGGCCTTTCACTTGTCGATTGTTTCTGTGATTGTTTCTTCGACCATGACTTCGAGTTTTATACACATGCAATTCGAAACAGGAACAGATTTGTGTGCCTGATACGGAGGGAGAGAGGGAGGTTTTCAAAACACGTATCACGGACAGATTCCACGCTCATCGATGATCGCCCGGGGTAGCATGGGACACGCAGGCCGAACCGCGATGTCGAAATGACGGTTCATATCAGAGGATCCCCAAGACGTCTGTGCTGCTTGTCTAGTGGGTCAATACGAAGAGATCAATCGCCAAGTCTCTGATCCTCAACCAAATACCGAAGTCAGTCAACCCTTACCACCTATCAGAAATCCGGACGAGGAGCAAATATGGTAAACATCATGCATGTGTACAAAGAGCACTTTGACCACGTCTCGCAAAGTTTTCTCGGTAAGCTGTTCCTTGGGATGACAAACTTATTCCTGTGCTAATAATATGGCGTTTCAATTGCGTGAGCCACCTGTCGATGCCAGGGTGAGGCCAGCCGTGTGTGGTATTTCCGATGACCTCGGGAGCGGCACGCGGACTGTTTCGAACATCTTTGAGATTTAAAAACAGCACAAGTTTCTGTTCTCCCACTTCCCGTGCACTCCCCAGGTCCTACCCACATGCAGTTTCTCTCGGAGTCCTTGAGGTCTGCGAGGAGCTGCTTCATGCAAGTCAATGCTGGATTTTCGTAGTTGTTGCCTACTTAAGTAGGCCAAATTGATTCGTTTGCCTTGGCTTGTGAGGGTGATACTTATAAACAGTATTCGTTCAAACCAAGATGTGCTGATATCTGTCCACGGCCTGAAATACATACCCTAGGGTACGGTAGGGAAAATTACATAAGTAGGCTATCCTGGTTGGCATCTCAAACAATCGAGCCGAGAGGCGCAGACAGATGGCAGGTTACCTCCAGATGTAGCAACGTCAAACACCACCCCGCATCCAGAGAATGGTCTTCCATATTCGAGGTTGATTTATACAAGCTCTTAGGTGTAATCGTGAAAGTAGCAGTGACGAAAGCACCAATCCACATTTCCTATACTACTCGTGATAAACGCCGATTTTGATGATGTATCGTTGTGTATGAATTACTCCAGTAGTAATTAGTCTTTAAAATCGAGCAGGCCGCGGGGTACCCGAATCCCTGTCTTCTCGATCGCCTGTCAGTTTGCCATATATCAGCTTAGTCGTCAACTGGTGGCTGTCTTTGGGGCTGAGGTACACTGGTCATTTTGCATCCCCTTTGAATACTATAGCCGTCAAACAATTAAGGTAAAGGGTCCATGACACAAAGTTTGTCTTAAGCAGCCTTAGGAAGCTATTGCTACCCGCATCTATAAGATGTTGCGTTCCTTATGGCTTGTATGTTCATCCGAAAAAGCGAGGGAACGTTGCCAAAAACGAATATCCAAGTACGCTTACCAATAGCCAACCCACAGGTTCAAAGCAACCCATCCAGCTACTGAAACCCTTGAGTTACTATGGTTTTACTAAGTGACTGGTTTCTCAGACCTATTTTTATACGTCCTTTCCTTTTCTCAACATAATCAGGAAGTGCTAGGGAGAGCTTCTTGTTATCCTCGTTTTCGTAGAAGAGGCATTGATTGACAGACTTGTAATTGAAGGACGTTCACGCGACAACAGAGCTACCTACTAAGTACCTAGGTAGGCATGTAATGGGGAAAAAAACCAGCACGTGCTTTCCTCATGACAGTGGCTAGATGAAAAGGACAGTCCTACTACATGGCCCATCGAATCAGACGTCCAAAGACGGCATGCTGCTATCATTGACCTGCACCCACCGACTTGAGTGACTACTAAGTATCCAAGTAGTTTGAAGTTTGGCTCAAAAGCTAGTGAGGCATGAATACTACCCCTTTCGCCATCCTTTCTGAGCTATTCTCGTGAGTGCAAGATACTGAGGGTATCCGAGGGAGGTGTAGGTTCACCTGCCAGTACCCTAGGGTAGCTTCGAGAAACGATGTATCAACACTTCTGAGACAGTTATCGAAACTTGATCTTGGAACCAAAATCGTATGGAAAAACAAATACAACCTTGAAAACTTGCTCCTGGCTAACTTTCTCCTGGCTATTTTCCTTCTCCCTGTTCAACCTACTCAAAAGTACATATACTAATCCGACATTCACAGGCTTTCAACACCACTATTAGTCTTCCCAATGCGAACCACGTCACTGACCTGGGTACTTAAGTACATAAATACGTGGTAGCTATTTCCCAGTCTTCTTCCTTTTCTTCGTCTTCTTGCCTACATCATCAACCATAAATTCAAGTCTTCTAGTTGTTCTAGTTGTTGGACGCAAAAGTCACACCACCATCCTCTCACCGTGTACTGATTGGATCAGAATTGAAAGCTTGCTTGAATATCTTGTGATCAACCCATTGAGTCTGTCGGAGCCCTGGGGATACCTCCGCCGATATCTACGCCACACAAGCGAGTCCCTTCTGTTCCTCGACCATGAGATTGTTCCATCATCCTGGGTCTGGTCGTGACCGCGTTGTGTAGAGCTGCCGTTGCAAGCTCTCCGCCAGGGTATTGTGTGTGAGAGCGACTAGCTGATTGAAACCTAAGACGGCCCCAATTATTCTGCTATTTTACGACATGACCAGGCCCTAAAGCATTGTGTGAACTATAGTCGTGCAGCCATCTGCATCTGCCCATGGTAGCACACTATAAGCTACCGAAAAGTTGGTTACAAAGCTGGTCACAATACTCATCCAGAACCATGTTCACCTAACCCAGCACTTCCGCAGCCCATAACTTGATCTGATGGAGAAGTCTAGACACAACTCGGAGATGACAAGTGACATGTCATACAACGCAAGCGTGTCGAGCGGTTTCGTGCCGTGGGGCACAGTCACAAAGAAAACTCCTTGGTATGGCTTTGCAGTCCCTATGATCACACCCGCACGACATCTCACGGGTGTTACTATATACCAAATCATTACAACCTGTCGAGACCAGTAACGGGACGACGATCGCTGGGCACAGCAGAAACCTTACACGCATACAAGCTACTTTTTGACGTTGCGTGATTTGCCGCGCATTCGTCCTTGATGGTACCCTAGGGTACAGGGGCTATGGCGACTTGCCATGCTGCACGCAGGACTTCGACGGCTGATGTGGTCTCCTGCTTGGATTCCTCGAGCTGCTGTCAGTCCTCACACTGCTGCTGCTATATCAAGGCCATTGTGGAAAGGAGGGGGTTGTTGAGCTACGGAACATCCAACGACATTAGAGTCAAATGAGGACCAGGGACCGGGAGAGAGACCTCTTGCTAGGCAAAATCACCACTGCACACTCCCGCAGTCCAGAATGCAAACATTGAATGGAACACTAACTAGCGTACCAATAGCTGGCCTACATCGCACCCTTGCGAATGCTCAAGCCCTAGGTCGAGCGATTGACGTTGACGTTGTGAGTTGTCGTACCATCGATGGTGGGACCCAACAACACAAGTCTCATTCCCACCACCCCCCTCCCTGACATCAACATCATCATGAGAGATAAAAGGTAGATGATCGGTTGGGTGTTGGGCATGCCGTCGGGTACGTCAGCCGTGGCCCGTAGTGGTGTTGCAGAAAGTGCCGCGGCCATCAAGCACGAATGGCCCGGGACGCTGACCCTCCACCAGAGTTTGAATATTGACAACAGCAGTTTATGGGGGAGGTGGGGGAGAGGGACTAATGCAAGGGACGACAGCCCGTACCGCTCTTAATCGAGGTGGGGTGTGGTGCTTACACTTGGCACGAATAGGGCGCAGGAAGGGTAGTATTCCGTGGCATGCCGGGGCTCATGACGGTTGGAGATGCACTCATGTCGAGTCTGGGCGGTTAAGGACTCAAGAAGCTTCACTTGGAGCTGTCGGCCGTTGACTGGTTGGGAATTGCTGCAACTTTCAAGCAGAAACGCTTGGTCTGCTTGTGCCGGTATGGAACTTGCGACAACAGAGCTCTCTTGTTCGGAGATCTTGGCTGGATTCGGCTTATACTGTCGGCCAGTAAGACCAATAAGACAACCAGGCGACAGATATCGTCTCAGCCCGCCTCCGCCCCCCCCCCCCTCCTCCACTATATGAGTGTTTGTTGTAAATTGCTTTCGAGCGCTGAGCAACCAAAGCCACGGAGAATTCACGCGGAAGTCCATATGGCTGTGAGCACTTGTGAAAGCGGACGGACTCCGGACAAAGCTGAGCTTGAGGCAGGTCCTGTGCGTAGCCGTCGGCAGGTTGGCAGATACCTAGGTGCCGGGGACGGAATAATGTTGTCACATGAGAGGCGTCGATGACCTGGAGAAGAGGCTGAGCCAGTGTTCTCCGGTTCGCCCTGTTCATCTGTGGAATGGGATGGCTGGCTATGGCTGGCTATGGCTGCTGAGGGTGGGTTGACAAGGGCACACAAGAGGCGCCGTACAGCGCTGGCAGCCAGGCAGCCTGGCTGGGTGGCGGCCTCGAAGAGAGGAGACGGGCGAGAGGGAGAGACAGGGAGGGTCACGGCAGGCGGGCCGGGGCAGCTGAAGGCGGAAACGGGAGCGGGATGGAAGAACAATACCTTACATACTAAGTAGGTAAGTGGAGGAGGACATTGCCCGTCGACTGACGGATTGCTCAGGGGCCATAGAGGCCCTTAGGTGTCCATCTGGAAAAATGAGATAGGAATCTTGATCAGGATCTATGCCCTTGGAGAGCTCATGAACCTCGAAATCAAGCAATATCTGTTGAACTTGAATGATTGGGGATGTTGGCCAGCTCCAAGTACAGGTAGCTTTTTGCAGCACTGAGGGGGGCTGCAGATTTTGAAAACCCTAACCCTTCAGGGACAGGGTAAAATATATAGCAGGGATCTCCTAGTCGTCTGGGCTGAGCTTACCATGTGCCCCCCCGCCCGCCAGCCCGCCCACGCGTCCCAAGCCAATAGGAACCAGGGACTCGGGTCATCAACTTGGGACCAGGGATTGTGGGTACGGCAATCATTCCTATTCCGGAGTGGCCAAAAATTCTGTTGCTTCTTTCTCTTCTTCTTTTTTCGGATTTCTTTCCCGATTACCTGCACCATTGCAGATCTTTCCTGATGGAACTTTCCTTCCTCTTTTTTTACTTCTTTCTCCCTGGGGCCTCGAACGTCGTGAAAAGTGGAACTCTCCAGAGCCCCGGGCTCGCTCTCTCCATGTCCTGCCTGTCAGCCTGTGTCCATATTAATTTTTTGAGGCAGTCCGCCTCTCCAACTGTCCGCCAGATGATGTTGATACGAGGCAAACTTGCTTCTGATGTCATGTTTATCATTCTCGAGGCAATTGCATCATAGTTGTTTTTTCTCTCTATTGATAATCCCTCATCCCACCCCATCGCACTTGAAACACACCACAGCTGCAAGAGCGTTGAGAAGAAGCACTGCCAGAGAAAGAAAAGAAAGAAAGGGGGGAGGGGGTTGCGTTCCGTTCCCCCCCGTCAAGACATACACGAGCAGAACGAGTCACCCAAGGTCATATACAGAAGACGCAAAACATCTGAGCAATTACCTACTATATACTGAACCACCATCAGACATCAATATGCCTCACTTGCCAAGACTGTTGCGTGTATGGTTGCGTACACAGAACCGGAGACAGCGTCAGCGCCAGCACCAGCGCCAGAAATACACAGACGCCTCAAGCTCCGGTCTGGTCTGGCTTCTCTTTTATTATTAGCCTGTGCACCCCGTCTGCCCTTTGATAGGTAGTGCATTCGTACATAGCACGATCGGTCTAACGCTTCTGCAACGTGCTGACCCGCCGGCCTAGTCCCGTGAGCGTTTCGCCTCCCGCTGTTTCGTCTCTCTCCTTCTCGTCTCTCGCTACTCGCGCCGGCCTCGCGTGACGCTGCGACGGCGGCAATCGGCCGGCGGCAACGATAGCAATCGGCGATAACTGGTGGCCATAGGTGTGGTGCCGCACTCACGGCTTTAAAGTGCAGTGTAGGCTCCTTAGTTCCGTACTTGAGTAACTAGCTCCACCAGGAAGTCATACTAGCGAAACGCTCACGTTCTTCTTTTGCTACAGAAGTTTCCGATCCATCCCGCGCGCCGGACCTCCCATCCTGGCGGCCGTTGACAACGTGACAAAACGACCGTCCATTACATAGTACATAGTAATCAATGTTACTATACAGATTGCACTACTGCCATACTAGCATCCCGGCCCAACGGCACTTTTTAGGAAAGGTAACATCTTGGTTGCCGGACCTTGATTGGGAGAAACGCCTTCCTCACACCCTCACACCCTCACACCCTCATACCCCCCCCCTCCTGCCCAACCCCCCACAGCACTCACACCACACTGGCGCGCCACCTTTGCTGCTTGGCGAAGCCACCCACACAGCAATGATGTCTTCTCAACCAGACAGCCCAGACCGACGATGCAAGACATCACAACCAAGAACCACACCCGTCTGGGCATCTACTTCTTCCCACTCACACCACATCGTCACAGGTTCGATCCTGACTCTCCAGCTACCGGCCATCGTTGCATGACGGAAGGTGGGCGGACTTCCTGTATGTAGTAGTACATGTGCGCAAACTCTCCATGTTTTGAAGCGCTGTCCCCCAATCTCTCCCTTCCACCTTGTTTATTCCTTGGTGCACAATTGATGTATGTATGGGACCTACAACAACAGTAGCCGATGGTCGATCGATCACACGCACAACCTATGTGTAAGCAGTGGGGGACGTTCCACTAGAAAGTCAAGCCCCATCAACAACTAGTTGCATCTGTACTGTACAGATCCGTACATGCCATATGTACATATGGCATGCCAGCCCCACTCCCGGTGGTAGTGTACCTACACCCGGATGTCCTATCCAACCGCTTCACGTGGCGATACCAGAAAAAGGAAACAGAAAAACAAACCAGAAGAAAAATACCGAAGAAAGAACCCACCTCGGCTGAGGTGTTCCGGTGCATTTGGTTTGTTCTCCATGGCAAGAGGTATGGGACCTTGGAACTATGTATCAGGACCGGGAATGGTTTGGACTGTCTGATTGGAAACCCAGCTTTTCTTCAGGCTTTGTTCCAGCGCATCGCCACATGCCGCCGAAGTATTGGGAGGGACCTATTCACCTGCCTGCCGTCTTTGGACATCTTTGCGTACATCGCACCATCCATCACGACATGTCCAGGAGCAGCGGCTTGAAATGTAGGATGATGAGAGATGGACCAGGGGGGGGGAGGAGAGCTGTGAGGGAATCGTGGCTTGGAACACCGAGTCTAGATTCACCTCGCACGGAAGCTTTGGCTCAATGTGCAAAACAAAAATCTGGCAAGGTGTGAGATGGTGCCAGGATAGAGAGTTGATTTTTAAACCCTGTCAAATCTGGATGCCGGGGGGAGGGGCCGAGGAGAACCTGGGTACGGGAGTTCCTAATCCGCCCATCTCACGACTCAGGACTCATGAACCCTTTCAGATATACAGACAGTACTGTGTACAAAATGCACACATCAGCCCAAGCATGGCTGATATGTGCTGACGGTGACGGTGACGGTAACGGGAACAGGAACGGTAACGGTGAGGGCTGACCCTGCCACCGCGAGGGGATATTTCGGCTTCATCTGGTGATGTTGTTGGGTTGGTTGGGCGGTATATTCAAAATCAACGACTAAGGTGGGCAAGGGACAAGGGCAAAGACTGGACAACGCAAAGGTGAGGACGCAAACAACAACCACCACAAGAACAATACTTCAAGAGATACGTCGAGCTGCCGGTCAAGCGAGGATGAGGACAACAGCAGTTACTGTCCACTGGCTTTGAGCCTTGGTGGTCAGATGGCTTGATTGGGCTTGGAAGAGTACAGCGTAAAGTCTCACCCTGGCCTGCATCAAGCTTGCCAGCTTGGCTTGCCCAGCAGCCAGGTGTATCTGCAAATCTCCATGCAATTATCAATCTTCCAGGGGTCTGGTAGTCATCCTCATCATCATCATCATCCTCACCATCCACCATCATCACTTGCAGAAGGTTTGTAGCTAGGTACAGTGTGCACTGCAGTGTGCAATGTGCAGTGCCCAGGCTGTCAGGGTTCTGCTGGACTGGGCTGTATGGCGATTACTACATGCACAGTAATGCGTACCGTACCGTACGGCTACCTAGGTATATCCAAGCACCTAAGCGAAGCACACCTGCCTAGGGCCACTTGGACAGTCTCGACCTCATCGACCATCTTGGATCCCTGCCAAAGTGGGAAGAACACTTTACATTACTCTACATTCCCTACATACCTAGGTAGTGTGTAGATCAAAAAGGGCGATCTTTTCCCTCATGAGCTGAAAAGTCCCACTGTACCCCCAGGAAAAGTGATCGAGACGCACGTCGCTCTCCGATTTCCAAGCTGTCTGTCTGTCTGGCTTTTTCGTTCCAACGTTTGTTCTCTGCCATGAATCAAGGCTGACTGATAGTATTTTTCAATGTTTGAATGTTTTGTTTCTAAACTCCCCTTCTTTTTGCCCGCCTGTTGCTCACTTTCCAGCCGAGCAGTCCGTCAGGCAGTTGGCAGTTCCGTTAATTCTGTCGGTTTCTTTAAGGTCCGTGCATCGGCGCGTCCCCGTTCTGGGCGGATCTTGCTAAGCGGGCCAATCCCTGCCCGGCCTAAGAGTACCTGGGCCTTTCCTGCGCCTTGCCTGCGCCTGCCTCACTAGCACACAGTCCACTGAAGGGTCCTTCCCTGCCACCTCCCGAAGCTCTGGCCGTTTCCTGTTCCAAGGTTTTTCATTTGCGGTGCACTGACCCCGCCAACGGCCGCCCAAACCCTTTTCTGCACCTTCCAGGTTGTCGTGCCTGTGGCCCTTCTCTGATCATCCCTGAGCTCTACGGACGTACTAGTGTCATAGTACAGCAGCGACTTCCGCCAGCCAATATCAATCACCCAAGACTTTGTAGCTCCCAAAGTTTCCCATTGCCCAGGGACCAAAGAAAATACACACATGCACACGAACACCAGCCTCGGGAGACAGCACCACCAGCCAACAACAACACAGCACCAACCACCACCACCACCAACCACTACCACCACCGACTCACCCTCTTCCCTCAATCTTGTTACCGCGACACCTGCTGCAATCAACACCTAGTTCACAACACAACTGGAGGAAGCCAAATTCGTGTTCGACACGACCCAAGACGACGCATAGAAGAAGAGGAAGAAAGAGGAAGGAAGAGGAGAGAAAAGCGACGTCGACTATTCTGCGATCCTTCTCTTTCCATTCTTTGTCTCTCTGTTTCTGTTTCAGTGTCTCCCTCGCCTCATGATGTCCTCTGCCAGAATACGACCGGCAGAGTTGTCGTTACCAACAGACGGAGGAGCATGGCTCAGCAACAGCAGCAACAACAACAACAACAGTCCCAGACAGTCTACCGCCCAAGATGATCAGCAGTCGGCACTACAACACACCGAGTCTCGAGAACAGAGCTTCGTCTATGTCAACACCAACTCGTCATGCTCTGACCTCACCTCTCCTCTGACTCCTACCTTCTCCGCCCACGGTAGCAACCACCTGCGTTATGCCAGCTCCACCTCCTCCCTCGACCTCCAAACAACCTCGTCCACCTGCTCCGACGCCCCAGTCTCGCCAGCCCCGCCCGTAGTGTCTTCTCACAATGCCACCACCACGAGCAATGCCAAGCGCCCTCTGCCCGATGTACAAGAAGACCCGCTCGAGCGCGAAGACGACGAACCCGCGTTGACGAGGCTGACCGACGACCAAATCGACAGCCTCTATGACTGTTTGTGTATGCAAGACCTTTCAACACGACAATACTCATGTTCCAGATATCTCGTCTTGACAGATTGGCTGACCTCTGTTCACACAATAGGTGACTCGCCGTGCATACATCAGAGCTCAGACATGATACGCAGTGCCGATTGGTCTCGCTCTGGGGCCGACAATGACCTGAGCTGCTTCGACTACGATATGGGCTTCCTTAGCGATGGCGATACGGATCCCACACTTCACGCTACAAGAACACGCAGTGGTGCCGAATCACCCCTTGTTGGTCTCACAACGCGTCTCGGATCACGCTTCCCAACCCTCAACCGCTGGAGATCGACACGGCGCAGGAATCGCGCCTTCACTGCCGCATCCGAACCCTCCTTCGATATTCCTCCTCCCTTGTCTCGTGCCACTTCGACAAGTCGATCATCATCCCTGTCAGCGCCCAGCCAAAAGTTTTTTGACCGATCAAATGAACCTCCAATGCCGCCCACGCCGGCCATGTCCCTGTACGGCTTCGAAAGCACCGAAAGCATTCCCATACCAAACGTTGCCGCCCTTGAGATTGAGAGGGCCAATGTCTGCAAGAGCATAGAACGAGAGCGGGAGCTAGCCAGGACACCACTGCTACCCCCTTTACTGACCGAGGCCCCCTCTGTCTCGTCGCTGAACCAGTCCCAGGCACCATCTCCCCTCCAATCACCCACCGTCGCGCCGCAACTTATCCCAGAGCTCATCTCCCCAGTCTCATATACGACGCCGCCACTAAGCACAAGGCCTTCCTTGTCTTCTTTCCGGCCCCCGCTCTTGACAAGCCTCTCCACTCCTGTCGTCGCTACAAGTGACGTCCTTGTCACCATCCCCAATCTGCTGGAGCAGAACGATGCCTGGTCCGACCGTCTTGGCCATGCAAACTTCACCATTCTGCCTCGACCGTATCTCCCCGAATCTGCTGATCTGGAGACAATGCGGACTCTGCGCGCCGACTGGGATCTTGCTCGCATCAATTACACGAAGCACATCGTCCGAACCGGCGAACACTATGGCATCACCTCCAAGACGTACGCCCTCACTGAAGCAAAATGGGCTGAGACCGAGCGGGAATGGAAGGCCGTGCACGACACCCTACTGGAACGCGTTGCTGCCCTGAACCCGGGCAACGAAGCTCTGCTACAGTGGGACCGGCTCCAGGATGATACACCTACTGCTGTCCCCAAAATGGTGGACGCTGAAGGCAAATTCCCCGATCTGGGAGACGAGGACATCGTGGGGCCCATGGTTCGGGATGCCGTCATGGCTAGAGACCCAGGCTCGGATGCCGAATATGGCTCCAAGAAGTTCTGGAAGAATCTCGCGGGAAAAGTTGGCCTGAGGAAGTGATGGCCGACTGATCGCCCTGCCCCGATTAGGCCTTGAGGCCAACATACACGAATTCACGACAGACACGACCTCGCATCGCCGTTGGCGCAACTGATTATTCTGCTTATCACGAACTTCATATTTGAACCAGTCTCTGAGTGTCGCATCAGTAGCTCAACGATACCCAACAAGCTTTCGAGTCATTCATTTACACATATACAGTACCCGACCTTTCTTCAAAGCCATGGTCGGTCACCGCCGCCACCTGGATGGCGAGGTGGTCCGATCATTTTTCAGAGCCGAAACCCCATTTTTCTCTATTTTTCTTTGTTTGAATCTTTCCATATAATTCATAAGTGTTTACTTCCTAGACTTTTCAATGTTCACTATCAAATGTTTGTATCTAGCTCCACTGGTGGAGCTGCCCAACACCAGGGTCGAACTTTCAACAAGCAGGGCGCTTGAGGGTTTGGATTAGGGGCCAGGACCGGCATGCCATGGAGCTCTGAGGGACGTGGGGGTTCAAGGTCTCCTGTGACACAATCCAAAAGGTGTTAAAATATCTAGCAACTTTTTGGCATCCAGTGGGCTTTTTGGGGTGGCGGCCTTGTTACGCAGGTACTGGAGTGCCCTGGAGGCCCGAGGTGCAGCTACAGGTATTGCTGAGGTATCGAGAAGAGGCAGCAAGAACAGCAAAAAGAGAGACATACCTTTCATGGCTTCTTCTTTTCCACATGCCAATCTCCTTGTCACTTTGGACTGGCCAAATATTGAGAGACTGATGGGCACATGTCTCGCTTAGCCACAAGCAGACTTCCGTTTTGTATACTATCGGTACCACTTCCTTGACTTGGGCGTCTATAGCCGGAGCACGAAGGGTCCTAGGCATGGAGATCCAACCGCTACACAAAAGTATCACGGAACACATTGGAACATGTTGGATGGGAGACACCAGGGGAGAAACGGAAGGTGGAGTTCTGTGGGCACAAAATGGGACGATCCGGAACGATCTATGGGTTCTGGATCCTGTACATATCATTGTACATATCACATGTACATACAACGTGGAAGCAGCTCCACATGAATGGGAATAACTAATGTCAGGCTTGACATCAAGAGCTACCGTTTGTCTCGCACCAAAGTCTCTACCAAGACCTCGCTCAAATTGCAGACTGGCGTGCTTCATGGTGAAGGCGGTCAGCCATCGGTGTGTTGGGGGTCATTCCAAGCGGCAAGAACAGACGAGATGATAGTGCCGATTCACCTGCCTCCCTTTTGCTGACACTGACACTGACATGGGCAGAAGAGATGCAGAGGGAGATACATGGCTACACCCAGCCAATGCTGGGCGCCACGCGTGGATGCCGGTTGTTGAAACACGTGGCGCTGCTGGGCCCGGAACTTAGGGGGAGGGAATGAGTGGTGGCCGCATGCCGGCAGAGAAGACGATGCGATTGGAAGGTGATCAACAGGCTTGGAGGTGGTGTGGGGAACTCTGATCCCCTTATCGCAAGAAGCAAAGCACAGGTGCGTCCTGTGCTTGAATAGCTCTTGCAGGACTGCTTCGACTGTGGTGATGAGGAGGACGGTGTAATGTGTGCTGCATGTGGCTGTGCTGGGATATCCTGCAAGCAGCCATGGGCGGAGGTTCAACCATGGCAACAGCCGCCACGCGTCATTAATCAAGCCGTCTACCTAATTCCGCAAGATCTTGTATCATCTGACCTACTCTACATGTGTGTGCTCGATCCTTGCTTGAAACGACATCTCTGAAGACGGTCGCTTGGAGGAGGCAACGGTCCGTAAATCGATCACGAACTGTGGTGGAGGGTGCTATATTTTTCATGTGGCTTCTCACTAACTACCTAGGTAAGGAGAAATGGCAGCACTTTGTTGACTTGTGACGGCGGACTGACGGACTGGACTAGTTACTTAGTAGACTACTAGTGTAGCTCTGTGCCGGACATTCCTCATCTTTGAGCCCATTTCGAGGCAACGATGGCGGTGGGATCGGGCGGTGGGATCGGGCTGTGGGGAGCACTTGATGGCGGTGACTTCCGCTGCTGCAGACGGCCGTTGTGGCGGTCTCATGTCAATCCCCGCTCCCTTCCTGGCCTCCATCTCCCCCTCTCTCCCGGCTTGTGGGAGTCAACCCAGCCTTATAGAGCCCTTGCAAGCCCACGGAGGACATGGGCGACTCTTGCTGCCGTGCCTTGTCATTCCCGGACTGCCTTAGCTAGTGGGTAAGTGGCTTCCGCGCTCGCCCCTGGGGCCAGGGCTCGTGAAGGTATGTATCACGAGGGTACGTTCAAGATGGGTGAGTAAAGCCCCTTGGTCACGTCCACAGTGCTGTACATATGTACTTAGTATGTACAAGGACAGTGACCACCGGAATAGATGAGCGGTACGCCTGGATGATAAACTACTGATGCGTATTCCCGCTGGGTTGTGGTTTGTGGTGAAGGCCGTCGGTTAAGCGACTGTACGATGAATACTACATCCATTCGACACACGGATTGCCGCACAAGGAGAGTACGGGGATAATGTGGCCATAAGGCCGAAAAATGCACGTTCCCGCAGCGCAGAAGAAAGCCCGCGAAGTTTGGGGAGGGGGGGGGGGTGTCTTTGAGAAAAGGATGGCGGACACTGTGTTTACCCTTGCCTCAAGGTCTTAGAACTTCTATCGTCTCTACGCCGGCGCTGACTCCTAAGTGGCTTCCATCTGGTCAGTGTGCAAGGTCAAGTACAACTGGTCAAGTTGACTGTTCTTTCCTTCGTTCACCTCTTTGTTCCCCAGGTGATGTGATGTGGCCAGAAAGATGAGCTCACTCTTGGATAATGAGCCACGATGGCGGCATATCGAACGAACCATCGCTGTGTTGGTTTCAGGTTGGTCAGTTGATTCGTACCGATGGGGTGATGCCTTGGCCATGTGGTCCTCGTCAAAATATGCCCATATAGAGCGACAATGTCAATATCTTAGTACCACTACACTTCCCATCACATGCTGCCCGCCTGGGCAGCTATTTTTGAACTTGACGAGGCCAACGCGGATCTCACTCCCGACGGAGCCATTCATTTATATCTCGCAGAACACTGCATGCCTGGACAATACCGAGTATTTTCTCCTAATGGTGGCTGACCTCCGAGAGGGGCACTATATTGTAAATTACGGATGTTGATACTTGCTCCAGAAGAAAGGGCAGATCGGCAGTCGACCAAGTAGTGTAACATGGAAAGCAGAAACGGGGGAAGGATTAGGCGGTGATACACAGGCCGTTCACTAGGGCCGATGATTCATGAAGAGAATCTAAGACATTGAATCGAGGATCAGCGATCGAGACATCTAATACTTGTGATACATCATGCGCTTGGTCATTGCTTAAAGCCTGTTCAATGCGGTATTGATATGGTTGGCGAGTACTTCAAGTGCCAAAGCCACTCACAGATTTCTACCCATAATGTAGCTCTTTTCGAAAGGATGGCTTGCCAATGATGTATGATGATGATGATGGTGATGGTGATGATGATTGTTCAGTGTTAGTCATTGTGCCTTAGTGGTTATACTGTGAGTACTGTCCTTGGGAGCGGAGCCTCCATGGGAGACCGACCTGGGCAGTAACACTCATACTCTCGACTGGCCATGTCTAGGTCCATGGGTCCTCAGGCGGCGACCGCTGTCCTAGTCCTTTTCATCAACGCTCATGCTCATGGTCACTATGCTCAGCGCTCGTAAGAGCAACATCTAGCCTCGGCGGAGCCCTGCTGACCCCCGAGCTGTCCTCCTTTCGCTGCCACCGCTTCGGTATGAACGCCCGGTACATGGTGTTCCGGAACTGTTGAGTCGTCCCGAATGTTACGAACGCGAGCACGCTTGCGATAGCCCCTGGCATGAGCAGGGCGAAATCGCGCCTTGCCCGCTCAGCACTAAAGTCCGGGGCGTCTCGGGCGGCGTCAGCTTCCATATCCGTGTGGCCGGTAAGCTGGACTATGACGGTGTTGAATTCGAATATGCTTATGAGTGACGAGGTCAGAAAACAATCAAGCACTAAGGCACATTACTGACATCGACTGCCTCCTTTCAACTGAGAGGTACAATGTGTGATCAACATACCAGAGAAAGGCAAACGCAATGCATAGCCGCAACAGGAGCCAACTGTCATAAATTACATTTGGGCGAAACTGCTGCTGCTGTGCAGTGTTATCGGTTGACGGTGTTGTCTCGCCGTTGAGACGGTAGGCTCGTGATGTACTACTTCCTCGTCTGGTATCGCCTATGGCATATACCCAAGTCCATGCCTTGAGCTCCCGTCGCGTTTGAACGTATTTTACGAGGATCATCAGGAGGAAAATCGCGCCAGCCGCGATGAAGACGAAATCTATGACTCGGGGTTAGTTCCGGTTCTTAAAGAAGGAGGATGGGATCTCACAAAGGACATCCGCGAAGAAATAGAATAGAGGCGTAGAAGTTTGGACAGCCTCCAGATGGCACAGGCCTACGAAGATTATTGGAAGTATAACTGATACCTGGGGAGTCAGTCATACACCAAGAGCGAGTGATAAGTGCAAAATAAAACAAATGGGTAGTGCCCCGATACGCCCTGGGAAATAAAGCGTAACCAGTTGAGTTGGCAGCATCGTATGAAGCAAGCAACGCACGTACCCGACACGACCTTGCCAGAGTCATTGATCACTCCCCAATGTCTGTCGCCTGTCCAGTCATATACCACACCTGCGAGAGACAGAGCCCTTGAGAATAAAATGAGCAAAACTGCAGTTTTTTGACGTGAAAGATGATGAGTGATGACGGTGACGAACCAGAAGCATGCTAAACCTGCTGCTATGGTATAACTGCCATATCCTGAAAAGGGGTTGCCGCAAGTATCAGCCCGCATGCGGAAGCATAGGTACTTGGGAAGCCTCACGTATCGACCAGAGGACCAGATCAAGGCCGGTATAACCATTGCTAGCAGCTAGCATCGGGTTGTTGACGTTGGCTTTTATATGGCTGTATCGAGCTGTCATGACGTCCACCCAGAACCTATCGTGACGACATGCAGAAAAGTCAGTGTCATTGCCAACGATATACGTCCATCAAGCAGAAACCGTAGAATACTGACAAGTTATCGTTGATTTGCTGGATTAAGTTGACTAGAACTGCAAGTAAGAGGAAAATACATATTATGCCTATGTCTGAACAGCATCAGTGTATTAGTGGAGGATTAAGAACGTTGTGCTTATCACCAACCACTCACGACTAAATGTTTCCCCGGCCGTCCACAGCAGCCACATCATAAGTATGTTGCATAGCATACAGACTATAGTGTATATCAATATACCTATAGCTGCACCCTGTGCTTCATCTGGTAGCTGGCCCATGGCAGACAGCGAAGTGCTTGTCGTTAAACAATTGTGGCAAGAGGATTGAATCTGTCACGTTCCGAGATCAAGAGTGATATGTATCATTCATCCACTGTACTCGTCAATGGTGGATCGTTTCGGCATACAAATTATTCCGTGCGAACCACCCACTTTTATGCGACCCCTGGAGCCTGCATATAGCTACATGCCGACCGTGAAACACTCACAGCTGGACGAAGGGGCGGCTAGGGAACCGGTGATAGAGAAGGCCCTCTACGGCTTAGTACTTACTAGTTCAGTGACGCGAGTCCCCTTTCTCACACATGCAAGTTTCTATTGGCACATTGCACGTCGCGGCACCGTGTGGGCGGCGGTGATAACCCCTCAAGTCTGCTTCATAGAGGCTGGAGCTAGAATGTTCAAGCTCCAGGTGACCGTCCAAGGCCTTCACGGTGGAAGAAACGTAGACTTTTTACCAGGTACTGGCCAAGTCGACCGAGGGAGAGGATGATTAGCTTTCAATGCTGGAAGAGAGGCAAGTTGTTTTACATGTCCCTTGGGAGGGAGGCCCTGCGAGTCCATTTGCAAATTTGAGACTTACGTTGCCGCGACTTCTGTCACGATGATTATTTCTCTTGACAGACAGAAATGATCTCTAAGCTGATGGGTGATTCGCTTTGAAGGTATCCAACGATGGCCGTGTAAGGCCACATGCAAGGAGCCACCTCTCTAGAGTGTATACCCTGACCCCAAATGAACCCTTCCTGAGAACAGCCAATAATTACTTCATCTTGCGACTTTAACCCTCAGATGGGCGGCATGTATTTACGGCTCGAGCGTGTGCTGGAAGACATATCGATGCTGTGGGGTCTTTATGCTCGCGAGGTTTTGTGCCTCAAAGTCGCGGTAGGCGTGTGTATACATTGTGAGGAAGACTGTAAATATCATATAGGAGGACCAGGAGTTCCAACCCCTTTTTCAAGAACTAAACTGCGGCTGGCGGTCGAATTGCCACCATTGTGATGGAGGGATATTGTTCGACAGGTTGAGATGATGTGACGGCTCAAGCTGCATCCCCAGACTTGTCACTTGGTAGAGGACACGATAGGATACAGCCTTTTGTTTTATAGATCTGACTGGTGAATGCTGTGACCTGTCAGTAATCTGATATATAGAAAGGGCGTCAGATGACTTTCCGTTTCTGTCGGTCAATACCCGGCCCACCCCTTCATCTTTAAGGAACAAGCTCAACGCATAGAATAGAGGGCATCCCGTAATACAGAGAGGGGGATAGTCTGGAAGCTGCTGGATAGATTCAATAATGTACTACTATCACCCCCACGTTACCAATAACAAACTCTACGAGTGCAACAGCTTTATCGGAAGCATCCAGGTAGAGTTCAAAGTCATCATGATGGGAACCATCGCAAGGGTAATTGGTCTCACAGCACCTTCTTCCCAGGGAAGTCAAGCACGACGGCTCTCATTCTATGTTGTCAGCGCATCCACCAGCTCAATCCCTGAAACAACAGTGACTGTCTTCTCGACTCAAACCGACGTGAGCACGAGCGCGGGCACGACGAATCTTGTTGTCGACACACCAAGCATCTTGAGGCCTATTACAATAGCGGCCGGTCTGCCGACTTTCAGTGCTATCAGCATGGTCTTTTCTCCTGCTTTTATCAGCACCCAGAGGGCTTCAAGCGCAGCGATGTTGAGAGTACTTAAGTAAGCAGGTCTCCATCATTCAGCATTGAAACCGGGGTATCGTCTTCTTCTCCAGCTAGCACCAGGAGGGCCTCAAGCGCGTCGAACATATCTTCGAGACCGGCCGTCGTAAGGTCGTCTTCTAGGGTACCTTTGTCAGCACGAGGTCCTCGGGCGCGTCGAATACGTCTTCCGAGACCAACCACCATATCCGTTTCGACTGTCCCGGGCATAGATAACTCCAGCATCATCGTGCCAACCATGCCAACTAAGTCCACGGTGGGGATTTTGCGAAGGCATTTGTCGACAGGTAGCTCTGTCGCCGCAGCCGACCCTAATGTATCTAGGCGGTTCTCAAACGCACCGAATGCATCGAACGGCACAGTATCTTCTTCGGTGCCCGGCCAGTCTACCTCAACCGGTCTTTCGAGCTCGAAGGGGAACACGGTGTTCTCGCCCGGCCAGACATGGACTGCGCTCTCGCTGGCAGGTTCCTCCACCGCAATCCCTGCTGATTCAGGCCAGGGAGGTTCAGTATCTCCCATTACGATTTTGCCGTATGTAACGGACACGGAGTTCGTCAAGGGGTCATCTTCCTCGCCTACTACAATGGTTAAAAAGTCTTGCAAGCGTCACCACCGTTGGGGGTCTGCCTGAGTGTCTTTGTGGCATTATCACGTGCCGAAACCTGAGGAAGGTTGGGAACGAGGAGACATTGTGCTGTGGCATCCATCTTGCGAGGATCCGAACTCAAAATGGCCAAGAGACTGTAGAAAGTAATGACTCGTAACGAAAACAAAACTATGACCCAACGCGCACCACGCGAGCTGCACATATATACGATATAATTAACGCTGACTAACATTCTACGCACATATTGCAAGAAGATAATTCTGATAGCATAACCATAAAGGAGGAGGCTCGCTAACCTGCTGGGGCTCCTTCCGGGAGTCCTCATCAACATCTCTTGAACGTGACCTCACGCCTGAGGTTCGCGGAACTGTCCCGAACACCCTGACAGTGGTAGCAGAGCTTACTTCCAGTCAAATCTCATTTAGGTCTTTGTTTTGTCACATACTTCTTCTCTTATGTTACGTAGTTGGCAACCAGATGGTATATCAAGGGCTGTGATTCCATGAAGGAAGCAATTCGAGAGAACTAACCTGTCAGTTGGGTCTATCCATGGATCCAAGAAGCGGTCGGAAGCCCACTCAAGCGTGCCCAACACTGCATAATTAGCGATTGAGGAGGAACAGTAAAGTGACTAGGTATACTAATTGGCATGCATGAAAGCAGGTCACCAGTCTGGGGAGCGTTGACATTACCCCAGAATTACCCCAGAATTACCCCAATATTACCCGAGAGAAACAACTCTTAGATGCCTAGTACGTAATCCCATCCGGAGAATCTCATGAAGCTGGGGTTGTGAAGACAATCACAGTATCACATGAACTCATCGCGTATCAAACCCCTTTCATCACGTTCACGAGACTTGAAGAAGAATGGCCAACATGTAGAGTCTTTACGTAACTTGACAGCATCACGCGTTTCATCTGGGTCTGGAGCTCTGCCCAGGCGAATGTAGCGCAATGTATCGAAGACGTCGCCGTGGACCATTGCGATGGGGCATGAGACCAATATAAAAGGGGTCAGCCTGTCATGTGGAACGTTGGATGTGGTGTTGATACTGCAGTGACACAGTTCCGCAAATATGTCTTCCAGACTTCAACTTGACAACCTCAGCATGACTAACGTTCATGAGAAGAGCGACTTCATTTCGCCCATTGACACCAGAGGCCGCTACTTTTGGAAAGAAGACCAGAGGGTTTGTTGTTCTCTATTTCGCTGTTACACCCCGCAGTGAAGCCTTCTGACAAGATTTGCCAGTTCATCATCAGAGGCATCGTGTACCGTCTCCATGGCTGTGGCCCGTCCGATCCACTGGTGGATGAGCGGCTGGATGACCTGCAGCGGGACATCACTCTTTTCAAGGAATTGGGGCTGAACACTCTCTTCATCTGCACGTATTCCTGCATGACTTCAACTGGCGGAATGTGCCCTGCTGATCATTGTAGTAGATCACATTGATTCTTCTCGGAATCACAATGCCGCCATGAAACTCCTTGCCAAGGTTGGAATCTACGTCCTGGTCAATCTCCCCACCTCGTCTTGCGGGAGTGATAGTGCTGGGGGAACCACGGCGTTTCGTCCTTACAGCTCACAGCTACTCGAAGACTGCTTTGCGACCATCGACTGCATGTCGCAATACCCAAACACGCTTGGTCTGATTGTCGCCAATGGGGCGATTAGCACTATCTACTCCACAGCCATTGCACCCATGATCTTGAACGTCATTAAGGATGTCAAGAGGTACATGAAGACAGCAAGAGAGGTCGTTGGTCAGCGACAGCTGCCGATTGGATACAGTGCCTCGACCAGCAGGTTGATCCTCAAGACGACCTTCGACTACTTCACAGCTGGGAAGGAGGACGAGACGGTGGATTTCTTCTGCGTACGATTCAGGACTCCATCCCCTATTGGCATTGTGCCATGACTGACCGTGTTCCATACTGTTTGCTAGTATGCCAACTTCAACTGGTGCGGCCAGTCGACGATGCATGTGTCGGGCTACAACCAGGAGCTCAAGACCTTCGCCAATGCACATATTCCCATCTTCTTTTCTCAGTACGGTTGCAAGCTCGGCACATGGGGCCATCGCATCTTCCAGGAGACCACAGCCATCCACTCACCAGCCATGACTGCCGTGTTCTCCGGCGGAATAGCGTACGAATTTTACGACTCGCCGGAATCCAGGTCTGGCCATAGGGGTTATGGACTTGTAACGGAAGAGAACGCGGCCGCAGGGAAAGGGGTGACGAGACTTCCTGACTTTTATAACTTGAAAGAGAAACTGAGCAAGTGCAAGGATGCTGTGGTTCAGGAAGAGGTGGAGGGTGGGTCGGACTCGGATAGTATGGAGAGGGACTTTCCGCCGCTCTCCAGCCACTGGAAGGCAGGCCATGCCATGCCATACACCATAGCCAACTGGGACGAGGTAAGAAGGGACCTTGAAGAGAAAGTCTGGATGGACGTTGGGGATCTGAGCGGGACCGACCTAAAGATGGGATATCAGTCGAATATCGTCCGAGCATAGATTGCAAACAATCCAAGAGAGACCTTGCTGGAAGCAGGCGGACTTGGTCGTACTCGCCCAACTTGTGTATGAGCTTTGAAGGTTCTGTCCGCCATAGGCACTCCCTCGAAAGGCCCGGCGTATTTGTAATTGTATGTACCAGATCAGCAGATGTACATTAAGGAGCCAAAAAAGCAACGGCCGATCCCCAGAGAACCGTATCATGGCCGTACAAGGTCCGTCTCGGGCCCACTCTTGACCGCCTCCAAGAGTAAAGAGATTGGTACTCCGTGCGTGCAACTGTCTCGAAGGCTATCTTGACTGCTGGCTGTTGATAGCATTTCGAACCAACCGAGGTAACGCTGTGTTTGGTTTTTCCCGTCATTCCTGTGCCTCGATGAGTTTGAACAGCCTACTTGGGTAGCCTTGCCTGCCAGTGCAATATGCTGATTATGCGATGAGACCTAAACTCGCGAAATTATTCGTTGGCAGCGGCAGCACGCAGCACGATACCGCCCGCCTATTGCGGTTTCTGTCCGGAAAACCATCAGAGCGGAAGGTCTGCCAAGACGGCGACCGCTCATGCTCCACTTGACCGGCATGAGACGGTGCTCGCTCGGTGGCTCGGGTGGCCAAGCTGGGCACGGCGTCATTTGATAATGACCAGTTTTTATGGGGCACCAGGGATCGAGATCGGCAACCGCGTCAAAACCTGGGGTCGGTCTTCTCCTGTCATGACTGTGGTTTCGGCCCCAGATATCACGCCCCTGTGATGCGGTCCGAGAAGACTCACGAGGGGAGCAGAAGCAGAGGGCTCGTGTGTGCTCCCTGCAGCGGCGGGAATGCCAACACAACTACTTGATCACCCGCACCTTTGAGGAAGCAGATGTTGTAACCATTGCTAGCAAAGCCAGGTGGACTTGCCAGCCTTTTCCGGCTTACTTCTGGGGAAGGGGTGCACGGTTGGGGAGGAATTCTCGGACAAAGTCCGAAGTTCTTTTGCGGGTACCTGATAAACATTTCCTCCGTACCACAGTAGGCATGTGGCACGATTGTGGTCATGTTGTGACAGGCTCCATGAGCCTGGGAGCGCAACGGGATTGTACATGGGGAAAAGACTGGGCCTGTGCATAAACCAAGCCGGGTAGGCCTGCACTCAGCTCACAACATGGGATTTGCTTCGTCCAGAATTTCCTCGTGCGTCCGAGTTGACCCACTGATCGTCCCCCCACACCATGTAAGCTCTCAACTAAGCAGGAGCCGGGGAGGCCAGGGAAGCCAGGGATACCGCCTTTACACAGTGAAAGGTCTTGACAGAAGAGGCATGTGACCACGACATCGGTTCGATCAACAGGGGGACCTGCCATCGTTACGACAGAGTTTGTCTATCCCGAGCAGGGGCGACGATGAGGCTGAAAGGGGGGTTCATCAAAAGTCTCTTGGGAGGGGCGGTCATGGTCTTCCCGAAAGGATTTCTTTTGTCAGCCGCCTTTGGTCCGGGCGGGATACTCGATTGGGAAATGGGAGAGGGTGAAAGTATGTAGGTAATTCGTACCCAAAACCAATAAGTGGAGGAGACATGAGTCTTAGAGGTGACTGAGAAGAGCAGGTGAGGTCGGGAATACTACATAGTACAGTGGGCCAAGGCCTGGGTGTGTGTGGGTGGATATGTGGGAAGGATAAGAAGTGAACAAGGGGCATGAGATGTGTGGACGCCAAAATTACGGCACATGTGCAATGACGCAAATAGATGGATACCTAGGTACCTAGTGTGGTTTTGTTTTGACGATGGTAGGTAGCAACTGTTGACATTGAAGGAATGTGTTGCGGCTCTGAACACTTTGAGCGCCTGAGTCCTCCGTGTACGTGCTTTGATGATACCATTGAGTACATAAGTAGTAGAGGCTACATAAGGATATATGTAACATGTAGGTTGTCGGCCATGCCCGTCAGGTCAGTGACATCAGTGACACCAATGACCACGGTTTATACCGATGAGCAAAACTGCATCGACCTGAACAAAAATTGGTCCAACGACATAATACAAGGATAACCACGACAGGTCTATATTGAATACCCTCTCGACGACGTACGCCCAGATTTCGAGATCGAGAAGATCGAGAAACAAGCAGATCGTTTTGCAAAGTTTCTTGATTTTTTCTCCTTCATCTTCTTCGACTTCTTCTTACTAGTGCTTGGCGCCACGTTCTTCAACGTCCTCTAGACCTAAAAGCTTTTGGTGTTTTTGCCTCTTCTAGCCGGGCTAGCGATCTTCATCGCATGAATCAGTGAGAACTACGGATCCGTACACCAACATAGACCTTGGCGGTCGCAAAAGGTGCTGGCCGGATGAGGCCATTGCCACGACCAAGAGACTAGAATTACTCATGTACTTCTCGCTACCCGACTGGTAGAACTGCTAGCCATTTATCATCACAGCACTACAGCATTGGTACTGCCGTAATTACTCTGTTACTACATACCCCAGGTAGTATGTTAAATGTACGGCCTTCAGACAGGGCTATTCCCGTCGTCGCAATCCCTCGTTACAACGCGTCTTACAGAAAAGCGGATCTTGTCGCCCCGATAAGCCATCTTTCATCCGCCCAAGACATCTACACACAGTATACTAAAGTACTCCTGCGTAATAGGGCCGAGCACAACCGAGAGCCGTCCATGTCTTTCACCACCTTGGCTTCGGCAAGATCTACACTTGAGACCCACCCGGGTCCGTATTACAGATCCACCCGGCCCCACTGACGGGCACCGTTCGGGTTTATTATCGGCGCCTTGTGCTCCTGCTGCTCCTGCAGCCTTGCCTTGCCTTGTCGCCTACATACAGTAAGCATGTAGCACACACCGTTGTCCCCCAGACCTGCCCCGCGAAAGGTCCCTGCGGACCCTGCGGGTCCCAACGTCTCACCTCACCCTTATCACTCTGTCACTCCGCATCTTGCTGCAGCTATGTACTATGTACGGCTCCAGCTTGCACCGGATCAGGGACCCAACCTCTCCACGTTCTTACTCCCAACTCCGCGTCAGTGGACCCAAGTGACGTCTGCGGGTTGAAATCTTTTTTGACGTCTGTCCGAACAGACTCCACCGGTCTGGGGAACACCATGGTCCCCTATGTATGACGTATTCCCTGCACGGTACAACTTGTACTGTCTTATATGAGTGCTGGCCATCTGGTGTTCTCCTATATAAACTCCAACCCCAGGTCGGGCCCCCGTTTCCCATATATCTCGAAGTTTGGGAATATCGACCTCGTCGGCATACTGCTCCATTCTCCTTGCGTCTGCCGCCTTACCAATTTTACCTGTTTTAAACCAAACAAGAGTTACCGGGACGGAAACAGACAAAATGGTTCAAGACACCATTAGGAGGCTCTCCCACACGGGCCACATGGACAACCATGAAGGTGTCCCTACATACTGGAGCAAATCCGGAGGCACCCTGCAGAAGTACATCACCGCCTTGGCAACATGCGACTTCCTCCTGTTCGGTTTTGACGTGAGTCCTCTCAACCCTCACTGTGATCTCTCAAAGCCCTTTCTTCCTCAGGCCCTGACGCTGACGGACAAAAACAGCAAGGTGTCATGGCTGGCATCATCTCATCCCCAGCCTTCACGACCGACTTCCCCGAGGTCAAAGGCAACAGCACCTGGGAAGGCTTCGTGACAGCTATCTACGCGGTCGGCTGCTTCGTCGGCGCCCTCTTCGTTCTGACATTCGGAGATGTGCTCGGCAGGCGCAGGTGTATCTTCTTGGGAGCGACCGTTATGATCGTCGGTGTTATTATTCAAATTGCCTGCGTGCCCCCTTCGGTCGGCGCGACGACCCAGTTCATTATAGGACGGCTCATTACCGGCATTGGCAACGGCATCAATACCTCGACTGTCCCAACGTACCAGGCTGAGTGCTGCCCGGCACACAACCGCGGAAAGCTCATCTGCATCGAGGGCGGCAACGTGGCTGTCGGGTCCATGCTCGCGTACTGGATCGATTACGGCTGCACTTACGGGCCACACGCTTTCGTCTGGCGTTTCCCCATCGCCTTCCAGTGCGTCTTCGCCATCTGCATCCTTGTTATGATGATGCGACTGCCGGAATCGCCCCGTTGGCTCCTGTCTCACGGACGGACTGACGAGGCCGTCACGGTACTGGCGGCGTTGCAGGACAAGCAGCGTCACCACGACGACGTCCAGAACCAGATGACCTATATCGCCGATGCTATTCGTGCCTCCGGCCATCCAGGAGGAGTCGTGCCCATCAAGGAGGTCTTCACCAACGGCAAGTCGCAGCACCTGCGCCGTATGCTCTTGGGAGCTGGCAGCCAGTGCATGCAGCAGCTGTCGGGCTGCAACGCTGTTATCTACTACTTCCCAATCTTGTTCCAGCGCTCGATCGGAGTGTCTGAAAACCTTTCGCTGCTGCTGGGTGGTGTCAACATGGTTGTCTATGCCATCTTCGCCATGACATCTTGGTACGTCGTCGAGCGAGTCGGACGCAGAAAGCTGTTCTTCATCGGTACTATCGGCCAGATGTTGTCTATGGTCCTCGTCTTCGCCTGTCTTATCCCAAATACTACCTCCGCTGCGAAGGGTGCTGGTGTCGGCTTGTTCACCTACATCGCCTTCTTTGGTGCCACCTGGTTGCCGCTGCCTTGGTTGTACCCGGCTGAGATCAACCCGCTCAAGACCCGTGCTCGTGCCAACGCCCTGTCGACCACCCAGAACTGGCTATGGAACTTCTTCATTGTTATGATCACCCCTGTGCTCATCAGCAGCATCGGCTGGGGCACTTATCTGTAAGTTCTACTGTTTTCTCGCGGTTTCGCTTTCTGAGCGCCATACTAACATAATACAAAAGCTTCTTCGCCGTCCTCAACGCCCTCTTCCTCCCAATCCTCTGGTACTTCTACCCCGAGGTTTCCGGCCGCTCCCTCGAGGAGATCGACCTCATCTTTGCCAAGGGACACGACGAGAAGATTAGCTACGTGCACGCTGCCGAGCAGTTGCCGATGCTGAACGAGTCGGAGATTGCCGCTATGGCTCGCGAGTATGGCTTCTCCAGCTCGGATGACGAGGGTGGCCAGACAAAGGCCAGGCACAGTGAGAAGGAGGGCGACCTTGCGGCAGTGGACAACCAGAATGCCATGATGGCATAAGTTGTTAGCGAGATTCAAGGTGTGGAGACTCAACGATGATGTCTTGACGGTGTGGGATGTGGATGTTTTCTTGACTAATGATACCCTCGTTGTTATGTGCTGTTTTTACAGACATATTTATGAATGTCGAGCTTGAGTGTTCGATATGCTTTACGAATACCCAGAGAGAGACACAGGAGCTAGACTATTAAATTAGAGCTAGAACGATAAATTCAAAGAAGTGAAAGAAGATTGGCACGAAGACCCTGGACCTACCAAGTCGGGCTCATGTGTGTACTACCCGCTTGGCTTATTCGACCTTTGTACCTAAGTACTCAGGCCCCAATCTACGATCGTAAGGGTAGCTTGGACCATTCATTCCACCGCCAAGTTTCATCCGGTCTCCTTTCGTTATCAACGACGGTTCATACAGTCAAGTTGACCCTCGACACATACCCATTGCTGAGTGCTTCAATAAATGCCTGAGTTAATTGCAACTGAACCAATCAATGGTTATACATAAGTATGTGGCAGATGCCTAGGTGTCAGAATGCCTTGACATTGGGTAGATAGTTCATGGAGTAACGTCAATTGCAAGCGCCAAACAAAACGCCGGGGCCGGATCGTCATCGCCCAATGTCATCAACCACGCAGTCGGAAAATACCCAATGGGCTAGTACTCGTACCATCCTTCCTTCGTGTTTGAATCCCTGTAATCCCGCGCCAATTCCTTACTCTTGAAGGATCCTTTTCAGCTTGGGAGATGCTCACCGGGCCAGCAGCCCACCGACACTGGACATCTATCGTAAGAAATTCCTTCCACACGCCGGCTGGAGTGATAAAAGCGCTGAACGGGCACAGACCCCACCGGCATGATCCAACTAGAGTAGCAACGGCCCAGTGAAGGGGGATCTTATTGCTCATTTGCAATCTGCTCCTCACCTTATTAGGATGAACCTGTTGGGAACTCTCTCCACGGATCCTGGGAAGACTTAACATGGGGTTTCCAAATGGCGACTTGTTATCATGCACAGCTAGCACGTGTTCTCGATGAGTGCCATCTCGCCAGGTTCTCGTGGAACAAATGATCGTCTTTCAAGATTGACCTTGCGTGATCTGGGTCTGTGTACAAATCCGACAGCGAGCTGAACAACACGCGAGTGGAGCCTTGAGTGGAGCCTTGACACCCCCCCCCGGGGGCGTTTACGACCATGTCGCTAATGTTCACTGCGCTAAATCTTGGTACATACAATACATACAATGTACGAGTATCCATTCGGATCCAGAGCCGCTGAGCCGCATCAGCGTGATGCCGTCCCTTGCCCCCTGCGCAGTCTGATTAAGAAGGCGGGGGGATATCAAACTTTGGTCTGGACAGCGAACTTTTGTCTACTACAGTATGTACGTGTAGGTGTTGGCCACAGGGTTGGCAGACGGGTTGCTCAGGTACAGACAAATGCCAATGACCATGGTGACCAGTCATGTACCTGGAAAAATTGAATCAACACGCGAGACGAGCGGAATTGGATTTTGATGTCGAGAAAATCAGTGCTCCTTTTTCTTTTCTCCCGCCTCCCCTTTTTCCCTTTCTTCCATCCATTCCTTTCCTTTCCTTTCCTTCCCTTACCTTTCTTTTTTTTCCTTCTTTTTTTTCCTTCTTTTTTTTCCTTCTTTTTTTTCCTTCTTTTTTTTTTCGGGTCCCAAGGACTAGAAGCAAAGACATTGGAGAGGGACGCCATTAGCCACCGAAGGTAACATCCCATTGATGAGGACAGCGATAGGTAGAATGTCCGGCTATATGTTCAACTACCAAGTACCTAGGTACTTAAGTATTTATCCCCTGCAGACATCCGAGCTACTGGCCGTTATTAGGCAATTGAATTTCAAGCCGTTGCAACCCATCAGCACCCTATAGGGTTGGAGGGGATGGGCTCAAGGACGCTGTTCAATGTTCGGAGGTCAATCAATGGGACCGTCGGTTGGTCTCAGGAAATGCCACGGACCTACTATCTTACTGCATTCGCACTATTTCGCACTATGCCATTATCATGCGAGACGTCCATCCCCGCGCCGCAGACCAATATTAATGCACCTTGGCCATTGAACAAGAGCCTATGTGGCAGGTTCAACTGGGGAGGCGGCCGCCATATGTTGCATGTGGTTGATCGCGTGTTGCTATCTACTAACAAGTGCATTCAATGTGATACTATCTACTCATTCCGTAAAAGCTCTCCGGCACTGTGAGTCAACAAGAGCGAAAGCGCGAAAGATAGTGCTCCATAATGCTGCGGGGGTATAGAAGATTCCAAAGCATGGCTCAAACCCGGTCCCTCATGACCACCCTGCAGTGGCACAAACGGCCCTCCTCCATCGCTCTATCGAGGGCTGGAAGCGAGGGGGGTTACAATGCATGTGTCGACATTCCCGCCCCGGGGGGGAACGTGAAGTCGACATGACTTATGAGATTCGGCGGATTTAGGCTAGATTCATGTCCATGTCCATGGGGCTAGGGTATCTGTTGTGGCAAATTTCATTCAAGTATATATCAAGATATCATATAGCTGTGCTTCATATGATCAAGTGTCTCCGTACTCCCCGTGCCCCGCAGAGATGCTCGCCCCCCTCCTCTCTACTCATAGCCACGGTCGTCTTCCTACACAGCAAGTTCGAGTCTCATTTTGCTTGATCTCGTCATCATGGGCAGCATAGCACTCCCGAGTGAGGAGTACGGCCCTCCACTTCCACAGCTCGATCAACAGCCATGCATGTGGAGGGACTTCCAGAACCAGGTGTCCGCTTTCCCTGACGCTCTCGCCCTGGCCTCCCTCCAACAAGCTCCAGGACTCTTTGGGCTCTCGAATCTCCCATTGGAAGATGATGACGCATTCAGTGCGAATCCTTACCTCCGCTGGTCATTCAGCACTCTCAACCATGGTATTGAACGGCTTGTCAGGGCCTGGAGGCCTTTAGGTGTCAGTGAGAGCACGCCCGTCGTAATATTTGTGCAGAACGGCGCCGAGTACGTTCTCATTTCCTACGCTGCCATCAAACTTGGCTGTGTGGTTATTCCCATCAGTCCGCGGAATCTGAAAAACGAGGTGGAAGTGAGGCACATGGTGAATACGGGCATGAAGGTATGCAAAGGGAAGAGGCCGATCGTTGTGGCGGCGGATGAGCACTTGGCTTTCCAGGTAGACGAGCTGGGAATTTTCCCGGACGCAGTGAGGGTCATCCTGGGCACAAATCGGTACTCCGACTGGGAAACCTTCGAGAGCCACATGGACCAAACCGCTCAGAGTTTCGATGGGACGCTCAACCCATCGATCCCAGAGAACGGTGGCTCAGTCATCTTTACTTCCGGCACAACTTCCTTGCCTAAGGGCATCTTTCGTGTTCACGCCAATTGGGCCGCCGCATACGTCGGGCGGGCAATGATTGAAGGGCACATGGAGGCAGGTGACCGTGCTATCTGTAACCTGCCCAACAACCATGCCATGGGTTTTGTCACTCTGACCAACTCGATCTCCGTGGGCACTGGAGTCGTCTTCCCTGGGAGTGCCTTCGATCCGGAGCTAATGCTGGAGGCCATGTACCGGGAGAAGATCACACACACAATGATGGTGCCAACGATGCTTCATGCGCTTGTCTCGGTCAAGTCGGCCAAATATTCTGACAGGCCGCTGAAGGATCTAAAAAATATTACGCTTGGGGGCGCATCACTGAGTTTGGAGACACTGAGAATGGTGACGCGTGACCTCGGCGCAAGAGGCGGGGAGAACATCTTCGGTTGCACCGAGGGCTTGATAGCTAGTAGTGGGTGTACATCTGAGTTCGAAAAGATAGTCGACGGCGAGTACGTCTCTATCGGATGGCCACTGGCCGGATATGGCATACGTATCGTCGACCCAGAGACCGGTGAAATAGTCCCGCGAGGCTCTTTGGGAGAAATCCATGGTTGCGGACCGAGCGTGGACGGGCCGTATATTGGTGGTGTAGGAGCGGATAATTGGTACGAGGATGATGGCAGATTATGGTATAAAACTGGCGATGCAGGACGAATGGACGAAAAGGGTCGAACATTCATTACGGGACGTTTTAAGGACATGTGAGTGCCAACAGCTCACTTCACTTTCAGACCTCGGAAGTCTGGCAGTATGTGGTGCCCTAGCACCGCTTTAGACTGACTTTCCGACAGGATTATTCGTGGTGGCGAGAACATTTCACCCACCGCCATGGAGGGTATTCTTGGTAAGAACCCTACGCTGAGCCCACTCGATCCGCAGGTCGTGGGCGCGCCGGATGAGATTGCAGGCGAGGTGCCTGTATGTGTGGTCAAGGGTCAGGTCACATCCGAGATCCGCGAGCTTGTTAAGTCTGAGCTTGTCGACCACATGGGGACACTATACGTCCCTGAGGATGTGATATCCACTGAAGACCTGGGATTGGAAGACTATCCGCGGACAACATCAGGAAAGATACAAAAGACGAAGCTCGCAGTGGTGGTGAGGCAGTACCTAGTGCGTGAAGCTAAGACGGAGGGACTTACCAATGAGCATGTTGCAAACTTCACTGAGGAGATCAGAACGATATGGGCGAAAGCCGTGGGCCTGGATCCATCGAGGATACGCCTCGACGCGCCAATAGGGGAGTTCGCAGACAGCATCACAGTGATGCGCGTGCGTGATCGGATCAAGCGAACAACCGGGAAGGCTCTTGCACTTGCAGACATGATAGAAGCCGGCACTATTGAGCAACAGATCAACATCCTACGAAGCATGGGAACAGGCCAAGCTAATATTGATCAGGGAGTGCTGGTCCAGAGACCGACTCGCCGAGGACCACCGGGTATGGAGGACATGGCCCATCTGATAGAAGACATTGAGATCCCATGGGATGTTTGGGCCGACCAAGGACTTGGTGAGCACGACTTTGTCAGGTTATGGATTCGAATGGGAGGATGTCGAGGATGTGATACCCGCTTATGATTTCGGCGCGGTCATGTCGCAGTCGAAGTTATATAACAGTTGGAACTTCAACTTCGCCATAAACCCCAGCAAGAAGGTCAATAAGTCAGTAAGTTGCCTACTGCCTTGGCTCTTGTATCCCTTCTGCCCTCCGTAGAGCAGATACTGACGATGCTCCTAGCAACTTCGCCGTGCCTTCGAAGCCGTAGTCATCAACAATCGCATCCTCGCCTCCTTTCTCGTTTGGGACTTCCAAGCACTCCAATCTGACAACGCTCTCCACGTGGTGGTCAAACAGAGCCCCAAACTCTTCGATTTGATTGTGGAAGATGGCGGGTCTCTCGACACTGTCGAAGACCTGAAGAATATCTCGCTCCACCATCCCCATCCAGACTACGCCACCCTTCCTGGCCCAGTATACCGCACACTGCTGTTCGATATCAAGGAGTCTGGGTCCGCAGCCATGGTGACAACTGTGCATCATTGTGTAATAGACGCCAGCATGGCTCAGATCATCCAGGAGGACATGGACCGGGCACTCGGCATGGTGTACGCCGGTACTGAGACCACCGAGGAAACGCTGGCGAAGTTGATCCCGCATGTGGACTACAAGCCTTGGGCGGACTCATACTTCAACCTCCGGCACTCGGTTGAAGCCCGCGCAGCAACCAAGTGGCATCTCAGACGCCTCTCTTCCCTCCCGTATCACATCGAAGCCGGAGCGCTGTTCCCACCCACAGTCCGGACGCCACGCGACAAGTATGACGCCGCGCTGGTCAAGGGCGAGGACTGCATCCCGATCATATTCGACATACCTGACATTCATTCACTCCGCAAGGAACACCCGAGAATCACGGCGCAGGCTGTTGTGAAAAGTGCGGTGGCGCTGATGAACGTCTACCGCACGGGGCATACGCATGCGCTGTTCACGAACCACGAGGCCTCGCGGACGTACTTCCCCTTTATTTCCAAGGCGATGATGGACCTTGCACCAAAGCAGTACGAGGCGACGGACGTGAGTGGGCCGGCGTACCAGAATGTCACCAATTTGGTGGAGATCAAGGACGAAGAGACGGTGTTGGCTTTCCTGGGGCGGGTGCAGGACGAGCAGACACTCCTCACCAAACACGCGGCGGCACCGTTAAAGGAGATCATGAGGGGATTGGACAAGGGCCAGCAGCTGGTGCCCGAGGTCATCGGTGCGCAGGTGTATAATTGGGTGCCAGGATTGGGAACGATGGGGACAAATCCACATCAACACCACGAGATGTTGAGCGCGATTGTGAGGCCACACCTGGGCCTCAGCCTGAACTGTGGACTGGGTGGACCGCATAATCAGACCGTCTTTGTGCAGGTTAGGGGTGATGGTTTTGATTTGGACGGGCTGAGGAAGGTAGGCGAGGAGATTGAGGCCATCACCAAGTGGTTGGTTAGCAGAGAGCACTGGGACTCGGTGGTTGGAGAGTTCAAGAGCGTGCTGGCATAGCGTAGAAGTAGACGCATACTGTATCATTGCGGCAAGAAGAGAAGGGCTGACGAGTAATACTTCGCCTCCAGTTTCTAAGCATATACTACTGAGTACTCCTGAGCCACGTTGGGCAACCTTGAAAGTTTCTGTGAAATAGGTACTTACCTACTTAGGTGCTGACTTGAGTGAGTACTCAAGTAGGTAGATGCCCATACTCACCCCTGATGTCCTCCCTGTTCTCCCACCACTAGCCGTTAGGGGGAATTGCTCAGGGTTATGAAATATACGTGACCACCATTGAAATTTGGTACCTTAGACCCTATGCAAGCTCTAGGGAGGATGCTAAATTTTCACGTATATTTATCGACCAAAGTCACAAAAATTACGTGGGTGCGGAATGGAAATCTGACTAAAGTACCTAGGTACATAGGTGGGAAGGTCTACCGCCTGGCCCGTAATTGCCGGGCCGGCAACCACAGCGCGTTCCTGATCAGACTGCACCCAATCCACATCACTACTAGGTATGTAGTACTTATTAGCAACTAAGTTCGTAGGAAGGCATACTTGAAGCCAAGGTAAACTTAAAAGATATGTAAACTGAACTCTACGCACTGCGAACTTATCTCTGACCAATTCACGTACGAGAAATATACAGCACGGTTCTAGAGGTGTTAAGAACGCTCCGCTCGTATCCTCTTTGCTGCTGCGCGCCTCAGAGCCTACGCGCTTCGCTGAGCAATTGCAGGGGTGTAGATATATAGGAACACACTATTCCGTACAGGGCCTGCCTTCGCCCAGCGTGGTGGGGCATGTACCTCCTAGGTTGGCCGCGTACTTAGTAAGGCAGGGCCCCCCCAAACACCCCAACACCACCACCAGGACTAACCTACCACCCACGATACTCCAGACCCTTCCGTCCACGCCTCCGTGCAAATCAGCTCTGTCCTGTCTGGTGCTTAAAGACGCAGAGCCTATCCTCTTCCCTCGTCCAAGATGGCTGACACAAAGGTTTACCGGGCGAGCACTACTGCCCCCGTCAACATTGCCGTCGTCAAGTGTGTACATGCAACACCACCTACGTCCCGCCCTCTTTTCTCTCACTCTCTAGACACATACCTGAGAACTGCAACTGACTCTCAAACTCTTCTCTCCGTTCTAGATACTGGGGCAAACGCGATGCCAAGCTCAACCTCCCGACCAACTCGTCCCTCTCCGTCACCCTGTCGCAGGCCGACCTGCGCACTCTGACTACTGCCTCCTGCAGCGCGAGCTTCCCTCCCAACTCCGATTCCCTCCTGCTCAACGGCGAAGAATCCGACATCACCGGCGCCCGGACCCAAGCATGTATCCGCGAATTGCGCTCCCGCCGCAAGGCCCTCGAGGACAAGGACCCTAGCCAGCCAAAGCTCTCTGCGATGCCCTTGAAGCTGGTCTCTGAGAACAACTTCCCCACTGCGGCAGGCCTAGCCTCGTCTGCGGCTGGCTTTGCGGCACTCGTTAGGGCCGTTGCAGACCTCTACCAGCTGCCTGACACGCCCGACGAGCTCTCCCTCATCGCGCGTCAGGGTTCCGGCTCGGCCTGCAGGAGCTTGTTCGGTGGCTACGTGGCATGGCGCATGGGCAGCAAGGAGGACGGCACCGACTCCAAGGCCGACCTCGTCGCCGAGGCCTCTCACTGGCCCGAGATGCGCGCCCTGATTCTTGTGGTGTCGGCCGCGAAGAAGGGGGTCTCGTCCAGCTCTGGCATGCAGCAGACGGTCGCGACCTCGGGCCTCTTTGCCGAGCGCATCAAGACGATCGTGCCCAAGAACATGGATCTCATGGAGAAGGCGATCAGGGAGAAGGACTTCGGCCTGTTTGGCGAGGTGACGATGCGCGAGAGCAACTCGTTCCACTCTTGCTGTGCTGACACATACCCTCCGATCTTCTACATGAACGACGTCTCCCGTGCGGCTGTCAGGGCGGTGGAGAGGATCAACGAGGCTGCTGGACGGACGGTGGCGGCTTACACGTTTGATGCCGGCCCTAACTGCGTGGTGTACTACTTGGAGAAGGATGAGGCTGCTGTTGTGGGTACTTTCTACGGAGTGCTGGCAGAGACGGATGGATGGAAGGCGACTGCCAAGGGCCTCGGCGCCGGTGCCGCTGCTGACCTGGAGGAGACTATCGCCACTACCCTGAAGACAGGCGTGTCCAGAATCATCATGACTGGTGTTGGGGAGGGGCCGTTGAAGACGGACGAGATGCTTGTTACTGAGAGTGGCGAGGTTGCCAAACGGTAAGGGAGTGAGAGGGGAGAAGTCGGCCGGGGGAGGGGGGGGCACAAACCATTGTAGTCACCTGGGTTGAAAGCATAGCGTAGCAAGGCTCTTTCCATTTCATCATGGTATTTAGTCTATACAAATACTTGAGTAAGCTTAGAAGCCTGGAATCCAGCCCCTGTTTGCACAAATAAGTACCTAGGTACATCATATTAGGTACCTAGGTACCTAATATAATTAGAAACTTGAGGAGGTACGAAGTACTTGTTTACTTACTATAGTACTTGGACCCTGAAGCTGGGGCTTATCAGTGCCTTATCGACACCCCCGACGTCACCTGGCAGCGCTGGAACAAACCTTGGAACATCTGTATCATTAACTCATACAGGAGCACAGGAACACACGGAAAACACAGGCATCCGAAAGACATCATTTGAAGGGCCTACCTACCTACATATGTACCTACCTAGACTAGGTAGGTAAGTATGTATCTTTTAGCACCCACTAGGCGGAAAGATACCTAGGTCATCACATTGACCTGCAACCTTCCCTTGGAAATACAGACACCTTCCTTCACCTAACCTTCCTCTCGTCGACAAGGCTGCTCTGCACGACGAGCCTTCCAAGTTGACCTGCCCAGCCCAACCCCTCTTCCTCCTTTTACTGGGGGATGAACATGCATATGACAACGCCTTGATCCTGGTGCCTTTCTCTTCTCTCCGAGATTCTTCTGCACTCTCACCTGGGCAGCGATAACATATTAAGAGACCGACTTCACTATTTCAACTGCATACCATTCTACTACTTCTGCCCCTGCTGATCACGATGAGCAAGATCTTCGATATTGACGAGTCGGGCGATGTCCTTGTGACATACACCAACACCGATAAGAATGGTCTGGAGAGCGTACGCACAGCCATACCCCAGCCTTCCTCATCCTCAGCAACAGCCAAGTCTCTATCTGCTATTGCTGTACAAGTTGATACTAACCTGCATTGTTCTCAATCTAGAAGAAGACCCATACCCCTCTACCCAAGGCTGTTCTCTATGCCTTCCTGCCCGCTGGTTTCCCTCACACAGTCACCGACGACTATCTTGCCTACCAGACCTTCGACTCCCTCCAGGCCTTCTCCTCCTCAATCACCAATCTCCTCGCCAACCGCGCCATCCTTGAGGGCTTGGGTGTCGGAAATGCTTCTCAGACCCCCACTACAGCTCTCCTCCTGCAGATCATTCAAGACACCTTCTCTCGGCTGGCCACCATCCTCTTCGCACACCGCATGGGCCAGGCTATTGAGCCCGAGTGCAAGTACTACCGCTTCCTCGCTGATATCTTCAATGATTGCAGTCAATTCCTCGACCTCCTTCTCCCAGCCTTGCCCTTGGTTCCCAAGGTCTCCGTTATGGTCACCGCCTCTGTGTTGCGAAGTTTATGTGGTGTGGCCGCTGGCGCGAGCAAAGCGACCCTGTCGGCACACTTTGCGAAGACGGGAAATCTTGCAGAGCTCAACGCCAAGGAACAGAGTCAGGAGACCGTCGTCAGTCTTATGGGCATGCTGGCCGGCACCTTGCTTGTGAAATTGGTGGAGGGCAAGACCGCTGTGTGGTGTTGGATGGTTGTCCTCGTGGGCATCCACCTCACCACAAACTACTACGGCGTCCGTGCCGTCAAGATGCGCACCCTAAACCGCCAGCGCGCCACCATAGTTTTCAGGGAATGGCTCGATACCAACACCATCCTGTCCCCTACCGAGGTCGCTAAGCGCGAGTCCATTGTCTTCAATAGCCGGGGCAACTTGACTTCCAGAACAGGCGAGTACAGAGGCACGGCCGACTTTGGTGGCTACGGCGACGTCATGGGCTTTCGGCCCTGGGGCTACCACCGCTACGTCTTCGATACAGAGGACTACTTCATGGGCATATGGCAGTGGGGTCCCTCCTTTACCATTCGCATCGCTGTCAAGGAAGGCACTAGATCCGCCAACGATCCATTGATGGCCTGGTTCGATGCTGTCGCCCACGCGTATCACTTTGATACCGCCATCTTCAAATATGGTCTGGGCGGCACGGGTCAGTATGAGAACGAGGTGCCGGACGATCACCGCCTCGGCAGCGGTGTGGTGGATCGCGAGACCAAAAAGGCGGTGCTGGAAGCGCTAAGGGCTAAGGGCTGGGAGGTCGAGAACGTCGCAGTCGAGACGAGGAACCCCATCAGAGTGAGGATGGGAGGTTCGAGCTTCGAGAAGTCTCTGAAAGGCATGTAGGGCCGTTCTTCGTTTGCGAATTTACTTGACCCAGACTCTCTCCCCTTTTCTTTCCACCTATCCTGCTCTCAAGGGAGGGAATCCGGAGCAGTTTTCTTTCCTCATTTGCTGGCAAACCAATACTACCGTCCGAGAAGGGGCTTCGATGAAGGGACTGCATAGCGAAGGGTTCTCTATTGAGGATGCCTTAGGTACTCGGATGTGCCCAGGTCATTTTTGCTGATGCGTCCTAATAACCAGTGCCATCGCCCATGAACGAGAAAGACCACGGCTCGCTCCTGCACCGACCACCGTCTCGACAGGCGAAGCACGATTAATGATCCTACGAATTGATATGGCGTTTGGTAAGGGTTTGTCCGTCAATATGAAATCAAAATGGCAAGGCGTTCAAGGCTGGACGGGCATACAAATGGCGGCAGGCACATTGCAAGATACGGGGTACTACATATACCATAGATCACGGCATTAGATGCGTTGCATCTGTTGTGGCTCGTGGGCGATGTGGAGATAAACTTTTTCTGCTGTAGGATGAGCTGAGATACCCGATATGATCGATACCATTGGAACCGAAATGAATAGTTGCAAAGAGTTCTTCGATGCTCCCCTGCCTTTTCCCGTACCGTCGATCCGATGGTGTCCATGTCTTTTGGAGTCACACGTCGATTTCAAATCCGCCATCACTTCTCTCCCCCGAGGTCCTAGGCCTATCGAAGAGACGGCCTCGACTCTGCTGACGCCGTACTTTAACGTGCAGCTGACACGATCTACTTTCATCCTCTTCCTCCCCAACCGCGATCCAACGGCGGCCCCCAAGACTGCGTTGACAGGGACGACCCATAAGGTCTCAAATCTCCCAATAAATCATGCCAAGCCCAGCCCTTTCAATGCACGCATCTTTACACCCTCCCAAGTGTTCAACTTGGGCCTCACGTCCAGATAAAAACTGGGCTTTCCCCCTGCCGCGCCCGGTCGACCAGCGTAGAAGTCAATCACGTATTCCACCTTGGTTCCACACCGATCAATGATCCAATCATGCCTGTCGAAGGGAGCCGTAAAACCGAGCAGCGTATTCAGCCTCGCCCTAGGGGACATCTTAGTTGACAGGCCCGCAAAGGAAAACAGCATGGGTCCCTGGGGGCAGGTCGATAGTTCGTAGGGCTTCTCCCATTCTCGGATCTCCTTCCAGGCGCGCTCGTTCACGGCATTGTGGATAGGCACAACCGTCTTCATGTCTGCGACGCGGGTGTCGTGGCCCTTGCGCTTCATGGCGTCGAAGAACATCTTCTCCGAGGGGTAGACCCAGTTCCCGCTCATGGGGTCGACGCCGGTCTCAGTCTCGTGGTTTGAGGGGCCAGTGGGGGATGGTACGCCGGCGGTTTTGGATCGCGGAATGGAGGAGACTTCGCGTTCGGTGGTGAGGCCGTGGAGAGGGGTTGTTGATAGTGGATGCAGCTGTGTTGTGGGGGTTGAGATCGTGTCCGATGGTTTCGTGGGGGGAGAAGATGAAGAGGACGAGAAGAATGGTATCTGTGGCCAATTCCACCCCGCAGTCGTCGTCGATTGGCTCGTATTTGTTGGAGTGTGTTTCGCTGGTGCTGGTGGCTGCTGAGATTGCGACTGTGCCTCTTGGGCAGCCCTCGCCTGGGCAAGCCAGGCCTCCCTGCTGTTGTGGTCAACGGGGCACTTTTCCTCTGTGCTCGATGGGTTCGCGTTGCGGGTGTCGGTATTCGTGTTCGAAGAGATGGCTGGGCTGGGAAGCCAGTCTGTGGGATGTACTTGTTTTGGGAGGTGTTGTTGTCGCTGCTGTGGCTCTGGTTGTGACTGCGATTGTGCCTCTTGGGCAGCCCTCGCCTGCGCCAGCCAGGCTTCTCTGCTCTTGTGATCAACGGGGCACTCGGCGGCAGCTACGCTGCTTCCAGAGCTTCGTCGCTCTTCCTTGCTGGTCATCGTGAAGACGGTCGTTTTTGCGTCTGTGGTGTTGCGTCTTTCGTTCTGGATTGTGTCTCGGGTCGTATTATGGTTCTTCTGTGATTGTGTGCCTCCCCTAGTTGTGGATCCCTCCACGTCTCCCAATGCCTTCGTGTTCAGAAATAGAGTGTCTAGTAGGTCTTGCTGCAGCATGCTGTCGATGGTACCATGGTAGTATTCATTTTTCCTGTAGATGTGGTTGTAGTGGGAGTTGTTGTAGTGGTGTGGGTTTTGGGTGACCAGCAGCGGTGATTATTTTGTTGCCGGTGCCGGTGCCGTCCGGGCGATGCTGAAAATCTTGAGCTTGGGCCAACAGCCACCAGACCCGCTCAGCCCGGTCAGGGTTCGGGTTTGTGTTTGGGCTGCACTCGTGTTCTTCGCCAAATTCAGCAGCTGGAGGAGCGGGTGTGGTTGATAGCATCTCGACGGCCAAGACCAGCGGATGGCTGTGGAAGAGAAGAGTTGCAGACGTCGACCTTGGTCTCTCCCCTCTTTGGCCTGATCTTGGCTGAGAGGGAGGGATACGATTCATGTTGTACCTACTTAGTATTTGTTGCCCTATGGCCAACATGCATCCCCGCTGACTACTTAAGTACTTACCTAGTACAACAGGCATCAAACATCATCCATTGTCAATCTTGTGGACTACTTAAGTACTTACCTAGTACAACAGGCATCAAACATCATCCATTGTCAATCTTGTGGTTCCACCAGAGGCATCGTGATGCTGGCCACCAGCCATTCAAGAACACTGACCATACTGACAGTCAGATGCAGCTACCAAACCGTTATGAGCTGTATGCCTAGGTACCCTTCACTTCGTACTCGCATCCCCCGTAAGCCAGTCGATGTTTCCCCTCCGTCCGTCTTCCTACTCGACCACGTAGGCCCATGTAACCCACCAGTGTAAAGAACACGAAGTGTCACATGCAGGGTAGCTGCATAGTACGGTATAGCATGTGGATAGTCAGCTCAACCGTATCTCATTCCCCATCCCAAACTCTTATTTATATCTGTAGCTGTAGCTGTAGCTGTAGCTGTAGTATATCTATCCATCTCGTTATTAGGTCCGAAGTCGTCGAAAGGCATGCAGTTGCCGCAGGGAAGATACAGAGTCGATACTTACGTGGCGAGGAACCCTCGCACTCTAGCCCTAGTATTAGTATTGATTCTTTGCAACATTCGATGATTGATGTATATGCAATCTGCCTCCTAGACAACGTTCTATCTCTAGGCTACAGCAGCTGGAGAACATTGAAGTATTTGAAACAGACCGCGTTTGAAATACAGACTAGATTGTCGTCTTCCAAATATGGCTTCTTAAGTATCTGTTATCGACTGAGCTCGGGATCCTACCAGACATAGCCCAGGGAAGCACTTTACATGATGCTGAGTATATTTGATCCTCCTCACAAGCCTGCTTAATTATACCAGGTGATAAGAACTTTAGAAAGACTGTGGGGATAACAGGTTCACACAAGGAGTGTCTCGTGTGTCGAGGCACGATTGAGGCGGTGGTGGTAGTAGCACATGATAATGAATAGACATATGTATCTATGTGGTGGTCTTTGAATAGTGAAGAAAGATACCCTGTCTTTTTTCCTTCCTTACCCTATTTGATACTCTGTGCAAAGCTGCAAAAGAGAGGTCGCGCATTATATAACAATGACGGTGACGGTGGCGGTGGCGGTAGCGGCTGCTTGCTAATATATGATACAGACCAGGCATATGTAGTGCTAGATAAGAACTAGTAGCCTTGAAGGAGGATCCAGAAGAGTCAAGCGATCTTGGTAATCAAATACGGAACCATGGATCATACGCTTTGGTTAGGCTGCCTTATATGATGTACATACTGTCTCCAGCCTCTTTCTGTAAGCAAGAAACTCCAATCGAGAGATTATCCCCTATACGGCCGCGGCCAAAACAGTTACAATCAGTTAGGACCGTTGCAAGTTCTCTCAGCCTACTCCCCTCCCTTGTGTGATCAAACTTGCCTCAAGGAGTCTATCACTACCAGTGAGCCAGGCAACCATCGACAACCATCAAGAGTGCTGTGATAGCGAGCGTCCAGATAATTGTCCAACAAAAGGCGTGCCATGCCCAGAAACCCCACAGCTTCTCAGGGATGTACGTTGGTAGCAGTGGAGTAGCTAGGGCGCCTCCCAGGCCGATGAACATGCCTAGACTGTTCCAGTATCTATCGACGACGCGTTGGTACCTAGGGCCGAGGTTCTATAATTAATTAGCAAGGATAAACTAGAGGGTCATACCGTTAACTGGGGAGCAACCAGGCTGCCTGACTAACTCGCTATGGGCTGCCTTCAGACTGGGCATGTACCTTTAGGAGACCTGACGAGTAAAGGGCCTCGACGCGCAATTTAGCCTCCTCCTTTTCTCTCTCAGCAGCTTGCCTTGCACACCATTGCTGGAAGCCAACATGGAGGTCTAGCATTTCCGCTAATACTTGACTTCTCTGCTGCTGACCCTGGTTGCTGGATCCGATCTGTGGAGTTTGATGGCTCAGAAAGACACGAAGAGCAGTGATGTACTGTTCTAAAGCCTCGTCAGTCGATTCACTCATCGCCTGCTGTATCTCGGTCTTGATTTTGGCCTCGAATTTGGTGAGGAAGCCGGAGATTGAGGCTTCGCATGCAGCTGTAACGGCATCGCGGACTTGAGCCACACTGCTGTAGTTGTTTGCGTGGTTAGCATCTAAAATGGATGGCGTTGCCGAACCTGGAGGCACAGGCATCTTGACTGCATGTATGTATGTGTGTCATGAGATCAATATCATAGAGAGGCCAGCCAGCCAGCCAGCGAGGCAAACACTTAGGTAGACAGGCAGACAGGCAGACAGGCAGACAGACATACATAGCACGTACTTATCAACCTCACCTGTCCACGACTGTGTACACTAATATATATCTAGGTAGCGAGTGCTTGGCTACTTCTCATATAGGCATTCAGTATCTTCTATTCTAAAGCTCGCCCCTTTGTTCCCTGTGTCACACTAAGAGAGCTTGGTCGAATAATAGTGATTGCCTGTTTAGAAAAAGAGTCGGTTATTCTTGGATAGAAAACAATATAAAGGAAAGAAACAAACTCCCACTAGGCTTGATGAGAATGTCTGTATCAGACTCCCGAAATTGATGTAGCAGTCCCTTGCAAATATGGATGAATGAGTAGCCGTTTTAGTTTCAACAAAGACTAGAAGAGAAATGTAGCTGTCAAAGCGGTGAGAGTCCCAAGGGATCCTCCATTTTCTGACGATATCAAGCATTCCTGTAAATTGATTATTGATCATTCAAGGCGTTTTCTTTCAGGTAAGCTTTCTACTTGGACAGGTTGAAGTATGACTGGAACTTACTTGTTTGTCCCTCTTTACTGTAGCTGAATGAGATCTAGAGCTGCCCAACGTTCACAGATAATTACTAAGTGCTTGACAGAAAGGTAAGGATAGAACAAAAACAACTGGAAGCCTTTTCGGACTAACGTTTGCCCGTGTGTGCTCTTGTGTGTGTATGGTCTGTGCTTCTATCAATTCTGAGCATTTGTATCAAGGCAAGCAAGTCACTGGAAGACCTTCTGGCGTCGTCCGATTTTCTGTGCCCTTGTTCACCTCTCTATTGCTAAGCTCACGTGGTCAGCTTCCCCCAGAATACTTTGAGCTTTCTGGGCTTCTGGAAAGCCTTCTACAAGCTTCCTTCCTTTTCAAGGCCTCGTCAGGCCCACACACACTACTCGAGAACATTCGAGCTCTTAAGAATTTGTTTGCGCCGTTCCTCAACTGCCTTGATCATCAAGCACACGTCTAGACAAGTTTGTCAGTTGCCCCTCCACAACAGTTACTGGTGGCAGTCTCCCAGACTCAGCAAAACTCCATCTTTCCTGTTTGCTAGGCTGTTCAGACCAGAAAGGTACGTCAGAAGGCATGAAATCATACACTGCACGGTAACTTCCTTATATGCGACATATGCATGCTCATGATCGATTCAGAGCGACGTGTCATACAATAGTCCCCCTTCCCATATAATCAGCCTATATGCATCAGCTTACGTGCCGTCCTGGAAACTCTAGCAATTATTTGACAATTGTCGAAAGCGCCTCACCCCTCATACTAGAGGAGAACTATCTCTGACTCTTGCCTGAGAACTCGACAGAGAAAAGGGAGAGCAGAGAGAGGATCCCATCATGGCTGGTACCTCTACCGCTACGGAGAACATGTTACCCATGGAGGTACCCAAAGCTGGCCCTCATGAGAAGGATACGTCGATACACTCGAGCAGTAAAGAGGAGGAAGACAGCAAGGTGAACGAGAAGGAAGATATGGAGGAGGAGGCTTGCGTCCTAGCGGAAGTCCTACATGGCATGGGCATCTACCTGGACAGGACCAGCCGAGACCTCTTGAAGGCTATCCCGAGGAAGGACGATGATATCCTCAAGGTGCGGAAATGGGCACTTGAGGTTGCCAGGTCTCGCACGGTAGACAAGGATTTCGACACGGACAAGATCTTCTGGCGGGGGTCCGACATCTATAGCCCTCCCGAAGACCCTCGGTACGGATTTGTTCTGAGAGCTGACCAATTCGGCCTCTTCGATCATCAGGACGGCCTCTCTGCCCCTATACGGAAACTGCTGACTGCAGACGCTGCCAGGCTGGTGCGCGTTAAGAAGGCATTGGATTCTGCACTCTCAGAACGGCGCCGGCAGCGACAGCAAGAGGGGCAGCAGCATGACCTGGACGTCGCCGAAAAGAAATCGATGAGGCCCACGCTCGGTTCCAATGGCAGCAGCAACCGCAGCAAGGAGCAGGGCCTGGGTGGCATGCAGCAGTCGTCTTTACAGCCTTCTGCCGTCAGACGCATGTTCCGACACTGGAAGGAGGCATGGAACGAGGGTACCATTGAAGACAACATTCTCCTCATCGCCTACACCCTGCTGGCTCTGGGTATCATCCTCTCGGCCTTGGTGTATGCCCTCCTGCTTCTCTCCCGTCTCTGGCGATCACTAGGTCATATTTGTCAGGGTCGTTAGACATAGGGTCAGTCTGCTTCCTCTTTCGGTGGTCAGTCTGAGCCTTGGGGCTGGAGAGTGCAGTATCAGGCAGGGACAGTGGCAATGAGTGAGTGTATCGTACACTGATTGACTGAGCGATAGGGATGGGTAATTGGTGACACAGGATAGTAAATGAACACTATTCAGATCTCATCCTACTCGAAGCTCTTATCAGCCGCTGTGCTTCCCTTTCCACACAAATACACACGCGCACACACACTCTCTCCCTCTCTTCGTATAAGGGAGCATTATCCACAACCTTAATCGAAGTATTGGTCTATTATGGAGGGAAATTCCCTTTAGTTTCAAAATCGTGAGTTACTTACGCTCGTGGCGGTTACTGCCGGTATCGTTCGCATTCGGTTTGATGGCTATCTGCACATGCACCTTTTGCTTGCACCTGTTGGTACGACGATCTGACTGTGAACACCAAAGAAACCACATTATCGACATCGCCGGCTAGGTCGTCTAATCCAGTTTCTGGTTCTGGCAAACAGTGGGTATGTCAGACTTGAAAATATATATATGGAAAAGAGAGAGACGGAGAGGGTATCTTGGGTATAATAGCATCTCATGTCCGAAAAACGAAAGCAAACGCTCCACTTCCATGACGCCGCAAAAAGCAAATCACCTTTTGCAACCTTCCAACCGATCCTTTCTTCTGCCCGCCCTTCCAGGTCATGCTGTGCTGTTCTGTCATACTTGACCTGTCCTTAGGGGTCCAATTCGATGCGATGTGATCCGTATCGAGTAGGACTTCCCTCTGACCCCAGATTCGCAGCCTTGTTATTATTAATCAAGGCCGAGGGGAACATAAACCTCAGCAGAAATCATCTGATCCATGGCCAGAGGATCGCATGTGGAGGGGCCCTGTCTTAGAGCCTTTTCCAGCTGCTGCTCCTCCAAGGCGCCAACTTTCTATTTGTATCGTGTCGGGCCTGCATCGTAGCGGCCTCCTCGGCGATTTCTATAATCTCCCTTATTCGTCTGTTCCGCACCAATATATGCTCAGGCAGGCCGCAGCAGAGATCCGAGAGGCAAAATTCGACGTCGGTGGGGACTTGGGACCGGGCGGTGGTAGTGCCGCCCTGGCAGATGGTATAGCTCTTTTGGGACCAGCCGAACTGATCGTCTATGCTCCTTGCAAGGCGGTAGATGTCGACTCTCAAGTGGTAGATGTCTACCGGACGAGGCAGCCGCTCTAGACGGGCGTCTGGAGCCATGTAGGGTACCATGAGCTTCAAGACACAGCGGATGTTTGGGCACCCTGGGGCAGCCACGGACGATAGAATCTGCAGATATTTTATTACCAGTCAGCCCTTTATTTTCAGGGTCATAAGTGGGGAAAGAGGAGAGGTCGGGGGGAGTGGGTGACTTCATTCATACTTCGAGGGGATCGAGTAAAACGTCGCACGTACTCTTGGCCCGCAGAGGGACTTCATGGAAATGGCTGGGTTTGTATAGCCCGGAGAGCGGAGGCAGTTATCAGGATAAGGATGCCACTCCTTATTGAATTGTTGGCCCGAGGTTCGTAGTAATATCGAACGAGGGTCGACATCATGTTCCGTGCGAGGAATTCTGGGGTGGCAAGTGCCCGAGGTATCGGTATCGTCGTCGTGGCTATCGTGGCTTTCAACTCCGGGGAAGTAGAGCTCGCCAGGGCAGACGGACACCGTCTCCAGAATCTGCATCCAGGGCCCGGTCCTGGTCCTGGCACCGACACTGGGGATCGGCCCAACAGACTCGTCCCCTGCAGACGCAGCAGCAGCCTGCTTTGCTAGGTCTAGGACGAGGACTGGTATCTGCTTGGCGAGGTGTTCATGTAGAGCAGACGGATTCTGCATGACGAAGAGGTGCAGATCGCGGTAAAAACGCCTTGTGATCTTTGTTGTTGATAAATACACGCCGAGTTCGAACAGGTCGTCAGGCTCGAAAAGTAGCAAGTCGCTGTCCAAGTCACTGTCCCCATCGGCAAGTGCTTTCCCCAGCGCTGCTGTGGGACAGCTACGGCCAGCAGGCCCACCACCACCACTACCACAGTCAACACAATTACTAGCATTGGCACTGGCACTGGCCAGGCCAATGTAGTACCGTTACAGCCCAAGGAAAGTGACTAGCGTTGTGAGCTCCTCGCACAACAAGGGGCGAACGCAAGGGCGGTCGATTCCAGCCAAACAACCACTGGGGCCGTCACGGTGCTGGCGAAGGAACTCAACAACGGAAGCTACACGAGAGGACTGCCGGATCCTCCTGGTAGAGAGTTTTTTTGTATCTATGTCGGCGTTGATGTCGAGATCGGGGAGACGGGACAGTCTGTCGTTGTCATCGTGAGAACCCGTTGGGGGATATCTGGGTACAATCATGGCATGCCATTTGGTACATGCCATGTAAATGTAACATCCTATGTTATTATTACATGGCATGTCGATTTGGCATGGCATGTTGGCAAAAAGGGTTTAGCGTTAAAAATTAGACGGTAGCAAAAAAACTGCGTTAGTACCGGGAATTGAACCCACAACCCCACATATTATGAACCGTATTAATTACAATTTTGAACTACGAATTGAATGGACCGCTACGCTAACTAATACAGCATCTACCAATCATCTCAAGTGCTAGATAGATATAGTGGGTACACCGCTACAGTCGTCCCACGCTAAGCCCTTTTCGCCAACATGCCATGCCAAATCGACATGCCATGTAAACTCAACATGCCATGTAAGGCCTTACATGCCATGTCTCTCCTCAGATCTCCTCCTATGGGAAGGTGTGTAGTCGGACTCAAACTCGGGCTCGGGCTTGGGCTTGGGCTTGTGCTCGGTGGGAGAAGCTCTTCTGAGACGACGAATTAGCCGTCCAGGCTGGAGTAATGATTTTTCATCAAGATGTTCATGCTCGTAGTTATTGCCGTCTTGACTCCCATCTCATGTTTAAAACCTGCACAACCTGCGCGACGGGCAAAGTCGCCGCCGGTATTAAGGGCATCGTTCTCTCGATAGAGGGCAGCTTGAGCTTGAAAGCTGTCCATGTTGTCTGTGATAGCTTTTCCTTTAACTATCCCCATTATCAGGTGAGGCAGTTATGCTCAAGTCACTCGGAGCACCCCGCGCCAACTGCATCATAGATGCTACTAATATGAATACAAGGTAGATGAATACAAGGTAAAGGAGCGTCGGGAATCTTTAGACGAGGTGTTCTAGATCATAAAAGGGCTTGTAGTTATACTAGGCTTTTATATTCGGAGGACGTGTATAAAAACTAACGCTGTGTGAAGCCACCATCTACATGTAAGATAGTGCCGGTGACGAAAGAGCTTCTTCCACCAGCCAGGTAAACAACACCGTCAGCGAGCTCTGAAGGCTTGCCCATCCGGGCTATAGGGATCGATCCGTTCTGCAGTCGCTCCTCCATAGCCTTCAGGACAAGGGGCGACTTAGTCGTCATAGGAGTCTCTGTGTATCCGGGGCAGATAGCGTTGACGCGCAATCCATCCTTGGCGTAGTCTTCAGACGCAGACCTCGTGAGTCCTATCACGGCGTGTTTGGAAGTCGTGTAGGCAGCTGACCAGGGCACTGCGATGGTGCCCTGAATTGACGAGAAATTGACGATAGAGCCACGCTGCAGAGGTCTCCCATCGATACTGGAAAGGATAGGCTCCTGCTTCAGCATGATCTTAGCTGCGGCCCTCAGGACGTAGACTAAAACGTAATCAGCCAAGCCGCACAAATGAACATTGATTATATCAGTTATAATACGTACAAGTACCTGTCAGGTTGACGTCAAGGATGCGCTTCCAGTCTGATGTCTCAGCAAATGCTGTCCCACCCTCGTGTTTCATGGCGATGCCGGCAGCGTTGACAACATAGTCGAGACGTCCAAATTGCTTATGAGTCTCCTTGACTGTCTCATTGACCTGGTCTTCGTTTGTCACATCGATAGCGAAGGTTATGATGCGGCACGGGCTGGCGCCCGCCTGACTCTGCTGTTCCTCAATCTCGTCCTGGACGGCCGCCAAAGAATCCCTGTTGACATCGAGCAGGGCCAGGCCAGCAGCGCCGTCCCTGGCAAAGGTCTTCGCACATGCTCGACCAATGCCGGATGCTGCGCCCGTAATCAGTGCAAAGCCTGGGACATCCATTGTGCGACTGTTTTGGCCGGGAGGTTCAGAGGTAAACGAGGTGACAGATGTGGTTTGATTATTGATGCGATGGTGGGCAAAGGGGAGACACAGCCTCCCATACTTCTATCCTGGTGAGTGCTATATATGTGTGTAAGTAGTAGAGCTATACGTAGGTATCCTAACTAGGTTAGTCCGAGACGGCGAGACCGGCGCAGCTGTTGCAGTTGCGGATATAGGATATAGCGGTAGTTGAATTATTATCTACTATCGCTCTGCCAGATAATGAACTATCGATAGTGTAAGCCTAACAGGATAGGAAAGTCTCCCCGAGACTCCACATCGCCTACCCCAATAGCATGCAGAGTGAAGCCAGTATGTGATCTGTAGGTAACATGGTGAAATCAACCAGGAAAGTATCCAAGAGGGCGACATATGTAGCATAATCTGGCCACTATTCACAACAACATCGGTATAACGAACGGTATTCCATTCGCCAATGACATAATTATATAAGACCATATAACATTTGCTTGCAAAGCTTAAACTGAAGTACTACTCTCGTCAACATCCCACAGGCATCGATATACTTCAAGCCAAACTCATTACCAATCCCGATTGTTGACCGAATTTCTTCAAAAACTCCCACTTCAAATCCCCCAAACCAACATGGGTTCTACCGGACCAGATCATCAATATGATGTACTGATCATTGGAGCCGGCCTCTCTGGCGTCTGTGCCCTATACCACATCAAACAAAAATTTCCCGACTGGCATGTCAAGGTCATCGATGCCGCCTCCGGTGTGGGCGGTGTGTGGTACTGGAACAGTTACCCAGGTGCCCGCGTCGACTCCGAGTCCATGTCTTACTGTTACTCTTTCGACAAGGAGCTCCTGGATGAGTGGCATTGGAAGGAGTCCTTTTCTTCTCAGCCCGAGATCCTAAGATATATCAACCGCGTCTGCGAAAAGCACGACCTTTACAAGGACATAATCTTCAACACTCGCATACAGTCGGCAAACTGGAACGAGAAAGACCACACATGGCTGTTCAGGGACGACAAGGGTGTTGAGTACCGGACCACCTTCTACGTGAGTTGTGTCGGCTTTCTGTCCGCCCCTACCTGGCCCGCCATCCCAGGCCGCGAAGACTTCGCAGGGAAGTCCTTCCATACCTCGCGCTGGCCAAAGGATTTGGACTTCAGCAAGGACTTTTCCAACAAGCACATTGGAGTCATCGGCACTGGCGCCACAGGAATCCAGACCATCACCGAGGTAGCCAAGACCCCAAACCTCAAGTCCCTCACCGTCTTCCAGCGGACAGCAAACTGGTCCGCTCCCCTGCGCAATACCCCAGTCTCACCGGAGCAGATGATGGAGCTCAAGACGAAGTACGATGATGTGTTCCAGCGCTGCCTCGAGACGCCCGCGTGTTTCATCCACGAGGCAGACCCCCGGAAATCTCTGGAGGTGAGCGAGGAGGAGCGACTCGCCCTGTGGGAGAAGATCTATGCCGAGCCTGGCATGAGCAAGTGGCTCGGTGCCTTTAGCGACACATACATCAACCGTGAGGCCAATCAGCTCTATTCGAACTTTATCGCCGATAAGATTCGCTCAAGGGTGCACGACCCGGTGGTGGCAGAGAAGCTTGTCCCCAAGAGCCACGGCTTTGGTACGAGGCGGGTGCCGTTGGAAAGCGGTTACTTTGAGACATACAATCAGCCTAATGTTCACCTTGTCGACCTCCAAGAGACGCCACTCGAGCGCATTACGCCAAAAGGCATTGTTACTGCTGATGGCAAGGAGCACGAGCTGGACGTTCTGATCTTTGCGACTGGATTTGATGCCATCACTGGTTCCTTCGCTGCCATTGAATGGAACGCAAAGGAAGGACGGCCACTCATTGGCAACAGCGGGACTGAGAAAGGTGAACGAGCTATCTGGTGTGATTCGAGACCGCGAACGTTGCTCGGCATAACCGTGCCTAAGGTGCCCAACATGATGATGGTCATGGGACCCCACCAGCCGTTTGGTAATGCTCCACGGAGCATTGAACATGCCGTGGATGTGGTCATGGACCTACTGGCGTTCTGTAAGGATAACGGCTATACCTACGTCGAGGCCACAGAGGAGGCCGCAGATCTTTGGACCCAGCACGTTTATGACTGCAGCAAGGGTGCACTCTTGAATGAGGTGGACAGTTGGATGACGGGTGTGAATAAGAACATCGACGGCAAGATGGTTCGAACCGTAGCGAGGTACGCTGGGAATGCGATCGAGTTCCGTAGAAGGTGCGAGGAGTGCAAGGCATCCGGCTGGAAAGGCATGACTTTTGCCAAATAAGGAATGGGGATGAGGAAATGTGGCAAACGTCTCTGATCAGTTGATTGTGGGGTTTGAATTGGCTGAAAATCGTTTGGTACAGTTGTGGTAGCATATAGAGATAGCAAATGCTACAGCAGTAATGATATCTCATAAATACAAAACTACCTAGAGGACCATGTCCGATGCATCGTTCTCAGAGTCTTCTCAAAAGCCCAAGGGTTTATAGAAATTCTACCAAGACAAAACATCGCACTAAAAGTCCTAAGGGGAATGAATATCAGGAAGGGTATTGGATGGGCATATGCATACTTATATAGTGGTCGAGAGCCCGAGAACGAGCCTCTAATCATTCTATGAACAGCGTATTCTTCGATTGGACAATCAATCCAGATTGTCGATACTCAACTCAAAGTAGCCATCCCTTGTTCTAAAGCCGTTCATCTCTAGAATGTCTAATCTACGATTCATCCATTCTCTCCCTAGAAACATGGAAGGGCCAGCTTTCCCAAAATCCCCTTCCCCTTGTTGGTTTCCTTCTCCGCGTTCTCCATATTGGACCACATCTGAGAGTCTGCCTCCATCTCTTCAACACCACTCTTCAGGTCCACCAGGTCCGGCCTTTGAAGCCAGGAATCATTGCGCGCTGCAAAAAGCTTATGGCCCAGCCATAATATGACGACGATGGGGATGCCCAAATATGTTGTGAGGAAACCGCTGATGGTGAATTGCCCTGGGTAGAAGACAGTGAAGCCGTTGAGTAGCAACAGGGAGACGAATATGAAGAGACAAATCCAAGCAGTATAGGGCTGGATGCGTGAGCGATAAGGCACTGTTACACCTTGAACGACACAGGCTTTCCTGAATCTGAGAAATGTGATGCAACAAAGAGCCCAGGAAGTATAGCCCGCAGTGTTAGTCAGGTTGATGAACCAGTTGAAAACAACACCGGAATCAGAGCCACAGTTCAAATAGGCAAAGACCGTGAAGAAGCTGCTGGCGATGACGGCATACACAGGCAGCCCGTACTTGGTGCACTTGGTGAAGATCTTGGGAGCGTGTCCAGATAAGGCCAGCGAGTACAGAGTCCGACTCGACATGTAAAGGTATGCGTTGCCCGAGGACCAGGCGCTCATAAGGATGCCGGCATTGATTATGGACGGCAGGTACGGGATGCTCGCGTTGCGAATGGCAATGACCCAAGGGGATGCGTCGGCGTTACCGGAACTGGAGGTGAGCCCGGGGGCGTTTGAGGCACAGATGGCACCTATGGCAATAGCACCCAGGACGTAGAAGATGACGAGTCGAGCAAAAAATCGACGAGCTGCCGTCAGTAGGTTTTTCCTTGGGTTGCGCATCTCCCCTGCCGTATATACGATGAGCTCAGGGCCGAAGTAGAAGGAGAAGCCAGACAAGATCCACACTTTCAAGAAGGCTGTGAAACGACCCCCAGAACCACTGATGATATATGGCTTCACGGCACCAGGTTCCTGCCAATACCGGAATCCAATTCTGTTATGGTCGGGTCCTCCTCCTGCGCTGTATTAGTAAATTGATATGGGAAGTGTATAGTTGCAAACGAATGAGGTTGTAGTTGGGTGGTTTCATCAGGTACATACCAAGCATGATGATGAGTGATAGTAGAAGCAAGCCTATGATCATGATGACCTTGACACCAGCGAACCAAAACTCGGTCTCGGCGTAGACCCCTACTGGGGAAAAGTTGAGTGCAATAATGACTAAAGCCATAATTGTGATCCAGACCGCAGTATTCACATTGCTGTGCCAAAAGTCGATGACTATGCTGGCAGCGGTAATTTCGTATGCCACGAGGATCCCGAAAGAGTAGAAGTAGAGCCAGCCGAGGGCGAAACCCGCAGACCTGGAGACGTAACGGCTACAGTATGATGCGACCGAGCAACCGGACGTCGGGAGGAAGACAGCCACTTCAATGATTGCCGTGACGACGCCGTAGACGAGCAAAGAAGTCAAGCAGTATGCGACGAGCAGGAAAGCAGGACCACCGATGGCAAGGGCCTGGCCGGAACCAACAAACAGACTGGTCCCGATGCTACCGCCAATGGCAATCATCTGGGCTTGTCGAGAACTGATGTTGCGCTTGGTGCCGGCGACCTCCTGGAACTGGACCTGCTCGCCAGCTGTGCAGCTCTCAAGACGGGAGAGTTTATCCTGGTCCCCAGTCCCCTTCTCCATCGACGTGCCCTCCATTTTGGAGGCTGGTTGTGAATCAACGAGCATGACGACGGTTGATGAAACGGCAAGGCTCCAACTGAGAGGAGCAGAGGATAGCAAAAATGGTCTGATTGTGGACAAGTTATGGGCCGATCACGATGAGAAACGATATGATGGTGGAGGCTGTCGTATTCATATTCAAGCCGCTCGTGTATTGTTAGATAACACTCTGCTAGTTACACATGTGCAAGGTGAGGGGATTGAGAGTGGCACAACGGGGGGGTACACCAGGGTCACATTACTACTCAGGGGCTTATCAAATCTTTGACACAAGACATCATCATTTTGCCTCGCACATAGCTTCCAAGGGTATCATGGCCATCTGGTGAAGGGCTTATCTGGGATGAGGCTCTAGCTTCCTGGGGTATTCGACCGGTGCCTGGCCGGAAGGCCTACAGCGTTGTGCTAATATTCTGCGTATCACCTTAGCAGACATACCTGTTCATTGATTCATAGATACGTACATACATAGTTGTAAGGATTTAGGATGTGATATTATCGTACTTGAGCGCCTTGGTAAAAGGTTAAGTGTTTTAGGTAGGCATTGCCTATCTACATGTCTTGGATCCGTACCTAGTACCTAAGTGTGCGGCACGGCCGCAGAGACGTTCGCCAAGGTTCCCCACCATGCCCCAGAATTGGAAAGATATACCATCATGAGAAGATACACGAGTTTTCAAAACAGAAGGTTTCCCCGGATAATCAGATAGATCGATCATGTGGACCAATGGGTTCCTGCATGGTCCTGCAGGCGTGGGTGAATCTGCAGATTACGATTACCAGGGTTATTATCAAGATTCTATCTTCGACGTACTATGTATAACGCAAAGGGTTAGGTGACCCCGCTGTTATGGTTCCCAGTGCCTGGTTCCTTGGTTCCGTCGATACACTTGGCGGCGACTGCCGGAATCACCGAACTTCATCCTCCCCTCTCTTTTACCTCTTCCTTGAATGCCCACCCAATTTACCCTTCCAATTCTCATTGCCAAGCTACACACACAACGCACAAGGCTGCAGCTGTTCCGGCTGGAATGCAGCATACTGGATTGAAGGCTCGCGGTCATGGCCTCAGGCGCAAGCTCTTTGGAGACTACGACTAGCCCCACCCGCACGAGATCCTTTGGTGGTTGTGCCACGGTATGTCCAAGACCCAAAGCCTGTGCCCCTATGACTTCGTTACATACAATGGCAAAGCGTGCAGAGTGGGGTGCTGGAAGGTTCATCGGGATTGCTGAACCACTCGTGTTGCGGTGGTCAAGCGGGATCCCACCTTGTCGAGTCTCGTATACCTTTCATCCCGTAGTCACAGTAACTAGAGAATCTTCATCGTGTATTTGTTTACATGTTATGCTTAGGCTGACTGAGTGCCTCGCCCCGTTTCCCTCCCTCTAGTGCCGAGGCCGACATGTGAAGTGTGACGAGGGCCGTCCGTTCTGCGCCTCTTGTGTACGCTCCGGCATCTTATGTAGAGGCTACGAGAACAGCATTGTCTTCGACTCCGCAGATGGCCTAGCGACAACCGCCCCCGGGCCGGTGCAGTACCGGCGACCCATCCTCACCGAGCTCGAGCGGAAGCGTATGAGCGAGCAGCTAACGGCCAGCGTCCCGCCGAAGCTGGCCCTCGAGTTCCTCTCCCAGCTCGACGAGGAATGCGAAAGCTCGGCCGGATGTGTCGACCTCCAGATCAATCGAGGGCCTTTTGCTGCCTTCCGTGTCCACATGGAAGGTTGCGACGTTGCGGTCCCCATCGTGCCTGATGGTCCATCGGGCCTCTCCCTGCTGTCCGATGGCGCCGGGGGTGATAACATTGTTGAGGGCATGATGAGATTCGACGATGGCGACCTGCTCTCACCCGGTCTCGGGTGCCTATCTCAGGAGGCGGAGGACACAACGTGCCAGCTCGACAAGCCGGCGAGGCTTCCGGCGACAACAGCCGTGCAACACCTGGAGAGCGGAATTCTGAACTCGGACCGGATTCAGGAAATTTGTGATGGTGACATGTCCATCCCCGGTATAGAAGATTTCGACCTGTCGCCCTACCCGACAACACGAGGCTATACGTACGGCCCATCACCGGCCGCTAGCTACTACGTGGGTGCGGTAGCATCCAATCCATCAATCTCGTCGAATATGAGCATCAGCAATACCATCCCGCCCGACGCTGTGTTCCTCCTGAGGCATTATAGCACAACCCTCATCAGCCTCCTGACGTCCCTGCGGCATTCCAAAACGCCTTGGCATATACTGTTCCTCCCTTTCGTTAAACACACATTGGTATCCCTCACCCTTGGCGAAGTACCAGGCCACTCTGATTTGTGCGCCTTCTACGGGACCCTTGCCATCAGTGCTTTTAGCCTCGGTGGCTTGTTCGGCTCGGCTACGTGGCAGGAGAAGGGCACATCGTTCAAGCAGCAGGCCCGCGAGCATGCGAGACTGATGTTGCGGACGGCCTACGTAACCCCTAAGGTCGCTAAATATAAATCTATCTTGATGGCCCTGCTCATAATGGTGCGTGTCTCCATCATTTCCGGGAACCGTGACCAGGCCGACTGCTACCTCCTGGAGTCGGAGAAGTTCATACGACTCAGGGGCCTTCCACGTAAGACAAAGTCTCGGAAAATGCGCCTGCTGCACCACTGTTACGCCATGGAGCGGCTGCTTCATGAGACTACCTTTATCTCTGGATCCAACTCCAAACACCGCCAGCACGTGCGCATCAGCGTCGCCTCGAGTGGCCTCGTGGCCTATGGGCAGGACAGTATGACCTTCCGCCTCCCGGACTGGAGAAATTTTGACCAGCTCATGCTGGAGGTCAAGGGCCAAGAGCTTGGGGAGAACGACCTCCACCTTGAACACCCGGGCATATGGCCTGCCTCGCTTTACGGAGAGATCTTCGGCATACCGGAAGAGTGGGTCCTGCTGTTATCCTTAGTTATAAGACTCGGGTACGAGAAGGATGCGACCGAGAATAACAGTGTCACGGAGCCCCTGGCTCTTAAGGACTTCCTTCTACGGGCCAACTCTATTGAGAAGCGAATTACGCAGCTCTACAGAATACGTCAATGCAACAGTGCCGACAATACAATTGGTCCTGATACACAGCCGAGTAGGCCTAGGCTGGCCCAGATGCTGGACGCTATGCTGGACGGGCTCATGATATACTTCTACCGGAGGATATATAACGCAGACTCATCGATACTGCAGCCGTTTGTAAAGCGTATACGGGACTACATCCTAACCCGGGACGATGATAGTACGAACGGCCTGCATGGATCTTTCGGGCTTGGCTGGGTAATCTTTATTGCTTCATGCGAGGCGGAAGATCCAGAAGTGCAAGCTACCTTCTCGGACTGGTTTCGGAACTCTGCGCAGCGGAGTGGGCTCTCCTTTTTCAGTCAGACCTTGGAATTTGTCCAACGAGTATGGAGAGAAAGGCGGGAGGCTTCCGATGGGATGGACCGGACGTGGCTTAGTATAATAAAGGAGGATGCATTGCTATGCTACTATATTTAAATACTTGTTAGTTAGGCTTTGCGTACGATCGTACGATAGGTAAACAGATAGGTGCAAAGTGGGTTCATTTGTAGTTATATATCTATAGGAGAAGTAAGGCTATCGCAGACCTCAAAGTAGAAGTTCCTATATAATTAGGTATAGAATTCTACCGCCTAGCCTTTACCGGCAGGCAGGCTGGGTAATCAGGCTGCACTTAATCTATAATACTCCTTATATTCCAGATCTCTACTATATTTTCAGATATCCTAATAATGATGTTACATGAGCTGAAACTGTAAGTCGGTCGATAGATTAAAGCAAACCCTGCAGGACCCAGTGGAAGCCGTGGAGTGAAATGTGTAGAGCGGCGCAGGCGGCGTGATAGTAGCGAGAGTGAGCCTGAATCGCTGGCGACCACTAATCTGGGCAAGCTATTATTAGGGTTGGGGCTAGTGTCGACGTCAGCCACTCGCTGAAGTTTCAAACTTAAGGCTGTGATAGCTCTATGCTATGTACTAAGTACACTCGAAAGGTGTGCGGGATAATTCCGTTGATCAATAGAAGATTTGGATGCAGGTCTTACTAGAAGATCCAGATGTCTTGCTATAACCGAGCTAAATCCAACATAATTATCTAGTACGCAGAACTTTGTTACTATCAGAATATATGCAGATACCCGCAGATACTTGACGCAAGTAAGCTGATAGCTCTGCTTAGCCCATGTCCTCACCTGACCCTTAGACTAAATTCTCTGCCGACGTTACATTCAGATGCAGGATAATGAAAAATACGGAACTGCAGCCTGACCTTGATAATCCGAAAAAGCAGTCGGAAACAATGTAAGCGACGCAGTGCGACATAAGCTGACAGCAGCTGAATACAAAGTGCTGGACTGATCTCGCACTAAGCTATGAATCCAGCTTAGACAGCAGTTATAATACGACTGTAATGTAACGCACGGAAGAAAACATAAATATCGGAACTTTCAATGTGTGCTCGAGTGGTTTCCACTTCTCGATCCACAATTCCCTTCCCTGTTACCTTATAATCACTGCCGTTTTATTTCCATCTATACGATTTCACCATGGAAGTTCATGAAGAAGATCAAACAAATTCCGGTATCACAGCCGATTCCGGCCCTATATTGGAGCTGCTACCTCTAGCAACAAGTCGACACCCAGCAGAGAAAGACTCCATTGAAGATGCCATCGACAACCATGAACAGATACATCCCTCTTCTCAACATAGGTACCGCGTCTTCTGGTTCTGGAAGTGGGAAATTGCTGCTTTAGCTCTCGCATATGGTCTCGTCGCGGCGATGTTTGCTCTATTACTTTCCTTCAACGGACAGAAAACGCCTGATTGGGGTTACTCTATTAATCTGAGCACACTCCTCGATTTACTGGCTCAAATTTTCTGTGCAGCTGTCGGTATAGTTGTCGCTCAGATTATTTCTCAAGAAAAATGGACGTGGTTCTCTGGTCCGGAAAACAGAGCCCGACCCCTTCACGACCTACAAGACTTCGACCAAGGCAGTCGCGATTCCCTTGGAGCAGCACTATTAATACCCAAGGTATTCCGCCACAATACGACTGTCGCTCTAGCTGCGCTCGTTATGATCACTTCGCTCGCTGTGGGCCCCTTTGTCCAACAAGCCGTTCAGACTACACCGTGCAGCTACCCTGTCCCTGATACGAACGGCTCCGTTCCTTACGCGCATTATATCCCGAGACAAAAGATGACTTACGGTGGCGAGGGTGACTTGATTGAGATCGATGGGACCCCAGGATACCAACTGAAGACTGCTGTATATGCGAGCCTAGATGGTGGGAGTGCCGCTGCCGGAAACCAAGTTACTCCATCTTGCAGCACCGGGAATTGCACATTCAAAGGAGGTGACCCCATCGAAAGAGGCAGTGGCAACATCAATGGCATAACTACCACAGACTTTGATGACGCCTTCGGGACTTTTTCGACGGTGGCGGTTTGCAGCAGTTGCATCGACGTAACGCCGCTCGTAAGCTTCGTTGGAGACCAGGTTGATGACTATAGCCTCGACCCAGAATCATTATATGGCTTACCGAATGGCCTGAACATTGGATATTCCTGGCAGGGCACCTACGTCAACATTTCCACGGACACGAATATTGCATGGGTCGGAGATCTCCTCACTCCTGCGCATGCTCAGGCCTCTCGTTGGGCTATGGTCAATATGACCTTTCTTTCGTTCTCCACAGCCCAATGCGATGAAGCAGTATCGCCCCACTGCCCCATTCCCGGAAAGACGAACTTGGCAGGTGATACCCCAGCACCGAATAAATCCGCAGGTCCCATTGCCGCAACATGCGCCATATTTCCGTGCGTTCGCAAATACGTCAATCCCTCGATCATCAACGGCGTATTCAAAGAGACATATGTCGACAGCTCCAAGGTATGGCCGACTACTGACTCCTATCAAGCGTCGCTACTTTCGGAACCGGTTAACGCCTTGACGGGGTATGCTGGTGTTTGGGAGTACGCCGGAATTCAGACGCCTTGCCGTGTAGACGATGGTATCTACACAGCACAAAACATATCCACCGCACCTAATGCAACAGAATTGTGGTTGTATGAGACTACGATCAACGGAACAGCGGAAATTATAAATATTTCAGCTCCGGAGCCTTGCATCTATCGCCACTGGGGTCTCTTTGTCTCCGCACTTTCGAACTTATTGCAACAGAAAAACATGATATTCAATGTCGAGTGCAGAAGCTCGGGGTCAGAACTGAGTTGTGATGTGTATGATGGAGACGGGAGTAATAAATGGATCGAGACATTATACAACAACGGCAACGTTACAGTATCCGCTGTCGAGGAATATCTCGAATCCTTTACTATTGCGATGACTAACAAATACCGGTCGATTTTCGGCACCTCCCAATACCAAAAGGAACCATGGGGAAACGGGGCTTGGGATGATTCAGCACCCTTGGGTGAAATCAAGGGCACCGTATGGCAGGACAGCGTATGCACAGCTGCTAGATGGGGGTGGCTTTTTCTACCGGCTGGGTTGCTGCTTCTAAGTTCGTCTTTATTAGCAGTGACTATAACTAGGGCTTGGAGGCTAAGACGAGTCCAGCCCGTCTGGAAGGCGAACGTACTCCCGGCTCTACTGTATAAGGAGAGATTTCGGGATACTAATCACCTAGTTTCCAGTTGGCCGCAGGAACTCACAGTCGCGAAGATTACGAAGAAGCCCTCGGCGGATACCGATAAGGAACTGGATAGATTGATGGATATCAATGAGATGAAAGAGGCTACAAAGAACATTGTAGTGAGGTTTGAAGCAGACGGGTTGGAATATAGAAACAATCACTATAAGGGATTGGAACAAGGATGGCTGAGGAGGAAAAGGTCTATATCGGCTTCAATAGACTCACTTCTTATGGATTCGTAATCTCAAGTTCTCCTTACAAGATCTCGGAGTGGCTTATACAGGATTTAGAAACTCAAAATAAAGGAGAATCCTGCTGAATTCATATATCAGCCGTGCCGGCTTAAGTAGCTAAGTATAGCACTTGTATAAGGTTCCATATGAAGATAGCATAGTATTCCTTAATCTGGAAATAGGCAGGCGAAAGTATTGAGTCCGGCTGGCTATTGCATTCACTCTAGGCAACAGAAGGCCTCATTATGTGCTAATTAGCCAGAAGCTCGTCGACAGACGGCATAATATAATGCTATATAGCGACTTCACGGCATCGGGAACGACACATGCGGGCGGCGCAGTTGGATCCGTTGAGATGAATATCCGATATTGGAGATAATCAAACAAGGCACGGTGTGTGGCCAGACTGTGCCGGGGTGACGTGACAAAGAGCTGATCGCCAGTCAGCGATCCAGTTCAAATACAGAGAACTTGACAGTATAAGAACACAAACAACATAACTAGCCAGCCTTAACGACGTCAAGAACCAGTGCTAAGTACTGCACATCGTTAGGCCTACATATATGCAACACGTGTCCTGGCCGGGAGCACGTTTTGCAGCCAACTTACCTTCTATGTTACTCAATAGATAGGCAGCTTCTGTTTCCTGGACAGAACTCATCATCGCGATGCCTACACACTATGGATCTATCACGGGGACGACGATATGGTCAAGATACGGCCCTGATGTGGTGGTTTGGCTCAAATTGGCTGTTCCGGCCAGATCATGAAAACACGCCTGGACCGTGCACTATAGCCCGCGCAGGTTTCGGAACCCGCAATCGCCGGTCACAGAGGGTCGTGAGCTGCTGCACGAGCCACCAGGCCAGGCCAGGCCGTCCACAATGATAGGGTAGCCAGCACTGAGCTGTGCGTAGTTGATAGCCACTACGCTAGACCCCATCACCCACTCTGCGTACTCTATATATAGCCTCTCACATGCCAGCCGGATGACAATGTGTAGCAGCAGATTATCCTGCAACATTGTCTCGTGATTAATCGTTATGGTCAAGTCGGAGTAAGAGCCTTCAAAGTATCGTGGGTGAACTCCCTAGGCCTTATATTCCGCCTAAACCCCACTCTTGCTCAACCGTGCTAGTTGAATGGGAGGTTTAACTGAGCTGCAACGTTTTCTCACCCCCTTGCTACAGCTAACCATATCACACGTTACAGGTCCGGCATACTGTGCTGTGCCGCAAACAAAACGCTTCCATCAAGATATCATGAGATAACCTTGCTTGCAACCTTTTTCGGTGGAAGGACTTTGTCCCCAAAGTTGTAGACCAGTGTGGCATGACCTCTGTGCCAGTATGTCGATCCAGCTAAAATCAGAGTACAGGATTTCTTACGGAGGTAAAGGTTAGCTTTCCGCTCCCAGCGTCTTACCAAAGACTTCATACTAAGCTTGTTTATCACAGAATATGCGGACAAGACCAGCCAAGTGTTAACGCGTAGCTTCCTAGGCGACCCTGTCTACACATGGCTCTTACAAAACTTTCCCCTGTGTAAACAGGAACTAGTACTCCCTAAGCTCTTATCTGCCTTTTTTGCTCAAGGGGCCTTTAATAGTGCTCTTTTCATCGAGGTAGATGATTTTAGCTGCTGTGGTGTTTTTATACCGCCGGGCAAGAGCATCGCAAACCCGTGGACGCTTCTGTCTGCAGGGCTTCTTTCGGCGGTATGGACTATAGGACTAGGAGTCTTCAAGGTACTTTAACCCTCTTTCTGATTAATCGATCCTGGGCTGATATAATACCCTTATGATCAGCGTGCTATGTTCGAGTACTCCAGTGGCGTTGAGCCCTTGATGAAGAAAGCGTTCACTAAGGCAGAGCAACATGAGCACTGGTATGTCTTCATTATGGGCACAGCGGTGGAAAAACGTCGGCAAGGACATGCAAGTGCGATGCTTACACACATGCAAAATCGGGCGCGGGATGATGGGCGTCCCGTCTGGCTTGAGGCTACAACGGACTACTCCCGAAAGCTGTATTTAAAGCATGGTTTCACACTCGTCGGCGATGTAGTTCTGGGTAAGGGCAAGGTTGGCCAGGACGGTCTGCCGAAGAAAGATGGCGAAGGAATTACCATTTGGTCGATGTTCTGGCGACCTTAGGGGGTGACTTTTGCGATGCCCTCAAGGTTGATGGCTACGTTGGTCGGAATGTAGACTTGTTAACAAGGTTACAGAAGCACATGTGCACTGCCAAGTTCCCAAAGAAAAAACGATAACGCCACGTAGGAAGATCACGAAAGTATATCATTATGAGAATTTTCGGTTTCGCCATTTCTGGAACTCATATCTCCAGCCTCTTCCTCGTTTTATTTGCTCTTTGTCGACGAGCCGAGTCAACGTTATGGGCCCGTCATCTCGCGTTGGATCAACTTTTCCACCGCACTAGCTATCTGAAAGGCTAATCCCTCGCCGGGTCAATATCATATTCCACATCCGTCCGAATCACATATTTAGCCGAAGGCCTATCCCCCCTTCGCACCCCAGTTCCCTCGTGCAACAGACTTCCCACGGTTTCACCGTGCGGGAAGAGCGCTACGCTGCCCTGAATGGGCTTCACGGAGTACGCGTGCATAGTGCCCTCCCTGAACCCGGGCAGGAAGAAGGTCGTCTCGCCAGCCTCGAACTCGTCATTGAGGTAGATGAGGAAGGTGAAAAGAGAGGACTGCTTTGCATCTGGGGGGCTGGCATCGTATTGGTAGGTATCGTCTGGAAGGATGCCTGAAGGGGGCCATGCGCCATCTGAGTAGGTGGTGTCAGCTATCAATGACATCAAAATCTTAGACCAAGGCTGGTCAGCCTAAGAAGAAAAAAGCGTACCAATATGAGCCCGATATTCCGCTCCAGGAACATATCGATACACCCGGAACCGCCTATTCAGACCCCTGACCTTCCTCCCGCCCACACTCGCAGGCACAAACGGCTCCACCCTCTTCCAAACACCGTTACAGAAAGCCTCATCAGCAATCCAGTAGAAGTTGTGCGCAAGAATACTATTTTCTCCATCTTCCCCTTCGGCTCGTACAGGCGCGTCAGGCGTGAACCCAATCTTCTCGGCCGCGCCAATAATTTGGCCACACTCCTCGGGGGAAAGCACGTCCTTTATCAGGTGCAGATTAGGCACTACCGGATGCCTGTGATGCGTTGCCTTGGGTGATGGGGTGGTGAAGACAATGGTGTTGTCCTGAGAGGCATGGAGGATCGCAGGGTGCAGGTTGGGCGGGTTACGTTGTGGCCCGGGTGTGGTCTGAATGATTCTGAAGCGTGACGCGATACTTGCAGGTACAGAGGCGGGAAGGGTTCCGTCCAGGACACTGTCGTAGACCATTCTCCGTGACAGGTCGCCACGTAGGTCCCACGCTCTGCGCACTACCATGGGACCTTCCCCACCAACTGCAGGTTCGTCGTCTGTGGTGTAATCAACCGGTCCTGTGATCCTCAAGATAGCGTCTAATACCTGAAGTGTTTCAGCCTGTGCCGCAGTCCTTTGGACTTGTCCTTCTCGTTGCTCCGCCAAGCCGCTGATGACATCTAAATCTCGCACCCAGCGGCAGAGGGCGCCTAGCTTGGGCGTCTGGCCTCGGATTCGCATCTCGGCGAGGAGGATTCGTGCCTCGACAAGGCCGCGGTCTGCGAGTGCGCCGCTGATTCTCGAGGTGAGGTTTGCGTCCACTTTGTTTAGTTGTTAGTTGTGAGTTTTTCGGCCGATAGAATTATTCCGTTGTTCAAGAACTCCCGAACACACTCATGTCCGGTATTTACAGAGAAAGACAGTTGTGCATGCGGTCTTGACGAACCTGCAGCATTGAAGCCAGTAGTGCAGGCCTTCCTGAACTCGAAGACAGCGGTCCTTAGGTCCTTGCATGCCTTGGACTTGATCAGGCCCGGGTTCTCAGCCAGAGTCCTCAGCGTGTCGACAGTGATTTCGAGATCCTCTTCCGGCACCACTGTGTTGAGGGATCTTGGATGGTTTAGGGTGACTGTCACCGTCAACTGCTCCGTCTTGATCTTTTTTGCCGCCAATCCATCACCAAGCTGGACGCTCTGTTGCTTCCGCTTTCCTTTGGACTTCGCCATCTGAGACTTGGCAACCGTTGGCTCAATTGTTTTGTTTTAGAGTGTCGCAGTGTCTTACGGTCTTTGATGAGCTGGTGTTTTGTAGTTGAAGTGGCGAGATCGCATAGCCTTGACTCCTGAGGCGAACTAAATTCGCCGAACTTTGATGTTGCGACTTGAGTCACGTGACTGTTTTTAGCGGTTCCTCTTACATTCAGGTCACGTCATCCATCCAGCAACGTCGTGCTGCGATCAGCTACCCTAGACTCCACCGGTACCCTATGCTGCCTACTATGGCTGGAAGCCAGACCCTCTGGAGCTGGCATTTGCTGTCCAGCACCAAAACATTCACTCATGGATCAAGGGACTCGACTTTCAGGTCTCGAGATCTATAGGTATTATCAACATCAACACCCCAAGCCATCCGAAACCTATGAAGAGCTTGCTTTGAATCTTGGAAGGATACTGTGTCGTATTTACGGGATTGCACAGTGATAGTCTTGACCCGCCTACCCACTGGCATCCAGAACTAAAACACACATGTGGTTTTTCATCTGTAGTTTTTGAGATTATGCTCGTCCTTGAAGCGTGGCCTAAAATGAGATGCAAGGTGGATTCTGATATCCCCTTAAAAGAACCGACCTATGTCTATACGTGCCTGTAACGTATAATCATGTCAATAATGTCATTATCGAGCACCTCCCCACCAAAATACTCTATAATTAGTCTCTGGCTGCCCAGGTGTAGATCCACATCTCCTTCCACTAACCCAATAACCATACGAGCCGACCGAAACGTTGGTTTCGAGAGGTCTAGGGTATGTATACAAGAGATAAAATGATAATTCATCACACCTCACCTGGCTTTCAGTAACGAAAAAGTCTGATTGAATTGACTGCGATGATAAGCCATGGTTATCATTCCAGTCTCAAGTGTTTATAACACCTGTTCTGGGGGTGATTCATTTGCCTCTTTCCGTAACACTTTGCTGGCCTACTCATCCTTAAGATGCCTTTTAAACCCGACCATCTGAATCATCTCTGTCCAGAAACCCAGCGGCGGATTTTTGAATGAAGCCTCATACGCGTCCACAATTGGCCGCTCCCACACCAGATCTGCCTCATGTGCTCCCACAAATTTGGTCCGCTTGATCAGCTTCCAGCTCACGAACAGAATAGGAGCGAGGATCACCATCGCATAGTAGATGAAGAAGTTTTCCACGCTCCACGGCCTGAAGCTCGAGTACCCATAGCACAGCACCACTAGAGTCTCAAAAATCAATCCAACCCAAGCACAGTAGGGTTGGCCCCAACCGTAATAGGGAAATTTCTTGCGATCAATGCCCTGTGCAATGCACGCGCGGTAAAAGAAGATGTAGGTGATGCACATCATAATGTAGTCGATAATGCCACCAGCGGTGACGAGGTTGACCAGCCAGGTCAGGACTTTGCTGGAGCCGCTGGAAAGCTGCAGGAAAGAGAGGAACGGGAAGATCATAACGATGCAGAAGCAGTAGATAGGAACACCATTCCTTGTCGTCTTTCGAAGGAAACGTGGAGCTCGGCCTTCGAGAGCCATACCGTAAAGGTTACGCACCGCGGCGTAGGTGTAGGTGTTGCCAGCGGAGAATATAGACGTCAACATGAGGGCATTGGTGATGTCAGGGAGAACAGTGATACCGAGGTTGTTCCTGTGGGGTTACGTGGTTAGCAAAGACAAACGGGCAGGTAGGAATAGTCCCGCGAAATCATCGGGTCCGGGCTGGTGAAGACGTACATAGCAATAACATAGGGCGAAGCACCAGCCGTACCCTTTCCACCAGCATCACCCCCATAGATACCCACAAGAGTAGGGTCATTATACGGGACAATTATACCAACACACAGAGCACCGATGATGAAGAACATGCCGAACCGCCAATACACAGTCTTGAATGCGGCCTTGATGTATGTCCGGGGACGCTTAGCCTCAGCAGCCACCATAGCAATATACTCGGGGCCAACAACAGTAAAAGAGGCGGACCACAGAGCAGCCAGAAATCCCTCAAATCTACCGAGGCTACCAGTCGAATAAGACTCGGTGAAGGACCCCGGGTTGCTCCAGTAGCGGAAGCCATATGCATCATGCTTGGGATTACCGCCACACATCGTCACAAAGGTGAAGGCGAAGAGCATGAAGATAAGAATGACCTTGCCACCGGAGAGCCAGAACTCAGCCTCTCCGTAGCCTCGCACGGCAAGAACATTGATGAGACTAGGTTTCACAAAACTTTTAGCTTGTTGTACTTCACACTCATTGGCTTCGGCAACAGGGGAAGGGCTGGCCGGGCGAGGGAGGGGAAGTCAGTCCCGAGGTCGTCTTAGTGCACACAAATCTGTCGCTTGCATCACGCCGGGTTAAACCTCGCAAGGAAAATGGGAGTCTCACGCGTAGAGGACAATACACGCCGCGCACACGGCAGCGGCAGGGATGTCATCCCTCCAGAAGCTCAGCACCAAATTCAGTGCGGTGATCTCGAAAGGGATCAGCAGGGCCTCGTAGAGGAAAAAGTTCCAGCCGGCAGTAAAGCCCAATGCTTCGTCCACCCACTTGCCCGCCATACGTATGAAGCCACCAGACACGGGGTGGAGTGTGGCCATCTCGGCCATGCAGTTGTTGACGAGGCCCAACATGCAGCTGTAAATCAGGTAGGCGAGTAACAAGGAACCGGGACCGCCTTCGTACAGACCGCTACCAATGCTGACGAACAGAGCCGTGCCGATACTGCCACCGATGGCGATCAATTGGATTTGCCGGTTGACGAGACACCGCTGTAGACCGTCACTGTTGCCGGTGAGGATCTCGCCCGCGCCAATCTCGGGGGAGTGGTGAACGAAGGCCTCGACGTCGCCGTACTTGGGCTTTTTTTCCTGGTCCGAGGTACTCATATTGAAGCAGGCTGGCCAGCTGGGCCAATTCGAAGGATTGACTGGTCTGTCGTCTGTTGGTCGGGCTTGACTTTGTGCTGGGTTCGATCTAGCACAATGGCGGCCAAGAGAGAAATGGCCGGGCTTAGTGATGTGTGAGCAACGGAAAGAAAGAGATGAGTTGAGAAGTAGATGAGTTCCGGCCGCTTCGCCGCATCTTTATTAGTGTTCTTATACCCTGACTACCTTAGGTAGGTACCAATGGACCGGAACCCTCAGCTGGGCATTTGCACTGTTGCACTGCATTCCAAGCCCTAGTTCCAGTGTTCTTCCAAGATGTCTGTCTCCCCACGCACATCCCTGCTGTGCTCATGATCAAAGGCCTTTTGATTGGCAGACTATACTGGCCAAGAGGCCCGCACGCATCATTTCAAGGGTACCAGCGGCTTATCAGGTGCGCAACGAACCCTGAACCTATGTTACCATATGTATTATCTACTTGATTACCTGATAATAAATAATAAGCCCAATGTACATTTCTGCCTAGGATGGCTTGGACGACAGATTGGCAAATTGGCAGTCAGATTTGAGAGACAACCCAGAAGCGGACTGCTTATCTATCTGTAGTGTGAAACAGTTACTGGATGGACAATGCATCCTGTTGTGCGGCAGGAGATCATGGCACGCGAGATACGACTACGTGATCTGCTGTAATGATACGGGCCGGGCAAAGCAGATAGGCTGATAGGCAGATTGCTGGATATATTTCGGGTTCATCATGGCTGGGATTTCAGCGATTAATTCCCAAACACAGGAGAGGTCTCTGTAATAACCCACCTCCAAATGATCAAGTATACCGGTACAATATTGTGCATCTATTTAGATATGTAGGTATATATGTTTCATATCAATGTTCTTCACCGGCGTCACCTTTACGCCCCTTAACGGACCACAAACACTACCTGTGTACAGATCACTTCAGTCCATTCCAAAGGGAAACCCAAGGCTGTGACGTAGGCCAAGGGAAAACCTCTCCACTACTCAGCTTGGCCCAGGAACCAGCGATAAAAGACTGATGTGTATGCCGTATCTCTCTCATTGTCTGTTTCTCTATCCTTGTCGCCTCCCCGTCCACCAGTGTCTCGAAACTTGAATTCGAGTGCAGTCCATGTTAGGGAGCGGATTGATAATTATTCGTCTATCTTTACACCTGGGTGCAGTGCAGTGCATGCACTCCGGTCCGGGGAAAGAATGTTCAGGGATTGATTGTAATCAAGGGTCCTCACCTGGAACAGGGCCCTGGGTACATCCGTCAGCAGTAGCGGCAACTCTAAAATTTCCGGGGTTCGCAACCATTCGGGATGAATTGGGAAGAGTTCCTTTTCTAGCCACGCTACGCGTTAGTTTCTCTATCAGCCGACATGGTAAAGTCCAGGAACAATTCTCACATGGCTCACGAAGGTCGAGGTCGGCATCTCCACTTGCTATGTATTCTCGGCGACGTTGCCGGGTACTGTTGAAGTATATTTGCAGGCCTTTGTCTTTTACATCATTTTACACCTTTGTATACCTCATCTGCAGGTGTTGCTGCTGTTGCAATACTCGACATACCACTGAATAACTCCATGTGGCAGCAAGGCGCCACAAAGAGCCAGACAGGGGAGACCGCCCATCTTCTGGGAATTCTAGCGCCGAGATCTCAACTACGACTAGCAGCAATTGGGAACCAGTCCCGGGGCCGGAGCTAGGACGAACTCTGTATCTAGGTAATCACTTGGACAGGCTTTTCGGACATCTGCACAGTGTCATCGAAGTACCCTAGGGTATACAAGTGCATATTAGCAGCATTGGCTACACAATTATGTACAAAATTCAGCCAACATCCGCGTGCGTCCCAGATGAGGCATCATGGTTATTCGGACGCCTAAGCTTTATGTATCCAAATAGTCCTTGCAGAATTATACACAAGTCGTTCTCATCCTTCTCCATCGTCCCCCAAGACCGCACCTCACTTGCATTTATTAGCAAGACAGGTCGTAGCTCTGAGGAACCACACCCAGATCACCAGCGCCGAAGAGGCCAAAGTCGGGAGAGGCATGACCATTCTGAGACTCTTGCAGGATGTACCACCACACGTTGACGTTGTTCTCGGTCAGCGTGCAGGCAATATCCTTCCAGTACTTGCGTGCGTTCGCATCACTGGCAACGGCCTCTCCAAACTGGTCACCGCTGACGGGCCAGCCGGTCTCAGTCACGTAGACAGGCTTGTCACCCGCAATGGCCTTGGTCTTGTTCAGACCCTTGTAGAACAGGTCAGAGGCAGCCTCGATGCTGTTTCCGTTGGCCTTCTCCCAGTAAGGGTAGCCATCGAAGCCGATCCAGTCAATCTCGTTGATGATCTTGGTGTTGGTGCCGTTCTCAAACGAGTCGTAGGTGTCGACGTGACCCACGGGGACGCCCTCCAGCGAGGTGCCCGCGATGGCATTGCGGACCTCGGTGATGTACGAGATCAGGGTGTCCACGTCAACACCGGGGGAGGTTGCATCGCCCTGTGCGTCGCGGTACAGGTCCTCAGATCCGACTGAGATGCCAGTCACCAGGTTCGTGAAGTCTGTGCCATACTGGGTGATGGCCGCCTTGAGGGCAGCGATCTCGTTGGTGATGGCCGAGGTGCTTCCGGACACCCACATGCCTAGGAGAAGGGATGTTTTGGAGGCAATGGCCGCGGGAATGGCGGAGATAGGGTCGCTTGCTGTGCCATATTGGACTGAAGGGTCGAGTTAGCATTCTACAGCACACAAGCACTTGGCACCTGCAGGATACGTTGCAGGGTATGTTGCGTGGTCCACGACCCAGATGTAGGGACGGGAGATCTGCGCCCCGAGAAGCAAGGGGTTGACCGGGGCAGAGGGGTCCATGAGGTACTCACCCATTGTGTACAGACGGGCGCTGTTCCATCCGGTTGTGTTGGCCAAGTTCTGTGCCCGGTTGAACTCGTACTCAAAGTCTGCCTGTTGCTTTGCCGAGTAGTCCATGAAGAAAGCACCGTAGTTGAAGCCCTTGATGCCCGAGTTGGCGGCGCTCACGCTGGCAGTTGAGGCCGCCTTGGAGACGACGTCTGCGACGGGAGTAGCATTGGCGCCACTGTATCCGCTGAAGACGGAGCTCGCCGCCGTGGCGACAGCAGCTACGGTCTGGGTGGCCTTCTTGGAGCAAACCATCTTGACTGTTCTGTCTTGGTGGTACTGGGTTGGGTTGAATTAAGTAAAGGTCGTGGGCAGGAATATCACCGATTGTAAAGAGTGGAAGGGAAGAATTAGGTAGATCTAAGACTTTTATTCTGTTTGAGAAGGAGCATTAACGAATGAATGCACACCAAAGAATTCCAAAGAATGTCGATCCGATGATGGGTGAGAGAATAAAAAAGAAGAAGAGAAGCTGATCTTCCTTGGCCCAGGACGAGCGTGTTTAAAGGCTCGTCCTGTTTGTAGACGGAAACAGGGCATTTTGTTGATCTCCCGATGCCGAACGATCTCGTATCCAGCGATGTGGACCACAGTGAGTGGTAAAGAGTGGTCCCTGACGTGATGAACAAGTCGAGACCACCAAGATGTCTGGGGAATTTTGATTACAGCGGGTCGATATTACTATTTTTGAATAATTAACGGGTCCGGGATCCATAAGGTAGCATAAGTGGCTGGCCAGGGTCCCACAGGGCTGGCCCCTCAAGAATCAGGGACGCGCAAACGCCAATAACGGACTTCAGGGGTGATGCTGTCCTTTTTCACGTCTTTCCACAGGCCTATGATTCATGAGCCTGCGGATTATTGGCTCGGTTTTCTTTCACTCTTCCGCCTCTGTTTTTTCTTCCCCTCTCTCTTCTATGGAACTGGTAGTGCCTACCTGCCTACCTAGCAGCCTAGGTACCTAAGCAGCTAAGTAGGTACGGTGTACAGATCGTCATCTTCACCCTGGGGCAGCTTCAGTCAACCTGGCAGCCGTGGATATCCCAGTTTACTGTTGCTGCGCCTGACACACATACATGCATTATTCATTAGTAAAGGTCCGCACGGTAATGTGTTGCGAGCAATCACCGCCTGACCCCGGGTCCTTCGGCCAAACAACCCTGAACGCCGTCAGGTATTTCGACGGATCCGTACTGTGGATTAGGTAGGTCAGGGGGTTACCACCACACCTACGAGGACAAGTGTACAGACAAGTCCGCACAGCCACCAATGGCCAACTCTTGGTCCCTGCCCGGGGAAGTTCCCGAGCAGAAATCAGATTTCCCTCCAATGTTTTTTCCTCAAGGGGGCATCGAGCCGAGATCACTCTTACTATGAATGTACACTACCCAGTACAGTAGGCAAAATACCGCCTTGGTTATAATCCGTACCTTACTGTCAGACTGTCTGTCAATAGTCCTTGACCAGACCATAGTACACAGCAGCTCCCAATTCTCCAACCTCATCTAGAATACGCACGCAGTGTTACAACCCTACCTGTGGAAGCAGGGGCATCAACTTGTTTCCACGTTCATCTTCCCACATTCCACATACGTACGTACATACAGGGCTGCGTTGACCGGAAGCTCCGTCCTCTTAGTGTCTAGCCTGTTTAGGTGTTCATCACAACCTCGCATGCAGGCATCCGTGCAACCTCCTATTTGGATGCCTACAAGCTCCCCCCTTTATTCCTTCGTCGTCTACCGCATAGTCTGGTGAGACTCGATTCACCCCTCCCCCCCACAAACGTCAAGGCACGTGCACTTATGCCTGTTACAGCCAACAACCTTCTCCTAATTCACAAGGGAGGGTGATGTTCAACAGGGGGTACTTGGCGTCCTGATAGCTGTGTGAATCGGACTGTACATAAAGGAGCTGGGGGGAGGGGCGGGTTGAATCACCGTTTTACCAGACTATGCGGGAGGTATACGTCCATCACAGTTGATTCATACATGAAAAATCAATATCGGCCGGGGCGACAACAAGAAAGCCGAGGTACCATACACTACAACCAGTGCTCAGGATCGGCGATACGGGTCCGGGTTCTTCTAGAGTACGGACGTGGCCATCCTTGTCACCTAATTCTCCGACGCATGGACCTCATCTCAACATCGACATTGATGGCGACTCGTGCGAGAAGTCAGGAACCGAAGCTACTTGGCACGATGGATGAAGATTCCGGCTCGAGGGCCACGCTGTGGTTGATGTATGTACGTGCTTGAAGATCCATGGATACTGCCGCCTCCCACACAGATCGGTCGCATGCGAGTGTCCCAGCGACGCAGGGAAATGCCCGAGACTTCGGGACTCGTGGACAGACCTGGACCGGGTGGGTGCCCCTCGGACAGCTTCTTATGATGGCGCTCAGGTCCTGACTACGATGCACCACATGTGCATGGCCTTGGAATGCTTAACACCAAGTGTCAGCTTGTATTCCCAGGTTCCTCTTCGAGCTGGATCCTCACATCCAGCCTGGTCCACATCATGTGTCTCATTAACTGCCGTCTGAAGAGGGACGGGGTACCCAATAAATCACGGGCAGTCCCCACCTCGACATTCAAAATACATATGCACCCTTTCGATTCTCCCCGTCTGCATCTGTTGACACGATCTCGCAACGGCACACAGCATCCCACAGTAGAGGATGTATCTTGATCTTTGTACGGCAGACATCGAAGTCGAACGCCGCTGGATCGGAAGAACTCATCATATACCAGCCCATGGGTCTCACACAACGGATTATCAACGACGCAGGCGTACATACTTAGGTAGGTATCGAAGAGGCCGCCACGTCGGATGAGGGTGTCTATGGTGAGCCCGAGTTTACGGTTGCATTGATACTGGACAGGATATGACCAACTGAGATACTATATCTGGGATCCGAGGACACTGGGGTTTGTACGCAAGGAACCTGGGTCACATTCGTGCAGCCTCATGATGCCTGAGAGCATTTACGAAGCGCACAAGAATGAGAAACAATCAAGTAAAAACCGAGATGATCCTGTATGAGACCCCCCATCCTCATTCAGATAGTTTACTTGGTTTGCGAAGCTTTCGCCGTCTGGTATTCCTGGCAAATCGTTTCCAAGTACCAGTCCTGACTACCAGTCCTGACGAGCCGGCCAGCTACAACTGTTCAGACATGGGCCACCTGGACAGCGCAAAGCACAGGGCTAATGGGCTTGATGGCCGCATGGGTACTAGCCGTGCGGTCGATAGCACATTAGTGAGATTAGTAGAATGTTGTGGGGAGTGTCGGGATAGTTGGGGATCAGACTGCTCTCAATGCTTGGCCAGGGACAGGTCAGCCAATGGAAGAAGGCAGCAACCAGTGGCCGGTCGTCTTTCTTCGTAGAGCTGGGTGGTTTGTGACCGGCCTGTAGGGAGCAACCGACGGGCTGCGAACTATGCTTCTCTTTGACGAACGTGAGCAATTGTAACAGGCAAGACAAGGAGAACCTTCTCCGTGCTACTGACGCAAATGGGCTGTCTATTTGTAGCCTCGACAACCAGAAGCCTTCAAAAATTCTTCTGACACAGAGAACAGACGCACTGTGACATTCCTCGTCCTTTGAGGAATCCAACCGTTCAAGCTCAAGACCAATAGCGGGCCCAAATCTCGTACTCCTCCTTCGTACCACGGAACTTGAACTCGACCTCCACAATGTCCTGGAAGCCCTCCTTCACCTTGGGCTCCTTGAAGCGGCTTGCGAATCCATTGAAAGCCAGCTTCGGGAGGGCGCTCCTCGCTTCAGGGTTCATCTCCTTATTCATGGCCCTGACGGCATCATTATGTTCTGCCACTGACTGCGCTGTTTTGAACCAGACGCACCTCACGGGCACGCCGATTTTCTCAGCGAGGGTCATCCACTGACGGCGTGTATCGGGGTCCGGGTTCGTGTTGTCCACTGCAACCGAGTCGCCTTCTTCAAGGTGTTCCTTAGCCACCTTGAAGCATTTATCCTTGCTCTTCAACATATCTTGGTTGACCCGTTCGTAGCCCAGAGGTTTCAGGTATCTCCAGTAGAATGTGGACTTGCCTGCACCCGGTGGCCCGCAAAACAACACAAGTTCCTTGTCGTTCTTCTTTTCGAACAGCACGTCTGGCGCAGCGCCATTATTCACCACTTCCGAGGGAAATGCCCAGGTGGATACGTCGAAGTCTCTTGCAAACTCCCTTGGTTCTTCACCAAGGAAAAACTCTTCTGGAGTCTGGTACGTGATGCCGACGTTGTGTGCGAAGTTGCGGTCCGAGCAGCTGAAGTCTTTTGCTATCGAATTCCTCCCACTAGAAGCCGGCATGGCAATACGTCCTCCTGCGTCCCCGACGAAGATGCTCTCCCCCTTGTCGACATCCTGTAGCCCATAGTCCCTGCAGAGCTCTCTCCACATGCCCGTCCTGGGTTTCCGAAAGATGTCTTTTCCTGTGGCAGCATATATGGAGATGGGGATATTGAGCTGGGAGAGGACCGCGCCGGCCTTCTGCTTGAATGGTGCAACTCGCTTTGAATTGTCGGGGCCCTTTGCTTTGGGATCTCGGTACAAGGTCAGGCCGTTCTGATTCGAAAGAATAACGATTCGGTAGCCCTCATTGTACATGCTCCTCAGCTTGGCTGGGACCGAGACATGCCACCATTTCCAGTCGGTCGCATCGTTGCTGAACTTCTTGCCGGAGGCCGATGTGATTAGGGTCGAGTCCAGGTCAAAGGCAGCGACTTTCCTCCTTTTCGTCGGTGACTCGTCTGTATTGTCATGGCCATCGTATCGTCCAACCAGCAGGGTTGCAGGTACATCGTCATCGGGCGCACGTTCGGACCAGACAATTCGGGGTTGGTCCTTCTTCTGGGAAATAGGCTTGAAGAAATCGGCCAGTGCACCGTCTGCTCCACAAAGTCAGCTAAGAAGCCAGTACCAGCCAGGATGGAATGGAAGCTGGGCGTGTGTGCTTACTAGTGACGGTGCTCTGGAGTTTACGCTTTGTTGGAGGAGGAGAGAGGGATGGGTCGTTGTCGTCGGCGGCAGATCGTTTAGCGGGAGACATTGTGGTCGAAATACTGAGTCTGAAGACGGCTTTGCTGAATTCAGTGATGTTGTGACTGCGATGGTGACGAAGGGGAGTCTTGTGGCAGATCCAGAAGAGCCCAAAACATCTTTGGCGGAAGTGCATCGAAAGTGGGAGTCAAGTGCAGCATGTTGGAGCTCTACCTTGCCTACCTCCTACTTAGTACCGAAGCACTGGGTACTGCGAGTCAAAGTGGTAGTCACGCAGTCGCGTTTCAACGCGTCCAGCTGAGCCCTAGCTACCGGGTTGGTTACTAGGTCGCCAGGCAGAGGTGCCAATGTACATGGGTACATGCTAGCCTTACAGCTGTCGACCAGCTGTCGACCAGTTGATGTGAGGTGGTGTCCTTTCCACCATCTTAGGTTACATACATCACGATCAAGACTTCGCGTTACGATCGAAATTGAATACTAACTGTATTTCTCGCTATCACCATTCAGTTGACTTATCAGATCAGAAATGGCATGTTAGGCGACAGGGTAGCCGTCTGATCACACACCTAGCAAAAGACGCACAGCAAGTCAAGTACTTAATATTGCATGCTACCTGCCAGGGTGCCTACTAAGTACTTAAGTACCTAAGTAATTACCTACTTGAGTAGTGTGAAAAATTGTACTCAGTACCTAAGCCTATCCAGCCCCGGGACCATCTCGTCTTGGGTACCGACACGCGAAAAGCTGCGCGCTCAATACCGTGCCCAAGGTAGCATTTACCTACCACCATTAGCGCTCTCCACATGTGCAGGTCTTATCGAGATCCGGATCTACTGGGAACTGGCTACCACCAAACCCCCAGTCAACGGCATCACGGACGAGCCGCCGTGTTTCGTACAGTCAGCCACAAGAGAAGACCTCGTCAGCGATGACACAGTGCGAGGAAGCACATTCAGGCTGTTGTGTCCTCGTCTCAAGTAGGAAGGCAAGTCACTGCTGCGGCTGCTGCCTAGGCGCGGATATGATTACGCTGCATCCATAGCTTCGGGGACAGACTGTTTGGCTGCTGTCTACCTAGGTATATCGGTCATATGAGTACGTACATTGTCGCTGGAAAACTCCTGCCCTACACTAGCGAGAAAGTCTCTGGTTCCCAATTTGCAAATCACAAGGCGAAGCACAGATTGTGGCCAATGGTATACTTGGGCCAAAGACGCAAGCACCCAGTAACTGGTGCGCAGGAGCTATGCCTAAAATTACTGAAGCGGCGGGTTTGGACGAGTGAACCAGATTCGTGCGATATGAACTGGCTTGGCCATGTGGTGGCTGCCTCGGTGGAGGGACATTGGGCTCGTGATCCAGGCTTGCACATGTGAAGCACCTGACGAAGCCTGATACATAGTGTGACGACTCCGAGCGGAGGCTGGCTGTAAACAGAGGGGGAGCTTGCAGGACTGCTGACGATGGCTTGCGTGGCAACAGAGACCCATGTAGGAACTTACACCGAGGATTGTAAGTCTTCCGCTACTCCTTCCCCAACTAAAGGGAGTTTTGGGAGATCTTGGAGGAAGATTTTCTGCATTGGATATGGATTGCGGATGAGCCCGGGCATCAAGCTTGGGCGCCAGATTGCAAGCTCCGAAGAGTGAGATCCTGGGGTGATCTCATGCAAGGAACTTCATGGGAAGGGAACTTGAGAAACTAGATATTGCAGCCTACTTTACCTCCGTTGTTGTTTTGGAAGAGCGTCTCTGACAGCAAAGCCCTGGAGCAAGCAAGACCGTCTTAGCATTGAGGCTTGGCGAGCAGGTCATAACACAGCCAGTTGAGGTCTTCCAAGGCTGGAACACCGGGAAGCGACAGGCTACTCCAGGGCTTCCTGCAGGCAACATGGTGTAACTGACCAACGACTAGACAGCCCAGGAAGTACGAGCGAGCCCATTCTGTTCCCTGAGCACTTGCTGGGTGGACTTGGAAAGCTTACCCCGGACAAGAGGATCCTGATGTGTGCCAGGGTCTGCCGATCAAGCAGGTGGTGCGGTCCTCCAGGCTAAGATGGAGGCATCGTACAACCCAAAAGTCGGATGCTTTTTGACGTTGTGTTTGTGTGTTTACTTTGCTGATGGTTGGTCCACAGACGTCCGGACTGCTGACTGCTAACTGCGAGTGTGGCACACCGGGGATCCCCAAACTTGGCTCTACTGGTAGAGTGAGTATCCGCAAGGAAGTAGGCAAGCATGGAGTGCACACACAGTACACACACACACACAGTACACACACACACACACACACACACACACCTAGGTTTGTGTATATTTTGTGTGTGTATCTGTTTATCTTGGAGAAACGCATTACTAGTGTGATGATGCTGATGCCCGGGCAATGTCGATGTCTGCAGTACATATGTACCTGGTGTACGTATGGATCCGTACGAGATGACGTTAGCGGGGTTAGGGTTTGTGAGCCGGAGCCGGAATGCGGGGTTTAGAGCTGGGTCCAGGCTGTGGCATGTGCTGGGGAAAAGAGTAAAACAGTGCAGCTCCCATCGCCGATCTAACGGACGATTCGAGGTGGAAATGGCGTGTTTTGTGCCATGTGCCCGAGGTTCGGACTTTAGAGATAGTGCCAGCGTCACAGCACAGGCTGGAAATGCTGGGGAACAGGAGGTCCAGGCACGTCGTGGGCAGGCTCGTTAGTGGCTATCTGGGCAACTTAGCCCTGAAGGCTCCGGTTTTCGCACCCAGCAGTTCGGGAAAGAGGACTTTACCGGCTTTACGGATGGGGGAAAGGACCTATGTATGTAAGTGCCCCCCTGTAGCTAAGATGAACAATGAGTTTTTTTTTCCCCCCTCCCAAATCACATCACCACAAACAACAACCCTGCTGTTGCTGCGTGCTCCGAACTCCGAGAACAACCCGCCGATTATCAGCAGCTTCTCCCCCATACCAACCTGTTATCTCTCCAAACTTCGTTGTCTGTTTCTGTCTTGAGGCTGTCCTCTATTTAACCGGCTATCATTCTTGCAATCCAATCAATCCTAAGCCTTGACTGCCAATTGCCCCTACTACTGCGCGACTTTCGAGACTTCCGATCTATAGCCAGCCGTCGAACTTCCCTGGACTCTCGACGACCAACCTCCACCTTTCCTCCTTCGTCCTACCACGACCAGAGACACCACTGTCTGTCCTCTTCAGAATAACAAGACAAAATAAGAACAACTGTACTGCCACAATGCTTGCCACAAGAGCCCTTCGCCAGGCAGCTGCCCACGCCGAGCGTGTCCCCTCCATCAAGTTCATCGGAAAGCGCTCCATTCCATGTACGGCCAATCCGCCCTCTCCCTTCACTCTTGCCGGACCTTTCGGGCCCTACGGATTCTTAAGGCCTTTTCTCGCATTCAATCGTGTCTTACCACACAGTAAAATTAGTATGTGCTGACCTCATCCTCTCTGCCAGCTGCCGTCGACCACACACCCAAGCCTCACCCCGCCAGCCCAACCAACTCTCTCCCCGCAAATTTCACCGGCCGCCCCTCCCACTCCTTCTCCGAGTACCGCCAGCGATCTCAGCAGTATGGCCCCCTCCAGAAGACATGGACCCGCCTCAGCGAGGACGGCATAGGAGCTGCCCCCGCCGCTGCACTTGGGTCTATCGAGCCCGCCAAGGGCATGTTCTTTGATCGGGACGAGTTGCCCGCGCGTTTCCGGCGCTCCGTCTTGTCGCCCGAGGAGATCGAGGTTATCGAGAGCGGCGGCGCCAGTGTCTTTGCTTGAGAGACTGTCGGTTTGGGGAGGAGTTGACTGGATTTTAACACGGCAGCCAAGAGCAGCCCGGGTAACGAGGCGCGTTGGTAGCAACATACTGTATGATGGAATGGCCCTGGCCCGAGCCAAAGAGCCTCAAGCGATGAAGGGGGCCAAGCACAGGCTTAAAGGGCAAGGGGCAGGCTTGGGCGAGATGGCCACCAAGGACGGGGCAGGGAGACAGCCATGCCGAAAAGTGCTCTTGGCTGACTGGCCCAAGTTGCCTTTGGTATGAAGGGGTGTGATGACCGCCATCTGGCAATGTGTGATGGCAATCTCCATCACCACTGCAAGACGCCACGACCCAGCTTCCTTTATTCGGCGCCTGCGCGCTCTCGACGTTCACACACAAGCTGGCTACGAAGATCGGCCGCGGTATGTACTGATAGTGTGGTCAAAATGGATTGATGATCAAAAGATGATATTGGAATATGCGCTGCTCTTTGACTTGATTACGAGGTCGTTCCGTGAAATTGCCGCAAGAATAATCGCAGTTACGGCAGTGTACTCGCTGAATTCATTTAAATGTCCCGCAGTTGAGCCTGCCCCAGGTGACCGTCCAGCTACCCTAGGGTAGACTTGGATGGGTCCCCGTGCTGAAGAACGAGGTTTGATAAACAAGTACTCGGAATGGGATGCTGCATGTGCAGGACCAGACGATGAGCGGCGACGAAGGTTTGAAGCCCTTTGTAGTGATCCGATAGCAGCACGCAGACAAACCCATTCAATTACCAACCTCGGAAGCCTCTAAGGTTGTGGCCAGAGTTGTGCCAAACCAGTGGCCGAAATTGTCCGCGATGTTGTGCGTGTACAGTATATCCACTGCGAAGTGTAGAAGAGTGTATATCAGCTGAGTCGTTGCCAGTCTTCGAGGCCGGACCTTCCACATGTACACTAACTGTGGCGAATACAGGGCGTTACATGTACGTGCCGTTATAACTTACAAGGCTAAGCCGTCTCCAGTACAACATCGTATCCGCAGCATACTTACTACCTACCTAGGTAGGTAGCTTGGAAAGATGCAGAGATGTATGGCATTGAAGAGGGTTTTGAGATGCTACTTCAAGCAAACTCCAGACCAACCCCCTCGACAGCGACGATGATGATGCCCTTACAATACAGGCAGCTACCTGTTACAATGAATCAGTGCGCTCTTTGCACATAAGAGAATCAAAAAACACCGCCCGTCTGATTCTAAGCATAATGTCAAAAGCAGGCATTAGCGCGACTGCAACTGCAACGCCGCGTGCCACCATGGGGTGTCACCCAGGTACACTACCCAGCCTTGTGGTAGCACTGTCTCACGCACCTTTCAAAGTATGCATGGGGCTGTCCGTGCTCCTGATGGACTTGAAGGCTCACTCACGCTCGTCTGGCATATTGTCTCTCGCTAGTCTACCAGCTATCAGCTTGCCTCCCCAGTCATGGGCCATGCAAGGGCATCCTTCCGGATCACGGCATCAGGCTGCAGCTGGAGTACTTGCTACAACTGAACAGATGCGCGCCAAACGGATGCGGGGGTCAATGCGGGAAAGGCACGAGGCCCCAGGATTCAAGGGTGCATTGGAGATGGACTCGTTTGATGCAATAGAATGGAAACGCCTGTTGTTGTGTCCGTTGGTATCGCAGACCGGGGGGGGGGGGAGTTAGTTGCGGTGGGATATTGCCGCACCAATAGGTGCCCCTGAAGATAGAAAATTGCCCACGGCCACGCTTGTCACCGCTTCACTTGTACATCTCGAACAAACTCACTGCAGGTAGCCGGCCGGCTGCTTCCAAACTCGTGAAATGTGAGACATGAGCATTTGAGCCCGTACATAAACCCCACCCTTCCAGGTTCTGGGTACTTACTTAGGTATGTATACAGGCGGACAAGACATATTTGTGGTGTCACTTACGAGAAAAGGGGCTTCTGTTGGAGGCGGTTTTGCAGTCAGGGTCCTTGGATGCGCCGTCGAGGTAGACGAGACCGTGCCAAATGATGAACCCCTCGGCGTCTTTCCCTGCTGCACTCGATGCTGCCAATGATATCAATACATAGAACCTGCCGTAAAGTCGTCTCGATTACCTACCTAGGTACAAACGTGGGAGCACAGTATGTGCAAGATCACTACATATGTACCATGTTCATTCCCACAAGGTCTGAACGTGCGTCATCCATGGATGTGATAGATCTCAGCTCAAGGTGTACCCCCTCAAGATCAGACGTTACATCGATCGAGGCTTGAAAAATCCAGAGGCTCGTGATTTATACAAGGTTTCTACATCGGTAAAGAATTGAACTGACGGGCAAGCGCTGTGCTAAGGTTTCAAGGCTGCACGCGGTGTCTGGTGCACGCCACGACAATGTGATTGCTCTTGAAAATACACGAGCCTTACGGAGAGGAGACTGTCAGGAGTGACCAGGGTTGGAAAATTATTCCTTAGTTTTTAGTTAATAGCTAACTAACTAAGGAATAACTATAGTTAGTTAAAATAAATTTAGAATTAATCTTAGTTAGTTAGTCTACGGATTATTTTTAGTTAGTTTAGTTAGTACTCTAGTAACTAAAAACTAACTAAGGTTTACTTAAAGCTTTAATAATAAATTTAGTAATATATATTTTATATTAGTTTTATTTCCTTTTAATCTATTAAAGTCATTAGAATTAAAATCTATATCAAAGTATAAAGAGGAAGGAGGAATATAGTCCTTAAGGGCTAACTACTCTAGCGATATATATATAAAGGGCCTAAGCTAGGCTTAGGGTTAGGGTTTTATTAGGATTTATTATAATAATTTGTATATTTTCTATTTTTTTTAAAATATCTTCTTGGTTAGTTAGTTAGTACCTTAGTTAGTCTTAGTTAGTTTTAATCTTTAAGTTTTTTTCTTTAGTTAGTTTAGTTTTAATCAGGCTTCGCTTTAGTTAGTTTTAGTCAGGCTATTAACTAAACTAACTAACTAAATTTCCAACCCTGGGAGTGACTGACCTGGAATTGACCCAATAGCCCGGGGCAGACTTCAACTTCAATACTGTTCCCATAACCACAACACGTGTGAAGGACCTCGGGCTGCGGTCAAGGAAGACTCATGTGGAATACCGTACACTACATCGTCGCGCCGTGCAACTTCTGTTGCGCACGGTGCTGGCTGCCTTGAGAGCGTGGCTTGATATTCGGCCCGTCTCAGACTTTGAAGATGTAATGAACCATCTTACTGGGTACTACCTGATGATCAGCCCTGGCCTAGCACGGCCAACCGTTGACTGTTGGTAGCTCCATGGATGTTGTTTCCGGCTTCCAAAGGTTCATTGGACATCATGTGAGCAACAGTCTGTTCGTGTTATACTCGGTCAACATGTGGAGGACACCTTGGGGTCAGCCTCTACCACCACCACTTTCTTTATCAACATCACCGTGCTGTTGATGATAATGCCTTTGCGGTGAGAACGAGACCAGACGAGGCCGTCGAGACGTGAAGTCAAATAGCAAGAAGACGGAGACTGTCGCCATAATACACTGTTACTGTAGTGAAGAACCATCCGCGAGGTCCCCCGGATGATCCAGATGTCTCGCCAACAAACCCACGTTGAAGATCAGTGTCTGACATGCTGACATGTTACAGTCCGGTCCAGAATATTGTGCTGCTCCATTTTCCATTCTCCATTCTCCCCACTTCTCCAACTTTCCCCATCTGGGGAAAAACATCGAAGGATCATGACTGAAGGGACCAGAAAACAGGGCCGGGCTGCCGGGGTCGGAAGCGGTTATGATCGGCGGTGAACTTCTCCCGAGGTCTCGAGCCAAACAAAGCTTAACCAATCGGCGGCGTTGCAGGGGACGAAGGCATCCACAAATCTTCCGTCAAGCGGTGCGACAATATTTGTTTCTGTCTATGGGTCTCCGTACCCTGTTCGTCAGGCCATCATCTTCTCCAGACTCCAGTTCTTTTCTCTCTGGGGTCCCGGGGTAGGCAGATCTCCCCGCGTGTCTCATCCATCTTTACTGGATCTGTACAGATTGTAGACCACAGCCCAGTAAGATCAGACGGGAACCAGCACTTCTACACTGGCACATGACTTCTCAAGCAATCCGTACTTTTGTTGTCTTGCCATGGTTCTTCTGTCGAGGCTTACTAAATGTTGTTCGTGACATCACACAGAGCCTCAACTCGACGAAACTGAATTCTGTGTACGTGTTGTCGGCCCGGCAAAGGGTGAAAAGCTTCTTTTGTTATTTTGTACACTAAAGTATGGTACCAACCCATGGCGCGGGCTCCACACTTCACCTCGGGACGTCGACATGGCTACGGGATAGGTGGCGTAGGACTGGGGAATGCTTTTGAACTGCCCTTATTGGCCTAGCAAAATCCATGGTGTGGTTCGTCTTGCAGTGTGGCATGCCAACCGTTGACTTCTGAGTGCTGGTCATATAGTACACAGTAAGGCGAAGGACAGTGCAAGAAGTGCCCGGATCCTTCTGAGACAGCCCTAATGTACGAAGTACCTGACATAGCATGCCACCTGGCATGTCAATCTTGTAATGGTGGATGTTTCTACTACCGGTATGTACACTACATAGTAGATCATACTAGACATCTAAGAGCCAACAACGGTGGCCAGATCGTGGCATCTGTGGTACCGCATCAGTGTCCTGTAATGTCGTCTCTACAGCCCTCCACCTACCTATTGAGATAGATGATGAGGGTAAGCGACTGACCTACACGGACGGGAGAAGGAAGCCATGGGGATCAGCTGCCCGCCATTCTCTGCCTCTAGGGCTTTCCACCATCTCCAACATGTTATTACTCTGTACCTACACTACATTGGTGCTGCAGGTGTACTAAGGATCCGTACACTACGCCCTCGTCCTGCCCTCCCAGGACCCCTGGCATGTCTCTCCACCTCATCAACCCCAGCCTAACCAAACAAGCCATCTCTTCCCCAGCTTTCCCCCTCGGCCACCCCAGCCCTCCCCATACCCGGTGTCACCCTACACAGTACAGTAGTCGGCCCTTCCAGGTTCTCTGGCCAACCCGCCTTCTCCATGTTTCTGCACGTCCTTGGCATGAAAGCCAGGATGTAATATCGAAGCCCTGGAGTTTCTTCTCGTGACCTGGCCCCTTCAGGGCAAGCGTCGTATCTCAAGTAACGTTATGTTACACTTCCATTGCATCCACCCGCTCCCTTGGAGACCTAGTGTACAGACATTCGTATGTACTATGGTAGTATCTTCTGCGATTTTCTTCATTGTTCTCACGTCACAATTTCCACTGTGCGGAGCTAATACTGTACTACTTACCTGGGTATGTATGTTCCTGTATCGTGTGAGTGGTATGGACTAGGATAAAGTTTCCTTCTCAGCTTTGGGGATTCGAGGTCTACGGTGAGGCTAGTACATGTATAAAGTGAATGCGCCTCCCACTCATTTTCCTCATCACCGAGCTGAAGAGCCTCTCTTTCCTTGTCCTAATCCTAGTTCTACATAGGCCTTCGACAATTTACGACGGGCCGTGAGAGGAACTCATCATCAGAGAGCCCTCTGGAGGAACAATAACGTCCTCAAAGGCAACAAACCGCCCAACAGCTCCAATTTTTGTTCATAAAACATACGCACAAGTTCAGCCTGCTCACCGACATTGTTCAAGATCCACTAGACGTCAAGATGTACCAGGTCGGCAACCTATACTTCATTGCGGCCACCGCCGTGGTCGGGGGAGGGTAAGCAGTGCCCTTAAGCCGAGTTATCTACTATTCTACTGTGCTCTCGTACTAACACCTCACTCTTTGAAAGGCTTTTCGGCTTCGATGTAAATATTTTCCTTTTTCCCTTTGCGTGTATTCGTTTTGACTGACATTGCTACTCTTGTAGATCTCCTCCATGAGCGCTATCATCTCCACAGAAGCATACCTTTGCCAGTTCAACACACTCGGCTTCGACGCTGATGGCAATTGCAAGGGTCCCTCGGCTGATGTGCAGGGCGGAATCACTGCGGCTATGCCTGGTGGTTCCTGGTTGGGGGCTCTGGTGTCTGGCTTTCTGTCCGACCACTGGGGTCGGAAGACATCGATCCAGATTGGCTGCATCATCTGGTGAGGGAAAGCCCCCATAATGACACAAAGGCGTGTTGCTTGCTTGCATATTGCTAATGCTATCTCTTCACCCTAAGGGTCATCGGCTCTATTATCAGCTGCGCCTCCATAAACATCCCCATGCTCGTCGTCGGGCGCATCATCAACGGATTCTGTGTCGGTATCTGCTCCGCCCAAGTCCCCGTCTATATCTCCGAGATAGCCCCCCCCTCAAAGCGTGGTCGAGTCGTCGCTCTGCAGCAGTGGGCCATCACTTGGGGTATTCTTATTATGTATTTTATTTGCTATGGCTGCTCGTTCATTGACGGCAAGGCCAGCTTCCGTCTGCCTTGGGGTCTGCAGATGATCCCGGCCATCTTGCTATTTGGAGCCCTGTTCTTCCTCCCCGAATCGCCGCGTTGGCTTGCCAAGAAGGACCGCTGGGAGGAATCCCTGTCCGTCTTGACGTTGGTGCACGGCCATGGTGACCCTAACAGTCCTTTTGTGGCACAGGAGATGGCAGAGATCAGGGAGATCGTCGAGTTCGAGAGGTCGAACGCGGACGCGACCTACCTTGAGTTGTTGAAGCCCAAGATGCTCAACCGGACTATGATCGGGTGGGTTCCCTAGCAGTCCGCACATATCATGATACGATCGAAAATGAACTGTGCTGACTATTCTCTTTCCAGCGTTTTTACCCAAATATGGTCCCAACTTACCGGAATGAACGTTATGATGTACTATATTACCTACATCTTCGCTATGGCGGGCATCGGCAACGGCAATCTTCTTTCTTCTGGTATCGATTACATTGTCAACGTCTTCATGACCATCCCGGCACTTATCTGGCTCGACCACTGGGGCCGACGGATGCCCCTCCTCATTGGCGCGTTCTTCATGTGCCTGTGGATGTGCTGCAATGCCGGTCTCTTCGCCGTATATTCGCGACCTCCGAGACCCGAGGATCACTTCTCGTCTGATGCCGAGTCGATGGCCATATCTGGCCCTGCAGCAAAGGCGGTCATCGCGTCCACCTACCTCTTCGTCGCTTCCTACGCCCCAACCTGGGGTCCCGTCTCTTGGACCTACCCTCCAGAGCTGTACCCCCTGCGTCTTCGTGGCAAGGCAGTCGCCCTATGCACGAGCGCCAACTGGGCCTTCAACTTCGCGCTGGCGTATTTCGTGCCGCCGGCGTTTGCGACCATCACATGGAAGACGTATGTTATCTTCGCGGTATTCTGCTTTGCCATGTTCTGGCACGTCTTCTTCTGCTTTCCCGAGACAGCCAACAAGCCCCTCGAGGAGGTCGACGACATATTCGACGACACCAAGCCTGGGGCAATCCGGTACATCGGTCAGCCAGCCTGGAAGACGCGGAACCTGCGACACGAGACGGTGCTCAGGGAGCGAAATGAGCTGGGCGACGAGAAGATGCGGCAGATGGCGGCGGATGATGCCGAGGCGCATGCCGACACGGTGGAGCACAAGGCTTAGAGGGCCAGTGGTGCGTGTAGGAGTATGGTGTATGAAGAGATTGGGATGATGCGGGACAGGCTTGTTGATGTGCCGTTGACGGTGAGTCCTGTGGGGGATGTCATTGTCTACAGCGTTGGTGGGGAAAATGAGAGCGAGGATGAGTGGGAGGATGTTGATATTGACGCCGAGGAACTGAAGTTAGTGGCGGCAAGGCCTTAAGGCCCTCAATGGTCCAGGGCAAGCTGGCGATCAATCCCACGGCCGAACCCACGGTCGCGTGAGTGTGTTCATCATGGTCCGTGCGACATGTCACGGTACGAGACATACAAAACAAGAGGCCAAGGCTCGTGAATCAGATATATTGCGAATATCAGTCGAATCGTCGCTAAGGAGAGGGAAGAATGGAAGAAAGGCAAGCGCCGTTGAGCGTGCCTTATTTGAAATTCTACTGAGGCTTTTCCACGTAATAGGAACTATTGCATAATTAACGGAATATACACGTATATAGATGCGGTGCCTATGGTTCCATCCACAAGTGGTATTGCGTGGTGATATTTCCTCTCGTTCTTATTTTCAATTTCAAACCAAACGAAACACCTGAAAAAGAAAAAGGATAAACCCTGATCATTATTTTTGGGTTTTCGTACACGAAGCATCAAGATCTTAACACATTTCCTTACGAAATCTGGAGAGCAAGGAACAATGAGCGTTGTCTCGCCGATATATAAGAAAGTACCACCATGCCAGCAGGGCCATAATAGTGAAGAGAACTGTCACCAGTACATATATCCATATGTACCCAGACACAATTACCTCGCCAGCGTCCGGTTGCCAGTTGAAGAACGTCATGGAGAATATCGTCTGAATCCAGCCGTTTTAGTAAACCTCTTGTTCGTCCATTGCGGCCGAGGCCGGAGTAGCAGTCTTACCGCAAAGAATGTGCCGGGGAGGAAGACCATCGTAACAAGTGAGATGGATTTCATTTGGCTGGAATCGCGCCCAGTAGCGTGTGCAATATCCATATTCGTATCGCCGTGGGACTGTCCGCTTTTAGTAAGGAGAATTTTGAGTGGAGGAGAGTGATCCTTACCCATTGCGTGGCCATCGCCATGCCATCCACCCTCATAGTGCACTCTTCTATCTTCTCCTCGAACTCTTCGATAAGGGCTCTCAGCCTGTCCTTGATCAAGTTTCCGATACGTAGTAAGTTGCTCTCGGAATCCGTGAACGTCTTCTTGCTCCAGCGGCTGTCTTCAGATGAACTTGCTGTGTACTGTTCCTCGTGTGCATCCGCTTGGATCTTCGCAGATATTTCGTCGACATGTTCCACCATTTTTGACATCTGGACTTTCCATATCTGAAGTCTGTTACGTAGAAATGTCGTGTTGAGCCACACTGTTATCCTGACGGCTCTGGGCCCACCTGGGTATGAACCATCACCAAAGGGCTCGGAAGATTCCCTACCGCTGGAGGCGCCGATATTCATCTCAAATATAGCCTCTTCGATCTGATCGATAGAAGACTCTACAACCTCTACCATTCTCTCCCTCTCCAGCTCGGCAAAGATACCCGGGAGGAGAATAGGGTGGAATGACTGCTCCTTGGCCTTGGAGACACGGTCAAGAACCTCATTTCCAATTTCTTCGGTGCACCCAAACAAGATACCAAATGTAAGCCGGCTTTGCGTGAAATGCGTAACCGTTAAGGCCAGGTCATTGCTCCAAGTGTTGGCTGATCTACAGTTATAGACTACCGCGAAAGTTAACCTTGAGTCCGTGTCTGGTATGAAGGGCAAGCAGATCCATTATTTCAACATACCGATAGCATCGTGCTTGGCGTTTCGGGGTCGCCCATAGTCTTCAGTCGACATGCCCATACTCACTTGTGAACGAGAGAACAGAGGCACATCTGCCCTACTAATGGCCCTGGATATCGAGCCATGGACAAAGAAGTGATGACTGATCGCCCTAAAGACTTCCTGAAGAAATGGCACATGCCTGAGCGCTCGGCTTGCCTTCGGCGGACTCTCCATACTCTCGGTCGTCATTGGACTTTGTTCCATAGTTTTGGCGGCAGGCGGCAGCTTCTCTCCTTTTGGCCAATTGGAGGACCAATTCTTCTCGTCGAGACTACCATCAGACTGATTATCTGCTTGTTTCTGGCCAAGACTACCGGTATCTTCATCAGCTCTCTGGGCTAGACTGGCCAGAAGTTAGAACACGAAAAACCCCAGCATGGTCAGGATGCCCAATGGCAAGTTCAAGGTATAACAATTGTTTCTGGGTCTACCACATACATCAATACGAGACCTGAGTCTTCTTGGGTGGATGGAAGGTCCTGTTGAGTTGTAAGACTATCAGCACTTATGGATCCAAGGGATCCCGGAGACGAGCTCATGCTTACTTTGGATAGCCACTTCTGCCATTGTTCCGACGTGGATAAGGACCAAGTTTTTGGTTCCTACAATGATTCGAGTGTCAGCGAGCGCTTGAGGTGACCCAAAATGACGGCCCCTTCGAAGAATCCGGTTTGAGGAAGACTGACCGAATCTCGGGCCAAGAAGCGCACGACCTTCGTTTTTTGCGGAGCATAGCGAAACACTTTGATGAGGTCCGCTTCTGTCAAGCCGTAATTCTCGATTGGGAGGTCCATCGCCTTTGTAGACTGGAAGCAATATTTTGACCAGGTAACTTGATGAATCCTTCACGCGAAATGCCTCGCGCTCGGCTGGCCGACGGTTAAGGAAGGCGTCGAATCGGCGGTCGCTAGCGCTCGTGCGGTTGGCGAAGTGATTTTCGCCGCCGTACGGGTATAACGCCTAGAAGTATCCGTCCAGATCAAGCTGGCCGTTCTTCAGGCTCTTGTACACCTTGTTATTGTATTCCGCTGTGCGGCTGCGACGTGGGTACGCCTGGCCGGGGTTACGAGAGGTGGGGTACGGCACGAGGTAGAATTCAGGCATCGTGGTGGTTGTACTCACGGTGGGTTGTTGGCGATGAATGTATGTGAAGGTATATGATGGCGAGAGCTGTACTGCTGGGCAACGGGGCCGTGGATGCGAGGTGAGTTCGAAGTGATGTCGGTAATAGTGATAGTGCAATTGAAAACAAGTATGTGTGGCTCGCGTGGGAGGTGACCGAAGTGAAGTGAACTGGTGCGGGATGAGAGTAGGTAGTCAACCGGTCGCATGTACGTGGTGCTTTATAGTGCACGCGGTAGTCGTTCACCGGCCAACATTCGTGAGCGTCGCGTCTTACGCGTCTCCGGCCCGGGCGACGTGCTTATCATAGCCTGGTCCCTCACTCTGGCAGCTGGCGGCCGTCTACTATAACGAAGGGCCGGTGCTTGTGGCATGATTTCACCTAGTTCTATCACCCTTAGGAGAGCTCTCCGTTCCTCCGGCCGTGCTCGCAGCATGTCTATCCTCTCCACCTCTACCTCGAAGTTATGAATCATCACGTCTACGTTCAGCACATCCTTAGGCACCCATTTATTAGAGTAACTGGAATAGTCTAGCTATTTCACCAAATATTCGTTATTATGTTGGCCTCGATGGTACTTGTGTTCCCGCCTGGCATCGACTCTCTTAATCCCCATGCTATACTGGAACATCTCCCGGTACTGCCGCTATTGCTTTTCCGTCATCTCCACTGGTTCTGCGAACGGTAGGTCACGGCCATATGGGCCTGATTGTAGTAGTCCAGCTGGGGATAATTAAGCTATAGATAACACCGGATATATTGATGATTATATGCCGTGCCGTCATGAGCTCGTACGCCAACCTACCCACCATCTTGATTACATGGAATAGCCCTATCCGCTATTGCAAGTACCTCTGAGGGGGGTTTCCTACTTCATGAAGCTGTAAAGTTCTGTCTCTCTCTCTCTAGTTACTCTGCCAGGTACAAATAATCCGTTTGTGGAACAGTACAAAGAGTGGATTCATCGCGGATACACTACGGCATTCAGCATTTATGTAGTTTGAATCAATACCAGGTAGTAACAATGTCTGTGTCGTCATGGCCTTCTTTCGGTGTCCCTTTCCATGTGTTCTGGCTGGCACGTACATACTAAGTAGGCAGGAGGTACCCTCGGTATGCTCGATACCGTCATGGACCGCGCATCGGTGCGGTGCTCTTCTTCTTGATGATTTCTGTCCTCAAGCGAGCTTACCCGATTCTATGTCTCCTGGTTCTGCAGAGACGTCGCCCGGATTTCTATCATCAAGCGAGCTTACACAAATCACTGCCCAGGTGTCTCCTAGGTCTGAAGAGACATCGCCCTGTTTTCCGGTGAAGAGATGAGCAACAGTTGTGAAGGAATCATTCAGGAGATCGAACAGGTAGACTTCTAGCTGTGCCGTATAAGTCTCTTACTAATGACGACAAACTGTGAGACTACTATTCCCCAGGCTGATATTGCCAAGCTCATGACTAACATATTCCAGACCATGGGCCTCTCGACGGAGATGGTCGACTAGATGTGCCTGTGCCCTCCCGGTCACGAAGACGCCGGGATATAGTCTTCGATACAGAGGACGATGAAGATGGATCCTCCCCCTCTCCAGGTTCCAGCAAGCACCAGCGAGCAGTACTATCTGATCATCATGAGAACGCCGAGGATGATCAGGACAACGTTCCGCCAACCAAGCGTGCCCGGGTCTCCGAGAACAGCGATATAGTGACTATTCCTGATGACGACCAAGTGTCTGCGCCGAGCATTATCGCTTCTTCAGCCGGCCCCCTCATTGATGAACATACTGAACGCCGTGATTTTGTCGAGGGTATAGATAACATGCCTCGCAACGCATCCGCACAGGCCTTCGAAGTCAAAATAACCAGGGCTTTTAAGTCCATCGAGGTCAAGAGAAAGGTGGAAGCCCCTAGGGCCATTTCACCGAATGCTATTACTTCTACTTCCCGGCCCTTCGATCCCGTATATACGAAAGAGCCGGTTGCCGGGAGGAACTATATCCCCCACGTCTATGACTATTACAACGGTGGCAAGACCACCGACAGGAAGAAGTGGGAACTCTGTGGAGAGCAGGGACAAGACGTTCGAAGATTCCTAATGATCAGCCAGAACGACTTTACAGAGACTGAGGCATATACGATCTGTAGCTACTTGGTCGACGCACTCAACAGGTGGCCTGATATTGAAAGGCTGGCTATTGTTCCCGGAACCAGAACAAAGACAAACGCAGAAACCTCGCACCTCCCAAACTCTATACCAGGCCAGGAGTTCCCGGATAGGGCTATCGAAGTCAGCGCACCAGGCCTCATCAAAGTACATGGGGGCAACAATTGGAGGTGGCAACTCCGTACCCCCAGGATCGATCCTGAATTGTTTAAATTGAACCTGCATTTACGGGCACTGGGAATACAAACTATCGGCCGGGACACAACCGATCCCGAGAAGACTATCTTTACCGACACGCAAACACCCAGTTCATTCAATGATGTTCTGGACGACACCACCAAGGCTAATATTTTGCGGAGCGAACGATTCCTCCGGTATTATTCAGGTTTATGGGCTAGGCAAGGCCCATTCATGACCGCAGCTGCAGCCAACGACCATTACAAACAGCAAGTAGAGCAGTATCAAAGCTCGGAACGGTCTCGGCTCCAACTGTATGATGGCGATAACCTTTTTTCAATCACCCGGCGCCCAGAGAGCTTGGACCTTCTCATACGTCCCAGCGATTCTGTCTTTGCGGACCTGACCGACAGAATTCCCTCGATGAGCATACCTACTTTCGACATGGCATGGTCAAGCACTGTCTCCAAGTGCGGTATCGACACATGGGTAGCAACAAGTGACTTGTTCGTTACTTGGAAGTCGATAGCGCGGGAGATCGATATCATTAGCGAGAAGATTCGCTCGGGTGTGAATTCACCGAGCATTTACGACTGTACAGAAAATAGCTCGACTGTCGTAACCCACGTCTGCTTTCTCTGCGGAAAGACTCAATTATGCTCATCCATGATACGGGGAGAGCATGGTCGCACTCAGTGCGAAACACAATGCGTGCGTGTGCGGAGACTCCGGGAGGATATCAAGGTCGTTGAAACGAGGGCGCGATGGTTATGGAGGAATGCCGTGAGAAAAGAAACATCACTCACGGAGGATCAGGCCAAGGATATGCGAGACGCGGTTTGGGTCCGGCTATCCGAAGTATTCGACGACATGCAAGACTTTGCTTTCCTGAATTAATATTCTAGTCGTCTACTACAATTCACCACGGAGGCCCGCTTGCCAAGGGCGATGAGCATCGATGCTATATTTCCCTTTAGACGTTCGACATCGAACAACACAGCTAATCACACGGCAGACAACATTGCCATCATACCTCTCGCCCTTAATTACTGCAAGCATATTCAATTGCCTATCTTCTTGCAGACACTATCTCGATACTACAAGAACGCAACCGACTATATAGCACGATTCAAATCTGGTGACGGCTCGGCCAGAAGGAACCTCGCCAAACTTGAGCGGGGCATGATCGATGACTGCCGTCGCCTCACTGACGTCCGTGTAAAGGCAGGCTGGACACGGAAGAGCCGCATTAGGCTCGCTATAAATAATGATGCACTGGCCTATCTCAAGGCGGAAATAGGTAGCTATAAGTAACTTATTCATTACTTCGAAGTCGATAGTATAGCAAATCGATACTATTAGTAAGAAGATTCGCGCGGGTATTAAGTCGCTGAGTATTTATAACTATATAAAGAGCAGCTCGACTATAGTAACCTATAACTGCTTCCTATATAATAAAACCTAGTTATACTTATAAATAATACCGGGAGCTACTTATCTAAATATATAGCACGAATCTAGAGTTTAATAGCGCATTAACTGCTTTTAGTAAGCTGCTAGCTGTTAGTTAGGTATATATATATTTTAGCTAGCTAGAATTTTTAGCTATATATTAAAACACTACCTCTACTACTAACTTACTTACTTACCTACTTCTTTACCTACTTACTTATCTACCTACTTAGCTATATACCTACCTATTTACTTACCTACTTATATACTTACTTACTTACCTACTTAGTTACCTACCTACCTACCTACTTACCTACCTACCTACCTACCTACTTACCTACCTACTTACTTACCTATCTACCTACTTACCTACCTACTTACCTACCTACTTACCTACCTACCTACTTACCTACCTACCTACCTACCTACCTACCTACCTACCTACCTACCTAACACCTATTGCCTAGTGGAACGGGCGCCTATTCTACTAACCCCCTGCAGGTAGGGCGAGGCCTAGGGATCTAATTCGCTAGCCCGGCGCCCTCCCCTTCGGACTGCGATATACGCGCGAGTTCTTCTCTAAATAAGACGAGACGTATGGAATTATAATCTTCGCGGTTAGGGCTATCGAATATATATTTTTATTATTTTTTCCGGGCTATAGGGGGGTAGAAAAGCGGGACCCTAAGTAAAGCCCCCGGACCCCCCTCCTCTTACCCGTAACCCTCGCTAACCCTAGCCTCCCGGGCCCCCCCTCTTCGAATTAATAAATATACGCCTTAATAGTATACTCGAATAGGATATATAATAGTACTCTTATATAGTATATTATAATAAAGAGAGTAATAAGGTTATTATAAGGCGACTATTTATCCTATACTATAGTAACCTATCTATCTAGATAGCCTTAATTAAGAGCTATCGAATAGTATAAAGTATATATCTCTAGCTATTATACTCGTTTTATAAACTACCTTATTAGTTACTTTTAAAGTAAGTAAGTAAGTAAGTAAGTAGGTAAGTAGGTAAGTTAAATAGCTTTATATATATAGCCCTTTCTATAAAGTAAGTAAGTAAGTAAGTAAGTAAATAGGTAAGTTAAATAGCCCTATATATATAGTCCTTTCTATATAGTAAGTAAGTAAGTAGGTAAGTAAGTAAGTAAGTAGGTAAGTAAGTAAGTAAGTAAGTAAGTAAGTAAGTAAGTAGGTAAGTAAGTAAGTAAGTAAGTAAGTAAGTAAGTAAGTAAGTAAGTAAGTATATAAGTAAGTAAGTAGGTAAGTAAGTTAAATCGCCCTATATATATAGCCCTTTCTATATAGTAAGTAAATAGGTAAGTAAGTAAGTAGGTAAGTTAAATAGCCCTATATATATAGTCTTTTCTATATAGTAAGTAAGTAAGTAAGTAAGTAAGTAAGTAAGTAAGTAAGTAAGTAAGTAAGTAAGTAAGTAAGTAAGTAAGTAAGTAGGTAAATTAAATAGCCTTATATATATAGCTCTAACCCCTATTCTATAACGAAGTATAGTAGACTTTATTAAAATCTATATAAAGCGTATACGGGCTACTTAGGCAATAAGGGGTAGATTTCGTTAAGTAGATTTTATTAAAACTTAGACTAGCGATATATAGCCGAGTTCTTAGCTAGATAAGCTATAATATACCGAATCAGAATCGCCTTAATAAAAGCTATCGAATAATCCTATCGATATTTATATTAGCGCCTATAGGGGCTAGGGAAGCTTACTATTAAAGCTCTCTATATATTAGGACCGAACTAAATTTATAACGATTAACGATATAGCAGCTATATATATATAATACCCTTAACTCTAGCTTAACCTAACTACCCGTTCTAGCCCTCCCCCCGCCCCCTACTAATACTTAAACCGCTCTCGGATAACCGGGATATATAATAATAAATAAGTCCCTTAATCCTTATAATTTTAGGTTTTATATAAGGAAGGGAGGGAGGGGTAGAGAGGGTAAAGTAGGATAGAATATAATAAAATAGGATAAGACTTACTTATAATATATAATATAATATTAAATCTTTTACCCTCCTTTTAACTTAAAAAGGGTAACGCTTATATATATTAGGGCTATATTATATTATATTATACTATAGGATTAAGTATTTAATAGATATAAAGCTATTTACTTATTTAACTAATTATTATATTTTAATATATATAGAGTATTATATTAAGTATACTACTTAAAAGGTATTAATCTACTTATACGCTTTATATTATATAATTATTATAATCTAGAAGGACAGGCGTTAAGGGTACTTAACTAGGTAACGTTAAGAGGACTAACGGGATACTAGGGTGCCGAGCTAATAGCATTAGAGTGCAGAACCCTCTTATATTAGATAGGATAGAACCTAGGGTTAGGGTTCTATCGACTATATAAACTATAGGACGTAATTAACGTAGTCTAGAAGACTACGTTAACTATAGTATATAATTAACGTAGTTACTAACTAAAGAGCTAGATATAAAGGATATAGTCGTTACTACCTAGATAGCATTTTATAGTTGCTCTTTAGTTATTAATCTAAGTATTATTCTTATAATAGAAATTATTTCCTCTTAATTACTTATAAACGAACAGTATTATATAGACTATATATATATACTCTCTAATAATATAAACCCTATAATTATAGCAAGGTATTCTATAAAGGTTACTACTATAATTATTATAATAATAAGCGCTAATAAACGGAAGTAAGTAATAATATAAGTAATATAGATTATAGGTGTAATCTAATAATAAAAAGATTTAATAATATTCCTATTCTTTATATCGCCTATCGCCCTTATCTTATATTTAAAAGCGCTTAAAACTAATAAGCTATAATACTAGTTTTATAGATATATTATATAATAGCCTTAGTAGATCTAATAGTATTATTATACTATATACGGGTAAGTAAATAAGTAGTAGAAAGGTAGTAATATTATAGTTAAAGCGAGGAAGGTATATAATTTATTATAAGCTAGTAAAGTATATTATTAGCGCTTTTTCTGGTTATACTAAGTAAGCGGGTAGTTCGCTATTATAGCAGGCCCGGTAGTAGCTGCTATAATAAGGGAGGATAAGGAGGATAGTAAAGATAGTAAGGATAGTAAGGAGGGTAAGAGTAAAAGTAATAATCTTAAAGCTTACCCCTAGTAACTACTCCGCTTATATAAAGAGTAGTAATAGTAATAATAATAGTAATAAGTAGCGCTAGGGTATAGCTAAGCTTAAAGAAGTATTAGGGTTATTATTACTAATAATAAGCTTAATAGCTAAATAAATTAAATTAGCTAAGCGTAATACCTTTAAGGGCTAAAGCCGGATAAGCTTTACTAGCTTATTAATTTAATTAATAAGAGCGAGGCTATACTCGCAATATTATAAGTAAGTATAAACTATATCTTTAACTAGGTATAAGCGTCTTATAACGTTTAATAAGCTAAGCGCGCTACCCTATTTAAAGTTAATTATAAAGAGGGCTATATAAAGCTAGCAAAGCTATTTAATAATTAAATAAAGGCCCTTTTATAAGTAAAGTATAAAGCTATATTTTATAAGCTCTTTTACTACTAAGTATAATTATAATAGCTACCCGCTATATAATACTTATTATACGATTTTATAAATAAGTAAGATAAGCTCTATTATAATTTCGTCGATAAAGTATAGCGAGCGGCTATAAAGGGCGCTATTAATAAAGATAAGTTAAACTAGCGGGCGCTAATAACGCTATTAAGCTTCTTCTAATACTTATTAAAATAAGATAAATATAAGAACTTTATTTTAAATAGGCTAATTATCCTTAATATCCGGGCTAATAATAGATAAGCTAATACTATTTATTATATTCTAATTTACTCTACTATAATTAAGATTATATAAATACTAGTAATTTATAAGGCGTATATTAAATATAAAGCAGAGGTAGTAAAGCTAGTATATAGCTTAATAGATAGGGATAAAGATAGGGATAAGGATAGGGATAAGGATAGGGATAAGGATAGGGATAGGGATAAGGATAAGAATAAGGCCGAGGCTAAAGATAAAGCGCGTAATTAAGCAGAGATTATATTTATATAAATATAAAAAAGCGTTTAATAGTTTATAATATAGATATTTAATTAGGCTAAAGCTAAGCTAACTATAATAAATTAGCTCTTTAATATATATATATATAGTATAAAGATCTAGTTTAATATAGTTACGCTTAATAGTATTAATTAAACTAAAGATTATATTACTTATTAACGCGCTTAGTTTTTAATAAGCTAGCTATTTAATATATTATATACTTTAATCGATAAAGTATAAGCGATATTAAAGCAGCTAATATATATAACTATATAAATAGAGTTATTAGTAATTAAATAATCCTAGGCTAAGGATAAGTATAATAAGGAGTAAATTAAGTACTTATTCTTTATAGATAATAGGAATATATAGCTTATATATAGCCGGTATTAACTCTTATAGTAAATTACTAGCTCTTTTAATACTACTATAATCTAATTCCGGCTTAATAATTAAGCGAACCCTTATTAGGATAGCGCTATATATATATATGCTATCTCGTTCTAGGCGCTATAAAAGAAGCTTTAAGTTTTACTTTACTTTATTAATAAGTAGCTAGCGCGTAATAGTAAAATCCTTAGCCTCTAGTATTAGAATACTTAATATAGCTTATATAATATCTTCCTTTACTATTAGGCTATTTACTTTATTATACGCTAACTTTAAGTTTATAACGAAGTATAGTAGACTTTATTAAAATCTATATAGGGCGTATACGGGCTACCCGGGCAATAGGGGGTAGACTTCGTTAAGTAGACTTTATTAATACTAGAACTAGTAATATATAGCCGGGTTTTTATCTAGTAACGCAGTAGCTAGGGTCACTATTTAAGCCCCTATCGCTATACCTGCAGCTGCTATAAGAGTAGGCCCTCCTAGCCCTTTTTAACTAAAAATAAAAATTATTAGTATCTTCCTTATACTTTAATTAAACTTAATTTTATATCCGTTATACGCTCCGTTACTTTAAACGATTTATTATAATATTTAAAGAAATATAATACTATTTTTATCGTTTATATATTATATATAACTCTATTAGAAGTAAACGGGTACTCTTACTCTTAGTTATTTAATATCTGCTCTATAAATCGAATATAAGTTTCTTTAATATAATTAATATACTTAATTATTAATTAAGATAATAATATATTAAGAAACTTAGAAAATAACTACTAATTATATTATATTAACTTTTATAATAGTATTATCTTTAAGCTATAAGATTAGCTAGAATTAGAAACCGGGGCTATTTTATTATAGAGGTATAGAGCTAAGGAAGTTAGGAGATTAATTAAAGAGAGATTAAAGAATCTAATACGAGTTTTCCCTTTATTTATATTATTATTTTAAAAGATAAGAAAAAGAAAATAATCCCTATATAACGCAGAAGGGGGATATAGAATACTAAGAGGGAAATAAGTAGTTCGTTTACGCTAACTCTATATAATTAGGCTTAAGTTATTAATAGAATTTTAAGTTTACGCTAATAATCTTATTATTATAAGAGAAATAAGCTTAAGCGGTATTAATACTTATAATTATAAGATAAGGGGGTATTATTTAAAGAAAGCGATATTAGAAAAAATAATAAAAGTAATTAAACGAGTATTAAAATAGTAAAGATTATAAGGAGGAATAGAGAATTAAGAGATAAGAGAGGAAGAAAGTATAATTCTAATTAAAGAGTTTATATTAAAGGAAACTAATAGTAAATAGTAAGTCGAGAAATTATAAGCTATTAGTTATACCGGGCTTAAAGATACCTAATTAAACTGTTTTTAATACTTAGAGTTAGCTAGTTATTATAATAATTATTAATAGCTATTAAAGCTATTATAAGAATATAAGAGTAACTCTCTTCTCTCTACCCCGAATAGATATTATACTTATCTTTACCTTTCTTATTCCCCTTTCCGGATTAACTTAAAAGGGCCTCTTCTACTTATTAATTATTATTAAATCTTTATTATATTTATTATTTATACCCTTAAGTATTATACTTATTACCTTCTTATATATCCCTATTACCCCCTTTATTACTTTAACTATTCTTATCCTATTTAGTAATCCTATATAGTAAAGTTAATTAATTTATAATAGAGAGGAGAGTTACTAACTTAAAGAAGATTAAGAAATAAGGCCGGAAGAAAAAAAAGAAGTAGATATCTAAGGGAAGAGGGGAGTCTTCCTTAACTCTATCTAATAATCTACTTACTAAATAAAATACAGCTCTTCTAACCCCTATTCCGCAACGAAGTATAGTAAACTTTATTATAATCCGCGTAGAGCGTATACGGGCTACCCGGGCGATAGGGGGTAAACTTCGTTAAATAAACTTTATTATAACTTAAACCGGCGATATATACCCGAGTTCTTATCTAGATAAGCTATAACGTACCGAATCGGAACCGCTTTAATAAGGGCTATCGAACGGTTCTATTAATATCTATATCAGCGCCTATAAGGGCTAGGGAAGCCTACTATTAAAGCTCTCTATATATTAGAACCGGACCGAACCTATAACGATTAACGATATAGCAGCTATATATATATAATACCCCTAACCCTAGCTTAACCTAGCTGCCCGTTCTAGCCCTCCCCCCTCCCCCCCCCCCGCTAGCGTTTAAACCGCCCTTAGACGGCTAGGATATATAATAATAAATAGGTCCTTAATCCTTATAATTTTAAGTTTTATATAAGTAAGGAAAGGAGGGAGGGGTAGGGAAGGTAGAGTAGGATAGGATATAATAGGATAAGATAAGATCTACTTATAATATATAAAGTAATACTAGATACTTTACCCTCCTCCTAACTTAGAAAGGGCGATGCTTATATATAATATTAGGGCTATACTATATTATACTATACTATAGAACTAAGTATTTAATAAATATAGAGCCGTTTACTTATTTAGCCGACTATTATATTCTAGTATATATAGAGTACTATATTAAGTATACTACTTAAGAGGTATTAACTTACTTATACGCCTTATACTATATAATAAGCGCTAATAAATAAAAGTAGGTAATAGTATAAGTAGCGTAAGTTATAAGCGTAATTTAGTAATAAGAAGACTTAATAGCGTTCCTATTTTCTATATCGCTTATTACCCTTAGTTTATACTTAGAAACGCTTAAAACTAATAGGCTATAATATTAGTCTTATAAGTATATCGTATAGTAGCCTTAATAGATTTAGTAGTACTACTACGCTATATATAAGTAAGTAAACGAGTAGTAGAAGGGTAGTAATATTATAGCTAAAGTAAGGAAAGTATATAACTTACTATAAGCTAGTAAGGTATATTATTAGCGTTTCTTCTAATTATACCGGGTAAGCAGGTAGTTTATTATTATAATAAACCCTAACCCCTATTCCGCGACGAACCCTACTAGAGTTTATAGGAGACCTAGTATAGCGTATATAGGCTATACGGGCGGCAGGGGGTAGGGTTCGTTAAATAGGGTTTATTAAAACTAAGACCGGCGATATATAGCTAAGTTCTTATCTAGATAGGCTATAATATACTAAATCGGAAGCGCTTTAATAAGGGCTATCGAATAGTCCTACTGATATCCCTATCGGCGCCTATAAGGGCTAGGGAAGCCTATTATTAGGGCTCTCTATACGTTAGGACCGGACCGAACCTATAATAACGACGATTAATGATATAGCGGCTATATATATATAGCACCCCTAACCCTAGCTCGACCTAGCTACCCGTTCTAGCCCTCGCTCCCCCCCTTTATTAGCGCTTAAACCGCCCTCGGATAACCGGGATATATAATAATAAACGGGTCCCTTAATCCCTATAGTTTTAAGTTTTATATTAAAGAAGGGAGGGAGGGGTAAAGGAGGGTAGGGTAGGATAAGATACGATAGGATAGGACAGGACTTACTTATAATATACGATATAATATTAGATACTTTACCTTATCTTCCTCCTAACTTAGAAGGGGCGATACTTATATATAACGTCGGGGCCGTACTATACTAGATTATATTATAAGATTAAACGTTCGATATTTAATAAGTATAGAGCTATTTACTTATCTAGCTAATTACTATATTCTAATATATATAGAGTACTATATCGGGTATACCGCTTAAGAGATACCGATTTACCTTCGCGCTTTATATTATATAACGAGCGCTAATAAGCGGAGGCAAATAATAGCGCGGGTAATATAGGTTATAAGCGTAATCTAGTAATAGGAAGATTTAGTAGTATTCCCGTTCCTTATATTAGCTATCGCCCTTATCCTATCCTTAAAAGCGCTTAAAATTAATAAGCTATAATACCGGTCTTATAAGTATATTATATAATAGCTTTAGCGGATCTAATAGTATTATTATACTATATATAGGTAAGTAAATAAGTAGCGTAAGGGTAGTAATATCGTAGCTAAGAAGAAGAAGGTATGCGAGCTATTATAAACCAGCGGGGTATATTACTAGCGCTTCTTCCGGTCGCGCTAGGTAAGCAGGTAATTCGCTATTATAGCGGGCCTAGTAGTAGCTGTTATAGTAGGGGAGGACGGGGAGGAGGGCGAGGAGAACGAGGAGGGTAAGGGCGAGGAGGGCGAGGGCGAGGAGGGTAAGGGCGAGGGCGATAATCCTAGGGCCTGCCCCTAATAGCTACTCCGCTTATACGAGGAGTAGTAGTAGTAGTAGTAATAATAAGCAGCGCTAGGGTATAGCCGGGCTTAAGGAAGTATCGGGGTCGTTATCGCTAATAGCGAGCTTAGTAGCTAAGTAAACCGGACCGGCTAGGCGTAGTACCTTTAAGGGCTAGAGCCGGATAAGTTCTACCGGCTTATTAACCCGATTAGTAAGGGTAAAGCTATACTCGCGATACTCTAAATAAGCGTAGATTATATCCTTAACTAAGCGTAAATATTCTATAGCGCTTAGCGGGCCGGGCGCGCTACCTTATTCGAGGTTAACTATAAGGAAGGTTATATAAAGCTAGCGAAGCCGTTCGATAGCTAGATAAAGGCCCCTTTATAAGTAAAATATAAGGCTATATTCTATAAGCTCCTCTATTATTAGGTGCGGTTATAATAACTACCCGCTATATAATACCCGCTATATAATTTTACGGATAAGTAGGATAAGTTTTATTACGATTTCGTTAATAAGGCGTAGCGGGTAGCTATAGAGAGCGTTATTAATAAAGACGAGTTAGATTAGCGGGCGCTAATAACGCTATTAAGCTTCTTCCGGTACCCGCTAAGGTAGGATAAGTATAAGAACCCTATCCTAAGCGGGCTAGCCGTTTTCGGTATCCGGGCTAATAATAGATAAGCTAGTATTATCTACTATACCCCGGTTTACTCCGCTATAATTAAGATTACGCGGATACTAGTAATCTATAAGGCGTATATTAAGCGCGAGGCGGAGGTAGCGAGGCTAGTATATAGCTTAGTAGATAGGGATAGGGATAGGGATAAGGATAGGGATAAGGCCGAGGCTAAGGATAAAGCGCGCGATCGGGCGGAGATTATATTCGTATAAGTACGGAAGAGCGTTTAACGGTTTATAATACGGATATCCGATTAAACTAAGCCTAAGCTAATTATAATAAACTAGCTTTTCGACGTACGTATATATAGTATAAAGATCCGGTTTAATATAGCTACGCCTAATAATATCGATTAAGCCGGGGACTATATTACTTACTAGTACGTTTAGTTCTCGATAAGCTAGCTATCCGATATATTATATACCTTAATCGATAAGGCGCGGGTAATATTAGAGTAACTAACGTATATAATTATACGGGCGGAGCTATTAACGATCGAGTAATCCCGGGCTAAGGATAATTATAGCGAGGAGTAGGTCGGGTATTCGTTCCTTACGGATAATAGGAATATATAGCTTATATATAGCTAGTATTAGCTATTATAGCAGATCGCCGGCTCCCCCGATATTATTATAGCTTAATTCCGGCTTAATAACTAAGCGAACTTTTACCGGGATAGCGCTATATACGTATATACTATCTCGTTCCGGGCACTATAAGAGAGGCTTTAAGTCCTATTTTACTTTATTAATAGGTAGTTAGCGTATAGTAGCGAGATTCTTAGCCTCTAGTACCGGAATACTTAATATAGCTTACGCGATATCTTCCTCTATTACTAAGCTATTTATTTCGTTACGCGTTATTATAAGGGGTTCCGGTAAAGCGGGTAAGCGAAAGTAATCTACTATTACTTATTATAAAAGGTTAGCGAGCTATTTATTTAATACCTTTAGCTAATCCTACTATTCTAGTAAGCCGTTTAAGCTAATATCTAGCCGGCTTATAGGTAAAATATATTCTTATAGTCGGATAAGGTAGCCGGACTAGCTAGTACTGATTTTATCGCTTAGGTTTAAATAATTAACTAAGCCCGGCAGGTACTCGAGCGGGATAGCGAGTAGCTACTCGATACCCGGTTAACTATCTAATTATAATAGCAGATTATAATCGTTATTATAAACCGGTTCTTAAATAAGAGCTTCGGCTACTTAATAGCGGAGGATAGTAATAGCGGCAGCGATAAGGATAACGATAATAACGTTAACGATAATAGGGCCGGGGATAATATCTAGGACTTATAGGCCGGGTATAATATATATACGGCCGGGCTTACTTATATAAAGGGGCTATAATAATCGCCCTTTAATACCGCCCTATAATAAAAGTAGTTCCGGTCTATTAGCTAGTAGTAATACTAGTTCTTCGGGCTCGGTAAGGAGGATACGGCTAGCTTAGTCCCGGGTAAGAAGTAGCGGGTCGAGATATTCGATAAGCTATAAGAAGAAGTATACTTCTAGCGCTTCGCCCGGCTTTAATAGCTCGACCTCGCTAGCTAACTTTATATACTCTTAGGGCTTAATATAGTATTCCGGGGCGGGTAGGAAGCTATTATCCGCGTTATTATCCGTAGCGAGATACCCGTCTTTTAAATTACTATTATAGGTAAGGGTAAGAGCTTTTTATTCCTATTACCGGCGTTCGCTTCTCTCGAGAGTATAACTATTATTATCGTCCCGCTCCTCTCCTTATAGGAGGATATTTAATAGTAGTATTAAGCGGGTAGTATTATTAGCTATACTTAATAGGGGCGGTAGCCGAATATCGCTACCTCCCTTATCTTCGTTATACCCGAGTTAACTATTACCGAAGGGTTCTAAACCTTTATTAACTAGCTCTAAGCCCGCTAGGCTTTTAATTATATTATAGTAAACGAGTACTATATTTTACTACCTAGCCCCCCTAACTATTAGTTTTAGCCCTAGCTCTAAGCGGTAAGGCTAATATTATAGGGCTAAAGCGTTTAGCTAATCTTCCTAACTATTACCCTGCCCTTTATAGATAAAGCGGCCTTTTTCTATATTATTATACTTACTAGGGTGTAAGGGGCTGGCCTACAGTTAGTAATCTAGTAGGTGCCTGTAAGGAAGTATTATTCGAACTATAAGAGAAGGAGAGAGAATACTTAAGAAAGCTAAGTATATAAGATGACTAGATATACTACGGGCATTCTGTTTATCGCTAGCTAACCCTAACCTACGTTGTTAACCTTAAAGGCTTAGCTAAAGGCTAGCCTATAATATATCCTTCCGCTCTACCTAAACGGAAGGGACGGTAGTACGATTTCGTATAATCTCGTAGCCTCGTCGCTGCTATAAGGGGCTAACAGGGACGATACTTAGTCTCTAGTACCTAGATTATCGTAGACCGGTCTTATCTAAAACCTCTAGTCCTTCGTTATACCGTAAAACCCGTACTAGCGAGGAATAAACCTCGTCTTAAATCCCGAGCGGATATATACCTCCCTCTCTTCTTAGGGATCGCCTAAGGGATAACGTTTCGACTAGCTATATAATACCGAGGGTCAGGAGTATCTACTTAACCGGCTACCCTAGGCTAGGAGGATTAACTTAACCGTTTACTTAACCGACCTATCTAGCTAATTAGATAAGAGCAGACCTCAACTAGAGGTGCTTAATACCGGTCCGGTACCGGCGCGCTACCGGTCCGTCGTCGGTCCGTCCCTACTTATATATATAACCCTCCCTATATAAACTTAATTAAATCCCTTACTTAAAATTAAACTCCCTATTAGAATTTTTATTATCGTGCCCTACTATAGTTATAGAGGATACGTTTAGCCCGCCGGACCTTCTCCTCTATAGGTAATCGCGCTATAAGTAATTCGTACTACTATAGGAAAAGCACTTACGCTATATAGTCTTCGCAGTATCGATCTATATCGGATCTAGGGAGGGTATAAGGGAGGTTATTATAACGGTATATTCGAGGTTCGAGAATACTCTGTTAAAGAGGCGCAGTTAAGAAGTAAAACCGGAATAGATAGGTAACTATATCTCCTTCTCGAGACGTTCTCGGGCCTTATATACTAAACCGGAAGTAAGAAGGATAATTTTATAATTATCGGGCTAACCCTCGGCCCTAGCCTCGAATAAAGTCTACTCCTACCGGTTAAGGTATATACCTATCCTCTCCGCGCCCTAGCGTATAGTAATTAAGCGGAGTACGGCTTTATATTATTAGTAAGGTTTACTTAGGTTATCGGAAATAAACTCGAGGAAGGCTATTAGTTAATTATCGAAGTTTTAAATTCTCGAGATATACGGGAGAAACGATAATTAGAAGGGACCGGAGAGGTAACTATACGTATAGAAGAACTAAGCTTAGTTCGTTCTTATAACGTACCTATTTATAGCGAATTTAGCCCTTATAGAAACGAGCTAGGCTTAAAGGTCCTTATAGCGTACGAGCGGCTCGGGGGTAGGAAGGACCTAACGAGTAGACTCTATTTTAAATAAAGAGGCTTCGATTTCGAAGGGGCTTAGTTCGAAAAAGGAGTTCGAATAAATGTAAGGGGCTAGCTTACGGTTAGTGATCTAGTAGGTGCCTATAAGGAAGTATTATTCGAACTATAAGAGAAGGAGAGAGAATACCTAAGAAAGCTAAGTATATAAGATGACTAGATATACTACGGGCATTCTGTTTATCGCTAGCTAACCCTAACCTACGTTATTAACTTTAAAGGCTCAGCTAAAGGCTAGCCTATAATATAGGGGCCGGGTACGGAAGTTCCGGTTACGTATAACCTAGTAGAATATCGCTTATAGCGTAGAGCCGGTATAGTAAGCGCCGAGATAGCGCGCTAAGGATACTAAGGATATATAAGTAGTCCGGATCGTATAGTATTAATAGGATTATAGCGCGCCGGGGCGGGTTATTATTTATACCGGGTTAACCGGGTAAGTAAACCGGCTATTTACTGCGCTAGGCTATAATAGCTTCTATAATAAGGTCGATAGCGAGTAGGGTAAGGCGGCTTAGCTATAGCGGTAAGCCGAGGAGGGTACTTTAATTATTATTATAAACGCGCTAAGGCTCGGTATCGATATACTTAATATATAGCTTATCGTTTATACTAGGGTACCGAAGTAATTACCGGATTATATTTAAGAGAGCGGGCGGGCCGGGCGGGATAGGTAGGTAAGCTAGGTAATAATAATCTATTACCCGGTTAGAACGTTAGAAAAGGGGGGCGATCCGGTTATTATAGCGTTTCTAACTAGCCTATATTACTAGCGGGTAATATTAGATTAAGTTATAGATAGCTATATACGGACGGGCGGATATACTATTAGGCTTAAAGAGATTTATAACTTCTATAACGGCCGGGCTAATATAGCCGAGTATAAAGTAGTTATCGTTATTATAACTAAGAATAAGCGTAAGCAGGCTATTATTATTATTACGCGCGCCCGTTTTACTTATATATAATAATAGGGCTATTATACTTAATCGGAGGTATAGCGTAAGGTATAAGCAGCTAGCGCGCTAGCGGAGTTATTCTACGCTTAGCTTAAGGATTAGCGTAGCTACTATATAGTCTACCGGTTTTAAGGGGTAATTAAAGTATTATATAAGTATAAGGATTACCTTTAGCGGCCTAGTCCGGTATAAACCGAAGCGGGGGCGAATTAGAAGGAGCTAGAGATAATAATATTCGGGTAGAAGAGGCTTACCCCTTACTCCGGCTACTTTTACTATAAACTCTTATAAGTAATCTACTCCTATTAAGCTTATAATATAAGGGATAATAGCCGGTTTTATACGTATATTAAGCGAGCGTATTAATACTTAGGCTTACTCTATTAGGTTTATATAGCTACGAATATATACTACGAGTACGCGCTCTTTATACTCCTATAGTATCGGATAAAGGAAGACGGGGTAGCGTATATTAGGCTAAACGGGCTCTAGTAGTAATTAAATTCGCGTATACTTTAAGCTAGGCTCGAGACGAACTAGATATATAGGGTATTCCTTAAGGTTTACGCCCTTACGATTAAAGGGTTATCCGGGGGCGAGGAAAGTAGGCTCCTAAGCCGGGATCCGGCTAGGGTAGTAGCGGAGGAGGAGGAGGAAGAAGAGGAGGGGGGGGCGGATAGCTTTTAGGGCGATTAGTTATTATAGTAGCTAGGGTATTATTCTTTACTATCTCCGTCCGGATCTTTAATATATTATCCTTCTCTATCCTATAAACTATATAGCGGCTTTATTTATAATCCTAGTAATACGGGTAATTATAATCGTAGGGTTATTAATATCCTCCCTTTACTTTCTTAATTAATCCTAAGCTATACTATTATAGCTATAATCGCGCTTAGGGTTAGTCCGGCCGGAGGGCTATATAACCGCTATAGTAAGTCCTAGATTTAATCCGGCCGGACTACTATATAATAGCTATAGTAGCTCTCCTAATTAGTCCGGCTAGGGTGCTATATAATAGCTATAGTATCTCTTATATTTAGTCCGGCCGGAGGGCTATATAATAGCTATAGTAGCTCTTATACCCGGACGTTAGGGTTTCTTTCTATATTAGTCCTTATAAGGGTTTAGCGAGTTTTAGTCGATCCTATATCCTTTCTATTAGAGTAATAAGGTTAAAGCTTTATTATATTCTTAAATCTTAAATCTAATAAGTTTATAAATAATAATAAGGTAGTAATTATCCTACTAACCTCTTATAATAAATATTACCGTCCTTTAATAAGCTTTAAAAAAGAATTAATATATTAGTTAATATAAGGTTAGGTTACCGAAGTTTTAATAACTTTTACTGAAACGTTCTTAGCGGCCTACTATCTATTATTATATAAGATATAGAATATAGAAGATCTATTATTATATTTTATCTTTATAGTATAGTTAAAACGCTAGAGTTTCCTTCTATACTAGTCCTTATAAAGGTCTAGCGAGTCCTAATCGATCTTAATATCCTATATAACTTTATAGTATATTATAACCGACCCGTCCTATCGAGTAAAAGGGTCCTCGGCCTTAAATATATATATATTAATAGTTAGGGCTAGGAGGTCGGGTTCGTTTTCGAGGTATCTATAACGCTTATACTAGAGGAGATAACTCTTCTTAATATCCTAGCCCTAGTAGATTAAAACTTATTAATACCTCGAGATATAGCTAATTAATAATAAGAAGATAAGTAGTTTTATACTAGCTAAACGATCTACTTTATCTACCTAACTACCTTTTACTCGCTAGTAATATCGTCTAGAATATAATTAGCCTTATTATACTTCTCTTCGTCTTACTTCTCTTAATAAACGATACTATAGCTTACTCTCGCTATTCTCGATCTAACTCTAGAGATAAATAAACTCTTAATCTTATATTTTATTAAGCTATAAAAATAATAGCTTTGCGAGAGATAATAGATTAACTACTTAAGATTTATAAAATAGAAATCTAAGAGAAGACTATAAGTACTTATAATTCGAATCCCTATTATTACTATACCTCTATATTAAGGTAACGCTCTTTAAGGTATACGTATATATACTTAGAGTATCCGAAGCTATTAATAAGAATATTATATTAAATAATATTAGTAGGTAAGAAAACCTTATTAATATAGTATCTTAGAAATAGAGGGTCTTACTTTTAGAAGTTTATCCTCCTTCTTATCGATTATATTAATTTAGCGTACTATTAGAGCTTAAATCTTCTTTATAATAAGCTTAAAGATATCCTTAATATCTTTAGAGGTAATAATAAATATCGGAAAGCGATAAGCTTTACGAAGATAATATAAGTCGATAAGGCTATACGGATAACGGATAGTTTATTCTCGGTTTATACTAGTAAACGCTTTACGGATTCTATTTTCTTAAGATAATACTATTATTTCCGGAATATCGCTTTCTTCGATACGATTTAATATATCTTCCGATATCTACTTTAACTTCTACTTAGAAAGCTCTTTAAAGGAATCGTCGACGAAGATAGCCCTATATAATATATTTAAATTTCCGTATTAGTATACCTACAGCTAATCTGCTTAAAGTTAGGCTATATTTAAACTAACCTTTACCCCTTATTATTTCCTTTACCTCTATAGAATTAGTTCTAGTAACTTTATAGCTAATAAGGTTAATTATACTACTATTATAATCTATAACGATAAAACTATCGTCGATCTAATAATATAGAAGTAAACTTATCCTAATATCGAAAAACCTAATAAACTTACGTTAATATTATAATAACTATTAACGCCCGATAATACTATAAGAGTAATAGCTTTAAGCTCTATAATAAAGTTAAAAGTAATCTTTCTAACTCCTAAACGTTACTCTAGAATTCTAGTATTACTAATAGCTTATTATATCCGCTCTCGAGTATCGTTTTACTAAATAGCTAATAAAGTAACTATAATATAAAAGTAAGATATATCTACCGTCTCTCCTCCCTCTATAACCTTCGTCCTATCTAAGTAATAAGATTAAAGGAGCTTTAGGAATAATATAATAATATTAATAGCTGATATATTTAGGGCTTTAAGCTTATCCCGAGCTTCCTATAACTATATAAACCCTTATATATTAATAGGAAGGTCGCCTTTATTAACTAGAAGTAACTTAAACTAACGTTATAAAGTATCTAGTTTATCTTTAATCTCTATTCCCTATTTAATTTCTTCGTAATTAAAAATAATAGCAGATAAGGTTTTCGGGTTATCGCTATTACCGTTAACTTAATCCGTTATAATCTAGAGTTTTCCGGTATCCTTTAAGTAGGTATATATAAAACTAGTAAAGCTATATAATATAAGAAATTAAGAGAAATTAGTATAAGGTAGGGATTACTTATATTATACTAAAGTCGATATTAATTATAATTATAATAGGCTTTACTCGTATTACCGGCTTTACTTTATAAGCTATCCTAGCCCTCTCCTCTATAATAGCGGGTCTCTTAGTATTAGGAGTAGATCCGATAGAGCTAGTTAACTACTTATAACTCGATTTTAGCTAATATACCGATAGTTTATAATAGTTATCGAACTCCTCGACCTCTTTATAAGCTTCTCGGGTTCGACCCGTTATAATATAATATATACTAGAGTAAGTCGGATTTAATAGTAGTTTTTATTATAAGTTAGCTAAAAGACTACTCTTATATTACCTCCGGGGATAAAGTAAAGTAAGTTTCGAAAAGAAGTAAATATAGTAAGGATTAGTAACTATATAAGTTAAGATATTTATAAATAATAGTTCTATTCCTATTATTAGCTCTCCCTCCTTTATATAATATCTTAGGATAGACCCTCTCGGCTTAGTTAATATTAAAGGGTGCGAACTTAACTCTAGATTAATAGTAAACCTTATTTAGTTCGTACCCTTTAATACTAATTACGAAATTAGGTATTTAATCTATTACTATTTAAAGTTTCCCTAAGGTATTATTATACTACTAGAGGTATATAAGTATTATTTTCTGCCTGGGCTATACGGTTATTTTCTTAAGTATTCTATATCTATAATTATATTCTACGCTTTCGAGTAGCTTAATTATAACCTTACTATAGCCTTATAGCGGAGTAGTAAAAACTCTACTATAGTATTAATAAGACCCGGTATATAAACTTCCGGCTCTTTATCGGGGCTAGGGCGGCTTATAAGTAATACCTAAGTATTACCCTTAATACTGCTTTATTATAACCTAATATCGATTATACTATAAGGCCGGTAGGAAGCTTTATTGTATAAGTAGAAGCTTATTAGCTTAGCGCTCTATATTATTTATAAGGGTATCTTATTTTTAGATTTATAGATAACTAGCTTTTACCCCGAAGTATAGCTACTAAGACCCTATATACCGACCCTATAGATTATAAACCGAAAACTAATATATACCCTAAGTATATAAATTATAGTAGCTATAGCCCTCTTATAGCGCTTATATATCGGGATCGGCGTAGCTTATCTTATAGCTTATACTATCCGCTATATTATCTTCTATACTATCCTCCGTATTATCCTCCGTATTATCCTCTATACCGTTTTCCGAATTATTATCCGTATCGTCCTCTGTATTATCCTCGCTACTTATACCCTCCCTTAAGGTCGCTAGGAGGCTATTAAGGTATAGTAGCGCGTTAAGGCCGAGCTCGGTATAGTTCGTAGTAGCTTTAATACGGGCTAGCTACTTATATAAGGCGTTAATAGGGTCGATTATAAGTATAATAACTAGCTTAGTAGTATCCGATATAGCCTAGACTTTATAGCGGGCTATAGTTTAATTAGTATAGGCCTACTAGCGGGTTAATATCGAGGCCGAGGCGTAAAGGAAGCTACTTACCTATTATTTAGCTTTTCCCTTAATCGTCTAATACTTCTAAGTATAGATTAGGATTAACTCGAACTTCTCGATAGCCTTCTTTATATATTTAGATAATATCTATAAATAGTTAGTAAAGTCGCTAAAGGCCCGTTATATAATCGAAATAGCCTTATCTTAAGATAATTATAGCTATATGCATTTATATTATACTAAAAGTACGATTATACGTTTCTGCTTATATAATACGTATTAGTAGTTATTCCGAATTAATACTACTATAGGGCTATAATAATATACTATAATCCTAGATATAGGGGGGCGCTATAGGATCCTCGATTATCTTCTTTATATAGGGGGCGTATAAGGCTATAGTAGTTATAATATAGTAGGGCTGCTTAATCGCTATAAAATACTTAATCTGCTTACTAGTTAACTTAATATACTCGGTAAGGGTCTTATAGATAGAGGTAAGTTTAAGCTCGAGTAGTATAGTATAATTAGTATTACCGCTATTTATTAATAAGCCCGGGGAGGAGGCGATATCGTCCTTATCGGGGTCGGTATACTTATACTTCGGGGTATAGTTTTTAGCTATCTTTATAAGTTCGTAATAAGGTTAAAGCGGGTATATAGTTAAGTTAAGGTAAAGTATTAACGTATACTTAAGATATTAGGGGGAATCTAAGTTGCCTCGGTCTTAATATAGTATTATAGCCTCGGCCTCGATATAACTTACCTAGTTATAGTAAAAGGTAAAGAAGAAAGGAAGAAAGGAAATAAGAAATAAAGGGAAGGAGAGTAGATATTTATATCTATAGTAATAAGGGCTTAAAGGTTAGCTAGCCGCTTACTTAAACGGGAAATAAGTAGAACGGGTATATTTAACTAGCTTATATAAGTGCCTTTTATTTAAGGCTAAGGATAATAGGATTTACTCTAAGTACGCCCCTTCTCTAGAACTAACTAGATCGATTCTAACTAGAAGGCTTTTATTTAAGGGCTAAGAATAATAGGATCTACCTTAGGTATATACCTTCCCTAGAACTAACTAGATTAACTATAGCTAGGTATATACCTTCCTTAAGACTAACTAGATCGATCCTAGCTAGAAGGCTTCTATTTAGAGCGAGGAATAATAAGATTTACCCTAGGTATATACCTTCCTTAGGACTAACTAGATTAACTGCAGCTAGGTACGTACCTTCCTTAGAACTAATTAGATTAACTGCAGCTAGGTATATACCTTCTTTAGGACTAACTAGATCGATCCTAGCTAGAAGGCTTCTATTTAGGGCGAGGAATAATAGGATTCACCCTAGGTATATACCTTCCTTAGGACTAACTAGATTAACTGCAGCCAGGTATATACCTTCCTTAAGACTAACTAGATTAATCTTAGCTAGAAGGCTTCTATTTAAGGCGAGGAATAATAGGATTTACTCTAAGTATATACCTTCCTTAAGACTAACTAGATCGATCCTAGCTAGAAGGCTTCTATTTAGGGCGAGGAATAATAGGATTCACCCTAGGTATATACCTTCCTTAGGACTAACTAGATCGATCCTAGCTAGAAAGCTTCTATTTAAGGCGAGGAATAATAGGATTTACTCTAGGTATATACCTTCCTTAGGACTAACTAGATTAACTGCAGCTAGGTATATACCTTCTTTAAGACTAACTAGATCGATCCTAGCTAGAAGGCTTCTATTTAGGGCGAGGAATAATAGGATTCACCCTAGGTATATACCTTCCTTAGGACTAACTAGATTAACTGCAGCTAAGTATATACCTTCCTTAAGACTAACTAGATTAATCTTAGCTAGAAGGCTTCTATTTAAGGCGAGGAATAATAGGATTTACTCTAAGTATATACCTTCCTTAAGACTAACTAGATCGATCCTAGCTAGAAGGCTTCTATTTAGGGCGAGGAATAATAGGATTCACCCTAGGTATATACCTTCCTTAGGACTAACTAGATCGATCCTAGCTAGAAAGCTTCTATTTAAGGCGAGGAATAATAGGATTTACTCTAGGTATATACCTTCCTTAGGACTAACTAGATTAACTGCAGCTAGGTATATACCTTCTTTAAGACTAACTAGATCGATCCTAGCTAGGAGGCTTCTATTTAAGGTAAGGAATAATAGGATTTACTCTAGGTATATACCTTCCCTACCTCTAGATATATATATTTATCTTTTCCCTCCTACTTTACTCCTCTTCTCTTTTCTTCCTTTACTTATATAATTAACTTTATAAGTTATTCGGTAACTTAAGTTCTTTATATCTACCTTATAGCAGCTAATATCTACCTAGCCTCGACCTTATAAAATACTCTCTATAATATCTACTTATAAGAATTTAAACGCTCCTTATAAGGATTTAAAGGAGGCTTTATAGCTAGCTCGCTGCCCTTATCTAAATATTATAAACTCGTTTATCTATAAGGCCCTTTAATAGGTTCTCGATAACGTTAAAGTAAGCTTATATTAGGTTCTTATTAGGGGTAATCTGCTTATAATACCGAATAATATTACTAATTACTACTACTCTTATACTAAAGCCTTTTTAGTCCGGATAGATATGCTTCCTTATCTCTAATATTAAGGTATATATAACCGCTCCTTATCCTCGCTATAGAGTTTATACTAAGTCGCTATAAGTATTTAATAATACTACCTCTAATATAAATATTATAATAAGCTTTATAAATATTACTTAGTAAGTCCTTACTATAGCTATTACTCGGCCTTATTAACCCCTTATAGCTATAGAGTAAATACTCCCTAGTATATATTAAGAAGTTCTATAAGCTAATCGGGGTTATTTACCGAGCTAATAGTATCGTCCCTAGTACGGATAAGGACGAGGTATATTATTATATACTTCTCTTCGAGAGCGCTACTAACTTAATATATAATATCTTAAATACTTAAATAAGTATACCCGGGTTCGCTATAAGATAGGTTATAGTATCTATAGTCCTATATATAGATACCGGTATATTTAATATAAGTATAATACGAATACTTAGTAAAGTAGATATAAAAGAGTTAAACGTTAGGGATTAAAGCGGGTTTGCTATATAATTTCTATAGGGTCTCTATATAGTAGTTTAGGGGGCGATATTATATAACAGATAAGTAAATTATAATATAGTTTACTTCCTATAAGGCCGCCTTATAGTATTAAAGAGCTTATTTTAATTTAGCTATACCGAGGTCGCCTTATAATATCCGAGAGTTATCCTCTACTCTATTATACCGAAGTCGCTTTATAATAACTAAGAGTTATCTTATACCTAGCTATACCGAAGTTACTTTATAATAGCCGAGAGTTATCCTAACCCCTATTCCGCGACGAAGTATAGTAGACTTTATTAAAACCGGTGTGCAGCGTATACGGGCTACCCGGGCGATAGGGGGTAGACTTCGTTAAGTAGACTTTATTAAAACTAAGATTAGCAGTATATAGCTAAGTTCTTATCCGGATAAGCTATACTATACCGAATCGGAATCGCTTCGATAAGGGCTATTAAACGGTCTTATTAATATCCCCGGTAACGCCTATAGGGGCTAGGGAAGCCTACTATTAGGGCTCTCTATATATTAAGACCGGACCGAACCTATAACGACGATTAACGATATAGCGGCTACGTATATATAGCACCCCTAACCCTAGCTTAATCTAGCTGCCCGTTCTAGCCCTCCCCCCCCCTGCTAATACTTAAACCGCCCTTAGACGGCCGGGATATATAGTAATAAACGGGCCCCTTAATCCCTATAGTTTTAAGTTTTATTTAAGGAAGGGAGGGAAGGGTAAGGAGGGTAGGGTAGGATAGGATAGGATAAGATATAACGAGATAGGACGGGACCTACCTATAATATACGATACGATATTAGATACTTCCCCTTCCTCCCGATTTAGAAGGGGCAACGCTTACCTATATATAATATCGGGGCCGTATTATATTATACTATACTATAGGATTAAATATTTAATAAGTATAAAGCCGTTTACTTATCTAGCTAATTATTATATTCTAATATATACGGAATATTATATCGGGTATATTACTTAAGAGGTATTAATATACTTACGCGCTTTATACTATATAATAAGCGCCGATAAGCGGAGGTAAGTAGTAGCGCGGGTAGTATAGGTTATAGGTATAATCTAATAATAAGAAAACCTAATAGTATTCCCGTTCTCTATATCGCCCGTTACCCTTATCCTATACTTAGAGGCGCTTAAGACCGATAAGCTATAATACCGGTCTTATAGGTATATCGTATAATAGCTTTAATAGATTTAATAATACTACTGCGCTATATATAGGTAGGTAAACGAGTAGCGGAAGGGCGGTAACGTTACGGTTAAGGTAAGGAAGGTATATAACCTATTATAAGCCGGCGGGGTATATTACTAGCGCTTCTTCCGGTTACGCCGGGTAAGTAGATAGTTCGCTATTATAGCGGGCCCGGTAGTAGCTACTATAGCGGGGGAGGATAAGGGGGAGGAGAGTAAGGAGAGCGAAGAGGGTAAGGAGGGTAAGGGCGAGGGTAATAATCTTAGGGCCTGCCCCCGGTAGCTACTCCGCCTATATAAGGAGTAGCAGTAATAGTAGTAGTAATAATAGGCGGCGCCGGGGTACGGCCGGGCCTAGGGAAGTATTAGGGTCGCTATTATTAATAGCGAGCTTAATAGTTAAGTAAACTAGACCGGCTAAGCGCGGCACCTCTAAAGGCTAGAGCTAGATAAGCTCTACTAGCTAATCGACTTAATCGGTAAGGGTAAGGCTATACTCGCGATATTATAGGTAAGTATAAACTATATCCTCGACCGGGCGTAAGCATCCTATAGCGCTTAACGGGCTAAGTACGCTGCCCTATTTAAAGTTAACTATAAAGAGGGCTATATAAAGCCGGCGAAGCCGTTTAATAGCCGGATAGAGGCCCCTTTATAAGTAAAATATAAGGCTATATTCTATAAGCTCCTCTACTATTAAATACGGTCGTAATAGCTACCCGCTATATAATACCCGCTATATAACTTTATAGATAAGCAGGATAAGCTCTATTATAACTTTATTAATAAAGTATAGCGGGCAGCTATAGAGGGCGCTACTAATAAGGATAAGCTAAACCGGCGGGCGCTAATAGCGCTATTAAGCTTCTTCCGGTATCTATTAAAATAGGACGAGTATAAGAACCCTATCTTAAGCGGGCTAGTTATCTTCAGTATCCGGGCTAATAGCAGATAAGCTAATACCGTTTATTATACCCCGGTCTACTCCGCTATAATTAAGATTATACGGATACTAATAGTTTATAAGGCGTATATTAAGCGCGAGGCGGAGATAATAAGGTTAGTATATAGCTTAGTAAACGGGGACGGGGATAGGGACGGGGATAGGGATAGGGATAAGGCTAAGGCCGAAGACGAAGCGCGCGATTAAGCGGAGATTATATTCGCGCGGGTATAGAAAAGCGTTTAGCGGTTTATAGTACGGATATCCGACCGGGCCGAAGCTAAGCTAATCGTAATAAACTAGCTCTTCGATATACGTACATATAGTATAAAGATCTAGTTCGATATAGCTATACCCGGTAGCGTCGATTAAGCCGGGGATTATATTACTTATTAGCGCGCTTAATTCTCGATAGGCTAGCTATCCGATATATTATATACCTTAATTAACGAAGCGCGGGTAATACTAGGGCGGCTAATATATATAACTGCGCGGGCGGAGCTATTAGTAATCGAGTAATCCCGGGCCGAGGATAATTATAACGAAGAATAGGTTAGGTACTTATTCTTTATAGATAATAGGAATATATAGCTTATATATAGCCGGTATTAGCTCTTATAGTAGATTGCCGGCTCCCTTAATATTACTATAGCTTAATTCTAGCCCGGTAACCGGGCGAACCCTTACTAGGATAGCGCTATATACGTATACGCTATCTCGTTCCGGGTATTATAAAAGAGGCTTTAAATCCTACTCTATTTTACTAGCGGGTAACCGGTATATAATAACGAGATCCTCGGCTTCCGGTACCGGAATACTTAATACGGTTTACGTAATATCTTCTTTTATTATTAAGCTATTTATTTCGTTATACGTTATTATAAGGGGTTCCGGTAGAGCGGGTAAGCGAAGGTAGTTTACTATTATTTACTATAGGAGGTTAGCGAGCTACTCGTTTAATACCTTTAGCTAATCCTATTATTCTAATAAGCTATTTAAGCCGGTATTTAGCCGGCTTATAGGCAGAGCGTATTCGTATAATTAGACGAGGTAGCCGGACTAGCTAATACTAATTTCGTTATTTAGGTTTAAACGACCGATTAGGCCTGGCGGGTACTCGGGCGGGATAGCGAGTAGCTATTCGGTACTCGGCTAATTATCTAGTTATAGTAGTAGATTATAATCGTTATTACGAACCGGTTCTTAAACGAGAGCTTCGGCCGCCCGGTAGTAGAGGATAGTAGCAGCGGCAGCGATAAGGACGAGGACGATAATAACGACGAGGATAACGACGGGGCCGGGGATAGTATCTAGGACCTATAGGCCGGGTATAGTATATATATAGCTAGGCTCGCTTATATAAAGGGGCTATAGTAGTCGCCCTTTAGTACTGCCCTATAATAAAAGCGGTTTTAATCCGTTAGCTAGTAATAATACCGGTTCCTCGGGCTTAGCGAGGAGGATACGGCCGGCTTAATCCCGGGTAGGAAGCGGCGGGTCGAGATATTCGATAAGCTATAGGAAAAGGCGCGCCTCTAATACTTCGCCCGGTTTTAATAGCTCGATCTCGCCGGTTAGCTCTATATACTCCTAAGGCTTAATATAGCGTTCCGGGGTAAATAGGAAGCCGTTATCCGTATTATTATCTATAGTAAAACGCTTATCCTTTAGGTTACTACTATAGGCGAGGGTAAGAGCTTCTTATTCTTACTATTAGCGTTCGCCTCCCTTAAGAGCGTAATTATCGTTATTATCTTACTCCTCTCTCTATAGGAGGATATCTAGTAGTAGTATTAAGCGGGTAGTATTATTAGTTATACTTAATAGGGGCAGTAGCTAAATATTACTACTTCCTTTATCTTCGTTATACCCGAATTAGCTATTACTAAGGGGTTTTAAACCTTCGTTAACTAGCTTTAAGCCCGTTAAGCCCTTAACCGTATTATAGTAAATAAGTACTATATTTTATTACCCGGCCCCCTTAATTACCGGTTTCGGCCTTAGTTTTAAGTAGTAGGGCCGATATTATAGGGGTAGGGCGTTTAGTTAATCTTCCTAACTACTACCCTACCCCTTATAGACGAGGCGGTCTTTTTCCGTACTATTATACTTACCGGGGGCCGGGTATAGAAATTCTAGTTATATATAACTTAGCGGAATATTACTTATAGTATAAAGCCGGTATAGTAAGCGCTAAGGTAATATACTAAGGACGCCGAGGATATATAGGTAATCCGGATCGTATAATACTAGTAGAACTATAGCGCGCCGGAGCGGGCTATCGTTTATACCGGGTTAACCGGGTAAGTAAATTAGCTATCTACTGCGCTAAGCTATAACGGCTTCTATAGTAAAGTTAATAGCGAGTAAGGTAAAGTAGCCCGGCTATAATAGTAAACCGAGGAGGGTACTTTAATTATTATTATAAATACGCTAGGGCTTAGTATTAATATATTTAATATATAGCTTATCGTTTATATTAGGGTACTGAAGCGGCTACTAGATTATATTTAGGAGAATAAGCGGGCTAAGCAGGATAAGTAAGCGAGCCGGGTAATAATAATCTATTATTTAATTAGAGCGCCGGAAGGGGGGGGCGATCCGGCTATTATAGCGTTTTTAATTAGCCTATATTATTAGCGGGTAATATTAAACTAGGTTATAAACGGCTATATATAGACGGGCGGATATACTATTAGGCTCGAGGAGGCTTATAACCTTTATAGCAGCCGGGCCGATATAGCTAAATATAAAGCAGCTATTATTATTATAATTAAGGATAAGCGTAAGCAGGCCGTTATTATTACTATATATACCCGCTTTACTTATATATAATAGTAGGGCTACTATACTTAATTAGAAGTATAGCGTAAAGTATAGGCGGCCGGCGTATTAGCGGAATCGTTCTATATCTAGCTCGAGGATTAACGCGGTTATTATATAGTTTACTAGTTTTAAGGGGTAGCCGAGGTATTATATAAGTATAGGGATTACCCCTAGTAGTTTAATCCGGTATAAACCGAAGTAGGGGTAAATTAGAAGGAGCTAGAGATAATAATATTCGGGTAAAAGAGGTATACCCCTTACTCCGGCTACTTCTATTATAGACTCTTATAAGCGGTTTACTCCTATTAAGCCTATAATATAAAGGATAGCGGCCGGTTTTATATGTATACCGGGCGGGCGTATTAATACTCGGGTTTATTCTACCGGGTTTATATAACTACGAATATATATTACGAGTATATATTCTTTACGCTCTTATAGTATCGGATAGAGGAGGACGGGGTAGCGTATATTAAGCTAAACAGGCTTTAGTAATAGTTAGATTCGTATATACTTTAGGCCGGGCTCGAGATAAACTAAATATATAGGGTATTCCCCGAGGTTTATACCTTTACGATTAAGGAGTTATCCGGGGGTAAGAAGGGCGGGCTCTTAAGCCGGGATCCGGCCGGGGTAATAATAGAGGAGGAGGAGGAGGAGGAAAGGGGGGCGGATAGCTCTTAAAGCGATTAGCTATTATAGCGGTTAAAATATTATTCTTTATTATCTCTATCCAGATCCTTAATATATTATCTTTCTTTATCCTATAAACTATATAGTAGCTTTATCTATAATCCTAATAATATAGGCAGCTATAATTATAGAGTTACTAATATCCTCCTTCTACTTTCTCGATTAATCCTAAGCTATATTATTATAGCTATAATCGCGCTTAGGGTTAGTCCGGCCGGAGGGCTATATAACTACTATAATAGGTTTTAAACTTAATCCGGCCGGACCGCTATATAATAGCTATAGTAGCTCTCTTAGTTAATCCGGCTAAAGCGTTATATAATAACTATAGTATCTCCTATACTTAATCTAGCTAGAGGGCTATATAATAGCTATAATAGCTCTTATACCCGGACGCCGGGGTTTCTTTCTATACTAATCCTTATAAAGGTTTAGCGAGTTTTAGTTAATCTTATATCTTTTCTATTAAGGTAGTAAAATTAAAGCTTTATTATATTCTTAAATCTTAAATCTAATAAGTCTATAAATAATAATAAAGTAGTAATTATCCTATTAACCTCCTATAATAAGTATTACTATTCTTTAATAAGCTTTAAAAAAGAATTAATATATTAGTTAATATAAGGTTAAATTATTAAAGTTTCGATAACTTCTACCGAGATATTCTTAGCGGCCTACTATCTACTATTATATAAGATATAGAATATAAAAGATCTATTATTATATTTTATCTCTATAATATAGTTAAAACGCTAGAGTTTCTTTTTATACTAATCCTTATAAGGGTTTAGCGAGTCCTAATTAATCTTAATATCCTATATAACTTTATAGTATATTATAACCGACCTGTCTTATCGAGTAAGAGGGTCCTTAGCTTTAGATATATATATATCAGTAGTTAGGGCTAGGAGGTTAGGTTTATTTTCGAGGTATCTATAACGCTTATACCGAGGGAAATAATTCTTCTTAATATTTTAACCCTAATAGATTAAAACTTATTAATATCTCGAGATATAACTAATCGGTAATAAGAAGATAAGCAGTTTTATATTAGCTAAACGATCTACTTTATTTATTTAACTGCTTTTTACTCGCTAATAATATCGTTTAAAATATAATTAGCCTTATTATATTTCTCTTTATCCTATTTCTCCTAATAGATAACGCTATAGCTTATTCTTACTACTCTCGATCTAACTCTAGAGATAAATAAACTCTTAATCTTATACTTTATTAAGCTATAAAAATAATAGCTCCGCGAGAGATAATAAACTAACTATTTAAGATTCGTAAAATAGAAATTTAAGAGAAGATTATAAGTACCTATAATTCGAATCCTTATTATTACCGCACCTTTACGCTAAGGTAACGCTCTTTAAGGTATACGTATATATACTTAGAGTATCCGAAACTATTAATAAGAATATTATACCGAATAATATTAATAAGTAAGAAAACCCTATTAATATAATATCTTAAGGATAGAGGGTTTTACCTTTAGAAGTTTATCTTCTTTTTTATCGATTATATTAATTTAGTATACTACTAGAGCTTAAATCTTCTCTATAATAAGCTTAAAGATATCCTTAATATCTTTAGAAGTAATAATAAATATTAGAAAGTAACGAGCTTTACGAAGATAATATAGGTCGATAAAGCTATACGGATAACGGATAGTTTATTCTCGGTTTATATTAGTAAACGCTTTACGGATTCTATTTTCTTAAGATAATACTATTATTTCTAGAATATCGCTTTCTTCGATACGATCGAGTATATCTTCTAATATCTATTTTAACTTCTACTTAAGAAGCTCTTTAAAGGAATTATCGACGAAGATAGCCCTATATAATATACTTAAATTTCTATATTAGTATACCTATAGCTAATCTACTTAAAGTCGGGCTACGTTTAAATTAACCTTTACCCCTTATTATTTCCTTTACTTTTATAGGATCGGTTCTAGTAATTTTATAGCTAATAAGGTTAATTATATTACCGCTATAATCTATAATAATAAAACTATCGTCGATCTAATAATACGGAAATAGATTTATCTTAATATCGAAAAACTTAATAGACTTATATTAATATTATAGTAACTATTAACGCCCGATAACGCTATAAGAGTAGTAGCTTTAAGCTTTACGATAAAGTTAAGAGTAATCTTTCTAACTCTTAAACGTTACTCTAGAATTCTAGTATTACTAATAGCTTATTATATCTGCTCTCGAGTATTATTTTACTAAATAGCTAATAAAGTAACTATAATATAAAAGTAAGATATATCTACCGTCTCTCCTCCCTTTATAACCTTCGTCCTATCTAAGTAATAAAATTAAAGGAGCTTTAAGAATAATATAATAATATTAATAGCTGATATATTTAGGGCTTTAAGCTTATCCCGAGCCTCCTATAACTATATAGATCCTTATATATTAGTAAGAAAATCGCCCTTATTAACTAGAAGCAACTTAAACTAATATTATAGAGCGTCTAGTTTATCTTTAATCTCTATTCCCTATTTAATTTCCTCGTAGTTAAAAATAATAGCAGATAGGGTTTTCGGGTTATTACTATTACTATTAACCTAGTCTATTATAATCTAGAGTTTTCCGGCGTCCCCTAGGTAGGTATATATAAGACTAGTAAAGCTATATAATATAAGAAATTAGGAGAAATTAGTATAAAGTAGGGATTATTTATATCGTATTAAAGTTAATATTAGTTATAATTATAATAGGCTTTACCCGTATTACCGGCTTTACTTTATAAGCCGTCTTAGCCCTCTCCTCTATAATAACGGGTCTTTTAGTATTAGGAGTAGATCTAATAAAGCTAGCTAACCGTTTATAACTCGACTTTAGCTAATATACCGATAGTTTATAATAGTTATTAAACTCCTCGACCTCCTTATAAGCTCCTCGGGTTCGACCCGTTATAATATAATATATATTAAAGTAAATCGGATTTAATAATAGTTTTTATTATAAGTTAATTAAAAGACCGCTCTTATATTACTTCCGGGGATAAAATAAAGTAAATTTCGAAGAGAAGTAAATATAGTAAGGATTAGTAATTATATAGGTTAAGATATTTATAAGTAATAGTTTTATTCCTATCGCTAGCTCTCCCTCTTTTATATAATATCTTAGAGTAAACCCTCTTAGCTTAGTTAGTATTAAAGGGTGCGAACTTAACTCTAGATTAATAGTAAACCTTACCTAATTTATACCCTTTAATACTAATTATAAAACTAGATATTTAATTTACTACTATTTAAGGTCTCCCTAAAGTATTATTATACTATTAGAGGTATATAAGTATTACTTTCTACCTAGCGGTTATATAGTTATTTTCTTAAGTATTCTATATCTATAATTATATTCTACGCTCCCGAGTAGCCCGGCTATAACCTTATTATAGCTTTATAACGGAGTAACGGAAACTTTATTATAGTATTAATAAGACCCGGTATATAAACCTCCGGCTCCTTATTAGGGCCGGGGTAGCTTATAAGCGATACTTAAATACTACTCTCGATACTACTTTATCGTAACCTAATATTAACTATACTATAAAGCTAGTAGGAAGCTTTATCGTATAAGTAGAGGCCTATTAGCTTAACGCTTTATATTATCTATAAGGGTATCTTATTTTTAAGTTTATAGATAGCTAGCTTTTACCCTAAAGCGTAGCTACTAAGACCCTATATACTAACCCTATAGATTATAAACTAAAAACTAATATATACTCTAAGTATATAGATTATAATAACTATAGCCCTCCTATAATACTTATATATCGGGATTAGTATAGCTTATTTCGTAGCTTATACTATCCGTTATACTATCCTTTATACTATCCTCCGTATTATTTTCTATATCGTCCTCTATACTATCCTCCGAATTATTATCTGTATTATCCTCCGTATCGTCCTTACTACCTATACCCTCCCTCGAGGTTGCTAAGAAGCCGTTAAAGCGTAGTAGCGCGTTAAAGCCGAGCTCGGTATAGTTTATAATAGCCTCGATATAGGCTAGCTGCTTATATAGGGCGTTAGTAAGGTCGACTATAAGTATAGTAACTAGCTTAATAATATCCGATATAGCCTAGACCTTATAGCGGGCTATAGTTTAATTAATATAAGCTTACTAGCGGGTTAATATCGAGGCCGAGGCGTAGGGGAAGCTACTTACTTACTATTTAACCTTTCCCTTAGCCGTTTAATACTTTTAAATATAAGTTAGGATTAACTCGAACTTCTCGATAACTTTCTTTATATACTTAGATAATATCTGCGAATAGTTAGTACGGTTATTAAGGGCCCGCTATATAATTAAAGCAGCTCTACCTTAAGATAATTATAGCTATACGCATTTATACTATATTAAAGGTACGATTATACGTTTCTACTTATATAATACGTATTAATAGCTACCCCGAATTAATACTACTATAAGGCTATAATAATATATTATAGTCCTAGATATAAAGGGGCGCTATAGGATCCTCGATTATCTTCTCTATATAGGGAGCGTACGAGGCTATAGTAGTTATAATATAGTAGGGCTACTTAATTATTACGAAGTACTTAATCTATTTACCGGTTAGCTTAATATACTTAATAAGGGTCCTATAGATAGAAGTAAATTTAAGCTCGGGTAGTATAGTACGATTAGTATTACTACTACCTATTAATAAGCTTAGGGAGGAGGTAATATTATCCTCGTTAGGGTTAATATATTTATACTTTAGGGTACGGTTTCTAGCTATCCTTATAAGTTCGTAGTAAAGCTAAAGTAAGTATATAGCTAAGTCGAAGTAGAGTATTAGTATACGCTTAAGATATTAGGGGGAGTCTAGGTTACTTTAGCCTCGATATAGTATTATAGCTTCGGCCTTAATATAACCTACTTAGTTATAGTAAAGGGTAAGGAAGAAAGGAGGAAAGGAAGTAGGAAATAAAGGGAGGGAGGGTAAGTATTTATATCTATAGTAGTAAAAGCTTAGAGGCTAGCTAGCCGCTTATTTAAATAGGAAATAGGTAGAACGGGTATATTTAACTAGCTTATATAGGTGCTTTCTATTTAAAGCTAAGGATAATAGGATTTACTCTAGGTACGCCCCTTCCCTAGAATTAACTAGATCGATCCTAATTAGAAGGCTTTTATTTAAGGGCTAGGAATAATAGGATCTACCCTAGGTATATACCTTCCCTAGAACTAACTAGATTAATTATAGCTAGGTATATACCTTCTTTAAGACTAATTAGATCGATCCTAGCTAAGAGGCTTCTATTTAGAGCGAGGAATAATAGGATTTACCCTAGGTATATACCTTCCTTAGGATTAACTAGATTAACTATAGCTAAATATATACTTTCCTTAGGACTAACTAGACTAATCCTAGCTAGGAAGCTTCTATTTAAAGCGAGGAATAATAAGATTTACTCTAAGTATATACCTTCCCTACCTCTAGATATATATACTTATTTTTTCCCTCCTACTTTACTCCTCTTCTCTTTTCTTCTTTTATCTATATAATTAACTTTATAAGTTATTCGGCGACCTAAGTTCTTTATATCTACTTTATAGTAGCTAATATCTGCTTAGCCTTAACCTTATAAAATACTCTTTATAATATCTACTTATAAGAACTCGAACGCTCCTTATAAGGATTTAGAAGAGGCTTTATAGCTAGCTCGCTACCCTCGTTTAAATATTATAAACTTATTTATCTATAAAGCCCCTTAATAGGTTCTTAATAATATTAAAGCGGGCTTATATTAAGCTATCGTTAGGGGTAATCCGCTTATAATACCGAATAATATTACTAATTACTACTACTCCTATACTAAGGCCTTTCTAGTCCGGATAAACGCGCCTCCTTATTTCTAATATCGAAGTATATATAATTACTTCTTATCCTTACTATAGGGTTTATACTAAGTCGCTATAAGTATTTAATAATACTACCTCTAATATAAGTACTATAATAAGCTTTATAAATATTACTTAGTAAATCCCTATTATAGTTATTACTTAGCCTTATTAACCCCTTATAACTATAGAGCAGATACTCCCTAGCGTATATTAAGAAGTTCTATAGGCTAATTAGGGCTATTTACTAAGCTAATAATATCGCCTCTAGTACGGATAGGGATAAAGTATATTATTATATACTTTTTTTCGAGAGCGCTACTAACTTAATATATAGCGTTTTAAATACTTAAATAAGTATACCCGGGTTCGCTATAAGATAAGTTATAATATTTATAGTCCTATATATAGATACCGGTATACTTAACGTAAGTACGATATAAATACTTAATAAAGTAAATATAAAGGAGTTAAGTATTAGGGATTAAAGCGGGTTCGCTATATAATTTCTATAAAGTCTCTATATAATAGCTTAAGGGGTAATACTATATAGTAGATAAGTAAATTATAATATAGTTTACTTCTTATAAGGCTACTTTATAATATTAAAGAGCTTACCTTAATTTAGCTATACTAAGGTTACTTTATAATATCCGAGAGTTATCTTCTACCCCGCTATATTAAGGTTACTTTATAATAACCGAGAGTTATCCTATACTTAGCTATATTAAGGTTACTTTATAATAACCGAGAGTTATCCTATACTTAGCTATACTAAAGTCGCTTTATAGTAGCTAAGAGTTATCCTATACTTAGCTATACTAAAGTCGCTTTATAATAGCCGAGAGTTATCCTATACTTAGCTATATTAAGGTTACCTTATAATAGCTAAGAGTTATCCTATATTTAACTATACTAAGGTTACTTTATAATAGCCGAGAGTTATCCTATACTTAGCTATACCGAGGTTACTTTATAATATTAGAGAGCCTACTTTAACCCTACTATATTAAAATCGCCTCGTAATAGCTAAGAGTTATCCTATATCTAGCTATACCGAGGTTATCTTATAATATCCGAGAATTATCTTAAGCTTAGATAGAAATAAAAATAAATAATTTTTATTATAAAGGAATTAAGATTATTTATTAAGAGTTAAATTTAAATCTTTTAATATTATTACTAATATTTTAACTATTAAATTATAATTTTAGGATATCCTTTATAATAAGAATTATTTATAGAAGGATAATTATTATATTAAACTATATACTTTAGAATAAAGCTCTTATTAAAAACTTAGATTTAATATTAATAATATCTCTATATTTATATTAAGTAAATCTATAAGTTATCTTATATTATTATAATTAAAATAATAAAGATACTTTCTTATATATATTAATTATATTAGCTTAAATAAATATATTTAATTATTTAATTTATTTTTTCCTTACTTTAAGCTTTTAATATAATTAATATTAAAGCGTATAAATTATAATAATACTTTATATATTAAGTTTATACTAATTAATACTTATTAATAAATTCTATATTTAATTTTTATATTAATAAAATATTATATTCTATATTTATACCTTTATAAAAGGGTTTATTAAGATATTTAATATAATAAAGGGTTATAACCTTAAAATAGAGAAAAAAAGGGAAGGAGGGGTAAGGGTATAAGAATAGTAAAAAGTTAAGTTAGATAAAAATAAAAAGAGATTAAAGTTAAAATTAGAATATAAGGGTTATTATTAATAAGGTAAAGATTATTTTATAATTAGATAGAAATATTTAATATATTAGAAATAATTATAATTTTATATATATATATATAATTAAAAGTTAAGGTTAAGTTAATAATTAAAGAAATAATAATATAAAAGATAATTATTATATATAAATTATAAAAATAAAAGTATTAAAAGGAATAAAAGTAATAAAATATAATATAATTATAAAAAAGAAAAGGAAGAAAGGGTTAATATAATAGGAAAAGAAAGTATAAATAAAAAGAAAATAATAATAAAGGTTTAAAGTATAAAAGATAATAAGTATTTAATATAGAAAAGTAAGAGGAAAAAAAAGATAAAGGAATTAAGTTAAAAAAAAGAAAAGAAAGAAATATAAAAGGAGGGAGATATATAACTAGAAAAGGAATAAGAAAAGAATAATAAATAATTTAATATTAAAAAAAAAAAGAAGTAAAAGGAGATTATAATTAAAGAAGGTTATAAATAAAGGGGGAGAAAAAGGGAAAAAGGGGGGGGGGGGGGAAAGAGAAAAGGAAAGAGAGTTAATATATTATATTTATATAAAAGATAATAAAAAGGATAAGATATAGAAATAAAAGGTTTTAGAAAAAGTAAAAGAAAAAGATAAGTTAATAATAAAATAAAGAAGGGAATAGATTAATAAATAGAATAAAAATATTATATAAAAATAGAATAAGAAATAAAAATAAATTATAAAAATATTATTTTAAAAAGATAATATAGTAATAAAAAGGGTTAAGATTAAAATAGAAAAAATAAAAGAATAAAATAAATTAAAAAAAAAGAAAAGAAGAATAAGTAATAATAAAAAGAGAATAAAGTATAATTAAATAATAAAAAAGATAAATAAGTAAATAAAAAAAAATAAAATTATAAAAGTTAAAGTTATATATAAATAAAAGAGTTAAAGTTATTAAGGGTATAAGTTATAATAAAATAAAATTAAAATAATTAGAATTATATATAAAGTAATAAGTTAGGGTTAAGTTTAAGTAATAAGGAGTAAATAGAAATAAATTAGAGTTAGATTTAAATAATAAAGAGTAAATAGAAAAGTAAATAATAAATATAAATTAATAAAGTTAAATAATAAGAAATAAGAAAAATAAAGTTAAGTTAAAGTTAAATAAAAGATTAAATTAAAAGGTTAAGAGTTATAAAGAAATAAGATTAAAAGTATATAAAAGGGAAGAAAAAGAGATAAATAATAAAAAGATAAAATAAGAAAGAGTTTAAAGAAAGAGTAAAGAGATAGAATAAAAATATATAAGTAAAAGAAATAAGAGGAGTATATAAAGTAAGATATAAAAAGAGAGAATTAATATAAGGTTAATAATTAATTAAAAAAAAAAAGGGGGTTAGAGAATAAAGAGAATAAAAAGGATTAAAATAAAGTATAAAGAAAAGAAAAAAAGAAAAATAAATTAAGAATAATAAAAAAAGGAAAAGGAAAAAGGGTTAAATTATATAATAAGTAGGATTAAGATAAAGAGAATATAATATAATATATAATTAAAGAATATATAGAAAAAGAAAGAAAAAGAAAAAATAAAGAGAAGAAAATAAAAAAGAGAAGAATAAATAAAAATAAAGATAAGTTAGGGTAAGATATAAAGATTTAAGAAGGGGAAGTTATAAGTAGGAAAAGTAAAGAGTAAGATATAAAAAAAAAGGAAAAAGAAAAGATAAATAAAAAGGGTTAAAGTTATATAAAAATAATAAAAAAGAAAAAGAAAAGAGAAAATAAGATAAAGTAAAGAAAAAAGGATAAAAGAAAAATAAGAAAAAGAAAATATAAAGTAAAAAAAGAAATATAAAGATAAAGAAAAAAGAATTAAAAGTTAAAAAAAGAAAAGAAAATTAAGATAATATTAAGAAAAAAAAAGTTAAAATTATTTAAAGAGTTAAAAATTAAAGTTAAGTATAAATAAAATAATTAAAGTTAAATATAATTAAAATAAAAGGGTTATATAGAATAATAAGGAGTAAAAAAAAAAATTAAAATTTAATAAAAATAAAAGAAAGTAAGTAAGTTAGAATAAAAAATAAAGTTATAAGAAATAAAAGAGAGTATAAAGTAAAAAAGAAAATAATAAAGAAAAGGAAAATAATATAATAAAAGGAATAAAAAGAGAAAGATAATAAAGAGAAATATAATTATTAAAATAAAAGAAAATAAAAGAAAATAAAAAATATTTATTAAAAAAAGAAAAGGTATAAAAAGGAGATAAAAAAGAAGAATAAAGGATTAGATAGTATAAAATAATAAAAGGAATTAAAAAGGGAGGAAAGTAAAAAAGAAGTTAATAAAGAAAAAGGAAAAGAAATAAATAGGTTAATAAAGTAATAAGAAGTAAAATAAAATATATAAAAAAGAAAAGGGAGGAAAATAAAGTAAAGTATTATAAAAGAAAAAAGAGGAAGAAAGAATTATAATAAATAAGGAGAAATAATAAAAAGTAGAAGTAATATATATTAAAGATTAATAGTAGTATAAATTAGAGAAAAGTAAGTTAAAAGGAAAAAGGAAAAAAAGTTTATATTAAATAAGAAGAGTAAATTAAGAAAAATAATAAAAGAGAGAAAAGGAAAATAGAAAATAAGAAAGATAAAGAAAAAAAGAATTAATAAAATAATATAGGATAATAGTAAGTAAATAAAAATAAAATAAGAAAGAAAAGAAATAAAATAATAGAATTAAAAAAAGAATAAAAGAGATAAAGTTTAAAGAAAAAGTAAAAATAAAAAGAAGAGAGAAAAAGAGAAGAAAAAAGAAGAGAAGATAAAGTAATAATAGATAAAGGAATAAAAAGATTAAAAAGGTAAGGAAAAGGAATAAATAATAATAAGAAATAATATAAAATAAGAAGAAAGTAAGAAAAAAGAAAGAATAAAAGGGAAAGGGGGAGATAAGATTATATAAAAGTAGAAGAAAAAAAAGAAAAAAAAAAGAAAATTAAAATAAAAAGTAAAATATATAAAATAAAAGAGAATAGAAGAAAAATAAAAAGAGAAATAAAAATAAAAATAAAAAAATAAATAAATAAAATATTAAAGTTATATAAATATAATAAAGTAAAAGTTATATAGAAGGAAAAGGATAAAGTTATATAAGAATTATAAAGTTAGAGTTATATAGAAAAGGTTATATAAAAATTATAAAGTTAAAGTTATATAAAAAGAAAAAGTTAAAGTATATAAGAATTATAAAGTTAAAGTTATAAAAAAAAAGGTTAGAGTTATATAAGAATTATAAGGTTAGGGTTATATAAAAAAGAATAAGGTTAGAGTTATATAAGAATTATAAAGTTAAAGTTATATAAAAAGAAAAAAGTTAAGGTTATATAAAAAGAAAAGGTTAGGGTTATATAAAGTATTAAAAAGTAAATAAAAAAGAAGATAATAAAGAAAAGTTAAAAAAATAAAGTAATAAGAAATAAAAAAGTAAAGTAATAATATAAGGATATTTAATAAATTAAAGGGTTAATATTATAAAAAAATAAGAATAAAAGTATATAAGAAAGAAGAAGAAGAGATAGATTAGAAAATAATATAATAAGTAAAAGTTAAAAGAAAGAGTTAAAAATAAAGTAAGTATATATAAATATATAAAAGAAATAAAAAGGGAAAATAAATAGAAGATTAATAATAAATTAAAAAAGAGAAGTAAAAAAAAAGTAATAATTAAAATAGAAGAAGATAAAAAGAAAAGAATAAAGAATAAATAACAGAAAGTTAAATTATATAGAAAGGTAAAAAAATAAAGTTAAATATAAAAAAAGGGTTAGGGTTAGATAATAAAAGAAATTAAATTATATAAAGAGATAAAAGTAAAAGAGAAAGTTAATAATAAATTAAGAAAGAAAATAAAAAAGAAGAATAAAGTAGAAAGAAAGAGAAAGAAAATAATTATAAGATAAAGAAATAAAGAAAAGAAAGAGTAAAAAGTAAAAAAAGATATAAAGAAAAAAAGAGAGTAAAATAAAATAAATAAAAGAGAGAAGAAAAGTTATTATAGAGAGTAAGTAATATAATAAGAAGAGAAGAAAGAGAGAGAATAAAGAGAAAATGAGAAAGAAGAGAGAGGAATAAAAGATATTAATAAAAGAGAAGAAAAAATAATATAGAAAAATAAGAAAGGAAAAGTAGAGTTATAAAGAAATAAAGAAAAAAAAGAGGGGGTAAGATTATATATAGAGATAGAAATGAAAGGATATAAAAAAGAATATAAGAAATATAAGTTATATAAAATAATAAAATAATAAAAAGAGGAAAAAGAAGAAAATAATAAAAAATATAGAGAAAAAGAATAATAAATAAAAAGAGAAAGAAAAGAAGGTTATATTAAAGAATAGAGTAAAAAAAAGATAAGAAGAAGAAGAAAGAGAAAGTAGAAAAGAAAAAGAAAAGGAAATAAAAATATATAGAGAAATATAATAAAAAGAATATAAGCTAGAAAAGAAAAAAAGGAGAGAGGAAAAAGGAGATATAAAATTATATAAAGAAAAGGAAGAAAGAAATTAAAATTAAAGTAAGATATATATAAATAAAGTAAAGAAAAAAAAAAAGAAAAAAAGAAGAAAAAAGAAAAAGAAATAATAAAAGGAAAGTTATATAAAGAAAGGTTAGGGTTTATATATAATAAAGGTTAGGGTTATATAAAAGAAGAGGTTAGGGTTATATATAAATAAAGATTAGGGTTATAAAGATTAAAGAAAATAGATATTAAAAGTAAGTCAAAGAAGAAATAAAGAGAATAAGATTATATAAGAAGAAAATAAAATAAAGAAGTAGTAAATAAGAGGAGAGAAGAGTAAAAAGGAAAGTTGGGAAGTACAAGGAGGGAAGGGGAAGGTGATGGGATATAGGTTAGGGTTAGGGTTAGGTTAGGGTTAGGGTTAGTGTTAGGGGTTAGGGTTTAGGGTTTAGGGGGTTAGGCTGGTTAGGGTTAGGGTAGGGGTTGGGTCTAGGTTAGTGGTTCATGG